>OX454525.1:3459653-4869307 GCA_949715645.1 Portevinia maculata | reverse complement strand
GATCTATGACCAATATCTTATACGGATTAAAGCACTAGACGCATCCACTCATATGTTTGATGCTTAATTTCTGTCACTGTACGCATTAACCCTTTCAGCAAATTCGACATTAGCCAGAGATTATTTAAAAGATTTTGTATGAAATTTCTAAATATTGGGCTCATTAAATAGAAATTGGTATCAGGCGTATTGAAAAATGAAAACAAACATTTCCACATCTTTAGTTTACCCCAAGGAAATCTCAGCCCAATTCATCGATACTATGTGGATACATTATTTAAGTAGGTATAAGTTTCAATAAATTACAAATTATCCTAGTTAAAAAAGAAGCAAGCTCTCTGAACTAAAATAGAAACACAGAGCTTAAAAAGAAAAACACTTCATAAATTACGTTATTGCATTTTGGAATCACCCCGTAATCTGCGAACTTTTCTATTTTCGAACAGATGGAGCACAAAAAATGTTCTCTAATCCACTTTTGATTCTGTTCCGATTCCGAGCTTTTGACAGTTCAAAAAAGAAATGCGCGCATTTCATCCAAAAGTCGATGTTGTGTTTTGTTATTTTTTGTATAAAATTTGCGTAAATAAATGAATCAATAAATATAAATATTTTACGATTACCAATATGAATCAATTTCCTACCGAAGAAGAAGAATATGAGCTCCAATATCAGGAGGAATTGGAGATGTTCGATGAAAGTAGGTGTGCATTTTCAATAAGCAACTAACCGCTAAATTTGCCATAGTCGAAGTTCCAGATACTGGATTAAGATTAACTGAAACACCAGGATGCTCCAAAAATATAGCGAATTTATCAGCACATAACAGCGTTTTGGACTCTCCGCAGCTGTCGCAGATTCCCGGGCCAGTCAATCGCCGCTTGTTTGGTACACCGACCGGATCTAATAGAGCGTTCTCTACTCCGATAGGAAAACGAATGCCGGCTATCGAGGAAGTAGTACACATTCCAAATTCAATCGAAGAGGAACTCCAGAATATTGGCTTAAATAAAAAGCGAAGACTAGAAAGGGATCTCTTCGGCGACATCGACGATATTGACGGATGTGTCACCTATGTGGATCAAGAAGCTAAGAAAAAAAAACTCGACGAGGATCGAGATCGTGAGGCAATAGAAAAGGTTCTTGAAGCAAGACGCTTGCATCGTGTATTAACGAATGCCCTGAAGAAGCCAAAAGTCAGCCAGCTCGATGCAATACATGCATTCAAGATGAGAAATCTCTCCTATAGTGTTCCTCAGTAAGTAATATTTAAAATAGCCTTCAAAAGTTTACGGATAATGTTATTCTAGATGGCCATTTATACCGTTGCAACGTAGCGACCAGGAGAGAGTGTATTGCCGCTATCATTCGGCAGAGTACGAAACAAAGCACATCAACGACATAAAAGTTTTTAGCAAAGGATATCGCGGACTCTTGGGTGAGTCCAAAGAGGAGATCTGGAACGATGCCAGAGAGATTGTATGAGCGTGAGATATTGACGCAAGGGATACAGCTTAAACTGATTTTTTACAGGTCCTTAAAAGAATGACGATGAGCAGCGAACTACCGAGGGACCCATCTGCGCCTATTGATGTGCCAGAGCAAGGTCTTGTCGGCGGAACAAATCTGTGGGTTGAAAAGTATAAACCAAGGAAATACGTCGATTTGCTCTCTGACGAAGGAACGAATAGAAGTCTTCTGTTTTGGCTGAAAATGTGGGACAAAGTTGTGTTTGGGAAGTGCGTTGAATACGTAAGCTATTGGTAAGCTGATACTAACTTGTATTTAATTGGTTTGCAGACAATTTATTCCGAGAGAGGAAAAAGTATCTACAAAAGGATATAGTAACTTCAATAAGGCCACGGGCAAGTTCGAGGTGAACGGAGGTTGGAAAAAATTTACAAGGAAACAGAATTTAAATACGAATACCGATGCCCTCGGGCGGCCAATGCAGAAAATAGCACTGCTATGTGGTCCTCCTGGCTTAGGAAAGACAACCTTAGCTCATACCATTGCCCGACACGCTGGCTACCAAGTACGGGAAGTGAATGCGTCCGATGACAGGAGTCCTGAAGCATTTCAAATGGCCCTAGAGAACGGCACTCAAATGACATCAGTTCTAAATACCGGCAATAGACCCAATTGCATTATCCTAGGTTCGTTATAATGGTTCGCTTATGTATTACTTTTGATATAATTTAATTTCAGATGAAATTGATGGGTCACCAAGACAGTCAATAGAATTTCTAATTCGTTTCATGTCGGATAATGTTGTAGCAAAAGCAAACAAAAAGGGTGCCAAATCACAAAAGAATGTCTTGAAACGTCCAATTATTTGCATCTGTAATGATTTGTACGAGCCATCACTTCGACAACTGCGTCAGGTTGCATTTGTAGTAAACTTTCCCCCCATCAACTCGTCCCGCCTTGCTGAAAGGTAACCGGAACTACCTTGTTGTATGGTTTTTCGATGTAACACAATATATTTGTCCAAAGGTTGGGCGAAATCGCCAAGAAGGAGCGCATTAAGACTGATTTCGGAACATTAATAACTTTAGCGGAAAAGTCTGGAAACGATGTTCGTTCTTGCATATCCACGATGCAGTTCTTTAAGTATAAATTTTTTATTAGTTTTGATTATTTTTGAATGCTTTTTTCTAATACAGTGCAATGAAAAAGGCCATCACTCTATCCGATGTGCTTAATAGCAATTTCGGTCTTAAGGACAGGCATAGGGGTCTCTTTGATGTGTGGACATCCGTTTTTAAGGTACAGATACTAAACTTTGCTGTCTTGCTCCTACAAATGTTTTCCTTTTTAGATTCAAAGGCCTCAGAAACAACTTGATTCCACAGGTGCCAACGACGGTGGTCCGCTAGTAACAATGACAGATATGAGCAACGCGACGCGGATGCGCCATGTTCTTGAAGTTGTGCACTCGGGTGGTGATTACAATATGTGAGTTGGATGTACCATTCTACATTATGAAGCTTCAATATAAGTAAATTTGCAGATTAATTCAAGGGATATACGAAAACTATCTTCAACAGAAGATGCCGGATCCCAACATGGATGGGATTGCGGTGGCAACGAAATGGTTCTGTTTTGCGGATACCTTACAATATCACATTAAACATCTTCAGAACTACACTGTTTATCCGTATTTGCAATATGGATTTGTTATCTGGCATTTGCTGTTTGCCAGTTTAGCTTGGCCGAATGTCAGTTTTCCAATGCGAGGAAATGAAGTGAGTTGAAATGTTTGGGCTTATTACAAATGATTTCTCCTTTTACCTTGAAAGCACCAACTGAGCCGGTCGCACTCTATTTTATTCGAGATTGGTTCTTTGACGTGAAGGGTTCCGAGCTTTTTATTCGATCAATCTTTGTACTCCTGCTGTCATTCGAAGCATCTTCATCTCAGCTGCCCCTAATTCGCCCTCATACTTTTTCTACATTGTCCAACATTGTGAACCACTTGTGAGCGCCGGGCGCACAACTGTGGTGTAGAGCTTTCCTTTCAAATTAGGGCATACTTGGGTCTCATTATGGATAAAAAGCTTAGGTGGAAACCTAACATACAATAAAGAGTTCGTAAAGCTACGGTAGCACTTTTCTCTTCCAAAAAGGCATCGGTAATAAATGGGGCCTTCAACCCCGCATTACCAACTAGCTATACATTTCGGTAATAAGACCGATACTTATGTACGGGGTGGTTGTTTGGTGGACTGCCTGAGACAAAGCGACAAATCGCGATAAGCTAAGCAAAGACAAACGATCGGCGTGTCTCTGCATGAGTGGTGCACTACTACTCTCTGCTGCAATGGACATTCTGTTTCACCTGACATCCCTTGACATCTTTAGTAAGCAAGCGCTAGTGCGGCTGTCTGCCTTAAAACAACGTTCAGTGGTCCAGAATGAAATCCTCCCTAGCAACATAGACCTCTCAGCTCCGTTTTGAACAAATTTCAAAGTCAACATCCTTCCCAGAACATACTGGGAGGAAGGCCCCCTGTCGAAGATGAATCGATCCACTTTTACACCGATGGATCCAAAACCGACGAGGAGGTAGGTGGAGGTTTGTTCTCTGACAGGCTGAACCTCAGCCTCTCTTTCTGTCTCCTTAATCACTGCGGCTTGTTCCAGGCGGAAATCATGGCGATTAAAGAAGTCATATCGTGGCTGAAGAGGAACGTGATATCCGCTATGGACATCCGAATCTTCTCATATAGCTAAGCTGCGCTAAAATCTCTGGATTCTGTCTCCACAAACTCCATCGTAGTCCTAGACTGCGGATCATCTCTCGTGGAGATATCGGAGCAATTCAACATTCACCTATGCTGGTTGCCGGGGCACAGAGATATTCCAGGGAATTGTAGGGCTGATGAACTCGCCAGAAAAGGAACCACACTGCCCCTTCTACCTGATATAGGTAAGCAGGGGCATTCCAATTGCTACATGCAAACTCATGTTTATAAAGGAGGCCATTGAGAGAACTAACCTTAGGTGGACAAGTGGCACACTTGTCTAGCGACAAAACAGATTTGGCCAAAGTTGGATCTGAAACGCTCTAAGTGTTTGATATCTCTGAACAGACTGCACATTGGTGCTACAATAGGTGAAATCACCGGAAACTGTCTCATAGGCAGTCATGATACAAATGACTTCTGGAGAAGCTGCTTGGACGAGGAGGAGGAGGAAGACTTTTCTCCACCTTCTCTACGCATGCCCTGCTCTCTCTCAAAGATGACAACTCCATTTAGGGTCTTTCTTTTACATCGACAGTCAAAGTCTTTCAAGCTTTATCAAAAGCTTCAACTGGTTCAACGAGTTGGAAGAAGATAGATCCATGTGGTATCCCAATGGACCTTTTTTTTATTGGTCGAAGTGTGTCGGCTTCTGCCGACTGTCACTTACCTAACCTATTGCGCATTTTACACTCACAGAAGATGGCTAAGTTTTCTCGCCATTTCATCCACCCTACGCTTACGCGAAGCCTAATGTCGTCATCACACCTGATATTTGAACTTTTCCCACTTGGGAATCACTCCTCCATTCATATACTGGAATAGGTCAACCATCACCATATGCAAGTCCTTTAAGGAATCACGATGTTTTTCCATCATGATCGTTATGCTTTGGATTGCAGTTGATATACCTGATAGCCGTATTATTTTCCGCATTCAATCTTCATGATCTGTGACATCAGCTTGATTAAACGCTAATTGGCAATCTCCCGTATCGCCTTTTCCTTTTTACAAAGGAAGAACAAGACTTCCCTCCGCTGGTTAGGCTTTGGATCGCCTCTCATCAGCTTGGAGATGAGAATCATGAACTATTTGGGCCCGATGTCTCCCATCTTTTTCCAGAACTCAGAGCATATCTCGCTCGGCTCAAATACTTTAAGTTTTTTGGAGTCTTTGACCGCCTTCTTATATTCTTCGACAGTAATGTCGGGTAATTCTTCATTGTTTGGAACGGTTCTCGGAAAATGGATTCCAGGAAATTGTTCATTTAGAAGTCCTTCACAACACTGCGAAAAAGAATATTTTTCCAAAATATCACCGCACAGTATTTTATTTATGAAAGTTTTTTTTACGAAGGGGTCTATGGAACGACACCAAAGGTCCTTCAAACAAGACAAAAGCATACTTTTCCGAAGTATCTCGAAGTATTTTTCCAGTAATGAATCACCTTTCTTTCTAACCATTTGTTAATGCAGCTTTGGGCAGAGCTGTACGCCACAGTATGGTATTGGCATCATGAATGATGTTTCAGATCCTTTCCTGGCAAGCTCGCCTGCCCTTTCATTGCCGTCAAAGCTGCTGTTCACATCAGGTGGACTCTGTTTGTGTTGGATAATGTCTTGAGTAGCTTGAGGCAGTGTCAGACTAGTTTTGAGGTGATCTAAAAGGCGTTAAGTGCCGCTCTGCTTTCGGAGAGGATGTAAATGAACTTGTTGGTGGTGTTCCTGTTTAGATTCTCTCTGATGCAGAGCACTATTGCGTGAATTGCTGCTTGAAACACGAGGTTGCTTTTCTCCATACTCGCGTATAGAGAAGTCTCAGTGGTTGCTTCTGCTACTCCTTCATCTGCTTTGGAGTGAGTCTTTAACAACTGTAAGCTAATTACGCTTCCAGTTCTCTCGTTACGGGACAGTTACCTTGAAGTTGTGGTTGAAGTTGTACCTTTCCAGACAGTTGTCCTTGAGGGTTATTCCTAGTAATTCATTCCTTTCGAGTTCGTGAACCAGGGTCTGAGTGAATAAATTTGGAGTGGCTTTCATCTATTGAAATATGCGTCTAGGCGTTTGCCATCGCTTCCCTATGTATGTAGGAAATCAAAGTTATACGTTCGATATTAACGTGAACAATAATTCATTTATTAGAACAATATGAAATTAATACATGGTATGATTATAAAGTGTGATTCTTTAACTGCTTAAAACGACCGTACAGCTTCGGTAAAACAACAGCAAACTCCGTTTTGTCTTGTTTCGGCTCTTTTATATTGTCACCTCCGGTGTGGTCTGATGTTTCGGTATTTTAGATGATGATGAGAGTTGGTTGAGTCTGTTGTTGTGATGGTGACATGATGACGTAATAGTGGTGCAGTGAGGCAAAAGTTGTTTGGTAGAGTCTGGTATCCTACATGTATATATAGATGGATATGGGGAAGGTTCAGTAGAATTTCCAATGCTGCGGGAGGTGCTGTTCTCATTGCTCTCGATGTACTAACACAGGCTAGTCGTTGCAATTTGCTGAGCTTGGCCTGTGTAGACTTTTCTTTTGTTTTTTTTTGCTACCAGCAGGGTGCTGCATAGGTTACAATGAGTCTTGCAATAGCTGTGTACATCCACAGTGTCATACTGGGGTTTAAGCAGTGCCACCCACAGTTTTTTCCCAGTAGACTTTGACAGGTCCATAGCAGGATCAAGAGCAAGATTGCTGGGTCCTTGGTCTTTTTAATATAGGAGTTCCAAGTGAGTTTCTGGTCGATGATAACACCGAGATATTTCACTTGAAAACTGTATCTTCAGGAAAAAGTTTAAAAGTTTAAAAATAATTTATTTCTTGAAATCTATTATAAATATGTACATACAATTTTAAAACTCCAATGGTACAAAGATGATAGATTAGAAAAATGAGACATTCTGTATTTTACAAATTAATTAATAAGAAAATAGTGATGAATGCCACTTCAAAGGGCTTAACAGTATAAGATACAATTATGTGGGTGGGGTGACCCTACAGAAACAGTTTTCAATTACAAAATTAAAAATAAAGAAGTTACAAAATTAAAGCAAGTTACAGTTACTTAAGTTAGGCATTATAGACATGATAATTATAAGAATAGAGGTGTAATAATGACGATAGAGACAGAAACAAAAATTAAGCCAGAATATCAGTAATTAAAGATTCTAAATTACCATAATGAAAGTTAAAGAGCCAGCGTTTTACATTTTTAAAAAAACAAACCGGATATTGAAATAGTCCTGATCGACAGTGGGAGTTTGTTAAACAAGCGATAAGATGAAACAGTATAAAAGTTACGATAGGCAGTGGTACGAAATATGGGTACGGATAACAAATTAGAAAAGTTACCTCGTAAATTATGAGTTGAAATTAGCGGAAAATTACGATTACCAGACTTCATAAAGAAGGACTTCAACACTTTGAAACAATATAAATGACGAACAGGAAGAATTCTCAGGTCACAAAACAAGGGATAACTAGGATATCTGGCTGGTTTACGACATATTATTCTTAAGACATATTTTTGCAAAATTAGTAAAGGTTGTATTTTATTAAAATATGAACCTCCCCAACAAGCAATACCATATTGTAACATGAATGAAAAATTCCATAGTATATAGTTTTTAGTAGTATTTTGGAACAGACATTTCGCAAGTAGAAGAGATGCCTAATCGTGTATCTAAAATACTGCCTTAAGGTTTCCACATAATTCAAGAAACTCATTCTGGAATCAATAGTAAGCCCCAGATATTTAAAAACATCCACTTGTTCGATTAAAAAACACTTTTCACAACAATCTATGCTGCTGCAAAAGGACGAAGAAGAACAACTAGATACACAATTACAATTATACAATTTATATCTTTGGCATTCAGGTGCATGAAAATAAACATTGGCTTCCATCTTTGGTATCGCAGACAAGCTGTAAAACATAATTTTAGCTTTGGAGCTTATTACTAAATTATGTTCAGCGAACCATTTTCTCAATAGGTTGAGATCCCAGTTTATGTCCGAAATTAAGTCTAAAGGACAATTGCAACCATAGGAAAAACCAACATCGTCCGCAAACGCAGTAGGTGTACCTTTAAAATTAAGTGAAAATAGTGAGTTGATGTAAATTAAAAACAAAATAGGTCCTAAAACTGAGCCTTAGGGTACGCCCAAGTTAAAGAACCTAGTTTCGCTCCTTATGTCATCAAGTTTCACTCTTTGCGACCTGTTGCCAAGATAAGACCTAAACCAGTCGAGCATGAAACTACGAAAGCCCGCTTATATATCGAAGGCTTTGGTAATGTCAATAAACAAACCAGCTGTATATTTTTTACCATCAAGGTTAGACATTATTTGAGAGCAGAACTTTAGAAGTGCATTTTCAGTTGATTTTCCTTTTTGAAATCCAAATTGAACTGGACTAAAAAACGAATTACTATTTAGATAACTCACTATTCTGTTTTTTATAAGTTTCTCAAAACTTGTACTGAAGACAGGAAGAAGTGAAATTGGCCGATAGTTAGGGATATCAGCAGCGGAACCCTTTTTCAGCAGAGGTACAACATCTGCACATTTGAGTACTTCGGGGAAGACACCAGAAAAAACACAACGGTTGAAAATATCTACTAGAACATTCAGAGTTGAATACGCAATATTTTTTTTAATGATATTAGATAAACCATCAGCATCATACGAATTTGATTTGTTAAGAGTAGCAATCACTTTTAAAACCTCGAGAGGAGTTATGGGCTGGTACACAAAACTGTTTACTTCAATCTGTTCGGTAAAACTAAGGTTGGACGAACATACTGAACATATTAATTTAATGGGAGAAGGCTGTAAGCTTTTAGCTATATCAGTGAAATAGATGTTAAATTCGTTAGCAATAGTAAGTTTATCAGATACATCGCAGTCATTGACTCTAATAACAGTTGGTATCTTGGTGGAGGCGGACTACTATTTACAATCCGCCATTCAGTTTTTAAATTTCCATTCGCAGAGTTAAATTACGAACGGTAAAAATTATCGCGGCAGATTGGAATCTCCTTTTTAAGATCAGCGCATAACATCTTATATTTTCTTTTTAAGCTCAAATTTCTGGGGTACTTATAACATTGGATTCTGAGTTTGTTTTTACATCTAACTTTGTTTAATAAGTACTTAGAGATCCACGGCTTAAGTCGTTTAACCACGCTTTTCGGCGACAAAGAAGAGGAACTGATCGAAATGTATTTCTTTAGAGATTCCATAAACATTGTAAAGGAAGTTGAAGCATCACTACATGCATATACATCTTCCCAAAACTCATATAATAGATTATTATTGAGGTCATAAAAGTTGATTTTCTTTAACTTTTTTGAATATGATGGATTAACATGAGCGCTTTTAATTATGTCAATTAAAAGACCTGTCATGGAATGATCAGTTAACATTAAATCTAATACACATTTTTTACAATTCCTCAAAGACAAATTACAAGAACGTCCATAGATGTGGTCTAAGCATTTGCCCGATACAGTCCTAGTTGGTTCATTAATGAAACAAGCTAAGCCATGTGATGCAAGAAACCGTATCAGTAATTTCCAAAATATTTAAATTGAAATCCCCTAAAATAAATAAGTTTTTTGATTTTTCTTTATCCAAGAGACCAGAAAATTCGCCAATGAACAACGAGACATTAAACAAATGTAGTCTATAGACACACAAAAAGACAAACACAACATGGTTAATTTCAATGGAAACTTTAATAACATCCGCACTTAGTAAATCAAGACGCAAAACATCTAGAATCTTATATTAATTTTTTATAAAAAAACCAACACCTCCTGCCGCGTAATTTTCATTCGTCTTAGCAAAGAAATTATACCCAGGAATATGATAATCTTTCACTTCGAAATCATAGATCCAAATTTCAGAGACAAACACAATATCCGGAATACACGCGAACGAATCAATGTGTGTAACAAGAGCTGCAAAGTTTTCTCTTAAACTTCTAATATTCTGGTGAACAATAAAAAGTTTATCTTTACTATTAAATTTACAATTGGAACTATTAAGATTGGGGATAGAAAAGTCATCTATTAAATCATTTTTGAATTTTGTTTGCATTAGAACATAAGGATTTACTCTTGAAATGCACTATATAAGTGCAAGATCATTAAAAGATCTGATTGAAATGACCCTTCCACCCTCTACCTTTCTAGCAAGAATTTGGTTATCTTTGTACCATACATATTTTACGTGTTTACTCTTTAGTGCTTCTTTCGCCTTCATGAAGAGAGCCAGAGTGTACTTCGTGAGGGAGTCATTTATATAAATCCCAGTACCGGTGCCAGTGCTGCTGTTTTTGCTAATGTTGGCGCCGCTGTTGTTCTTGCTACTGCTGCTCTCATCAATTCCAGTTACTTGTGTGTTAAGTTTATTTTTGTTTGTCCTCTTTGCGGCCATTATTCGTTGCTTCGTAGTTAAGTTAGAGAATTTTACGCAGATGATCGAGATCATTTTTGATGTTTTTGCTTTCACTTTCTTGACGTAGCATTTCTCTATTTCACTGTCAGAGACATCGATGGAAAGAGCATTGCTAAAAATGAGTTTAGCTTTACTTAAAGCGTTCTCTTTGTTGGCATTAGACACACCAACAATTTCAACAGAATTACTAAGACCCTGCTGCTGCTGCCAATTTATCTTAGACTCCAAATTATTAACTTTAAGTTTTAGCTCTGCATTTTCAGTTAATAAATCATTCAACTGTTGAAGAAAGCGATGATTTTGTTCCTCCAAACTGGAAAGCGTTGCGTAGACCATTTGGAGTGTGCATTCGCCTTCATTGTCCACCATTACCTTAGAACATACAGTTGGTGATTTTTCGCTCTCCAATTCGATATTCATTTTATCGAGACTAGTAGCCGGAGCATTGTTGTTGTTTTTCTTGTTTTGCTTGTGCACCGACGAGACAGGCAAATGGAGTGACCGACATTTTAGCATTCCACATTTATTACACCGGAATGGATTTCCACTGGATATAATATATTCCACGTCTTGTTTAGTTACATTTGCACATGAGTAGTGAAAAAAGTGCTTACAATCACTACAATTAATTTTAGAAGAACAGTTGCGATCAATTTTTTGTGAGCACACAGAACAATTCATTTTATAGGTTCAATTAGATGCGCACCCCACGACAATCCAGAGAGAACTTGGTTGGAGTGTTGGATTCAATTTATCTAATTTTCTTCTTTTAGTGAAAACTACTATGGTGCTTTTACTGGGGTCTTGCACCAGTAACGATATTCAGCTACAGGTGCTACAAGCTTTTTTTAACTAAACTTTGTACCTTCAGCAGCATTGGCAAGATTAGGTCATTAGTAGACGCCGTTGGTATACGTTTTCGCTGTTTATACCGAAAGAGTCTATTCTTCCTAATTCTTCAACTTCACAATTCGCTTGTACATCGCTATGACCTGGTACCCTGCATAGTGTGCTGTTAATCTGTGTGGCTATTTCGTTAAGAGATACGCAGCAGCTTTGGGAATTAAAAGAGAGGTTGATGTCCAGATCTTCTATTGTATTTGAAGCCTGCAGTGCATTGCAGTCGGCAGTCGGCAGTCGATCTGTAGATTTATCTTATAAAAATATCGTTCATTCACCGAACTCAGCTTTTTTTGTGAGTTTGTCCGATTAATTCGAATTTTTAGGTGACAGTTTGGCAAAACATAAAAAATACTCTATTTGTGGCAAAATCTTCTTGATCCCCTTTCGAGCTGCTTTTTTATGCAATTAAAAACATCAACTCTATTAGTTTGTATACAGTTTCATGTGTTTTATACAAGCACAACGAACTTGCCACCAGATGTCCTCTGAAGATAAACGACTCATTCGCTTTGGCAGAACTCATTAAATCTCCTCTTGTTGCTTGGCATACTTAAAAGCTAATAACATTTAATGGAAATTCGCACACTCATTCATTTTTGAAACTCATAATTTCTTGAATACGTACGGACATCTATTTATGAAGAAGGATATAATTTTCGCATCTTTTAACCATGCAATTTTGTTATGAACAGCACACTGCAATCAAATAAAAGACTATTTAGAAGAAAACCCTACCTCGTCGAACCAGCTAGACCACGTTAGAGTGTGATTAGTCCGCACTTGTTTGCTTGACAAGTCACACATGCTTCGGGGGCCTCGACTTCACGTAGTAGAGCCAGGCAGAGCAATTCATTCATATTCACAAACTTGGCCGCCTAAAAGCTGGTTTTTGTTTCCAATTTCAAAGAAAGGGGAGTTGACGTTGCTGGATATCAAATCCTGATGGGGACATAAATTATGCAATCTTCATTACCCTTTAGTGAGATAAAAATGACAAAAATAAAATCTATCCTTTTATGTCTTTATCCTTTTAATGAACATTTTTTCTTTTCCCCCTCTGCACATCCGGAGCGCAATAGAGAAACGAGCATAAGCAGCAGCAGTAGTAGCCCCCAAATCGAGGACCCGAGTGAGTCTGTGTACACAGCACATGTCGTCATTTTAATTTGAAAAGATTTTCTATAAAATTCCATAACAAAGAATTTCTTTGGTTAAATAAATGATGATTGGGGATGTGTTTGCACAATTTGCAGAAATTGAGAGAGAAATTTCACAATTAAACTGTGGGCTGTGGGCATTTTTAATTCTGATGCAGTTAACTGACGAATTAAAAATGCATCCAGCAATTAGGGTCCGCATTCAGCAAGTCGGTGAAAATTGTTTGAAATAGAAAATTACGGAAGTTTTTCTTTCCTTTTCAGTTTAACCAAAAGACGACGACACAGAAGCAGATATTCCAGTCCTTGAGAAAGGGTATTACCTGTAACACGTGTGGCATTGGACAGGGTAAAGTTGTGTTGATCGAAACTGTGCCAATTCTTAAAAAGATTCTGTCGCCCAAAATGCGTTCCGTTGCAGCGCAGCTCTTGACAGAAAAGTGAGTTCAAAACACATACGTGACAGCAGTTATGTTTGATTTCTTTTTTAGGGAGAAGGTAGAGTTCAATCAAACAATTAAGATAATGGTTGATATGGGAATTTCGTTTAACCAAGTGAAAAACTCCGATGGAACGATGCGGTTTCTTATGGAACCTGATTTGGATCTTTTGGCACAATTCCCTGGTAGTCCCTAGCCTAAAATATCTTTGTTCATTAGGTAATTTGAGACTTATTTCTTACAGGTTGTCCCGGGATAACTCTAAGCTACCTCGGCAAACAGCTACTTGGTCGGGAAATAGAACTTGAGCGAATGAGGAGAGCAGTACCGAAATCATCCGGGCCTAACAAACAGATTAGTGAACAAAAGAAGAAAGAAGCAGCGACCGTCATGCATGAAAAAAAACTGGCCAACTTTTTACAAAAGCTAGTACCTAAGAAAATAGATGTCAACCCGAACAAGAAAAAAAAGGTATGTTGTCGTTGGTTTATGTAATTATTTGAGAAGGTGCTATGAGGGTATGGAACCGTTAAATGAATGCTTGTGAGAGCTTTTGTTTTCGGAGTTTTATCTTCAAAATATTCGCTGATCATGAATTTTGTTTGTGAAATGGACGCGATAGCGGATTACAGTATTAATAAAAGCTGTCACTGTGTCTTGTCTCTACAAGCAGAATGCATGTACAATTAAATCACTAAAATTAAGAAAACTTAAAGCAATTAGCCACAAGGCTGTTACGCTTTGGTCTGCATATAACAATCAGAACGTAAAACCTCATAACAGAACACTTACAGAAATTTCTAGATTAGCGGCCATTAGTGGGATCGCGGAAGTCTCAGCCATAAGAATCAATGACATGATTGATGTCCGCAACATTGATGTTCCTGTTCAGAGCGGTCTAAGAATATTACTGCATATTATCAACTAAAGGCAAGTAGGGGCAGAAATCACTGCTATGCAATTTTAACATTCAGGTGAGCCTAGCCCTAGGCCCACATTTAACATGTTTAAATTCTCTCACAACTGTGCATGCAAATCCGTGGGTTGTCACGACTAGGTATCTCCAGTGTCGTAAAAGGACGATCAAACAATAATCACCCCTAAAAACTCCCCAAACACAAATGCAATAAAACCAGCATTTGACTGGCCTCAAAAAAAAAAAGAATTCGAAAGCGAGACGACTGCCAAGATTTGTTGTGGAAAAACTGGCAAGCCCCACAGGCGGACCACTAGGGAGGCAGTGAAGTGATAGGGTTGTGTACTCTTTAATTCTGATCACGGCTTCGCCGTTAAGAAAGCAAGCTTTTGATGTCTTCAACTCCACTGGCTGGTTTTGAGATTCACTTCCGATTATTTCTATGCCCTATCCAAGCGGTATATTGATTTTGATTCATAGCTTGTAACATGTCTTATTTTGTTGTTAACCCCTAAAAGTTGCTGATCACAAATATAGTATTGTGCATAGCTTCAAAAGTTATGTCGATCTAGCCATGTCCGCACTCTCGCGTGGTTAGTCACCTTCTCGAGTGTACCATCCAAGATATAAGATCGGTTCGTTCCGGTGCGGAGGTTTAAGTCGCAAAGATTCAACGGGCTATGCTGTCGACGATCAAGGTTGTCAGAAGGGTCCGTCAGTCCGTCTGTTACAAGATTTAAGGCCTTTAAATTCGAGATAGAAAGCTGAAATTTGGATAATATTCTCTCTTACTGACACTCTCACTATTTAAAAAAAAAGTTCTTCGAAGAAGTCTATAAAAATGTCTTCTTTTTTTTATACACTATCAGCTCTGTGTCGTGGAGTGCTTAAAGCAAACAACTATCACGAGCAGAAATTGCCGGCACTAAAAGTGCTCTCACAGGCTCATCATTTAGTGCAGGTGTTAGTAAGGACAAAACAATTAAAAATACAATAATTATGTACCTATAAAATACTCACACAAACACAAAATAATGCAAACAATTTAAGACATTAAAGCATTAATACGCAAAATATTTTTTAGCTTAATTTTACTAACATGCAAGTCAATCACATGATCATTTAGATTATAGATTCTACTCATGCGACTAATAGGCTCATGCCTACCATAATTCACAAAGTATGTAGACAGAAGGGGTACAAATTTATGCAACGTCGTTAAGCCTTCGTAAATGTCGAAAGTTTACGAAGTTGTTAATGAACTGTAAAAGGCCATCGACCTTGCCACGTCGAATCAATCGGTTCTCGTTCGATCACCGCAATTAAACGACGTAGGGCGTGGTTAGTACTTGGATGGGGGACCACTTGGGAATACCGCGTGTTGTTGGCACCTCTTGCGAACGTCTGACAAACATAGTAAGAGTAAAACTGTAGCTGCCCTCTACTTCGCATGAAAGTGGTTGGAGAAGCTAAGGTTTAGGCCATGTATGGGCCGTTAAGGCCTAATATGTAAAAGGCCGTACAAAATTTGAGAGTTTTACGAAGTTTACGACGTTAATGAAGTTTTCGTAGTTGCATGAATACCTTCAATGTCTTTCTAAACAGTTCATTCATACAAACGTTTTTTTTCCTTAAAAATCAATAAAACCAGTTTTGTCGCCTGACACTTGAAAACACGCGGTGTAATGTGCAGTTTGGGAGCAGCTTTTCCGAATTATTCCAAACCTGCACCAGATTTCGGCAAGAGGATGCGGTATCATGTGAATTCTTCAATCTTGTCCTGGAGAAAATAGTGCAAGGGACAGGTGCCAACATTTCACTATTTTCAATATATCCGCCCAACTACTGGGGTATGCGAACGATATCGACATCATCGGCCGTTCCCAGGGTGCCGTGCCAGTGGGTTTTACGGCGATTGAAGATCAGGCGAAATTGGTTGGTTGAAGTTTATGAGAATAAGACTAAACACATGCTATCAACAAAAAAAAACAATATCTGCCCCACGCCTAGGACAAAACGTCATTTTTGATAGCAATTCGAGGTAGTAAGGGAGTTCACCTACCTTGGAGTAAACATCAACTCCACAAATGACACCTTACTGTAGATCCGACGGAGGATTACCTTAGGAAACCGCTGCTACTTCGGTTTGGTCAAACAAATGAGTTCAAAACTCTTCACTCGAAGAACAAATGCATGGTCTATCGAACCTTAATCCTGCCACTCCTACTTTATGGTGGCGAGTGCTCGACGATAAGTAGGAAAGGGGAGCTAATATTGGGTTCTTTTGAAAGAAAAATAATCCGTCGGATATTTGGTCCTGTGTGCGAGGAGGGCGAATGGGGGAGAAGATACAACCGCGATCTCTATGAGCTGTACCAAGATGTGGCTGTAGTCCAAAAAGCTTAATCACGTCTACTACATTGGCTTGGCCACATTGAGCGAATGATCAATAATGCTCCAGCCAAGAGGATCTTCGACTCCCAGCCCCCAGTTTCGAGAAGGCAAGGAAGACCGAATCTGCGTTTTAAAGACCAAGTTATCGCGAATAACAAAAATAATAATAATAATAATAATAATAATAATAATATTAATAATAATAATAATAATAATAATAATAATAATAATAATAATAATAATAATAATAATAATAATAATAATAATATTAGTTAGGGTATATTACACTGCGACCTATTGGTCTATTGTGTCCCCTTGTACCTCGGAGTGGTTCATGCCCTCTTTCATAGCCATCTCTATATATGTACTTCTTTTGTGAAGCGTATCGAGGTATTGCTCTGATTTATCCTTGGCATGTCGCACTCCTTAGAGCACAGCGTCCAGTCCAGTTTCCTTGATGAATCTGCTGTGGGTCCGCGTATTCCAGAGCGCTTGATCTGGAGAACTGGAAGCAGCGTGCCGGGCTCGCAAAGGATGGAAGGCTACATTGTCTCAGGCAGAGACCTTTCACGGGTCGGTAGCCCGTTAAGTAACTAGTAATGTGTCTCTTTGAATACAAAATCATCTTACTGCATGGGTTTTGCTGCAAATTATTAATTGATTTTATTTCTTAGTGGATTTTTTGCATTGAATTTTCTTGTCAGCTCTTTCCAAAATCTAGCTCCTGTTTTATTTTCGATTTAATTGTCGATCAGAATTTGCAAAACATTGTTGTTTTATTAAGAAAAACGTTCTTTGAAGAAAAACGTGCAATTTGATTTGATACGATTAATTCAATGCTATCGGATGAAAAAGCACATGATCACTGCACTCTCAAGAATTAAGAAACTGAATCTCTTATGCGAACTATCAATAAATTTTTAAATCGTACAAAAGAGTTTCGTTTTTTATTTCTAGTGGCAATTCATTAAAAAGTTTTAATCCTCTATAAAAAAGCATATTTTGAGTTCGAACATCTCTATACAGTTGTTATCTAAAGTCAGAATTAAATCTTAAACTATAGGGCTGTACATCTTGCGTATATATTAAATTTGATTACAAATATTTAGGAACCATATTATGCTTCATTTTAAATACACATGTTATGACATTAAATATGATGCGCTGTTTAATATTTAACCATTGCAAACACGACAGCATCAATTCAGTAGGTGTATATGTACTGCATTTCAGGATGGTGCGCATAGCTTTATTTTGTAATATTTGAAGTTTATTAATACTTTCGTTATTTCCCATGAATAACACTGTTGAACAAAATTCAAAATGTGATTTTATAATTGCATTATAAATATTTACCGCGCACATTGTGGAGATTTTTTTTCTTATTCTTCTAAGAAAGGCTATTTTTTTGAGATTTTGTTGGTAATAAACATATATCATGTTGTTAAATGTTAATTTATTGTCAAGAACTACATCAAGATATTTTATTTTGTATAATTGTTCGATTGCTATTCCATTAATTCTCAAGTCCACAGAAGTATCATTATTTATTACCATGAATTTCGTTTTGCTTATATTAATTTTATGTTTATTCATTTCAAGCCATTGAAACAGATTGTTGAGATCACATTGAATATCACGTTTTACAACATTAAACTCATTACCACTTACAAATAAAAGAGCATCGTCGGCGAACAAGGAGACTTTACTTTTATGTATAACACAACAAATATCGTTTATATACAGTAGAAACAGAAGAGGCCGATAATAGTACCTTGGGGTATTCCAAACTTTGTACATTTAACATCTGATATTGCACTATGTACATTATTTCGTTGAGTTCGGTTATTTAAGTAGGATTTAAACCATTTAAGTTTCGTTCCCTTAACACCGCATTTGAACAATTTTTTTTAATAATATATCTACTTCGGTCTATAGTTTCAAAAGCTCTTTAGAAATCGAGAAAAACTGCTATTTTTATACGCTTTGTTTTAACGCCATTATAAGCCAGTTAAGGGACGTTTCGCAGGAGTGATTATGACGGAAACCGGACTGATTTTCAATTAAAAGTTCATTGTGACACACGAATTTATAAAATTGTTCATACGCACACTTTTCGACTATTTTTTCTAAAATTTTCAACATATTAATTGGTCTAAACTTATTACAGATTTTAGTATTGCTATCCTTTATTATTGGTGCTACAGTAGATTCCTTTAAATTGTTTGGAAATTCATCCAGTTAAAACGATTTATTTATTTTTTTTTTACAATAATTGGACCGACGATATCGAAACACTCAATAAACATATTTATATTTAGACGAAATGCACTTTTCTTATTCATCTTTTTACATAGGGACATTAATTGGGTACAGGTTATTGCACTAAATGAGAAAGTCGATTGACCTTCAGATCAATCACAAACGGCTGCATTATTATTAGACAAAATAGAAAATTCTTATGGCATTGATACTTTCAATAAAGTATGTATTAAATTTATAACAACAGTCAAACTATCATTCTCCAAGGTATCTCCAAACTGTACTTCACTAATATCTTTTTTCTTTTCATTCAAAACGAGACATTTTAACGTTCTCCACATTGACTTTTGGCTATCACACGAATTTATTTTATCACAAACGTAATTCTTTTTGGCAAGCTGTAGTTCTAGGCACTGTATGGGCCGTTAAGGCCTTATATCTATATTAATCGGTAATGCCAAACTCATATAATTCAGGGAACATTTTCAGTGAACAGATTCAGTGAAAAGATGATATTCACGGGGCTATTCATCCAACCATAGAGGGTAAACTTACACAATTGACAAAACTCTATAGAATTGTTCGTACACAATAGCCCAAATTGACAATAGTCAATTACAAATGATACTCGCAATAGGGTTTAATGTCCTCCTTAAGAACTCCAACTCGCTCATAAAAAGCTTTTAGTTCGAAAACCAACAAATTATGTTACAAAATGGACAACTCGATACGACACCTACTTGCGGAATAAAAATATAGACAGTGTATCATATATAACAGTTCGCCCAAGCGGACTTATTTATACCTGTTGGAATTTTTTTACCCAGAAACTTTTACTCCCTCTGAACAGGTACATATTTTCCCAACAGTAAGTCATAATATTAAATGGCAAATAAGAAACGACAGGTGGAATTTCCCAAGATCAAACAATGAACTACTTGAAAAACCTATAAAAAGATGCGCCACTAGGATGAGACATTCGCGCGAATCATATAGTGTTGCTAAAAAACAAACTAATTATGGAAATATAGTCGGCGCATCTGCTCATTTTACTTTTACTTTACTTTTAAATTAATTTTTTTATTGGTTTTTAAATGTCAACTTAATACAAAACAAAAGTGATTAAATTTAACTTAAAATTAAAAGGATACTTATTCTAAATTAACTGTCCTTATGCAGACGTTCTAAATTTAACTATAACCCTATAATTAGTGCCTTTCGGCCTAAAAACTATTTTATAAACTAATTTTACATATTATATTCATGGAGAACATTTTTAAAACTCGGCATCATTACTTAAATTTTATATTTTATAGAAATCAAACTACAAACCCCCTATTCTAATTACTTAAACTACTTAACATATTCTAACTTTAATTAGGAGTCTGACCACATGTTGCATTACGTAACAATTGGTCAAATTGCTTTCCGAGCGCTTGGCAGTCGTCAACATGCACACGCGCGCCGTGAGTCGACTGAAACCTTACATCGTCAGTCACATCCCGGAAGCACCACGACAAGTTAACGAGCCCGGCCTCTCCCAGAAACGCTCTAGCTAACTAAATCTAACTTAGAAACTGAGACGATGTTACCTAGAGTATCGCACCATCTTGGCAGGGCATGTTGACCCCTCCCCCTTCAACAGGCCACCTAAATTCAGAGAATTGCTTTTCCGTATCAAATTTATCTCTCTTCGCTATTGCGGTACTAAAACGGAGGAGCTTATGAGCATTGGCGACGTCCCCGCCACGGATAAGCCGCTTATCTCTAGCGCTGCGGCAGCGGTGGTACAATACAGGGATACCATCCCTCGTCTGGATCAGCCTTTTAGCATCAATATGGACAAATGCCTCCGGCGGGATAAAGCCAGATCGGATCGTACTCTCTGTACATTTCATTGGGGTAGTAAGCCCCAAAGATAAGGCTATTGTCGCTGGCCATCGCACTTACAACGTGCCTTCGAGTCACGAAATTGCCAATCCCCATCGTATAGGACCTTTTTGGGATAGTATTTTATATAGTTGGATTCAGGCGTTCGCGCATCCACGTATTATCAGTCAATTGTGGACATAATGTCTCTACCCCTTTTCAATTTTTTTTAAGACTGGATGATAGGATTTGTATCCCTACCGAAAGCGACCAATACAACTTGTGTCGTCAATCAAGTTGAAGTATTTGAAAAACACTAATTGAAGTATTTAGTATTTACGTGGTAATAGATTAGATTCAGGTACATACTGAAGTAATTACAGTTGAAGAAGTGATGCCCTCCTGCAATAAGCTTACCCTAGCCATTGTTCTCGTTTACATTAGTTCGTTATCTATCCTCTGCAAGAGCCCGAGCTACCGTAAACATAAACACTAACCCTGCTTTTTCTGCACTTTCCATTTATATTGAATTCAATCGCACAAAAAGTTAACGAAACAAACCACAAATTGACTCTCTTTGTTCAATATGTATACGAATATGTTAAGGTCAAACTCTATCACCATTCAACATTGAAAGTAAACTCAAACTTTCAAATACCGTACTTGACTAAAAGCCAAAAATGGATATTCCATATAAAAGGATAAATTCAAATTTGCCTGGCAATAGAGTTCTGCACGGTACCAACACCACTTGCTCTAACCGTTATTGCCCTTCACTTGTTCCATCAAAAACCACAATGGCGGTAGTAAAGGGAATCGTCGCAACACATTGGCTTACACAATATTCCACCCTTATTGCTTGATGCATAGTTTCAACCCCTTTGATATTTGCATTTGCATTTATCCGCCCCTTAAATTAATATACAATTGTAGGATAAGGGATAGAAAAAGCGAATGTCCTACACTGAGTAATGATTTCGAGCAAAAGAATAACTGTCAGCGGAAGTCAACTGCTATTTTTCCTGTGCTAAAATTATTCTAATTATATCGATTTCTGGGCGAAGACGTTTGCCGTAGACTATGGTTTCATGAACTAAACTTCTTGGAGAAATTCCCTAGGGGAATGAGATTTTCGTAATGGCATTCCTTTCTTGCATAAGTACCAGCACAATGGATTTGATTTCTTTTTTTAAAAGGATCACAGCAAAAAACAAGAAGTTATTTGCTTCCATTCAGTGGCAGGTTTTTAATGCCAATAAATCAATTATACTTTGCTGTTGGTATTTGTACTGGCAGTCCAAAGGGTGTGCTACTATCATCTACCTTTATCCATTGACGCCGCATTCAATGTATCCCGAAATCCCTGATGGGATTTTGAAAAATGACTCGACCATAATGGAGGATTACCAAATAAATAAGAGTGCATAAAAGATCTATGAAAACATTTATTTCGTTTAAGGAATTGATCCTTTTTCCCAACTGGTGTTGCTTTTCCGATTGTCATGACCCGCATTATAACTTTTGGTTGAGTTCATCCGTGAGCATTTTATTCGGCGAACAACATTCCAAAGCCTTTATTAAATAACATCATAGCCGCAACAATCTGCTAATCCAAATTAAAACAATAATTCTTCGTTACATCGCATGGCACAAGCATACACCGAACTTTATACAATGTGAAATTGTCATTTTGTCGAGTCCTTCGAGCACCTTCAGAACAAAACATTGGATAGATTTCAACTTCTGAAGCGGAAAACTCAAGTATTCGTCTTCCACAAACATAATTATAAAGTTAAATTGAAAATAAATCCTTTTGTTTCGAAGCAAGGGATATTCGATGCTTGGGGCTATTACGTCCACAGCTATATAGTTCAATTTTCGAATTGTCTTCCTGGGAGTGTGTTTGTGATATCTATCTCCAGTCAACTATCCAGGCCAAAGTACAGTACAACGAAGAATTTTATTTTATTTTTTTCACAGGTCCTCAGAGACTTCTTTGGCAGAATAATAGAAAAAACAGCGGCGGATTTGGAGAAAGAGGGTAAGTTTATGAATTATTTTTATGATTATAGATTATATTATGTATGTTGGCTAACACTTTGTATTCGTATTTTTTTCTAGCCCAGCTTGATCCTGTCGTCAAGAGTCCAATTTGGTACAAATATAAGCTGGGCTTTACCAATGCCGTGCGCAAAGACGTTCACATAAACGATTTGTTATAAATAAGTTAATAGATATTTAAGGAATGTGATAAGATATTTGTTTAATTAAATAAATCGACACTTGGGTGAGTACTGTATAAGGATTTTGTACTCTATTCTATAAATGAAGTTAAAAAAATTATTGAAATTGTTATAAGGCTGAATTGAAGAATGGCATGTGCGGAGTTATTCGGTTTTGAAAGCGAAAAGTCCCTGCATTCGGTGTAAATTGTGCGCCTTCAAAGGATGCGAATCAACAACTTCAACTTCAACTTCTTTCTTGAGACTAAAATTACCACAAACTATTACATAAGTTGTTTAACAACATTTGAATTCACAGTAGTCGACTTTGAATTGGTCTGACAGGGTACTTAACTAATTTTTAAAATACATGAATGTTTTCTAGCAAATAAAATTCTTCGTGAAGCAAATAGAATAACTAGAAAGTTCGCTCAATAAAACTTTTGACATTTGATGTTTTGTCTTACGTACTAGGAAGGGGGGGTTAACATGAGGAACGAGTTTCATGCCGAAATCGGGATGAATCAGCGCCCTCAGAAACTTCTATAGGTAATGTGTTTCATTAAAAATATTTAAGAGTAGTTTTTTGATATTCTTTCTTTATTTCACTTAAGAGCAAAAAGGATTATCTGATAGGTTAGGTTAGGTTAGGTTAGAGTGGCTGTCGGCAGAAGGTTTGTTCTCTCGATTGTAGATACCTTGATTAAAAGTTTGCAGGTAGCGATTGGGATACCCAGAGAACCCTTTTCAGGTAAAAGGGGGAGTTTGGTTCCCTTTTTGGCGAGTTCATCAGCCCTGAAGTTTCCAGGAATATCTCTATGCCCCGGCACCCAACAGAGGTGAATGTTAAACTGCTCCGCCATCTCCATAAGAGATGAACGGCAGTCGAGGGCTGCAATGGAATTTAAAGATACTGAATCCACGGACTTGATCGCGGCCTGACTGTCCGAGAAGATACGGATATCCTTTGTGGATATCACATTTATCTTCAGCCACGTCAGGGCTTCTTTTATCACGATAATATCCGCCTGGAGTACGCTACAGTGATTAGCAAGACGGAAAGAGAGACTCAGATTTAGCCTTTGGGAGATAACGCCGGCCGCCACCAACCCCGTCACTAGTTTTTGATCCATCGGTGTAGAAGTGGATCGCTTTATCTTCCTCAAATTCAGCGTCCTCCCAAAATGATCTGGAAGGAATAGTGACTTGAAAGTTCTTCCCGAACTGTAATTGGGGTATGGTGTAGTCTATGTTTCCTGGTAAAGACTCAAATGAGTCCAGAATGATGGTGTGGCCAATATTGTTGTTAACCCACTGCGAGGTAGCCTTAAGGCGGACAGCAGAACAGGCTGCTGTTTGCCTACTAAAAATGTCGAGGGGTAACAGATGTAGCAGGATGTCTATTGCTGCTGAGGGGGTGGTACGCAGTGCTCCGCTTATGCACAAACCTTCTGTGCGTTGGACTTTGCCCAGCTTAGCACAGTTTATAGCTTTACTTAGGGCAGTCCACCAGACAGCAACCCCATATGTTAGAATCGGTCTAGGATTTTTCTTAGCCTTGATGCCTCAGAGAATTCTTCTATTTTGCCACAGAAGAGTCTCCAGGATGATCTTTTGGCTTTCCTTAGCTCTTTTTTGTATAATTTGAGGGCTTCCTTATAGGAGTCCCAGTCAGTAAGTGATCTCGAGCTTTTAGCGCGATTGAAGAGTTTCCTGCAATTATTTCTGAGTGGTCCTAATTCCTGGTTCCACCAGTGTGGCTTTCTCTTTCCCCTAGGTCGTATGAGGGGACAGGAAGCGGACATCGCTTTATTGAGAGCCGAGGTAAGCTCATTGACCTTGCAGTCAAGCTCGGAAAAGTTGCAGGGTGGACTTAAAAGTTCAGAGGTAACTAGTTCGCATAGAGTTTCTCTGTATTTGGGCCAATTAGTTTTCCGAGGATTGCGGAAAATAGGTTGGCAGGGAGGATCAACATTGAGGTTGAATTGAAGATAACGGTGGTCAGAGAAGGAGTGATCAGCCGAGACCTTCCAACCCGTTATCATGTCGTTGATGGTATCGGAGACAAGAGTAATGTCAAGGACTTCTTGTCGATTTTTGGTAATGAAAGTAGGTTCATTACCTATGTTACATACAATGAGGTTGGTGCTTAAAATATAATCAAAAAGTGACTCACCCCTGTTGTTGATAACCGAGCTGCCCCATACGGTGTGATGTGCGTTAGCATCGCAACCGATTATGAGTTCAGCCTTCTGCCTCCTTGCTTCTTCGATCGGTCTCTCCAGGTTATCACCAGGGAGAGGCCCCACGTGGTCGGGGGCGAGATATGCCGATGCCAACCAGAGTGATCTGCCTGCAGTCTCCAGTTTCGCAGCAGTTATATCCCGATCGCTGAAATTAGGGAGTAAATAAGCATTAAGGTTTCTTTTCACTAGTATGCACGATCTTGGTTTACCTTTGTCGGTCACATACAGTGAGTAATATCCAGGAGTCTTGAGTCCATGAACCAGGTTGTGTAAAATCCATGGTTCTTGGATCAAGACGACATCTTCCCCGCCTTTAGAAAGGCCAAGAATAAGAGCGGCCGAAGCCTTGATTGAGTGTTGGAGGTTAATCTGGATTAACTGCAGCATTGTCGCTACAATCCAGAGGCACCTCCACCGTGTTATTTAGGCCTTCCATTTCCGAAGACGAACTGGAAAGTTCATCTTCACTCAGAAGAACCCTATCAAGGAAATCGTCAGTCTCCATATCCGATTGGATATCGCTTACGGAGAGTGACGATTTTGCTGTTGCCGCACGATCGGCGGATTCATCGTCCTCCAGCGAAGGGAACGAGGTAGATGGCTCATCGTTCGAGGGTTCAGGGTGAGGAGAAGGAGGAGGAAGTTTTCCCGCCTCAATTTCGTCCTTCTTATACACCCTCATTTTGACCTCGATCCAGCCAAATCGATGAGGCCATCGGTCTTTGCCAGAGGAGCCAGGGTTTCCTGATTGATGATGACTACCGCACATCTGTGGGAACCCTTTTGCTCCTCTAGTTTCGCCACCTTCCAGTTATGGGTCGGTAGTGAGGGGTTGCTTAATCTTAGAATGTCTAAGACGCCCTCTGGGGTGGATGGAATTGGGGGGATCCATATACGCGATCTTGGCCGGCAGGGGATGTCCTCCCTCGCAACGACCTCGAGCTTTGCGCCGGGCCACACCTCTCCAAGCCTACTGATCGCAAGCTTGTAGAGGTCAGCCGATCTTTGGTCGCTACATGCGACCAGCTTAATGTGGCCTTGATGCCACCCGCCTTCGTGAATTAGCGAAGGTGGTCCCGGATTTTCTCTCACGAATGAGGCGTAGTTGCCCGAGAGCGCAGAAAGTACATCATCCCATCTTTCGTGGGAGATAGTGCCGTCTATGTGACTACGGTCTATAACCGCGACCACAATTTTATCTTTAAGGACCTCGCTAAACGGCCTGTGAGATATGACAGTGGGAGGGTTGCCGGTGTTGAGCACCCTCTGCCTCTTGGGAACCGAAATGGTCCCTTCCACTGATCTCTGGCGTTTTGTTGACAAATCCCCGCTAGGTTTGCTGAGGATTTGTAGGGCCCATTCCAGTTTCGCGATTTGGTCCGGGGTCCTATCCTTCACCGCGATGTTGCCACACATACGCTGGATCCGGGTGGCATTTCGACGATTTTTGTAATTCGCCGAGGACGGATTGCGATGACGCGATCCGGCGCTGTTGGTGTGGGTAGGACCATGATGCACAGTCCCAACCCCGCCAGAATTGGGTTTTTTTTGTGGGTATACCGCCACTGCTGTTGCCGACACCAGAAGGACCATGAGTAGGCTCAGTCCCTCCTTCAGTCAGCCTTGCAGAAGCGGTGGTGGTTGAGGGGCCAGCAGAGGGGGGACCATGATGCACAGTCCTCTCTCTGTTGGGAAGGGTTTTTTTTTGCTCGCAACCGGTAGTTGAGGGACCATGTGTGCCCACAGTCCCAATCCTAGCTGGTGCCACAAGAGCTTTGCCGGTAGACAGTTTGGTCGCCGTACTACCGTCCGGTTTTAAAGGGAAACCGGCCGTAAAATTTTTTGTTTTGTTTTTGTTTGTTTTGTTTTGTTTGGATTCATATTTAAGTCCCACGAGTAGCGGAGAAAAGAGGTCCATCTGCACAGAGATCCGCATTGTGCAGATAAGGCTAGTTAATCCGGAGGGCGCCAGGTATCCGGATACTCCGTGCGCGACTGGGCTATTTGATGACTGGGCCCTCAGCCAGGTTGACTCTCGGCACGTGTCGTATGACACCTTACGTCCAGCCCAGGTGGTAAAGGAGGGGAAAGGGGAAGGACGTATTGTCCTGTAAAGGCCGCATAGTAGTACACGTACTTAACTTGCGCCTTGAGAAAGAAAATAGGACGTAGAGTCCGGGTCAATACTTGGTTGACGCTCGTCAGCAGCCTGTCTGTCATGGGTGGCCCTTAGACAGCATAGCCCGTTGAAGCTGCGCCATAAGCCTTCGCACCGGCACCATCGAATGCAATGATGGTACACACGTCAAGGTGACTGACCCCGCGAAGGAGGATTATCTGATAATTGAATATAATTTAAATAATAGTTTTTTTTATGATATTAGTATGTATTACTTTATTTGACAGATGTTTTTGTCAAGTTTTGAGCTGTCATACCAAAATAATCATAAAGTAGAAAGAAAAAGGAACAAAAAAAAAAAAAGTTATTCCGTGATAAGGGTAAAACTTTATCACTCATATGTTTATACCCTATTCTAAGGGTACATATATTAATTTTGACGCATAGTTTGTAACATACCTTAATATTGCCCGTAGACCCCTAAAAGTTACTATATTTATGATCAGCATCGATAGTAATGTCGATCTAGCCATGTCCGTCCGTCCGTCCGTCCGTCCGTCCGTCTGTCGGCAAAAATTAGGCCTTTAAACTGGACCTAGAGAGCTGAAATTTTAACCATATACTCTCTAGGGTCCCGAAATAATCAAGTTTACGAATTTTTGAAATCCGCCCACAGACACACCCACAAACTCAAAAAACAAAATTTTGGAAAAAATCGAATTTTGAGCTAGAAAGCTGAAATTTTTTATATTTGATGTATGACTCCTAAAACTTCTCGGGATAAAAAAATTTCAAAATCCGCCCACTGACATGCCCACAAATAAATAAAATAATTTTTGTATACCCTATTCTAAGGGTATATTAATTTTTGAAAATCCAAAGTTTGAGCTAGGGAGCTGAAATTTATAATATATACTCTCTATGGGCCCTTTATGCTCATGTGTAAATATTTTCAAAATCCGCCCACTGACACGCCCACAATCAATTTTTTTTTTTTGAAAATTCAATGTTTGAGCTAGGGAGCTGAAATTTATAATATGTACTCTCTAGGTGCCCTTTATTCTCATGTGTTAATTTTTTGTAAATCCGCCTACTGACACGCCCACAATTAAATAAAACAATTTTATTGAAACACCCAAGTTTGAGCTAGGGAGCGTTTTTTTTTGATAAAATCCTTTAAATGTTATATAACAAAATATGTAGAGCGTTCTTAACAATTCAACCATACTTAGACTTTTGTCACGCCCACTTATGAGGGATAGGAATAAGAATAGGGTATCCAACAGTTCGCCCAAGCGGACTGTAGCCCGTCCCTATGTTTTTAAAATAGGTATGACAGGCATTATTGCCAGAATAGCAGATGTCATACCATTTTTTCGAGAAGTACATAAAATTTCCAATAAAATGCGCTGGTTGAAATTAATTTTCCTAATTATAAATTATTATTGAAAATAAAAAAAATTGTAAAAAATAGTGGTGCCAGGATAGACCTCGTCATACCGGGCTTATTTTATTCGTTTTTTTATCAACCATTTTTTAATATAAAAAAATTTCAAATCCGTATAAGTGCACTTTCAGGATTGTGGGCTCCCGGACTATTGTAAAGGTCTTAACGCGCCAAATGGTCTTATGGGCATTAGATAGGATTGTTTCGTCTGCGTACAAAATGGCTTTGGATGAGTTCACTTCTGCTGGAAAATCATGCAAGAAAAGATTGAATAACAGGGGGCCAGGGATGGACCCTTGAGGAACGCCTGATAGAACTTTAATAGGCGAGGAAACGTCGGACCCTACTTTTATCTGTAACCATCTATTCGAGAGAAAGCTGCTTATTAACTTAACCATATATGTAGGCAAATTCATATTTATTAACTTGGACACAAGGCCCATGTGCCAGATGGAATCAAAGGCCTTTCTGAGGTCTAAAAGGCAGGCGACCGTGCATTCTTTCTTTCTGAGGTTGTGCAGAATTTCATTTTGCAGCAAGAGAAGTGGAGTGAATTTTTTTAAACCCGAACGAAAAAGCCGACAACGAGGAATAATTTGGATTTCTTACAAAATTCTTCGATTCTTAGTTTCACTACTCTTTCTAGGATTTTACCAAGATTAGGAAGGAGGGAGATTGGTCTCAAGTCCTCTATGTCATTTGAGTTTTTTTCCTTATTTGTATAAGCGTCGCCAGTTTCCAATCACTAGGAAAATAGCAATTATTTATGCACTGATTAATAATGATAGTAAGAGGGCATGCCAATTGACTGCCACATTTTTTGGGTATGAAATTTGAGATTCCCTCCCACTCGGATGATTTTTCGCAATTCAATTGACGGATAATTAGCTCAATAAGCGACTGGTTTGCAAAATTGCTTTCACTGGGCCAGACGCTAAATTATATGGAGAGAATTGCGCCACTTTAAATCCCTGCGACCAACTCAAATAAGAGCTGACTGTAGTTTTCACACTGGTTGTGTTTTCCGATAAAGGATATGGAGTTTGAAGTTTATACAGCTTTACATAAAAGGTTTTAAGAATTTCGAGTTTATCTATACCGGGATGTTCTCGCTACTAATGGGGTGCGAATTAACCGACGCCCGATGCGAATCAACAGATGATCTCCATTTTGATTAATCGTTTTACGTTTACAGTGAACTCTCTCATAAGCGGACAATGACGGTACCAAGAAATTTGTCCGCTTATTAGAGGTGTCCGGTTATGAGAAAAAATATTTTATTGACAACCTTGAAAAAAGAAACTAGACATGCATTTATGGTATAAGATTTTATTTTAAAATGGAATGCATTTTTTGTGATAAACATTAATTGTAGGTAATAAAACGGATAATAACAAATCATAAACAAGAACAAAGCCTTTAATAATTTATTTTGTGCATTACTTGAAACTATGTAGGTATTTATGCTTCAAATTATGCATACACTTACATACAAACCTACGTATTGCGCCACGAGAATTTTAGTCTGATAGTCGACAGACGGCCGCCGGCGCCGCAGCCTACTATGTTTACATTCTTTACCGTTTTTTTTTAAATGTTTGCTGCGTATCAAGGGCAAAGCGCAAAGAAAAGGAAAAAAACAAACAAACTAAAAGACAATGAGGTGTGCCAAATCGTCGGTGAAACCAGAAAGGCGTGTAACTCCACTTTTAAACGAAAATGAGATTTGAATGACATCTATTAGCTGAAACCCATATCTACAACTCGGCGAAATTTGAGCCCCCTAATAAGTTTAATTATTATATTATCGGAGATTCAGTTGGTAGCATATCTTCAAAATCAGTGCATTTGGTGAGTACACTGTGTGTGGAAAAATGCTCTCCTGTAAAATTTGCTAAAATGGAGTTACACAGTTTTCTGGTTTCACCGACGAAATGCGTTTTGTCCGTTTAAGAGAGAGTGAAATTCTATTGCGGCTATGAAAACTGGTGTCCGCGTCCGGTTATGAAAGAGTCCGTTTATGAGAGAATTATTTACATTAAAAATTGTGTAGATTATTCCGTTCTTTGAAATTTGTGCGGTTATGAGAGGTGTCCGCTTATGAGGGGTGTCCGTTAGGAGAGAGTACACTGTACATGGACCTTGTGCACACACATAAATAAATGTTAGGCATTAACGGCCCATGCAGGGTCTAAAACCTAGCTTCTCCTACCATTTGCTTGTGCGAAGTGGAAGAGACCTATAATTTTAAGCCGAATCTGAACGGCAAATTTAAGAAGATTCTCATGACAAAGTTCAAAAAGCATCTTGTCTACTGTGACTGCATTTCTTCGCGGACCTTGCAACTTTCTTCTCATTTTCCGTTGAAAATATTGATTTACGAACATTTACACAAGTGGAATGCGTTTACCTTGAACTTATTCGGTTTTCAAAAATGCTGCATCTGCTGTATGCAATTAGTAAAAATGATAACAACTGTCCCATAATCAAGGTGTCGTATTTTCAGCAGGTATGACATTCAATAAAGTTATTCAACTGCAATTAGCATCTACTATAAAACATTGACTACCCGTGCGATCTGTATCAGTATCATCGCTTGCACCTGCTACGAATAATCACAAAGTCTCTTCCATATTTTATCATTACATATTTCTATAATGAACTTTAAAATAATGTTCACCTTGTTTGTTCTCGTTGTACCTGCATTGAGTTTAGGTAAGTTCAAAAACAGCGTATCCACTATACTTATGAGCACAAATATAATCTGCAGATTGCATATCAAAGCCCGAGTCTGGACCATGCAGAGCTTACTTTTATCGATGGGCTTATCTACCAAGCACAAACGAATGCATACAGTTCATGTACGGTGGTTGTCAAGGTAATGGCAATCAGTACCCGACACTTATCGAATGTGAGAGCGCGTGCAAAAAATAATTCTATTTGAAGTAATTTTCTAAACGCTTATTTATTGATACAACTTTTTCTTTACTTTCAAATAAAATGTTATTAATGGATTTTTTTCAATTTGTTTGACATGATAATTCACAAGCACTCTTTGTTTCGAATCTATTCTCATTGCCTCCACAGCCACCATATACGAATTCTTCACAATTGTTTGTCCTCGAATTATAAAAAAAATTAGTATGATGCATTCGGCATAGACCTGCGTTGAAAGATAACAAACACTTGGGATCTAGCAACGAAGATCCAGGAAATTCTGCGAAACCTCGATCTATCTCGATGTACATAATAAACAAAGTTATTAAAAATAGACGCATGTCGAGTGTGATACTGGTGTACGATTTATAACTGAACAAATGCTTTCTCTTCAATAGGTTTAGGTACAGCTGAAAATCTATTACGCTGAATAATTGGGCGTAAACTTATAATTGCAGGGAAATAATAAAATTGTTATTCGGACTCGCATTGGACTCGCATTGAAAAAAGCCTAATTTAATAAGTAGCGTTAAATTGTTCTTGTACCCTATTCGCGTTCAAGTTGATGTTGGCAATCTAATTGCATTGGTACTTGTTATTTCTAAAGCACAGTAGGTATAGTTTATTTATTTGTTGAACGTTTAACCATTCAGAAAACAACAACATTTATAAAAATTGCAAGATTAGATAAGGTAAGGTTTAGGTGACTGTCAGCACTATGCTGAGATAACATTCGGAGATACAATGTCATTGCATACAGACTTTATAGTATTCTCACTTCGTGTATACGACGATACGCCACCCGACGACTTGAGGCCAAAGCAAATGATGATAGTTTATTCACATTATGTGGGTTCATTTTTGTTTTCCTCTAATCTTGGCTCTGATGGAAGTACCTATCAGCAGAATATTTATACCCTATTCTAAGGGTATATTAATTTTGACGCATAGTTTGTAACATACCTTAATATTGCCCGTAGACCCCTAAAAGTTACTATATTTATGATCAGCATCGATAGTAATGTCGATCTGGCCATGTCCGTCCGTCCGTCGGCAAAAATTAGGCCTTTAAACTGGGCCTAGAGAGCTGAAATTTTAACCATATACTCTCTAGAGTCCCGAAATAATCAAGTTTACGAATTTTTGAAATCCGCCCACAGGCCCACAAACTCAAAAAAAGAAAATTTTGGAAACAATCGAATTTTGAGCTAGAAAGCTGAAATTTTTTACATATGATCTATGACCCCTAAAACTGCTCGGGATATAAAATTTTCAAAATCCGCCCACTGACACGCCCACAAATAAATAAAACAATTTTATTGAAAAACCAAAATTTTGAGCTAGGGAGCTGAAATTTATAATAGGTATATACCTACTCTCTAGGGGCCCTTTAAGCTCATGTGTGAATATTTTTAAAATCCGCCTACTGACATGCCCACAATTTACAAAAAAAACTTTTTTTTGAAAATCCAAAGTTTGAGCCAGGGAGCTGAAATTTATAATATATACTTTCTAGGTGTCCTCTATGCTCATGCGTTAATTTTTTTTAAATCCGCTTACTGACACGCCCACAATTAAATAAAATAATTTTATTGAAAAACTAAAGTTTGAGCTAGGGAAGGTTTTTTTTTACAAAAGCTTCGTTTTTGTTTGATAAAATCTTTTAAATGTTATATAACAGAATATGTAGAGCGTTCATAACAATTCAACCATACTTAGACTTTTGTCACGCCCACTTATGAGGGATAGGAATAAGAATAGGGCATCCAACAGTTCGCCCAAGCGGACTGTAGCCCGCCCCTATGTTTTTATTTGGTTTTGCGCAAACAGCAGATTTTTTGTTCTCATTCATGCTCGTGACTACGCATATGAGAAGGAAGATGACACAGGTAGCGTTAGTGGTTGACGATAGGGCGGGAAGGTGAAGGAATTGTCATCGGGTAGAATGATACTATTTGTTTGCTCTGATGCAAGTTTGGGGTAGGTTATGTTTTCTGGTGTTTAATACAATTGGTATGTATGTGTATGATCGTTGAAGGAGAGTTGCATTTCAACGGTGAGGATTTTCAAATGATTTTTTTTATAATTCACATTTGCAAGTGAAAAACGGATATTCATATTTACAGGTAGGGGCGATGGTGGATAAAGGAAGTGGGAGAATTGTCGTCGAGTAGATTGATGGTATATTATTTGTTGGCTTTGATGGAAGATTGGGGTAGGTTATGGCATATTGCAATTAGAGCATCACAGTCACCTGTAACTTGTTTCTTTGTATTTAATAAAATTGGTGTGTATGTTCAGATCGGTGAAGGAATTCAGCAATGAGGATTCCCAAATGATTTATAAATCATATTTGCATGTGAAAAAACTGGTAAAACTGGCAACACAAATGTTCCTGCTGGAATTTTGTATGCAATGAATGCAAACTGCTACAAAACAGATGAGAAAAAGAAAGTTGCCGAATCGACAGCAACATTCATACAAAAAAATGAATGACTTGTTCGACAGCCTGAATAGGGACAGACTGAGTTCTAATACCGACACACGATACGAAATGTACGCAAAAGCAAATAATATTTAAAAATGTAAAATTTTCAGATCATTCGGGCTATAAAGATACTGGAGCAGAGCTGTTGCTGGATGAAGCATAACGCGAAGAACTGGATATGCAGCGGGCAGCGAATGAAGAATTTTCAGTAGAAGTCCGATTAGGAGACCACATCATGGAGACCGATATTTTAAACAATATCGACTACGATGATGCAGATGAAGACTACACAAGGAGTAGAGCTGTGTCAATCGTTCAAATTTAATGATCGAATCGTTCAAGTATTGGTTGAAAAAATGATTCGGTCATTTCAATCAATCATTCAATCAATCAATGACAGATGGGACATGGGAGTATTGTATTGCTCCATTCAATTTCAATACAATCAAAAACCCCAATCATCATTCGTTCAATTTAGTTTCGATAGAGACAGATACATTCGAATGGATTGTAAGAGTGAATACACTCAATAACAACAAACTGCTGATTGTATATATAGATACCAAAACGCCTTTGAATAATTAGGAAATGGAGGTTATTGCACAGAAGCGATATTTTTGTAGAACAAATATGTGTTGGTAAAACGAAATAAGCCGAAATAAATAAAAATATTTTGATATATTAACACATTTATTGGTTCAGTAGATAAGAAATCAGTAATAAAGAAATGAGTTAGTCAGAACAGAACAAAAGTATTGACTCGATGAACGATTGACTTCGGGCATTGTGATTGCAATCACCAATACTTTATTGTGATCGGGTCAAAAAGATCGAATCAATCACGATTGACACAGCTCTAACAAGGAGGAACACTATAGAAACAGTACTAACGAAAGGATGTTCGGGAGGAGCTTTGACGTTATACGCAGGATATGCAGCGTTTAAGCTACGGAACAAGATTAATTGCGAAACCTGCACGCAATTTATGATCGATGAGGCAAATGTTTGCCTTGTTAATACGTTTGAAGGCATATGAGCCTACACAAACTCTGTGTCAGAGTTTGGGAAGCTTACGGTACTAAATATTAGCTTCAAAAACTTGGCTGAAACCCTCTTGCTCACATGATAAACCAGTTGGAAGTCACAAACACCATCAGGTGGGGCAATTATGGACACAACGAAGACATCGTTAAATTTATTTTAATCGGACTTATTAAATTTACACTGAAAAAAACAACGCATAAGCATATTGTCAATAATTTTTTTATAAATAAAGTTAAATTTTTATAAATGAATGTTTGTGTTTTACTGATTTTTATATACACAACTTGTATGTATTTATATTCATATTTATTTTTATTTGTTTTTAATTATGGTAATGTTGATAATAGTTTCTTTATTTTGTATGTACTATAGGTATTTGCTATAGGTATACGTTGTTGTGTTAGGTAATATTTCATTAATTTATTTATGAACTGTGCGAGGAGTAGGCCTAATGGGGATACCTCGGTGGAAAAAAAACACATCTAATGTTCCACCTCTTTGGTGACGCGGAAGAAAACAGATTTGTGTTTTTTTTAATTTTTCCGATTCGCTTTACGCTCCTCCCCATTTGGGGAAACCTCGGCGAATAAAAACACGTAGATCTAATGTAAGAACATGGGTAATGCAAAAGAGAAACAATCAAGCAACCTTCATTAAGCAAAAAATACCAACAAGTGGCCTTCCTCAATGCTTCATTGAAAAGGAGCATGGACTTTGAAATATATAACAACAATTTCATATGTTGATAAAAGATAGATAAACTTGCGCAATACTCCTATAAAATATGTCGTTCATCGAATTTTGCAATTTAGCTCCACGCAAAACAACGAAAATTCTTACTATCCATTAAATATTCATCGTATAGGTACAAATGACCAAGAAGCGATGGTGCGGCATGGCACAATACTGACACAAAATAAATTATGTCATTGCTTTATAAGTTAAAGAATAAAGAATAAGTTAAGAATATTTCTAAATCAATTACAATTTTTTTTATAGAAATCGGTACCTTTTTCGACAAGATATAGCCAAAACAGTGAGAGTCTAAAATGCGATAAACTCATATTTCTCATTTGATGAAAAATACCGAAATCAAATTTTATTAAATTTTTCCCCTTCAAACGAATCTCCCGTTCCTTCACACATTCTACTTGCAGGCGACAAAGCCAGATTTCTTTTTTTTTTCCATCATCTCCCTCTCATTGGACATACTACTTGCCGAAGCGAAGGCAACAATGCAAATCATCAAAAAGCATTCGGCTGTTACACAGAAAAATAAATACTAACACTTCCATAAGAATGAAAATCATATCATACCAGAGAGTCGATAATGCGAACCACAAAAATTCCTATGCTCCTTCTTAAAGAAAAAAAAAATACATACATACATAGGAATGAAATTATGAAAGGTTCGATAAAGAGAGACAAAGCAGTTTATTTGGTTTTCTTTCTTCCTTTTCAAAGTGTGTATTTAAAATAAAGGTGACAGCAAAAGTTAAGACACAAACCTTCTAGCTAATTCAAAACGCCATCTGACAAGTTGAGGCCAACATAAAAAATACTATTGAATAAAAGATATTTAATAATTTTTTTCACTTTATTTATTTTTCTTTTTCTACTTTTTAATTCTCACAACTTTAATTTTATTTTAAATTATCGCTACGCGTTTCGAAGTACCTACTTCATCGTCGGGCGAGTACTTGTTGTCTTTTTTATTTGGGGCCGCTTGTTATGCTGTTGTGTGGCTATTGTTATTGTTTTTGTCTGTCTCTTTTTGTCTTGTGCTGTTGATTGCTGTGTCGGAAAAACTTCAAGTTAAATGGTTTCGAATCTACAAGGACTGCCACGAAAATTGCAATAAAAAAACAGACTTGAAATTTTTTATTTTTAATTAAGAAGGAATTACAAACAATTTGCTAAAATAGAATGGAACCACATTCAGTTGATTGGATTAAGAGTATCAAAAACAAAATGTTTATTGATGTTGCACTGGTAATGTTATTATGAACTCGTACATAGCGTTTGCAAGGGCTATTGGAACAGACGCATTTGCCTTCTCCAACACGATTATCAAATTCTGCTTTAATTAAAACAATAGTCATTGTGTAATTGTGTTTATTTATGATATTTGTCATTAAACGTGAAGGTGGATGCAGTTCAAAATTATGGAAAATTGTGCCTTAATTGCATTTAGAATGGAATTCAAATAAATAGAGATCTCCCTAAGCAATTTACGCGCCACCCGTGGAGAAAAAATACTAAGCACCAAAACTTCTTTCCTATTCTCCTATTCTTTCGAATAGAAAGTAGCAGCTAAAATCATGCAATACAATACTACATTGCTAGGTGCTGCTTAATGTTTAACAAAAAATGCATGCGCTGTGTTTAACACTATAAGGGTACTGTACAATGTACACTGTACATATACAGAAAAAACAAAGCCCCTTTTGCGTAAGCGAACTATAAAAAAAAAACACATGGATGCGTTCAATTTGCAAGGCAACTGCTAGTTCCCTACTAGTTTACCCTTTCTTATTGATTGAATGTGAGCAACATTTGGCAAGTGCAAAGGATTAACTAGTAGAAAACTCCGGCAAATTTGTTAGTCATGACTCTCGTCTCGTAAACGTAATCAAGGTCCACCTATCACCACCATTGCTGGCGATACAATGTTGTTTTTGTTTAACCTGTAAATTCGAGAACTCCTAAAACGGCTTATGTTGAAACACACTGGACCGTCATAGGTAGTCTGTTCTATTGAGCAATACCATACTAATAGATCCAGCTTTACCGGCGAAATCTGTTGTGCCAAACCACACGTACCCTATTAGGTTTGTTCTTTCGATAGCATAGATAGAGCTTTAGCTCAAGTTTACTTTTAGCGGTCGATATATCTTAGTTAGCTTTTTCTGCTAAGATATGCAGTGTTCATCCAACAAAGTTGAATGTTGATCTGCTGCGCTATCTCATTAAGAGATTATCGGCAGTCTAGCGTTAACTTAAGTTTTTAAGAGATTCCAAGCTTTTTTATAGCTGCTTGATTGTCTGAGATGGGGATGATACTCGTATCTTCAGATTCCACATTTTCGTTTAGCTAATGTAATTCTTTTTTTGCCACCATTATATCCGCCTGAAACATGGCTGCAGTGATAGGAAAGAAGAAAGGAGTACCTAATAGCTACATATTAAGCGTGTCTGCGAAAACGCCACTGTTATTATATTTTACCCCGAGGATTGCTTTTTCATCCAAGAATGCATCTTCCCTAAACAAAGGCCTTCAAGGAACGATAAGTTGGATGTTTTTGTTAATCTTTAACTGGGATATGTTTCCTGTTTTTCGGAAGGATCCTGTACGTACAAGGTGGCGCAAAAGTTGTCATCTGTTTACTTCACAAATGTCAAAGTAAAATTGACATTTGCCGCTATTTGCAAAAGTTATAGCATCTCCTGATAGGGTTTTCAGCCCTTGGGTGTGCCTTAGGCAATTCTGTGTGCCAATCTTATAAATGATCCACGACGTTTGACATCTATCCTATGTAGTTTTCAGTCGGATTGGTGAACGCCACTGGGTGATGACTTTTGCGCCACCTTGTATTTAGAATCGCAGCGTTGTTTGTTTCCTTACTAGTCCATTAAGGCGCACATCCACTCCCAATCTTTCACGGCTTTTTTTTACAAAATGGCCAGACTCAACTCTACTAAACGCCCACTTTGGGGAATGTGAATATAAATAGGGTACCTAAGCCCATGTAGGGCTTTTCATGTCTTATTAGGCCTCCAGAACAAAGAAATAACTTACTCCACCAATTGATTGCAAATGTCCCAAAAATTTCGTATCAACTTGCTATAAAAGCGTTTATATATTTTTAAATGAAAAAAACATTTTTATTCCAATAAAACTTTGTTATGCATTGATTTTTGAATTTTATATTTAATAATAACGGGACCTTGATTGTTTTCTATTTGATTTCATTTCCATCGTTCTTGACATGACTCTATTTATCAACTGCCCCCAAAATACAAATCAGTATCCGCTTGCACAGAATAAATATTTTTCTTCTAATCTCATAGTCTAAGCGAGCGCAATCAAACCATACAACTATGTAAGTCTATAGAAAGTGTTTGTATGTTGTTTTTATTTGTTTTATACTGCACATTGCTCTCGTTTTTAATACATTGTACAGTATTTTACGGATACAAGAAAAAAGTTTATAGAAAAAGCTCGCTTCAAAGAAACACGAACAATAACACCGTATTGTAAAATGTATCATATAGAAGAGCAACATTAATAAGACAAACATGGATAAAATAAACAATTTGAATACCAAGCCAACGCTGAGCAGCAAAAATTCTGAGAGGCAGAGTTGCTATGCTTAACAATCAGTAATTCAAAATTGGAGTGGCAATTGAGAGTCACCCCTTAGAAATATCAATTAAATTGAGAGGACCCGCTCGGAAATCAAAAGAAACTCTTATTTAAATTATAATGAAATAATCATTTTTGCTTGGTTTTACTGTTTAAAAGAATCTATTATTGTTAATTGGATGAACACTTATCATCTTCAAACAAGGGTTCCAAACCAACCTTCATAAATTCGATTCGCGAAGAGGTACTTGACCTCACGCTCGCTAGTCCATTTATGGCAAATTTCATTGAAAATTAGCATGTGTCAGATGAGGCCTCGCTGTCGGATCACCAACACATTAGGTTCGACCTGCCCGATCAACTGTCACAGGCCACAATTAGATACGATCCTAAGTCGACGGACTGGAATACGTATCGAGGACTTGTCCTCTCAAAAACGGATATGCTTATTTTGTCAATCGAGTCCACGTGGGACCTTGACGAAGCAGCACACCAGTTCAACAAAGTCTTACTAACCTCCTACCAGAGCAGTTGCGTCTCTAAAACCAGCATAAAGCGACGTAAGGTCCCCTGTATTGTATTGTATTGTATGTGCAGTGGGGTCATCAGTAGATGACAAGCACTTAGACCTATTGGTCCATTGTACTTCAGCATAGCTGCCCGCTTGCTGGTTATTGGCGATTAGTAAGATACAGTGAGGGAGAACCTACCAGTAGCCTTGGCAAAGCGATGAATATTAGCAAGTTCAATGTCCCCCATCTCATCTTCGTTGACGAATTGTTTGCCTATAGTGGTGAGCCTGGTTCTGGCTAAAGCCAGATGAAGTGAGATACCGTTTCATCCGCCTCCAGGCAGCACTCAGATAGGCCCGAGCTCCTAATGTGGATGGTTTTGAGGTGCTCGTTAAGAGGACTGAAACCGGTGACGAGACCAATCAAGGGTCCCAAGTCTTTCCTGTTTAGTCCAAGCAAAAACTTAGCTCTGCTGATTTTCGGACTGTCCACTAGCTTCTTCGAATACCTGCATGAGACTAGGTCATGCCAGTATTCGGAATGTTGTTGGCGTAGAGCCGAATCCATTTCACGTTTGTGGACGGATGAGCAGCATCCTATAGATGGTTGTGGGCCAATGAAGGCTGTTGAAGAGCCCTTCCTGGCCAGAGCATCCGCTCTTTCATTTCCATCGATACCTGTGTGCCCAGGAACCCAGGCAAGTGATACCGAGTTACATCTACCCAGACGGTTAAGCTTAACCATGGTTTCCTCAACTATTTTTGAGTTGAGAGAACTAGCCGAACAGGCTTTGATAGCGGCTTGACTATTTGAGCAGATGTATAATGTTTTACCCTTAATCCTTCTCCTTAAAAGGATATTTGCGGCAGTAGCAATCGCAAAGATTTCTGCCTGAAAAACAGTTGTTTGTCTACCCAAGGCTGCAGATAGATTTATCCGACAGTCTCTAGAGTAGACCCCGGCTCCGGAGATACCGTCAATGAGTGAGCCATCGGTATAGACGATGGCTCACTCACCTCACTGTTCCATTCCTGCCGTTCAGGAAGGATGACCTGAAAACGGCGCTCAAAGACTTGCTTCATGCACACAGTGTCAAGTGCTCGTCCCCGATGGCCAGGTAGGCTGTCATAGAGAGCTCCGTACCTAGCACCTCTGGCCCCATCGCCGAGATTGACCTGCCGTCCAAGTACTACACACATACGGTATAGTGATTTTCTGGCCTCACTCTCAGCAAGGAACTACAAGGGAGGTAAACAGAACAACACTTCCATAGCAGCAGTGGGAGTTCCTCTCATCGCACATGTAACGCATAAGCACGCAAGGTGCTGTAGCTTCGACAGTTGACGTTTGAGGATGTGAGCTCTAGCCCACCATACACTCGCACCATACATAAGGTATGGCCTAACGATGCACGTGTAAATCGAGTGAATCAGCCTGGGACTAAGTCCCCAGGTTCTGCTGAACATCCTACGGCACTGCCAGAGAATGTTAGTTGCCTTCGAAATCCTAGCAACCAAATGTTCAGAAAAGTTAAGCTTTGGATCTAACACAATACCCAGATATTTAACCTTGCTTGATAGCTTTAGTTGAGTGCCCTGGAAGTAAGGCCACCTCACTTGAGGTATTGCCCTTCTACTCGTGAACAGCATCATCTCAGTCTTCGCGGGGTAGACTGACAGAGCTTGCTCGCGGCACCAACTCCCAACACTATTGAGCGCTGTTTTCATCCGCTCACAAAGAGTTGGTAAAAACCTGCCGCTGACAATAATGCACACATCATCAGCGTACCCAATAACAGGGTGACCTTCCCCATCAAGTCTTCTCAACAAGGAGTCGACCAACAGGTTCCACAATGTAGTGGAAAGTACACCGCCCTGCGCAAAGCCTTTAACAGCGCGCACAGTTCTGACGCAGCCGCCAACAGCAGCTGTAACTTCTCTGCTCCTAAGCATTTCCAGGATCCATTCCACTGTTGTAGAATCGACGCCCTTCAGTGTTAAGGCAGACTCAATTCTGCAAAAGGTGGGATTGTCAAAGGCACCCTCAATATCCATGAAGACAGCAAGAGCATAGTTCTTGCGGTCGAGCGCACTACGCACTCTGGCCGTCAGATCCGTTAATGCCGTCTCAGTGGACTTGCCTTTTTGATAGGCGTGTTGGCTATCATGAATACCCAGCGAAGCTGGAATACTCTTAAGTCGTACGTCAATCAGTTTTTCAAGGCCCTTTAACAGAAATGATGAGAGGCTAATAGTCCTGAAGCTTTTGGGAAGATCATAGGCGGCCTTTTCCGGTTTGGGAATGAAAACCGCCCTAGCTCTTCTCCAGGCCAAAGGAATATGTCGCAGAGCCACGCTAGCTAGCTCTGTAGATTCTAGTTAGCAGTGTGAGCAAAATCTCGATACCCTTTTGCAAGAGTATGGGATGGATGCCATCAGGTCCAGGAGCCTTGAAAGGAGAAAAGGTCAGGATAATGGCTCTCGCCCTCTCTCTCGTAACAATGCTCGCCGCGACCCGCCACTGCTCAGTGGTAGCTCTGCTTTTGTTTGGCCACACGCAACTATCCACGGCTTTGCAGCCAGGAAAGTGGGTGTCCATTAGCAGTTGAAGTACCTCCTCATTGGAGTTGGTCGAGGTGCCTGGCTCCCGGATCAGCTGAGAGGACTCTGCAATCTCGAAACCGCGCTAACATCCTTCAGTTCTCCGCAGAACCTCTGCCAAGATACCTTCTTAGCGCTCTTAATTTGCCTCTTATACTCCTTCTGCGCATCCGCATGAGAAGACCAATCGGCTACCAGGTTAGACTTCCTGGCCCTGTTAAACAGCCTCCCCACTCTTTTCCTGAGAAGGGATAGCTTAGCGTTCCTCCATCGGGTTGGTTTCGCACCGCCAGCCTCCTTCTCCGGGCAAGCAGTATGAAAGGCCGTAATAATACCGCTGTGTAGCGTGTCGGTCGCCTTATCCAAGTGGTCGCTACTAAGGATCCTGATAGGCAGGGAACCTGGTGGAATGACAAACTTGCTGAATATAGGAAGAAGGTTAGGAAACTCTTTAATCGAGCCAAACACACTAAAAGGTGGGACGATTATAGGATCGCTCTCACAGAATACAACTCTGAACTGAGAAGATCAAAGCGTGCTACATGGAGGAAGTGCTGCGAAGACATAGTAGATATGCCGGTAGCAGCTCGCATCCACAAAGCGCTAGGCAGAGATCATAATAACGGTGTAGGTTTACTAAAGAAACCAAATGGCACCTACACGACGGACCGAGAAGATTCAATCAGAACACTTCTTCAGGTTCGTCTATTCGCGACATAAGCGGTAACTCTAACGATGTGGACCCCAAGGTACATATAGATAGCAGAGTAAACAGCTTATCTGGAAAAATGTTTAGTCCAGATAAGGTTAGATGGGCAATTGGCTCATTCAAACCATTTAAAGCCCCAGGTGGCGACGGCATTTTTCCGGCCCTTATCAAGAGGGTTAGTGATGTAATACTGCCGATGGCTATTGCTTTATTTAGAGCTAGTTGTAACTGGGGATACATTCCAGTTTCCTGGAGACAGGTCAACGTGATTTTTATCCCCAAAAATGGCAATAGGCGAAGTGAACTGCCTAAATCATACAGACCCATCAGTCTAACATCCTTCTTTCTAAAAACCATGGAAAGACTTATAGATATTCATATTAGGGAGCAGATAGTAACATCAAGCCCCCTGCACTCAAGTCAATTTGCGTACAGAAAGGGCAAATCCACTGAAGGTGCTCTTCACCGCCTTGTCAAAAAGGTAGAGGAGACTTTCAAGTCAAAGGAAATTGCACTTTGTGCCTTCCTGGACGTTGAGGGTGCCTTCGATAATACCGGATACGACTCAATTGCCAGGGCGATCAGTAATAAAGGTATCGAAGTATCGACGTACCAATGGATCAGAGCCATGTTGGAAAGTCGAATTATTACCTCCTCATCTGGAGGTAAATCGGTGGCTGTGACATCAGCCAAAGGCTGTCCCCAAGGAGGAGTACTCCCTCTCCTCTTGTGGTCACTTGTAATCGACAACCTACTGGTCAGTCTACATAGAATAGGCTTTAACGCCATTGGTTATACTGATGACCTGGCGATTATCATTAATGGTAAGCGTAGCGCAACCATTACTGATAGCATGCAAAAAGCGTTGCTACATGTCTCAGAATGGTGTATTAAGGAAGGACTTTCCATCAACCCTCTTAAAACCATCCTGGTACCTTTTACGCGAAAAAGATTGGTTAACTTTGAACCTATCACCGTAAATGGTACACCCTTGAGTTACTCCAATGAGGTCAAATATCTGGGAGTCATCCTGGATAGGAAACTAAATTGGAACTCACACGTAAAGGACGCCACTGAGCGTGCCACAAGAGCCATGTGGGCCTGTAGACGCCTATACGGCAGAACTTGGGGTTTAAACCCCAGAATGATACACTGGCTGTACACCATGATGATAAGACCCATCAGCACGTACGCCTCCATCGTGTGGTGGCCAAAAGTACTTGAACGTACTACGGCTAACAGACTCCTAAAGCTACAACGTGTTGCCTATCTGGGAATAACTGGTGCCATGCGCACATGTCCTACGGTAGCACTTGAAGCCATTATTGGACTATAACCGTTACAAGCATTCATCCAGAAGACGGCTGCTAGATGCGCTATTAAGCTTCAGCTTGAATATAAGTACGAGGGCGGGTCAATAAGTCCGTGACTTTTGGAATAAAACACAGATTTTTTGATAAAATTTTTTTTTTATTTTTCACCGTAGTCTCCCTTGAGCTCTATAAACTTTGTCCAACGCTTCTCCAATTTTTTTATCCCTTCCAAAAAAAATGATTTGTCGAGGTCCTCAAAATAGGCCTTTATTTGCGAGATGACTTCATCATTGGAGTCAAATCTTTTTCCACCAAGAAATTTCTTCAGGTTTGGGAACAAGAAGTAGTCGCTCGGAGCCAAATCTGGAGAATAGGGTGGATGAGGGAGCAATTCATAGCCCAATTCATGGTTTTTTGCCATGGCAACTGCACATGTGTGCACCCTTGCATTGTCTTGGTGGAAAAGAACTTTTTTCTTGGCCAAATGAGGTCGGTTTTTTTCAAATCGTCATTGAATCGGTCCAATAAGTTGGCATAATATTCCCCATTGATTGTTCTTCCCTTTTGAAGGTAGTGAATGTGGATTATCCCGCGTGCATCCCAAAAAACAGTCGCCATAACTTTATTGGCTGACAAACCCACCTTGGCCTTCTTTGGCGCCGATTCACCCTTAGAAACCCACTGTTTTGACTGTTGTTTGGTCTCTGGTGTGTTGTGATGGATCCATTTTTCGTCCACGGTTACAAAACAGCGCAAAAACTCCTCCATATTGCGATTAAACAACGCCAAACCTTCCTGTGAAGTTGTTACACGATTGCGTTTGTGGTCGACTGTGAGCAAACGCGGCACCCATCTTGCGGAAAGCTTTCTCATGCCCAAGTGATCATTCAAAATTGAAACCACTGAGCCATGCGAGATCCCTACGGCTTCCACAATCTCTCGCACTTTCAATCTTCGGTCGGCCAACACCATATCGTGAATTTTTTCGATTGTTTCGGGTGTAGAGACCTCAACTGGGCGTCCAGGACGTTCGGCATCTTCAGTGCTTGTACGGCCACAACGAAATTCAGTAAACCACTTTTTTACCATTGAAATCGATGGTGCAGAGTCCCCATAGTATTTTTCAAGCTTAGCCTTGGTCGCGGTAATGGTTTTTTTCGCAAGAAATAATGCTTAATAATCACACGAAATTCACTTTTTTCCATTTTCTGCTCAAATTAGTGAGTAGTCTGATAAAAATAGCTGTCAAACACAAATTAACTGACGCAGCAAGTTTAAATTTTGACAGGAGTCAACTGACAGATGCCTGTTGACAGGAGCAGTGTTGCCGTTTCAGTAAAGAGGTCAGAAATTCAAAAAGTCACGGACTTATTGACCCGCCCTCGTATAACTCAAATGACCATGAGGGTCACCTGAAAATACTTAACTCAATCCAAAATGTGGATATGTTTTACTCCATCCCTGACTTAATGGTAGAAATACTAGACCGTTCTAAATGGGTCTCGGGGGCTCCAGCTGTGGACCCAAAAAAACTGGTATGGTACACCGACGGATCAAAAATGGAGTCTGGAGTTGGTGCTGGTGTCTTTGGACCCAACACCTGTCACCTGGCACTGTCGTCCAACACAATAGACTCTCTGACTGTTAAAAACTGCTGCTGCGCCTTACAAAAGCTAGCTAAAAACAACAAAGTTAAACTCGGATGGGTGCCTGGCCACCGAGGTTTTGTAGGGAATGAAGCTGCAGATGAGCTCGCCAGAGCTGGTTCTGATGTCGCTTTCGTCGGTCCCGAACCGTACTGCAGTGTCAACTGGACTACTGCTCTAGGGCTTATCAAAGATTGGGAGCAACAGACTCGCCTTAAACATTGGAAAAGCGCCCCTGGTCTGAGACAGTCTAAACGCTTGATTAAGCCCTACTCTTATAAGGAAATCCTTACACTAAACAAGGAAAGCATTAGATTGCTGGTTGGCTTTCTCACTGGCCACTGCGGTCTGAGATATCATCTCAACAAAATAAACCTTAGTCCAACGTCAGAATGTAGATTCTGCATGGAGGACGAGGAAACCTCAGAACACATACTCTGTGAATGCCCGGCTCTGCATTGGTTGAGACGACGCCTTCTCCACAGAGAGCTGGGAGCTAGGGAGCTGAAATTTATAATATATACTCTCTAGGGGCCCTTTAGGCTCATGTGTTAATTTTTTTTAAATCCGCTTACTGACACGCCCACAATTAAATAAAATAATTTGATTGAAAAACCAAAGTTTGAGCTAGGGAGCGTTTTTTTACAAAAGCTTCGTTTTTTTTTGATAAAATCATTTAAATGTTATACATATAACAAAATATGTAGAGGATTCTTAACAATTCAACCATACTTAGACTTTTGTCACGCCCACTTATGAGGGATAGGAATAAGAATAGAGTATCCAACAGTTCGCCCAATCGGACTGTAGCCCGTCCCTATGTTTTTTTTATGAAGTACTCGCACTAAAGGGATTTTTGAATACCCTTATAATGTAATAGCTACACAGCGCAGGCGTTAAGGAAATTAGGGTTAGAAGATAGGGAGAGATGCCGATGCACGTTGGTTTTAAATGTTTGTAGAATATATTGTGTAGGAAAACTGGAGCGAGGAAGAGCATTCCACATTCGTGTGGTACTAAGGAAAGATTCCTTGTATTTCACTATACGTCCGAATACAGGCTTAAGGGTAAACTGATGCGTATTCCTTGCATTGCGGGTGTTGCAGTTGAAATCTTCTAGGGGTCGAATGCAACTGTACTCATGTTTTGGGCGGATAAACGCCTTATAAATAGTAGCCAGAACGGAGGGTGTGAAATATTTCTTGCAGCGCTTAAGGAAGCCTAAGCATTTCGCAGCGTTCTTGGCGACATCGAATATGTGGTCATTCCAACGAAAGTTGTCATTAACACCCATACCGAGAATAGAAAGCCGTTCGGTTTCAACGATGCAAATGCCATTCATGGGCAATGTCATGGTGTTTGGGTTTTGCTTTAATGACAGAAGACAGCATTGCGCTTGGAAAGCATCAAATTTCACTCTTATAGTTACACCCCACTGAGTTATGCTGTTGAGATCGGAATTCACATACGTTACCGCTCCAGTTCCACACCCGAAGATGAGGTGCGTGAACCAAGAAACGAATATAAGAAGCTGATGGTACTCTCATCGGCAAAGGAGTGGATTCGATTAGAGGTAATAGACAGGAGATCATTTATAAAAATGATAAAGACAGTCGGAGACAAAACAGAGCCCTGGGGAACACCAGCATTTATTTGGTGAATTGCAGACTTGAACCCGTCCAAAACAACTTTAATTTAACGGTCCGAAAATTTCTAATTTCTAATCCTCTGATGAAGGGTATCATCGATTCCAAATGCACGCCTTTTCGACAAGAGAGCTTGATGCCAAACTCTGTGGTGAAGAGATTGGTTCCACTTTTCGGTTAAATAAGTCATCAAATCAACAGTGGACCTATTGCTGCGAAAACCGTACTGCCGGTCATTAAGAAGTTTTCGGGATTCAAGATATTTAATTTTTTTTTAACTTTTATTGCAGCTGAATTTATATGAATTTTGTTTCGTATTTCTAGATTGCACAATTTACAGAGAAATGGTATTTTATACCTTACTACCTAAAAACTTAACATTTTACAATAATATTATCACAGATTCAAAATTGTTTTAGAAGGGAAAGCTACATGAAAAAACCTCCATTTAATTATAAATTAAATTTTTCCTGATGAGAGAGAAGTTTGTCCGTGTGATCACAAATAAAGATGTTGTTTATATAATCGATTAAGTAAATACTAACGAAAATAAATAAAAAAATAAGTACATAAATAAATAAATAAATAAATAAACATATAGATAAGAAGATAAATAAATAAATAAACAAGTAAATTAATAATTAACAAATAAAATCTAAGAACATCAAAATAATATATATATCACAGTATTGTATATAAATTAAATACAACACCTTAAGTTGTTAAATTTAAAATTAAGTTATTATTAGTGCAACTGCACAAAACTTTATATCGATCATATAATTTTGAGATTCGAATTTCAACTTTTTAAGTTTTTGCCTCTTCATGGAGATCCTCCGTAGAAGTGGTTCCACTTTTCGGTTAGACATGTCATCAAAGCACCAGAAATTTTCTCGATTCAAGGTATTTCATGAGCTGACGGTTTATCAGCGTTTCCATGACCTTGGAAAGAAGGGAAGATATTGCAATTGGTCGGTAGGAGGAGGGAGATGAAGATTCGCCTTTTTTGGGGACATGCTGGACAAATGCAGTTTTCCATCTTCTCTTGAAGAGCCCTGAAGAAAAGGATAGATAGAAAAGCTTGCGCAATGGTTTTGCCAGCGAGGAAGAACACTTCTTCAGAATGATAGGGGTAATACCATCTGGACCAGCGGGTTTGTGAACGTCAAGATCTTGAAGTACCTACTCTAGCCACTGTACGAGCGCGGAAGTGGAGTATTCTAGGCTCGAGTACAGGGGAGACAAAGCACAATCTGGGATCGTTGAGCTGACTGCAAAGTGAGCAGCAAGAAGGTTATCCTTATCTATAGAGCTGACAGCTGGAATGTCATTATAAATGAGTGTCGGGGTAGATGATGAGGTCGAATTTTTGATGTTATTAACAAATGACCAAAAAATACCCGTCATGCAATGAATGCTCATCAGTTCACCCTCAAGCCTTTATTCTGACGTACAGTGAAATTCAAAGAAACTTTCCTCAGCCGTACAACACGAATGTGGAAAACTCTTCCACGCTCTATTTTTTCTTCACATTATAACCTACAAACATTTAAAACCAACGAACATCGGCACCTCTCCTAATTTCCTTAACGCCAGCACTGTGTAGCCAATACATGATAAGATAGATGATAGATAGTTTATTCTTGCTTCATGAAATAAAAATACGTTGTCGCTCAATTTACATTATATAGTTGCAGAGATTTGACATTTTTGTTTGTCTTTCAACTGAATCATTATTTTATTTTTTAAAAAACACAAATAAATATGAAAATTTTATGATTAAAGAGGAAAATCATGAGAAAAACCTCAAATTAAAGAGAAACAAAAATAAATAAATAAAAATAATAATGATATTAAATAGAATAAATAAATAAATAAATAAATAAATAAATAATTAAATAAATAAATAAATAAATAAATAAATAATAAAATAAATAAATAAAATAAATAAACAAATAGATAAATATATCATAATTAATAAATACACGAATAGTATATATTATAACAAATAAATAAATAAACAAATAGTATATAATTATAACAAATAAATAAATAAACAAATAGTAGATATATATTATAATAAATAAATAAATAAACAAATAAATAGATACATACATACATAAATCCAAAGGTAATTATTTGAACAGTTAAATAAATATTATTATGTTAACAAAAACAAACAGATAAATAAGAAATGAAAATATATCGGTATTTAGTGAACACAAAATATTGTATATATCACGATGAAATAAGTTGATTGACTAGCGAATTGTTGGAGATATTACATCTCAGTTTGAATTCCTCATTTAGTTTAAATATCCTGGAGGAGATTAATTCAACATTAGCTCTACCATGTAAATCTATTGTAGAATGATACCAGGGAAGATTTAGCATCATTTTCAATATTTTATTTTGGGATATTTGAAACTTTCTAATATGGCTCTTAGCACAATTACCCCACACTATACAACTGTACAGTAAGATAGATTGAAATATCGTCTTATGAATTATTATTTTATTATCATTTGAAAGTAATGATTTCCTGTTTATAAACGGATAAAGCATTCGTATGGCTATATTTACTTTATTAGTTGTTTCTAAAATGTGTCTGTTAAATGTAAGTTTATGATCGAAGTGTATGCCCAGGTACTTAACAAATGGTTTCGATGCTATTAAGTGGCCATTTAATCTTAATTGATCAGCTGGAAGAAAGCAAGGCTTTCTTTTTCTGGTGAAAAAGATAGCTTGGATTTTTTCTGCGTTCAGCTTTATTTTCCATTTGGAGAGATAACATTGCAATATTTCAATCGCATTTTTTAAATTCGTCTCAATGTCGAGACCGAACTCATGCGAAGAAAGTATAGCAATATCGTCAGCATAAATAGCTATTTCACACTTCGGAAGACTTGGGAGATCAGATGTAAACAAATTATAAAGGATAGGACCAAGCACAGAACCTTGCGGTACACCTGCACAAAAATTTACTACATCAGACGCACTACTATTAACAAAAACTTTAAAGCGACGATTTGACACAAAACTTTGAACAGTTCTACAAAGAAATGGGGGCAAATTATTGTTTAACATTTTGTAGATAAGCCCATTATGCCAAACGGAATCAAATGCCTTATCAATGTCCAGCAAAACCATTCCAGTTGATTTACCTACTGCACGATTTCTTCTAATCATATTAAATAATATAAAAAACTTCCATTTAATTATAAATTAAATTTTTCCTGATGAGAGAGAAGTTTGTCCGTGTGATCACAAATAAAGATGTTGTTTATATAATCGATTAAGTAAATACTAACGAAAATAAATAAAAAAAATAAGTACATAAATAAATAAATAAATAAATAAACATATAGATAAGAAGATAAATAAATAAATAAACAAGTAAATTAATAATTAACAAATAAAATCTAAGAACATCAAAATAATATATATATCACAGTATTGTATATAAATTAAATACAACACCTTAAGTTGTTAAATTTAAAATTAAGTTATTATTAGTGCAACTGCACAAAACTTTATATCGATCATATAATTTTGAGATTCGAATTTCAACTTTTTAAGTTTTTGCCTCTTCATGGAGATCCTCCGTAGAAGTGGTTCCACTTTTCGGTTAGACATGTCATCAAAGCACCAGAAATTTTCTCGATTCAAGGTATTTCATGAGCTGACGGTTTATCAGCGTTTCCATGACCTTGGAAAGAAGGGAAGATATTGCAATTGGTCGGTAGGAGGAGGGAGATGAAGATTCGCCTTTTTTGGGGACATGCTGGACAAATGCAGTTTTCCATCTTCTCTTGAAGAGCCCTGAAGAAAAGGATAGATAGAAAAGCTTGCGCAATGGTTTTGCCAGCGAGGAAGAACACTTCTTCAGAATGATAGGGGTAATACCATCTGGACCAGCGGGTTTGTGAACGTCAAGATCTTGAAGTACCTACTCTAGCCACTGTACGAGCGCGGAAGTGGAGTATTCTAGGCTCGAGTACAGGGGAGACAAAGCACAATCTGGGATCGTTGAGCTGACTGCAAAGTGAGCAGCAAGAAGGTTATCCTTATCTATAGAGCTGACAGCTGGAATGTCATTATAAATGAGTGTCGGGGTAGATGATGAGGTCGAATTTTTGATGTTATTAACAAATGACCAAAAAATACCCGTCATGCAATGAATGCTCATCAGTTCACCCTCAAGCCTTTATTCTGACGTACAGTGAAATTCAAAGAAACTTTCCTCAGCCGTACAACACGAATGTGGAAAACTCTTCCACGCTCTATTTTTTCTTCACATTATAACCTACAAACATTTAAAACCAACGAACATCGGCACCTCTCCTAATTTCCTTAACGCCAGCACTGTGTAGCCAATACATGATAAGATAGATGATAGATAGTTTATTCTTGCTTCATGAAATAAAAATACGTTGTCGCTCAATTTACATTATATAGTTGCAGAGATTTGACATTTTTGTTTGTCTTTCAACTGAATCATTATTTTATTCAATCATGAGAAAAACCTCAAATTAAAGAGAAACAAAAATAAATAAATAAAAATAATAATGATATTAAATAGAATAAATAAATAAATAAATAATTAAATAAATAAATAAATAAATAAATAAATAATAAAATAAATAAATAAAATAAATAAACAAATAGATAAATATATCATAATTAATAAATACACGAATAGTATATATTATAACAAATAAATAAATAAACAAATAGTATATAATTATAACAAATAAATAAATAAACAAATAGTAGATATATATTATAATAAATAAATAAATAAACAAATAAATAGATACATACATACATAAATCCAAAGGTAATTATTTGAACAGTTAAATAAATATTATTATGTTAACAAAAACAAACAGATAAATAAGAAATGAAAATATATCGGTATTTAGTGAACACAAAATATTGTATATATCACGATGAAATAAGTTGATTGACTAGCGAATTGTTGGAGATATTACATCTCAGTTTGAATTCCTCATTTAGTTTATATATCCTGGAGGAGATTAATTCAACATTAGCTCTACCATGTAAATCTATTGTAGAATGATACCAGGGAAGATTTAGCATCATTTTCAATATTTTATTTTGGGATATTTGAAACTTTCTAATATGGCTCTTAGCACAATTACCCCACACTATACAACTGTACAGTAAGATAGATTGAAATATCGTCTTATGAATTATTATTTTATTATCATTTGAAAGTAATGATTTCCTGTTTATAAACGGATAAAGCATTCGTATGGCTATATTTACTTTATTAGTTGTTTCTAAAATGTGTCTGTTAAATGTAAGTTTATGATCGAAGTGTATGCCCAGGTACTTAACAAATGGTTTCGATGCTATTAAGTGGCCATTTAATCTTAATTGATCAGCTGGAAGAAAGCAAGGCTTTCTTTTTCTGGTGAAAAAGATAGCTTGGATTTTTTCTGCGTTCAGCTTTATTTTCCATTTGGAGAGATAACATTGCAATATTTCAATCGCATTTTTTAAATTCGTCTCAATGTCGAGACCGAACTCATGCGAAGAAAGTATAGCAATATCGTCAGCATAAATAGCTATTTCACACTTCGGAAGACTTGGGAGATCAGATGTAAACAAATTATAAAGGATAGGACCAAGCACAGAACCTTGCGGTACACCTGCACAAAAATTTACTACATCAGACGCACTACTATTAACAAAAACTTTAAAGCGACGATTTGACACAAAACTTTGAACAGTTCTACAAAGAAATGGGGGCAAATTATTGTTTAACATTTTGTAGATAAGCCCATTATGCCAAACGGAATCAAATGCCTTATCAATGTCCAGCAAAACCATTCCAGTTGATTTACCTACTGCACGATTTCTTCTAATCATATTAAATAATATAAAAAACTTCCATTTAATTATAAATTAAATTTTTCCTGATGAGAGAGAAGTTTGTCCGTGTGATCACAAATAAAGATGTTGTTTATATAATCGATTAAGTAAATACTAACGAAAATAAATAAAAAAAATAAGTACATAAATAAATAAATAAATAAATAAACATATAGATAAGAAGATAAATAAATAAATAAACAAGTAAATTAATAATTAACAAATAAAATCTAAGAACATCAAAATAATATATATATCACAGTATTGTATATAAATTAAATACAACACCTTAAGTTGTTAAATTTAAAATTAAGTTATTATTAGTGCAACTGCACAAAACTTTATATCGATCATATAATTTTGAGATTCGAATTTCAACTTTTTAAGTTTTTGCCTCTTCATGGAGATCCTCCGTAGAAGTGGTTCCACTTTTCGGTTAGACATGTCATCAAAGCACCAGAAATTTTCTCGATTCAAGGTATTTCATGAGCTGACGGTTTATCAGCGTTTCCATGACCTTGGAAAGAAGGGAAGATATTGCAATTGGTCGGTAGGAGGAGGGAGATGAAGATTCGCCTTTTTTGGGGACATGCTGGACAAATGCAGTTTTCCATCTTCTCTTGAAGAGCCCTGAAGAAAAGGATAGATAGAAAAGCTTGCGCAATGGTTTTGCCAGCGAGGAAGAACACTTCTTCAGAATGATAGGGGTAATACCATCTGGACCAGCGGGTTTGTGAACGTCAAGATCTTGAAGTACCTACTCTAGCCACTGTACGAGCGCGGAAGTGGAGTATTCTAGGCTCGAGTACAGGGGAGACAAAGCACAATCTGGGATCGTTGAGCTGACTGCAAAGTGAGCAGCAAGAAGGTTATCCTTATCTATAGAGCTGACAGCTGGAATGTCATTATAAATGAGTGTCGGGGTAGATGATGAGGTCGAATTTTTGATGTTATTAACAAATGACCAAAAAATACCCGTCATGCAATGAATGCTCATCAGTTCACCCTCAAGCCTTTATTCTGACGTACAGTGAAATTCAAAGAAACTTTCCTCAGCCGTACAACACGAATGTGGAAAACTCTTCCACGCTCTATTTTTTCTTCACATTATAACCTACAAACATTTAAAACCAACGAACATCGGCACCTCTCCTAATTTCCTTAACGCCAGCACTGTGTAGCCAATACATGATAAGATAGATGATAGATAGTTTATTCTTGCTTCATGAAATAAAAATACGTTGTCGCTCAATTTACATTATATAGTTGCAGAGATTTGACATTTTTGTTTGTCTTTCAACTGAATCATTATTTTATTCAATCATGAGAAAAACCTCAAATTAAAGAGAAACAAAAATAAATAAATAAAAATAATAATGATATTAAATAGAATAAATAAATAAATAAATAATTAAATAAATAAATAAATAAATAAATAAATAATAAAATAAATAAATAAAATAAATAAACAAATAGATAAATATATCATAATTAATAAATACACGAATAGTATATATTATAACAAATAAATAAATAAACAAATAGTATATAATTATAACAAATAAATAAATAAACAAATAGTAGATATATATTATAATAAATAAATAAATAAACAAATAAATAGATACATACATACATAAATCCAAAGGTAATTATTTGAACAGTTAAATAAATATTATTATGTTAACAAAAACAAACAGATAAATAAGAAATGAAAATATATCGGTATTTAGTGAACACAAAATATTGTATATATCACGATGAAATAAGTTGATTGACTAGCGAATTGTTGGAGATATTACATCTCAGTTTGAATTCCTCATTTAGTTTATATATCCTGGAGGAGATTAATTCAACATTAGCTCTACCATGTAAATCTATTGTAGAATGATACCAGGGAAGATTTAGCATCATTTTCAATATTTTATTTTGGGATATTTGAAGCTTTCTAATATGGCTCTTAGCACAATTACCCCACACTATACAACCGTACAGTAAGATAGATTGAAATATCGTCTTATGAATTATTATTTTATTATCATTTGAAAGTAATGATTTCCTGTTTATAAACGGATAAAGCATTCGTATGGCTATATTTACTTTATTAGTTGTTTCTAAAATGTGTCTGTTAAATGTAAGTTTATGATCGAAGTGTATGCCCAGGTACTTAACAAATGGTTTCGATGCTATTAAGTGGCCATTTAATCTTAATTGATCAGCTGGAAGAAAGCAAGGCTTTCTTTTTCTGGTGAAAAAGATAGCTTGGATTTTTTCTGCGTTCAGCTTTATTTTCCATTTGGAGAGATAACATTGCAATATTTCAATCGCATTTTTTAAATTCGTCTCAATGTCGAGACCGAACTCATGCGAAGAAAGTATAGCAATATCGTCAGCATAAATAGCTATTTCACACTGCAGAAGACTTGGGAGATCAGATGTAAACAAATTATAAAGGATAGGACCAAGCACAGAACCTTGCGGTACACCTGCACAAAAATTTACTACATCAGACGCACTACTATTAACAAAAACTTTAAAGCGACGATTTGACACAAAACTTTGAACAGTTCTACAAAGAAATGGGGGCAAATTATTGTTTAACATTTTGTAGATAAGCCCATTATGCCAAACGGAATCAAATGCCTTATCAATGTCCAGCAAAACCATTCCAGTTGATTTACCTACTGCACGATTTCTTCTAATCATATTAAATATTCTGAGACCTTGATGTGAGGTTCCGTGATGACGCCTAAAACCGAACTGCTCGTCAGGATATATTTTTTGTTCCTCGATGCGTTTGACAATTTTATCTTTAAGTATTTTTTCATAGATTTTACTCAAACTACTAAGTAAACTAATTGGCCTGTAGCTTACAGGATCATATGGAGGCTTACCCGCCTTAGGAATTGGGACGACTTTAGCTAGTTTTCATGCGTCTGGAAAATATTGTAACTTAAGACAGGCGTTGATAATAAATGTTAAGATTTGTATTCCAATTTTAGGCATTTCTTTTAGATAACGATTTTTAACATTGTCGATACCACTCGTTTTCCTCACCTGTAACTGCTTTACAAGATATTTTACGTATAGCTCAGTTACAAATTCATTTGACGGAGTATTATAAGTGGCCCTATTAAAAGAATTTAGTGCGCTCTCTACAAGCGTAGTCGTGCTTGTGTCACCTAGGTGTTGGGAAACCGTATAATTTCCTGAAAAAGTTTGGGCAAATACTTTAGCTTTTTCTGTGTCAGCAACAAGGACATTAGTGTTGCATTTTTTAAAAGGAATTTGTTTGCTTTTGTTTTTAGTTAATTTAACTATATTCCAGAATGGCTTAGCAGCTTTATCAAGAGTCTTTAATTTATTGTTCCATTCAGAGTTTCGATATGCATTTATGTTCGTACTTATTAATTTATTGAAATATGGTATAAGTGTTCTGGAAATTGGTTGCCGATAGTTTTGCCAATTTCTCCTGTGAATATTTCTAATTTTGATAAGTTTTAGTATGTGAGTCGGTAATTTCATCGCAGGGATTTTTTTACACTTTTGAGGGATACTATTACTGGCTGAAGAATTTATGTAATCTGTAAATAGATGTAGAATAGTGTCAATATTATGTTTACTTGCAATATCTTCTAGGTTTGTGGAAATAGTTAGCAGTTTTTCCTTTAATTCTTTTCGAAACTTTGCCCAATTCGCATTTTTAATATCTGAAAAATATTGCACTTTTTCTACTCCCGACAAACGAAGTTTACAGAGAACAGGATTGTGATCGGAACTAAGATCATCAAAAGCAACAGGTTGTGATATCAGACCAGAAACATTCGTTACATATAAATCTAATACAGAGGGACTACCACGAGAACTGGTTGGTACATAAGTTGGACTAGGTGGAAACATAACAGATATTGGCGACATAACAGTGAAATGTGATAGAACATTCCCCCAGGAATTTGCTCTTACGCAGCCCCAGTCTCTGTGTCTGCAATTTAAATCGCCTCCTATCAGGAATTTGCAGTTCATATTAAAAAGTTTTCTAAGGTCATTTTTAAATCTTTGCTTTTTTTCCTCCCTAGTAAAGTCTCCTATTATTTTCCCTGGAAAATAGACACAATAGATTTTGATCTTTTTATTATTTTTTAATGTTACTTCAATCCCTATATTTTCTATGTAGTTTGTTTGAATGCAAGGTAGAAGCTTATGTTGAATTGATCTTCTAATCAAGATAGCAACACCGCCACCTCTTCTATTATCTCTATCCACACGATAGCATTTGAAATTTGGCGTGGATATGCTATCGTTTGGTTTTAACCACGTTTCAGTAACTAAACCAATGTCAATTTCGTTTGTGTTCAAGAAATTTACAAATTCAGTATGTTTGTTACTTATAGCTCTGGCATTCCAGGTTATAATATTTATTTTGTTTCTTGCATTACTTAGCATTATACAAAAACTTAGAAGCTAATTGAGCGACAACTCTAAATTGATCTACTTTAGTTTAACATGTACTTAGCTGTGTAATCATTTCCAATACGAGAGAGTTCAATTCTTCCACTGAAAAAAGTTCTTCGTTGTGGTTGATGATGTTGCTGTTGATTCCGTTTACATTTTTCTTGCGTGTAGATGGGGATGTTGCTGGAGCGTGGTCCCAAGCTTTCAGGAAGTTGTTGTTGGTTTCAACCTCTATCCGATTGACAGTATGCGTTGGTAGAGGCGGGAAATCATGCATTGACATCAGCGGAATGTTGTTGTTGCTTTGTCTTGGGGCCAAACGATTAACTTTTGTTACAGTTTTTTGCCGCATCTCCATGTACTTGGTTCTGCTGGCGCATGCGCTGTCTGTGGACATATGATTTCCTTTGCAGTTCGCACATTTGTATATTGTTATGCCTCGTTTGGCTATACACATATAATTTTATATTACGATCACTACGATAGTGAGAGGTACACCGTCAGGCCAGGGTTTCTGTCGTGGTCCAACGACGCTGGTGTTTCCGTCTGGTATTTTAGGGGATTATCCCAGTTAATCCACAGCAAGCTCTTGATGTTTTATGTCGTCACACACGATTTACCTTTCCGATGTAACCGATGTAATTTAGAGGAGATTAATAGTTTTTATACTATCAGAAGAAACAGATGAAAAATAAAAATCCACTAATGTTACTGTTTTATATTCAAATTGTATTTCGTCTCTCCCATTCCAATTCTATGAACTAATTACCACATTTCTTAAATTACTACCTCCTTAAGTAATGTTTAATTGCTGGCACAGCAATTCCTACATTCGTTGGTTGTTGGTTGTTGTTTCGTTGTTTTTGTTGATTCAGCGTCTGGCTGGGTTGGGCTCATTTTACTTCAATACATTGACCCGTTTGAATTTGTGCAGCTGCCGTCAACATCCGTAACACGTCCCCCTTTCAGACATATCTAGGGATACCTTATCCTTAGATTGGGCTTGGGTGTCCTCATTTCTATTTGACCTTGGGCGCTCTCCTCTGACGATATTCTTGGTGTCGTCTCTGGATTCACTCGATGTTTTCTGTTGAAACACCTGTTAAACAAGGCTATGGTTGTCCTTCCTGAACCTTGGTTGCATTTCCATATTATGTAGCTAATAAGGATTAAGCACAGAACTCCAAATACTGATATCAAAATCCCTTGAGATCTTTCGGGTATCTTCTCTAGTGCCTTAGACCAAAAATTTCGCTGGTTTTGGATTTCAGTCGTCAAGTCCTGCAGTTCATGGATATCTTTAGCCGTTATTTTGGACATCGGCTCCTGGTTAATTACGATCTCCTTCAGTTTAGCGTTTACACAGCAGTCTTCTAGTTCGCCATATGAGTGTTTGTCTTTTATTGCGATTTCCGTTTCTGCGCCAACCGTTTTTATAGTCATATCATAAGTTTCAAGGATGCAGTCGTTATTCAGGCGAATTATGCCAGTTCCAACAAGTTTACCAGTACTAGTTTCATTCTTACATTTACATTTATATTGAGTTTGTTCAGATATAGTATACAGATATGAATTTTCCCTAATCTTATGAAATATTTCTACATGCGAATTTATAATTTTAGCGTTACATTTTTCGGCTCTATTTCTCATAAATAAATTTATTTCACAATTAGAGTCGCTTATTGTACTTCTTAGAAGTTGTGGTTTACAAATTGAAATTTGGTCAAAATTATTACAATCTTCTAGATTTTCTTTTAATACATAGTCTTCTTTATTTTTGTTTATAATTAAGAATTTGTATCTTATTTCTAATATAACAATTCCGTTTTCAACTATCTTTGGAATAGCAATTGTTTCATAAATTTCAAATATTTCTTTAGTTACTGTCGGAATACTAATAATTACAATAATCTTTCGATTCTTAGTGAATGCTTTTAATTTCAATGTTTTCAATATTTCTGCATAATTTTCCATGTTTGGCTCTATCGCGAGTGTGTTGTCATTCTTTTGATTTCTAAGTTCGTTTAATAAATCAGTGGGCTCAATAATCCTTGGATGTAATATCCCTGCTTGTATAAATAAAAGGCTATCTATTATTTGTTCTATTTCCATTTCTAACTGTAGCATTTTAAAATTGACTTTGCTTGATATTTCCTCATAATAGGATTCAATTAGGATGGTTATATTTAAACTATTTTCCACTGTACTAACCTTGTTAATTTCGTTTATTATTTCGTTGACCTTATTATAAGTAACATTAGTATTTTTAATGCTTTCCATGACTTGCTTATTTAGGTGACTAAGAATCTTTACGTTTTCTTCCATGCCGTTTTTAATTCTTTGTTCGTTATTATTTACGTTCTGAATGACATTATAGTAATACTCTGCATCTTCATTGTCCATGGTGCCAAAAAGGACCTTGAAGCCTGAACCTATCATATTTACTAAACCGCGTCTCTGTCTTTTTGAGCTTCCCATTATTCCTGAAATAATCCTGATTCTGCTGTCAATTTTTATAATTTCTCTTTTTGCTGTTCTCTGAAATTCTTTACATTCAATTTTTGATTCTAAACAAAGACTATCCATGGTATTAATAATATTTCTAATGTTTGAACTCGCGTGTTCTAATCCATTAATATCTAATTCTATAACTAGTGCTATTTTTCCGTTAATTTCTTTAGTTTCTCCTATAAAGTTAAAATATATTCCAGTGTTATTCTGCAGGTCCTTTACCCACAAACTGGTTTCGGCGATGGCCCACCTGGTGAACAGGGACCTGAAATATATGGCTTAACGTTAGCTTTATTAAACTTTTGTTGCTTATTATTCATTTGTATAACTAAGTTATTTTCGTGTACTTCTAGTATTTTAAATGGTCCTTTATATTGGCTTCTCAATTTTCCCTTCCTTTCGTTCCTAACTAAAACCTTTTGACCGATTGTATATTCTATTTTCCTTCCTAGTTTCTTATCGTATCTAACTTTAGCTTTTTCCCTACTCTTTTTCGTGCTTCCTTTTGCGTTTTCCTGTTTCTCTCAAAGATTAGCTCTAAGTTCGTCTATATAGTCGAAAACCGACTTTTCATTATATGGATCTATGCTACTAGGTCTGTTCACTTCATATCCAAACACTAGTTCGTAGGGGGTGTACCCCGTTGTAGTATGTTTAGTACAATTGTAACAAAATCCTGCATACGACATTCGTTTATGCCAATCTTTGAGTTGGTGTAATTCACGTCCTGTGGATTTGAGATACTCTAAAAGTCTGCAATGAGCCCTTTCTACACTACCGTTGGCCTGTGAATAAGCTACACTAGTTGTTATGTGTTTGATATCTAAGATTTTACAAAATTCTTCAAACAGTTGATTACAAAACTCGGAACCGTTGTCAGATAAAATGATCTTGGGCATTCCAAAATTCAGAATCCATTGCTCCATTACGGCATTTGCTACAGTGCGCATATCTTTAGATTTCAGCGGTACGAACTTGATGAATTTTGACAAGTCATCCTGGATGGTCAATCCGAACTTATAGCCTTCCGCGGTTTCTTCAAATGGTCCAATTAGGTCTATCATTATCTTTTCTAGAGCCTTGTCTGCAGATGTCACGATCTTCATTGGGTTTCTAGTAGGAGCTCTGTTAACTTTTTCTGTCTGGCACTGAGGGCAATTTCTCACAAAGTCCTCAATGTGCTTCTGCATACCTTTCCATTTGAATTTCTTTCTGATTTTTGCATACGTAGCTTTCTGACCTGTATGACCGCCTATTAATCCCTCGTGATATTCTTTCATTATGGCTAATCTTTTTCCTGGATCTTGGACTTCTTCCTTTTTATCTGAGATCTGTTCTTCGGTAGATTCATCTACTGAATCATTTTCCAGATCATGGTCAATGTCTTCAAAGTTTTCTATTACTTCATTCTCTATAACTTCACTCCCTAAGTTTTCTATTGCTTCACTCTCTATGTCTTCACTTTCTATCTCCTTTTTATTTTTTCTTGGAATTCCTCTACTCGGATTTCTTCCCTTGCTCGTGCTTGCTATATCGTCTCTATTCTCACTATTTATTTCGATACCTTCCTCTTCAAGTAAGCTCATAAGATCTTGCCAAGTTTCTTCTCGTTCCCTTTCAGTGATTCTGATGTTCCTGCTCAATTCATCGGCTACAACGTTTTCTTTGCCTTTCTTGTATGAGATTACATAGTCAAACTCTTCAAGTTTCAGCCGCCACCTCACGAGCCTGCTGCCCGGATCTTTGACTTTAAAAAGCCACGTGAGGGGTCTGTGATCCGTTTGGATCAAGAACTTTGTGCCATAAATATATGGTCGAAACTGTTTCGTAGCCCATACAATTGCCAAGCACTCCTTTTCCGTGGTGCTGTAATTGATTTCGGCTTTATTCAAAGTTCGACTCGCAAAATGTACTGGGAGATCTTTTCCGTTGTGCTCCTGGCTGAGCACCGCCCCAATGCCTCGATTGGAAGCGTCCGTAGTTATTATAAAGGGCTTCTCGAAGTCTGGGTACTGTAACACCGGATGCTTCGTTATTATATCTTTTAATTTTTCGAACGCTTGTTGTTGTTCTTGAGTCCATGTGAACTCGACGTCTTTCTTAAGAAGCCTATTCATTGGCTCAGCTATCTTACTAAAGTCCCTGATAAATTTCCTGTAATAGCCTATCATTCCAAGGAATGATTTGATCCCTTTAACATTACTGGGTGCTTCCATGTTCTGTATGCTTTCAACCTTTTTGGGGTCAGGCTTTACCCCTTTGTCTGTTATGATGTGCCCTAAATACGACACTTCTTTTCTTAGAAATTCGCACTTATCTGGTTGCAGTTTAAGGTTAGCTTCCCTTAACTGCTTAAGTATCTCTACTAATTTTTCATTGTGTTCGACTAACGTTTGTCCGTAGACAACAATGTCGTCCATGTAGACGAAACACTTGATTCCCTGGAGACCTGCCAGGACTGAGTTCATTAGTCTCTGGAAACAGGCTGGAGCATTTCTGAGCCCGAATGGCATTCTTGTGAATTCGAAATGTCCATAGGCCGTGCTAAAGGCCGTCTTCTCCATATCTTCCTCATTCATTGGAATCTGGTGGAACCCTGACGTTAAGTCTAGTGTGGAGAAATACTTGGCTTTTCCGAGTTGGTCAAGTATCTCCGTTATATTGGGCAAAGGGTGGTTATCCGGGATAGTTAAATCATTTAACTTCCTGAAGTCAATAACCATTCGCCACTTTTTCTTTCCACTTGCATCTGCCTTCTTTGGAACGATCCAAAGTGGAGAACACCAAGGTGAGTCACTATCACGTATGATCCCGTCTTCTTTAAGTTTTCCTATTTGGGTACGCACTTCCTCATCATGTACTTTTGGGTGCCGGTAACTTTTCGTAAAAACCGGTTGCGTTCCTTTCGGAATTCTAATATGGTGTTTAACCCTGTTTGTCTTAGTAAGCTTTTCGTTACCAAGGCTGAATACATCACTGTATTCCTTTACAATTTCCAGAAGGCTTTCACGTTCCTCGCGGTTCATATGCGTAGTCCTAACATTCCCTGAGACTTCTGCGGCTCTTGATGAAGGCCTCCTTATATCGACGTCAAAATCTTCTAAGTTTCTTGCTACCACCCTAACTTTGCTTAAATCAAAGTCCTCCTCCGTCGTATTGACTATTGTAGCTAAGCATTTGCCGTTTTTATTTCTCGTGATACATTCCGATACGATTATACCGTCCTCTAGGTATTGTCGTGGAACAACCACTTCTTCTCTAAGGTTATAACCGTTTAAAATCTTAATTACCCTATAAACCTCGGTTTTTTTCCTTACAAATCTTTCCTCACTTAGGTACCTCAACGGGATTTTTTCATGATCCTTTCTTAGTACGTTTTCCTTGAAATCTATTATGTAACCGCCCTCTCGGAGGAAGTGGTTACCAATTAATCCATCATAGTTGCCTAATAGGTAGTTTTCAATTACTTGTAATTCCATTATCTTAGGCTTAGCCTTTCCTGTAAATTCTACTTTCTTTCTAACGAATCCTAAAGTGCTGCATGATTTCCCTCCTATTCCACTGAATTTCATGCTACCTTTCTCTATATCGTCTTCAAAAACACAGTTGGCTTTGATCAAAGAGATCTCTGCTCCTGTGTCAATAATCATTTTTCTTAATTCTCCGCTAAGGAGCATCATGATATGAGGACTTTCTGATTTTTCCGAGTTACCTTGCTGCATGGATGCCTCATTAACCATACAGCCTACCGAAAATTTCTCTGCTTAGACGCTTCATGTGAAGTTGACGGTTGGTGGGAATCTTTAGATTCATTTCGTCTGAACGGATTATTACTTCCTGATCCGTTTTCTCTATTATCCCTCTTTGGAAGTCTACAGTTTCTCGCTATATGGCCAACCTTGCCACAATTATAGCACCTTACTTCCTGGAGGTTAATTTTAGCTAAATTCCTATTCGTGTAATCTTTTTGTGTGTTCGTTTTGAACAAATTAATGCGCTGTTCTTCTTCACAGGCAAACTTGCTCGCTTCGGAAAGATTTTTGGGACGCTGTGTAATCACATAATTTGAAAGTCTTTCCCTTAGCCCGTTGATGAAAACCGTTAAAGTTTCATTTTGGATATACTCCAACTGGCCTTCTTTGTGCTCCTCTTTTACATCGACTAGTTTACTCTGAAGTAAGCGTCGTTGTAAGGTTTCGACGCGTTGTACATAGTGAACAACGGACTCGTCTTTTCCTTGTTTTAGGGAGATTAATTCCCTGTGGAGTTGCAGAGCACTGTGGGGTTCTCGGAACACTAGCGTTAGCTCCTTTTTTAAAGACTCCCAATTCTTTACTTCTTTGTTCATTAAGATTGTGGTGGCATTGCCACGAATTTTTGTTTTAATGAATTTGAACAGTACGTCCTTCTGTGCAGGAGTTGCCAGTTCGATGGCATCATTGCAGGCGTCAATGAAGGTAAAAACTTCATCGCCGGTACCATTGAAGGCAGGGATGAAGGAAATTAGAACATTTATTGAAATTTCACTCATATTGGAATAATAATGGCTACTATCGTTATCACTACTCAATCTATCACTGTGGACTGAATCTATATCTGAGCTATCACTATTATCTTTGTTTTCGGCGCTATTCAAACCGCTTAATGATTCGCGAAACTTTGAAAACATTAAATCAAAATCAAATCTTAAAACAATTAAGTCTACAAATTCAAAAAATTGATCTTAACACCGCACTGATTGAAACAATTACTTTACAATAAATAAGGTACTCACAGAAAGATAATTATTAATTGCTGCTTCATCTGGAGATTCTCCGCTTTCCTCTTCACTGCTGATCATCCCACCGCTGCCACCAAAATTTGTGTTATGCCTCGTTTGGCTATACACATATAATTTTATATTACGATCACTACGATAGTGAGAGGTACACCGTCAGGCCAGGGTTTCTGTCGTGGTCCAACGACGCTGGTGTTTCCGTCTGGTATTTTAGGGGATTATCCCAGTTAATCCACAGCAAGCTCTTGATGTTTTATGTCGTCACACACGATTTACCTTTCCGATGTAACCGATGTAATTTAGAGGAGATTAATAGTTTTTATACTATCAGAAGAAACAGATGAAAAATAAAAATCCACTAATGTTACTGTTTTATATTCAAATTGTATTTCGTCTCTCCCATTCCAATTCTATGAACTAATTACCACATTTCTTAAATTACTACCTCCTTAAGTAATGTTTAATTGCTGGCACAGCAATTCCTACATTCGTTGGTTGTTGGTTGTTGTTTCGTTGTTTTTGTTGATTCAGCGTCTGGCTGGGTTGGGCTCATTTTACTTCAATACATTGACCCGTTTGAATTTGTGCAGCTGCCGTCAACATCCGTAACAATATACCCGAGTTGGTACAATCAGCAGTCTTGTGATTACCGGCGCAGATGGAGCAGTATGTTTTGATGTGGCAATTCCGTTCGCCGTGTCCTAACATCTGACAGTTGCGGCATTGTGTTGGTCTGTTCTTTTGTTTTCTTTGATAATTCCAGTTGATCTGCGTATGAAAAATTTACCGAATATTATTTCTCAGTTCACTCAGTTTGATTGTGCCACTTTCCAGAAAAACTAGATAGAAGAAATCAGTGTATTGTTCATATGTTTTCGTTATCATTTTGATTTCTTTGCATTTAAGTCCCAGTCGTATTAGTTCTTTTTTAAGTTCATTGGTATCGTAAGTACCTAAACCAAACAGAAGAACTTTAAAAGCTTTTTCACTTTTCAAATCATGTGTGAAATATTGGCAATTTTCGGATTGAAGTTTATTTAGAACCGATGAGTATGAGTCCATGCTATCACACATAATTTTGTTACCGATTGACATCTTCTTAATCGAATAATCACAAATATTTAGAGTTTTCATCAAATTATGAAAGAAATCACAAGATTTTTGAAGCAGTTTAATTGGGGGTATAACTAGTTTTGTAGTTTTAGATGGTAACACAATCTCATTCATATCATCACTCTCAGCATCACTGTCTGGCAAGCATTGCAATGGACTCCAATAATTGGAGTCTTTCTTGGTTAAAACCATTTTAGGCACCGATTTATGTTTTTTGTCTGAGAACAATAAGTTGCCTCCAGAACTTGGCGATCTCGCGCGTTTACTTATTTTGACGGTATTAAGAAAACACTTAGAAAAATAGAAAATTTTCCGTGTCGATGCGATTGCGATCAAAGCTCCGATCGGACTGGAATACATGATAAGGCTACTAAAAAAATTCATTCCAAATCCAGAATATTAAAAAAAAAATCCTTAAGTTGTAGCTTAAGATTTAACTAATTTACCTGAAAAACCGTGTTCGTACATTATAAAAAAAAATACAGCCGCAAGCATGCGGAAACGTGATGAAAAACTTCATCAAATCAATAACTGGTAGACAGAGCAGAGGGAATATGACAGAAATTGTATTCCATTACTGCGCTCAGAGCTTGTACTTAAGATTGAAACAAAACCATCACAACTCTTCATAAAAATGGTACGAAATCTATGGATTTAAAATGACACCTCTTGTTGGATGACCCTGCATGATCTCGCTCTAACACTATTTATCTATGTTTTGTTTTTGCCTTCTTTTGTTACTGTTCAAATTTTCTATTTCCTAAACTCTATTGCTAAAGATGGGTCGCATCGGACTCGAAATCTCTTAAAAACTTGAAGTATTTGAAAAAAGTTAGCTTTTTGATTAGATTTTTAAGTTTTTTCTTATGATTGTTATCAGTATCAAAGTTTTCTGTAAATAAAATAAAATATGTCAACGCCAATCTGTCTGCTGTAGGATCACTTTTAAGGCAAATGTGAATTTCTCGTTTGGCTCAGCCACGTGAAATGATTTCAATATTCTGACTTTTGGTTAGTCGGTTGTCAACTTTAAAAAATGCTAGAATGAAGATACGAAAAAGGAAACATAGAATTGGAATGCAAGCTTACCATGTTTGTTTTGCTGTTGCTGTCAGCGTCACATTGAGAGAAAAATATCACATGCGTAAATAAGCAGAGGAACAACTACAGCTTAATTGACTTTAAGACTTTATTATTCAAAACCTAAATAATTTATTTTCAATTTCAATGGAGCCTACCCGGCTGCTTCAATTGGTTCTTTACACTTCATGACGCACTCGAGCTTTGTTGAAAAACTATGCGCATTGCCTGCTTTAAGGTAGCATCCATCAGTCTCATACTTTTGACAATTCTTCAACATGATGTTGAAAAAATAACCCGTAAAGGTCTTTCGACACACTCCGATGGCATAAGGTTCCATTCCAAGACACTCTTCTAAGATTGGAGTATAATTCTCAGTTTAACATTTTCAATTTACTTGTTTTTCCAACTTACTTGGTATCTCGATGGAGTCAATGCAATTAAAGGTCACTAAGAACAGTACTAATCCTGTGAGTTTGAATAAATCCATTTGCCTAAGGACACGATGTGAAAGGGCCGCGATTCCAGTTAAAAATGCTTATTTCGAAATGAAGAAGTTTTGATTTACATCTTAATAATTACGAGTGCATTTTCGTATCAGTGTTATGAGTACTTGCATGAGTCATGAACAATCATTCTACGGCGAAATTGTTTTCGTGAAACACAATCTTCAGACCAACGAACTCAAACTGAAAAATCGCAATTTATCAGCACAGCTTTGTTTCATTGTTTTTTTTTTATTATTTGCGTTGGATGACAATTGATAAAAGTAATACGCTAATCGACCTCTAAATACCCCTACATGATTTTTCGCACTCCCTTATGGTGTCGAAACGATTTTCGTTGCCACCGCATCCGCCGTAAATAAATTCTTCGCACTTTCCAGAGATGGGATCATATGCGAAACTCGGAATGTATCCAAAGCACCTTCCAGCCGTCGTGGGTAGTCGACACTTCTCTGAATAATAGAAGAGTGTCACAAGATCTTCTTGAAAAAAGTGATAATACAAAAAGAAATACCTCTCCTTAAAACAGCATTGCTATCTGAGCTGAAAGCAAGAAAAATAAGTGCCACTACAAGGGCTAGATTGCTCTTCATGCTTCAATCGTTTAGTATTCCAAACGTAACTTAATATTTCACAACAAATGGGAACGATGCAAATAGCTGAAACAAAGATTAACAAATAAATAAACTAAATAAAGAGATCAAGCCCACGAATTAACCATAAATGAACTGAGTGGAGACTGTCGAAATGCCTCCATTTAAGCTTAAGGTGATCTTCGGAATTGCGCTTTTATCAACTTTTAAGTTGATAGACAGGTGCGAGCAGCGAGAAGCTTTATGTGACGGTGATGTTCGACAGCACATAAAACTTATGAACCCGTTGATGGGAAACTTTCGCTTTTAGAATTTTAATTTTTTAGTTCGGAATTTGTTTTGATCGTTTCTTTGACAATGCGGACTGTATAAGTAATCATTGTGACGTCACTAATTGGTGCTTGCGATAGTAGGAAATTCATACATTGAATCACTCGTTATATGACTTCGTGAGATGAATTAGGTCATCTAATCGATGCCTTAGTGGCACATATTCGTAGATACATGGTATACATACGTATCTATGTAGTTTGAGATGTTTTGCTTCGGAAAATAGTTCGATTTAATTTGTTTCCTTGGTAACTTTAAGTATGAAACATCCATTTTTATTCTCAACTCTGATTGACAGTTCTGTCTCCACTGCTGTGGTGGATGTTCGTCGACGCTCTGTTGAAAGCAGTCAACAGTTCTACTTCTAACTTATACGCTCAGGAGTGCGCGGATGAAGTTGCCGTACTTTCTGTTGGATTGTGCCTAACGTGATCGACGAATGGTGCACTAGGAATGGGCTTTCTATCAAAACTGAGGTTGTTCACTTTACCAGAAGGAGGAAGCTGATCGGGTTGACTCAGTCCGTGCTAAAAGGCGTCACAATCCAACTCTCCAATGAAGCAAAATATATGTGAGTCATCCTGGATAGCAAACTTCTTTGGTCCAAGCGTGTTGAGCTAAAGACTGCCAGCGCGCTGTCGGTTTTCTGGCAGTGCAAGGGCGTTTTCGGCAAGACAAGGGGCTTATCACCGAAAAGAGTCGTATGGATAAGCGCGGTTATGATGAGACCATTTCGGGATCATGACGTAATCTCGAGTGACAAAAATCTCGAATGCAAAAAATCTCGAAAAAACAAATGTTTAATCTAGCATGCAAAAATCTCGAATGGACAAACTCGAAAAAAAGTAAATTCTCACCTAATTAAAGAGTTTGAACTTAAAGAAAACGCTTTAGGTACTTATTTAGTTTATTCAGCAATTTATTTTTTTCCGTAAATTAACAACAAAAAATCAATATTTAACAAAAAAAAAAACATTATTAAAAATGGTAAATAAGGTGCCGTGAAATAAAGCTGAATCGCCCTTGTTTCGCTTTTAATTTATTTACACAATCAGATAAAGATTCCTAACTGTTTTCAGATTTGCACCCCTGAAAACCTCGCACCTACTCTAAATCCAAAATAGGCATTACACTGTTATGGGCCCCTTGAATGCGCCTTTGAATTTTCTCCTTTGTAGCTTTCACAATTGCATTTTCTTCAACCGATCGTGCCTGCCACTTTTTTAAAGGTATTTTATAAGCTAAATGGAGAAGCGAGAAGAATTGAGAATCCAAAACTTTAGTGCTTCTACATTGACTTGCTCAGTTTTAATAAACTTATTGAAATCCTTAGAAGTCTGTCCACAAATATAGCACCTCATAGTAGAGGCAGTATACGTAGCACCATTGCACGCTTTGCCGTCAACCATTGTTAGCAACATGGTATGCTTTATTTTTGCTATTTTATTACAACTGATTACTTCTGTTTCTCTGAGATGCGCAATTTGGTTTTCAATGAAATTGATTTCATCTCTGGTAACACCCTTAGATTCACTAATGAAGCTTATGCGTGTAGGCCTGCAAAATCTAGAAGAAGAAGCGACTGGGTTTTGCCATATGACCTTTTTCTGTTCGCCATCATTCATTACAACAAGTGAACGGGTGAGATTTGAAAAATATTAGCATCACTGTCAGTGCTGTTTTTAAATTTCTGCTTATACTGCATCTGTTGTGACCCATCACAGCCCCATTTTGAAATCAAAACCATATTTTTACTTTCTTCCTCTGAACACGTTTCTAATGGGTTGGGTTCGATATCCCGATTCTTAAAATCCCGCTATTATAATCCCGCTTTTTATAATCCCGCTTTTTATAATCCCACTTTTTTTAAATCCCGTCTTTTAAAATCCCGCCTCTTATAATCCCGTTTTTTATAATCACGTTTCTTATTATCCCGTTTTTACAATCAAAAGTAGTAAAGCAACTAATTTTGATTGTAAAAACGGGATAATAAGAAAATTAAAATAAATTAAGCAATGAGTGATTTTTTGAAATGCAGTTTATTTATCATTTTTAGAGGAAGTAACAAAATAAGAAATAAATAATATCAAAATAAATTTTTAAGTAATAAATATGACAATCTTCAATAATTTAAAAAAAAAAAAAAAAAGTAATGTTATATGATATTCTGCAAAAGGGAACAAAAAAAAACTTCAAACCATTATCAACATTTTTTATTTTATTAGTTCAAGTGTATATTGTAAGCAATGCGACGCACAAAACCTGTTTTACTCATTTTTTTTCTATTTCTCATTAATTTTTTTACAGCGCATGACTTTATAACATTAGTTTTTTTATATAATTTTTCTTGTCCATTTCGTAATTTTTGTATTTCAGTTTGCACCACAATTGGTTCCTTTCTCAAATCTGCAATGAGTTTATACAAGCCAGCACTTTTTCGTCCAACCAAAACTTTCAGTCTGCGATGCCACGCTTCAGCATTATTTTGATTTCTGCACTTTCATACACAGACCAAAAGTTAGGAGAGTACTGCACTTGTCTACTTCCATTACTAATGTTTTGTAAAAAAAAACGGGATTAGCGGGATTTGGCGGGATTTTAAAAAGCGGGATTTTAAAAAGCGGGATTATAATAGATCGGGATTTTGAACAAGCGGGATTTTAGTAGACGGGATTTTAAAACTTTTTTTTCGGGATTTTTGAAAAGCGGGATTTTAATAAGCAGGATTCCGATACGCTCCCGTTTCTAATACACCTTCGACATATTTACAAAGGCGTAATGCAGTGTGATCAAGCAATGCTTGCAGTTGTAATTCTGCACAGATTTCAGTGACTGTGATGAATTTTTTATCAGAGTAACATTCAGTTTTTGACTTTCTTATCAATGAGTAGCAGGGCTAGATACTTTTGCTCGCACTTTGTATCACTTCCCACTGCTTCCTTGTAAAGTCGCCTTTAACAAATATTGCCAATGTCTCTTGAGGTGTAAACTTTTTCACTGCAACTTGCTTCGCAGAAGATGAAATCAGCTTAAAAAGTTATTTAGCATCGGTTGGCGATTTAGTAATTTTTTTAAATATTTTTGACGCATCAGAATTTCCTAAAGTACGCTGACTTACGCTGGTTGCAAACGTCAACTTTTCGACTGTCTTTAGTTTTTCGCCGCTTACTGCAGTCACTAAGCTCTTCGAACAGTTTGGATGGTCGCCTGGGTTGTACAAGGGCTCAACAAAGGGCAGTTTAATGCTTGTTTGAAGCCACTTTTCATTGGTTTTAAGAAATCTTTCATTTCTTATAGCTCGTAGCAGCCGATTTTTTCTTGAAATTGCTTTTAAAATATTTCAAAGCATTGCTGACACAACTTTTTTGTTCGATTTTAAAATTTGGATAAGCTTTTCCTCCAAAACAAAAGTTTTTTATCAACTTTTTTATCTCTAAAATCTTTTAGCATATCGTATAATTCCCTTCGGGTAAAACTCTTGACACTAACCGACGAATCTGCAAGGCAAGTACGAAATTCTGTCTAAGGTACCATAAGCTATCATAGTCATCGAAATGACGTAAAACAAAACGGCGGACGTAGGCGGACAGTTTATTGTTGTATATGATTGCCAAGAGACTAAGGATTATGCCCATAACAATATTATAGCCCGATCATGACATACTCACAAACAAAAACACCATTATCCAAAACATTTTATTAAAATTAAACATTAAATTAGGACTTCATGAACACCGTTCGCATACAACAACATCATGCAGACAAAAAAATCTAATTTTATATCTTAACATCGATTATACCTTGCACTTACATAATCAAATAATTTTCTTTCTTGATTTCACCACACAAAAAACAATAACCAAATCAAACATAGGGACGGGCTACAGTCCGCTTGGGCGAACTGTTGGATACCCTATTCTTATTCCTATCCCTCATAAGTGGGCGTGACAAAAGTCTTAGTATGGTTGAAATGTTAAGAACGCTCTACATATTTTGTTATATAACATTTAAAGGATTTTATCGAAAAGAAGAAAATTTTGTAAAAAAACGCTGCCTAGCTCAAACTTTGGTTTTCCAATAAAATTGTTTTATTTTTTTGTGGGCGTGTCAGTGGGCGGATTTTGAAAATTTTATATCCCGAGCAGTTTTAGGAGTCATAGATCATATATATCAGCTTTCTAGCTCAAAATTCGATTTTTTCCAAAATTTTGTTTTTTTGAGTTTGAGATTTCAAAAATTTGTAAACTTGATTATTTCGGGACCCTAGAGAGTATATGGTTAAAATTTCAGCTCTCTAGGCCCAGTTTAAAAGCCTAATTTTTGCCGACGGACGGACGGACGGACATGGCTAGATCGATATTACTATCGATGCTGATCATAAATATAGTAACTTTTAGGGGTCTACGGGCAATATTAAGGTATGTTACAAACTATGCGTCAAAATTAATATACCCTTAGAATAGGGTATAAAAAGGAAAAAAAAAGTTTAGACCAATTTTTTTCAAAATTTTTTATATATGATCTATGACTCCTAAAACTGCTTGGGATAAAAAAATTTCAAAATCCGCCCACTGACACGCCCACAAATAAATAAAACAATTTTTTTGAAAATCCAAAGTTTGAGCTAGGGAGCAGAAATTTATAATATATACTCTCTATGGGCCCTTTATGCTCATGTGTAAATATTTTCAAAATCCGCCCACTGGCACGCCCACAATTATTTTTTTTTTTTGAAAATTCAAAGTGAGCTAGGGAGCTGAAATTTATAATATATACTCTCTAGGGGCCCTTTATGCTCATGTGTTAATTTTTTTTAAATCCGCCTACTGACACGCCCACAATTAAATAAAACAATTTTATTGAAACACCCAAGTTTGAGCTAGGCAGCGTTTTTTTTGATAAAATCCTTTAAATGTTATATAACAAAATATGTAGAGCGTTCTTAACAATTCAACCATACTTAGACTTTGTCACGCCCACTTATGAGGGATAGGAATAAGAATAGGGTATCCAACAGTTCGCCCAAGCGGACTGTAGCCCGTCCCTATGTTTTTATCAAAATTTTGTTTGCATGCGAATTCAAAAACTAGCTATTGACATAAATAATTTAATTTAGATTTAGGATAATAGAACAGATTTCTGTCTTTCAAAACCGGTATAGAACTTTATTGTAAGTGTTGGTTTTTAATATTTTTTTTAAATTTAAGTCATATTTTCTAAAAGTGCCCATACCTCCTAAGCAGGGCAAGATAGACCCCCCCCCCCTCCCATAGTAAAAAATGCTTGTTATTGACCCTTCTACAAAAAACCGTTATCAATTCTTGGCGCCCTAGTTATCATAGTCGTGCCCTTGCGAAGACAACCGTAGATACGTCCAATCACTACGTTGGTGTGATTGTATCCGGATAAATTTCTATTAATTACATAGCCCAGACTAGTAACTGTTTCTGCAGAATTCAGCTTAAAGTTCGAGAGCCTTAAATCAGGAAGAATTTTTTTGTCAATGGTCTTATTAGAGATCGGAACGAACTGCGATTGAGCTGGATTGAGTGATAAACCATTGACGTCAGCCCAATTGTGGATTTTTTCTAGATCCTCGTTTAGTCGGGAACCAAGGTCATTTAGATCATTCATTGGCTGAGCTAAATGAAGCTGCACATCATCTGCATAGAGGTGCACAGCTGCATGTTTACATACGGACGGTAGGTCATTTATAAATAAACAAAACAAAATCGGCCCAAGGTACCATCCCTGAGGTACCCAAAGAGTTTTTCACCAAAAAGAACTCGTTGCAGCCTGCCAGAAAGGAAGCTACGAATAAGTTGCCCAGCCCTATCACTAAAACTAAACAGATTTTTTGAGTTCCAGCTGAGGACATCATGATTAACCTTGTCAAAGGCTTTCGAGAAGTCGAGCAGACGTAGAATAGTGACGTATCAATAATGATAGCCATTGCGGTAGAGCAACTGTGGTTGGCCCTAAAACCGGACTGGTGTGGGTCAAGCAACCGATGAAACGACAGGTGTTTAAGTATTTGGTTTGCTATTATTTCACGAAGGCCTTATATAAGAATGGTAAATTACTAATAGGCGTCAAATCGCCGACACAGATCGTATTGACTTTTTTTTTGCGATTGGTAAAACTCTTACTGCCATGGATAGAGAAAGGTCGAAGTTGTTATACGGTGGTTAATAATATGAATTAAATGAGAAACAAGAGGGACTCAAAAAAAAAACAAAATTTTAGTTTAATAAAACGGATAGGTATACTGTCCTCACCAGGAGAGTTAGATTTGACGGCAGTTACACCGTTTGTGACATCAGTTTCTGTTGCCACCTCAAAGTCATGGAAAGTTAGAACCGACTCCACAGAGTATACACCCAAATTGAAGTTTACTGTACTAAAGGGTACTAAAGGACTTTACAACCTCTTTTTTAAATAAAATGCAAACTACTTGAGATTCTCTTCCGAATGTCTGACAAACATCCAAGAGTATCAAATTGTCATGAGAAGCTTCTCTAGGTCCCCTCCACTTCGCATGAAAGTGGTTGGAGAAGCTAGGTTCTAGGCCCTGTATGGGCCGTTAAGGCCTAATATACATATATGTATGTAAACTACTTGAGTTATCTTAAAAAAATGGCTTGAATTTCTATCAAAACATTTATGAATGGAATTCGACTTCGTTCATATGTCCACCGCAGAATCGGATGCAGCGATAAACCCGGTCCCTTCCACTTCGCCCAAGCAAGTGGTTGGAGAAGCTAGATTTAAGGCCCTGCATGGGCCGTTTATGCCTAATATTTATTTATTTTATTTTACATACTTTGGGTAGAACCAAAATAGTCGGATATCAAAACACAATGCAGGAGCCCTACTACGTAACTTGATTTTACTTTCGAATCTATTGGAAAGCCATATCCCATTCCACTTTTACTTGTGCTGTGAACTCAATTAGGATGGAGTGTAAATTATGCCGCCTATACAGAGGACGCTCGATATAGTGAACACAGATAAAGTGAACAATCCAATAAATTAAACACACAATATTTTTTATCCACTGAACCTGTTTTTTTATTTTCTTTGAACCTTTCAGCATGCAGAAACACGTCTAAAGCTCATTAGTAGGACTAGTAGTCCAGTCAAAATAGACATTTGACCTAGGTAAAATTCACATAGAGCTGAAAATTGTTAGAGACGTTAAATACATCATTATAAATAAAATGTCAAAAGTCCCCATCGATCCTACTTCTGCAAAAAAATTATTCAAGGTCAAACGTACCAAATTAAGGTTTTTTCCATTTTTCTCGAAAGCGGTAAGTTTTAGGTAGGATAGGTCAGACAGAAGTGTAGATCATACAAGTCTCTACAAAAATGGTTCAGTCACTTTATCTCTTACGACTCACCATTCGTAAGATATCGCGGTTTTAATAATTAGAAAATTCATATTCTACATTTTTTTTTTTTTTTTAAAAGGAAATCTAAATTTCAGAGCACTCAGACTCGGTAACGGTCCATTGTACTACCAGGCAGAAATCCTCCTTTTGGTGTAGAGGCCTGTGAATGGGTGGCGTATGTTGTTGTTCCCCATGGGGATTGAACCTGCACCGCACGGGTCACAAGCCAACACACTAACCTCTACACCGTCGCCACCCTTTTACATAATATGGACACATTTCCGCACCACCTATGAGGCAATGTACTTGGCGCATTTTTTTTAACGTGGTTTCCCCAGTAGGTATACTCCACGATCTATTGTAATAAACAAAGTTTGATCAGATCTTATCCTATTGATTGTAATAATGGTAATATTGCTAATGATCAAAGTGGAATAGGTTGTTTTCTTCTAAATGTTATTATATTAGAAAAAAATAAATATTAGGCATTAACGGCCCATAGAGGGCCCAAAACCTAGCTTCCTTCAAGCACTTTCTTTGCGAAATGGAAGGGACCTACAATTTTACGCCGAATCCGAACGGCGAATTTGAGAAGCTTCTCATGACAATTGATACTCTTGGATGTTCGTCAGACGTTCGCAAGAGGTGCGGGATTGGAAAGAAACTCAAGGTGTTACTTGGCCCCGGCGGGAATTGAACCGGGGACCTTTCGATTAGTAGTCCGACACAATAACCATTGAATCACTGCTAATTATATAATTTTCTAATCCTACTTCGACAATTATTTACTCGTCTTCATTTTCTTCTTCTTGCTGAATTTCTATTCGCTGTTCTAAGAAAAGGGATGCATCAATTGTGTCTTTATTAATATCATAAATATTTTCATCTGTTATATTTGTTTCAATATTGGAGCAAGTCTGACCCTGACAATTGATGCATACTGGCGAACAAAATAATCCCACTTTTTGACAGCCACAATTCTTACTACAATCCGTCTTGCATTTACAAAAAATAGTATTAAGCAGTTTTTCTGGAGCAGGCGGGAGTAGAGTTTGAATTGGCTCCAAATAACTATCAGATAATTTCCAACCCCATCCTTCTGGGTCCAGCTCATTGCCTAGCCACACTTGAACTTGATAATACACACGATACAAGTGTTGAATGGCAGAAGCAGATGTTAGAGGCAGACAAGACAACTGTACTGTTTTATTGTTCCATGCAGATTTTACAAACCTCAAATATCTATATTTGTTTATGGAATCAATTGTTTTTGCAGCACCATACATTGCAAGAAGAAAACGAATTCCATTTGTAACGATGTCGTGTGGAGAAGAGCCAATCTTTGTAAATACTTCTGCGCAACCAATTAAATCATTACGTGTTTGGAAAAATTTAAATATTGCTATTTTACCTCTTTTAAAAATTGCTGATGTAGTATCGCAACCAGTTATTGCATATGAGCTTGACATTTCGGATATGCAGTCAACCTTTGCGATGAATTATATTCTTGATTGTACTTGAGCTTTTCCAAGTTTCAAAAAGTAAACAATTTTATCATTTGTAGTCCGTGCAGTCAGTAATATCAACAAATCAACATCTTCCCCAACAACGACAGTTGTATTTGAACTTTTCCATTGTTCTATTGCTGTTTCAGTTATAAGCACATCAGCATCATTATCAACTTGTTTTATTCGAATATCAGTAGCTGTAAATTCTTCACGTATGTAACATTGAAATAAAGCGAGACTTATTGTAAGTATTTGCAAGAAATTGTTGTTGGTTTGTTGGAACTTTCATAGATCGATCAAAAACGATATCAACAGATAAAGTAGTTTTTGTAGTCTGACGACGTTGGTCTGCAGTTGTCTTTGTACATACTGAACATAGTTTTCAAAAATAATATGAAATGTTTCATCTCGATCCTATACAACACGGTGTAATAGATACCCTACATCGATGAGTTAGATAACATTTGTGTTATCAATTTCGAAGTTTAAACATTCAAAGCAACTATAAAGAGCTGACTTCATAGTTTTACGCATTCTCACTGCATCAAAGAGTGATAATGGGTAAGGAGCTAATTCATATGCGAATAATGTTTCAAGTTCATCTTCAAATGTATAAGTAATGCTCATGCGTTGAAATAATAATACAGGGTCTATAGGCACCTTTTCACCATGTACTTTTATGACGCTACTTGCACTTAAAAGAGGAAGTACTCTATCAGCGCGTTTTAATTTAATATTATTAAACGTTTGGTCAGCCATTTTGCTCACAGAAGCAAGTCCAACTGCACGAGCTTTATGACAATTAATTTTATCATCGCCGACGACTCCGCTGGCAATGGACATAATTTTTGGAATCACGGGGAACGGATCATGTGATAAGAGCCACTCCGCAAGTTTATTAATATCTTCAATATCTCTCATTACACGAGAATCGCTTGCATCCACATGCTGGTCTGTTGTGTCCATTCTACTCGTAACATCAGCGAGACCTTCCAATCCTTCACACACAGTATTGATCGTATGCATGCCATAAACCCACTTCTCCCTCGAGCAACACCTTCATCTGTTTTCATACACTTCATCATTGATTGTTCAATCACCATATCCGTCGAAGTTCCACAATTTAATTTAGTAGAACGTCTAATAGTGAAAAATCCTTCGATAAATCTTTGATAAACATTAGGAATTAGGATCCATCAAGTTCTCTAATTGCATCATATCTTGTAGTTATAAATGCGCAGACTTGGCATAATTAAAATGTCCTGACGCATGAAGATAAGGAAGCATTTCTTTAACGCAATTCAAATGAGCTCGCCAATCGCCCATACGTTCAGCTCTTATAAATTCCATTGCAATAGACACCGTATGAAAATATTGTATCTATAGTATCCATAGTCATAAAGGGTGGCGACGGTGTAGAGGTTAGTGTGTTGGCTTGTGACCCGTGCGGTGCAGGTTCAATCCCCATGGGGAACAACAACATACGCCACCCATTCACATGCCACCAAACGGAGGATTTCTGCCTGGTAGTACAATGGACCGTTAACGAGTCTGAGTGCTCTGGGATTTGGATTTCCTTTAAAAAAAAAAAAAAAAAAAAAAAAAAAAAAAAAAAAAAAAATCCATAGTCATTTCGTTTACTCCCTTCAAAAATAGGCAGGTGTGCGACCCTCCACACTCGAACAATGACGTAGCTAGCAGATGTATGATGAGAATTGTATAATCTACACTTTTGTCTGACCTATTTTCACGATAAAACTTACCGTTTTCGAAAAAAATGGAAAAAACCTTACGTACGTTCGTTTGACCTTGAATAATTATTTTTGCAGAAGTAGGATCGATGGGGACTTTGACATTTTATTTATAATGATGTATTTAACGTCTCTACCAATTTTCAGCTCTATGCGAATTTTCCCTAGGTTATGACTTTTTTAGTCTATTTTGACTGGACTATAGGTACAAGGTGGCGCAAAAGTAATCCTCCTATCAGAAAATGCTATAAATTTTGCGATTGGCAGTTCTGTTTTGACATTTGTGTAGTAAACACACGCGAAATACACGTTAATAAACAATGTTACGCTACACTGCTCCAGAACGCGGAATATTGGTGACTATTTATTTGAGCAATAATTGGTCGGTGACTTTGGCACAACGTGAATTTCGTCGCAGGTTTCCTACCCGTCCAACGCCTAGTGATGAAACACTGCGACGTTTAGCCGCTCGCCTCGAAGAGACTGACACAACACGAGATGCTGCCAGGCGTGGCAGACACCGGAGTAGCCGTTCTGCAGAGGATATTGCTGCTGTAGCCGAAGATGTCATGGAAGCGCCGTCGACATCGACCAGACGACGTGCCACGCAAATGGGTATCAGTCTACGGTCTTTACAGCGAATTTTGGTACAAGATTTGAAGATGTTTCCGTACAAAGTCCAGACGGTGCATCAGCTGTTAGCTGCTGACCGCCAATCGCGTCTAACATACGCTCAAGCCATCCTTAATCACCACCAAGAGGAAGATGATTTTTCATCAAAAATCATCATGAGTGATGAGGCCCATTTCCATCTTAGCGGGTACGTAAATAAGCAAAATTTACGCTTCTGGGGCACTGAAAATCCGCGTGTAAGCCACGAAGAGCCATTACACCCGCTCAAAGTCACTGTATGGTGTGCTGTTTTCGCTGGAGGAGTCATCGGACCTTTTTTCTTCGAAGACGTCGCGGGCCAAACGGTTACTGTGAATGGTGAGCGCTACAGAGCAATGATCAACGAGTTCTTTTTGCCGCAACTTGATGAATTGGGATTGGAAAACATGTGGTTCCAACAGGACGGTGCAACGGCACACACTGCACGTGCCACAACCGATATGCTGAAGGATGCATTTCCCGGACGCCTAATCTCCCGTTTTGGCGATTTGCACTGGCCAGCAAGATCGCCTGATTTGACCGCTCCAGACTTCTTTTTGTGGGGCTTTTTGAAGTCGCGGGTTTATGTCAACAAGCCTCATACTCTTGCAGCTCTTAAAGACCATATCCGTCAACAATGTGAGGACCTATCGCCGGAAGTTTTGGCCAAAGTGATGGAAAATGCCTTTTTATGGCCTTTTTATGGCTCAAATGACAATCAACTGTGGCGGCGGCCATTTACATGACATCATATTCTCGACTTGATGTAAAAAAAATTAAAAGACCAAATAAAAATAATCCACAAGAAGAATCAAAGTTTTTAATTTTTTTTTAAATTACAGCCAAAAAACATCGGAAGGTTATTTTTGCGCCACCTTGTACATGCAGTCGCCAGTATCCAGACAATCATCCAAATTTACCGTTGGATCTACTCATCATGTTGTGTTGTGCGAGAATCTTGCATATATACGAGGGCGGGTCAATAAGTCCGTGACTTTTTGAATTTCTGACCTCTTTACTGAAACAGCAACACTGCTCCTGTCAACAGGCATCTGTCAGTTGACTCCTGTCAAAATTTAAACTTGCTGCGTCAGTTAGTTTGTGTTTGACAGCTATTTTTATCAGACTACTCACTAATTTGAGGAGAAAATGGAAAAAAGTGAATTTCGTGTGATTATTAAGCATTATTTCTTGCGAAAAAAAACCATTACCGAGACCAAGGCTAAGCTTGAAAAATACTATGGGGACTCTGCACCATCGATTTCAATGGTAAAAAAGTGGTTTACTGAATTTCGTTGTGGCCGTACAAGCACTGAATATGCCGAACGTCCTGGACGCCCAGTTGAGGTCTCTACACCCGAAACAATCGAAAAAATGCACGATATGGTGTTGGCCGACCGAAGATTGAAAGTGCGAGAGGTTTTAATTTTGAATGATCACTTGGGCATGAGAAAGCTTTCCGCAAGATGGGTGCCGCGTTTGCTCACAGTCGACCACAAACGCAATCGTGTAACAACTTCACAGGAAGGTTTGGCGTTGTTTAATCGCAATATGGAGGAGTTTTTGCGCCGTTTTGTAACCGTGGACGAAACATGGATCCATCACAACACACCAGAGACTAAACAACAGTCAAAACAGTGGGTTTCTAAGGGTGAATCGGCGCCAAAGAAGGCCAAGGTGGGTTTGTCAGCCAGTAAAGTTATGGCGACTGTTTTTTGGGATGCACGCGGGATAATCCACATTGACTACCTTCAAAAGGGAAGAACAATCAATAGGGAATATTATGCCAACTTATTGGACCGATTCAATGACGATTTAAAAAAAAACCGACCTCATTTGGCCAAGAAAAAAGTTATTTTCCACCAAGACAATGCAAGGGTGCACACATGTGCAGTTGCCATGAATTGGGCTATGAATTGCTCCCTCATCCACCCTATTCTCCAGATTTGGCTCCGAGCGACTACTTCTTGTTCCCAAACCTGAAGAAATGGCTTGGTGGAAAAAGATTTGACTCCAATGATGAAGTCATCTCGGAAATAAAGGCCTATTTTGAGGACCTCGACAAATCATTTTTTTTGGAAGGGATACAAAAATTGGAGAAGCGTTGGACAAAGTTTATAGAGCTCAAGGGAGACTACGTTGAAAAATAAAATTATTTTTTTATCAAAAAATCTGTGTTTTATTCCAAAAGTCACGGACTTATTGACCCGACCTCGTATATTGTACATGGTACACAGTTTGTGGTTGTTTGTAGTGCAAATACAAAGTGCGTGTTGCTTATTTTGTTATTTTGTAAACGATCTTCTTTGTGACCATGTCTCGTAAGCATTTGACTCTTACAGAACAAAGTGAAATTTTAAAGCAATTATCGGATAGTAAGTAATATAAATTGTTATTAGCCGTGTTTTTTTTTGCACGCGGATATAGGATTGGCACAAAAGAACGACCATCGCCGCTTAAGAATTTATCAAAAAAACTTGGCAGCACATATGCACCTATGACATGCACCGTGACACAGCTGTAAGTTGTAGTTAAGAAATTTGTATTGAAAATCCTGAAATTGAAAAATATTTACTTCCGCCAATTGAAATTGATGCCAACATGTTATAAAAATATAAAAAACCATTTCACATTACCAGATTTGCTAAATTCAATTACCCTTATAATAAAGTTTGAAAAATAATAATGGCCGCGTTTTTTTGCAGGCGGATATAGGGACAATTTGAAATTTACATGTAAAATACAACAACAACTTATCCTATTTACGCTAACTTTAGCGGTGTCCTATAGCGGGGATAAACAGTGCTTCCAGAATCCATTTTATTCGTTTCTAATGAATTGTTGCGATGCGATGAATTTTTCAGGAAAAGTCAAAGTTTGGCATCCCGCCGACCACTGACACATCCCGCCGAATATTTTATTCGTGATTTTATTATTATTATTTTTCAAACTTAATTTTAAGAGTAGCTAGTTGAATTTAGCAAATCTGTTAATGTGAAATTGTTTTTTATAATTTTAGAATATGCTTGGCATCAATTTCAATAGGGATCCGGACTTTTTTGACAGATCGTCAAATCGATGCCAAATCGAATGTAAACAAAAATTTGGAGGGTAAACAAACAAAATAATTATCAGCGATAGGCGGGAAAATAATAGGAATCAGCAAACAAAAGTAAGTTTTTTTTTACTAATAATCAATAGTTTCCCGATATATTTTCAGGAAAATGGATTCATTTAAATATGCAAAGAAGTTGGAAGCAGTAAATAGAAAGAACTACTGCAAAGTTCTCTTTATTTGCAAACTTTCAGGTCAGAAGCAGCTGTGGCTTCGTGGGAGTTCAGAATTAAAGGCAGTCTTCTTGAAGATAAAGGTAATCCTAATACCAAAATAAAGAGAAAATGCTCATCATTTTTTAAACGGCTGGTCAATTAACTTGACAAAGACCTAAATGGACCTGATAATCATCCCGTAGATTGATATCGAACATTTGATACTCAAGAAACTAATGCCGTCCAAGAGAAACGAACTGGTGATATAAACATTCATTGTACAATTCGCTTTGTAAAGGGTCCGCCATCTAACGTTTTTTTTTCAACTAGTGCTTATTTCGTGAATGGTAACACTTAGCTCATGTCTAATTTGACAGATAATTAGTTTTATCCTTCCGCTGAAAGAATATGGTTGTGTATACGCTTGAACAACGCTGGGAAATATTGCGACATTACTTTGAAAATCATGGTAATGTTGCAGAATGTGTGCGAAAATTGCGTACGGATTTTGGAAGAAGAGAAGCACCGTCAGCTCCGTATGTTCGTTATCTTGTGAAAAAAGTGAAAGAAACTGGCATCCTCATCGATAAACCAAAGCGTGAAAAGCCAAAAACAGTGAGCACACCCGAGAATATTGCTGCTGTGGCAGAAAGTGTGCATGAAGCGCCATCAACATCAATTCACCGTCGTTCTCAACAATTGAACATTTCGGAGACATCATTGAGACGAATTTTGCTTAAAGACCTTGGTATGACGCTACTATAGGCTACTGCATGGCCAGCCGAGGCAGCCATTTGAATGAAATTATTTTCCATTATTAACCGGAAGGATTGTACTTTCAAATAAAGAGAAAATATTCAGTAGTTTTTTTTATAGCATTTTCAAAAAAAAAGTTTATTGGTGGACCCGTTATACGCCATTGCATTTCAATTTAAACCCAAGTTTGGCGCGTTTGCTGGGAGTGCATACTCAGACTCGTCCAGTAATCACATCAGGCCTTTTGCAATGTATTAAGACATATAAATTATAAGATGCATAGGAGCGTCAATAAATAAACTGTGACAAATATCTGGGGCAAATATTTGGTTATCCACGATTGAAGTTTGCTGATCACCGAAGCGTTTAAACCCACTGTTTCATCCCCAGATATTGTTGGGATCAATAAGTTGATTGATTCACGCTCGTGTGCATCTTGTAATTTATGTGTCTTAATAAATTGCCAAAGGCCTGATGTGATTACTGGACGAGTCTGAGTATGCGCTCCCAGCAAACGCGCCAAACTTGGGTTCAAATTGAAATGCAATGGCATATACAAAGCGAATTGTACAATGAACGTTTATACCAGCAGGTCGTTTCTCTTGGACGGCATCAGTCCTTATAAGAAAAAATTCAGCGAGAAAATGTTGGAGCTGCAACTAACAACGGAATAGCAGTACAACGTTGATGAAACAGGGCTATATTGGAAGCTTCTCCCGGAAAAGACGTATCTAGCATCCAGCGAAAAAACTGCACCAGGGTGAAAAACAAAAAAACAAAGGATCACATTTTTAGCGTGTGCTAATGCCACAGGTCACCATAAAGTAAAACTACTTATCATAAGAAAATCTCGGAAACCTCGTTCCTTTAAAAATGTGTCCTTGCCTCTGCATTACAGGAATTCAAAATCGGCTTGGATGACCTCAGCCATTTTTAAGGACTAATGCCATACTATATTTGTTCCAGAAGTACAACGTTTAAGTTAAAGCCTTGTTATTTTTGGACAATGCCCAAAGCCATCCTCCAGAAAGTGAGCTTCAAGCTCCAGATGGTAGCATTTCGGTCATGTAATTAATCTTCTAACTCGCACATACAGCAGCCGATTTGAATAATTGGAACGAAGATCAGGTATCTTCAGATATTGAAGAAGACGAAAACGAAAAATAACAACTACCAGATGTAGATCATCCGATTTCTTCAGTGTCTTCTAGAGATGCTGTTCAATTATTTGAGAAAGCACTTCAATGGGCAACTAGCAATAAAGTGCATTACACGGATGTTTTGGTGCCTAACAGATTACAAGAAAAGGCGGTATTGATTGACATAAATTCGAAGAAAAAGCAAACGAAGATGACTACCTAACTATTTTAGCACAGCTTAATTTTGTTGAATTTTTGGTTTTTAAGTAGGTACATGGAATGTATTTGCGTTTTACGTTTTACGTTTTTTTACGGATGAGTTGTTTTTGTTAAAAATAAAATTTTCTTTCTTACAAAAATTGGCTTGTTTTTTAGTACATAATTGTAAAGAAAAATTGTAATTACAATAACACCTCGAGCTACGACGCTTCGACTTACGTCATTTCGACTTACGACGACAGAATAATGTAGGAACGTTACCTCGACTTGCGTCATTTTTGCTTCGAGTTAAGACATCGGATGCGTTAGTAGGCCATGGAAACTTTAAATTTTTAAATTTGGCAATTGAATTTTTTTAGAGGCAGTTTCAGTTTATACTTTGCAGGACAAACACAAAGTGAAAATTGTAGGATTCTGTAACCTTGTTTTTTTCTATAAAATTAAAGTTAATTAAGTTCCAAAAAATTAAGTTCTTATATAAAGTTAATACTTTGTAAGTAACACTTTTGTTTTTTTTTTATATAAGTACGTACAAATGCAGGTACATAATTGACTGCTTAATTTGCTTTAGGGCTAAGTCAAGTTTTAACATAATGGATGGGAAAAGGGTATCTTGCTCGGTTTCTGGAACTTCACGCAAAAAGCAAAGAAAAGTGTTTTCAATCAAATCTAAGATCGAGATTTTAGACCGCTTAGATAGAGGCGAAAAGGTCGCCCACGTCGCAAGCTCCCTCGGACTGTCCCATTCAACCGTACGTAACGTAAAAGCGAATTCAAGTAAGCTACGGCAAGTGCCTCAGCAGGAGTTTCTTCGGATACCATCATCACAAAGAACAGACCGTCATCTATAATTAAAATGGAAAAACTTTTATTTATGTGGATACAGGACTTGAACCGAAGGAAGATTCCTGTAAATACTAGCGTTATCCAGAGGAAAGTTCAGATCATTATTGATTCCATTAAAGGACCTGATGAGGATTTAACTTTTAAAGCCAGCCGAGGATGGTGTGATAAATTCAAAAACAGGTCTGGTCTACATAATATAAAGTTAAGTGGGGAGTCCTCAAGTTCAGACGTTGATGCAGCAAATTTGTTTCCATGAAAACTTAAAGATATTATTGAGGAAGGTCAATACAGCCCTAAGCAAGTTTTTAATGTAGACGAAATAGGGTTATACTGGAAACGATTGCCAACAAGAACTTTTGTGTCTAAAGAAATAAGTTCAGTTCCATGCTATAAGACAGTAAAATATAGGTTGACTTTACTGCTAGGCGGAAATGCTTTCGGTGACTTCAAGCTTAAACCACTGTTAATTTTCAAATCTCTTAACCCGAGGGCTTTGAAAAAACGTGGAGAAAAAGAGTCTTCCGGTTATTTGGAGAGCTAACAAAAAAGCGTGGTTAACTTCATCTATGTTTACTGATTGGTTCAAAAACGAATTTTGCCCAGCTGCTAAGGAGTACTGCTCTAAAAATAATGTCTCAGAAAGGATTCTTCTTATCCTAGACAATGCCCCCGGCCACCCTCACTGTCTTGACTATATTGATTAAAATGTCAAAGTAATTTTTGTACCTCCGAATACTACTTCCATACTTCAACCCATGGACCAGGGAGTTATTGCTTCTTTTAAGGCGTATTATTTGCGCCGTACATTTCAATAGGTAATTCGTGATCTTGATACGTCATTCGACGTCATTGGCAGAGGTACAACATTCAGCAAGCCATTCAAAACATAGCCGACTCCTGGAAAGATATAACAGATTCTAATATGAATAAAGTATGGCGGCAAATCTGATCAGAGTGTGTTCAATCTGGACAATGTGCTAATAATGACAGTGCGCTAAACCACGAAGAAGTAATTCTGTCTTAAATACTTCATCTGGCTAGGCAAAAATAGGATTCTCTGAACTAAATGAAGGCGACATAACTAACTTAATTAACGTCCAAGAGAACCCACTTTCGAATGACGAGTTGATTAGAATCTTAGAAGACACAGAAGAGGAGGTTCCGGCGCCTGATAATGCTGGCCAAGAAAAATTTACATCGAGACAGCTGTCAGAATTTTTGGGAAGGGGCTTGAATATTTTAAAAAATGATCCAGATTGAGAGAGAAGCGAGAAGATTTCATACTTAATCTCAGAGAATATTTCATGCTACAAGGACCTTTACAAAAAAATGAAGCTAGAAGCTGCTCAAACCACACTGACACAATTCTTTAAGTCGTCGAATGCTAATCCGTCTTCTTCAGCGAATACTGCAGGACCATCAGAACAAGAAATCGAAGCTGAATTAGAAGTACTACTGTCAAGCTCTTCATCGCTATGTTATGTAGTAAATGTCTATCATTTGAATTTTCTAAATTTTGAAATGCTTATTTAGTTTCACTGTTACTACCTTATTCCTTACTTAATCCTTATTTTTTATTACTTCTTCCTTACTTTTTTTTCTTATTTATTATTATTCTTCATTGGCTTATCGTAAATAAACGTGATTTATATCCGTATAACTACCGTATGTTTGTTCTTGTTTTCTTTCATTTTTTCTGCTTCGACCTAAGTACGACGCCTTTTCCCGGAACAAATTAGTGACGTAAGTCGAGGTATACCTGTATATTCTATTTTCGATGAATTGTACGTAAAAACATACGCATTTTGATGAAATTTGCTTCAAGGAGTCCAGTGAACAGGTCGGTTTTTATTAGTTCACTATATCGAATGTCTACTGTATTTCTAAAAAATTTTCAGTTTTCTAACGAAACTTGCATTTAAGTTGACAGATAGATTAAAAAGAAAAATCGAATTCGAACGATTTTATTGTAGAATCAAATTACATAGTTGGGCCGCTGTCATCTTTCATTAAAGCGAAACCCCCAATTGCCTGCCATTACTTGGCAATTGCTTTACTGAAACGAAAAGCCTTTCCATTTTCAGTACGTGTGCTAATGTCTAGGCCCTTCTGTTTTTGCCGAAATGCATAGTGTTTATACGCGCTAAACTTATTTGGATCTACTTGACAGACTACACAGATGCCCAATAAAACTCATTAGCGATAGTGCAACGCAAAATCGCTTGATTCTTTTAGTCAATGTCCACTGCCTATCATTGCTTCATTGGTATTTGCCCCATTAGTTTTGAAATGAAACAACCAGAGCAATATAAATAATCTTGCCTTAACCTTTTAACACGAATGCTAAACGCTCTTCCACGCTCTTGCTTGTCTGCCCCATCAGAATAGGCACGGAACTAAAAAAATATCGGCAACATTTCGCCATATGAAGCATTCTGCAATTCATGACCGAAACATCAGTTTTTCTGCTACAAGTAGGTGCGTCTTCGAAAAGCTCTTGTTACGGCATGTGGCGACCATGTGGTTTACTATTTAATGGCTAACTTGGAACATCTGGGACACAATCACTTTTTCGGTGAAACCAAACAAATTATATGCTTTACCGATTATGTCAAAATGATATGTGGTTATTTTTGTCCATGGCCATGACATCGGTTGTGAAGTTACTGCGTTGCATAATATTGCCTGTTATATTGCGCACCATTTTAAATTATGTGAAAAACATTAAACGCCAGATTTTTTTTTAAAAACGAAACTCAAATTAAATATAATCTACATCACTACACCTATGGAATAACTACATGTTAACTATGTCTTCAGTGGGAGTTGAACTCGTCTGTGGAGCCTTCGGCGTGCACTATTACAAATCCTTTCACAGTCTTCCAAGGTAGTGAATATCCTTTTATCTGTACTGCAACCCAAATACTTGCAGCGTTCAGTTTCAGCGTCATAGTATATGCCCAATGTTGATGTTACACATAGCCCATTAATTGTTGGCCTCCTATCGCAAATTTCTGAAAGCAAATCATTCCCAATCAATTGATTAAACAGATTAAACAGCACACTATTACTTGTTCTGGACCATACGGTCGCGACACAGGAAAACGCGTACAGGAAGAAAATCACCAACTTCATTATGCTTTGCATTTCAAGCAATATTGATATGTCAGTCTCTATAGTAAGAGTTGTTCTTGATGCGCTCACGGCTCTTTTACTAACTTTGATTTTTTTCTGACCACAACTAATTTATTCCTCTTTGGCAGTTTGTTATCGCTGCATCCAACACAGAAAACGAATCCATTCAGACAAACAATTCGTCATATTGATAAAAAAAGAAAGGAATATAATGCCTCAGCTAATCGCGAGATACGCAAATGATCCCATTTAAAGTCAAGACATGACTTCAAAGCGTATATATGTGCACTGGTCAAACGATCACGAGTCTACGAAATGTAAGCTGGTTTTCAATTTAACTGAGAGAGTGTCTAGGGGCTGCGACTGTTAACGTCAGACTGATCGCAGTAACAAAGGCGCTCACACAGCAATTGCCGCTTATAATTCCCTTATACCGGTTTGAAGCGGTGGAAAGTCGAATGAACCAGAAATGCTTCCACTCTATCCTGATGGGGCCACCAAAAAAATGAGATGAAATGAAAACCAAACTCCGCACTTATTGAGAGATTAGGTTCCCGCCTCACATACAGAATTATAGGCTTTATTCATAATACAGATAAACACAATGTCATAGATACAAGAAATACTAAAGCTTCACTCTTTGTATAGATCCTGAATGCGACGCGTTCGATACACACAGGTTGCGAGACAATCGTCGCGTGACCCAAAGCTTTGTCCGGGAATGGTGCGACACCCACCCACTTCGTAGCTCTCACAATTGTTTGTCCGTGGTTCATAGTAGAAACCTTCCATATCGATCGTACAATGACCTTCCGATCTCGGCGGTGGCTTCAAGCAATAACCTAAGGAATCACATCCCATCGCATTAGTCACTAAAGTGTGTTTATATTTGGGACATTTTTTTTTTTTTACCAGGCACGGGGCTGTAAATGTTAGCACTGACCACTGGCGTAGGCATCTGCATTATGGACACGAATATTATCAGCACAGCTATGAAATAACCCATGGAAACGAACTTTTTACGCAGCTGAAACGTTGTTGTTCTCCTTGATAGATATTGTTCGGGGGAAAAAGTTTCACTGGTTCTGTGACTGCCCCTTTCATTGGGTACTTGCATCGGCTTCCCTCTGAAAGGCACTTCACTTATCGCGTTGCGGCTGATAAGCCTTATCTTTGTTTCTGGCAGCACACATTTTCGCACTGTAAATAAACTATATTCGTTAGCACTAGTTGATATATTTCCTCATGCCCTTATCAACGTATGCACCCGCCCTGACCCGTTGTTCTTGATACGAAGCATGAACTTATCAGCAACGTTTTGCCAGAATTTTTCAAACAAAGTTCCCTTAAAATCATTAGTCAAACTATTTTGAAAAATACCAGAAGCATCATGAAGATGCTAAATTTGCTTCGTCAGCTATTTTGCGATTGTTATAGAGCTGGAAACCCAGGTTAGCATCACCAAATTTGTGCTATCGAAATTGAGCTAATCAGTGGTTTTCTTCCTGCCTCACTGCGCGTACAGTAATGGAGTGATTAAGTGTGCGGCCTTTATTCCATTATTTGGTCGTATAATTAAGCGAAAAGTTGGTGTGTAGATATCGTCCATGATGGATTCTAGATGTTATGCGAAGGAACATGTGTACCAATAGGAACCAAATTGAAACAAATCTCTCGCGTATTGCAAACAACTTGGTTATTTCATTTTAAGGCTCTTCCAAATAAATGCGATTTATTCGCAGCGACAACGAAGTATTGAAATATTTCTTGCGTCGCCTAGACATTTCGCAGTGTTCTAGGCGACATCGAATAGGTGGTCATTCCAACGAAGGTTTCCATAACATACATACGGAGAATGGAAAGTCTTTCGGTTTCAGCGATGCAAGTGCCATTTATGCCCCACTGAGTTATGCTGTTAATATCGGAGTTTAATGAACTTATCGTACGTTGCCGTTCCAATTCCAAACCGGAAGGTAAGGGACGTAACCCAAGAAACGAATAAGAGAAGCTGAAGGTACTGTCGAAGGAATGGATTGGATTAGATGCAACATATAGGAGATCATTTCTAAAAATGGGAAAGAGAGTCGGAGACAGAACAGAGCCTTGAGGATCACCAGCATTTATTTGTGTGTTGCAGACTTGAAACCGCCCTAAGCTATTTTAATTGAACGGTTCGAAAGTTAATTTCGAATCCATTGAAGAAGAGTATCATCGATTCCAAATGGACGCATTTTCCACAAGATAGCTCTGGAGTCTATTGCTTGGAAAGTAACAGGCTTTTCTTTTCCTAGTGAAAAAGAAAGCCTGTGTCTTAGAAGCATTCAATTTTATTTTCCAGTCATCGCAATATGATTTGACTAAATTCAAAGCAGATTGCAGATTGGTTTCAATTAAGGAACCAATTGAATCTGTTGAGTAAATGCAGGTATCATCCGCGAAAATTGCCGTTTTACAGTTATGGGGTTTCGGAAAATCGTATGTGTATATAATATACAATAACGGTGCAAGAACGGATCCTTGGGGTACACCTGCAACGATTTCAATTATATCGGAATACCAATTATTTACAGAAACTTTGAAAGTGCGTTTTGTAAGGAAGGACGAAATCATTTTAAATATGTAAAGTGGGAAATTTAAAACAAGGGGTTTGTGAATGAGTCCTTCGTGCCACACCGAGTCAAACGCTTTTTCAACATCAAGAAAGAGCATTCCTGTACTTTTTCCAATTGTAAGATTATTTTTAATCCCCCTTATCACAGAATCCGTCGGATTCGGAATTTTGCTACGAACTAAAAAAGATATTCTAACAGAATCCATCATAGTGGAAATATTTGCAAAAAATTTTGAGATTCTTGGAAAATGGTTTGACTGAATCTTAATTAATTAAGATTTTGACATTTATGTGTTTGTTACCACGAAATTTTGGATCCTTCTTAGCGGAATTCCGAATACGACGGATTCTGTGATAGGGGTGATTATCTTTTGTTATCCTGTCAACCTGGTGAACAGTACTATGATGTCTTCTAAAACCAAACTGTTCTTGTGGCAGGATATCAAACTGATCGACATGTTCCAATAGTTTGTTTTTTATTAATTTTTCTAAGCACTTACTTAAGGAGCTTAATAAACTAATTGGCCTGTAGCTAGAAGGCAGGCAGATTGGGATGACTTTTGCCATTTTCCACGTATTTGGAAAGTATCCTATTTTAAAACACGCATTGAAAAGTATAGTTAGAAATTCGACACTTTTTTTAGGGAGAAAATGAATTAAAAATAATTTGGTGCTTTCTATGTTTAATATATTATGTACGGACATATAATAATTTATGAAAAGAAAAAAGTATAGTATGCGCAAACGTTTAAAAATTTTTGATGATGAGTATGTATGTATATTTATTTCTCTTAAATTATAATATAAAATACAAATTCATATAAAAATTCAATATGTTAGGAATTACAAAGTTAAGTAAGAAAACAAAAATCGGGTGGCATTCGATATTTTATACAGAGTGAGTTCAAATAGTGTTGAATGCCACTTCAGAAGGAACAATACAATCAGATGGGGTGGGGTGTTGAACAAAAATATAGAAGAAACAATTTTCAGGCGATTTAATTCATTTAATCATGGTATCAATAAGTTATTACTTCATAAAGGATGCAAAATTAGGGGAATCTATATACTAAGATCAAAAGTTGAGACAAAAGTTAGATCAAAATATTAGAAGTAAGAGAGTCTAAACTATAAAAATCATGAGATTTTTTACGCGCTTTAGAAAACATTCGGACATTTGAATACATCTGATTTCTTCCGGGAGGACATTAAATAAACGATTACATATAACTGAATAAGAATTTCTATATGCGGTGGTTCGATAGTTTGGCTCTTGCAATATATTGAGTGAGTTATTACGTAGGTTGTAGTTTGGGATTATGCGAAAGTTACGGTTACCAGACTTCATAAAGAACGCTTTTAGAACCTTAAAACAGTATAAGTGACGAACAGGAAGAATCCCTAATTGACAAAACAAAGGAAAACTAGGATGCCTACCAGGTTTACGACAAATTTTCCGGACAACATTCTTTTGCAAGACTAGCAATGGCTGAATTTTGTTTTGATAGCCACCTCCCCAGCAATTTATACCGTATTGAAGCTTAGAATTAAAAAGCCCATAATAAATTGTGGTTAGGAGCTTAGTTGAACACATGTTACGAAGGTAGTAGAAATGCCTAAGCGTTTAGATAAAGTATTTCTTCAATGCAGTAGCATGAGATGAGAATTTCATATTAGAGTCGAGTAAGAGTCCTAGGTACATAAATTCGTCTACATTCTCTATCAAAAAACAATCATCACTACAATTTTCACTAGTACAAAACAATTGACCAAACACACTGGTGGCACATTTACATTGATGCAATTTAAATTTCTTGCAATTCGGTGCATGAAAGTATACATCCGGTTTTGGATTAGAGGACGCAGATAAATTAAAGAACATTAATTTAGTCTTAGGACTTAATACAAGTTTGTGTTCAGCGAACCATTGTCTTAGAGTATGTACATCACAATTTATGTCAGAGATTAGATCTAAGGGACTTTTCACGCCATACGATAACCCAACATCGTCAGCAAAAGCAGTAGGTAAGCCTTTTAGATTGACGTGGAAGAGTGAGTTGATATATATTAAAAATAGAGTGGGACCCAAGACTGAACCTTGTGGTACCCCAAGCCTAATTAATTGCACGTCACTTCTCGTCTCATTCAACTTTACTCTCTGCGATCTATTATTCAGATACGAATTAAGCCATTCAAGCATGAAACCACGCACACCTGCATTTTCCAGTTTACTTAAACGAATTTTATGGTCAACCATGTCGAAGGCTTTGGTTATACTCGTATCAATGAATAACGCAGCTGTACATTTTCTTTTGTCAAGTTTGCACATTATCTGAGAGCAAAAATCTGAAAGTGCGTCTTCGGTTGATTTACCCTTTTGAAATCCAAATTGAGTAGGATGAAAGAACATCGTCTTGTCTAAAAAGTTTACTAACCTAGTTTTTATAAGTTTTTCGAAAACTTTACTTATGCTGGGCAGAAGAGAAATCGGCCTATAATTTCCTATTTCAGTAGGAGAGCCTTTTTTAAACAAAGGAATAACATCTGCACACTTTAGTCCGTCAGGAAAACTACCAGAAAAAACACTACGATTGAAAACATCAGCTAAAACATCCACAATGAAACATGCAATATTTTTAAGGACAACATTAGAAATACCATCGACACCACATGAATTTGAGTTATTCAAACTGCCAATCGTACTTAAAATCTCTAAGGGAGTTATAGGGTCAAAAACAAAACTTCTACAGTGCACAGAGTTTGTATCACCAATAGCAGAACATTGAGAACATAGATTTTGAGCCAGTTCACTATGCAATTTAAGTCCGATACTTGAAAAATGTCTATTAAAAGCGTCAGCGATTTCATGTGTATTTGTTATTTCCATATTATTAGTACGTAGAACAATAGTTTTTTGAATGGACGATTTTTTGTTAAGAATAGTATTTACAACTTTCCACTCTTTCTTAAGATTACCTCTAGCCGAATAAAATTGAGCACGGTAATAAGAGTCACGGCAAATTGGTATTTCCTTTTTCAAATCAGCACATATCTTCTTATATTTCATTTTGAGAAATACGAGTACATTGCTAGGGTTCTTCTTCCAATTTACTCTAAGTTTAATTTTAGTTGTGACTTTATTTAATAAATAATTAGATAACCAAGGTTTAAGTTTATAAATAGATTGTCTTGTGGTCAGAGAACTGCAACTAGCAATATGGCTTTTAAGAGTGGTTAAGAAATTAAAACATGCAATCGATACGTCACTACAGTTATAAACATTGTTCCAGGACTCAAAACACAACTTATTTCGAAGCGTAGTAGGTCCCAACCTCTGCCACCATTCAAAGTATCGATTGCATCCTCCATCCCAAGTGATTGAGTACCGAAAAAGTTACTGCGGAAATCTTTAAGAATGGGGCATTTCGCAATGAAGTGCAACACATCCTCTCGTTCCCTGAGATTGCACAGGTCGCAGTAAATTGGAAGCTCAGGGCGGTACGGTATAAAATTAAGTTTTAAAAGTTCGCCTCTTATTTTAAAGATGGTACTCATTTTATCCACCGGGTAGCTGATCAAAAAATACGTCCTTTCCTGTAGATTATGAACCATCTTGCTGTAGTAAGCTCTGTATTGAGATGACTGGGCTTCATTTACAAATTTGTCATAAATTCTGTGACTGGTTTTTTTTGAAATAGAATGTAACAATTTTGTTTTAGTGAATCCTGTTGCTCGCTTGGTGTGAAAATAAAGTTGTAACCGCATTCCGCTCCCAGTATTTCCCACTATCTTACACATTTTACCTTGTACCTTATCATTTGAGCGAGTACCAACCTCGGAATTCTTTCCTCGCTCTTCGCATTAACTTTGAGAACATAATCCAAGGGCATTCAGTAAAAGTATTCAGGAACAAAGGTGCCACTCCAGACTCCAAGTGCAGCATGTAATTGGGAGATTAAAAATCCTCTTCAGAAAATAGCGGAGAAACTTTTCCACAGCTTCGAAAGCGCAGTAACCCCCGACTTGCGTTGCATACAGTAGGATGGAAGAGGCTGTAGCGCGGAATATTTTCACTTTCGATGTATGAGATATGTGTGTGTTCTTGATGCAGTTTCCCCAAACAGAACAGATCGCCCTTTTAGCTTCTGCAAGCTTAATTTTAAAATGCTTGTTCATGTTAAGGTTCGGTGTGATTAACACTCCAAGATACTTATACTGCTTAACTATATCAATCTGGTTACCTTGAAACCTCCATTTCTCATTTTGAGCGTACCTTCCTCCACCATCTCTAAAGCCCATCATCTTTGATTTGTCCAGATTTACTATCAGATTCCACATTTTGCAGTAGGTATCTAGCCTGTTGATCATTAACTGCATGATATCTATTGTATCGGCGAGAAAAACGATATCATCTGCATACATTACCGCCGGAATATTGATTCCACAGAGATTTATTCCACCCCTAACTTCGTCCGTTATGTCATTTATATTTTTTTTTTTTTTATAATTTGCTTACGCTAAAGGGATTTTTTTCTGTTGATACAGTACCCTTATAATGCTAAGAACACAGTGTAAGCTACTTGGTATTAGAAAGAATAGAGAGATAGGAAAGCAGTGTTTGGGTGCAGTTGTAGGGTTTTTCTCCACGGGTGGTGTCTAAGTTACTTAGGGAGATTACGATTCGGTATAAAGTAATGGACTTGGCCGGGATTCGAACGCACGACCTTCCATTCCGTAAGCGAATACACTACTACTGCACCATTGCCACCCGCAATATACAGGGTAAACAGCAATGTGCTAAGCACGCAACCTTGTTTGACACCAATCGAGACTTCAAATTCTTCCGATAGATGGACACCATCCCAGACACATGACTTATTATTGCAGTACATAGCTCTTAAAACATTAACGACTTGTGACGAAATTCCGTACCTATATCTAATATATAAAAATCCAGTGTCACAGTTTTAGTGTTTATACTCCTCCGAAACGGCTTGACCGATTTTGATGAAATTTTATGTGTATATTCCGTAGGTATGAGAATAGGTTCATAACTATGGGGAAATGCACTTTGGGGGAAAAAAAAACTGGGTAGAAATCGAGTAGTGATACTTCAAATACAAAAAAAAAAATTTAAAATTTTAAAAGCAATTGTTGTTGTCAATTATTTTAATTATTTGCCAAGCAAATTGTTTTTGTCAACAATTTTGAATTTTTTTTTTTAAATATACCTAATAAGTTTGTTTATGTTTATTATGTTACACAAAGTAACTTTTTGAAACGGAGTCGATACTTTGAATTGTTGGATGGTGTTTGAATCCTTCATTTTTGTTTGTCAAGTATTTTCAGGATCCTTGCATTAGTACCTATGTGTGAGTAAGTTGAAATGTAGGGGTGATTGAGATGACGTGGACAATGATGACAGGCAACAGCAGTTGTTGGGCGTTTTCAGGTTTCATGCGCATAACTCGAGACAGAATGGTTAGTTTTTAACGATTTTGAGCTTGACGGTTTCGTTTGGGCCCTAGGAAGGACGAATGCTACTTTTTATCTCGAAAACAAAACTTTGACAGGATTAAATAGGGGATGTCGGAACTTCGAGAAAGAATATCGCAAGAACAACGTGCAGTCGTCCGAACTGGAGACCGAGATAGACAACAACATAATCGTCATCAGCATAGCGTTCAAATAAATGAAAACCAACGAAGAAGAAGAAACGTCGTGAATGTAGAATTGCGGCGAGTAGCATTCCAATACCAATGCACGGTTGAATACAAACTCCTGTAGGACAACATGCGAGACGTTTCAGTGCACCAACAATCGATGAAGTTGTCATTGTAATGGTTGAAGAAAATTTGGAAGCAGGAGATATAGTTTTACATCGCCAAAATGATCAGTTGCAGCGTGTGTATGAAACACACAAAATATCGTGTTCACTAATGGGAGCTAATATTGTAAAATTCGAGATACATATTTATAATTAAGTTGCATTCTTATAGGTGGCGCTATATTTCCAGTTTTGTATATGTTGGTCGATTTCGTTGTTGATATTAAATTAGAATTGCTGCATGTTGTTAAACCGTGCGCATAACAAATTGATTGAAAGGAAATAAAAATCGAAGTTTCTTTCTTTTGTGTTGTTGTTCGATTCAAAAAAGTCAGGTGACATAGGCGCCTGTCAGGCAACTAGCACCTACCCCTAGCGGAACAATCGGGCTAAGCAAAGCGCAGACAAATGTGCAGTCTCTTTAACCACGGAACCGATTGAGCTCAAATCAGGCAAGCTTTGGTATTGACTTGAATATGTTTCTGTGAAGTTTGGTCAAAATCGGTCCACCAAGTTTGACTTGCAATTTTGTTTCTCATCAAAAAAAGACAAGTATTTCTTTTTGTTAGGCGCAGAGAACACCGAGTATTTAGACTCTTGAGCACGGGCAACGCCGTGCGGGTACAGCTAGTAGCTTATAGAATAGCATTTCTCGCGTGATGGAGAAGGCTGCACGAAAATCCACGAAGAAAGCGTACAGTTTTTTGCGCTTTTCTTTGTATATCTCCGCAATGTTAACCAGTGAGAATATTTGGTCTGTTGTAGAGTAGTTTCTTCGAAAACCGGCTTGGAATTTTTTTAAAACTTTCTTAGTTTCCACCCACTTCCTAATTCTATTGAGGAGCAAACTAGCAAACAATTTAGCAGATGTGTTTAAAAAAGAAATTCCTCTGTAGTTTGCTGGGTCATCGTAGTCACCTTTATTGTGCAACAGAAAAATTATCTCTGAAAGCATTCGGGCACATCAGCTGTTGCAAGTATCCTATTGAATTCTTTTGTTAGAGCCTGTATGAATTCCGATGAGCAATTTTTGTAGTATTCAAACGGTATACGGTCGATTCCTGGCGCTTTATTTTTCTTTGAATTCTCGATGGCAGCTTCTATTTCTGAGATGGAAAATGGTGAGTCCAGGGATTCATCCTCGATCATAGGCGCTGCATACTCAGGGGACGGAGATATCTGCGGTGCATTGAGTAGAGTTTTAAAATGGCCTCTTAACTGCCCCGCTTGTAGTCCTAATGAAATTGAGTTGGTTTTTCCATTAATAAGCTTAACCGCTTTCCAAAATTCACCTGATGATCTTGATCCGTTTATCAGGGCTACATTTTGTTCATCAAAAAATATTTTTTTTGCGTGGCACATCTGTTTGAATTTTTTATTGGCAGCCGCATATAGAACTTTAAAAGTGTGTCAATTTTTCTTGCGTGTCAATTTAAGAAACGAAAGTGAAATTTCTCTGACCCGCATGCACTCGGAATCGAACCACTTCTGTTTGCTGATTGTATGGTTTAGGTTCTTCGGCAGAATAAGTGGATCAGATTTTATGATTAACTCCGTCAATTCCTCAATTCTGTGCGCAGTATTTGTCTCTTGTAGTTTTCCGAGTTCTATGTTAAGTAAACGCGTGTAGGATTCCCGATAGTTATCTTTCGATACCAACTTAGGGAGAAGTCCTATTTGTGTTGTATTTTCAAGAGTTTGGGAGCCGGAAACATTAAATGTTACTTCTAAAGGCATATGGTCAGAGTAGGTCTCCATTGCAACTCGAAATTTTTTAAGATGCGCTATTACAGTATACTGATAAAAAGCAATAATCTATTACTGAATTAGCTGAGCCTCGTACAAAGGTGTATTCCCCGTGTATATCTTCGTCAGCCCTGAAGAATAGGACAGATATAAAAACTTATGTTACGGTTTTGAAAGGGTAAAAGAACACCTCTTCAGATCGATATGAGAAAAACCATCTGGACCAGGGATTTGTGTATGTCAAGATCTCGAAGTACTCTAGTCGCTGTAGAACTGACAAAGTGGATTGGTCCCATGTATTTTACGCGCTTGGGTAAAGGGGGAGATAAAGCACCATCTGATAACGTTGAGCTAGTTCCAAATTGAGCAGCAAGGAGATTGGCTTTGTCTAGAGAGCTAACAGCTGGAATGTCATTATAAATGTTTGTGTGGGGATAGATGACGAGGCCGAATTCTTGATTTTTTTTTAACAAACGACCAAAATTTTTTACTACCCGTGCGACTTTTTAGTATATTTAGGAGAATTTGACACGATTTTTGTGGGCATTTCGGTCAGTTCTAGCCCGTTTGAAATTTTTTCTACCAAATGGGTTGGCTTTATTTGACCGAAAGCTTACCTCTTTTAAATTTTTGCAGCTTGACACATACACGTTTACCTTGGATTTGAGACTTAATAATTATGATACTTTGAGAATTATGTTTGTTGTTATGTCAGCAGCAGCATCCAATTGGCTTTTTCGTACTGACATACGGTTCTTTTAAGAGCTTGTTCTTTAACGATGTGGCGTTAGTACGAGAAATTCGCTGATATGACGAACCTAGAGTCGGAAACACGTTTATAGCTTATTTTTCAGCTTGATAGGTAAGAAACAAGTCCAATGTGTAAATAAGAAACGACCGCTTTAATTTCCCAAAATCAAGGAATGAACTACTAAAAAAGCGTATAAAAAGATGCGCCACTGGGATGAGGCCATTGCAAATATTTCGTTGCAGGAGTTCACATAAGCGATTTTTTTCAAAGTTTTGTTAAGAATATTTAAAAAAGCGTTTTCATAAGAACTGTTTTTATTTAGTTAAAAATGAATTTGACAGCGACAGAAAAAGGAAAAATAGATGCTTTCAATGAGTTAGGACTCTTAGGCCGAGAAATTGCAAGGAGGCTAAATAGAAGAAACACTGTTGTAAACAGTTATCTTGCGGATCCACAACACTATGGGAAAAATTAAAAAGGACGCACGGCAGAAGCAACAACATTGCGAGAAAAGCGGGTTATTCTACGGCTTGCCTCAAATTCTACTCTATGACTTCCTGTAGTAAGAGTTTCCGGGTATAACATTTCCAACAGGTATAAAGACTGAAAATCGATTGCAAAATGTATGGCCTTGTGATCGCCAGTGGACCTTCCTTCGGGTGTTGTCTGTCCAGAAGGACGAAGCCAATATGAATTGTGTATATTAAAATCGACCGCAATGACGATTTCAATACGAGGATAGAGGTCGCACTTCTTGTGATGGAATCAGACAGCGCATCAAACTCATTACCACCCCTATCGTGGGATCCGTCGGATCTGAGATTCACTTCACTTATTCGATTCACGTGAACAGAAAATTGCTATCGTGGGATCCGTCGGATACTCTCCCTTACCGACCACTATTGGTGATTAGGAAATTCAATTGTGACAGCTCATTTCAAACACATTTGTTTTGTAAAAATTAAATTCAGTGAAAATAAAATAAAAACTGCGGATGTCAAATGCATGGATAGATTCGATCCGTTCGTTTTTAACGATACAATGAATTTCATTCACGTTACCGACATGTGGATGGTTCACGTCTGCGGATTACACGATACAAATTGTTCACTATTAGCGGATCGTTCCCCCCGCCGGATTCCACGATAGGGGTGATAGTTTCTTATTCCTCTTCGCCCCATCAGCTTCTACAGAAGTCATTGTAGGGAATTCCCTTTGAGTATGTCTTCCTATAGCACAGTGCCCAGTGAGTTAAATTTATTTACTATAATTTACTAATTTGTTTACTAATTTGAGGAGGATTCCTCTCTTATGCCTCAGTAGTCCGATGGACCTGGATTTATTTAATGTTGCATTGGTCGAGTTGGTGCCAAAGACGGTAGGCTTTGCTCACCGCATTGGTGTCGATTAGGTATTTAACATTAGACGTTGGCACCTCAACATTGAAAATTCTTTATAGTTGAATCCAAAAAAATATGAGATACCATAATACGAAAACGATGAAATCGATCGCAAAAAGCGATTGTTAATTCAGGACTGTTTTGGCAAAACTCAACAAGTGCATTTTGCAAATTTTTCAGGAGAAAGTGTTTTGTGTTTGAATCTAAAAAGTAATAAATTACTGAAAATGTAAAAACGCCTTTCCTTTAAAGGTAAATTTGTCACTGTAAACTGGGAGGATAGCAATAATGACGTATCGAACTTACCAAAGATTGAGTCCGAAAAATCAACAGTTTTTTTTTCAAAATAAAACAAGTACCTACACACTTTTGTTGAGTTTTGAAAAGCTTTTTTTACTTTCTTTTTCAAAAATATAAATAACAGAAGTGTTTTTAAAAGTATGTTTTATTTTTAGACGCAGTATTCTTCTTCAGCGCAAAACTTTTCCTGCTCTTCAATGGAGTCACCAGCGACTCCAGAAAGAATATCGAGATAAAATTCCTGGGCTGCATTCGGTATGACGAAAATCTGCATAAGTTTCTTCACGTCTATAATTTTTTTCCGACACTTTATTCGCCTTTGGAACAATATCGAGATGGCAGCATTCATCGTACACAGAAGAAATGTTTTTTTTTAAGTTGCTCGGACTTGATTGGTAGGCCAATATAAGTGTTACTCACGCCAATAACTACTTTTTTGTTGTCCTCCTTATTGTAAGTGATAATTCTAGAGAAACCTATTTTAAAAGGCAGCTTCGCCTTGAAAAGTGCTTTGATACTTGTATACCCTATTCTAAGGGTATATTAATTTTGGCTCATAGTTTGTAACATACCTTAATATTGCCCGTAGACCCCTAAAAGTTACTATATTTTATGATCAGCATCGAAAGTACCTCATCTAGATAGTACCTACTGGATCTAGAGAGCTGAAATTTTAACCTTATACTCTCTAGGGGCTCAAAATAATCAAGTTCAAGAATTTTTAACCCTGAAGTGCTATTTGGGGTACAGTTGTACCACAGCCTATTTTTAAATTCCCGCCAATCAGTAGCAGGTGAAGCTGCAAGCTTGAACGTCTAAGTAGTTTCAAGACGAATTGCATTAGTTCGAATATGATACTCACGGCCGGACGAGGGTTTGTCATTGTGCTGATATTTACTATTGGGATACAGGTGTACCCCAGTGTAGCAGAATACGAATATTGTTCAAAAGCTTTATTTCTGCGTTTTCTTTAATGTAAGTATGTTAGTTTGTCAAACTTTTTATTATAATTTGTTTGCTTTAAGCTTATAAAAGAAATGACTTCTCAAAAAAAGATTTTTGAATTGTCAAAATCTGATGATATCTCGAAGATAGATCAAATTCTCTTTGATTCTGACTCAGACGATTTGCATGACGAGAGCGATGAAGACGATGCCATCATACCAGATTTTAGACATGATTTTGAAATAATCGAGGAATGTGATTTTGAAGACATACGTAAGACATGGTGGTTCTTATGCACCAAACAAAGAAAAATTAGAAAACAGAAGAACGTACCTAAATAAACTTGCGTTAGATTTAGTAAGGCCACATATGGAACGTCGTTTTGAAACTCCAACTTTGAGACGTGAACTCCGCCTGACAATATGCAATATACTTAAAAAAAACCCCACCAACGGAAAAATCAACAAGGCCAGCTCCTAGCACGGGAAGTTGTATCTTTTGTCCAAGAAGCCGGTATAGAAAATCGAGGATCGCGCAGTTGATGCAAAAAATTCCTTTGTTTACTGCACCAGAATAAAATATTTCCAACTTGTGCAAACAAATTTTACTTTATTTTATTTTTGTAAAAAAAAACCTATTATTGAATTATAATTGAGAGTCAGAGACGCGTCGTTCGCTTTCCTTCGGTTATTAAGGATGAACAGTACTAATTCTTTTAAAGTCCTGTACACAGCAGCGAATAAAAGCTTTAAAGATCTTTGCCGTGTAAAAAAGATAGTCTTTGACCAACAGAATGTTGCTGTGTTGAATAGATCGCGATCATCAGCAGACTTTTGGAAAGCCGCTAAACTTGTAAATGGGAAAAGAAATACAATCGCCTCAGGTCTACAAGCAGAGCAGCTAAAAGTGCACTTCGAGTCCTTTCTCAATGCAGTACAAATATCGCCACCTTTTCAGTACGCAGCCCCTATGTACGTGACCGTATTTCCTTCGAGTTCTATAAAAATTGTACGCCTGAATTTCTTTTAGCACTCACCCAGGAATTTAACCGAATTTTTGAAACGGCAGATGTTCCCGATAGTTTTCAAAACTCGATAATTTTTCCTTTACACAAGAAGGGGGAATTCAACAATCCAGCCAACTACCGAGGGATATCTTTTTTAAATACATCAACCAAGTTGTTTGCTGGTGTGCTTTTTAATAGAATTACGCAGTGGGTGGTAAACAAGAAGATCATACACGAATCTCAAGCCGGCTTTCGACAAAACTATTCAACTATAGACCAAATTTTCGCGCTCGTAAACATAGCAGAGATTTATAAAAGGAAACATAAAAAGTTGTACGCTTTCTTTGTTGACTTTCGTTCGGCTTTGACTACATCACCCCTCGAACCCTTTTTGACAAAAACTTCAAGGTCAAGATCCCTCCCAGAACATTCTGGGAAGGGCCACCCGTCGAAAATAAATCAATCCATTTGGCTATTAAGGAAGTCCTGTCGTGGCTGAAGAAGAACGTGATATCCATTACGGATATCTAGATCTTCTCAGATAGTCAAGCTGCATTAAAATCCCTGGATTCTGGGTCCACAAACTCTATCGTAGTCCGTGACTGTCGATCATCTCTAGTGGAGATGGCGAAGCATTTTAACATCCACCTATGCTGGGTGCCAGGACATACAGACATTCCAGGGAACTGTAGGGCGGATGAACTCGCCAGAAAAGGAACCACACTGCCCCTTTTACCTGATAAAGGTTCACTAGGCATCCCAATCGCTACATGCAAACTCATGTTTATGAGACAGACCATTGAGAACTGTAACCTTAGGTGGGCAAGTGGCAACACTTGTCGAGCGACAAATCAGATTTGGCCAAAGCTGGATCTGAAACGCTCTAAGTGTTTGATTTCTCTAAACAGACTTCACATTGGTGCTATAATTGGTGTGATCACCGGACACTGTCTCATAGGCAGACATGCAACAAGGCTTGGCGTCCACGCAAATGACTTCTGCAGAAGCTGTATGGACGAGGAGGAGGAGGAGGGAGTTCTCCACCTTCTCTGCACGTGCCCTGCTCTTTCTCAAATACGTAAACTCCATTTAGGATCCTTCTTTTACAATGATCTTAACGATCTCATTAACACCGACATAAAAAGTCTGTCAAGCTTCATCAGAAGCTCCAAATGGTTCAACGAGTAGGAGGATGATATATCCGTGTGGCATCACAATGGGCCTGTCACTGGCCTAAGTGTGTCGGTCTCGGCCGACAGCCACTACAACCCAACCTAACCTAACCTTCGTTCGGCTTTTGACTCTATATCCCGCGAAGCTCTTTTTTATAAGCTCTACAGATACAATATCTCAACTAAGGTCATCAAGGTATTGAGAGCTATGTACGAAAACAACGTAGCTTGTGTCTGGGATGGAAGCAACCTATCGGAGGAATTTAATACAATGATGGGAGTGAAGCAAGGATGCGTGTTGAGCACGCTGGAATGAAACTCCCGGAATGAAATGTGGAAGTTCCAAGGTGATCATATTGAAATTGTCCGGGAATACAAATATCTTGGTATCTTGATTACGCCCACTTTAAATATGAACAAGCACCTGCAATGGAAACTCACCGAAGCGAAAAGGGCAATTTGCTCAGTTTGGGGTTGTTGTATCGGCAATGAAAACGTCAATCATGAATCGAAGCTGAAAATATTCCGTGCTACAGCAGCATCCATCCTGTTTTATGCTGCCCAAGTGTGGGGATATTGTTCATTTGAAATTGTAGAAAAGTTTCTTCGGTACTTTATGAGGAGAGTTTTTAAATTACCAAGTAGTTCACCTAACTATATGCTTCATCTGGAGACTGGAGTAGCGCCCCTTTTTCATGGGGATGAGGCAAGACAGAATACCTAACATAGTTCTCAATCATATGCTGCTTAATGGAGGAAAATGTGTACAAAGCTGGGAGAACTTAGCAGTGCAATGCATCATAAATCTCCGAGTTACCCCAGAGGAACAGTTGATCCCCCTGAAACGCAAGTTTTACGAGCTACGGGAGAAAACAGGTCACAGGATATACCAACAATTTGTGAATGAGGCCCAGTCATCGCAATACAGGGCATACTACACCAGATTAAATTATATAGGTAGTTTGCAGTATTCAACGTATTTCCTGACGAGTTACTCTACTGACATGATGAGGACTATCTTTAAGGCAAGAGGCGAACTGTTGAACTATATGCCGCATCGCCCAGAACTCCCACTTTTATGTAATCTTTGTAACCGCAGTGAACGAGAGGACGTGTTCCATTTCATCGCTATATGCCCCATCCTCAAAGAATTCCGATATAATTCCTTTGGAGCTATTGTACTTTCGGTTGAAGAAATGTTGAGCATTTTAAATGGTAACCGAGGCTGGAAACCATTATACGACTTCTTAACCAGCGCACTACACTACAGACAACGTATCATAGACGAGAACTTTTAGTTATACAAAAAACTTGAAATCTGTTTAAGTTATATGCAAAGTAAACGGAACAGAACATGTTCTATATAGTCAATCTGGTAGACGGCCTTAAGCCAAACCAAAATAGACTAAGAAATCAAAATTAAAATTGTTAACAAGTTATTTATATGAAATAAATAGTCAATTAAACTAACTAACTAACTAATTGAAGTTTCTTTTGAGATTTTGCCAAAAAAAATTTCTTTGGGGTACCGTTGTACCCCAATGTAGCATAATACGTTTTGCAAAGAAGTGTAGCATTCCAGGGTTAAAATCCGACCACAGACACACATGCCCACAAACTCAAAAAAAAAAAAACAAATTTTTCGAAAAAATCTAATTTTGAGCTAGAAAGCTGAAATTTTTTATATATGATCTTTGACTACTGCTCGGGAGATAATTTTTTTAAAATCCGCCCACTGACACCACGCCCACAATTGAATAAAACAATTTTACTGAAAAGTCAAAGTTTGAGATAATATATAATATACCTATACGCGGCCCTTTATGCTCATGTGGAAATATTTTCAAAATCTGCGTACTGAAACGCCCAAAATTAAGTAAAACAATTTTATTGAAAAACCAAAGTTTGAGCTAGGGAGCTGAAATTAATAATATATACTCTCAAGGAGCCCTTTATGCTCATGTGTAAATATTTTCAAAATCCGCTTACTGACATGCACAATTAAATAAAACAATTTTATTGGAAAGCCAAAGTTTGAGCTAGGGAGCGTTTTTTTTACAAAAGCTTCATTTTTTTCGAAAATCCTTTAAATGTTATATAACAAAATATGTAGAGCATTCTTAACAATAATTTAACCATACTTAGGTTTTTGTCACGCCCACTTATGAGGGATTGGAATAAGAAGAGGTCTATGCGCCTTGAGATAACAAAAATTTAGATATTTATTTATTTATTTTTCGATTAAAAACGCTGTACATAATTAAGAATTAAATTCTTTTTGTTCTTGTACAGGTAACAAGAGGATTACAAGATTCCATACTTAAAAATAGTTACATTAAACGTTTATACAGAGAAACCATAAAGAAGAGAAGTTAAAACAATATTAAGATAGTATATAGAAAATGAAAACTGAAAAATGAAAAATGAAGCAGAAAATGAATGTACTCGAGTCATTGTAGTGTTAAAAGTTGCATGCAAAGTGTTCAAATAATTTCTTTTTATATGTTCCATCCGTTTTTATTTTTCTTAGATTTTGAGGGAGATTATTCCAGAGGAAAACTGCATGAACAAAGAACTGTCGACTGCTGACCAAAGAACGATGAATTGGTGGGACTATTTTAAATGTTCTTTGGGAACTATTAAATTTAATTTTAGTATAAAGATAATTTGGTTACTTAGTCGTAATAGTATTATGCAATGCAGTTAGTAAGGCATTAAGGGAACAGCCATATATTCGTTTAGCATATGTTGAAACATGGTCATATCGACTGAGATTAAAAGCATATCTTGCACAATTATTATACGCAACACTTAATTTCCTGAACGAATCAGAGGCTAAGTTTGAGAACATTTCACAGCCATATATGATAATAGGCAACACATAGGACTTGATCAACTTAAGTTTAACACTCACAGGTAGGTACATTTTAGTAGGGCTCAATCCACGAAGAATGCAATAAATCTTTGAAACCAAATGATTAATATGATCTTTCCAATGAAGGTTCTGATTGAAGTATATTCCGAGGTTCTTTGCTTTGCTGACGAACTCTATAGTTGAGTTATTTATTTTCACCGTTGAAAGCGTAATGATTTTGAGTGGTGACCTGCATAAAATAATAGCTTTGATTTTGGATGCGTTCAGCTCAATTTTATTGCGTTGGGACCAAACAAAAATGTTGTTTAAATCGCAATTCATACGTTCAATGGCGATAGGGTGGCTGGACTTGTTGAATTTTATTGTCAATTGTGCGTCATCAGCGAAATTCGCAATGTTCAATACATCTTGAAAGGTCATTTAAATAATAGGGGACCTAAAATAGAACCTTGAGGCACCCCACTTGGTACATATAGCAGTGCTGAGTTGTTATTATAATGATAGACCGCCTGTGTTCGATTAAACAAATATGATGCCATAAGATTGCAAGCAGTGTCTTCGAAAGCAAATTGGCTCTTTAGTTTGTGGAATAGAATAGAATGATTTACCGAGTCAAATGCCAATCCATCCAAATGAGAAATCCAGGAGCACCATTAATGACATTAAGTCATCATCAAACCCTGAACGAATATCATCACTTACTTTCAAGAGCGCAGTTATACAAATATAATTGGATCCAAATCCAGATGATACTCCGTCAGAAGCTTTTGTTCTTCCAGGTAGGATTTCATTTGACGACTGATAACTTTTTCAAAACCTTTGCTTAAAAAGGCAAGAATAGCAATTGGCCTATAATCAGTATTATTAGGTGAAAGTGATTTCGGGATAGGCAATACTTTGGCACTTTTCCATCATTCAGGGAAGACACTAGTTGTGATTATGGTATTATAAATGTGGGTTACGTGCTTTCCTATTAGAGGGAGGAGTATTTTTATGCCGTAGACTTAATAGCAAGTATAACCTTTCCCAGATATCCATATCTCATTTTTGGATTTTTGCCGCTTGTTGAGTTTTGCGAAAACGGTCCTCAATTTGATAGCCACCTAACATGGATCAAAGATCATGATTTTGGTTGTCAACAACTAACTATCACCTTAGCTGATTCAGTGATTCCTCTCCCGGCTTAGGTGATAAATTTATTCTAATCTCTGGTTAAAGAATACTCAAAGAAGATAATGATGCTGTGCTAGACAAAATCGCACAATTTTGTCATCTATCTTTAGACAAAAATTAGCATAGTCTAAACAGAAATAATACTTTCTATCTATTCGCACAGTATAATTCGAACAAATAGAAGCGTTTATATACTTACCTAATATATATAATATATGGCACCGCACTTGAAACAAACGATATGCGTTAATATTAGTTAATATTTTTATTAAGTTCCTTATCATTTTGGCGCCCACCTTGACCCGCTGTTCTTGATACGAAACATGAACTAAACTTATTAGGAAAATAAGCTGAATTCCGACAAAATCGTTCAATCACAGTTGCCGTTCAATCATTAGTCAAACTATTTTGTAGAACTGCAGACGCATTATGAAGCTGCTATTTGCATCATTTGTGGTTGTTCTGAGCTGCCTTGCGATTGTCAGAGCCGACAAATCCGGTAAACATCAATTACAGTGCACTTGAGCTTTCTTTCTAATAAGATTTACGTCTTTAGAGGTTTGCTCCCTACCTCAATTCGCAGACGGCAATGGAGTCATTCGGTGTATGGCCCATATTCCATCTTGGTCGTATAACTCTGCAAAGAATCAATGTGAAGATTTTATCTATGGCGGATGTCAAGGAAATGAAAACCGGTTTGCATCAAAGCAAGATTGCGAAAAAACTTGTAAAAATTAACATTTTAATATTGTGAGTAAATAATAATCGAAATAAAAGAAATCTCGCGCAAATTACAAATCAAGTTAATAATAATTCTATTATGTCTTCTATTTATATCTGATTTGTAGTTTTTATAAACTTTTACTTATTTTTTTCTGGTTTCCTGTGCAGGAAAGGGCTAGAATATCAATGCAAGATTGTTCACTACTATTTCTCTTTGCGAAAAACTGACAAACATCTAGAGAAAAATTTGCTGTTTGAAATCAGCGTAAAGGGATAGGTACCTTCCATTCGTGCCAAAAACATAGCTCCGCACTCACAAATGGTTGTAGAAGATAGCTTCGTTGCTCCGCTAAGGGAACGTGCTAGTTGTCTGGCCGGTGCCTATGTCAGCTTACTTTTAAAAATTAAACAGCGTTTCGGTGGCCCGCTTTGCCGGTTCATTGGATTAAGCCCTTTTATCCGCATGGTTAAGCCCACTCACGTCAGCTTATTTTTTTGAATCAAACAGCTTTTGGCTGGCCCGCTTCGCCAGTTAAGGGGACTTGACCATTTCGCTAAGAGCTGGTGTTTTGATGCTCTTGTTCTGTATCCAATTCTCACAGGCGTCCTCACAGGCGCCCTCAACAGTCTGCCATGATCCATGAACGGGACTTGCATCGCTGAAACCGAAAGACTTTCCATTCTCGTTATATGTGTTAATGACAACCTTCATTGGAATGACCACATCTTCGATGCCGCCAAAAACGCTGCGAAATGTCTAGGCTTCCTAATGCGATGCAAGAAATATTTCACACCTTCTAATCTGGCTACAATTTATAAGGCGTTTATTTGCCCCAAACTTGAGTACAACGCTCATATCTGGGCTGGTGTCCACATATTTGGAGCTGCCCGACAGAATACATAAACGCGCGATAATACTCATTGGCGATCGAGATATCACGAAATCACTTTTTGAGCCATCATTGTATTCCATAAATAAAGGGTCTTTCAATAAGGACTTGACAGCTTCATTTTTTAAATAAAATGCAAGCTACTTGAGATATCTCAAAAAAAAAAATGATTGGCTTGAATTACTATCAAAACATTTATGAATGGATTTCGACTTAGTTCATATGTCCACCACGGGAACGCATGCAGTGATCGATACCTTGAGCCCAATTTTTGATGACTCGGCCGCACATTTTAACCGATACGGCCGCTATTTCTCGTTCAATATTGGCTCTCAGCTCCTCTAACGTCGCTTGTTGGCATAGACCAATGATTTAATGTAGCCCAATGAAAAAAAGCCCAGAGGCGTTAAATCACACGATCTCGGCGAGCAATAGACGGCATATCACTGATTTCTAATTCATGCAATTCATCAAAGAAGTAACGTTCCAACATGTCTGTCTGTAGCGAATACCGGTCATTTTCATCGACGAAAAAAAAAACGGCCCAATGACTCCACCGTCGTGCAAACCGCACCAAACACTGGCTTTTTGTGGATAAAGTGCTGTTTCATGAAGCACATGAGGGTTCTCACCTGTCCGCATTTTTTCCATACACCAATCAGTATGTACCTTTCTGAATGGTAGCTAGATGTAATAAATAAAATTAAAACATCCCATTTTAGCCGAAAATCGACCAAATACGATTTTTAAATGAGATTATGGTACTATACTATATATAAGGCACTTTATGGATTGGTGCAAAAAAAAAATTGAGATAACAATTAAACATGACATTACGATGAAAGGGAAGTTGAAAAAAACGTGTTGGAAAATTCTGTTCGTCCGTCTGCCTGTTTGCAGATCTGCAGCCTAAGCGGATTGGGCCGATTTGCAAACTTGGTTCATAGTGTTTATTTAGTAGTCTCACACTAGGTTGTTGAAATTGGAATTTTAGCTCTAAAACAATGGTAGCTATATGCCATATAACGGTTTGTTAAAACTTAATTCTTCTAAAAACGGCCTTAACGATTTAGATAAAACAATCTATCTTTTGGTAAGAATAGATTTTACGAGATTTATCTTAAAACGGTACCTCCTATAGATCCGATTTTTTAAACATCAGAATTTCTCGCTAACAACAACACCGATTTCAATTAAATTTAAAATTTAGGAAGGCTTTTATGATCAAATTCATACATAACTTTTTTTGGTTTTTCGAATATGCTGGAAACGGGTATATTGAATTTTTACAGATTTTTTTCCAGATGAAAACTACAGATTTCCTTGTATTGAAATATGTACTCAAAAACTTGCAAAATATTTTTCAAAAATTAAAAAAAAAACGGTCTAAAAAAACTGCTTTAACGATTTTCAATATTTTTTTTCCTAGGTAAATAATAATACTTTTTCCTAATAAAATACTATTGCATACTTAGTTTTTCCAAGAAAACTTTCAAACAAATTTAAAAAAAATAAAAGATTTTTTCAATATTTTTTTTAATAATTTTAAGTTATTATTTATTAGGTACATATCATCATTCTTTAAGATTTTATTACTACAAAAAGTATTACATAACATGTAGGTAGAAATCATTTTTATAAAATTAAATTTAATCTTCTGGCCTTCTGCGCTGCAAATATATCTAAAACTTCCTCAGTGCCAATCTGAATTTGTCGATGAATTGACATTAACGCCAATCCTGTTAATCTTTCTTCACCGGTAGAATTTCTTAGATAAGTTTTTAGACGTTTCATTGTCGAAAATGTTCTTTCCGGTGTACATGTTGAAACCGGTAGTGTCGCCAAAATTTTAAGAAGCTTGTGGATGTCTAAGATGATACCAAGTTTTGTGCAGTCTCAAAAATTGTTTTGAATTCCGGAATGATATTCCTTGGAATGTGTGTGTTATTAATTCCACATGTTCCAATCCAGACACTAAGTCACATGAAGGGGATTGTATGATATTACAAAGTGGCAATGTTAATGTAAACAAAACAATCATACAACACAAACTTACTGCAAAATCACTAGCTGAAATAGATCTTAAAAAGTAACTCGCCTTCGATGACGTATCAGAGTCCTTATCACTACACAACTCTTCGAAAGCATCAATTATCGCTTCAAAAATTTCCTTAAACCTCATCAACCAATTATGGTTTTCCCCCCAGCGTGTTTCACACATTGCTGTTAAATTTTTTCATTTATTTTGAGCATAATTTTGTTTAATCATTTCCTGCAACAAATGTGTGCGCTTTGCCGATAATTTAAAAAAAAATCCAACCCTACCCTACCAATAGTGTTGCGAATAGGCTGAATTTGACAAGAATGCCCTAATGCCAGGTTTAGAGAGTGTGCGCTTCAATGCACATATAAGGCTTCTGGATGAGACTAGCGTACTACAGGTTGAACTCCGTTAAAACTGCCTTTCATAGCTTAAAACTAATATCAGAAATTTTTAACATAATCAATAATTATTTGAGTACAAATTTCATACTGATGCGGAAAAGTATGATTTACAAATGCATTTTTAAAAAAATTCGGGGGGGGGGGGTCACAAGGGTTTGACCCCTCCCCCCCCCCCCCCCTGTCTACGGCCTTGGTCCGTCCGTCGGCAAAAATTAGGCCTTTAAACTGGGCCTAGAGAGCTGAAATTCTAACCATATACTCTCTACTAGAGATTTTGTTTTTTTAAGCTCAAGGGTCCCGAAATAATCAAGTTTACGAATTTTCAAAATCCGCCCACTGACACGCCCACAATTAAATAAAACAATTTTTTTTGAAAATCCAAAGTTTGAGCTAGGGAGCTGAAATTTATAATATATACTCTCTAGGGGCCCTTTATGCTCATGTGTAAATATTTTCAAAATCCGCCTACTGACACGCCCACAAGTAAATTTTTTTTTTTTGAAAATCCAAAGTTTGAGCTAGGGAGCTAAAATTTATAATATGTACTTTTTAGGGGCCCTTAATACTCATGCGTATTTTTTTTAAATCCGCCTACTGACACGCCCACAATGAAATAAAACAATTTTATTGAAAAACCCAAGTTTGAGCTAGGCAGCGTTTTTTCTTACAAAAGCTTCGTATTTTTAGATAAAATCTTTTAAATGTTATATATCAGAATATGTAGAGCGGTCTTAACTTATGAGGTATAGGAATAAGAATAGGGTATCCAACAGTTCGCCCAAGCGGACTCTAGCCCGTCCCTATGTTTTGTATACAATTTGAACAGTGCGCACTGTAGATAAGTGTTTCTTTGCAAAAATGTCTTTTAAAAAGCCGAAATTCTTATCATTGAAAGAAAAAAGTGAAATTATTGAGAAATTGGAAAAAGGTGAAGGCGCGTCGAATTTATCCCGGCAGTACGGTGTAGCTGAATCTACAATTTCAGCGCTAGTCAAAAATAAGGACAACATCTTTAAAGAAGTGCCCACTAGCCAAATCAGCTCGTTTAAAAGAAAAACCTTAAAGCAAGGCGAGTATCCTCGTATGGAACGAGCGTTATACAAATGGTTCTTGAAGCAGCGTGGTAAAAATCTACCAGTTGGTGGAGAAATGCTGAAAGAAAAAGCGAAATTATTGCATACTCAACTAAAGGAAAAAAAAGGGCCTTTAATGCCAGTTCTGGTTGGCTAAGTGGGTTCAAGGCACGTTATTGTGATCGGCTTTTAAAAATCTGTGGGGAAAAACTGTCATCCGATCATGGCGCTGTTGCGCCATTCAAAAATAATTCGGAAAAAAATAACTCATGAGCTTCACCTGTCTAAGAACCAAATTTATAATTCCGATGAGTCGGGTTTATTTTGGAAGATGTTGCCTGAAAAAACATTACGTTGCCGGTGGTGAAAAAACAGCTCCTGGCCGAAAAGTAGAGAAGGCCAGGATTACGTTCTTAGCGTGCACATACGCTACTGGACTTCACAAAGTAAAGCCACTGATTATTGGCAAGGCAAAAAAACCCCGTTCTTTCAAAAACTTTGATATTCCGGTTGATTATCGTAGCTCGAAGAACGCTTGGATGACTGCAGATATTTTCAAGGAATGGTTCCACAAGCTGTTTGTCCCGCAGGTACAAATAGAATAAGAAATTGTTTATTATGGCAGGCTCATACATTTGTTTCAGGTACATGATTTCTTACAAAAGGAAGGTTTGCCAATAAGAGCTGTTCTACTCCTGGATAACGCTCCATGTCATCCGTTCGATCTTTTATTAAAAACTGATGAAGGTTCTATTTTCACAGTATACATGCCACCAAACGTGGCACCATTGATTCAGCCAATGGATCAGAACGCGATCCGTATTACAAAGCTCTATTACAGAAAAAGTCTGTTAAGATTAGCTGTTGGAAAAAGAAATATTTTGGATTTCTTAAAGTCTTTAATAATAAAAGACGCAGTTTCTTTATTCGCAATAGCCTGGAGTCAGTTAAAACCAGACATCATAGAAAAATGTTGGCGTAACATTTTGCCTCAGATTTGCGCAGTCGAAGGGGATAGTTCACATGAAGAGGAAAATATCCCTCTTATCTTAATACGGGATAAATTGAGGCAGCAGCGATTTGAAGACACTAATGAATTGCAAGTTTAGCTACAAATAATTATACCAGATGTAAGTCTTATGTGATTTCGAATATCATACAAACCATAGCTAGATACCACTTGTTTTTCGATCAACCTCGTTCAACGATCATACCGGCTGAAGCAATTACAATTTTTGATAAGGCAATAGAATGGGCTGAAGATAATACCACGGAGTATTCCGAGTCCGACATACTGGAGAACAAAAAAAAAACAAACAAGTACGAGTATTAAGGATTATTTTAACTAAACAAGAAAATAGAAATTAAATCTCAATAAATATCCAAAAAACTATTGTCCAAGTGTATTAAATGGGTAAAAAACACGATTGGATAACGTTAATTATCTTGTTTGCGTGAACGGCCTGTGCAATAATTAGTTCACGCTATCCAGACAGCACTTTGTTTTGCTTATTGACGAAGCCGTTTAACCAAAAATGCGCTTCATCGCTGAAGATGATTTTGAGTTGAAATTCTTCATTTTCTGCCATCTTGTCCAGATCCCAATTCGAGAACGTAAGTCGTTTCATATGATAAAGTGGCTTTAGTTTTTAAGTCAGCTTGATCTTGTAAGGGTGTAGGACAAGCTCGTTACGCAAAATTCGTCATAATGTGGTCTCGAGAATGCCGTGAAATTGACTGATTTGGCTGGTTTGCGACGGACGCCTCTACGGCAGCAATATTTGGGCAAAACGTAGTCTGACTGGCACGGCAACATCAAGTAGCGAATATTCTGACTCAAATTTTTTCACCGACTATGAATTGCTTGTCTACTGGGACGAGAATTATGGCCGAAAATTGGCGTTAACGCTCAGTTGCGACCACCGACTCGGTATTTCGATAGTAAATTTTAATTATTTGTAAACGTTGTTCCTTCGGGAACTTCACCATGATGCAAATGTTGATTTTACTGAATTATTTGACATTGACAGTTCGGTTACCGGTTTAAGGGTGCGTTCACACTGACACAGTCGCTAATGAAAGACCCTTTATATTTTCGTACTCGCATAGTTCCGTGGGTTATCAAGGATCTCAACATCCACAAATCCGCTACACCTAATGGCAATTCACCTATAATTCTGGAGAGGTCAATCAATTTACCTACCTTCGAACATTAAGCATGACAAAGAAATTCCTTCTTAAGCCGAACAATACGCATGTGGAATGCTTTGCCTCAATTTGTTTTCCCCTCTCACTGCGACCCTCAATTGTTTAAAACCAACGTGCAACACTTCTCTCTCCTCTCCTTCCTATTTATCCTTCTACTCGTGCTGTGCATTAGCATCATAAGGGTATCCAAACCCTTGAGCATTAGTGACATGTATAAAAAAAAATGCATTCATCAATTAAAGCAATCTTTAGTTAAAAGTGATATACATATTCCAGCCCTCTTATCTCCGCTCACCACCGGTTGCATTCGAAGGATGTGTGATTAGCGCTGTCCATTTCAGAGTATCCGTACTGGCATGCAGGACTCCCCATTTTGCCTACCCTGTAAAGGTAGGCGTTGAAGTACCCGTGTCCGGTTAAGAAATGGGTGAAGTAGTAATTTACTTCTTCGTGTTCCCGTCCATTTCACTCCTCTACGTTTTTAATAAGCCTCACGGTCCATCGCCCTCTGCTCTCTCAGGTCCACCTGTCTTGCCATTGCAGCTTGGTGAGCTCCTTGGCCTCCTGGGTTGCCGCTTCCAACTTTAAATTCCGCCTTTTTGTCGTAGACGTACTTTTTCTCTGCTGCTAAGAGATCAATAGGGATCAGTTCCGCGACAACGAGGATGGCTGGTTGCGACACTGTTCGGTATGATCTCGCAACGCTTAGCGCTCAGCGCCTCTGTACTGCAGCCATTTGCCTTCCATATTTCTCTTGTCGCAATGCATCTGCCCATCCATACACAAGAATGGCATGCGCGATCGACATTATAAGTCTACGTTTGTTTGCAGTAGGACCGCCTACGTTTGTCATTAATCTGGTCAGTGAGCTTGTCACCTTCGCTGCCCGTTCCGACACAGACCTTATCTACTGCCAGAAAGTGAACGTCGTATTAAATTCCATTCCCAAGTACTTTACCGCTTTTTTGCTTGTTATCACCTCAGGACCAACTTGAAAATCGACGACAGGCGGAATCAGTTTCCTGGTCAGGATAACTATCTCTGTTTTTTCGGTGGCCAGTCCCAGTCTGTGGTCTTCCATCCGGAGATGTACCCGTCTCATCACCTGGTTCAGTTTTCTTTGCGCGCTTTCGGTGTCTATTGACGTTATTACCGCGGCGATATCATCTGCGTACCCCACCAGGAAGACGTCTTTGAGCATTTCCATACGACGGCATTCGTAAGATAGAGGATTTCCGCCTGGTAGTACAATGGACCCTTACCGAGTTTGAATGCTCTGAGATTTAAATTTCCTTTCATAAAACAAAAATATGTTCCCGAGATCGGGTCTAAGGATTGATCCCTGTGCAACTCCAGGGGTAATTTCTTTTCTGCATTGGCCTTCTGTGGTGTCGTTAAGAAGTTCGCGGTCCTTTAGGTAGTCCTTCACCATCGATAAGAGGTACTCCGGAGGATCTGATGAATTCTCAAGCGCGGTAAGCATACCCATCTGTCTGAATTGAAGGCATTTCGCACATCTAAACTCAGTAGTACGAGTAGTATATTTTTTTTTTGAGAATTGTGGTTGCCCCGTTGTGCCGTTTGGGCAGCCCTTACCATTTCTTCAATTGCTCCAATTGCGGAGCGTCCCTTCCTGAAACCGTACTGTCTTACAGACAAGTCTCCTGCTATTTCTACCGCTGCTGTGAGTCTTGGTTTCAGAATTTTTTCCAAGGGTGTCCAGCATACACAGAGGTCGGTATGCTGATGGGGAATCTGGGTCTCCTTTGCCTTTCCAAATATGTACTAGAGACCGAGCGTTTCAATCCCACCTTTTGTAGAGTTGTAATCCCAAATATCTGCGGGTTTTTTGAATGCTTCATTTAACTTGTCTTCGCGGTCTGCAGTTGACAACAGAAGCTCGGTTTTCTTCGTGCTGCTTTAAACAAATAAATAATGTCGGAATGCATAAAAAGGGGAAAACAGAAAATCGAATTTCATACAAAATGACTGAAAAAATACATAGATGTCGTTCATTTAAATATGACAGCTGTAAACTCAACGACTCTGTTCATGAAGAGAATAATGCTATCAACACTTTACACCCGACATGACCGCATTCAAAAAATTAAAAAAATATTACGTAGCTGTTTTAAAATGTGTTAAATTGGCGTTTTGTTTTTTTCTCGGTTAATTATTCAATTAAGTTTTCAAATTTCCAACGCTATTAGATATACACCTAAATATAAAATATGATTGTGTAGGCTTTGGACGTAATACTTCGTTCAAAGTTCCCTTTCAAACATTAGTTAAACTATATTGAAGAACTTCAGAAGCATTATGGAGCTGTTATTTGCTGTACTTGCGGCTGTTATCAGCTACTCTGCGATTGTTAGAGCCCAATCTGGTAAGCATATATAGGTAATAGGTTACTTGAGCTTTCTTTCTTATAAAATGTATCTACCTCTTCAGCAGATGTTTGCGACCTACCTCATGGCGCGAACGGTCATGGAGGCATTCACTGTAGGGCCTATATTCCATCTTGGTCGTATAATGCAGCAGAAAATGAGTGTGTGTTTTTTATCTATGGTGGGTGTCGAGGAAATGATAACCGATATGGATCAAAAGAAGAATGCGAAGCAACTTGCAGGGATTATTAATAATAAATTAGAATTCAAATAAAAGAAATCTCTCGGAAATTGCAAACTTCAAATTGCAAACCAACTTAGTTGTTTCCTTTTATGCTTGTTTCAGTGGTTATAAATTTACATTCAGGTATGTAGATACTAATTTGGGTACTTTCACGACCTGGAAGGTGTAACCGGGCCATGCGGTGCGATTTCTTCAATTGGTTTGGCTACATCAAGATGACGTCAGAATTATTTATTTATTTACTTAAATCTGCAAGCATTAACAACTAACAGACATCAAAACCATGGTGAGTAATTTTCATAATTGAAAATTAAAAATTAATAGATTCTTATATAATATATATGAGACTGTCCTTAAATAATTCTCTACTCAATTCAATGTAGCCGCAAACTTCATTGAAATGCAGGATTACTCTACGAATTGACTTTTTAAACCCATAGCTGGTCCGATAGCAAACAGAATGCAAATTTCTAGAACGCAAAGATCTTCGGGATATATAATAGTGAATCAAAAAAAACCCAAAATGGAGACTTTATTTGATAACCTTATACATATATCCCTCACCAACATAACACCATGAGTAGACTGAATCTTTCACAGTTCAGTCTGAAGTTCCCCAAGGAAGTCACCTGGGACCAATTCTATTTATACTAGCCAATAGTGATGTTAATGTGCACATTCTTACTAACACCTGCCCTTAATGATGAGCTTTTTTGTGCCGGCAAATGTCTGCTCGTGATAGTTGTGTTTAAGTACTCCAATGTGTCTTGGAGCTGATAGTGTATTTAAAAGAAAAAGAAAAAAGTCCTTCTCGTTTGTAAAGGGGGGGGGGGGGGGGGGGGGGGGGGTTAAATTCCAAATTATTTTGACAAAAGCAACTTTTGTTAAACGCCCTTGAATCTTCTCAAGATGAATAGAAAACATAGGAACGGGCTATAGTCCGCTTGGGCAAACTGTTGGATACCCTATTCTTATTCATATCCCTCATAAGTGGGCGTGACAAAAGTCTAAGTATGGTTGAATTGTTAAGAACGCTCTACATATTTTGTTATATAACTTTTAAAGGATTTTATCGAAAAAACGAAGCTTTTGTAAAAAAACGCTCCCTAGCTCAAACTTTGACTTTTCAATAAAATTGTTTTATTTAATTTCGGACGTGTCAGTGGCTGGATTTTGAAAATTTTTTGAAATTCCCCGATCAGTTTTAGGAGTCATAGATCATATATAAAAAAATTCAGCTTTCTAGGTCAAAATTTGATTTTTCCGATAAATTGGTTTTTCGGAGTTTGTGGGCGTGTCTGTGGGCGGATTTCAAAAATTCTTAAACTTGATTATTTCGGGACCCTAGAGAGTATATGGTTACAATTTCAGCTCTCTAGATCCAGCTTAAAGGCCTAATTTTTGCCGACAGACGGACGGACGGACGGACATGGCTAGATCGACACTACTATCGATGCTGATCATAAATATGGATGTTGTTATGGTTTTAGAATCGTGGCTGAACAAAAATATCCCTGACGCATTTGTGGCTTTACCTGGTTTTAACCTGCACAGAAGTGATCGTGAAGATAGGGTTGGGGGTGGTGTATGTTTGTATGTTCGTGAGCATATATCAGCCTCTACAGTTTTTAGGTCAACTGCATCTTCTATTGATTTTATTTGTGTTGAAGTTAGGAACTCGGTTGAAACATGTTTGCTTGTAGTTGTTTATAGCCCACCCAATATGTTTAGAGAGGAAAACCTTAGAGAACTAGAAGAAACGTTACTGAGACCAAAATATAGTGACATACTGGTTGGAGGTGACTTCAACGTGAACTTTTTACACAACAACAATGTAACCAGTTCGTTTAACCATTTCTGTGATATGATGGGTTTATCCGTTGTTAACACCTGTTGGCCAACATGTTTCAAGTCAGATGTAAACCCCTCCATATTAGACATGTTCTTGACTAGCTCTAGGAACAGAATCTTGGGAAATGATCAAATTAGGCCGACCTCTGATTTCATCCACGACTTCATTGTTTGCTCATATAAGTTCAATGTTGACAAAATAAATATCGCTCGTACGATTAGTTATAGGTCGTATCGTAGCTTTGACTATGATGACATCCGGGAAAATGTTAGGAGCATGGATTGGAATGAGATTTATTTCTTAGCTGATTTGAATATTAAAGTCTTATTGTTTAACAATTTACTTACTCGGTTGTATGATAGATATGTTCCTATAGTTACTAAAGAATTGAAATTGAGTAGATGTCCCTGGTTCAATAATAACATAAAGTCGCTTATCCGGGACAGGGAGCGTTTTTTCCGAAGATTTAAGAATAATCCAACTGAGTATAATAGAAGACAGTTTATTTTTGCCCGTAACAGAGTTAATTCTCTCATTCGTAGCTGTAAGCGGGCGTATTTACAAGAAAAACTTGATCCTTCTCTTAGCTCTAAATTTTTAAAACTCATATTCCCTATTATAATGAAATACCTACTTCACATTTTTAATTATTGTATCTATAGTAGTGAATTTCCTGCGGCATGGACAAGTGCAAGTATTATACCAGTTCCCAAAAAACCAAACCCTTCCAACCCTTCTGAGTACAGGCCTATTAGTATTCTATCTTTCTTGGGTAAATTATTTGAAAAAGTAATCCATGACCAAATCCAAGTCTATTTCAATGAAAACAATTTACTTACACAATGGCAATCTGGTTTTCGTAGTAAGCACAGCTGTGAATCTGCAGTAATTAAAGTTACGTCGGACATTCGATTCGCTTTGGACTCTGATAAGTTTGGTGTCATGGTGCTGCTAGATTTTTCTAAGGCATTTGACTGCATTGATCACTCTATCCTTCTCTCTAAACTGAAGAGACATTTTAACTTTTCTACCACTTCGCTTAAACTATTGTGCAATTATCTGCAAAATAGAGTACAGCAAATAAAAACTGAAGTAGATATTTCAGAACCGATTACAACCAATACCGGAATACCCCAGGGCTTAGTACTGGGTCCACTATTATTCTCGTTATTTATTAATGACCTACCCGATGTCATTCGAAATTGCCAAATACATTTGTATGCTGATGATGTGGTACTTTATATTTTTCGTACAATTGGTTTGATGGAGGACTGTATAGAAAGATTAAATGAGGATCTAAATCTTATTCTCACTTGGGCTAATGCCAACGGTATGAAACTTAATCCTGCTAAGTCTGTTGCCATGTTATGCTCTAGAGATGAAAACAACCAAGTAAATTTTCCCCCAGTTATTATTGGTAATGAAACCATTGATTATGTGAAGGATGTTAAGTACTTGGGATATACAGGGTGGCGCAAAAGTCATCATCCTATCGGAAGAAGCTAAAATTTTTGCAAATGGCGGCAAATGTAAATTCTACTTTGACATTTGTGAAGTTAACTGATACAGAAAAAACTTAAGACACCAATTAACATAATCCTAATCTAAAAGCAGAACCAAAGTTTTTCATTCATAAAAAAAATTACAGCGAACGATTAGACATATTTACTATGGACTGCGAACCTTGAGATCTTCCTCGAACTTATGATCAACAAATATGAAAATATACCTCGTTAAGCCATTAATTATGCCGTACTTCATTTTCAACTATTCAGTATACCCAATTCTGGATTGTGAATGCAAGCGCAAACTAAATGTTGCTCTAAATGATTTTATTCGGTTTATATACTATATTCCGAGGTATTCCAGTGTATCACATCTACAACATACTCTTCCAGTGTACTCGTATCACATCTCAACATACTCTATTAAGCTGGATGAGTACTTGAGGTTCAGGTTACTTCTGAAGCTGCATGATGTCATCAACAATAGATGTCCTAATTATCTTAGTGAATTCCTACATTTTGCACGCTCACAAAGAGGATTGAAATTAATATTACCGCGTCACTCACGCAACATAGTAGAACGTTCATTTTATGTGTCTGCGATTCGTTTGTGGAATTTACTTCCTAATGAATTGCAAAGAATTTCTGCACCATCAGCCTTTAAGAGGAAACTATTCTTGCACTTGTCTAATTAAAACTTTTTTTTCTCTTTTTGTATATGATTCTAATATTATAATAATATATTCTTTAATAATTCCATTATTTATTTTTTTTTATCAGAAAAATTATGTAAATTAAATTCTAGATACTATAAAAGATTCAAATCTTAATGTGTCATTGTAAATAAAATATTTCTCGAAATAAATGAAATGAAATAAATATAAGCCGTGTTTCGGTGCTAGTGTATACCCAGCTCAGCATAATTTTACAAATAAAACGCCTAGATCGTATTCTATATTCACTTTTAATTTTTAAGGATGTGTTCGCAGTGTTTGTACTTTAAAAGAGTGCGATTTGGATTATTATTAAAGCAAGGATGCAAATCCAAACGTATTTTTTGAAAGATTTTTGAACATCATAAAATCCTTTGTGTTTGACAGCAAGGAAAAGAACGGATGCTTATTTTTGCCAATTTTTTTTTTGTTTTTTAATTTTCTTCGCATAATATTTTTTGAAATGGGGATTTTTTTCTTTTTTTTATTGTTTACGTGTAAAATTATACTGAGCTTTTAGGGGTATACGGGCAATGATAAGGTTTTTTACAAACTATGCGCCAAAATTAATATACCCTTAGAATAGGGTATAAAAAGATTAAACGCGGGACTGACAATAACCTCTGCATCTGCATATTCAACAACACATCTTACGAGTGAGGTATGTATGAGATATGTATGAGGTATATAGTGACAACAACGCATATAGGTCGCCCCACATTCACCCCAACCGATAGCACCACCACATGTGGGCGAGCTATGCCTCTCCCAGAAACGCACTAGTTAAATTAATCTAACTTATAAACTAAGAGGATATTACCTAAAGCAGCGGTTCCCAATCTTTTTTTAGTCGCGGAGCACTTTTTAGGTGAAAAATTCCTCGCGGAGTACTTCGTTGCACTTATGATATTTTTCGCAGTTATATATGTGTAGAAAATGCAATAACTGTTTTTTTTTATATTTTATTAAATTCAAGTAAATCAAGTAACTTCAACGAAAAAACAAGAACAATGTTAATTTAAGAACATAAAGAAATCAATAATATTATAAAATTATATATACATAATGGCATTTCAATAAAAAGTTCAGAAAGTTTCTTCTAGTGAGAATAATGTGCCTGTTTGCATAATGCTGGTATATCTGGTTGAATTTGGGACAACTGCAACCGAATATCTGGCTCTGCATCGAGACGGGATCTATATTTTGTTTTGGTTCCAACGTAGGCGGAGAATCCTGATTCGCACATACATGCAAACGGCAGAAGAATTATTTTGGCTTTATCTGACAAAATTTTGTATTCGTCCTTCAACATACACCAGAATTCTGATAAAGACTTCTTCGTTCCAAAATTTGCCTTTATAGAAGAATCTGATGTCAAATCAATCAAGCACTCAAACTACAAGGATGTCAGACAATCTTTTCCAACGCGGCAGAGTATGGGTCTGCAACCCGCGTCTGTGTTTTGCCGCGAGAAAACCACCTTACTTCTGCGTGAAGAAGTAAAAACGTATGTAGACTACCCATTTCATCGCACAATACTTTGAATAGAGTTGTATTCTTAGGTCGTGATTTAATAAAGTTAATTATTTTCACGCTTTCGTCTAAGACCTCTTTTAAGGAGAGTGGCATTTTTTTCATTACAAGGGCACGGCGGTGTAGAACGCAGTGACTACTGCTGCATCGCTTTGCATTTTGTTATACCCTATTCTAGGGGTATATTAATTTTGACGCATAGTTTGTAACATACCTTAATATTGCCCGTAGACCCCTAAAAGTTACTATATTTATGATCAGCATCGATAGTAATATCGATCTAGCCATGTCCGTCCGTCCGTCCGTCCGTCGGCAAAAATTAGGCCTTTAAACTGGGCTTAGAGAGCTGAAATTTTAACCATATACTCTCTAGGGTCCCGATATAATCAAGTTTACGAATTTTTGAAATCCGCCCACAGACAGGCCCACAAACTCAAAAAAACAAAATTTTGGAAAAAATCGAATTTTGAGCTAGAAAGCTGAAATTTTTTTTGTATGATCTATGACTCCTAAAACTGCTCGGGATATACAATTTTCAAAATCCGCCCACTGACACGCCCACAAATAAATAAAACAATTTTATTGGAAAACCAAAATTTGAACTAGGGAGCTGAAATTTATAATATATACTCTCTAGGGTCCCTTTATGCTCATGTGTTAATTTTGTTTAAATCCGCCTACTGACACGCCCACAATTAAATAAAACAATTTTATTGAAACACCCAAGTTTGAGCTAGGGAGCGTTTTTTTTGATAAAATCCTTTAAATGTTATATAACAAAATATGTAGAGCGTTCTTAACAATTCAACCATACTTAGACTTTTGTCACGCCCACTTATGAGGGATAGGAATAAGAATAGGGTATCCAACAGTTCGCCCAAGCGGACTGTAGCCCGTCCCTATGTTTTTAATCTTGAGACGGCACCGGACGTTTTTCCAGTGAAGGCCTTGGCACCGTCTATGCACACATCCACGCAGTTAACCCATGGGATATCATTGACAATTGAAGAAATTGTCTATTATTTTAAAAATGTCAGAACCAGTTGTTGTAGTTTTCAACGGCTTGCAGAAAAGCAGATCTTCTTGAAAGGTAGGTAGCGCACAAATACTATTAAAATGGCCAACCCTGCAACATCCGTTGTTCATCCATTTGCAGCGCAAATTTTGTGACTTTTATTTGCGAAAGTAAAGTAGCTTTGACATTCTCTGATAAGTCCGATTCTTTGTGATATTGTGTTATTTGAAAAAGGAACGGTGTCAACTAATTTTTTGGCCTTTTCACCAAACATACACTCAACAATGTCCTTAACGCATGGCTTGATTAAGTTTTCAGGGATTGTATGGGCTTCGCCAGTTTGCGCAACTCGGAAACTTACTAAGTAGGACACCATAAACGCGTTTTCGTTCACTATCTTCGAGTGGTTAGTAATAAGTGTTTGAGATTTTGTAAGTTTACCACACTTCCTTTTAAATAAATCACTTGTCTCAGCAAATCCAAGATTTCAATATGAATGACGAGTTTCAAATAGTTTTCGGTGGTGGAAAGGTCGATATCATTTGTGTATCCGAAACGTGGCTATGTCCTCCTATTAACAGTGAAATCATTAATGTAAATGGTTATATGACGTATCGGGCCGACAGAATTGGTATAAGGGGCGGTGGGGTAGCGATTTTTATTAAAAATCGCATTCAAAGTAGACCGTTGATTGCTTCTGAGGCGAACGATGTCATTGAATACATCTTTATTGAAATTGCATAAATTAAAATACTTCTTTCACTTTGACTCAACGGCACTTAAACTTATGGAAAGCTACTTTAAAGGCCGCAATCAAGCTTTGTATATCAACGAAACACTATCTGCTTTCCTTGAAACCAAAGCTGGTGTCCCACAAGGGTCAATAATGGGTCCGCTGTTGTTCACACTGTTCAACAATGACATTCCATCAGTTCTGAAGCACTGCAAGATCCAAATATATGCAGACGACGTGCAGCTGCATTTAAACTACCCTTTTGGACTGGTGGAAGATGCAACGGAACGATTCAATGAGGTTCTGAATTCCATTGTTTCCAAATTGATTCCGGCAAAAGTCAGGCAATCGTTATAGCCCGATCACGTATGGATACCCTAACTATACACCAAATTATAATTGATGGCTCACCCTTAATTTACGTCTCCAGCGTCAAAAATCTGGGAGTAACATTTAATCAAACTCTTACGTGGGAGGACCACATCACAAAAACAGTTGATAAAATCTACGGTTCGCTGCGAGCTCTTTATCAAGCGGGAAACTGTCTGACCCTCAATATTAAAGCCATGTTAGTGAAGTCACTTCTGTTACCTATTTGTTGTGTTTTCTGTGATTTAGACAGACACAGTTTCCATAAGTTTAAGGTCGCCTTAAATAGTTCAGTGCGATTCGTCTACAATTTAAGTAGAAGAGAGCACATTTCCAGCCGTGTGAAAGAATTTCTGGGAATGCACCTGCAACCTTATATGGATCACAGAACATTGACTTTCCTGTTTAATCTGAAAGACAGCCAGGCACCAGATTATCTGTTCCAAAGATTACAATTTGCTTCTTTAGCTAGAAGCAGAATTCTAATTTTACCGACCTATAAATATAATACAACGAAAAAACAATTTTTTGTGTACGCCATTCGACTGTGGAATACGCTTCCGGTTAACATAATGAGATCATCAGGCTTCAGCGACTTCCAGAGAAAATTGAAAGAATATTTTTGCACATAATTCCAAACTTGTTTTAGGGTTTTTAGGGTTTTTGTTTTCATTTCATTTCATTCTTTTTTTTTTTCCTTTTTTGTTCAACTTTTTTATAAGTATGTAGTTTTAATTTTGTTATAAATCCTTGTTTTAATTTGAAATTATGTACTTTCGAAATTAACCTTTTATAACTGTTACACAATTAATGGATTTTGTATCTACGTATGTTAACATAATAGTAAATAAATAAATAAACAAACAAACAAATAAACAAACAAAAAATCGTGGTACTTCCTTTTTACTGTTTTTTAGAATATCATAGAACTAGTACTATAGCCACATTGTCTGCCGCAAAATCTTCAGAAAGTTCTGACGCCGCTGTCTCTATTGCGTCACTTTTCCTTCGCTCTAGAATAGAATAATTATATGGAAATCGAGCAAATTCACGAATCTGAATTGAGGATAACAAAAAATAAATAATATAAAGCATCTAATAAAAATGCGGATCTAGCGAAAGGAAACTTTCACATTATTACATAAACATATGGCTTTGTTTGGACATATTATGTACCTGCCAGACTGGGCAGCTTTCAGCGGTTATTTTTAACGACCAAGACTTTAGCCAGATCCATAGTATTATTTTTGATCTCTCACGATCTTTTGATCTTTTCACGTCGATAGATCCACAAAGTCACATTAATGTAGATACAAACAACAACAAAAAGCAAAAATCACAAACTAAAAGCAAAATAAAGATTAAATACACCGCACTACGATTCGTTTTAACCAACCTGTATAAATAATTGAAATTTGTACTGGGATGAAGTCTTTTTGGTAAGCAGAAATATTTCCGCTAACCAGAGAAACGTCATCCCAGTACGAATTTGAGTAAGCATTAGCGGATATTGCCTCTGGAAACGTCTCTTTCATAATTTTTATTTGTCGGGGACCAATAATGTTGATAATTGTTGATGAAAATGACAAGTTCAGAAGCACAAAATTAACTAGTCAGTGTAATGGATTTTTTTTTTTTTTTTTTTTATTTTTCCGCGGAGCACACTTTGGGAAACAATGACCTAGAGTAACGCACCGTTCTGGGAGGACATGTTGACTCTTCCCTCTCAACAAGCCCCCAAAATTCGGCAAATTGCTTTTCCGTGTCGAATGTATCCCTCTCCTCTATTATGGTACTAAAACGGAGGAGCTCATGAACATTGGCGACGTCCCCGCCGTGGATGAGGAGCTTATCGATCGCACTGCGCAGCGGTAGTATAGAACCGGGATACCATCCCTCGTCTGTACCAGCCCTTTTGCATCAATATTGATAAATGCCTCCGGCTTGATAAAGCCAGACCGGAGCGTACTCTCTATGTACATTTTATTGGGGTAGTAAGCCCCAAAGATCAGGCTACTGTCGCTGGCCATCGACCTTGCAACGAGCCTTCGAGTCACCTTAATGAGGAAATTGTCAATCCTATTCAACTGAGCCCCATCGTAAAGGACCTTGTTGGGATAGTATTTTAAAAAGTTGAATTCAGGCGTTCGGAACAACCGGAGACATTCCCTAAGCCCGAATCTTTTCCAAATAACTAGGCGCTATAATAAACCATAAGCGATGATAGGCCTTATAAGGGCCAATGACCTTCACTCTGGATTCAAGTGGACTGCTATGAGCTCGATTTTAGCACCTGATCGGTATGCCACCAAACCATCGGCATACGCTATAGCATGTCAGAGTGAACCTTCCAGATCACTCGTGTAAATGTTAAACAGGATCGGAGAATTCACCGCTCCTGCTGTAAACCGTTTTTAATTTCAAAGACTCTGCTCGACGTCACGTTGCCATATTTGACAACGAACTGCTTTCCCATAAGCATATTATAAATTACAAATAGCTAAGGTTTGTGCATCCCCCGCCTGGTCAACTTGTATTAAAGTCCCTCTAACCATACGGTGTCGAAAGCCTTCTCAAAATCAATCAGACAAGCACCCGTGCAATGGTTCATGCATTTATTCCACTGAAACTTGGTTGTCCTCGACCCACTTCAACAGGGCTCTATTGACAACCTTTGCAAAGACCTTACTAATATTCGGACGCATTCGGCTAATCGACCGAAGATTGGCATGGTTCGTCCTATCTTTACCCTTTTTCGGGATTGGGTTTAGCACAGCTACCATCTAATGCGCCGATAATGTGCATTATTCAGCGCATTATTAAACAGCGTGGTGAAAATATGTAGATCCTCGAGGAAAGCTGTCTCAAAACGACGTTTGAGATACCATCCACCCTCGCCGACTTTTTATCCTTAAGTGACTCGAAGATGCACAGAAGATCATCCGTCGACACGAACAAATACGATGCATCTCGGCCATTGGCGACAACTGCGTTGGCATGGTTTTCATCATTGAATACGGTGAATCCGTTATTCTCAAATCGCCAATTCTCAAGTTCGGTGCGCAGATAGAAGTGGCTCATTAGAGCTCTATTCTGAATGTCGTGGTTACGGCGAACAGGATTGTTCACCGTATACACGGCCTCGAAACAGGCGCATAGCAAATTCGCTTTCTCCTGTGGGTCCTCGACCACGTAAAAACTTCCTTTAAAACGACACTTTTTGGACTTGTTTCAGCAGTCAGTATTGTCTGTCTGTTCTCTGTTGTCTCATAGATTCGGACACCAGGAATATCATTCTGATCCTTCCTCCTGAACAACTTATTTATCTGTGGGAACATATTCGGACTACAGTACGTTCGTTTGATGGCGTCGTTCATTTCCAATAAATGCCGATCAATGTCATCATTTGTCATGTTACTGTTTGTCGGTGGGTCGATCCCACTCGAACGTATATCTCGCTTTAACAATCTGGAGAAGCGCGACCATTGTGCCCTTCGATAATCGAATGAACACACTGCTTCGTACTCCTCGGCGCAGGGACATAAGTACCGAAGACATAAGTCCCGAATTCATTTTTCGGGGCATATATCCCATTTAAGTGGGTTTATAAGTCCCGAAATCAATTCGGGCCTTATGACCCACTTAGATAAAATTAATTCGGGACTTATGTCTTCGGGACTCATGTCCCTGCGCCGTACTCCTTCAGCAGAGTTTGCTCGTGCGGGATCCATATTGCGGCGGCGAGTCCGTAGTGGTAACTATCGTAGTCAAACGCTCGCAACAGCAAGGGATATCCGTCGCGTAATGATTTTGTTATTTAGTTTTAAGTTCTGTATTTTAAGCAATAAAGTAATGATTAAAGGGCAATTAAATACAGGGAACACAACGGTGCGAATAGCGTATAAGTTGATTCTTTTCGTCACTACATTGGCATTTATGGTCTGTCGTGAATATTGAGTGCAGCAACCAGTCACTTTGAATATAATTTGTTTGTTTTTTTATGTTTAGACTCATTTTAAATCATATCTTTCCATAATCAAAACTAACTTCTCCACCAGGCAGTTACCTTATTTTTAAATCACCACGTTGTTTAATTTGAATGGCATCTAAACGTTGATATTAACACATCCTAACCATGAGCTCGCCACTTACAAATTTGTTTCTTTTTCCTTTTGTTCCTCGTAAAAATGGCATCTTCCTGGAATGCCCATGGAGGATTGCGAGTCTCGGTCAAATAATTACCATCAATTCCGAATTCTTAGCTTGTCGTTTATTCTTTGGTGAACATCTGTGGACCCAATGTCGATAAAGAGAATATTGATATCTACAATCTACACCCCGGCATGATCGTATTTAAGGAGCAAACATATTTAACGCAGATAATTTGCGATTTGTTTTGTCTCGGTTAATTATTTAATTAAGTTTTCAATTTCAAATGCTATTACCTAAATATAAAATATGATTGTGTGTGGGCGTTATATTTATAACAATTAAAGTTAGCTTTCAATCATTAGTTAAACTTTTTTGTAGAACTTCACTGGTAGTATGAGGCTGCTATTTGCATTATTTGTGACTCTTCTCAGCTGCTCTGCGATTGTTAGAGCCCAAACTGGTTCGCATCAATAACAGTACCTACACTTAATATTTCTTTCTAATAAAATGTACCATTTCAGATGTTTGCAACCTACCTCATTCCGTCAACGGCAAAGGCATTCAGTGTATGGCCTATATTCCATCTTGGTCGTACATTTCAGCGGAAAATCGGTGCGTTGGTTTTATCTTTGGTGGATGTCTAGGAAACGGTAACCGATTTGGATCAAAAGAAGAATGCGAAGATGCTTGCATAGCATATTATTTTTATTAATTTATTTAGATTAATCCAAAAAAAAAGAAAACTCTCGGGAACAGCAAATCAACTTGGTTGTTTCCTTTTATGCTTGCTTAAGTTTTTTTTTTAAGAAATGTAGACTCAGTATGTATTATATGTTTCAGGCAAGAATGCCGGCTGATTTAAGGTAATGTTAATTAAAACGAGAATTATGCTGGCGAAATCATTAATTGTTCCATTCATGCTGATCCGTTTACCAGAGCAACGTAAAATTATCTGTGCATGACGGAAGAAAATGAAGAATTTCATCGCAAAATCACTTCAGCGCTGAAGCGCATTTTTGGTTAAACGGCTTCATCAATAAGCAAAATATGCGTTACTGGACAGGTGAGAACCCTCATGTGCTTCATGAAACAGCACTTCATCCGCAAAAAGTCACTGTTTGGCGCGGTTTTGATGCCGGTGGCGTCATTGGGCTGTATTTTTCGTCGATGAAAATGACCGTCACCTTACGGTAAATGGTATTCGCTACAGAGACATGTTGGAACGTTATTTCTTTGAGCAATTGCATGAATTGAACATCATTGATATGTGGTTCCAACAAGCCACACAGCGGGTGCAACAATTGAGTTATTAAAGTCTCAACTCGGTGAGCTTGTTATATCGGGAAACGGACACGTCTATTGGCAGCCGAGATCGTGTGATTTAACGCCTGTAGACGTTTTTTAATGGGTACATTCAATCATCGGTCTATGCCAACAAGCCGGCGAGGAGCTCAGTGCTAATATTGAACGGGAAATAGCGGCCGTATCGTTCGAAATGTGCGGCCGAGTCATCGAAAATTGGGTTCAACGTATCGACCGGTGCATACGTTCCCGTGGTGGACATATCAATAAACTCGAATTCCATTCATAAATGTTTTGATAGTATTTTAAGCCAATACGTTTTTTTAAGATATCTCAAATAGTTTGCATTTTATTTAAAAAGGAAGTCGTCAAGTCCTTAACCCTCTAACCGTTTTTTCTCAATAATGCTTTCAAATCGACCATAATATCAGTTTTTGATAATAAGAGTTTTCTGAGCAATAATCCAAATTTAGTTTGAATTTACCTGTGAAAATACGTGCGTCAGGTGTTAAAATACGTTCACCGTCTGTAGACGGTCAAAACGGTTTAAGGTAAAAATAAAGTTGGATATTAAATTTATATGTCAAACATAAGGGATGTTTTATTTCTTCTTTTTTTAAAACAAAAATATATATATGTGATAATAATTAACGAAAAAAAATAAATAAAATTTATTTAATCATCTAAGTATCCCCGAAGTAGCACGCAGACCCTCTATGAGCCCGATAGATGGGAAAACTATCGTGATCTACATAGACAGACAGGCAGCGAAAGCGATTAAAGCCTTAGAATGACCAACAATAAGATCCAAGTTGGTAACAATGCACTGCACTCAGACACTGAAACTCAAACTTCTAGATAACGCGTTAATAGAAGCAAACAACATGTGGAATAGCATCAGCACATGTGTGTCCTCAAAGCAAATTTGGACCAAATACGATGCAAAGAGATCACCCAAACTTCTCTCCATCAGCAGGAATAATATCAGCTCTGTAATCGGAGCAATCACCGGCCATTGCCTTTTAGGCAGACATGCCACCAGATTGAAAGCTCCCTCATACGACTTCTGCAGAAGCTGTAGAGACGTCGAAGAGAAAGAAACCACCACACATCTCCTGTGCAACTGCCCCGCACTAGCCAACCCAAGGAAACAAATCCTTGGCAATTATTTCCTCGATGATCTAAGCGATCTCAGTGAGACAGATATTGGCTGTATCAGCAAATTCGTCACTAGGTCCAAATGGTTAAACTAAACTAGAGGACGGATTGGACGATGACCTGAGCCCCTCCCGCTCCCTTCCCGCAGATCACCATAAACATGTTCCTCTGCAAAAGAAAGAGATCTCACTGAAGCTTGATTGTATCAGTCACTTCAGTCAGCACTACACTCCGAGGGCGAGACAGTAACCCGGCGGATCGACTGAAACAGTCTCCTCCGGCCTTGCTGCATTCCCGCTATGCAGACAAAACGGGAACAGAGTTGAAGTTAGATTGTAACAGTCACCCCACTCTGTTTCTTTCCCATGCCTCAAAACCTGCACCACAAACTCCCAAAACACCCAAACGCGGAATGGTGTAACTTGTGGTTCGTACTGCAACAGTCGCCACAAGCCGCACCCCCTCCCCCCGCGATGCATGTAGCACGGTTGCACCACCTTCAGCCACCCCCTCTAGCACAGTTTTGCAACCAACTACTTGACTGTGCAGCCGGCACACCCCGACCCCCCTCCAAGGAATGTAATAGCTTGCTCGGGATTTGACTGTATCAGTCTTCCCGGCACGATAATGCTTGCAAAGAGAGTGAAGAACAGTTTGAGGTTCGTTTGTAACAGTCATCTCAAAAGACACTCCCTCCCCCGGTGATCAGGTAGCAATAGCTTCCCCTCCGCGGCGCAGAATTTGGGATCGACCTGTGGTTTGATTGCATCAATCACCTCATCTCGATCCCAACCCTTGGTTCGAATGTCAGGCGAGAGTCGCCACTGCACTAGTCACTCTAATACATCGCAACCCATGCGAAATACAGCCAGGCTGCACACCCTGACCCCTTCAGGAGTATCCCCCCCCCCCCTAAAACTACTACCTCGCAGGAGGCAATTACAGTGAACCCAGTAGGCCAAGCGACTACCGGCAGAACACCCCCCCCCCCCCCATTTTTTTGTGGTATCACAACGGGCCGAAACTGCGGCCCTAAGTGTGCCTGGGCTCACGCCCTCGCAGCCACCTTACCTACCTACCTGCCATCCATTGCTATCTAAAAGCAGTTAAAAATGTCGATATATATAAAGCAAAAAACTTTAAAAAGTCTCCTGCGATGGCACGCACTTAAATACGTAAAATCTGGCGTTAACCGTTATGACCGTCTACAAACGGTCATCTGAAAACATTGTGAATATATATACATTTTGTTTCTATTCGAAATAAAACAATATATTATGATAATAACTAATATTTCACACTTGCCTTAAAATTTTCAAGTCTTTAGAAAAATAATAAACAAATAAATACTGTAATTCAAGATTCACTTTTATTCAAAATAATTTATTTCACTTTTTGCACTGACTTACAACATTCAACTGACACGTCTACTCAAAATATAAAGTAAAAAGCGAATGTTACTTGGATTTCACAAAGCACACTACCACTCAAAACCGCTATAACGGGTCTTAATATTTCTCTCTTTCTTGAATTCTATATATCTGCAAGAAAAAAGAGACCGTCTACAGACGGTTATAACGGTTAGAGGGTTAATGAAAGACCCTTTATTAAAGAACTGGGAATGTTTGATTTAAGAATATTTTCATGAACTATGAACTAAAATCTATACCAATGCTAAAAACAGTCTCGTTTGGAAGAGAAGGTCGTGGCGTAATATTAGGTAAGCAGTTAGAAAGAGTAAAGGTTTACTTTAAAAGCATAGAAGGATCACACGTGCTTGAACTGAAAACGGATATTAACACCTGTCACATCGTACCGATATGTCATTGGGCGCGAGACTACAACGAAATAAACGACCTACTGAATAGCTTAGGATCAGTGGATCTAGTACTTATCGGCGACTTTAATGGAAGGATAGACTTATCACAAAATAATTTTGTAAGCTGATTGGGTACATTATTGATATATACAGGGTGGGTCAAAAGTGACTTCATAATTTGAAAAAATCATAACTCTTTTGTTTTTAATTTAAAGTACTTATAAAGCAAACTTGGGAGATTTAATGAAATGATAAATGAACTACAGCGCTTTAGAGAGGACCAAACTAATCAACCTCCACCAACCACAGATTCACCCATACCAAAAAAAACCCACAAGCAAAAGAACGAGGAGCTCAGTAGCCCGGGAGAAAGAGACGCACAGAGGGACACCAACAACAATGAGATTCTAACACAAATTCACTTAATGAGAAAAGAAATCAAAGATTCGACCGCCTCATGCGAATTTATGGCAAAAAAATATGATGAGATAAATCAAAACATAACAAAAAACAATAATATTCTTGAAAACCTTACTAAGGAAATACAAGACTTAAAAGAAAGCAACAAGCAAAAGGATGAGATTATTTCCGGCATGAAGAAACAAATAAACACACTCGAACAGCAATTTCTAAAAAACAATGTAGAAATTAAAAATATTCCTTTCACTCCCAACGAAAGTCTGATTGAAGTCGTCAAAGGTTCCTATTCCTTTGACGACACACAATCGATTGATTGTGAAGTCGACGAGATTGATCTTGCGGATATTTACAGAACTAAAACGAAACATATACCCTGTGTTTCTTTATTCATTCTGAATATTCGGAATATTCCGACTGAGCCATTTACGTTTCTTTATTCAATGGAATATTCCGGATAATCCATTTCGGTGTTTCTTTATTCATTCTGGAATAAATGGAATGCATTCTTTTTATTCCTAGAGAAAGGTGGAATAAAAAGAATATTCCCTCGTTTGACAGATGCACTTGATCAAAAAAAAATAACACAAGCGGCGGGATTTTTTGTTCCAAAATTTTTGATGCAAAAAGTTATCGCATGAGTTACAGAACACGGGCACAGTTTAGTAGAAACATTCAGGTGAAATAAAATGAATATTTTCATGTTTGACAAATGCACTTGATCAACATATATAACATAGGGGCGGGCTACAGTCCGCTTGGGCGAACTGTTGGATACCCTATTCTTATTTATATATCTCATAAGTGGGCGTGACAAAAATTTAAAGGATTTTATCGAAAAAACTAAGCTTTTGTAAATAAAAACGCTCCCTAGCTCAAACTTTGGTTTTTCAATAAAATTGTTTTATTTAATTGTGGGCGTGTCAGTAGGCGGATTTAAAAAAAATTTAAGTATGAGCATAAAGGGCACCTAGAGAGTATATACTATAAATTTCAGCTCCCTAGCTCAAATTTTGGACTTTCAAAAATAAAAAAAAATAATTGTGGGCGTGTCAGTAGGCGGATTTTGAAAATATTTACACATGAGCATAAAGGGCCCCTAGAGAGTATATATTAAAAATTTCAGCTCCCTAGCTCAAATTTTGGTTTTTCAAAAAAAATATTTTATTTAATTGTGGGCGTGTCAGTGGGCGGATTTTGAAAATTTTATGTCCCAAGCAGTTTTATGGGCCAAAGATCATATATAAAAAATTTCAGCTTTCTAGCTCAAAATTCAATTTTTCCCAAAATTTGTTTTATTTAATTGTGGGCGTGTCAGTGGGCGGATTTTGAAAATTTTATGTCCCAATCAGTTTTATGGGCCATAGATCATATATAAAAAAATTCAGCTCTCTAGCTCAAAATTCGATTTTTTCCAAAATTTTGTTTTTTTGAGTTTGTGGGCGTGTCTGTGGGCGGATTTCAAAAATTCTTAAACTTGATTATTTCGGGACCCTAGAGAGTATATGGTTAAAATTTCAGCTCTCTAGGTCCAGTTTAATGGCCTAATTTTTGCCGACGGACGGACGGACGGACGGACATGGCTAGATCGACATTACTATCGATGCTGATCATAAATATAGTAACTTTTAGGGGTCTACGGGCAATATTAAGGTATGTTACAAACTATGCGTCAAAATTAATATACCCCTAGAATAGGGTATAAAAAATAGAAGCAACAGCAAACAATCAAATGGGTGAGCATTTATTGCAAATTTATTGTCTTTTTTTATATTTTTATGTGTGTTGTTTTAAGTTAATTATTTTTTTATTATATATTTTTAATTTCCTTTCAGAATCAAATATACCTACATTTTTAAAATGGTCTTCTGTGGGCATGAAATGCCGCATAGATGTTGGTAGTTGGTGACAAGATGATTTCATAAGCAGTGTTGCCACTTATGCTACATAAAAAGGTGTATGTTTTTTTAACTTGTACTAAATCCTTACTCGAAAGGACAACATATTTAATGTTTTACTTTTTTCCTTCGATTCAACATATTTAACATAATAACAACACGAGAATATAATGTTATTCATACAAATAATAACATTATCTTAGTAATAAATAATATATTATGCTTTATCTGAGCGAAAGTTGTATATTACTGTATTGGGTACTACGTTAAGAAACGCAGCTGTGGAGACTTAAATAGGGACAAGTCGTTTTCCGCTACATATTGTTTTGGTTGTCGACAATATTGATAGCTTTAAAATGTTCAGTCAATCACAAATTCGTCACTGACAAATAAATTTAGAGAATTCATTCGCTGTTTTTGTTTGTAAAACAACATTTTTAAAACGAAATGTGAGTAGTATTGCTTTTTTGGAAAATAAAATAATATGTATTGAATAGATACAATTACTGGAACTTCACTTCCATAAATCTTATGAAAAAGCAGTCACAAAAGCATGAGCTTAAACAAAACAACTAACAACAAAATAAAATTAAATTTTAATACGTTTTCCCAATAGTAGTACTCAGCTGATTAATTGAATAATCAAATTATTAATTGAATAATCAAATTATTTGCGCTATAAAATTAAGAAGGAGTATCTAAACACTATTTTTGAACAGTAAAACGTAAAAAATATTGTAGAATTGTGTACGAGAAATAAAAATGAACTTTTGGCAAAAATGTATTTTTTTTGGAAACAAATAAGGTTGAACGAATTTGCCATATACATATTTTTAATACTATTGATTACAAACGAACAAAAACAATTAATTAATAACAAAATTGTACAAAAAAAATGAAAATGCCTTTAAATTGCTGCATCAGGAGCTGCACAAGTCATTTTGGTCAACATGTTTGCTGTTTTTATATATTTTTTTTGCCCTGACATACTTTCTCAGGGTTTTCCTCAATAAAGGAGAAAATTTCCCTTTGATTTCACCTAAATATACACTTTATTAACAATCGCAATAATTTTTCATACAAATTCTGCAAATTACTGAAATTGTATGCTTCAATTTTTTCTTGACGTTTAAGAAAGAAATGCGGCACTTCAGAAAGAGATAGCTTTACGCACGTGCTCTATCGCATTTTGCTTGTCAGTGTTCACAATGGATGAATAATTTGTTAATTGACATTTACAGTACCAAAATATCGATTGATTAATAAATTTTGTCGCTTATCAATAATTGATTTTTGACAACGATAATAAGGGTGTTTAATTAATTTAATGTAATTTGTATTACTGAGATATCGTTATTATTATTGTTTTTGTGAACTTAAATTGTATTTTCTTAAGGTTTCACTTCTCATATTTGTTTTATTATATGTATATGTTTTTATTTTAGTGCTGTAGTGGAGTATTACCTCACATGTGAGTTCAGTAATTGAAAAAATATATTAATTGTAAGTAGTAAATGTTGTACTTGTTCTTGAACTAAGTGGCAGCGCTGGCCAATAGACAAATGGCTGTCATTCTATTCGGTCCATTTTTGTTTCTTTATTCATTCCATTCTGGATATTCCGGATAAAAAAATCGAATATTCTGTCTTTTCTATTCCTTATCCGGAAAAAATAAAGAAACACACGGATAGAGAAGTCTGTGATTATTGCATCCAATGTTCAAAAACAAATTTATGAAGCATTTACGAGCGAATCGATCACTGAACTTATCAAAAATAACGCAAAATATGGCAAATCAGCAGGTCGCATACAACAACAATGCAACTGCTATTGTGTATATTAACAACCAGCTGAGCAATGTCAACAAAAGATTATTCTGGTTAGCGAAAACCAAGGCAAAAGAGGAGAGCTGGATTTTTGTGTGGGAGAGTGCAGGCAGAATTTTGGCTAAAAAGAGCGAGAACTCGATCGCGCTGCTAATAGCCGATGAGGACGATGTAAGGAAGATAACAAGAAATAGTAATTAAAAACATAGGGACGGGCTACAGTCTGCTTGGGCGAACTGTTGAATACCCTATTCTTATTCCTATCCCTCATAAGTGGGCGTGACAAAAGTCTAAGTATGGTTGAATTGTTAAGAACGCTCTACATATGTTGTTATATAACATTTAAAGGATTTTATCGAAAAAACGCTCCCTAGCTCAAACTTGGGTGTTTCAATAAAATTGTTTTATTTAATTGTGGGCGTGTCAGTAGGCGGATTTAAAAAAAATTAACACATGATCATAAAGGGCCCCTAGAGAGTATATATTATAGATTTCCGCTCCCTAGCTCAAACTTTGAAAAAGTTTTTTTTTTAAATTGTGGGCGTGTCAGTTGGCGGATTTTGAAAATATGTACACATGAGCTTAAAGGGCCCCTAGAGAGTATATATTATAAATTGCAGCTCCCTAGCTCAAATTTTGGTTTTTCAATAAAATTGTTTTATTTATTTGTGGGCGGATTGAAAATTTTATATCCCGAGCAGTTTTAGGAGTCATAGATCATATAAAAAAAAATTCAGTTTTCTAGCTCAAAATTCGATTTTTTCCAAAATTTTGTTTTTTTGAGTTTGTGGGCCTGTCTGTGGGCGGATTTCAAAAATTCGTAAACTTGATTATTTCGGGACCCTAGAGAGTATATGGTTAAAATTTCAGCTCTCTAGGCCCAGTTTAAAGGCCTAATTTTTGCCGACGGACGGACGGACGAACGGACATGGCTAGATCGATATTACTATCGATGCTGATCATAAATATAGTAACTTTTAGGGGTCTACGGGCAATATTAAGGTATGTTACAAACTATGCGTCAAAATTAATATACCCTTAGAATAGGGTATAAAAACGAGTCAGATGTACGTTTTTTTGTTTTTAACAATGGATGAGTTCGAAGGGAATGATACTGTGCACTCAGATATCGAACATAGGGTAATGCACAGTTTTAGTGAAATAAATATAAATGAATTACAAAAAAATAATTTTTCTTGTTTTAGCTTAAATATAAGATCAATGCGTAAAAATTGGGATATTTTCTGTGTAAATATAGATAAAATACTAAAATATTTGCATATAATTATATTGGTTGAAACAAATATAAAAAACGAAGGAAATTAGTCTATACAAACTCAACGGATTCAATGCGGAGTTCCTAAACCGGTCTAATAGAAGAGGCGGTGGCATTGCATATTAGAACCGATATTGTTTATGAAAGATTAAATATTGCCACGTTGTCGTATGAGTGCATATCATTAAATATATAACAACACACAATAAAACAACACATAAACGTATACATGCAATATACAGACCTCCAAAAAATTCTATATATGAATTTGTAGACGAATTAGCAACGAGTGTTGACCAAATTGAAAAAAGCAGCGACGTGATAATAGTAGGAGATATGAATATAAACACTTTGGAAACAAATAAACGACATGTAAAAAATGACTATCTCGAAATGTAAGCGTCGAAAGGGTTAGTTAATTTAGTCAATGAGAGCACAAGAGTTGATCCACGGATAGGAAGTAGTACACTCATAGACCATTTATTAGTAAACATCACACGTTTTAAAATATTTTCGGGAATAATTGAATGCAGTATTTCAGATCATTACGCAATTATTTACCCAACGGTAGCAGAAAATGAGAAAGAAATATGCACACAAACCAGCAACATCTTACGTACCAATTTGGTTAACAGCATCATAAGAACAACAGATTGGAGGAATATACTTAATGAAAAGGACGTAAACATAATTATATAACAAACTATCAAAACAAATTAATGAAATTTATGAATAAGCTACAAACAAAAAATGTGCCCATTGGTTAAAACAGCACCGAAAACCATGGATATCAGATGATTTAGTCACAAAATGTCAAAGAAGAGATGAACTCATCCGCAAATGGAAGAATAATTGACAAAATAGCACTTTCGCTCATGAATACAAGCAGTACAGAAATCACCTAAATAAAGAGATATCACTCCAGAAGTCGAAGTTTTATCTAACTCAATTTAGGCAATCATACAAGGACCCGAAAAAAACTTGGGCATAAATAAACGAGTTTGGGAAGAAAAAAAACGTCTATAGATGACACAATAAGCAAAAATTGTTCACATGAAAAGAATATGTGCGCAATAGCAACTGATTTTGCTCATCATTTTTTGGCTGCATCCTCAAAAATTCTGCATCATTGTAACCATACAACATCAAATCATACAAATCGTGTAATACAAAATTCTATATTTGTTGAAGAAACAAACGAAAAAGAAGTATTTACCATCCTAAGTAAACTGAACACAAATAAAGCACCAGGTGTAGATGGAATCAGAGCCCTAGATTTTAGGGCGAACGCCGATGTCTTTGCACCAATAATTTCGAAACTTATAAACCTAAGTATAATACAGGGAAATATTCCGGAAACACTAAAAACTGCAGTCGCGAGACCGATCTACAAGGTGGCGCAAAAATAACCTTCCGATGTTTTTTTGGTCACCGACCGATTATTGCTCAAATAAATAGTCACCAATATTCCGCGTTCTGGAGCAGTGTAGCGTAACATTGTTTATTAACGTGTATTTCGCATGTGTTTACTACACAAATGTCAAAACAGAACTGACATTAGGGGCCAATCGCAAAATTTATAGCATTTTCTGATAGGAGGATTACTTTTGCGCCACCTTGTATAAAGGTGGAAAAAAGAATTGTATTGGAAATTATAGACCAATATCAATACTACCTTCAATCGACAAATGCCTAGAGGAAATAATAGCGTGCAGATTAGTGAAATTCGTCGAGAAATACGAAATTTTACACAAAAATCAATATGGATTTCAGATTTTGTGAACAATAAACTTGATCAAAATCATCACGTACTTGTCCTTTTCCTAGATTTCAGCAAGGCTTTCGATACGTTAGACCACAACAAACTAATAGCCGTTTTAGAAAATGCAGGCATTAGATGATGGTTTTAAAGTACCGATTCGACAGGAAGTCAACACACGAAGGCGAGCACGATGTCTATTTGATATACCACCTTATTCTAACAAGTATGGTAAAAAACAACTTAAGTATATAGTTCCACAAATATTGAACCAAGTACCACAAAACTTAAAAAATATAACAAATCAAAATATACGTAAAAAAAGCTTAAAATTCATTTCTTAAACTAATTCTTTTTTTCTGTTAACTTTTTTCTTTGTGATTGTATATGCGCTTTTAGTATCTAAACATACATATATTGAAAGATTAAGATGTATATTGATTTTCATTAATTATTTTTATTGAAAAGTCACTTTTTATATTTTTATATTTACATTTATAAAAATAACAGCCTGCAGACAAACCTAATGGTTTTGCGGGCAAATCAAATGTTTTTGTAAAAATTTATGAACCATATCTAATAAAATACAATACAAAATACAATTGAATTTTATTTTGAAAATAATCACTCGATTATTTTTACCCAAAGAGCTTATCGGCGTCATTTTAATATACGAAATTCACCCTCTGCGGACATGATTACGGCACTGGTGGCATGATTTCGTCAACAAGGAACTGTAGTTGATTTTCGTAGAGCTGGAAGACCTCGCAGTGCCTGAATCGAAGCGAATGTAGAACGCATTCTTGCAAGTGTTGTGGAAAGTCCAGAAACATCGACACGAAGGCGCTCTGGTCAACTCGGTGTGTCCCGCAGTTCATTGCGAAGAGTTTTAAGAATCGAATCGCAGCTGTTTCCATACAAAATCCAATTTGGGAAAGAATAAAAGCCAGGAGATCCTCAAAAACGTGTTGTTTACGCAGTTCGGAAAAATTTCCAAAAATTCAGGATTTAATTGGTATCCACGTTCTGCGGATTTGACTGCACCAGACTTTTTTCTGTGGGGTTATTTGAAGGGTAAAGTGTACTCTAATAAACCCACCACCATCCCGCAGCTGAAGGAGAACATTCGTGCTAAAATACAGGCTGAGCCCAGATGTTCTACGAGGTGTTATGGAAAACGTTCTAGAAAGAGCCCGTCTCTGTGAGCATGAGAGACATTTGCTCATTTGAGAGACATTATATTCCATATTTAGCCGAAAAAAATTTCCATAAATCATACTTGGTGATTCTAAAATAAATTAGTAATAAAAAATTAAATCTATAAAAGTTATTATCACTTCAAATGAGGAAGTCCCTTTTGGCCCACCCTGTACAAACCTCAACTCTAAGGATGGAACCTGCGGAGCCAAAGCAACCGCATTTTTGAAATAAGTTGATGCTTGTGAGTGCCGAGTCCTTAATGGACATTGTGGATTGGATTCACGTGGGAGTACCTACACATTTCTTCTATGGACAACATGTACTGTTATATACTACTGTTTCGTAACTGAAAATTTTTGAGCACATATATTAAAATATTTAATGTAGCAACGAAGACGTTATCAGACCACATGCTGATGGAACTTCTATTGTACATGCACAGAAACCCGAGCAATAACAGCACAACACAGTTAAGTCTTTTACCGAAACTTTTATGGAAAGACTGTTTTTGAAATTTGTATCAGGCAACCCTCAACAAAGAGTTTTTAGCTTTGACAAACGCGATTCTGACGCCAAATGTGGAAAGCCTAACAGAAAAAATAAAAATAACGACTACCCAAAACGTATGATACCTATATGAACCAGCAAGCAAAAGTGGTTTCATATTGATTGCAAGCGAGCTAGAGAGGCATGTTTTGCGTTTCTCAGCCTCTATGCAGAACCGTATATTGCACTTTTAAAAAGCACTATGTTTGGAAAGCTGTTAAAATTATAAAAGGTAGGAGAAGCACGATTGTCTTAGGCTTACAAGCGAATCAATTAAAAAATCGCTTCTCAAATTGGCTCAACAGCACGCAAATCTCACAGTCGTTTCAAAACGCAGCGTCATAGATTGTTGACGAATTTTCAGATACACCTGTAACTCTAGAGGAGGTACAAAAGATAATAATGACCGATACACTTTAGAGGTATATCAGTTTTAAATAGTTTAACCAAACTTTTTGGCGCAGTGCTTTTCAAAAGACTTACTCAGTTGGTGAATAAGAAGAAAATCATCCATGAATTTCAAGCGGGCTTCAGACAGAGCTAATCGATCATATTTTGTGATTGCCCAGGTATTTATGCTTACGAACAGTGGCGAAATCAACAAAAGGAACCATAAAAAGGTTTACGCATTTTTTGTACATTTCCAAGCAGCTTTAGACTATGTTCCACTTTTTTATAAGCTCCTTAGATATATAATATATACAAAAGTACCTTATTAACGTTTTGCGAGCAACACAAAATACGTAGATTTTCTTTGGGATAGAACCTGCTTGTTCGAAGGCTTTGAGACTGCAATGGGCGTGAAGCAAGGCTGTGTATTAAGTACGTTCAGTGGCGACGCCTCATATTGTTCAAGTCGTTCATGAACGACTACATTCACAAGAAGTTATCTCAATTTTTGCGGTCTCTAAACTATATACAACATATTTATACTTTTCTTCCCATTGAGTTGGGCTTTGAAAGATTACTCATAGCCCAACTCGTGCATTTCCTATTTGAACATTTCCATACAGAAGTGAACCACCTGCCAACCAACCGTAGCTTTTTTCCAACTCTTTTTCCAACTCGTTCAAACGATTCGGCAACGCAATGATATAGTCCGGGAGCCCACAATCCTGAAAGTGCACTTATACGGATTTCAAATTTTTTTATATTAAAAAATAGTTGATAAAAAAACGAATAAAATAAGCCCTGTATGACGAGGTCTATCCTGGCACAACTATTTTTTATTTTTTTTTTATTTTCAATAATAATTTATAATTATCACCTATCGCAAAAATTAATTTCAACCAGCGTATTTTATTGGAAATTTTATGTACTTCTCGAAAAAAATGGTATGACAGCTGCTATTCTGGCAATAATGCCTGTCATACCTATTTTAAAAACATATGAGTGATAAAGTTTTACCCTTATCACGGAATAACTTTTTTTTTTATTTTGTTCCTTTTTGTGTCTACTTTATGATTATTTTGGTATGACAGCTCAAAACTTGACAAAAACATCTGTCATACCAGTTCAAACACGCGAAGTAGGGTCATAGATTCGTACAATAGCTAACATATTACCTGTACCATTTCTAGACCATTATTTTCTATCTTTTCTTATTAATAAATAAAGCCTTTCGAGGACGTTTTATGGAATACAAATATAAATATGTATATTTGTTTTCGTTCCATTTTTAACTTAATTTTTAATAAAAAATATCTTGACAAGTATAAGGTAAAAGAAGTGTAGGTTACGTAATTAATCTTTATTTATTATTAAAATACCATTTATTAATGTAATGCGAAAATAGGTTAATTTAAGTCTAGATTACATAAACAATCTTAATGCATTATTAATAGAAATGAATATCAATATCATGTTCAATTTTGTTTATTCGTAATCATCGAAATCATCACAATCATAACGTTGATTTGTGACTTCCTCTCCTTCTTCATTTTCGTCATTATATTCAGAATTTTTAGTAATTTCCTCCACTGTTAAAGGAGCTGTTTGGCCAGTATACCATAATGGTTCAAGCTTATTCTTTTCGCTAAGCTGCCAACCACACGTTGTCGGCTCATGTAAAATGCACGATTCTTCAGTCGCATTTTGCCACATGGCATTGATAAATATTGTTCTTAGCAGTCGTTCCGCAGCTCTCTTCGAGATAGGTCGGCTAGTTAGTGTTCAGCGGGAAAAAGGATAGTGTATCGATTATAACAGCGATTTAGCCAAGTGTTTTTTAAGTCCAAAGTTGGCTTAGTAAGCTAGGCGTCCGACTTTGACGCCGGAGTCTCGGGTTCGATTCTCGGCCAGTCTTCAATTTTTTAATTTTATTTTTTTATCGGAAATATAGTGATAGAGACACAAAAATAAACAAAAAAAAAGTGCCGCATTATCAGGCGATGGACCCCGGAAAATCGGTGGTCCCGCTTACGGGTGTGGGTGTGCCGTTGCGACGTGTGGTGCGAACACGTGAGCCGGCAAAAAAATTAGCAGCAACAACAGCAGCAACAACAGCAGCAGCAACAACAGCAGCAACAACAGCAGTAACAGCAGTAACGAAAGCTGCAACAGCAGTCACAAAAACAGCGGCAGCTTGTATCCCAAAGGCAGCTTTAAATGCCATGACACCAAGCCCAACAGCGTGTTCCGCGTTGCCCAGGCGGGGATCTTCGCAGGCAACACCAGCAACAAAAACATCAACAACAACAATAGCAACAACAACAACGCAAACAATAAAAGCTCTCGCTACAACACCAGCAGTAACTGTAAGCGAGGAGTATAGGACAGTGGAAAAACGCCGGCGGAAGTTAAATCCGAAGCCGAACCTTTCAGCCAAAAGAAGGTTAAATTTGTCAGGCCATAGTGTGGCATCATCGGTGGCTGCATCCGATGATGACGGAGCACACTCCAGCTCTTATGAGTATGATGGAGGAGAGGGCCGGTACGTCGGAGAGGGAAACTCCTTCAAGGACTTACCGGTCGATGACGAGGAAGTCGTACAAATGGACGACGAAAAAGAGGATGATGAGGAGGCGCAGCTGGACAAGCTCATAAAAGAGCTGCTGGAGAAGCGCGACCAGTTGCGCAGAAAGAAGCTGCAGCAACAGCAACAACAAGCTGTGCTCAAGCAGCAAGTGCAACAACAACTGGAGGTGAAGCAACAACAACGGCAACATCAACAACAACAACACCAACAACATCAACACCAACAACATCAACATCAACAACAACACCAACAACAACAACAACAACAACAACAACAACAACAACAACAACAATCTAAACAGTCACGGAAGGACAAAATACCACCCATTAACGTGAGTAATTTCGACATTGTCGATAGCATTAGGATTTGTAAATTAATAACAAAAAATTTCCATGTGAAAAGGCTTTCTGCTAACAATCACATAATTATATGTGAAAAAATAGAGGAGTACCAGAGGGTGCGCGCCGCTTTGGGAGAGGTGAAAACCGAGTACTTCACGTACACTCCAAGGCAGCAAAAGTTAAAAACCGTGGTACTGAAGGGAATCGATCCCTCAATTAAAACGGAGGAGCTTGAAAGAGAGCTAAAGAATTTTGAAAGCGACGACCTCCATTTCGTGGGGGTCAAGCCGTTTTCCTCCGCTGTGGCAAGGGGTGGTAACCGTCACTTACCATTCTTCCTAGTCCAGCTTACTCCCGACAGTAAAATCGACAGGCTGCGAAATATCCGCTTCCTGTACTACCATGCTGTAAGGTGGGAGAAAATAAAGAGGTCAGATCGCATACTTCAATGTATGCGCTGCCAAAGGTTCGGGCACGCCGCAGCTAACTGCAACATGCAGTTTAGATGCGTGAAGTGCGATAAGGACCACATACATGGTGAATGCTCTCTAGGTAAGGAGAGAGTCGAAGACCGGAGTGTACTCTCCTGTGTGCTCTGCAGGAACTCTGGACATCCCGCCAACTTCAGGGGTTGTCCAAAGTACCAAGAATTGAAAAAGAGAGTCCAGGCCCGCAAACAGCAGTCTGAAGATGATAGGCGTCAGAAGAGTCGCTCGTTCGCAAATTTTGTGGCACCCAACGTGTCCTTTGCCCAAATGGCAGCTGGACCGGGTCAAGCCCACATGACATCAAACCAACCAATGGTAGCCCAAAAGGCACCAGAGGTGGATCTGGACTTAAAATCGATCCTTCTGTCTCTGCATGGAAAGATCGATAAGTTCCAGAAACAATTAAATGAACAAGCGGCCCGAATTGACTTTATCTATTCGGAGCTGTTTGTGGGGTCTGGTGTGCCATAAATCTAATGGCTACGCTGGATGAGGAAAACTTAAAGATCCTTGCTGTGAATGTTAATTCACTAGTCAGGATCGAGAAAAGAACGTCACTTGCCAACTTGTTGAAAACCGAAAACCCGGATGTGCTTTTGGTTAGCGAAACTAAGCTAAATCAGAAGCACAAATTGGGATACAAAAACTATCATGTAATAAGAAGAGACCGGCCTCACTCCACTCAAGGAGGTGGGGTTGGAATCTTAATTCGAAAAGGCCTGCGCCATAGGGTTATATATAGCGGGGACGTACGTAGGTTCCAGTTGTTGGAGGCATGCATCATATGCATTCCTCTCCATAGCCGGAGGAGAATGTATGTGGTGTCGCTTTACGCACCTGCAGCACCTCCACCAAACCAATTTATGACAGAGCTCGAGACACTTTTTCGTGGTCTGCAGCTGAACTCGGAGGAGAATTATTACTTCTTGGCCGGAGATATTAATGCCAAACATGCGGCGTGGGGAAATGTTACTGCAAATCCCAGGGGCAACCAGTTTCACGACTGGTGGCGCCTCAATATGATTGAGTACAACCTCGAGTTGTACGCGACGGATATCCCTTCTTTCCCAAGAAGCGGTGCTTTCCTGGACTTGGCCTTAACGGACGCAAGACTTCAACTGACGAACATAGATCAAAACACGCGGAACTGTTTGCGTGCGTTTGAGTACGATAGTGATCACTACGGACTCGCCGCCGCAATACGGATCCCGAACGAGCAAACGCTGCTGGAGGAGTACGAAGCAGTGTGTTCATTCGATTATCGGAGGGCACAATGGTCGCGCTTCTCCAGATTTTTAAAGCGAGATATACGTTCGAGTGGGATCGACCCACCGACAAACAGTAACATGACAAATGATGACATTGATCGGCATTTATTGCAAATGAACGACGCCATCAAACGAACTATGGAACGAACTATTCCTCGAGTAGGGCGTTCCGACGACGACCAGACAGAAAAGTACAGAAACCCTACAATCGACGCACTATACCGACAGAAAAGTAGACTGCTCTCGAGGCTTAAACGGCTGTACAGGCAATTTACTGATCGCAACGACCCGGAGGTAAGGATGCTGAATTCAGAGATCCGAATCCTGAAACAGCTGATAAAAGAAAATTACAAAAAATCTGTAAGTCTGTATTGGGGCAATAAAATTCGGGCTATTAAAACCTGTAGTCCGAATATGTTCCCACAGATAAATAAGTTGTTCAGGAGGAAAGATCACAATGATATTCCTTGTGTTCGAATCTCCCAGACAGCAGAGAACAGACAGACGGTACTGACTGCTGGAATAAGTCCAGAAAGTGTCGCTTCAAACGACGATTTTTTCGTGGTCGAGGACCCACAGGAGAAGGTGTATTTGCTGGGCGCTTGTTTCGAGGCCGTGTATACGGTGAACAATCCTGTTCGCCGTAACCACGACATTGAGAATAGGGCTCTGGTGAGCCACTTCGATCTGCGCACCGAACTTGAGAATTGGCGATCTGAGAATAACGGATTCACCGTGTTCACTGATGAAAACCATGCTAATGCAGTTGTCGCCAATGGCCGAGATGCATCGCACTTGTTCGTGTCGAAGGATGATCTTCTGTGCATCTTCGAGACACTAAAGAATAAAAAGTCGGCGGGGATGGATGGTGTCCCAAACGTCGTATTGAGACACCTGCCTCTGGAGGCTGTAGATATTTTCACCACGCTGTTTAACAATGCGCTGAATAATGCATATTATCCGGCGCATTGGAAGGTAGCTGTGGTACACCCTATCCCGAAAAAATGTAAAGATAGGACGAACCCTGCCAATCTCCGGTCAATTAGCTTGCTTCCGAATATTAGCAAGGTCTTTGAAAAGGTTGTCAATAGAGCCCTGTTAAAGTGGGTCGAGGACAATAACATAATTCCGGACAACCAGTTTGGTTTCAGGGCGAGGCATGACACTATTCATGCCGCGTCGAAACTGGTTTCCGACATTCAGTGGAATAAATGCAAGAACCAATGCACGGGTGCTTGTCTGGTTGATTTTGAGAAGGCTTTCGACACCGTATGGTTAGAGGGACTTTTCTACAAGTTGACCAGGCGGGGGATGCACAAACCTTTGCTATATGTAATTTATAATATGCTTATGGGAAAGAAGTTCGTTGTCAAATGTGACAACGTGACTTCGAGCAGAGTCTTTGAAATTAAAAACGGTTTACAGCAGGGGGCGGTCAATTCTCCGATCCTGTTTAACATTTACACGAGTGATCTGGTGGGTTCACTCAGCCATGCTATAGCGTATGCCGACGATTTGGTGGCATACAGATCAGGTCCTAAAATCGAGGTCATTAATATCCTTTTGCAGCGTGACTTCGATCAAATTAAGCGATATTGCGACGACTGGAAGTTGAAAATCAACTTTCAGAAGACGGAAACAATCTTGTTCAGAACTCCATTGGCTGGGGCCTCTAGGGATACCAGAAAAAACTGGAAAAAATTGGCCATTATTGGACAAAATGGGCAGCCATTGGCGGTGAGAAGCGCAGTTAGATATCTAGGTATCTGGCTTGACCAGTATCTGTATTTCGATAGACATATAGTTGCTTGTCTTGCTGGGGCCAAGAAGGCTTATGCTCTAACAAGGAGACTGTTTCATAGCAGTCAACTTGACTCCAGAGTGAAGGTCATTTGCTACGTGGCCCTTATAAGGCCGATCATCGCTTATGGTTGTCCATTATGGTTTAATATAGCGCCTAGCTATATGGAAAAGATTCGGGTTTTGGAGAGACAATGTCTTAGGACCTGTCTCCGGTTGTTCCGAACGCCTGAATCCAACTATATAAAATACTATCCCAACAAGGTCCTATACGATGGGGCTCAGTTGAATAGGATTGACAATTTCCTCATTAAGGTCACTCGAAGGCACGTTGCAAGGGCGATGGCCAGCGACAATAGTCTGATATTTGGGGCTTACTACCCCAATGAAATGTACATAGAGAGTACGCTCCGGTCTGGCTTTATCCCGCCAGAGGCATTTATCCATATTGATTCAAAAGGGCTGGTACAGACGAGGAATGGTATCCCGATCTTATACCATCGCTACCGCAGCGCGAGAGATAAGCGGCTCCTCCATGACGGGGACGTCGCCAATGCTCATGAGCTCCTCCGTTTTAGTACCGCAATATCGGAGAGGGATAGATTCGACACGGAAAAGCAATTCGCCGAATTTTGGTGGCTTGTTGAGGGGGGAGGGGTCAACATGCCCTCCCAGGACGGTGCGTTACTCTAGGTAACATCCTCTTAGCTTATAAGTTAGATTAAGTCAGCTAGGGCGTTTTTGGGAGAGGCCGGGCTCGCCAACGTGTGGTGGTGCTTCCGGGAGTTGACTGACGCTGTAAGGCTTCAGTCGGCTCACGGCGGCGCGTGTGCACGTTGACGACTGCCAGGCGCTCGGAAAGCAATTGGGATTTTGACCACTTATTGCGCCAGGCAACGAGTGCTCAGAATCCTAATTATAGTTAGAATACGTTAAGTAGTTTAAGTAAGTAGAATAGGTAGTTTGTAATTTGTTTTATATAAAATCTCAATAATGATACCGAGTTTTAGTAAATTTTCTCGAGGAATATATATGTAAGATTAGTTCGTAAAATAGTTCGTAGGCCGAAAGGCAATAATTCTAAGATATAGTTAAGTTTAGAGCGTTCGCATAAGGACCAATAAATAAGAATAAGTATCCTGTTAATTTTAAGTTAGGTTTAATCATTTTTGTCTAGTATGTAAGTAGATATTTATCAATGAATAAAAAAATGAATTTCAAAGTCAAATATTGTTCTTAGAATTTTCTGCATTAAAGATTTCCAGCAGGGAGGAATATTGCTGGAATTGAAGTTTATCATGCCTTTATAAAATGCCTCGTTGTTACTCGTGCTAGCGAAAAATTTCAAAAATAGATCAAATCTGGCGTTATTAACATTATTGTGGCTCACTCCATACAATTCATTAGTAAATTTCTGGATCGTGTTCATTTAATCTTCATTCGAATTATCTCCTGGATTTATAAGATTTCTAAAAACATATTGATATTCATCATTTTTGAAGAGAAGATTGTACGCTTTTATTTTGCCTTTACGTACGAACGCTGCTGTGTAGTCACAACCTGTAAAAGCATGGAAGCCTGGCAAAGCTTGGCAAAGTGAGGAGCCTACATTTTTTGCTAGTTCTGTACAATTTACATATCCAATTTCATTATTATTTTTGGTAGTCATCCATATTTCAAGACCATCGAATTTATGATTGTTTCCAAGACAAATAATCAAAACACCGGTGTCTACTGATTTAATTAGCACTTTTGCGTTTTGTGGATATGCAAGAAATTACATTGATAATATATAATTCTTTACTTAGAGTTTGCTCCATCTGATTAAATTCTTCTTTGTATTTAGCTGGTATTGGCGTAAATTTCCTATAACACGATAGATGGTAACCACTTTCACTGAAATTGTCAAAATCTAAATTCAGATCACTGTATTTAAATTGTTTCATTTTTCTTCATTTTCGAATTGAATTATTTCTTCATTTACTGTAGCAGACTTATTACAGATGAAACACTTCATTATGAAATATTGATTGGAAAATTGAAGAAATTGTACGCAGTTTTGTAATGATCTACTGTAAAATGCGCTTTGCTTCTATATTTTTGAGAGTCTGTCACAAGATAAAAATGTACGATATTGAAATATTTAAATATCCAATACGTTTTTTATTTATATAATTAAATAAATTATTTTTTTATTTACTTAGAGAACTTTTAAATTTGTGTTAAAAACGAATTTTATTTAAAAACTGAACGCACTACACTAATCGAAACGTTCAACAAGCATGAAAGCAGCTGACTGAAGGGACAGGATGACCTAGACACTTACAAAGAAAAAACATTACTCCAAAATAAATAACTTCAACCGCTCCATTTTTATAATCTAAGAGGGTCAGAGCTATACTTCAAACTGGTATGACAGATGTTTTAGTCAAGTTTTGAGCTGTCATAAACTAGACAGAAAAAGGAACAAAATAAAAAAAAAAGTTATTCCGTGATAAGGGTAAAACTTTATCACTCATATGTTTTTAAAATAGGTATGACAGGCATTATTGCCAGAATAGCAGCTGTCATACCATTTTTTTCGAGAAGTACATAAAATTTCCAATAAAATGCGCTGGTTGAAATTAATTTCCGCGATAGGTGATAATTATAAATTATTATTGAAAATAAAAAAAATTTTAAAAAATAGTGGTGCCAGGATAGACCTCGTCATACCGGGCTTATTTTATTCGTTTTTTTATCAACTATTTTTTAATATAAACAAATTTGAAATCCGTATAAGTGCACTTTCAGGATTGTGGGCTCCCTGCCTAATATCCATATAATGAGTACGGACACTTCTTTATCAGTTCTTATCAGCAAGTACGTCTGTGTGTATATATTATTAAGTACTGTGTAAGATAGAGATAAAAGAGGAAGATTGTTTTTTTTTCGCAAAAGGGTACGGGATGCTCCGTTAAATAAAGACAAACATTAATTTGTCATACATTTTTAATAAAAACTAAATAGGAACTACATGTGTGTTATGCTAAGATATTTTTGCTTGTTGTTTGCGTAAAACCGCGGAGGTTTTTGCCAGACAATCTTGATTGAGGTTTCTTATCTTAACCTTTCCTTTGACGACTTCATCCGTAGAAAAATCATTTTCCACCCTTAAAATAATCAAAACTTATCTTAGAACAACAATGGGGCAAAACAGGTTGACAAATCTTTAGTTTAATTTATATATTTTATTATATTATAATTATAACAAAATAAGCAATATTTATTTCTTTTTGTTTAAGGGTTTCTTTTGTTGAATAAAAAATTGAGTTGAGACACGTTTATTTATAGAAAATGTAAGAAGAATATTTTTAAAAAAAAGTCGAGAAGAATTAGTCTTGAATTTAAGTAAAATAATGAAGGTACTTATCAATTGCTTGCTTATTAAAAAGTAATTTATATTTTTTTTAAGTGATGAAGAATTGGTTTTTGTTTTAGAAATAAAATCTAAATGCAACAAACATTTTGTTCTTTTAGCCTGAAAAATTCGTATTGTTAAATAAACTTTCTTAACACGATCGTAATCGTTATTTTTTATTTAATATCAAAATTTCTTTTTACTGGTAAAAATGATCTTAACAGCTATAGCAATTAAAACTTCACTGAACGACTACACATTTTTGGCACGCGTTGCTACTGAGTACGTTACTGTTTATTTTAAATGTTAAATGTTTAGATTACCTATAAGTACTCCCAAGTATATGCTACAATTAGAAACGGTAACGCCTCCTATGTTTCTGAACACATTAAAATTGCATTTTAATTACATAGTTAAAGTGATGGCTCTTGAGGAAGAAAGGCTACCAAAAAGCGTACTTACGCTTATCATAAGAACAAGAGGAAATCTGGTGCAGAAATGGGAGCATCTTGCGTCAGAATGTGGGGTAACCTTTAACATTACATCAGACCTGCAATCTGATTCTCTAAGAAGGCAGTTTGATATTCTATTAAAAAAAACTGTACCGAAGTTTGTTAATGAAGCCCAATCTTCCCAATATAGGTTGTACGATAGCAAAATAAAATATTAACTTGAAGAGCGAATATACTTTTTAAACTGCTTAACGACAGATAAAATAACTACTATTTTAAAAACGAGAGGAGAGTTGGTTCAATCAAATTAAATTCCGCACACACCCGAACTACCAATTTTGTGTAATATCTGTAAGGTTAATTACACTTTCTAGCGATATGACCCATTTAAAGGGATTTGAGGGAACGATTCTTCGGTTCATATGTTATTGACGAAGAAGTTGCAATCGGTATCTTAAACGAAGAACCAGGCTGACATTAATTGTTCAATAATACAGTCTTCCAAACAGAGACTTATGCTATCCTAATGGGTATGGACTATTTTGCGAGGAACAAGTAGAGGGGGCGAAGTATCTGCGTCTGTAGCGACAGTCAGGCTGCGCTTAAGGCCTTGCTCAACCCCTTAATCACCTGCAAAATAGTTCGTGAATGCAAGATATCTCTTAATTCGGTCGGAAGGCTGATTTCACGTAGACTTGTCTGGGTCCCGGGTCATAACGGGATCACGAGAATTGAGATCTCCGATGAACTTGCTAGACAGGGCTCAGAGGAGGACTCCTTAGGACCTGAACCGGCGATATGTCTGCCTGCGTCCTCGGTCAGGGCTTCCATAGACGGTTGAATTTCATATTAACACAATTTTTGTTGTCTCTCAACAGAAAAGACTGCAGACATTCATTGTTTTTACGTACCTCCTTAGACCAGCGTACCTTTCGCCGTTCCGTTCTGATAATAATAATGCAAAGGAGAATAATTGTTTCATGTTTAATATCATGTGTGATTTGGTGGAAGCGATAATCTTTTTGAAACCAAAAAATAAATGTAAACGGATCTGTAAAACAAGTTGTTAAATCTATACATATATTAAAAATAAATGCAAATGTATGTTTTTTTTTAAAGTAATTTATTTCATATAAGTTCTAAGTTTAACCTGTTTCGATTAATTGTATTTATTTTATTTCTTTATACATATATGTATAGGTATAGCTTGATATAGATTAAGAATTGCATATATCGAGAAATGTGCAATGTTTGAGCGAGATGATTGTAAAGAAAATGGAAACAAATATATTTTCAAAAGTCTATGTTATACTGAAGCTATAAAAACAATTTGATTTAACATAAAAAATATATATGAAAAATTAGCGATAGGAACAGTGTTAAAGTTATAAATATTTTAATGGCGATCTGGTGTTTTTCAATTGATTAAATAATCAAACATTTTGTTAATAAATAAGTTTTAGATACTCGTATTTGACAGATATTGCTCCTGCGACTTCCTCCTATTCTTTTGACACTATTTTTGCAATTATAGTCAAATGCATTCAGAGTGGAAATACACATATTATATCATCTGGTGATTTCAAATTAACGGAATCATAAAAGGATCGCAGAGATCAGATCAGATCAAACTGATGTTGTTATAGCAAAAAAATGGCTTGAATTCCTATCAAATCATTAATGAATGGAGTTCGACTTCGTTCATATGTCCACCACGAGAACGTATGCAGCGGTCGATACGTTGAACCCAATTTTGGATGACTCGGCCGCACATTTCGACCGATACGGCCGCTGTTTCTCGTTCAATATTGCCTCTAAGCTAATATAACGTTGCGGCTTGTTGGCATACACCAATGATTTAATGTAGCATTTAACCAAAAATGCGCTTCATCGATAAAGATGATTTTGGGATGAAATTCTTCATTTTCTCCGATCATGCCCATAGACCAATTCGAGAACTTACGCCGCTTCATAAGATCAAGTGGCTTTAGTTTTTGAGTCAGCTTGATCTTGTAAAGGTGGGAGAGGCCCAATTCTTGAGAACGCCGTGAAATTGACTGATTTGGCTGGTTTACGACGGACCCCTCATTATTCTCCACAATTTGGGCAAAACATAGTCCCACTGGCACGGCATCATCAAGCAGCGAATTTTCTGACTCAAATTTCTTCACTAGGCAATAAATGGCTTGTCTACTGGGACGAGAAGTACGGCCGAAAATTGGCGTTAACTTTGTGAAAGTTGCAACCACCAACTCGGAATTTCGGTGGTAATTTTAAATTATTTGTAAACGTTGTTCCTTCGTGTGCTTCACCATGATGAAAATGTTGATTTTTCTTTGACATTGACAGTTTCGTAATTAAAGGGTGCGTTCACACTGAATGTTTGAAGTTGTCAAGTCGCAAATGAAAGACCCTTTACAGTTTAATCAGCATATCGCGTATGACCAGATGATTTAAATATTTAAGATTATGCTGTCAACATGCGAAAGAGGAAGAAAATTTGCTTGTTTAATTGCTTTTTTTGCTTCTAGCTGCCAAGCGGTGAGTCTTGTCCAATAAATTCTTTGGCGCGAGCTTGCAGCCCTGGTATTCACCTTTATAACGCCGCATGGCATGATTCTTTACAGACAAAATCGTAAGAGCTACGATCAAAAAACCAATTTACAAAATCTTAATCAGAACCCCTTACCAAAATAAGATCTTTTGGTTTTTCGCTTCTAGCGCGTAACATACAAATGTACACGCTTATTAAGGTTCATTAGATACAGAAATGTAAGAGTTATTATTTTAAGGACATCGTTAGGTTCCAAGGGCCTCTTGGTAAAATAACATTCAACACATAAATACTTCATATTCCATTTTTAGTTATTAACATGTTTTTCAATAATAATATCCTTTTTTCAGTCTTTGACGAATTCTTTGTGCGACATTCTCAAATTGGACAACGGTGACGCTGACGGTACAAAATCGAGAATTTTCCAAAACCTTCAACTGATTTCAGCGCCGTCTGGTTTTCAATCTTAACAAACTAAACTGAGTTCTGGGTTCACTGACAAAAAAATACTGAATGAAGGTTTGTTTTTGGTTACAAGTAAAATGACGACTGAGTTATTACTGAGTTGCAGACAAAAAAACACTAATAAATAAATATAATGTCTGAGTTTATTACAACTTCCGCAGGTGTTTCTCAAGGATCCATTTTGGGTCCTTTGCTCTTTGCAATGTGTATAAATGACCTAGCTATAGTAATAAAATTTACTTAAGTTTTTGGCTTGGGTTAATGGAAAATGCGGTAGTTAAATGCAATGAAGACCTACAAATGATTCTCGTCTGGGCTCAAGAAAACTATTTATGACTCAACCATGTCTAAACGAAATGCCTAGTCATTAATTTAAGTGGGCTCAATGCAAGCAGTTTCCCCGCAATCTACCTTGGTAATACCCTATTGAGTTTCTGGACAAAGCAAAACATCTTGGAGTTTGGTTCAATAAAATTTTGCCACGGGATGACCATGTGCAGTAATTTCGCAAATGTATAATATACAGATATTATCTGCCTCGAGAACCTCTCGCTGTCCCAAAACTTCATCCCATTAGGCACGAGATTAATGTTAGTTACGTCCTTACTCATTCATTTAGTTACATATGGTTGCCAAATTTATTGTTGTCACAATCCACTCACTAAGCGTTAACTAAACGTTGCATTTAATAATAATATTGCACTTTGGCTGGTTTTGTTGGCGTTGTGTAGTCAGTTTCAGTCGCAGGAACCTCCCCGTGTAGCAGGTCAAGCTCCTTACTGGGACCGTAGGGATAGTTCCTAGATATTCAGGAAGATAAGAGTATTTGGTTATTTAGTTTAGGGAGGTTGAAAAATTGGTATCTTGGTCTTGGTGGTAAACAGCACGAGTTCAGTTTCAGAGACCTTAAATTGAAATATATATTTTCTTATCTTGCATATAGAAAAATATTTGTTTTTAATGCTAATTTTAATTTTCGATCTTCAACTTATTGATTATTTCACCTTCGACAATTTGAATCACGGTTCGATGTACAAAGCTAGGTTGAACAGTCTTTGTTCCACGGTCCCAAATCTCGACATTCCACTACGCATGTTGTGATGAACGATCACTTTCAAAAATGATGTTTATCAAAAATTACTTGCGTTATACTTTGACAGATAATCACTGTATAAGCAATGTAAAGAGCCTTTCATTACGGACTTGACAATTTCTTTTTTAAATAAAATGCAAACTACTTGAGATATCTCAATAAAAATGTATTGCCTTGAATTGCAAAACATTTATGAATTCGACTTTGTTCATATGTCCACCACGGGAACGTATGCAGCGGTCGATACGTTGGACCCAATTTTCAATGAGTCAATATTGGCTCTGAGCTTCTCTAACCTCGCCGGCTTGTTGGCATAGACCAATGATTTAATGTAGCCCCATTAAAAAACATTCTATAGGCGTTGAATCACACCATCTCGGCGGCCAATAGACGGTTCCATTTCTCGAGATTACACGTTCACTGAACTGAGACTTAAATAACTCGATTGTTACACCCGCTGTGTGGCTTGTGGCACCGTCTTGTTGGAACCACATATCAATGATGTTCAATTCATGCAATTGCTCAAAGAAATAACGTTCCAACATGTCTGTGTAGGGAATACCATTTAATGTAATGTGACGGTAATTTTCATCGACGAAAAAAAACGGCCGAATGACGCCACCGGCATGAAAGCCGCACCAAACAGTGACTTTATGCGGATTAAGTGCTGTTTCATGAAGCACATGAGGGTTCTCACCTGTCCGCATATTTTGGTTATTACAGAAGCCGTTTAACCAAAAATGCGCTTCATCGCTGAAGATGATTTTGCGATGAAATTCTTCATTTTCTTCCACCAATTCGAGAAAGTACACCGCTTCATATGATCAAGTGGCTTTAGTTCTTGCGTCAGCTTGATCTTGTAAGGGTGGAGGCCAGGAGCCTTACGCAAAATTCGCCATAATGTGGCCTGGGTTTGCGACGGTCGCCTCTACGGCAGAAATATTCTCCACACTTCTGATAAAACGTAGTCTCACTGGCACGGCAACATCAAGCAGCGAATATTCTGACTCAAATTTTTTCACTAGACTATGAATTGCTTGTCTACTGGAAGGAGAATTGCGGCCGAAAATTGGCGTTAACGCTCTTAAAGTTCCGACAACCGACTCGGAATTTTGGTAGTAATTTTAATTATTTGTAAACATTGTTCCTTTTTGTTTTTCGCCATGATAAAAATGTTGATTTTACTGAATATTTTGACATTGACAGTTTGGTAATCGGTTTAAAGGTGCGTTTACACTGAAAGGTTGAAGTTGGCAAGTCGCTTATGAAAGACCCTTTTAAGCAATTTATCGATTCTTTATTAAAGTGAAGTTTTAGACGAACTGAAATTTGATGAAATCAAAGATAAGTTTGTAACCCTTAAGTACAAAAAAGCCGTGATTTAACTACTTAATTTTTCTGGAAAATAAGTATATTTTATAAGCACAAATTTTGATGAAAAATATTGTATTTGCTTCGATTTTTTTTTGCTTAGAAAATCTGGGGGCCCTCTAAATCACGGGGCCCTACATGCAGTTCAAAATTGTATGATATTCGTCACTGAGTCATATACGGGCTAAAACTATAGAGTTATTCTGGATAAACAATTTTTGACAACCTACTTTTGAAAGGTAGTTGGATGTAACAACTGCTGGTTATGAAAACCTCATACGGCCTCTTAACCGTCGGTCATTGTAGGTGAAGTCCACATAGTCAAATTAAGTCAAATTTGGTCCGAGGAAACAGACGTTTCCTAATGTGGATACAGGTACAATAAGTGCCTTACCTCTGTATAAGATTTCAACTATTTATTTGAGGAGAAAATAATTAATCGCTTGCCTTCCTAAAATAACGATAACTTTAACATCTAAACTTACCGCCAGCACATAAGAATGTAACTAGGTGAAATAAACAGCTCTATATTCGCACTTAAACTACCCAAATTTACAATATCATACACAATGCCCAGTTTTGATGCCTAGTCTACATTCTCGCTTAGAGCGTTTTGATGGCTGAGGGGAGGATGGGATGACTGTTGCGCTTGCTGGTGGTGGTGGTGGTGAAGGTCAGACCCATTGTTGTTATTTGTCATGCCATTCATTGTGGTGGCTGTCATGTCTTGGGCCTCATTTTTCCTATTGTTATTGAGCGCATGATGTAAACTCAGAGGTGGAAGATGTAGCCCTGGAAATGCTAAGCCTGCAGCAGCAGCAGCATGTAGTGACTGTAACAGTGCTGCTGAATGCTCTTGGGCCTTCCGCCGCAATTCAGCAACAGAACTCGAGCGCGGGTCCGAATGATTGGAAATTGGCGGTGAGCCCGGTGAATTCGACGAAACTGGAACTGATGGTGGTTTTATTGGGCAACACGAGCATAGTCCGGGAAAGGCTGCAATTAAAAAAAACACCTTTTATAAAAGTAATTTACATAGTTTTTTTATTGTTCGCTGTTTATTTGAGTGCACACATAAATCTTCGAATACAGGTCGATGACTGCACCTGATGTGGGACAGCTACTGTCGATGACAGGATGAGTGCTGCCATTAAAAGTTAATTTCACTAAAAGCGAGTGCCCTTATGAAAGTTAAACTTCTCTTCAGGGAATTTCCTTTAAAATTTGATAAAGCTCCATGTAATGAAATTTAATTATGGCAGAAGAACCTATAGTACACGAGGCGTCATAAAGTATGAATCCTGTCTACCAGGGTGAGTGTCAGGTGTTTCCCTGGTTTTCATAAAATGAAATGTAATATTCCGTAATGGAATGGAATCTGCTGTCATTCTTCCATGGGAAAATCAAAAATTAAAGGAAGCTGTGGCGATGAAGGGGAATAATGGAAGCGGATCGCTTGCATTGATTGACAGCCATCAAATCTCTAAACATAGTTACTCCGATTGGATTTGGAATAATCCGTCTTGTGCTTCAGTGACAGCAATCGGAGAGTGGGTGGAGGTTTATGAGTGGCACTATACGTTACGCTAAATTGTTTAAAACAAAAATAAAAGGAAAAAATTACCTTTTAGTCCTGGGAACAATGGCTGGGAAAACTGTGAACTCAACGACGCCAAGTGGTGATGGGGTAGAAATAACGGTTGATTGGATCTTTGTGCGGATGTATCGAGCACCGGTCGAAAACCCCCATTACTGAAAGCAAATAATTCGATTAGTCAATATTAATGGTATGTTTTTTGAATGTCGTCGTTTAATTAATGTGCCATCACTCAAAACAACTACGCACGCAGAACAGTGCATATTAAATTAAAATTAATTAATTTCGAGCTGAAATTAATTAGCATGCTCCATAGCCCCGTTACCCAAAATATTAATTATTTAATTTTACGAAATTGAAATGGATGGATAGTCTGGCATCTGTACGATGGGAATGGTTATGTATACGACAATAAATATGTATCTACTCGTATGTATTGAGCGATGATACACGACGCTTGTGTATACAATTTGTGTTGCATAAGCAGGCTCAAAGTCTCGTTGCGCACCGACAAAGAAGAATGGTTGTTTCTATTTGACATATAATTGACAACCGACATGTCATGCGGGCCTAGATTATGGTTATGCATGTGAAAAACCCTTTCTGTGTCTCAGTGATATGATTGCACGCTACACCACCATCATAGATGATACCATCTATCAAATCCACCCAAGCATATAAAATGATTTGTGCTGGCATCATCTTATTTGGATACAATTCAATTTTTCGCGCACAAGACACTCAATTAATATTGTTAATTGAGAGTAATTGAAGTATGTTTGGTAATTGCATTAATGACACGATCACAAACACTTTAAGAATTTATACAGAGGCAAGCAGGCAATGTACGGATACCTCATAATGAAGTGGAGCCTATGGAGCCAGTAGTACCAGATCGTGGGTAATTTCCCTTTTTATGGGTATTTCGCATGTCAAAATAAGCGGAAAAGGGAAAAGGATATTTTCATACCTTTCACAACAAGAAAAATGGATTTTTGTATTTATTTAATTATTTTATTATTTCAATTGTTATTATCGTCGATAATGACGCAAGCTAAACTAGGTATCATGAATTGGACTCGTTAACCGCTTACCTACTATTTCAGCTGATTCGATTGCACGAATAGGAACTCGTAACCCATACAAACCATTTTACGTAACGAAAAGTAGCGATAAATCAATTTTAGTTAATTAAAAAAAAATAAAGCTCTTGATGACTTCATTTATATACTCGTACCTAGGTATCAACACATTTAAGCGAATAAGCAAAGTGCTCCCTGAGTTGGGCTGAGATATCGAATTCAAGAAATTTCAATAAGGATATTATTGTTTCCTGAATTGAGCCTCTTTCAAACGTCTTAGATACTTTGTGTTTTTTGTTTGCTACTTTATAATTGTTTCCTTGTGCCACAGGTGCGGAATTATTCAAAGAATCATGGTGGTGGACAGATGAAGCTAAATCAGTGCTAAGTGACAAAAAAGCGGCATTCAAAGCTGTGTCAAAGTGCTTCACTTATAATGAAGATGAAAAAGCCCGCCTCGAATTGGAATACAGACTTTGCAAGAGGCTCGCAAAGAGAACATGCGCTCAAATTCATGCAAAGTGTGTGGAGGGAGTTTTTCGGGAGTATGAAGAAATTTCTTCTTCGCCTGCTGATAGAAACCAGGCTGTCCACGAACTCCGATAAATCAGTTTGAACAAGGGCAAAACCATTTGCAAAATAGCCGCTCAGGTAAGGAAAAATGCTTAGGAAATCCGTTCGCCAAAGTTCATCAACAATGTTCAAGGGCTGCTTCTTGATTTGATAAAGATTCCGAGTTTTCTTAACAATTTTCTCGATGAAAACATAATTATGTAAGATTAGTTCGTAAAATAGTTTTTAGGCCGTTAGGCAATAATTATAAGATAGAGTTAAGTTTAGGGCGTCCGCATAAGGATCAATAATCTAGATTAAGTATCCTGTTAATTTTAAGTTAGATTTAATCATTTTTGTCTAGTATTTAAGTTGATATAAGGTAATAATTAATAAAAATGAATTTAAAAGTAAAAGTAAGGGCTGCTTCTTGTGGATGCCAAACAAATACTGGACAGGAGGCAAAAGTATTGTTAAGGACTTCTAAATGAACAATTTCCTCGGATATACTTTTCGAGAGCTGTTCCTCACAATGAAGAAGTACTCGACATTTCGAGTGTCGAAGAAGTTAGGACGGCGGTCAAAGACTCCAAAAAGCGAAAAGCGAAAAAGTTGGGCCGGGCGAGGTACCATCTTCAGTTCTGAAAAAAAGTGGGAGACATCGGGTCCAAATGGCTCATGATGCTCATCTCCAAATTAATAAGAGATACGCGATACGTGAGACTGTGACAATTACCTTTCAATCAAGCTGATGTCACACACAATGAAGATCGTTGAGCGGCTGTTATATATATAGAATGTGGAAAGTAATGCGGCTATCTGAAGACAAGTGCGGGTTTGTCGCAGGTAATTCAATCTAAAGTATAAGGATCATTATTGGAAAACACCGTGATTCCTTAAAGATTTGCATATGTTGTTGGTTGATTTTGAAAAGGGTTTTGATAGACAACAGACCTCTTGTGTTATGGGTGGCGCTTAGACAAGGAGGTGTTCCAGAAACCTACGCACAGATGATCATGGACATGTATGAGGGAGTAGAGATAAGAGTAAGATGCCCAGTTGGCGTCACTGATAAGTTCGCAATTAAAATCTGTCAACGGCAGAGAAGCGTTTTAAGTCCCTTGATATTTATAACAGTCCTTGATTATCTGCTTGAAGGAATAGTGATGGACTCCAAAGTGAAGCAGTTATTCATTGCTGACGATTAAGAGACATAATAAGTGAAGTTCAAACGTCCCTTCAACGAACACTTGGTGAACAGGTGGACGTTTTGGGGGGCAATGTGTATCGTAATAGTCAGAAAAACAGAATAATTGTGCTGCCCGTTTTCTGGTCAACTTCAAAGTATCCCAGACATTTATATGAATGGAAGAGTAATTCCCAAGTGCAAAAAGTTCAAATATCTGTGATCTATGATCAATAGCGAAGCAGACTGTGATGACGAGGTAAAGCATCGCGTAAGCGTATAGGGTGGATGAAGTGGCGGGAGAACTCAAAATGCCCCCCACACTGAAAGGAAGGCTCTACCCCACAGTTGTCCTCCCGGCGCTCACAAACGGTTCACTATATTGGAAAATGTACAAAAAGTTCGATGACCAATTAACGATAGCAGAGATGAAGATGATTCGCATAACAGCAGGAGTAACAAAGATTAATCGAAGAAGAAGTTCCAAGATCCGAGGAAGTCTTCACTTCAAAGAACCTAGCTCGAAGAAAATAGAGAGTGACCGGCTCAATTGGCACTGTCATGTTTATTTATTTATTTATTTCATCAAACGGAGGTACACTTGGTCCTCTAATGGATTACATACTTAATTCGACAAATTGTTAACATACTTAATTAACCTCACCAGAGTTTGTTAAAAGCATAAGCAATTGATTTTTGAACGTATTTCTACTTAGATTAGAGTAAAGATCAATGAGATTCCCAACTGAATTAGCTTCTCTTAAGCATCTAGTTATTGTTTCATTATATCCATATTGTACTCTATGAATAGGCTCAACAAAAATATATTAATTTCTCAATAGACCTTCTCACGACAAATGAACGCAAAAAAAAAACGAAAAAAAAGGCAAACAGCTGAATGAAATGAAGGAAAACAATGGCGAATTTACATGGCGGGAAATACGAGTACGTTCTTCTCGAATATTTCCTAAAAATTTTATAACAAAACCAATTTTAACAAAAAAAAAAGTTCCGGAACTAAGAAGGAGTACCCAAACCACGTTTTGGAATATTAAAAAATTAATATTTTAATATGATTGTGTACAAAAAATAAAACTGAAAAAGTGAGAATCGCGTAGTTGTGTCAACAAATGTTTTTGTTGCGAATATCTCGTAATAAGTTTAATTATAACAAAAACAAATTTCCAGAACTACGAGTAAGAAGGAGTATCCAAACAATATTTTGGAATACTAAGAAGTTAACAATTTATTAGGATTCTGTACAAAAAATAAAAGTGAAACTGTGGCAATCGCGTTGTGGCAAAAAAATATGCAAAATGCTGACGAATCCACAAGCTACAAGGTTATTATTTGCAAACACTTTCAATTTCTACTTTTGATTCACACACATTTTTCAATTTTTGGTCAACATGTTTACTGTTTCTATTGCTTTTTTTGCTTTAACATACTTTCTCAGGTTTTTTTCTCTATAACTTGGTCCTTTATACTCTTCAATAGCTGCTGTTTTCACTTAAATATTCACTTCAATTAAAAATCACAATGATTAATCCATACGATTTGTGCAAATTTCGGCAACTTTATCATTCAATTTGCTTTTGACGTTTAAGAAACGGATTCGGCACTTCAGAAAGAGATAGCTTGATGAAAAGGTCTATGGTATCATGGGTCTTCGATATCTGATCTGTGTAAGCAGGTAAGGATAATTTATATGGTTAGTTAGGTCTCTCACAAACATGATCGAAAAATACCTCTGCAGAATACATAAAGGCAAGATTCCAATCAGTTGGCATCTAATATTATATGGTGGCAAGTCGATATTCTAATTAAGCTTTTTTATCGCAGCTCTAGTAAACCATTTTAATCTTTTCAATCCTTGCAGAGTATTTACATATAGTATGGATTCCAAATAACAGGGCAGTATTCTAACGAATACCTCACATATGCAAAATATAAGTATTTTAGGGTATGCGCCGTGTCAGGAAAATTTTGAGAGTTTCGCAACATAAATCCCATCATTGACCTGCATTTTGCGACGAGGTAGTCTATGTGACTAGTGATATTGAGCTTACAGTCGAATAATACGCCTAAGTCTGTTTTGGATGAGATGGTTTCCAAGGGCAGATTTGCTATATTGTAGGTAAACTGAATTTGTGAACGTTTCCGGCAGAACACTAAAATTTAAACAGTTAATTGTACACCAATCTGATAATCTGTTGAGGCCTTCCTGCAACCATAAACAGTCCTGATGTGAATTAATAGAATGAACTTTTTTTAAGTCATCAGCGAACATTAAGCATTTAGAATTAAGGATGCATTTTTTTTTTTTTTTTTTTTTAAAGGAAATCCAAATCCCAGAGCACTCAGACTCGGTAACGGTCCATTTTACTACCAGGCAGAAATCTTTTTGGTGTAGAAGCATGTGAATGGGTGGCGTATGTTGTTGTTGCCCATGGGGATTGAACCTGCACCGCACGGGTCAGAAGCCAACACACTAACCCCTACACCGTCACCACCCTTCATATGCTTTTCAATGATGACATTCGGAATATCATTAACAAATAAAAGAAATAACAAAGGCCCAAGATGGCTGCCTTAGGGGTCCCCCGAAGTAGCGTCAATGCGATGTGAGACAATACCATTAATCCTAACAAACTGCAAGCGTCCTCTTAAGTAAGTATACTGTTCTTTATCAAATGCTTAGTACTTCCAAATTAGATGTAGTTATGGTGTCTGAATCATGGCTTAATCCTAGTATTTTTTCCCAACTCGTTATGTTTCTTGGTTTTAAATTGTTTAGCAATGATCGTCTAGACAGAATCGGAGGTGGTGTGTGTATGTACGTTAGAGAAAATATTTTGTCCAATAATATCTATTCGTCAAGCCTTTCAGTAGTACAGTTTCTTTGTATTGAGCTAACAACTCCCTTGAAAAATGCCTACTTGTTGCTGTTTACTGTCCCCCAAACTGTTTTAAAGAGGATTATCTAACGGAACTGGAAGATATCCTACTGAAGTTAAGCCCAAATCATTTGCCAGTAGGTGGTGATTTCAATGTTAATCTTTTGGATAACAACAGCACTACACGTTTGTTTCACTATTTCTGTGATAAACTGGGATTGTCGGTCATTAACAATCGGTATCCGACATGCTTTCAGTCGAGCACGAATCCATCTTTGATTGATCTGTTCTTGACCAGCTCAAAGCACAGAATTCTCTGTAATGAGCAAGTAAGACCTACTTCTGAATTCATTCACGATTTTATTTTTTGCTCTCTTGATTTTCATGTAAACGAGTTACGTAACAGTGGATTTTATAGTTACAGATCATATCGAAATTTCGATTTAGCAAACCTTGAATGCGACTGTAGCAACTTCAATTGTCACGCAATTTATAACTCACCTGACATTAGCGACAAAGTTGAGTTATTTAATTCTATTATAGGCAGATTATATAATGACTACGTTCCTTTAGTCACAAAACTGGTTAAACCTAAACACTGCCCTTGGTACAACAATGATATGAATTTTCGTATCAGAGAGAGAGAGCGTTTTTATAAAACATACAAATAAACCCTTCAGCGTTTAACAGAAGACAGTACACAGTTGCTCGTAATAACGCCAATGCTGCTATTCGCTCACTTAAAAGAAGGTATTTATTGAAAAGACTTGATCCTTCATTATGCTCAAAAGATCTCTGGAGGAACCTCAAAGCTGAGGGTGTAACTGCCGATAGAAGCAAATTGAAATGTTCCTAGAGTCCAGAAGATAAGGTTTTCGAAAAAATCACAGCTGCGAATCAGCCGTGTTGAAGGTAACTTCTGATCTACGTTTTGCACTTAATATTGGCAATTTTGGACTTATGGTCCTCCTGGACATCACTAAAGCATTTGACAGCATTGATCACTCAATCTTATTAGCCAAAATTAGGGAATAAGTACAAATTTTCCTGTGCTGCCATTAAATTATTAAGTGAATACCTTAAAAATAGGGTACAGATTGTCGAAGCTGTGAGTGGAACATCCTTACCATTGGTTGTAAATTCCGGGGTGCCACAGGGTTCAGTTTTGGGCCCCCTGCTGTTTTCAATATTTATTAACGACCTTCCTGAATCGGTTGTAAACTGCAAAGTGCTGATGTATGCTGATGATATCTCAATATACCTAGCTCGACCTATAGGTTTAATGGAAGATTGTGTTGCTCGAGTTAACGAAGATCTAGGGAGAATTTGAAGCTGGTCTACATTAAATAAACTTCAGCTTAATCCATTGAAAACTGAGCCTATGATCCTCTCGAGATCTCAAGTTAATTCACTTGGTTTTCCAGCGATTGAACTAGGTGGCAAAACTATTCCGTATGTCAGTAAGGTTAAATATCTGGGCTTCTGCATTAACTCATCCCTTAGTTGCTGTGATGCAGTCTCTGATAAAATTAGGAAAGTTTACGCCGGTGTTCGTTCCCTAAGATGTTCATCTCACCTGCTGGTTCCCAGCATTAAACTGCGTCTAGTAAAAAGCCTGATTGTTCCGTTCTTTACGTTCAATTGTAATGTCTATACTTCCATGGATTATGAATGTCATCGTAAACTAAATGTTGCGTTTAATGATTCCGTAGGTACACCAGTGTTGACATTAATTCTACTCTTGTGGGTATCAACCTGGATAAATACTACTCCTTCAGAAATCTGTTAAAGATGCATAGTATTATTCACAACAAATGTTTGGTATACTTAAGTGAAAATATACATTTTTCTCAGTCACGTAGAGGAGTTTGCTTAATATTTCCACGCTTTTCTCACACAATAGCAGAACGCTCCTTCATTGTGTTAGCGATTCGACTCTGGAATTCCCTTCCTGTCGAATTGCAGACGATTACTTCACTACCCTTATTCGAGAGTAGGATATTTCAACACCTATCAACCTAGAGGGGCGTTCAATATATTCTCGGTATCGGGGTGAAGCTGTGGTTGTATATATAAATTGACTTATTTATCAAGTAATACTATTATTTTAGTGCATTCATGTAAAATTTCATATAAATGTGATTATTAATTCGCGTTTTATCTCTAGTTAAACAGAATCATAATGGCAACTGAGACGATGATGGTGAAAATTGAGCATCGCGCTGTAATTAAATTTCTCACTAAGCAAGGAAAAAGTCAAAAAACTATTCATGAAGAGATGGTGGCTGTTTACAAGGGTTCCGCACCTTCATTATCAACTGTGCAAAAGTGGTCAAGTGAGTTCAAGAGAGGCAGAGAGAGCATTGATGACGACCCCCGCTCCGGCGCCCCGGCTACTGCTTGTACTGGAGAAAGCATCAAAGAAGTCGAAAAACTTGTTCTTGGGGATGCCCGAATAAAGGTGAAAATGATGGCAGAGATCACCAAGCTTTCAATTGGTACCATTCACACCATTCTTCATGACCATCTTAACCTTTCAAAGGTCAGTGCAATGTGGGTGCCACGAATGCTCACAGCGCCTCAGAAAAAAGTGAGAATCGCATGCTGTAGAGAGCTTTTGGAGATGTGTAGTGAGAACGCGTTTATGGATCGAACTGTTACTGGGGACGAAACATGGGTCCACCACTATGACCCTGAAAGCAAACAAGAGTCCATGCAGTGGCATAAAAAAGGAACAGACCACCCGAAGAAGTTCAAAGTCACTCCGTCTGCCGGGAAGCTCATGGCCACAGTTTTTTGGGACTCAAAGGGAATCTTGCTCATTGAGTACAAAAAAAAAGGTGAAACCATCAACGCCACATCCTACGCTTCCACTTTGCATAATTTGCGGGAGGAAATTAAATAGAAAAGACGGGGTAAACTCGCAGCGGGTGTGTTGCTTCTTCATGACAACGGCGCGAGTTGCCAAGGCTGCTGCGCGAGATTGTGGTTTCGAAGAAATCCAACACCCACCCTATAGTCCAGACCTTGCCCCTAGTGATTATTTCCTGTTTCCCGATTTGAAAAAATGTCTTCGTGGAAAAAGATTTTCGGATGATGAAGAACTCAAGTCGGCAATAAATGGGTACTTTGCAGAGAAAGAGGAAATTTATTTTTTGAGGGTTTAAAAAAACTTATCTCAAGATGTAACAAATGCATTGATGTTAGGGGAAATTATATTGAAAAATAAAGACAATTTAAATTGAATTCGCATTTTCCTTCATATCGATACCGAGAATATATTGAACGCCCAAGTTTTCTTTTCTCTAAATTTTTTTGTTTTATTTCTTTATAGATATACATAGATTTAGATATATAGATACTTAATTTTAAGATTATAAATCTTGTAGTATCGTGTATTAATAAGTTAAAATAAAAAAAAAGTAAGAATTGAACCATTTTAAGAGACTTGAGTGAAAACCAATGTTACGCAATTTGTTAAGAAGAATATCGTTTACTCGATCAAATGCTTTTGCAAAATCAGTGTAGATGACATCGCACTGCATCCCATTTTCCACGTTGTTTGCGATAAACTTTGTAAAAATTGTGAGATAAGTTTCTGTGGATGTTCCAGCAATAAAACCATGCTGATACGAAGAAATTGTGTCCTTAAGAAGAGCTGTAAGTTTACCACAAACAAGTTGTTCGAACAGTTTCGGGATAGTGGACATTTTAGATATTGGACGCTCACTATCGTCATCTTGTTTGGGACCAGATTTATAAATCCCTGTTAAGAATGAGCTCTTCCAAGCATCGAGAAAAATTCCTTGCTTCAAGGAACTATTGAAAAGCATATGAAGGGGCACGGAACGTTCAGCTGCGCTTTTTTTTTTAAATAATGGGAGGAATTCAATCAACGACTCCCCTCATGCCGGATACTAAATTGGATCGGACAGCGCAACTACTCGTACTACTTCAGTAATATTATAAATGCGAAAGTAACTATGTCTGTCTGTCTGTCTGTCTCGATTTAACGCCAAAACTACTGAACCGATTTAAATAAAATTTGGTACACAGATAGTCTAGAGCATGGGAATGGACATAGGCTAATTTTTAGCTTTTTACCGCCGGAAAATGCTTCATCCGCCGTCCAGAAGCGGAGGTCTAAGCTGATATCTTCTTAGCATTATAAGGCTACTGTAACAACAGAAAAAAAAATCCCTTTAGCGTAAGCAAATTATAAAAAAAAAAAAAAAAAAAAAAAATCTAAGAAAAGTTGTAACTCTCGAATGCTCTAGCTTTGGAATGACTCATCCAAATGAAATAGGATTTTTTTTAATATAAATTTCAATTATGCACAATGCAACAATCTATATATATAAAAGAAAGTGTCCGAAGCGATGTAACCGCATAACTCGAGATTGGCCGAACCGATTTTGATGATTTATACTTTGTTGGAAAGGTATGTTCTCAGCACGGGTTTTAGAAGAAAAAAAATTTCAAAATGGCTTATTTTGACCACCCGCGCGTGTTACGACAGGTTTTTTTTCGATTTTTTTTAATTTTTTTTTTTTTTTTCATTTTGTATTTATTTATTTTGGTAACAACCAAATAAAGAATCACATTTGAATGTAACATATCGTATCAAAATTGAACTGTCAGATAGACACGCAACGTAACGCCACCTATTATCGATCAATTGAGAAGCCAATTTTGTTTCATGTTTGGTGGCGCTGTCGGATTCGGATTTCTTCATTGCGATTTTGTGAGTTTTTGTGAATTAAAATTGATATGAGAATATATCTATATCTATTTATATATATATGTATATAAAAATCAATCCATATTTGCGTTTGTTGCCGGTGTTTGGCCAAACGCGTTAACCGATTCCAATGAAATTTTTTTTAAAAGAAACGTCTATACGAAGGATGTTATGTATGTGCGATGTCTGTATCTGCATCGGTGTGTAAATTATGTGTTTCTTAAAAAAGAAAAAAAAAATTGACAATGTATTTATACACTGTGTGTTTCATATGTAGGTATCATGTGCTTTGAAAAAAAAAAAACAAATTTAAGTGAAATAATAAAAAGTTTTTTTGTGTAATATTTTCTATATATAAAAAGCAATCCATATTTGTGTTTCTTGCCGGTGTTTGGCCAAACGCGTTAACCGATTCCAATGAAATTTTTTTCCATGAAAGGCGACGTCTGCACGAAGGTTGTTATGTTTGGCTATATCTGCATCGGTGTGTGAGATATGGGCATTTGAGTGAGTACACATGCATATGTGCGTATGCGTGTAAATTACGACGCAGATACAGAGACCGTACAGACGTCACTTATTTTGTTATCCGAACAAGCATATGAAAGAGGGAGACCACACGAACGTTTCAAGCTTATTGTGGAATTTGTGCGCACTTTCATTCTTGAGATATCGTGTGTTCAATATTTTATTCAAATAACTCTTATTGAAATTTTTTGCATTTTTTTGTGAATCGGACATCGGAAAGTTGCTTTTCCAACATTGATAACAATCGGTTTGGAAGTGAATGAAAAGTGATTCAATCGAAGTTTTTTATTTTCGCTTTGTTGTTTGATTCGCAGAAGTAAGCTGACATAGGCGCCTGCCAGACAACAAGCACCTACTCTAAACGGAACAACGAAGTTGTGTGAGCGGCCTAAGCCATGCGGAGAAAAATGTGCAGTCCATTTCACCGGCTGAGCTCAAATCAGGCAATCTTCGGTATTGGCCTGAGAGTGTTTCTGTGAACTTTGGTCAAAATCGGTCTTCTTTTTTTAGGCGCAGCAACATACGCCAGATACCCGCTATAGACAATTATAAGGAAGTCTACTCGAACATATTGGCCAATAGAATTCTCGGGCACGGGCAAAGCCGGGCAGGTGCAGCTAGTTTAAGATATAAATCATCTTTGTAGGTTATCCTGAAGTTGAAAAATAAGCGTTAAACTATAAATTTTATACAAATCAAAAATGTAAAATGTTCGATTGAAGCTAGGTCGTTGGAATTTCCCAGCGTTGTGTGTGTGTGTGCGGCACAAATCTGTTTCTATACCTATACCTTTTGTGCAATGTGCCTTTTCTTTCTTTTTATACCCTATTCTAACGGTATATTAATTTTGACGCATATTTTGTAACATACCTTAATATTGCCCATAGACCCCTAAAAGTTACTATATTTATGATCAGCATCGATAGTAATGTCGATCTAGCCATGTCCGTCCGTCCGTCTGTCGGCAAAAATTAGGCCTTTAAACTGGACCTAGAGAGCTGAAATTTTAACCATATACTCTCTAGGGTCCCGAAATAATCAAGTTTACGAATTTTTGAAATCCGCCCACAAACTCAAAAAAACAAAATTTTGGAAAAAATCGAATTTTGAGCTAGAAAGCTGACATTTTTTATATATGATCTATGACTCCTAAAACTGCTCGGGATAAAAAAATTTCAAAATCCGCCCACTGACACGCCCACAAATAAATAAAAGAATTTTTTTGAAAATCCAAAGTTTGAGCTAGGGAGCTGAAATTTATAATATATACTCTCTAGGGGCCCTTTATGCTCATGTGTTAATTTTGTTTAAATCCGCCTACTGACACGCCCACAATTAAATAAAGCAACTTTATTGAAACATCCAAGTTTGAGCTAGGGAGCGTTTTTTTTTGATAAAATCCTTTAAATGGTATATAACAAAATATGTAGAGCGTTCTTAACAATTCAACCATACTTAGACTTTTGTCACGCCCACTTATGAGGGATAGGAATAAGAATAGGGTATCCAACAGTTCGCCCAAGCGGAGTGTAGCCCGTCCCTATGTTTTTTATACACCTTTTGCAGTTTGTGTTTTTTTTTTTATGGCGCATGGCCATGGGATTGAGAAAGATAGGGTATGAAATGTAAATGTCATTGAGAGGGAGTCACAGTCAGAGTATATCCATATAATGAGTAGGGACACTCTCGACGTTTTCTTTATCAGTTCTTATCAGCAAGTATTTTGTTTTGAGAAGTGGCAGACCGGCGAAGCAAGGCGAGCACGGGACAGCTAGTCGATAAATATAAGCTACCAATGGCTAGCAAACATGCAAGTAACTGAAAGGTCTGATAACAACGCACCATTATACTGCATACTATTAGGAATTCCAGTCGATTTTTGTTTGCCATTGATGAAACTCCAAAATCGTTTACTATTGACTTTAAGGTCTGATTCCACTGAAAGGACATATGGCTTATATAAAAATTTGCTAAGAACTTTAAAATCTTTTTGAAGCCGCCTATATTTCAGAAGTAATTCTCGATCATAAGATGATTTGCGCAACTTTTTATAAGTCTTGCTTTTCAAATTAGCTATTTAGATGGATTAATCTTTTATTAAACCATATGGGTCCGAAATTTGTTCAAAGTAGAGATCCCACCAACCCTGTCAAAATGGCAGTATCAGTCAACGTTCCAATACAAATGCGAAAAAGAGGCAGGCAGGCCTTAAAACTTTGTATGAACTCAAGTTATTTTTGTAGCAGGGGACAGACTGCTTTCCTGCGTACGCCCTTGCGTCTGTTTCATATCAGTTTCCTGTCGGAAGCTATTGCTTTGGCTTTTCTGTTTTTATTCTTCATTTATCGGTGCCCTGAGTAATTAAGATATTCATCGTGAGATGCTCTGACTCTACTAAATTTTTATCCACCGCTTGCAAGCATCTTTTTTTATTGTACCGGATTGCTTTCCAGCATTTTCAAAGGACAGTATCGAACAGGACTTTGACTCTGAGCGCTTACTTGATTAAATAACTTAACAACTCCGGCACTTTGTTCCTCTGTATCGGTTATTTACTATCCCGACATCGGTGAAGTTGCATCACATTTCTGTCTTGAAAAGGTTTTTGCGATGTTGTAGTTAGGTCTTTCATTTATCAGTGTAAGCGAATCAGCATACGGGTACTTAATTTGACTGGATCTAACCAGCAAAAGGAGTACCTACAGTAAACCTACTGGGTTAAGGATTTAATTCTCCCCGAAAGAATATCACCTTAGAATGCAATTACACGGCAATGCTTTCAATTTTGACTTTGCATTCATGGAGCATGGTACGTACCCGTACCTAGACACCACTTTCGAAAGGATGGAAAGCAAAAGCAAATGGAGAGAAAGGAAGTCTTAATACCGGTCGGATTGTTCCATGCAAATTGCGAGAGCACTGAGTGTAATGATGGGGCGCAACCCGATTTGTCTGAAATAGAGGAGCTGGCATCATTGCGAGTGTTGTGGCACTAAAATAGTTATTTTTCCTTTACGTTCTGCACATCTTTCAATATTTAAATGGCAAGGATATACAGCATACAGAGTGAAGTTCGTTTCCCTTCCGCCATTAGGAGGAGGCAGACCCTCTGTCGTAGGATCTCTCCATATTTTTCCCAAACCAACCATGTACACCTTTATGTTTTTGAAAAGATTTCTGAATAACTTCTGAAAGTGTTTTGTTTGCCCCGTCTTGTCTTTTGGTCGGCAACCAAGACTGTCGTCGACTTCTGATGACTCTGTGTGTGCCATACTTACGAGTATATATATGTAACGTGCCAGCACTTGAGAACTATAAACATCCGTGGCGGTCGTCGACGGTGCTCCTCCTGCATACAACTTCCCGTAGGATGGAGGCAAATGTGAGAAAATTCCATAACAATGCGAGGCTTTTATTTCTGTTTGTTCCCCATCATCTCCAATAGAAAACACAAGTGTGGAGGAAGAGGTGGCGTAGCTAGACTGCATTGTTGAGTGACTCGGGCTCTGTGAACGTACGAGTATATAATTCGACGTGATGTGTTCCTCCAGGATTTTTCTTAATTAACAAAAATTGCTGCAAGGGTAATAGACGAACAAGAGTGAGACTTGGAGTACTGACAAATGGAATGAAGCAAACAACAAATTTGACAAGCAAGAGCCTAACGAGTCTCCTCCTCAGGGATAATGTGCATGCAAAATTAAATTACGCAAGAGGATGAGTGCTTAATTACGGACATTTATCGTCGCAAGAAATTCGCTTTATTGTACTCTATTTTAGCCAAAAGCCTCCTCTTTAATGCTTCTAAGTCGTTGACTTGCCAGCACTCGGCAGCACGGGGCGCGTCGCGTAAAAAAAACTATTTCACCGACGACGATAACCCAGATTTGCGTTGCGCTGATTCTAAATTCCCCAACTAAACGAGTCGCTTTTTCAGTGTCCCTGTCTAGTGGATGGATTAAGTTGATAACGTAAAAACTCACAAAGCCATGGCATAAACCTCTAATAGGATTTCCATTTAATTTAGGGCTTTTGGGCGACACATCTCTGTACGCCAGCATATCGTCAAAACACCATCGGCCAGAAACATATGCACACAGTGTGGTGGGGGCACAAAAATGGAAAACCTGCGTTTTCCATGAAATCGTGTTTTCAAATTTATTCATGTGGAAACGTTGCTGGCCAAATGCTACAAAATAAGGCAAAACGTTAACGGCTTTGCTTTGGCCTGGACGCAGGTTGATGAAATTTTCATTTGTTCGTGGTCGCGGTAGATTTTCAAAGAATCGCGCGCCATAAAGATTTTTTTTTGTTTTCACTGCTCTCTCTTTATTTCTCGCTATCCACTTTCACTCCTTGCTTGGTAAATGTAATAATTTTTGCATTTTAAATATCCTACAGGTTTCCACTTCACTTACGGTACAACCACAATAGTGAGGGCGATGTGACTGGGACTGCCTTCTAAGCACCGACCACCATCGGTCGTAACGACAGCCCCCATCCTCCGATTCGTTCACCGCATATCCTATCCAGTATACACAAGTACTTTTGAAATTTAATATTCCAATGGAAATTATTATATTTCCCCCGAAAATTGCCTGACTAATAATGTAGCATCCTTGGCAGAGGGTGGCATTGGGTGGGCGGTAAAAATGAAAGAAATTTGCAATAAAAACTTTTATTCTCATGCAAAATTGATGGCGCTGCCATAATACGCCAAGGATATCATCGCTGAGTGAGGCTGGTGGACGGTGCAGTAGCTGGGGTATTCTTTGCATTTTGCCTCTCGAATGAGACGTGCGCGCGAGCGAGAGAAGCAAAATTGGAAAATTGCATTTTCATGTTGGTAGGTGAAAAATTATAATCAAAAATGATTTTTCCTAGTCTGCATTTCTATTTGCGCTGTGCTCCTGCGGATTGGAGCAGAGCCGAGCTGCAGTTGATGTCTAAAGCGTTCAGCTTTGCATTCGTTAATGTGGAATGCGTTGTGAAAAGTTTTTCAAATTTTTCCACCGTAGCTAGTTGGAAGACTTCAACAAATGCAAAAAAAACGACGCAATTGAGCATCTGCAGAGCTCGCCATGTTGGGGTTTTCTTCTTTTTTTTTCTGAACATCAGTGGAAGTCTTTTTCATATTGAGAGTTTGTGCTGATTGAATTTTGAAATTTACATGTAGAGTCGGAGTTTGGTGGAGTGCAGCAAAGTTTGCGGTAGTTGCGATGATTGCAAAGGAATTAATTAGTTTGGGATTTTATCACTTTTTAACTTGATGATTTCGCAATCAATTAAAAGTTGATGGTTAGGATTAAGAAAAGTTTTTGGTTGAATAATAACTGCATTTACTCAACATCGCTTTGGAAAGGTGTACCTATTATTAATTTATTATATAAAATCAAAAGGAATTTAAATGGCTTATAGTACAGGTCATTTATATAAGCCAATACAGTGAGATAGTGCTATTTGATATCTTATTTAGACTTTAGAGGAATTATTGGTAGATAATCAATTAAACGTCAAGTCGGTGTTCATAATGACATAAGTGTAGGTACACAAATCGAAGAAGCAACTGCCGTACGAATTTTTCTGAAAACTGTTTTAACATTTGAACAAATTATTTGTCTGTCGAATATCAATTCTTAAAAATTACCTTTTAGATAAGATAAGATAGATAAGATAAGATAAATATTTATTATTCCAGAATTCATTTACAATTTGTTTATGACTATTAAATTTAAGACATGGCTTAAAGCCGTCTGCCCGGGTTTGACAAAATTTTTACAATTGTTTAAAAAGATTCTTCTATAATTGCCCTCCTATATTTTAATGCTATTTTACAGTAACTGTACAATTTGATCCAGTCTGAGCCATTTAAGATGGTTCTCACCTCAGCTTCTTCCAAATCTCGCTTCCCATAAATCTGTAGTCTGAACTCTTTTAAAATAGGACATCTGCCCAGAAAGTGATAGATGTTCTCCCTCTCTCGCAGATTGCACAAAGAGCAGGTTATTGGCAGGTCTTCCCGGTGTGGTATAAAATTTAAATTCAGTATCTCTCCTCTCGCCTTGAAAATCATTGATATTAATTCCGTAGAGTATCTTTCGTTGAAATAGTTATTTTCACATAGGCTGTGGTTTAAGTGGGCATATATCCCTCGGTGAATAGAACTTTTTACCTTTTCACAACAGTCTGCGTGGATCTTCTCATCGACCGCAGAAATGATATTATTGAACTCTTCCTTCCAATGAGTAATATTTTCCGCATCTATATTTAAAGTGTGTCCGCAGAACTCTGAGAGTTTTTGCCATTCCTCGATAAACAATATTTTCGCCTGTAAAACATGATTTAATACACGTTTAGTCAACCTTTCGTCGCTCAAGGACATAATTTTTTGTATGTAGTTGAAGTGGAGTCTTAGCGTTTCCGTAAATATAGGTGACAGACCAGTTTCGACCAACAGCATATCATTAGGTGTACACTGCGGTAATTTAAAAACTCTTTTTAAAAAGAACCGGAGAAGTTTTTCTACTGTGTCGTATTGCTTATAACCCCACACTTGTGCCCCATACATCATTATTGATTTGGAAACAGCCTGAAATATTTGATATTTAATTCTAATCGATATTTGTTTATCTTCGAGACAATTTCTCCAGGCTGCACTCATCGCCGACTTAGCCACTGTAAGTTTCTCCTTAAAGTGGTGCTCCATGTTCATGTTGCTGCATATGTTCATACCCAAATACTTGTAAGATTTGACTGTTTCCAACTCCTGTCCGTCAAAGAACCACTTTTCGTTTCTTGCATACCTTCCTCCACCTTTTCTGAATACCATTGTCTTAGACTTAGTTAAGTTGACGTTTAACCTCCACTCATGGCAGTATCTTTGTAGCTGATTAATCATTCTTTGTAAATTCTCCGGAGTGTCTGCCAGCAACACCAAATCATCTGCATACAGCAGTGCTTTTATGAGGATCCCTCCCATTCTTATACCTCCACCTAGGTATTCTGTTATGTCATCAATGAACATGATGAATGCTAGAGGGCTGAAGTTGCATCCCTGTTTAACGCCCGTCACCGTTTCGAAAGAATCTCCTAACTGCTTGCCGTCCCAAACTACTGAGAATGTTTTTTCATACAGTTTTTCGATTAGATTTCCAAACTTCCTAGAGAGACCTTTATTATATAATTTGTAGAAAAGTGCGCTCCTATCTACCGTGTCAAAGGCTGCCTTGAAGTCCACGAAAAACGCAAACAGTTTTTTTTTTAATCTAATACAGTTCTGTGCCACAATTGTTAAGATGAAAATTTGATCTGTCGCTGAGTGGTTATCTCTGAAACCAGCCTGGAATTGGCTCAAAAGGCGATTTTGCGTGGTCCACTCTTGAAAGCGCCTAGCCAGGATACCCATTAATATTTTTAAGGACGAATTTATAAATGCTATTCCTCGATAGTTTTCTGCTTGATTAGGGTCGCCTTTTTTGAGGATAGGAAAAATCACACTCTGTTTAAAACTGGATGGGATGTCTCCTGTTTCAAATATTCTATTAAATTCCTTTGTGAGCAATGTTATAAGTTCGTCAGTCGCATATTTGTAGAATTCGACAGGAATACCGTCAGTTCCAGGTGCTTTTCGGTCCTTGCTCTTAACCAGCCATCCTTTAACTTCTTCTTCCATTATGGGGCTATCAAGGAGCTCATTCGTTGAATTCGGTACCGCATACTGAAACTTAGATAGGTAAATAGAGTTTGATGGATTTAACATATTCTTAAAATGATTCTCTAATTGATTTGCATCGAGATTTACCCCAATTTTAAGCCTTTTCCCATTTTTTTTATTAAGAAGATTCCACAACGTTTTCGAGTCCCTGCATTGAGATATTTCGATTGCCATGGCGTTCTGAAACTCTGTTTTTTTCCATCCACATATCCGCTTGTACTCACGATTTGCCTCAAGATACATCTTTTTGTAGATTGACTCGTCATATTTCCTAAAGAGATTTAGTAGTGAAAGAGAAGCTCTTCGCTCTCTTTCGCATTCCAGATCAAACCATGGTTGTCTCTGACTTCTTACATGTTTTTGAGGCATTATAACTACCGAGTTCTTGATAGCTTGAGCTATATCTTCAATGTTTACGTCCGAGTTCATTGTTTCGATCTGTCTCCTAAGATTGGCTCGATAGATTTCTTCCTTGCTGTGATTCCATTTTAGTTTCGGCAGTTTATTTATAACTTCACAAGGGCTTGACTCTTGCGTGGAAAACTCAAAAGAAGTCACAATTGGTAAATGATCGGAGAAACTCCGTACTTCTACTTCAAAATTCTGAATCAGGCGGTTCCATTCTCCTCCGCACAGGCTAAGGTCGATAACTGAGCTACCTTGAGCACCCACAAAGGTAAATTCACCTTTTGCATCTCCTTCAGAGCATCCGTTTTTAATTTTTAGACCGTACTCACCGCAGAAGTCCAGAAGTTGCAGCCCTTTTCTATCCAGTACCAGATCCTTTGAGCTGCGTTCTAATGTGTCCTCCTCATTGTCGGACGTATAATATTGCCTTGTACCCGTCCTTGCATTAAAATCACCAGTAAGGAGGATATTAGTTTGTTCTTGAAGATGGTTTATGACATCACTTAGCATTTGCAGATCAGAGCTCCATTGCGAACCTTGTGATCCACTTAAATACACAGGAAGAATGCAGTACTTATAACCTGGAGTAATATTCGCCCGGATGCTGAAAAAACTGTATCCCACTGATTGCTGGAATTCTATTTTGATATTCCGTATATTTTTTCTGTACCCATATAGACAGCCTCCGCTTGCACGATCCCTGTTACTGTTTCTGACACCAGCTCTCCAACATAATTCATAACTATCAAAATATCGTTCATAGATTCTTTCTTTACCTTCTAAATGGTGTGTTTCAAAAAGACAGAATATTTCAAACTCATTGACATATTTAAAAAACTCAGAAAATAATAGTTTACTATGCAAACCACTTATATTATAACTTAAAATTCTATAATTTTTATTTTTGACTACATTTGTACTTAAGTCTCTAGGGCAGACGGGTATTTCCTACAATATAAATTTTTGTACAATGGGAACACTGATATTTAACGATTGCATGTGCAAATTACCTTTTATATTAAATGAATAATAGAAATCTATGTTTATTGGGCATTTTCCTTTATGGCACAAAAGGTTGCTACACATTTGGTAAGGAAAGAAATATATTTAAACCGGTTGGAGACAATATCATAAGAATAAGAACTCCTTATTTCTGAAATGTTTCTTTTGGTGTGGACGCCAATGAAACATTTCCTATATTTTTCAAAGATATATATTCGCGAATTGTTGCCTGTCTTTTTTTCTTACGGTTTTCCAACTTTCTTCTTTTTCTTATTTTTAGGGTTCCATAGCCAAATGGCAAAAAACCGAACCCTTATGGATTCGTCATGTCTGTCTGTCTATCTGGCCGTCCGTATGTCACAGCACCTTTTTTTCGAACAAATAAAAGAACTATACTGTTAAAACTTGGTAAGTAGATGTATTCTATGAACCGCATTAAGGTTTTCACATAACAATAGAAAAAAACAATAAATTTTGGGGGTTCCGCAAACAACTTAGAACTGAAACTCAAAATTTTTTTTCATCAAACCCATATACGTGTGGGATATCTATAGATAGGTCTTCAAAAATGATATTGAGGTTTCTAAAATCATTTTTTTCTAAACTGAATAGTTTGCGCGAGAGACACTTCCAAAGTGGTAAAATGTTGTTGCCTCTCTTTCGCGTTTGTATGAGAAGGTTGATTGATACCAGACGGCATACCTACAGCAGCACTTAAACATTGTTGCAACTCGATTTCAAGCCACTTAAGTGTATGTCAGGCGTTCCCCAAGGTAACCACATGAGTCCGCTTCTTTTCAAACTTCATTGATCATATTCAAACAGTGTTTGAATATTGCGAATGTCTGTATGCAGATGATCTCAAGCTGTTTTTTAATTATTAACCACTGAATTAATAAAAATTACTTAATTTGCCTCTAATTCACAAATTATCTACAATGTAGAGTAAAAGTTAGTTCAAGGCTCATTAATTAAAAATCATGCCCATGCATTAGCTAATTGTCGTTAAGTAATAAATGGTATTTAAATTGGGAATCGTTAAGTAATAAACTGTGGAACATCCCATTTGGTTTATAGATTCGCTGTCAGTTGTCAAAAATGCTGTCAATTAGGTATATTTTAACTTAATTGCTCGTTAATTCACCTACTTGGGTGAATTAGTAGATTTCATGTTTATCAACGTCAATTAACTTCAAAATAAGTTTGTTATTAAGATTTCTCATTGAGTTCATTGATTAAAGATAATTCACCCTTAATTTGCTTTTATTACTTCGGCTGTAAAAGTTTAGAAGATTGTCATCTGATTCAATCTGATCTATACTCCCTGGCAACTTGGTATAACACAAGCGGACTTAGACTAAATTATAGTAAGTGTAACACGATTTCTTTTTACAAAAAAATTGGTCAGTTTATTCTTTGCCATAATATTGAAAAAAAAAACATGTAATATCGGCGCAGAGGTTAGTGTGTTGGACTGACTTTTCTACAAGTTGACCAAGCGGGGGATGGACAAAACTTTGCTTAAATGTAATTATTATAATATGAGTATGGGAAAGTTTGTTGTCAAATGTGGCAACGTGACTTCGACCTGAGTCTTTGAAATTAAAAACGGTTTACAGCGGGGGGCGGTGAATCCTCCGATCCGTTTAACCTTTACACGGGTGATTGGGACGGTTTACTCAGACATGCCATAACGCGTGTCGACGATTTGGTGGCATAAGGATCAGGTCCTAAAATCGAGCTCATTAACACTCTTTTGTATTTCGATCAAATTCAGCGATATTGCGACGACTGGAAGTGTGATAACCAACTTTCAGAAGTCGGAAACAATCTTGTTCAGAAAAACATTATCTGGGGCCTCCACAAAAACATTATCTGGGGAGTACCACAAAAAACTGGAAGAAATCGGCCATTATTGGACAAAAAGGGCAGCCATTGGCGGCAAGAAGCGTATTTAGGTATCTGGGTATATGGATCACCCCAGGCTTCTGCTTAGACACGGCGACTGTTTCATAGCAGTCAACTCCAGGGTGAGGGTGAGCTACAAGGCTCTTAAGGCCAATCATCGCTTATGGATATCTATTGTGGTTCAATATAGCATCTAGTTATATGGAAAAGATTCCGGTTTTGGAGAGACAATGTCTTAGGGCATGTCTCCAGTTGTTCCGAACGCCTGAATCCAACTATTTTAAATATTATATTATAAGTTTTATGAACAATATTAATTTTACTTAATCAGTGGTCGACCTGAGATGGGATGATGCTGATGATTTTACGTATCAACATAATATTTAGAAGGGCAGGCGTATATAAAATAAAATTTCATAATTTTAACGCCTCAAAAAAGGAGATGAAGCAATTTCCAAACTGAATTACACCCGATGACACACCATGTACATACGCGTTCGTATTATGTACATATGCCACTTTGATAAATTTCAATTAATTAACCCAATTAAATGGAAATTCAAGAGAAATGACTTTGCCATATGAATATGTAACCAACTAATTCATTTTGTCGATTAAACCAATTAAAAGAAGACACTTTCTGTTAAACTTTCTCATCTCATCGCATCGCATCCCTCTGTTCGCCTTGTGTTTGTGCTTCAAATTCATTGAGCCCATAAACTTGTTTAAGTATGCAATGAATACCGTATAGAATTAAAGGCGGGTGTCGGGGCGCGTGAATTCATTCCATTCCGTCCCAGTAAATTTCAAGACTATGTACAGCGTATTTACGAAGAAACAACCGCATTATACACAAATTAGAGAGTGGAATCCTTTTCTTTTTCATATTCCTGTTCTCGCAAAAGATCAAGTGAAGACATAAAAATTAATTTCAAATTAGTGGGTGTACTTCGTTCTTAGCACAACGGAAGATTTAAGACTTAAATGAATTATTGAAAAGTACAAATCCTTCGCTTTGAGGTGAAAATTTTATTTGTCCTTTTTTCCCTTTCACTCTCCATTCAGTCAGTTAGCTGAAACGGAACCATTGAAAGACAGCGACGTGTAAATAACACGAAAAAGTTTCATCAACTTGAGTTTAATTTTCCACTCTGTAAATTTGATATTACAACAAGCGCTAATTAAATCTTAATCACAACTGCGATAAAGTATTCATGATCAAAGAAGTTATTTCAACAAATGCAGCACTGTAGACGGCTGCTGATTTCGGTTATCCCCCGCAACCCACTAAACATTTAGATACATTTTAATTTTATTACAGTTTGCAGGTGGTAAACTGTCAGAAACGAGTCATTATAGTATTTGTTTATCTTTTTAAGAGAATTGTCTGTCACTTCTTATATTTTAGAACAGATTTTATACAATTATCTGCAAATATGTACACAGTCTACTTACACAAATGAAGAAAATATCACTGTCAAAAATTTGTTCGAAATGTGGACCGTTAACCTCAAATTCGAGATGTCATTTGGCATTGCTTGTTTAGTCTGTCGAATATCAAGAGACGCGGCTTTCCGTGCAAAAAAACTGGTTTTCTTATGGAACTGAGTTTGGACGGACTATATAAAGTCTTCCAACAGGAAAAAAAATTGTGTCATTTGTATGGAATGCCAAAATTCGAGAATATTCAATCATTTACGATTTAGGGGATCAGGCGACCAACGGTTCTGGTCCGCCGACGACGTCAGTAAACATAAAAACGCATTTTAAGTTTACAGTATACATTAGGGTGGGTCACATTTGTATGCATTTTTTTTTTCTTAGTCATCGATTCTAATACTGACAAAACGTTGCGAATTGATGTTGTAAATAAACACCCAAAATATTACTGCAATCGGACAACATATCCTGCCTCCAATTCTTAATATAAAAGAGCATTAAATAATATATTTTCAATGCAAGGGAAATCCATTTATGAACTTTTTTTATTTATGAATACATTTTTTTTTTATTACGCTGGATTTATTGAAAGAAACTTTTTTCATGAATGATTTTAAATTGACATTAATTTACACAAAAATCTTTTTTGCTGTCAAAGTTTGGCATCAATTTACTGGAAACAATCTTAGATTTTATAAATCCTTCGCGTGCTTGTTTTGTACATAAGGTTGCTGAGGCTTCTGTTACGGTCTTAACAGCTTGGGTGTGACATGGTAGCCGCAAAAAATCAATTTAGTTGTTTTCTTCCTGAGCAATAAAGCATTTAAGTTCAGCGTCCGAAATACGTTTTAACATGGGTGTTTCAAAAAGACTCTTGATTCAAAACTTAATTGGAAAGCACATATTAAAAACTTAAAAAAATATATGTATTTTGCTCTAAGTAAAATATTTCACTTGCGTAAACTGTTGCCACCAAATCTACTTACATCAGTTTACTACGCGTTAGTTAATTCTCGTTTGGAATATGGTATTTCTTGCTGGGGTAGTGCTTACATTAGTACTCTGAAGCCTGTCATTACAGCCCAGAAAAAGGTAATCAGAGTAATGTTGTTCAAGCCAAGGTGGGAGCCATCATTTCCCCTGTTTGAGTCAATCAAAGTATTGCCGCTTAGGCATTTATACGTATATAAAGTATTGCGACTGTTCTACCTGCGAGGTGGCTATAACAATTTAATTGGAAATAATGTAACTTATTCATTAGGATCAACAAATAATGTTGTAGTCCCAAGAGCTAGAACAGAATACTTTAGACGTTCCATTACTGTTATAGCGCCACATATATATAACAAACTTCCTGCCGATTTATGCAGTAATGTCGGCCTTAATAAATTCCTTAAAAATCTTAGAATTTGGCTATTATCCAGATCAGGTGTAGAGGATTTGATTCTAATAGTAGCTTAGAGAGATATTTTTGCTTGCATAATCAATTTTGGATTGTCTCATACAAACACATATTTAATTTTAAATTGCCTCCCAATATAATATAATATTTTTTTTTCTTCTTTTTCTTCTATTTTTTTATTTATTCCTCAACTTTCTTTCATTGCTCTTTCATATCATTCTTATTGCGGCTCTTCATATCGTTGAAAAAGTTGTTTTTTCTTATGAATAATACACTTGAAACTGGTAATATTACCACAAAGTGTATGGGATACACCATTTCAATTAATAATTCATGGTTAATTGTACCAAATTTCTCTTTACAGTTTTTCTCATTAATTAAAACCTTTGTATAAGAATTGCTGTATAAAATTATAATATTGTAAGATATAAAATTGTAAGTAGTAAATTGTAAGTAGTAAAATAGAATTAGAAATTGAAATGAAATAAAAATTCACAATTCACAATTCACAATTCACAATTCACAAAAGATCCTTTCGCCAATCGATAAGGTTATAGTACACTTTTGCGTCTAATTTTATATTCGGGACTTCAAAAACTCTTAGTCGATTAGATTTTTCAGCACGAGCTTTTAAAATACGGCGCAGATCCAACTCTCTGATGTGTTTTTTCGGCTCAGTTATCATTGCTAGCAATAAGTTTTCTGAATGCGCAAAGAAGCTATTATGTTTGATAACAGGATCAATAACAGTCTGTAATTCCACTGAGAGATAGCGAGTTTTCGAGATTAAACTCCATAAATGTCTGGGTCCATCTTTGCAGGTAGGTTGGCTTTTAATATTGAACCAAGTGGAGCATACACTTTTACGACGTAAGTTGCTAACATTACTAAACTTTCTGTAGGGTTTGATGTTCCGATGTACAAACGAAGAATGCGATTAGCTTTTGTGAGCCACCTAGCATGGGACATTTTTCCCGGTGATTTATCAGCTAGGTCCTTGGGACAATTGCCAGTCAAAACCGCTGAAACGATCCTAAATAAATACAGTTGGTAAGAGCTGAGATTTTTTGTATCCATTACCGGCAGCGACTCTCCTGGAATGCTTTTAAATTTTACGATAGTCGTTTCTTCACAATTTTGCAGATCCTTTCTAATTACTCCCACAAAGGTTCTTGGCCCCGAAGTGATAGAATGGCAGCTCATTCATATGTAACATGCAAACTATCCATTGTAATGGTCTATTCAATCTTTTTTCAAACAGACGGATGATCCCTCCAAAATTTACAACATTGACATTAGTGCCATCACATCCAATAGCTACTAAATTTTCGAGTGTTTTGTTTTCTGTTCGGAAATAGTTATACAACTCTTGTTCAACGCATTTAGCAGTACCTGATGTTGGAGCAATGTAACCTAAGTATTATGAGCCTGGTTCGCTTATTAGTGAAATATGTTCTTCAACTACTTGTTCGCGGTAATATTTACCTTTTTTTTTTGGTTGACCAATGTTTTGCCTTTTCGGCCGTCGTAATATAAAGCCCTGACCTCAGAAACTCAGAAACTCTTTCTTTTGAACACTTTCCCTGGCCTTTTTTTCGTTAACTTCTAAGTTTACTCTTGTCAATAATGGGTAATTTAGATTCCTGTAAGATTACAGAGGCAATGGCGGCTGCCGCTCTGTCTGATACTCCATATCGATCGCAGGTTTGAGATAACGCGGAATAATTCAATTTTACTAATTGCTGTTCTTTTTGTTTCTTTTCCTTCGAATTGCCATCGTCAACTGTAAAAACATCTTCGCTGTCTGTATCTTCACGTGAATCAGGTGGTGCAGTTGTTGGACTGTTGTTAACAACAGAAGCCGAAACACTTGTCGACGTTTCCGCAAGGCAAAATGCTGATGTTTCCCTATCCAGTTTTCTTTTCAGACTTCTCCGATTATTTTTTTAGCGAGTAGATCTGTGTTCCCAATAATCATTTTCCTTGTCGTTCTTTGATCATTAAGAAAACTTCTTTCATTCGGCGGTACCTTCCTCTCTTTTGGACAGTTGCATTTCGAAAGATCACAGCATTTACACGATGAAGTGTCAAATAAAACTTTACTATCAGAAACAAATTCCTCTAGCTTTTTTTTGGAATGTTGGGATGGAATTTAAGAAGTTGTTTGCACTTACCATGATAAGATTTTATCATTTGCAATGATCTCGTAGTAGAAACAGTTGGTAGTGACGCCTGTTTCCAAACAAATTCAATTTTTTCACAGACTATTGCACTTATTTCTTTTAACGTTGGTTCCTTTTTATTAGCTTTCAAATTATGCCTGTTCCACTCATAACACTTCATAACCTCCTCATAAGTGGGGAGTAGATTATTCTTAAAATAACAAGTTTCGCCAAACATAGGACATTTGAAAGCGTTTCTGGTACGTTCCATTACGACAAATATAATATATAATTTTTAAAGCAATCAGAATTTTAGTATTATTTTAGCTTCAAATTTGCGCCTATACTAAGGAGAGGATAAAGATTTTCGTAATGATTTTTGTCAATGTAGGTAACGGCCTACTTTGATATTTTTCTTTTTTAATAGAGTTCAATTATTAATGAAATGGAGAAAAAAGTCAAATTTGAACATTTAAAAAAAGAAATTAAAAAAGGAAAAAAAGAAATTCAATCAAGCTAAATAAATTGAAAACGTCAATAATTTAAGGATAAATTGGAGGCACATAATGTCAACCGATTTCAAAAATATTTTGCATATGTGCTATGGGCACCAAATGGCCACTTTTTATTACTATTAGAACTAAAAATTTAGAAATTTTTGTTTTTTGACCAACCCTAGTATACATGCAGGTCGTAAAACGATGTAACAAAAAAAAATTGTTTTCTCGAAATCAGCCCAATTTGATAAGTTTTACTGTTTTAAAAAAATTGAGGTAACCATACGAAAAAAGCGTACACTCAGTTTTTTCCCAATAAATAATATAAGGAAGTCTTATACGTCGAAAATATGTCAAGTTATTTCAAAAAAAAATATTACAGATTCAGATTTTCGACAAATCTTTGTGTATAATTGGCCAAATTCCTAAACGCAAATCAGGAATAAGAATCCCTGCTAAGCAGATTGTCCCTAAACGTAGTAGATTTTTTTTCTTGCGCAAATGTTGGCGGATCTGTGCAAATGTAAACAAACACTTGCGCAATTCACTTGCTTTGCATTTTTTGTTTAAATTGAGTTTGCTGTGTTGTGTCTGCGTTTTATTAAAAATGGCTGAAGAAAAATAAGTTAATTTATAAAATAAATAGATAAGTAAATAATAATATTACACTACGTGACTTATTTTAGATGTTTAAAAAACTGGGTATGGGCTTAAATTACTATCAAAACATTTATGAATGGAATTCGACTTCATTCATAATATGTCCACCACGTTTATATGCAGCGGTCGATACGTTGAACCCAATTTTAGATGACTCGGCCGCACATTTCGAACGATACGGCCGCAATTTATCGTTCAATATTGGCTCTGAGCTCCCCTAACGTCGCCGGCTTGTTGGCATAGACCAATGATTTAATGTAGTCCCAAAAACGTCTAGAGGCGTTAAATCACACGGTCTCGGCGGATAATAGACAGGTCTGTTTCTCAAGATAACACGTTCACCGAGCTGAGACTTCAATAACTCGATTGTTGCACCCGATGTGTGACTTGTGGCAACGTCTTGTTGGATCCACATATCACTGATGTCCAATTCATGCAATTGCTCAAAGAAATAACTTTCCAACATGACTCTGTAGCGGATACCATTTACAATAACGTGAAGGTCATTTTCATCGAAGGAAAAAATCGGCAAATGACCGGCATGAAAACCGCACCAAACAGTGACTTTTTGAGGATGAAGTGCGGTTTTATGTAGCCACAGGGTTCTCACCTGTCCAGTAATGCATATTTTGCTTATTGACGAAGCCGTTTAACCAAAAATGCGCTTCATCGCTGAAGACGATTTTGCGATGAAATTCTTCATTTTCCATCATGTCCAGAGCCCAATTCGAGAACGTACATCACTTCATATGATCAAGTGGCTTTAGTTCTTGAGTCAGCTTGATCCTGTAAGTGTGTAGGCCAAGATCCTTACGCAAAATTAAACAAAATGTGGTCTGGGAGAGGGCAAATTCTTGAGAACGCCTTTACGGCAGCAATATTGTCCTCACTTTGGCAAAAACGTAGTGTGACTGGCACGGCAACATCAAGCAGCGAATATTCTGACTCAAATGTTTTCACTAAACTATGAATTGCTTGTCTACTGGGACGAGAATAACGGCCGAAAATTGGCATTAACGCTCTTAAAGTTGCGACCCCTGACTCGGAATTTCGATAGTAAGTTTTATTTATTTGTAAACATTGTTCCTTTGTGTACTTCAGCATGATGAAAATGTTGATTTTACTGAATATTTTGACATTGACAGTTCGGTAATCGGTTTAAGGGTGCGTTCACACTCAAAGTTTGAAGGTGTCAAGTAGCTACTGAAAGACCGTTACATATATTACTAGCTGCACCCGCCCGGCTTTGCCCCTGCCCGAGAATTCTATTGGCCAATATGTTCGAGTAGACTTCCTTATGCATGTCTATATCGCGTATCTGGCGTACCTATGTTGCTGCCCCTAAAAAAAGAAGACCGATTTTGACCAAACTTCACAGAAACACTCTCAGGAAAATACCGAAGATTGCCTGATTTGAGCTCAACCTGTTCCGCTTAGGGTAGGTGCTTTTTGTCTGGCAGGCGCCTATGTCAGCTTACTTGTGCGAATCAAACAACAAAGCGAAAGTAAAACACTTCGATACTCGTAGAATCACTTTTCATTCACTTTCACACCGATTGTTATCAATGTGGGAAAAGCAACTTTCCGATGTCCGATTCACAAAAAAAAAAAATGCAAAAAAATTCAATAAGAGTTATTTGAATAAAACATTGAACACACGATATGTCAAGAATGAAAGTGCGCACAAACACCACAATAGGCTTGAAACGTTGGTCTGGTCTCCCTCTTTCATATGCGCGTTCGGATAACAAAATAGGTGACGTCTGTACGATGGTTTTTTATATGTGCGGTCTCTGTATCTGAATCGGAATTTACACGCATATGCACATATGCATGTGTACTCACTCAAATGCCCATAATTCACACACCGATGCTGATACAGATATCGCACATACCAAACATCCTTTGTACAGACGTCACCTTTCATGGAAAAAAAATTCATTGGAATCGGTTAACGCGTTTGGCCAAACAGCGGCAACAAACTCAAATATGGATTGATTTTTATATATATAGATATGGGCGCACCATCTTCAATGTCGGTATGTAAACATTTAACAACTTTAACATGTATTTACCGATTGACTTGGCTGAACATGTTTTTGAAACGTCGCGTCGCGTCGTTTCAGTACAATTTTAACCGTGTATCGCTTCGCACCGAAAAGTGACGCTGTATATTGAAAATAGTCGTTCAGTTGCGTGCATCAACGGCCAAGACGTTCAAATGAACTGGTCGAAGCGGTAAGAGAGAATGTTGCCGAGAACCCACATTTGTCATCGTCACCGTGCTCGGCATATTGGGGTCAATGGAACCACCTTGAGGCGCATGTTGAAGGATTATTGCATCTTTTCCCGTATAAAGTGCAATTGACTCAAAGAATATTTTCGACAGACCTTGGAATACGTCGCTTGCAATAGTGCAAAACTGTCGTTGGAATGGTAGACATTGAACCTAATATTTGGAAGCAACTTTTGATGACCCACGAGCTCCACTTCACACTCTCTGGCGCCATTAACTAGCAAAATTGACGCATTTGGGCAACGGACTTACTCTCTTCTAGGAAGAATGCAGGAGAATGGTCTGTGGCGCGGCAGCATGTTGTCAGAGGATACAGCTGAGCCCAAGTATTTGCTCTGAATCTGAACATGCCCCGTTCAATTCATCTTCCAGCAGTTTAGCTGGCCTTCAGGAAGCAGGTTGATGTTGCTTTCCAGCCCCGCCGTTAGGGTGATTCTCATTGCACCTACGCACGCTATCCTTTCTACCTTTGTCATGTTTTTCAGATGGGTAGCTTTATTTTTGGATTGCCACCAAACAAGTCCTCCGTATGTCAATATAGGTCTTACGATCGCCGTGTACATCCATAAAATATTTTTGGGGTTAGGACACCAGCTTTTACCGAATATTCGACTACTATGTGGAAAGCGATTTATGCGTTCACACACATCTAATATTCAATTAAGTTTCCTGTCGAGTATGGCTTGGTATCGTTCGCTTGTTGGTAAAGAGCACCAGTTCTGTTTTGTTTGGGGATAATACCTAGCCCATATTGTTTTGCCCACTCCTTAAGAGTTTTAAGAGCACTTTCAAGCAGTTCACTAACGGTGGACAGGAATTTCGCTGTTACTAGTATTGCTACAATGTCTGCGCAAGCAATAGCTTCTACCCCACTGTATTGTAGCTTTATAAGTATCTTGTAAATGACCAGTACCCACAACAGAGGTGAGATGGTGTGCCTCTAGATTCGATTACTTTGAGAAGTGTATCCCCAAGCTTCACATTTATTTCGCTATCTCTATGCATGTTTTCTATAAATTTAAAAAAAAGTTCCACGCACTAATTATAGTGCAGCGCCCAAATGACATAATTTACCAAATAGTAAAAGAGAAAATTGATTTGAAACTAAAAAACTAGATAAATTGTACGGGCATAAAAAAATCTAAAATTTCTTCGCTGCAGGAATATTCCTAGCCCGTCACGGGAAACGTGATCACGATGGCGATAAAGTTACTTTAGGCAAATTGATGATGACGTCCGATTATAGTCAGTTACTGAATGTGTACCCTGGACTTTAATTGCAATGAAAAGCTAAATCATATAGATCAAATAGCGTGTCGCCGACTGCCACCAATAATACGCAATATTCCTGACTGCCAAAATCACGTGTCGTTGCATCGGCAAAAACCTTTCAATTTACAAAATTCTTAACACGCAGCAGTGATTTAAGTCTGGAAGCATTAAAATTTAAATAAAACTCTCGACCAAATAAATGAGGCGTTAAGAAAAACCCCAATTGAAATACGGATACATAAACCAAACCTTATGGTGAACTAAACCAAAAACGGCTGTACCTTTTTTATCCTATTGTTGCCACTTTTTCGCCTCTATTCAATGGGCTTCTTCCGCAGAGTAAATAAAAAACAAACCAAAACATTCTCCCTCGACGGGGGTGGTAAGCAGGGATAATAGATCCCTTAAAAAGCAGGATTTGTTTGTTTTCCTCGATTGTCAATATACATCTCTGCATCTAAGGGGTGTTTACCCTGTCGTTATTTTCGCATGAACAAATCTGAATGGCAATTGTAGCATTTATGAATAGCTAATTCACCCTTAACGTGGTGTTTTTTCTTCCTGAACATAGCATTGGAAACGCTTAGAAACGTGTATATCTGTTCAATATGTGATTTTTATGAAGTGAAACGCCGGACATCCGACGAGTTAATAAATCATCTAATGATGACAAACAATAATTTCGACCTCTAAGCTGGATGAAGGCTGATGAATAAATTTATAAAAGCGAATGCGTAATTGGAAATAGGTTTTGTTTAGATGATGTTCGGAGAAAGGATATGGATACTCTGAAACTCTTACATATACAATGGTTTCGTTCGTTTTAAGGTCAAAATCAGCGAGTCCGCATAATGAGGACGGCTTGTCAAACGAATTGCATCGCCTCTCACGTTTGCCCATCGTGATACATCGTCAACTATCTATCACCAAAAATAAACCGCTCAAACTTCAGCAATCTCCCCTTAAAGGTTAATACTGGTTAACTGGGACACCCTGAATACCAGCTAATTCCCGGTATGCGCTGCAATGCCTCCTTATTTTTTTTTATTTGTTTGAAGTAGCTACACAAACATGTACAAAGCAGACACATTTGCATGTACAAAATTAATAAAAGGCATATTATTGTTAACCGAACTGCTACAAAGGGACCTTTATCAGGTAGAAGGGGCAGTATCCAGTATGGTTCATTTTCTGGCGAGTTCATCCGCCCTACAATTTCCTGAAATATCTGTCTTCGCACTCAGCATAGGTGAATGTTAAATTGCTTCGCCATCTCCACGAGAGATGATCGGCAGTCAAGGACTACGATGGAGTTTGTGGGACAGAATCCAGAGATTTTAGCCCAGCTCGGCTATCTGAGGAGATCCGGATGTCCATAGCGGATATCACGTTCCTCTTCAGCCACGATAGGACTTCTTTAATCGCCATGATTTCCGCCTGGAACACGCTGCAGTGGTCAGTGAGGTGAAAGGAGAGGCTGAAGTTCAGCCTGTCAGAGAACAACCTCCACCTACCCCCTCGTCAGTTTTGGATCCATCGGTTTAAAAGTGGATCGATTTATCTTCGACAGAATGTTCTGGGAGGGATGTTGACTTTGAAGTTTTTTTCAAAACGGGTCTGAGGGGTGGTGTAGTCTATGTTGATAGGGAGAATTCTAAAATTTGTTTAGAATAGAGGCGTGGCCGATTTCATTCTCGGACCACTGGAACGTTGTTTTGAGGTGGACAGGCGCACTAGCAGCCGCTTGCTTACTGAAGATGTCGAGGGGTATCAGGTGAAACAGAATGTCCATTGCAGCAGGAGTTGTGCGCAGTGCACCACTCATGCAGAGACACGCTGAGCTGATCGTTGAACTTTGCTTAGCTTATCGCGATTTATCGCTTTGTCCAAGGCAGTCCACCAAGCAACCACCCCGTACACAAGTATCGGTCTTATTACCGAGTGCGGGTGGCAACAGGTGCAGAAGTAGTGTATTCGCTTACTGAATGGAAGGTCGTGCGTTCGAATCCCGGCCAAGTCCATTACTTTATTTCGAATACATGAAATCATAATCTCCCTAAGCATCTTAGACACCACCTGTGGAGAAAAACCCTACAACTGCACCCAAACACTTCTTTCCTATCTCTCTATTGTTTCTAATAGTAAGTAGCACCAAGCATGCAATGAAATGCGATAGTGCTGCTTGCTGTTAAACACAAATGCTTACGCTGTGTTACGCACTATAAGGATACTGTAACAACAGAAAAAATCCCTTTAGCGTAAGCAAATTATAAAAAAAAAAAAAAATGTATAGCCAGTTGGTAATGCGGGGTTAAAGGCCCCATTTATTACCGATGGCTTTCTTGCCAGAGAAGAGTGCTACCGTGGCTTTACGAACTCTTTCTTGTATGTTAGGTTTCCAGCTAAGCTTTTTATCCAGAATGAGACCCAAGTATTTGGCTTCATCACAGAAGACTAAGTCTGTGCCCCTGATTGAGGGGGATCAATGTGTGCAATTTTATATTTCCTAGTGAATAGAATAAGTTCGATTTTGTGGGGGCTAACCCCTAACCCACAACGATCCGCCCATGTCGTTAGCTTGTTAAGAGCGTTTTGGAGAAGTTCTTTCAGGGTGTTTAGTTGCTTCCCTGAGGCGGCAATTGCAACGTCGTCTGCAAAGGCAATTACCCTGCAGCCCTCCCTTTCCAGGCACATCAGCAGCTCGTTCACCACTAAGTTCCAGAGAAGGAGGGATAGGACTCCGCCTTGTGAGGTTCCTCTACTGACAGATCTTCTGGCAGATGTTACACCCAGTTTTGAGTTTATAATTTCGCTTGTGAGTAGTAGATTAATAAGCTCACCAAGTGAGTCATCTACCTTCAAGAGCTGACAGTGCATTTGCGATCGCGGATGTATTGAAGTTTTTAAAAGCGCCTTCAATGTCCAGGAATGCAACCATAGTGTATTCTTTATGGTGAAGGGAATATTCGATTGCACGTACTAACGTATGTAAGGCTGTTTCAACAGATTTGCCTTTGCAATATGCATGTTGAGCCGTAGACAGGAGCCTTATATCAATGTTAGTACGTAGATGGATATGAATCAGCCTTTCTAACTGAAATGTTTTTAGCAGTTATGAGGATAGACTTATGGGTCTGAGATCTTTAGGATTTACATGGGAACATTTACCGGATTTGGTTATAAACACTACTTTAACTTTTCTCCATAACGGCGGAAGACCAGCTCCATGCAGCTTATCAGAATTATCTCAAGCATAGGCAAGATGATATCCGAGGAGTTTTGAAGCTCTATATATAATGCCATCTGGCCCCGCGGATTTATATGGTTACGCGTAGTAGGTATAGTATGTTGTGAAATAAATAGAACAAAATCATTCCTTTTTCTATCATTTCTACTAATTTTCAACTCAACTGCAATCCATCTTAGCCCATGAGTCGAAAACCTGCGTCGAGATTTCAACGCTGCTCTACGAACGAAGCATGAAATGTATAAATCGTTCCAACAAAGAAGAACGAACCAACCAAATGTTCATGCAAGTTAATTTTTAATGTTCATTCAACCAATCCGAAGCAGGATTTCAGTTCTGCTTTTATCGGCAGTAGTCCCCACTGGGATCCTGTATTTGCGATACAAAACATAGGAATTGATTTTCACAGCCACTTTTTTCCGAAACTATAAGAACTATACTGTTGAAACTTAGTAAGTAGATGTATTCTTTGAACCGCAATAAGATTTTCACACAAAAATAGAAAAAAATAAATAATAAATTTTGGGGGTTCCCCATACTTAGAACTGATACTCAAATTTTTTTTTTCACCAAACCCATACGTGTGGGGTATCTATGGATAGGTCTTCAAAAATGATATTTAGGTTTCTAATATCATTTTTTTCTAAACCGAATAGATTGCGCGAGAGACACTTCCAAAGTGGTAAAATGTTTTCTAATAATAAATCTGTAATAGGTGCCTAAGTAAATATTATTTATAATTCGCGCGGAACCCTTCATGGGCGAGTCCGATGTCCGACTTGCACTTGGCCCCTTTTTTTATATTTGTTGGAAGCCGAACTTCTGCACTACTTACTCGGGTGTTACCTATTACACTCCTCTTCAACTGAATAAGCACAAACATTTTCTAAGCTACGTTGTCCATTTTTTCAAAACCTTGTGCCGTAATATATCATTCGATGATGCAAACTGTTTGCGTATGATGTTGACAAAATAAATCGGAAAGAATAATTCAAAAAGTACCGCTATATTTTTTCTGGTTCTCTTGCAAAGCATTCAATATTGAAAAATGCAGTTTTATTTTGCGTCAACTGAATAGACACAAAGTCATTATTTTCGCTGGTTATGAGTTTTCTGTGGAGATTGACACATTAGATCAACAGTTGAAGTACTTTTAGTGAATTTTGTTTGATTAATTGTATTTCAAAGAAAAATGGGTAGATCAAAATCTCTAAGTAGTGTTGAAAGAGCTCAAATCGATTTACTAAAAGACCTAGGACCAACCGGGCGTTCTATCGCTGACAAAATTGAACAAAGTTCTAGTGTGGTCTATTCTTATTTAAGAAGCAAAGATTCGCACGGAAAAAACATAAAAGGAGGTCAAAAAACGGCAACAACAGCGGTTGATCGAAGAGCAATTTTAAGATGTGCTTCCAATTCCTGCGACTCTGCGGCAAAAATAAAGCAGAAAGCCGGTGTTACTGCAAGCGTTTCAACAGTGCGAAGGGTTATCAATAGTACCAAACATCTGAAATGGTTAAAAATTCAAAAGAAACCACCATTTAACGAGAAACGGAAGTGTATGCGCTTAGAATTTTCTGGGCTCCATATGAGTTTTAAAAATGAATGCCGTCACGTAGCTTTTTCGGATCAAAAGAAGTTTACTTTTGATGGCCCTGATGGGTTTAATTATTACTTCCACGATATGAAGAAAGAAGAACGATTTTTAGCGCTGCATCATAGTCGAGAAGGTGGTGTTATGGTATGGGGAGCAGTTAGCTACTATGGCAATATTGAGCTTGAGTTAAAAACCTCAAAAATTACTGCATTAAGTTATAAAGGAATTTTAAAAAGAAATTTTCCTAAATTTGCAGGCATTTTTTGACCCATAAACTGAACTTTTGAGCAGGGCAACGCCCCCATCCACACGGCGCGCATAGTACAAAATTGGATAGAGGAGCAGAATGTGGAATTGCTTCAATGGCCGCCGTACTCAACGGACCTGCACCTTATAGAAAACGTTTGGGGATGTTTAGTACGAAAAGTTTATGAGTCTGGCCGTCAGTTTGAGGACAGAGAATCCCTTATTGCAGCCATTAAACTGGCCTGGAGGGAAATTTCGCTAAACTACATAAGAGGTTGTACGATTCCATGCCGGATCGAATTTACGAAACTGTTACGAATAAAGGCGGCAGTACCCACTACTAAAATTAACCAATAACAAACTATTTTAAGAAAAACTTGTTTCATTTAATCCCAATAACTTTTATTTCCAATTTCAATATTTGTGTCTATTCAGTTGACGCAAAATAAAACTGCATTTTTCCATATTAAATGCTTTGCAAGGGAACCAGGAAAAAATAGCGGTATTTTTTCAAATATTCTTTCCGATTTATTTTGTCAACATCATACTCAAACAGTTTGCATCATCAAATGATATATTACGGCACAAGGTTTTGAAAAAAATGGACAACGCAGCTTAGGAAATGTTTGTGCTTATTCAGTTGAAGCAAAGTGTATATGTTGATGGTATATTCACCTCGATTACCGTTGTCGTCTCCGACTCAAAAATACACTCATTTTCCAAGTATTTTTACACGAAAAAGGTCAGATAAAAATGTAGAATGTCTTTCTGTACTAGTTTAATAGTCGTCGCACGACTTTTCTTGGATTACCCAAGAAAAGCTACCATGACTAATGGCCTACTAATATACGAGTACATCAATACAAATACAAAGTTATCTCAAATCGAGGCAGTCAAAAATTTCCACAAAACCCAGCGATCATCGTATTTTCGAAAATCCAATACAAACACGTATAGTCCGCCAGAGACTCGCGCAACACCACCTCCTGTCCCGAAAACATGTGAAAATGTATTGGGCCTTTATACAAATATTCAGATTTAGTTATTGCTAAAGTATAATTTGAATAATTACAACTTGTCAGTGAATAACAAAAATACGAACGGGAATATTGTAATAGATTAAAAAACAAGGGTGTGTGTTAGTTATTTATGAGGTGAAATTGTTTATTGATAGAATGCTGTTAGAGCTGGGTACTTAATCTTAACACTGCCACTTACTAATATTCGACATTTTTAGCTGTTTATTAGTAAGGCCCATTGAATTTGCTCGTCAAACTACTTTACTTTTTTTCCCCTTCCATAGTTTCTTTCTCAGTCGTGTACAAATCTACGAATTTGGCATGTTTCGTCTGCGTTAGGTTATGAGGATTGAAAACCGACACGACAATGGAAACGGCAAATGACAACGGTAATCGAGGTGATTGTACGTTGATCGCCCTATGCCAGAAAGCTGCACGTCAATACCAGCAACATACTAAGTTTCAACTCAGTAGAGTACTTCGCGCAGTTATCTCTTTTTTAAACGTCAAAAATAATTGATGGATTCAGTTTCAGTTACTTGCAGAAATAGTATTTAAAAATCATTGTGATTGTTAATAAAATGTATATTTAAGTAAAAACAAAAGCTATTGAAGAGTAAAATCTAACAAATTATAGACAAAAAACCTGAGAAAGTATGTTAAAGCGCAAGAACTAATAAAAACAATAAGTTTTATGACCATAAGGGCTTGTGCAGCTCTTACAGGCGTTTTCACTTTTTTCTTGTATAATTTTGTTATAATTTAATTGTTTTTCTTCATTTGTATTTAGAAATATACAAATGTTGGTAAAGAAAACTGTTTAACTTAATTTGTTTCCAAATAAAAATGTTGTTTTGCCACAGCAGCGCAATTCTCACGGTTTAATTTTTATTTGAATGTGTAAACATTTTTGCTCTCGTTGATGTGTAAATATCTTTTTTCTCGGTAGGGGCTAGTTGGAAATATCGAGCGTCACCGTCATCGTCAGATTTTCCCGTCACCGTCAGATTTTATTACCACGTGAGTTAATCGGTGCTCGCCAGATCACCGCAATTAAACGTCGTTGGGCGCGGTTGGTACGTAGATGGGTGACCGTTTGAGAACAACCGCGTGTCGTTGTTTTTTTTTATTTTATTTATTTTTTATTTCGTTGTATATTTTCCAGTTTTAATTATGTTCAATTTTAGAGGAAGTTGTGTGGAAGTAGATTTGTTTTGAATAATTGAGGTTGTTGTTGAAGTTTGTTGTACATCAGTTGCAGGTAAGAGGAAAAATATCGATTTGTACTTCGGGAACCGATGGCCGATTTAAGAATTTCACTTTTAGTTGTAATAAGGTTATTTACCGAGTGGTCCTTGGAGAACCAAATAAGGTCCTTAAGCCCGAACAAAACATTTTTTTCAAAAACTCCTAAAAAACCGCGCATTATATTGTGTTCAATGTTATTTGACTATAAGAACCTTGAAACAACAAAAAGGTCCTTAAAAGTAGAAAAAAGGATATTTTCCCAAAATGCCATTAGAATCCACACGGTATATCTTTGTTCAATGTTATTTGACTAAGAGGTCCTTGAAACAACAAAAAAGGTCAAAAGTCGAAGAAAGGATATTTTTCCAAAATGCCATTAGAATCCACGCGGTATATCTCTGCTCAATGTTATTTGACTAAGAGGTCCTTGCAACAACAAAAAAGTTCCTTAATAGTCGAAAACAGGATATTTTTCCAAAATGTCATTAGAATCCGCACGGTATATCTGCGTTCAATGTTATTTGACTAAGAGGTCTTTGGAACAACAAAAAGGTCCTTAAAAGTCGAAAAAAGGATATTTTATCAAAATGTTTGTTGTTCCTAGCACCCCTCATTCAAATAACATTGAACTCATATATACCGTGCCGTTTCTAAAGACATTTTGGGAAAATATCTATCCTTTTTCGGGTTTAATTATTATGGCTCCAAGGACCTCATTGTAAAATAACCTGATGTAAAATAAAAGGGACATTCAATCAATTTTTATTTTAAACGCAATATGCATAATAATCCCAATAAATTATCACCATTATAGCAAAATAAAAAAAATTGATTTAGTTATTAGTTATTATATTACCTAGACAGCTAAAAGGCTACAGCTAAAAACTTACCAACTGTAGTACTGTTTCACTAAATGATGACACGTCCGTTTGGTTTTAACGCGATCATAAAACTGACGCTCTCTTTATTCTTTTTCTTAAGCTAACATATGTATGAATGTGTGTGTATATATAAATATAATATAATAATTTAAGTAGATATCTTATACTGTATGTGTATATATATAATCACAGTTTATAAATGAAGGTACATGAGTATAAATATGGTCTGACAGTGTGAGTTGCATGCTTAACTCTTGCAATAATTACTACACAACTTATAGTTGTCATCCGCAACCTAACGATCTTAGTTACACAACATGCAACTAATAGCTAATAGCAATAATTAGTTGTCATTATGATAGCTAACCACCAAATCGATTGCATTTTTAGCGCAGCTAATTTAACTACGTTAGTTACTTAGTTATGGCGTTAGCTAGATAACAAATTAGGTAGCTAACGCGCAACTGTGCCTACATGTTTACACATCAACTATACCGTGAGTGCAGCGTGGCTCACACCTTTTTTTTTTGTACACAATCCTATTATGTTGTTTTTTTAGTCTTTCACTTATATAGGCAGTGTTCTTCTTCATACGAAAACTTTTTTTTTGTTATAATTTTCTTTTATATAAACTTTTTTACAAAACATTCGTGCAAAACTTATCTCTCGCCGTAAAAATTCGTCAACGTTTTCCTTTATTTCATTCTGTTGCAGATTTTTTTTCATTTGCCCCTGATGTTGTCGCGAAATTCTCTATTGCTTTCTTAAACGTCAAAAAATAACTGATGGATACAGTTTCAGTAGTTTGCAGAAATCGTATGAAAAAATCATTATATTGTCAATAGTGTAAATGTAGGTAAAAACAAAAGCTATTGAAGAGTAGAAACTAACAAATTATGGACAAAAAACCTGAGAACCTGCTGCTCTAACAGGCATTTTCATTTTTTTATATTTATACAGCACTATTATAAAAAAACACTATCCACTCTTTAACACACAAGTTAGCTGGCGCACAGATAGTGAACTTGTCCATATGATAACTTTTCTGATTAATAAAAATGTCTTTTCCCTGTGTTAGCTGTTTGCTCTTTATCACACACAATACGGCAGCATTTTACCAAATTATACTAAAAAATCTAATGTATCTGTCATAATTTCATCAGTTGACACTCATTTCTGTGTATTCCATTCCAATACTATGATACGAGTACTACTATGGATCAACGCATTATGAAAGAGTAATATGCACGGTTGCCGTTTTAGTGACTTTGTCGCTATATCTAGTGGAATTTTTAAAAGTTTACAAAAATTTATTTTTTGTCACTAAAAAATTTTAGTTACTTTTCTAGTGACTTTTTGCAAAAACATGTTTTTCTAAATTATTACGCCCCTGATGATGTTACATCACTGATATTCGAGTTTGACACTATCAAATAGGTCAACATTGTAATCCATTTAAACTTTTAGATGCCTTAATTATTTTATTGCGTTCACTCTGCAGCGGTGTTCTTATTCCCGATGCTATACAATCTGTAAAAAGACTATTTCACACTTGCAATTGAGGATCATTTGATAGAAAACCCATATCTAGGGTATGTTTTTGAATCTAAAATATCGGAATCGAAATTATAAGGGAAAATTTTTTTTTTTTTTTTTTTTTTTTTTTAAAGGAAATCCAAATCCCAGAGCACTCAGACTCGGTAACGGTCCATTGTACTACCAGGCAGAAATCCTCCTTTTGGTGTAGAGGCATGTGATTGGGTGGCGTATGTTGTTGTTCCCCATGGGGATTGAACCTGCACCGCACGGGTCACAAGCCAACACACTAACCTCTACACCGTCGCCACCCTTAAGCGATACAATTAGTCGTAATAAGAACTAATTGCATAAATTTCACTATAAAGTTAGTAAAAGAGGTTCAGAAAAGGGTTCCAAGTAATTGCAATGCTTTTACAAAAATGGAATTACTATCAGTTGAAAATACTTTAAAACCTGTAAATGATCGTTCTATCATTGACCTTGCAAAAAGTTTAGGTTTTCAGGACGGAAACATAGAACAAATTTTAAAGCAATTGATGACTATTAATTCTGTGAATTAGAAAGAGCTTTAAGATAGCGTAAAGTTTTGGGGAGAAGTTTCGCGTTATAAAAACGCAGCGGGTGTCAATACTTATGAGGAATTATTCCAACTTGCTTGAACTGTAATGTCGCTTCCACATTCAAATGCCGAAGTAGAACGCATTTTTAGCATGATGGACATAATCAAAAGTAAGTTCAGAAGTAATATGTCAACAAAAACTTTGAACTCAATAATGCTCATCAGACATCAACTAAAAATACAAAAAAAAGTTGTCATGAATACGAAATTCCTAAAAATGTTCTTTTAAGATATTAAGGTAGTTGAAAGTGATGAAGATGAAATCGATCTAATTATTTCTGATTTGTAGTGATTTTAAAAACTATTTTTTTTTATTGTAACTTTGAGACTGATTTTTTTTTTTTTATAAGTTAACATTATGTGTATATTTACATATTTGTAAGTTTTTGATTTATTGTTCAAAATAAAATTTTTGTTAAAATTGAATATTTTTTTTCATTTGTAGAGTGAACATTTTTTTCTAGTGACTTTTTTTTTTAAATTTTAGATATCTGGTGGATTTTTAGGTTCCAGTTAGTGACTTTTTTTTTAAGTTAACGTCAACCCTGGTAATATGCCCAAATGGGAGACAGTGTTCTCTCTCATTCTCTCAATGTTTCCACACATGCATGCTCATCCTCTCAATTTGTGAATGCATGAACTACAATTTGAGAATGTGCGAAGTTATCCGCTCCTTATACGCCGAATTCGGTGAGTTAAGTTATCCACTCGTTATCAGATGCCACTATGCCAGTGAAAGCTAACACACTTTTATTAATCAGAATTATGAGCTAACAGTTGTTTAGTAATACAGGGGTTACCGTTTTTGTTCCCTTGTATTTAGTAGTATAAAATGTATGCATAGAAAATTATTTGATTGTTTGTTTGTTTGCAAACAAAATTATTATTTTTTGCCACAACAATCCTAATATATTGTTTTTTCGTCAAGTATTCAAAAATAGTGTTTGCGTACTCCTTCTTCATTCCGGAACTCGCAAAAACTCTTCTCCCGCCATACAAATTTACCGATTTGACAGATCAACAATTCAGCCGATGCTTTTTTTTTTTGATTCGACACTGACGTTGTCGCGAAGTACTCTATCGGATAAACGATGCGCGAATAAAGAGAAGAAGCGCATAAACATTGATTTGAAGATATTAGATATTATAACAAAATACCTTTGTCCTCTCTTGTGAGTATCATCACCGGACACAACATGCTGCGATGTCATGCAAAAAAATGAAACTCAGCACAGATGATCTGTGTAGTTGATGCGGGGACGAGGAGGTGAATAAGGGCACTCCATATTGCCCTTCGCTCTGTCACTTAAGAAATAAAATTTTTCCAAGATATAGAAGAAATTTCTGGCAACATAACCTAACCCCATGAATTCCTTTTATCAGGTTCTTCTGGTTATTTAATTTGTTCGAACTCAGTGTGATCTTAATTCATGAACAAATTGTAAACGTTGAACGTTTTACGCTCACAATGTTTATGAATAAAATTAGGCCGTTTTTTTTTTTAACTACCGACACTTGTTTATAAAGATCTAAAGAACGTCTCTTTTGAACTACTATTCGGCTTAAGTAGAGTATTCGTGCAAAAAATATTATTTATTGCGCAACATAGGTCGTTTCATAAAGAGAGAAGCACAACAAATACAATCCAATTTAGTTACAATCACACTCTTTCCCTTAAATTATATTACAATTGAATTCCACCGTAATGAATTGTAATCATCCCTCTTAACAAGAAACAACAACTTCATTAATGTTTGCTAATTATGTACGTATCATTAGTCGCCCCTTGTCACTGTGGGCTAAGTAAAGCATTATCCGCCCAGTGCAGCAATACCATCAACAGCTCATAAATATTCAGAGCAATCTGTGACATTTTTTTCTTGGCCCATTGTCACTCCCGAGAGCAAGAGACACAAAAGTATCGTAAGGACGATTTGCAATTGATTTAGAAACACATCATGCGGAGTCAAACCGGAAGGACGTTTGATCCAAAAGAAAGTAGATAACTATAAAGGGACTCTGATTTCATTTCCTCCCAGACAATCAAGGCAGTTATCCACCAAAACGAACACTAAAGTGAAGACAGACGAAGCCGTTTCATCCCTCTAAACGTGTATTGAGTACACCCATCATGCATCCATTCAAGGAGACATGCTGATACCCCACAGCCATGGGGTGGCGATGGCAAACAATTTCTTTACTTTTTTTTTAGTTTTCTGGTTAAGTTGCGCACGCGTCCTCCCCAGCGGGCGGTCCAGCAATTACGTGTTTATATACCAAAACATTTTGCCACCATTTTATGTGGATTTTCCTACTTCGTCCTAATGACATTAGAAGGGATACTGAGGCATCTAAAGAGATGCTGCTGGGATTGTTTAGCAGTTAGGTGGTTAAGCATAGAAAGGAAGCGACATTGGTAATGGTAATGTCCTTTTGTTTGTTTGCTGGTACGTTGCATGACTTTTGGCTCTTGTTTTTGTTTCTCTATTTGGTGTTGTTGGTTTATTTGCTGAAAGTTCTTAGCACAGGATGCGAGCAAAGGAAGTGTGCATTCTTGAACGTTGTTCCAACTCGATAAACGTACGGCACAGCATTTGTAGCTCACAAATTTAATGATTTCGATTGCCGGCACGTGCAGATCATTATGCTTAATCAAACAGCATAATAAACAACACCGGAAGATAAAGGGCGCATTAAGTCTCCGTCGAATGCGATGCGTGATGTGATGTGAAAGAATCAGTAGGTATTGGAAGGTACTCACCTTTCTGTAAAGCTGTTAAAAATATGATTGCTAAACGTGGAGGTTGACATAGACTGAGGAGCTCTGGATGTCAGCGACATTGGACCGCCAACTTCGATTGGTGAGTCTGTGTTATTGGAGTTGGTTGGGCTGGTTCCAGAATTTTGCGGAGTTCGAACGCCAGGTGATGGTGACCCCGCACTTATTGAACCACCCGATTGCGAAGCAGATTGGGTGAGGTGCGTTGAAGATAAAGGCCGTTCAGGATCCGAATCCATTCGAGGGCTGGTAGGCGGTGGGCTGTGTGAACTACGAGGATCATCGTCGATTTCTCCTGTGATGTCAGGCGATGAGTCTCTGCTGTCGTCCATCTATAGAAATCAAATTTTTAAATGAAGCTGTGTATTTTTTGATGAATTACAAAGTTCCTTACTTTATCAAGAGAAATTGAACCTTCACCGCCGTTCTCACGCTTGCGCTGCTCGTCTTTGAGGCGTTCAGCTTTTCTCCACTTGGCTCGTCGGTTTTGAAACCAAACCTGAAACAAAAAAAAAAAAAAAATTACAATAATTGTATGCAAAACATAAAGAAGGGTTTGAAATTCTATCCAGGGCCGGCTCCAGCCAAAAAGCGCCCTGTGCAAGATTTACATAGAGCGCCCTATTTTGAGCCAGATTCTCCTTTAAGTTTCAATATTGCAAGTGATGTGAGTTAATATGCAAAAATTCAGCACAGGTGTGATTGATGTTGCTATTTTGGGCTTATTTGAATAAGTTTTTCGTTTTAAATGCAAGTGGCAGTATCCACACAAGGTAAAATTAATTTTTCTTACTCCTAGCAATGCGCCCCGGGATTTGGCGCCCAGTGCATTTGCACATCTTGCACATATGGTTGGGCCGGACCTGATTCTATCCCTGAAAGAGGTCGTGGCATTTGGTCGAGTCTCTGTCCAGTGTGGGAACGCGGGACTGAATGATTGACGGCACAGAATGCTTAGCTCATAATTTCTCGCAACTGTCATTAGGCTAAGATAATATGGGGATGCACGTATACGTAGGACGTGTTCTTTGAAAGCAAAAATTGGCGGACGTACACCTTTGTTTTTTAAGCTGTACAATGTACCGATTGTTTCACAGTGAATTTATAAAATACATATATCATTTTTTGGACTCAAGGTTGGTGCAGTAAATTGTTTTCTGTGCTGTTAACGTTTTTTTAATTTCCACGTTTGGAAACATAGATTTGTAGTATTAGAAAAAAAACTGAACTCTGTATCAATTTTCTCGGTGCACAATGGGTGGGGCAGGGTAGAGCATACCACACTCCATAACATTTTCTAGTTTAATGGTTAGGTATTGTTTTTTGGCTATTATATTGTCATGCGTGGAACAATGTCTCATAAGAAAGTTCCGTAGACGAAGATACAGCAATTATTTATACTCAGCGGAGGATTAAGATCAAGTGCCGCTCTGGGCCCTCATTTTTTGCCGCCGCTGGGGACATATAGGTACCATTAAATATCAATACTAAAGTTTATAAATTAACCTGCGAATTCCGGCATATTTTTGTTGGTTCTAATAAAGGGTCTTTCATTAAGGACCTGGCAATTTCTTTTTTAAACAAAATGCAAACTAATTGAGATATCTCAAAATAAATTATATTGGCTTGAATTACTATTAAAACATTATGAATGGATTCGACCACGGGAACGTTTGCAGCGGTCGATACGTTGAACCCAATTTTCTATGACTCGGCCGCACATTTCGACCGATTTCTCGTTCCATATTGGTTCCTCTTACGTCGCCGGATTGTTGGCATAGACCGATGATTTAATGTAGCCCCATAAGAAAAAGTCTAGGGGCGTTAAATCACACGATCTCGGCGGCCAATAGACGGGTCCGTTTCTCGAGATAACACGTTCGCCGAACTGAAACTTCAATAACTCGATTGTTGCACCCGCTGTGTGGCTTGTGGGACCGTCTTGTTGGATCACATATCACTGATGTCCAATTCACGCAATTGCAATAATACTATTTCATCATGTCTCTGTAGCGAATATCATTTACTGTAACGTGACGATCATTTCCATCGACGAATAAAAACGGCCCAATGACGCCACCGGCAAGAAAACCGCACCAAAAAGTGAGTTTTTGCGGATGAAGTGCTGTTTCATGAAGCATGGAGCATGGTTGTCACCTGTCAATAACGCATATTTTGCTTATTGACGAAGCCGTTTACCCCAAAATGCGCTTCATCGCTGAAGATAATTTTGCGATGAAATTCTTCATTTTCTTCCATCATGTCCAGAGCCGGATTCGAGGACGAACGTCGCTTCATACGATCAATTGGCTTTCGTTCTTGAGTCAGCTTGATCTTGTAATGGTGAAGGCCAGGATCCTTGTGCAAAATTCGCCATAATGTTTTCTGGGAGATGCTCAATTCTTGAGAAATGAGATTGAATGATTTGGCTGGTTTGCGATTGACGACTCTACGGCAGCAATATTCTCCACACCTCGGGTAAAACGTAGACTCACTGGCACGGCAACATCAAGCAGCGAATATTCTGACTCAAAGATTTTTGAAACACCACTACTGTCATGTCCACAATTTCAAAAAGCCGTTTTATCGAAAACGAAATTTAAAATATATACTCTCTAGGACCCTTTATGCCCATGTTCAAACATTTTTTTAAATCCGCTCACTGACACGTCTATTTTTTTTTAAAAACAATTCTATTGAAGATATCATTGTGAATGGAAGTTCTATTCTTTGAAAAGTATGTAAAGTCGATTTAAGCAATTACTTTATATACAGTTTTCTGCCATGCCCACTTTTAGGGGGCGTTTTTATACCCTATTCTAAGGGTATATTAATTTTGACGCATAGTTTGTAACATACCTTAATATTGCCCGTAGACCCCTAAAAGTTACTATATTTATGATCAGCATCGATAGTAATGTCGATCTAGCCATGTCCGTCCGTCCGTCCGTCCGTCCGTCCGTCTGTCTGCAAAAATTACGCCTTTAAACTGGGCCTAGAGAGCTGATATTTTAACCATATACTCTCTAGGGTCCCGAAATGATCAAGTTTACGAATTTTTGAAATCCGCCCACAGACACGCCCATAAACTCAAAAAATCAAATTTTTCGAAAAATTAGAATTTTGAGCTAGAAAGCTGAAATTTTATATACATTATCTATGACTCCTAAAACTGATCGGGAGATAAAGTTTTTAAAATCCGCCCGCTGACACGCCCACAATTAAATAAAACAATTTTATTGAAAAGTCATAGTTTGAGCTAGGGAGCTGAAATTTATAATATATACTTTCTGTAGGCCCTTTATGCTCATGTGTAAATATTTTCAAAATCCGCCCACTGACACGCCCACAATTTAAAAAAAAACTTTTTTTAAAAATCCAAAGTTTGAGCTAGCGAGCGTTTTTTTTTTACAAAAGCTTCGTATTTTTCGATAAAAGCTTTTAAATATTATATTATATATATACCTGCGATCCCTCTTTAGTTACGGCCTTTGCACAGAAAGACTCTCGAACCCTTCATAGGACCTAAACCGTTCTGCGGGATAGGAGAACACATTCTACGCAAGAGTTCAGGTGACTGGAGGAAGAAAAAAGGCCCAAAACCTTTCTTAACTTCCATGGTCTAAGGCAAGCAAAGAAACTCTTAGGAAACTATAACCAAAAAAGATTCAAAGCTTGTATCAGCCCTAACAAAAACAACCTAAGAATCCTAACAGGCCTCCTCACGGGCACTGCAGACTCAAGAAGCACCTGCGAAAAATGGGCATATCAGAGGACGGGCTCTGCAGATTCTGCAGTGAAACCGCCAAAACTCCAGAGCACATCCTGGAATCCCGTGGGGCACTGGCTCACAAAGGGATAAGATACTTGGGTAGGCACCAAATAACAGACAAAGACATACAAACTATGGACCCACAGCTCCTTCTCAGATTCATCAAGGAAACTGGACTGGATGCTTGGCTCTAAGAAGTGTGACCTGCTAAGAATAAATCAGACCAATACCTCGATACTTCTCACAAAAGAAGTATCTAGAGAGGGCACGAACCTCTCCGAGGCACAAGCAGGGGACACAATAGACCAATAGGTCGCAGTGTAATATACCCAAACTAAATTTTGTTATTATTGTTATACCCCTGCTTTAACCTAACCTAAATGTTAACAAAAGCCTATCCGTATTAATAAGGTTTAAATCGCTGCTAGATTATACATTTTTGACAACAAAACTAATTTGTTCATTATCGGGTGTATAAAATAAATAAATAAATATTAGGCATTGGCCCGTTAATATATATACAGGGCCTTAAAGCTAGCTTCTCCAACCACTTTCTTGTGCGAAGTGGACACAATAAATTATGTACAATTTTAAGCCGAATCCGAACAGCAAATTTGAGAATCTTATCATGACAATTGATACTCTTGGATGTTTGTCAGACGTTGGCAAGATGTGGGGCATTGGAAAAAAACTCAAGATGTTACTTGGCCTCGCCGGGAATTAAGCCGGGGACCTTTCGATTAGTAGTCCGACACACTAACCACTGAGCCACTGCGCCCAGTTTTATCGGGTGTACAACGAACCTAAATTCCCAGCCGAAAGCAATGTGGTGTCAGGAAAACTTTCTTTTAGAAATCTGTCCACCGATCCCGACATTTTTGAATGTCCTTTACCCTAAAGTTAACTCAAGCCTGCGAAGTCATTACGCTCATGTATGACTTGAAAAAAAAAAACAACTTGTTATATGCGGGTGCAAACAAATTACACACTTGATTAACCGTCTCTCTTGGATTCTTTTTCTTAATTCTGCACCACCACCAAACGAAACTACAACCCTATCCGTTCTCAAGCAAAATTAGGATTTTATTAGATGAAGAAAATGTATGGAATTCCGAAAATTAGCTCAAAGTAATCCAATGCTCGATGCCAAATTGGCCAGTAGCTCTGTTGGGAACCACCAACCTATTTACTGTGTTAGCGGACTCAAAGCCACTTGTGCTCCCGGCAAATGGGGTTGATGGTAGGTAATTGCATTTGGTTGAATAATCCTTTAATGCTGATGCTAACTGATGGCTAGATTCCAAGATCGAAGTTCGCCGAAAGGGGTACGTTCATAGTTAACACATCTGTTCGTTCATTCCACTTGAATAGTGTTTGTTACACAGGGGCGAAACACAGCATCAGGGTGCAAATTTGACTGCGGTTTGAGCGTAACACCCCTCCTGGCTACGATTCGATTCTTCGATTGTGTAACAAAAAAACAAAAACAAAAAAAAACACTGACATGTAATTATATTCATGATCCCGGTATGATTGAGTCGGTTCGGTCCAAATTACCCGAACCACTTACCGCTTGACAAGTATTTGCTGTCGTCGCCACCCCTGCCAGAGAGTTCGTCATTATTTACAGATTAGTTTCTGTTTCATTTGTTTGTTTGTTTTTTCTGCTTTATTATGTGTGTGGTGTTTCGATAAACATTGTAGCAACTGTTAGGCGACAATTGAGCACAACAGGCGAGCTTTGTGCTAGACGAACGCGAATGACTCCCGGCAAAGTGCTTCACGTTGTGTGTGTTGATCATTAGAGCGAGAATTGTAAATTTTTATTTGCCTCGACTTTGTTTGTTCATATCAATCGAGACCTTGCATAGGTCCTGGTGGCAGCATAAACGCGATGAGAGCCTCCTGACACTCAATCCTCTGAATAATTCAATTTCCGTGAAGTTCATTGAAATATGAAATTGTTATAACTCACTTTGGCGAGAAGCCCCCTTTATTGTTTTTACATTTTCGTTCAGAATGCCTGCGAGGCGTCTTTTCTACTCTCCGTCCAGAAAGGTCTTGAAACACAATAAATTCAAAAACCCCTCGATGTGCTGCGCGTCGTAAGTGTAGGGCGTACGTACATCTTGCTTACCATTAAAGAATATGATGTTCCCCCAAAAGTGGGTGGATACCGAACGAAAATCCAGGAAAGGTTTTATTTATTACAATGTATTCGGCGGGGGGAATCCTTTTTCAATTGTTTTCGTCCTTTTTATGGTCGTGCACAGCACATTGCTGTTTGCTGTATATTCAACACCAAGCCGGAGGGGTAATTGGGCCCAACCCCCTTAGCAGGCAATATAATCCTTAATAGAACAATTGAAATTATAGCCATGATTACAAGACACCGCACCCGTTGGCAGTCAAGTTTGTGTACGAGTATGTGTGTGTCTTCGAGTCATGTGCTTGCGCTAGGAAGGCTCGGAAACTTTGCCCTATATGCGGAAACATCCAATTTGAATTTTGATTAGGAAATATATTTACTTGAATTGTTTTGTGCTTGGTTGCGCTAGTGTTGGAGCAAGGATATAACAAGGCGGAAAGAAAATCATTGCAAAGAAAATGATTGTCTCATTAGTTAAATAAATAATTTATGCCTTTCAACCACTTGAGGTGCAGTGTGGCCAAACGTCAATAGCTACATTGTGTATATCACGCAAGGATAATGCTATTGTGTTGATAAATTTCGCTCTGCAAATAAATTGGATATGTGATTTTATTTATTTGTTATTTGCGTATAACAAGTAAACAGCAGAAGAGGACTCCTAATGGGATTGCTGTTTGTATGGTGAGGCACAGGAGATATAACTAGAATTGGAATTTTCAATTGAGGGAAATAAAATTGAAATCGTGAAATTTTCACAAATTCTCGAATATCTTGAGGCTTAGAAACTTTTTCAATCACTGTGACATGGATGTGGAGTGCTTCGTTGCATGGAATTCACTCTTTCCAGCTGGAAACCTAATTTAAAAAGATAAATTTGATTATGCGGTTCAAAATTTACATAAAACATAGGGGCGGGCTACAGTCCGCTTGGGCGAACTGTTGGATACCCTATTCTTATTCCTATATCTCATAAGTGGGCGTGACAAAAATTTAAAGGATTTTATCGAAAAAACTAAGCTTTTGTAAATAAAAACGCTCCCTAGCTCAAACTTTGGTTTTTCAATAAAATTGTTTTATTTAATTGTGGGCGTGTCAGTAGGCGGATTTAAAAAAAATTTAAGTATGAGCATAAAGGGCACCTAGAGAGTATATACTATAAATTTCAGCTCCCTAGCTCAAACTTTGGACTTTCAAAAATAAAATAAAAATAATTGTGGGCGTGTCAGTAGGCGGATTTTGAAAATATTTACACATGAGCATAAAGGGCCCCTAGAGAGTATATATTAAAAATTTCAGCTCCCTAGCTCAAATTTTGGTTTTTCAAAAAAAATATTTTATTTAATTGTGGGCGTGTCAGTGGGCGGATTTTGAAAATTTTATGTCCCAAGCAGTTTTATGGGCCAAAGATCATATATAAAAAATTTCAGCTTTCTAGCTCAAAATTCAATTTTTCCCAAAATTTGTTTTATTTAATTGTGGGCGTGTCAGTGGGCGGATTTTGAAAATTTTATGTCCCAATCAGTTTTATTGGCCATAGATCATATATAAAAAATTTCAGCTCTCTAGCTCAAAATTCGATTTTTTCCAAAATTTTGTTTTTTTGAGTTTGTGGGCGTGTCTGTGGGCGGATTTCAAAAATTCTTAAACTTGATTATTTCGGGACCCTAGAGAGTATATGGTTAAAATTTCAGCTCTCTAGGTCCAGTTTAAAGGCCTAATTTTTGCCGACGGACGGACGGACGGACGGACGGACGGACGGACGGACGGACATGGCTAGATCGACATTACTATCGATGCTGATCATAAATATAGTAACTTTTAGGGGTCTACGGGCAATATTAAGGTATGTTACAAACTATGCGTCAAAATTAATATACCCCTAGAATAGGGTATAAACAACGGCCATGCACGGTGATGGGATACAATGTGAATGAATGAAAAAGCTGATGCAAAAATGTGAAAGTTTCGATACCAAATTCAACAACTACTATTGGGTTTTCATTTCGCGTTACCCACTTATTTGACGAGGCAAGGCATTAATTATATCTGCCAGTGCCGGATTTAGAAGTCTGGAGGCCCCCTGGCTTATTATTTTCCAAATAAAATGAACGATTTTGTTCAGTCAAGTGTTTAATAATAATTTATTGCGAATCCAAGTAAATTATCTTAACAAACATACTTATATAAATATAGACAAAAACACGAATTATATGAAATTATATTAAAGCGCTAACAAATGGAACCTTGCGAGCTTTTTTCGACGAAAAATCCTTGATGATTTCGCTGATGAATCGCTTTCAATGCTGAGTAGGGCTAGCTTTGATAGACGGTTTTGTCCCATAGTAGTTCGATGTCTATTTTTTTCATTTTTGAAAATGTGCGCTCTTCAGTGCATTTAGACACCATCAAAACCAAATACATTCTGAGTGTAATTTCAATGTTTGCGAATGTAGCTCTAAAATTTTGATCTTCAAGAATGTGATTGGTCTTTTCTATAATCCTTTTTGTATAAGTTGATCAAAGATAGAAATTGAACCAACTCGTTACCAAGACTAGGCTCTAAATCATCTTTGTATACTTTCACCAATGCCTCAGCTGCGGCATGCAAATTTGCAGTATCTATCTTCTCTATATGATTGAGAAATCCACCGTACAGCTTAGTATGCATGCAATCTTTCAGTAAGGCTGAAAACACAACGGATAAAGCAAAACGTGTTTTTTTGTTTCGTAAAACAAGAGAACATTGTTTCTTATGAGAGTGCACACACCAAAGAAAACGAAACAAAAAACAGGTTTTTGTTTCGAAGTGTTTCGGTGGTGGTTGTCGAAAATACATGCCATTGTATACGATCAACACACACCGAATGCAACAAAACTGTTTCGACCCAGCGTCGTTGACGATAATTGCCTACTTTCTTATGGGGCAACACACAACAAATGAAACGAAACATAAAAACAAAAGCAGAACAAGAAAATGTGTTTCGTTGCCGACGGCTTACCTGTTGTTTTTTGCAAAACATTGTGGGGTTTTTCTTAATACTTTTTTAAAGACGAATCGACTTGATCGTCGTTGTGTATAACTTTTCACTGCGTGCAGTGGTACCTGATTTACTTTTTAAAATGGTTTATGGCTGGTTTTTCTGATTATTTTTTTAATGATTAGAAATAATTATGAACCTCTACAATTACCCTTCAGTCAAAAATATGAGAGTGTCCCTACTCATTGTATGGATGTAGGGTTTGGTGAAATCCATTTTTTTCAAATTAACGTTTTGAACAAAAGAAAAGATTTGTTAATTAAAGCAAAGCCTAGAAGTAAAGACGAAGAAAGGAAAGTTTACAGTAAAGAGCAAAGAGAGTTTGAGTTAAATTTAACATTGTTAAGAAGCAAAGGAGTCATATTAAGGAAAAGCACAACAGTCAGTCGATATGAGAAAGTAAAGCTGTTAAGTCGAAAAGTTAAAAGAAAAGTTGTCCTTTTTGTATTATCATTAAATATCCTATTTTTTATTACAATAATCGTTTACTGAATTAAAATCTTATAATAAACTATATCTTGTATTTCATCACAGTTCGTCGACTTTTTTTTATTTTCATAATTTCACTTGGTGCGGTTTTTTTTCCTGGTCGTTGCAACATTTCTTCGGTATTCAAAACGAAATTACCTCCCTCCTTAGCCCCTCGCGTTTCCTACATGGATATACTCTGGTGTACTCTGTGCGCAAATTTTAACAAATATGGACGTAGATGGAGAACAATTTATTTTTTTAATTGAGGCAAGAAGCCCTATAATTATAAAGACAAGGAACATGCTAATAAAGTTACTGTTGATAAACTGCGGATAGAAATAGCAACTGAAATGAATTGCCAAGGTAAGTTTTATTGAATTTTAATTTTATACATGTTTATTAATGTACATAATATGTATGAATATATATACAGTATTACTTTAAATACTTGACATACTGTATTTAAAAATCATGTAACTAAAATTAGATGGCATACTTGTATTGCCAAGGAACTGCTCCAGTAGAGGAGTTAAAATATTGAACATACTGATTGCGTATGTTACGTGTAGCATTATTTATGGTCTTGCTCTTCCAATATTTTCATGTATTTCTCCTTGAAGTAAGTATTCCATAGCTTCACGCTCAACATATATTTCCCGAAGGAAGCCTTCGCGTTCCCTAATCATATTATGCATCCGCATTCTAATGAAATTATACAATTTTTAGGATAAGTTCTTAACTATGCTATTAAGTTTATAATCACATCCTCAGCATTTCGTTTTAGATTATATGGATGCACCCACCACTCTCTGCTATTTGCGTCCTTTTCCTCAATTGCTTCAAAAATTGTATGTAAGATTGGCACAACTTCATCGCCTGAGTCCGACCACATGTGAACAACACTACATGCAAGTCGTGAATTCAATTTTGTTTTATTTCAACGCACACCAAACGAAACAAGAAAACGAAACGTTTTGTTTTGTTACATTCTGTTTCGCTGTTGAAATAAAAAATGTTTTTTTGACAATCGAATCAGAAACGTTTTGCTTTATCCGGTGTGTTTTCACACTAAGAGATACTTTGAATTTTTGTTTTGGTGACAGATTTGCGTCCTGTGCTTCATATAATCGAGTGGATTCAACCTCACATTTCTTGTTCTGGTGCGTGATTGTACATATTGGTCAGTACTAGGTTACGTTAGGTAAGGTGGCTGCGAGGGCGTGAGCCCAGGCACTCTTAGGCTGCAGTTTCGGCCCGTTGTGATACCACAAAAAAGGGGGTTCTGCCGGTCGTCGCTCGGCCTACTAGGTTCCCTGTAATTGCCTCCTGTGACGGAGTGGTTTTAGGGGGAGGGGGGGGGGGGGGGGGGGGGTACTCCTGAAGAGGGTCAGGGTAGGCAGCCTGGCTATAGTTCGCATGGGTTGCGATGTATTAGACTGACTAGTGCAGTGGCGAATCTCGCCCGACATCCGAACCAAGGGTTGGGATCGAGATGAGGTGATTGATGCAATAAAACCCCGGGTCGATCCCATTTTCTGCGCTGCGGAGGGGAAGCTATTGCTACCTGATCACCGGGGGAGGGAAGAACCTTTTGAGATGACTGTTACAATCGAACCTCAAACTGCTCTTCACTCTCTTTTGCAGGCAATACCGTGCCGGGGAGATTGATACAGTCGAATCCCGAGCAAGCTATTACATTCCTTGGAGGGGGGATCGGGGTGTTAGGTTAGGTTAGGTTTATGTGGCTGTCGGCAGAAGCCGACACACTTAGACCAATTTAGGTCCATTGTGATACCACGTATATTATCTACCTCAACTCTGTAGATGGGACTGGCCAACGACACGCGGTTGTTCTCAAACGGTCCCCCATCTACGTACTAACCGCGCCCAACGTCGCTTAATTACGGTGATCTGACGAGAACCGATTAACTCGACGTGGTATGGTCGTTGGGATCGGGGTGTACCGGCTGCAATTTCAATTTCCTCTGTGTTTTTTGTTGTTATCATGAGTGGTGCATCAGAATAGTTTATTAAAATTTGGCTGATGTATGGTACTAATTTTATGAAACGGTCAAGCATATAATATGCGGAATTTCATTTCGTCCTTACATCCAAAACTAGCTTTAGCATTTTGCCTTCCGATGTACCAGCAGAAGATTGTAAGTGCCGCATATTATCATTCGCTTTAACATTCCGCCTAAACCACGTTACTATTTCTCAGCATTTTGTGATAACGTCGCTAACCCGAGGCGTATTTAAGGAATTGTCACAAACTAGGTTAAGGGTGTGCGCAAAACATGGAATATTACGTCTTTTTCCAAAAGTGTAGTGTATTGCTTTGACGATAACACCGTTGTCTGTGACTACTGCAATAATACTATATTTCTTAATGGAAAATTTCGAAAGCGAATTTATTAGCATGCGCAGCTGTATGGGCTTCAGTCAGAGTAAAAACGCCAATAGTTCCACAGATTTGTCGCACTGTCGCACAGTTGTCACACCGAGCAAGCCGTTCATTTGGTGTTTCCGCAATGATCTACGCTGTCTTGTTCTAGACAGTATTGCTTTAGTAGTGATGGTTTTCTTTCGATTATTTTCGATTATATTTTTTTAATTAATCGATTATTTTGTCGATTAATCGAAAGGGAAAATTCGATATAATTAAATCGTTAACCTAAAGAAAATAACCGATTAGTATAAAATTGCCATTACTATATGGCCGCAGTTTGGTAAAAAAGTGAGAAATCTTTCTTTTGGCATCGATCCTTCAATATATCTAACAACTATAGTTAGTTGATCGATATGAGATTCGTCGGGAGTAGAATCCACTACTCGTCAGAAATTGCAATATTGGGTCCCCTGTTTTGTGTAGCCCCGGCTGCGCTCCCCTAAACCCGGCACTGATATCGGCTCTCATTTACTTGCACCCATTCCAAAATTGGCATCCTTTTTTGCATGTCGGCTAGCTATTTTGTGAGTGTTATTCTTTTCATTTGATATGATCAAGCAGCTTTCAAGGCAGGGACATAAGTTCCGAACTCTTTTTTCGGAACTTATGTCCCACCTACGGTTGCCTGTTTGCATATAGAACATATCTGGACAATATTTTGATTTTTCCGGGACTCGCTGGACATCTTTATACACGGATGAGTCGATTTTCAGTCCTTATACCTGTTGGAAATTTTATACCCGGAAACTTTTACTACCTGGGAACAGGTACATATTTTCAGAAAAGTAAGATATAAAATTAAAGGTTTGATAAGAAACGATCGATGGATTTCCCAAGATAAAACAATCGATGTGTTTTACATGTATTTTTTGTCTTGCTTAATTTTCTTGTAATACAAACTGTTTTGTTTTTCTTGATTATATACTCGTACTTTTGTTCACCACACAATAAATAAATAATTTGTAATGATGTGACATTTGCTACTATTTTTTGTAAATACAAAATGTCACTAACTATTCTCCTTAAATTTACCATTTAATAGTTTACCATTGTTTTATGTTTAAGAAATGAGAATAATGAATAAATAAATAAAAATAAATAAATACATAAAATAATGAACTGCTTGAAAAGCGTATAAAAAGATGCGCCACTAGGATGAGGCCACATGCAAAATCTTCGAAAGAAAAGAAAAAATTAATAAAATGTTTTTATTTAATGGTTTTAAAACATTTATTTATTATGTTTTTCTACATAAATAATGAGTATGCCCGCCATTTTTCGATATGACCTCTATAACACGGTTTGGAATAGAATCATACAGTTTTTTAATAATTAAGAGAAATTTGGGCTTCGATTAAAGTGTCCTTCGAATTGTCTGCCGCCTTCATACAATTTACGGGATAACCATGCCCAAACATGTTCGATTATGTTTAAGTCCGGTGAATAGGGCGGGCATGGCACGTCTTCTGATTGAATCCAACTACTAACAACACTGGAAGTGTGGATAGGGGCATTGTCTTGTTGGAATATTCAAGTCCAAGGAAATGACCGTTCCAGCAAACATTTGTAGTTGTTTCCGTTAATTGTTGTGGACAAAACTCCAACTCGATTGTGCCATAGTGGGTAATAGCTCTCCACACCATTACACCTGATGTACGGCTGTGATGTCTTGCCAAAATATACACCTCCTTTCTTAGATCATGAAAATAAAAGTTGCAACCATCGGGACCGTCAAGGTTAAACTTCTTTTCATCCGAAAAGACAACGCGTTTCCATTCACTGCTCCAAGCGACATGTTATCTTGCTAATCATAATAAAATCTTATAATAAACTATATCTTGTATTTCATCACAGTTCGTCGACTTTTTTTTATTTTCATAATTTCACTTGGTGCGGTTTTTTTTCCTGGTCGTTGCAACATTTCTTCGGTATTCAAAACGAAATTACCTCCCTCCTTAGCCCCTCGCGTTTCCTACATGGATATACTCTGGTGTACTCTGTGCGCAAATTTTAACAAATATGGACGTAGATGGAGAACAATTTATTTTTTTAATTGAGGCAAGAAGCCCTATAATTATAAAGACAAGGAACATGCTAATAAAGTTACTGTTTATAAACTGCGGATAGAAATAGCAACTGAAATGAATTGCCAAGGTAAGTTTTATTGAATTTTAATTTTATACATGTTTATTAATGTACATAATATGTATGAATATATATACAGTATTACTTTAAATACTTGACATACTGTATTTAAAAATCATGTAACTAAAATTAGATGGCATACTTGTATTGCCAAGGAACTGCTCCAGTAGAGGAGTTAAAGTATTGAACATACTGATTGCGTATGTTACGTGTAGCATTATTTATGGTCTTGCTCTTCCAATATTTTCATGTATTTCTCCTTGAAGTAAGTATTCCATAGCTTCACGCTCAACATATATTTCCCGAAGGAAGCCTTCGCGTTCCCTAATCATATTATGCATCCGCATTCTAATGAAATTATACAATTTTTAGGATAAGTTCTTAACTATGCTATTAAGTTTATAATCACATCCTCAGCATTTCGTTTTAGATTATATGGATGCACCCACCACTCTCTGCTATTTGCGTCCTTTTCCTCAATTGCTTCAAAAATTGTATGTAAGATTGGCACAACTTCATCGCCTGAGTCCGACCACATGTGAACAACACTACATGCAAGTCGTGAATTCAATTTTGTTTTATTTCAACGCACACCAAACGAAACAAGAAAACGAAACGTTTTGTTTTGTTACATTCTGTTTCGCTGTTGAAATAAAAAATGTTTTTTTGACAATCGAATCAGAAACGTTTTGCTTTATCCGGTGTGTTTTCACACTAAGAGATACTTTGAATTTTTGTTTTGGTGACAGATTTGCGTCCTGTGCTTCATATAATCGAGTGGATTCAACCTCACATTACTTGTTCTGGTGCGTGATTGTACATATTGGTCAGTACTAGGTTACGTTAGGTAAGGTGGCTGCGAGGGCGTGAGCCCAGGCACTCTTAGGCTGCAGTTTCGGCCCGTTGTGATACCACAAAAAAGGGGGTTCTGCCGGTCGTCGCTCGGCCTACTAGGTTCCCTGTAATTGCCTCCTGTGAGGGAGTGGTTTTAGGGGGGGGGGGGGGTACTCCTGAAGAGGGTCAGGGTAGGCAGCCTGGCTATAGTTCGCATGGGTTGCGATGTATTAGACTGACTAGTGCAGTGGCGAATCTCGCCCGACATCCGAACCAAGGGTTGGGATCGAGATGAGGTGATTGATGCAATCAAACCCCGGGTCGATCCCATTTTCTGCGCTGCGGAGGGGAAGCTATTGCTACCTGATCACCGGGGGAGGGAAGAACCTTTTGAGATGACTGTTACAATCGAACCTCAAACTGCTCTTCACTCTCTTTTGCAGGCAATACCGTGCCGGGGAGATTGATACAGTCGAATCCCGAGCAAGCTATTACATTCCTTGGAGGGGGGATCGGGGTGTACCGGCTGCAATTTCAATTTCCTCTGTGTTTTTTGTTGTTATCATGAGTGGTGCATCAGAATAGTTTATTAAAATTTGGCTGATGTATGGTACTAATTTTATGAAAAGGTCAAGCATATAATATGCGGAATTTCATTTCGTCCTTACATCCAAAACTAGCGTTTAGCATTTTGCCTTCCGATGTACCAGCAGAAGATTGTAAGTGCCGCATATTATCATTCGCTTTAACATTCCGCCGAAACCACGTTACTATTTCTCTGCATTTTGTGATAACGTCGCTAACCCCAGGCGTATTTAAGGAATTGTCACAAACTATGTTAAGGGTGTGCGCAAAACATGGAATATTACGTCTTTTTCCAAAAGTGTGGTGTATTGCTTTGACGATAACACCGTTGTCTGTGACTACTGCAATAATACTATATTTCTTAATGGAAAATTTCGAAAGAGAATTTATTAGCATGCGCAGCTGTATGGGCTTCAGTCAGAGTAAAAACGCCAATAGTTCCACAGATTTGTTTCCTGTCGCACAGTTGGCACACCGAGCAAGCCGTTCATTTGGTGTTTCCGCAATGATCTACGCTGTCTTGTTCTAGACAGTATTGCTTTAGTAGTGATGGTTTTCTTTCGATTATTTTCGATTATATTTTTTTAATTAATCGATTATTTTGTCGATTAATCGAAAGGGAAAATTCGATACAATTAAATCGTTAACCGAAAGAAAATAACCGATTAGTATAAAATTTTTGATTAATCGTGCCATCACTATATGGCCGCAGTTTGGTAAAAAAGTGAGAAATCTTTCTTTTGGCATCGATCCTTCAATATATCTAACAACTATAGTTTGTTGATCGATATGAGATTCGTCGGGAGTAGAATCCACTACTCGTCAGAAATTGCAATATTGGGTCCCCTGTTTTGTGTAGCCCCGGCTGCCCTCCCCTAAACCCGGCACTGATATCGGCTCTCATTTACTTGCACCCATTCCAAAATTGGCATCCTTTTTTGCATGTCGGCTAGCTATTTTGTGAGTGTTATTCTTTTCATTTGATATGATCAAGCTGCTTTCAAGGCAGGGACATAAGTTCCGAACTCTTTTTTCGGAACTTATGTCCCACCTACGGTTGCCTGTTTGCATATAGAACATATCTGGACAATATTTTGATTTTTCCGGGACTCGCTGGACATCTTTATACACGGATGAGTCGATTTTCAGTCCTTATACCTGTTGGAAATTTTATACCCGGAAACTTTTACTACCTGGGAACAGGTACATATTTTCAGAAAAGTAAGATATAAAATTAAAGGTTTGATAGGAAACGATCGATGGATTTCCCAAGATAAAACAATCGATGTGTTTTACATGTATTTTTTGTCTTGCTTAATTTTCTTGTAATACAAACTGTTTTGTTTTTCTTGATTATATACTCGTACTTTTGTTCACCACACAATAAATAAATAATTTGTAATGATGTGACATTTGCTACTTTTTTTTGTAAATACAAAATGTCACTAACTATTCTCCTTAAATTTACCATTTAATAGTTTACCATTGTTTTATGTTTAAGAAATGAGAATAATGAATAAATAAATAAAAATAAATAAATACATAAAATAATGAACTGCTTGAAAAGCGTATAAAAAGATGCGCCACTAGGATGAGGCCACATGCAAAATCTTCGAAAGAAAAGAAAAAATTAATAAAATGTTTTTATTTAATGGTTTTAAAACATTTATTTATTATGTTTTTCTACATAAATAATGAGTATGCCCGCCATTTGTCGATATGACCTCTATAACACGGTTTGGAATAGAATCATACAGTTTTTTAATAATTAAGAGAAATTTGGGCTTCGATTAAAGTGTCCTTCGAATTGTCTGCCGCCTTCATACAATTTACGGGATAACCATGCCCAAACATTTTCGATTATGTTTAAGTCCGGTGAATAGGGCGGGCATGGCACGTCTTCTGATTGAATCCAACTACTAACAACACTGGAAGTGTGGATAGGGGCATTGTCTTGTTGGAATATTCAAGTCCAAGGAAATGACCGTTCCAGCAAACATTTGTAGTTGTTTCCGTTCATTGTTGTGGACAAAACTCCAACTCGATTGTGCCATAGTGGGTAATAGCTCCCCACACCATTACACCTGATGTACGGCTGTGATGTCTTGCCAAAATATACACCTCCTTTCTTAGATCATGAAAATAAAAGTTGCAACCATCGGGACCGTCAAGGTTAAACTTCTTTTCATCCGAAAAGACAACGCGTTTCCATTCACTGCTCCAAGCGACATGTTCTCTTGCTAAATGCATTCCATGCTCCTTGTGCACTTGCCTCAAAACAGGTTTCTTTTAAGGTTTTCTTCTCTGTTTAGTACCACTTTTTCGTATTATCCTGGACCGTTGCTATGCTGGCTGATGCTCCGCTGTTGGCCTTTATTTTAGTCACTGGTAGAGTAGAATTTGAGGCGAGCTGTAGAATAACCCGCTTTTCTCGCAATGTTGTTACTTCTGCGGTGCGTCCTTTTTGATTTTTCCCATAGTGTTGTGGATCCGCAAGATAACTGATTACAACAGTCTTACTTCTATTTAGCCTCCTTACAATTTATCGGCCTGAGAGTCCTAACTCCTTGAAAGCATCTATTTTTCCTCTTTCTGTCGCCGTCAAAGTCTTTCCGGAACCCTTTTTTAACTAAATAAAAACAGTTCTTTTCAACACTTTTTTAAATATTCTTAACAAAACTTTGAAAAAATTCGCTGATGTGAACCCTGCAACGAAATATTCGCAATGGCCTCATCCTTGTGCGCATCTTTTTGTACGCTTTTCAAGTAGTTCATTGTTTGATCTTGGGAAATTCCTGCGGTCGTCTCTTATTTACTCTTTGATTTTATGACTGTTAGGAAAATATGTAGATACCTGTTCAAAGGTAGTAAAAGTTTCTGGGTATAAAATGTCCAACAGTTATAAAGACTGAACCGAAATCGATTGCAAAATGCATGGCCTCGTTCTTGTGATCGTTTTAAAAAAACAAAAAAAAAGGAGTGAAAAAGGGAACTGGTCCTCCAGGTTGGGGGTCGTAAGTAGGGGTGGATACCTTCCCGACCACGGGAAAAATCTTATTCCGATACCCAAACAAACCTCGCATATGGATGAGTTTACTGTTGATATAAGACTTCGATTATCCAAGTCCTGCTTTATGACACTGAAGCTTGGGCGCATACAAATATCCTCGGTCACTCGAGAGATAGATTCATCGAAAAATGTTTGGTCCCGTTTGAGTTGATAGGCTTTGGAGGGGAAGATTCCACGACAAACTATACGAGTTGTACAGAGACATCGATCTAGTCCAAAAATTGCGCATCAGTCGTCTAAGATGGCTTGCACATGTAGAGCGGATGGACAAAAATAATGCTCCGGCCCGTAGGGTCTTCAAGTCTAACCCGGATGGATAACGCAGTAGAGGAAGACCACGCCTTATGTGGGGCACACGTAAGTAGAAGGGTACCTCAACCGACTTGCAGTGCGCAATTGGAGGCAGTTAGCTAAAGACCCGGCTAACTGAAGAAGCTTGTTAGTGGGGCCCAGGTTCAACCCGTTCTGTAGCGGAACCTAAGTGTAAATGCGTAAGTAAGGAATTGAGGGTGCTTTTGACAGTGCGACTTTTGACAGCATGTGCAGCTCTGCCAGACAACACGGCATAGAAGAATCATTGGTTCTGTGGATTAAATCAATGCTAATGAATAGAACGTTGGTTGCGGATGCGGATTGTATCCGTTATGTTATGGCGGGGGGAAAACAGAGGCTCCCCGTAAGGTGTCGCTCTGTCTCCACTGATGTGGTGCATGCTGATCGACTCTCTGTTGAACGCACTCAACAAGCTCAAGCGTACGCAGATGATGTTGCTGTGCTTTCTGTTGGATCATGCCTAGCCACTGTCTGCTCCAAGATGCAGGCGGAATTTGACCTGATCGACGTAATGGCGCTCGGTAAATGCTCTTAAAACTGAGGCTGTTCTCTTTACGAGAAGGAGGAAGCTGATCGGGTTGACTCAGCCAGTGCTAAAAGGCGTCACAATCCAACTCTCCAATGAAGCAAAGTCATCCTGAATAGCAAACTTCTTTGGTCCAATCATGTTGAGCTGAAGACTGCCAAGGCGCTGTCGGTTTTCTGGCAGTGCAAGGGCATTTTCGGCATGACATGGGGCTTATCACCGAAAAGAGTCCTATGGATTTATACGGCTATGATAAGACCATTTCAAGCATATGCATCTGTTGTTTGGTGGAATAAGCTTTCATGTAAATACGTTACTGCTGCTTTCGCCAAACTCCAAAGGAAGGTGTGTGTCGGCACGCCTGGCTCCGGCCTATATGCATTATTGATGTTTACATCATGGGTTGCTCAATCAAAGCTATCTCACATTTAAGAAGATGTGGCTTTTGGGATAACTCGCACTGGAGTTATTATGATGAACTTGCGCCACGGTTACCCTTCGACTCCTGTTTTATGGATATGCCGCCCGATGCAATGACACCGGCACTTCGGCTGAAGCGCAACTACGAAGTCGACTTTGCTCGTGTTCAAGACTGGCTCTGGCCAGACTCTGAGCCTGGAAAGGAATGCAGTCGAATCTTTGCGGATGGCTCCAAAACCGGTCAAGGATCTGGTGCTGGTATCTTCTTGGACAACATTAGATTTTTCTTCTCGTTAGGCAAACATACGTCTGTCTTTCAAACATAGACTTATGCTATCTTAATGGCCATAGACTATGTTGCAAGGAACATGGACTATGTTGCAAGGAACAGGGGGGCGAAGTATCGGCGTCTGTAGCGACAGTCAGGCTGCGCTTAAGGCTTTGCCCAACCCCTTAACCACCTCCAAAATAATTCGTGAATGCAAGATCTCTTTGAATTCGGTCGGAAGGTTGAATTCGATGTGACTTGTCTGGGTCCCGGGTCATAACGAGATCACGGGAAATGAGATCTCCGATGAACTCGCTAGACAGGGCTCAGAGGAGGACTTCTCAGGACTTTCCATTGACGGTTGAGTTTCATATGAACACAATCGCAAATGGCATGACTCCAGGGTGCAGACAGACTAAGCTAATTCTTCCCGACGCCTGTAAAAAGTCTGCGGCATTCTTGTTGTCTCTCAACAGAAAAGACTGCAGACAGACTACTGGCGTTCTTAGGGGCCATTACTCTTTTGCCAAACGCCTTAAGGTGCTAGGCCTAAGCGATACCACCAACTGCGAAGCCCGTGGAGAAAGCGATGACACTGCGGAAAATTTCCTGTGTGATTGTCCTGCTTTTGCTCGTATCAGATGACAGGTATTTGGTGCTGAGATGGTGAGTGCTGTAAACCTAAATTCCTTATCATTGAAGTGCCTTCTCGTCTTTCTTAGGAAAACGAGTAAATTCTCACAGTAAAATTGGTGCGTCTTCCTGGTAGTACAATGAACCAGTATTAAGTCTGAGTGCTCCAGTGTAGAAAGTCTCGCACCCCGGCAAAAAAAAGTAAGGAATAGGAATGGGGTATCCCATAGTACGCCCAAGGGGACTGTAGCCTCACCCATTTTTTTTTCTATTAAATAAAACTTGTTTCCAATATAATAACACTAAAACTAAGTGATTCAGTTTTGGAACATCGAACATTTTGTAACTGTTTCATACTACGTCGTTTTTGAAACTTTTTTGAAACACAGTAGTGACGTTTAATTATTTCACTACAAACTAGCGAACAGATACATACAACAAGTTACCCTGTTTCGGCAACTGGACTTGTCTCGGTCTTGACTTTTAAATATTTTATTCATACATTCGTCTCCCCTCCAAATGTTTTAAAAAAGAAAAGAAAAATAATGCTCAACCGAAAAATAATATCCAGAAAGGATTAATCACGGACAACTTCATTCAAACGACAAAAAACAAAAAAACATAAGAAAGGATAACAAAGAACACGACAACACAACAAACCCTAAAGTTTATACTTATGTACCTTCCTACTCAAAATAAAAAGTGAATTGAATAAGAAATTATCTCTGTTGAAATGAAATATGTACATAAATATATTTATGTTATTTGCTCAAAAAAAAAGGATCCGAACCAACACTAATCGTAGACGGACGAATTTTTTTGCTTTTCCACGTGAATTATTAAATGTAAGTCCCGTTGAGAATATTCACAACAAGATTATAAAATCTCCCGACTTTGACTAAATTTCAACTCGAAACGAAACCGAAATAGAAATGAAATTATAATGTCCATTTCTATTAGGGAAAATTAGATATTTTCCTCCCAAAAAGTGAAAGCGTAATATAATATAAATCTTCTCCTCTCCAAACCGCGTTATAGAACCATCCCCCACAACAGCCCACCACTGGCAAGGTAGAAAAACCATTTTCAACAATTTAGGTTGGTGTCAAGTTTCAAGAGCGTGTGCGCGTCCATAGTGCGTACTCCTGCCAAATGGATTCAGCAGAATGCCAAAGGATGGCTTGTTTTTTCTCTCTAAGATGCCAAACCGATGAGGGAATGAGATGCTTCCACCCTTATCAAAAAGACTTTTCAGAGATGTATCAGTCTAAATAAAAAAAACCTCATTGAATTTTATTAAATTCCCTTTTAGGCGAATTGAAAAAAAAAATACACTAACCTAAGAAACGTCTCAAGAATTGCTCTGCGGCGCGTTCGGAGACAGGACATCATCTTATTTAATTTGATAAGGAGGCTTTTGTGGTTTGGTAGATTTGTGACAGGAGTCAAACGTGGAACATTTTGAAATGTGCTCCAATCAAGTCACATGTGTGAGGTTGGCGGATTGACGGCTGCACGTGTTGTTAGCCATTCGACGTATCAAGTGTCAAAATTCTTGTTCTCCTTTTAATTTCGTTTGGGTTTTGTATTTTATTGTTCTAAAGTGTGCAGAACTTATGTCATAAACGGATAGTGTGTTTGTGAATCTGTCGCTTAAAGTGGTGGGAAAATACCGGAAAATTAATAAACAAGGGTAGTTCGGATGCGGTTGCCACAGCACATGGTGCAGAATGCGTCAATTAATTCGTGAGAATAAATGCAAATTTTATTGTTTAATTACCACATGCGCTTGTTAGCATTTGCGTCTGCTGCACCCTTTGACGAATCAACAAAGCAGCCCATCTAAGTGAAAATCGCATTTTCTAAAAATAACACGGAAGCACAATAATTATTGAAGGGGTCGGTCCGCCTTCAAGGGCTCTCGTGCTAACAGTTTAATTCTGTTCAAAACAAACTTATTTCCCGGGATACGATACGAACTGCTTGTTGTTACTGTTTCAATTTCAATGGAGCATTGTGGTTCATTGTTTCAGTAAAAACCTAACCCTCTAAGAAGGGTCTTAATACTCAGAGTATTTGTGCTGCTTATGATATAATCAGACGATGCTAATACACACAAAACCTCCTCAAAAGGAATAGGCGCTCAGAAAAAACCCTTTAGGCCTCACGTTGCTGGTGTAATTGCTCCGGAAATATGAGATTCTACAGCAAATGGGTACTCCACATGTCACTCTCGTTAGTTCCCATTATACGTTTAAGGGGTAAGCTTCCTCGTTTGGTGATAATTTGTCTTGATACGTATACCTATCTACGTGCTTTGACACATGCAAATGTGTGAGAAATGGAAATGAGGCAATTGCCACATTGTCAAGACCACTTGCAGTCTTCCATGCCAACAGGGGAAGTGCCCACTAATTGGATAGTTCCGTAGAAAAAACGAAGCTGTGATTTGCAAAAATAAAAAAAATATATTCCACCAACTTATTAAAGCGGGTATAATGATAGCCACTGGAGGAAAAGTGCCACAACTTATTAAAATGCAAAATGGTGCTAATTGGTTTGCTAATGTCAGACCTCACCTCCCCCTCTAGTTATGGGTATCTTGAGTTTTTGTAAGTGTTGACAGAAATGCGTTTTAAGCAATTTCTCACATCTCATTGAGGTAATTGGATCGTATTTATGTGTAAATATCATCAGGCATTCGTAAAACAATTGCATTGCTAGTTTCTGTTGAATATGTATGTTCAAAATTTAATGGTGCCCTTGCTGGGACGGGCTAAGAATATCACTGCAGCGCCCCCTTAAAAAATAGTATTTTTCGTAGAAGACGACTAAAGGGAGAAATCAAATCTAGGCAATTTTACATTTCCGGTCAGCCAAGCGATACATTTAATATTGAAACTGACTCGCAAGTGTGCATGCAAAGCGTTGACACGACTGGAGATCAGCGGTGTCTTAAAATAAAGATCAAGCAACAGTCAGTTACATATAGGGTTACCAGATTTTGCTCGCAGCTCGACGGGACAAATGGCAAAAATATAGAAAAAAACCGGGATTTCCAAATTTCTCCCGGGACAAAATAAAAACTTAAACTTACAATATAAGATACCTATAAAAATATTTTTTGTTTTTTTATTTAAATAAGTGACTACTTTTTTAATTAATAAAATTTCATTGTGAAACATAAATCCAAATATCGAAAGGGTCTTGCAGTAGCGACTTGACATCTTCAAATTTTCAATGCGAGCGCACCCTAAAACTCTAAAAACAAACTGTCAATGTCAAAAAATTCAGTAAAATCAAAATTTTTTTCATTATCACGAAGGAACAACTTTTACAAATAATTAAAATTGACTACCGAAATTCCGAGTCGGTGGTTAATTTTGCCACATTATGTTTAATTTTGCGTAAGGATCTTGGCCCCCACCCTTACAAGATCAAGCTGACTCGAGAACTAAAGCCAATTGATCATATAAAGCGACGTACGTTCTCAAATTGGGCTATGGACATGATGGAAGAAAATGAAGAATTTTATCTCAAAATCAGCTTCAGCGATGAAGCGCATTTTTGGTTAAACGGCTTCGTCATTAAGCAAAATGTGCGTTACTGGACAGGTGAGAACCCTCATGTGCTTTATGAAACAGCATTTCATCCTCAAAAGGTCTCTGTTTGGTGCAGTTATCATGCCGGTGGCGTCGTTGGGTCGTTTTTTTCGTCGATGAAAATGACCGTCACATCACGGTAAATGGTATTCGCTACAGAGACATGGTGGAATGTTATTTCTTTGAGCAATTGCATGAATTGGATATTAGTGTTATGTGGTTCCTACAAGACGGTACCACAAGCCACACAACGGGTGCAACAATCGAAGTATTGAAGTCTCATTTCGGTGAACGTGTTTCCTCGAGAAACACTACATCATTGGTCTATGCCAACAAGCCGACGTTAGAGGAGCCAACATTGAAAGAGAAATAGCGGCCGTACCGGTCGTAATGTGCGGCCGAGTCATCGGAAATCATCATTGGGTTCAACGTATCGACTGCTGCATACGTTCCGTGGTGGACACATGAACGAAGTCGAATTCCATTCATAAATGTTTTAAAAGTAATTCAAGCCAATAATTTTACTTTTAGATATCTCGAGTAGTTTGCATTTTATCTAAAAAAGAAGTTGTCAAATCCTTAATGAAAGACCCTTTATCTATATACTCGTATTTATAATAAAATAAAAGAATGCGAAGAAAATAAAATTCATTAAAAATAAAAATAAATGCTTCAAAATTAATTCATATTAAATCTAAAATTATAAACGCAAGATATTTTTTAAATTTTAGTTATAATATCTTTTATACACATATTCAGTAGGGTGTATCACAAATTTTTTTTCCAGAAATGTAAAGTTTCAAGTTGATAAAAAGTTGTAATTACTAACATATATTCACACTAAAAAATATTTTTAAGATTAAAATATATTTAGGTCTCCCGGAATGCTCCTAAAAATTTTAAATTTCGTTTAAAATTATTTTTTTTTTATTTATTTTTTTGGCGAAATTCACATAGTATATTTTTAATTTTCAAGTGCAAAAACATGAAAGAAATATTTAGCTCCTGAAAACAAACATCTAGTTCTCCCGCAATTGAATTCAAATTTTCATATACTCCCAAAATGTATGCATAATTTAAAAATAATTTCAGTCAACGGTTTTTTTAACTCAAGTAAGCCGCGTTAATTCTTGTCCTTTTATAAGTCAAGTATTTTGCTATTTAGTGTAAAGTTTGATTTGTATTAAGGTGTTTTGTGTCTTGCTTGTGTATTTAGAGTTATTGTGTTGTTTTGTCATCATGAGTAAAAGTTCAAACACTACAGTGACATTGACAAGGAAGAGCAGTGAAGTACCCATTGTCGGACAACCTTTGGATATAAGTTCTAGCAATCCTTTACCCACTAAAAGTGACGTACTTAAATGTTTTGAATGTGAGAGAAATCTGTTGAAATCTGAGGGCAAATGGCGAGCGACCGAGCTGGTTGGAGGGGCTTGTTGGTTGAGGCCGTAGTCCACCACGGACTGTAAGCGCCACCAAAAGTAAAGTAAGTAACATAACTTAAAAGAGTCTAGGCATATAAATATAAAACTTTAGATGGTGATGGAGAAAAGAAAACAATTGTATCTATACGTGTATTCATACAATGCAAGTGCTATATTGTATTAGAAAACTGAGCATCAGAAAATTGTGTTCGAATGAAAAATGACATTTGTTTCGAACGAATCGCATCTCAGAATATATATTTCATTGAACAAATCAACTTTCTATTGATAGAATGAACTATCAAATGTCAAAATACAGATTCTTGGAATTCGACAAACTTTCAATCAAAGTGGATGATTATTCTAAAAACTCACCTGTACACGAGCCTCAGTAAGGTTGATTTTCATAGCGAGGTCCTCTCGTGTGAACACATCTGGGTAATGGGTTTGGGCAAATGCAGTCTCCAATTCTTCTAACTGTAAGTATTAAAACAAGTTGTCATCCAAATAAAATATATAACTCTTACATTACACTCAGACTCACTTGTTGCAATGTAAACGTAGTTCGATTCCTCCTCTGCTTTCGCCTAACAAAGGTTTCATCATGAATGGCAGGATGGTAAGAATAACTCGTGTCTGTAAACAAAAATTAAATAAAAAAATGTAATCTCCTTAAAACAGTTCAGACAACACTAGAGAGTATAGAAACTTCCTTTACACCTCTCACCGTTCCCAATTGAATTCACCAAAAAAAAAGACTTAATGCTGGACCAAATTAAGCACTTAAGAGAGGATTTTCAACCCCTCTTAATCTGCCCCACGAGATTACGTTAAATTGTACTTTGTACTCATGACAAGAAAAAACGAAGTAGGTACATCCGCTTTAACTCTCTCCTCAAAGGAAGTTTATTATTTTATGAAATAAAATAATTACAATACCATTACATAATAAATTCATCGTCAGTGGCTATCAGCTCTCTTCCACACGGAACCAAAGAAAAGTGAAAGCCGGTAAGATATTAAAAATTCCAAACTTCTGACATGGCCTTTCAACAAAGGTCGTCTTCTTAAATTCTCTGGAAATTAATTTTCAATTTCGCTTAAATAATTAATTTGCAAAAGCAAATTACAAAATTCAATTGTAGTGCGCCGGTTTCAAACGAAACTCTCTCACTCCCCCTTTCGGGGCAGGAGATAATCGGATTTAGTAATTACCTATTTGTTAGGTCCTAAAGGGCAACAGTTTCGGAATTGTTTTTTGATATAGTTGAATGGTCGGGGGGTATTCACCCTTTTGCAGAACCACATACTACATAAGAATGTAATATAGGTATCTGCGGTAGCATTAAAAAAAAACAATACAGAGTAAATAAACAGATGGGTGCAAAGAAAAAGGATCATGTTTCACTGAAGGAATAAACGTACTGAATTTTATATTATTAAATTTTAAAATCAATTATTGTAAGATATTTTTAATGGATTTTCGGGAAATATTATATTGAAGAAAATAAGAGATGTGCGTATTTTCAGTTTCTATGAAACTGTTTATGGTTGCTAGTTATCCCGCTATATTAACAACTCCTTGATCCCACCTCTTCCATCTTAAACATAACTGGGAACTTGCAAGGCCTAGAGAAGCTTTTATTCGACGAATAGGTAGAGCAGGGGGTCGATTCTCGTTCTGTGATGTTGTGAGGTGATAAGTTTTATCAAAACTCTGAAAAAAAATGGAAACAAAAATAAGCGTGGACAAAGGGCATATATTTGGAATATTTTGAAGAGACCGCATTTGGCCAATGGCAAGTATATAACCTTACGTTAATATAAATAAATATTATCATATTTTGAAAATGCATATAATATAAATAATTCAATTTACAGATTTACAACAGCGGGCTGTGCCCATTTTTTTGATAACGAATGGAAGTCTTTAAGCTTAAGCTGAACAGTTTAGGCGGAACTGTGAAAGATGGGCCGAAATGGAGAAAATATTGGAAGAACTTATTGTACGTTTTACAGTAATTTCAAAATATTTATTTTATAAAGAACATTTATTTATACACTTCGCTTCAATTGAATAAGCACAAACATTTTCTAAGCTACGTTTTCCATTTTTTCAAAAAAAAAAAATGTGCCGTAATATATCATTTGATGATGCTAACTGTTTGCTTATGATTTTGAGAAAATAAATCGGAAAGAATAATTCAAAAAGTACCGCTATTTTTCCCCTGGTTCTCTTGCAAAGCGTTCAATATGGAAAAATGCAATTTTATTTTGCTCAACTGAATAGACACAATAGTGTCGGGTCTAAGGGGGGGGGGGGGGGGGGGGTTATCGGGTCCGGACTCAACCCCCAGGAAGGTCCGAACCGACCTGAATCTGAAATACTGGTATTCTGTCGCCGCAAATTTGCATATTCTATTTTACGATTCGAAAATCCAAAAAAGATTGTAATGTGCAAATAAATGATTTCTCGTATTTTGTCAAGCATAATATTATTATTCAATTCATGTTACTACAACATATTAGCAATAGTGCGAAATCTAGAGAAAATCTCAATCGTTTTTAAAATTCCGCGGTTTTTTGAAGAATTCTTGCAGAATTTCGTCTTCCGTTAGTCCAATTTCAGGATGGATACTCAAAGAAGCGAGTCCATTCAGGCGCTCCCGTCCTATTGTACTTCTAAGATAGTTTTTTATTCTTCTTAGGGTCGAAAATGATCGTTCTGGAGCTGCTGTTGTTACGGGTAACACTGCCAATACTCGTAAGATCGTGTTCACGTTTTAGAAACATTTTTCATGGTTAACCTAAAAAATAACGTAACCATTGAAAGTTAAGATCGAATATATATAGTTATAGAAACTGATTCTGAAGTAAAAATTCCGCTCTGAAGTTACTCACTGATAGTGCATCGAGCGCATTTTGAATATCTTGATCAAAGATCCGTTGCCTCCACATTCTGATCTCTGACATAAAATTCCTTTCTGAACAGTCCAATATTTCGTCATAAAACTTGTAAAGATCTGCGCATTTTTCCTCATCAAATTCCTGCTTGGAAGGAAATATTTGTCCGAAACTGTGGAAGATCGATTTGTGTTTTTCGAACCGACTTTGGAGATGAAAAATGTAAGTATCAAGGAATGGAATGTAGAAGGCAATTCTGTAATAATTTTCGACATTTTGTGTTTCAACGTTGCAACGGTTTTTCTGTTGACTGCAACGACGAGGCAATTTCATATTAAGAACAGATTTCAGCTACATTGTCGTAAATGATACAAAAATTTGAATCAACGTTTTACCGCTTTTCCTTGATATCATTCGTAGCATCATCAGCTAACTTTGTGGCTTCTCCTAGATCTTGATTTTTCGTCTGCGATTCCCGACTCATAGGCAAGACGATAGAATTGATCGATTCCATTATATGACAGAAGATTTGAAATTCGATTGTCAAAATCGCGGTCAAAAGCTGAGAAGTCTTATGTGAAGTCTCTTGACCTTTCCACTTTTTTATTTCTTCCAATGCTTCTAAAACGGCCGGTTGAAGTTTGAGGTAAGTTGAAACTGCTTCATAAGATCTTGTAACAGCGAAAGAATTCAATTTTTCTTTTCTCCGGTCATTCTTTTTCGGCATTTTCAAAATGTCTTCCTTTAAAATGCTTTGTCTCTTCGGCCAGTGGAAAAATGCTTCTATTGCTCCGATAGTTCATAACGCATTTTTTATACCCGAAACTCGGCAAGCGGCATTGATGACCAAACTGAAGCCATGCGCGGCACAATGAACGTAGATTGCAAGAGGAAAATGATACCTGATATGGGCTTGTACTCCGTTTACTTCGCCACTCATAACTGGTGCATATATACATATATCTGTGTAGCAAAGAATTATCGACACTGTGTCGCGAAGTACATGTTCCGAATTAAAATTTGTTTGCAGTGGTAACCGTGTGTCCACACAAGCGGCACTATCGTAGTTTCATGCAAAATGTATCAAAAGAATGAGAAAATGATGTTAAGTTAGGTCATGACAGCATACATTTTATGGACCTCCCGCCCTAGTCGAGATCCTAGATCCGCCACTGAGACACAAATATTGAAATTGGAAATAAAAGTTATTGGGATTAAATGAAACAAGTTTTTCTTAAAATAGTTTTTTATTGGTTATTTTACTAGTGGGTACTGCCGCCTTTATCCGTAATAGTTTCGTAAATTCGATCCGTCATGTAATCGTACAGCCTCTTTATGTAGTCCAGCGAAATTTTCTTCCAGGCCAATTTAATGGCTGCAATAAGGGATTCTCTGTCCTCAAACAGACGGCCAGACTCATAAACTTTTAGTACTAACCATCCTCAAACGTTTTTATAAGCCTCAGGTCCGGTGAGTACGGCGGCCTTTGAAGCAATTCCACATTCTGCTCCTCTATCCAATTTTTTACTATGCGCGCCGTGGGGATGGGGGTGTTGTCCTGCTGAAAAGTCCAGTTTATCGGTCCAAAAATGTCTGAAAATTTAGGGAAATTTGTTTCCAAAATTTCTTTATAACTCAATGCAGTAATTTTTGAGGTTTGGAACTCAAGCTCAACAGTGCCATAGTAGCTAACTGTTCCCCATACCATAACACGACCTTCTCGACTATGACGCCACGCTAAAAATCGTTGTTCTTTCCTCACATCGTGAAAGTAATAATTAAACCCATGAGGGTCATCAAAATTAAACTTCTTCTCATCCGAGAAAACTACGTGACGCCATTCATTTTTCCAACTCATATGGAGTCTAGAGAATTCTAATCGCATACACTTCCGTTTCTCGTTAAGTAGTGATTTCTTTTGAATTTTCAACCGTTTTAGATGTTTAGCACTATTGATAACCCTTCGCACTATTGAAACGCTTGCAGTAACACCGGCTTTTTGCTTTATTTTTGCCGCAGAGTCGCAGAAATTGGAAGCACATCTTAAAATTGCTCTTCGATAAACTGCTGTTGTTGCCGTTTTTTGACCTCCTTGCATGTTTTTTCCGCACGAATCTTTGCTTCTTAAATAAGAATAGACCACAATACAACTTCGTCTAATTTTGTCAGCTATAGAACGCCCGGTTAGTCCTTTTTCTTTTAGTAAATCAACTTTAGCTCTTTCAACACTATTTAGAGATTTTGATCTACCCATGTTTCTTTGAAATAGAATTAATCAAATAAAATTCACTTAAAACACTTCAACTTGTTGCGGTCAAATTGCCCGCAACAAGGGCCATTCTCTTTTCCCATGACCCTCCTTGTAATTTCCCTCTTCTATCGGTCTGCATTTCCATGGTCTAAAGAAGTGGAGTGGCAACCATGGTTCCATCAGCCATTGGTCCACGTCTCTGGAGCCTTGGGGAGCAACCACCACAGGTGACTGGAAGGGCAGGAGGCCCAGACCCAAAACAGATACAGATGGACGGTCTGTGAAACCCAATACAGACGGGAGGTCTGTGGATCCGAATACGGACGGTCAGTAAAGCGAGGTGTAAATAAAAAGCACTCCGCAACCAAACAAATTGTCTGCAACGGCAGGGTGGAACCAATACAACTCACCGAAACATCCACCCTGCAAATTCAAATGTTGTTAACGGGTGCGGGCGGACGGTCCGAGTAAGTCAATGGCCCAAAAGCGAATATTGATCTACCACAGACAAGGTAGTGAGCTTGGTTCGATGAGGGAAGGGACGACGCGTCCTTTTGACCCAACTCCGTCGTGGGAGCACCGAAGGAGCAGCAGAGGAGTGCGGGCGGGCGGCCCTGTAAAACACCCTCACGATATTGGATCACGCATCCAAAAACAATACCGGCGCGAAAACAACACAAACATAACACTTTAAACCGAGACGGGTGATTGTAGGCGAACACCCCAGGATGTGTCAACAATTACGACCTTGATCGAGACACAAATGCAACGATGGCTGCATAGGAAAAATTCGTAATATAAATAGAAATTGTCATACCAACTCCTTAGTTCCGCGATCCCAAATTGTCGCTGGGCCTGGTCTTAGGGATGGAAATCTTGAAAAAGATTTCTGTTTTCCGCATCCTGAAATTATCTCTGAGGTTTTTGTTCGTTGAGGGGATATTTTTATTAAAAAACAACATTTTGCAGCTCGCAGTTGGCATTTTGGTTGTAAAACTATTTCCTTGCTCGAATGCTTTTGTTTACTTCGCGAAACGTCAAAAAGGGCATGGGCTGAATTAAGGCAGATCCAGGGTCGGTCGGAGGGTTTGTTCATTGCTGAGTTAGAGTAATGGGCGAATTCACGGAGTGAGAGGTCGCCTGAAGGGCGTGAGAACATTAGCGGGTTCATGTCAGCGCACTGATGTGAGAGTAAATAGTGTAGCAGAAGAGGGCATGGACCGCCAAATGTCTAAGTATGTGTGAGAATGGGGGAGTACGAAACAGTTGACCTCTTCAGCGCCACAGCTGAATGGTCGCGTTAGAACTGTCGTTGGCTCTGCTTCCCCATGTATGTATGGATGTGTGAGTGAGGATGCCGGCGGACTGAATGGACAAAGCCAGCTGGCAAATCACTTCTTGGTTGACCAGGCAAAGATATAGATAAAATTGTGGTAGCGTCCAGTTGCCTATTTCACCAAACTACAAATTACAACCACAAATTTGTACTTGTGAATCACAATTACAAATGTGTAATCTGGTTTTCTGTTTCACCGAATACAAATATATGAAACCACAAATTTGTGATTAGACAAAAAAAAATTGTAAGAATAAACATGTTGATTACAAGTGAAAAAATTCCTGTTGCACCGGGTTTTTGTGCAATGTGTAATCCACACGTGTTTTTTTCACAAATTTGTGGAATATCGTCGTGCAATCCCGGAATTAAAATGAATGAGCAAAATAAGATTTTTTTTTTGTCTCCTTGATTAGAGAAAAGAAGGAGGTTTTATTTGGATGAAGTAAACGCGTGGAAAGATACGAGTATTTTAATTTCATTATCCTCTTAATTCAAAATGGAAAGAATTGGAAACATTTTCGAGATATTGCGTGGCAAAATTAAAAACGGGCTACTCTGGTAAGTACATAATATATAGGTACATATATATATATTTTTTTTTATATTTTAGCTTAAACTTGATAATTTAAAGAAGACTGGTTCTGAAGGTGGCACTAGTCGCATTTTAACCGATCTCGATAATATCATTTTTGATATTATCGGTAAAGAATCGCCAACAGTTCAAGGCATAGTTGATGAGTCCTCCTCAGTACCTACGGAAGAGGTACTGAAACCCCAGTGCGCAAACCTGGGGGATATTGAAGGCGAAATAAGGTAAATGCAAAATGCTTGTTTCTAACAATTTTTTTTTAAAATATATGTACGTATTTTTTAATTCAATCAGACCTCAAGTATCATCAAAAAAAGCCCAAGCGCAACAACAAAATGCTAACTGAGCAAGCGGATATTCTTCGATTGAAGAAAATGAGGCTTCAATTCGAAATTTATAATTTGCAGTTGAATGCCTTGAAAAAGGAACGCGACTTGGGGACTGCAGAGCTGAAACAGAAGATAAAAGTGTTGGAAGAAAACACTTTAAAATTAAGTGACTACTAAAAATAAAAATAAAATAAATAAACATATATTTCATTTAAAGTTCAAAAGTCTCGTTATTTAATATGATATTTGCTAACGAATTGATTTAAAAAATATTCTAAGGAAGACCGGCCATAAAAATTTTCAGCATTTTTAGTATCTGCGTCGTTTGAATCCTCAGTGGTGGTGAACATTTCGATAATATTAACACCCTTGATTCGTGCACACTTCCCGGCCACATATGCGTTATAAAAGGTATAGTCCGGGGCACATACCAACATAAAATTTATGCAGTGCTGTCCATGTCTGTCCACATGCAGATTCAAACTCGCCAGGGGCATCTATGTTTGTTAAGGTTCTGTCTATATTTGGCCAATATACAACACTTTCAAACAATAAATTAACATTTGCTGCACAAACGCGAGAAACACATCTGCAAACGGTCGATTTAGATATTCCATGCATATCTGCTACACCATGATATTGTCCTCCATTTCCAAGCCTGTGAGAAACTGCTGCCTTGGTGTTAATGCAAAGTTTTTTTCAGTCGTGTCGGCTATTTGTGGCCCAATAATTGCAATTATTTCCTCTGACTTGCATCGAGTCAGTCGACATTTTTCATTAAAATTAAATAACTCCGAAATTACATTTTTTCCTTAAAATTAAAACATGATCGTCACTTTCGCTACTATCGCTACTACTATGCCTTCGTTGCAAAGACATTTTTTCGATTACTTTCAATATGAAACAAAACTTGTAGGAGAAATTACACGTCAATTTGCAGTTGTAAAATATTCTCACATACTACACAAATTTTGTAAATAATTTTCTTTGGTGAAACGTAAACTCACAAATAAGTCAACTTTTCACAAATTTGTAACTTGTAAATTACAATTATAAATAATTTTTGGTGAAACGAAAAGGGAAATATTCCCACAAATTTCCCTTTGTAGAATACAACTACAAATTTGTAATACCCACAATTTGGTGAAACGACATAAATCAACAAAATCACAAATTTTGTTAAAAAATGCTTGTAAATACAAATTTGTAAGTTGGTGAAATAGGCCACAGAAGGGATTTTTACTGTGGAAAAAAAGTGATCAAAAGTAAAGTGTCAAAAGTGACAAAAAGTATAGAGTAAAGGGTACTCAGGATATTTTAAGGAGTGAAAGGACGATTGTCGTGGCGGATCAGAACGCACCAACTTGCAGGACAAGGACGAAGGAGTTGAGGAATCCAATTTATTGGAAACCACAAAAAAAAGCTAAGTATATTTGGAATATATCCATATATAAAGAGTTTATTTCGTGATAGTGTTAGGCAGTGATTGTAATAAATATAAACCTCGGTAGGATCGTGCTTTCGAGAATCTCGGTTGACGACGGTACACGCGACCCATTAATTTCGGGATATTTTCCACGCGATAGTGTGGTATTTTGGGAATTTCTTTCTTTTTTCAGTTCAGTTCAGTTCAGTTAACGTAATAAAATTTTGCCGTACTCCAACTGAGTTTTATAACGTGCTTCAAAACAAATTTTTCCTCTTTTATTTCCTTGTTCCGCTCGTTTCTGGTTGAATATTTCGGTTTCACAATTAACCTCAAAATTGTGTGGCGCCCATTTTTCTAATTATTTTTCAGATCTTGGATCGTAAAGTAACTACATACCAATTATATTATAAACCACCGCAGTAAGTACCTACAGTTTCCTTTGGTGCGATTCACCAAACATTATTTCTTATCACCTGAACCCACCCCATGCTGAGTTACCGGGAAACCAGCATACCTATCTGCTGGTTGTCGCCCTCACGCTCTTCGCACCTGATTCTGACAGATCAGTAAATTTCATTCTCGGCGATGGCGGCCGCAATTTCGTAAGTAATTTATTTCGTTTATTTTCCGCCAAATTAAAGGCATTAAAAGTAATTTCCTCTCGCGTATAAATAAGTGCAACAAACTATCTCGATCTAATGTGTCAATCTCCACACAATACGCATAAGCAGTGAAAATAATGACCTTGTGTTTATTCAGTTGACGCAAAATAAAACTGCATTTTTCCATATTGAATGCTTCGCAAGAGAGCCAGAGAAAAAATAGCGGTACTTTTTGAGTTATTCTTTCTAATTTATTTTCTCAACATCATAAGCAAACAGTAAGCATCATCAAATGATATATTACGGCACAAGGTTTTAAAAAATGGATAACCTAGCTTAGAAAATGTTTGTGCTTATTCAGCTGAAGCGAAGTGTATGTATGTAGGTACATAGAATAAGTGTGCGAAGCCGCGACAGCGCCATCAAAGAACAGCGGCGTAGAAGCTGAGTCAACGGACTCCTTCCAAATAAGGATCTATCTGAGTTAGATAGACGGATTTGTGGCATAATAACTGCAGACGCTGCAGAAGGAGTCTCAGCATTGGTTAGTGAGACAGGATTCGAACCAATTACACTAAGTATCGAACTTCATGTTTTAATATACCTTTGTTTCGTAAACAAAACGTTTTCTTTAAGACTGTGAGAGTGAACAACGAGAAAGTGCTTGCTGAACCGGAGATGTTTCCCGGGACATCAGGAGAAGCAACAATTTGGACTGCCTAGACATTTGTAGAAGCAAATCCGCCGTCGAGATCAATTAGGAACCAACGAAAACGGCCGAGGCGAACTTTAAGCATTGTTACTGACGACGCATTGGCTGTTTTCAAGGATATTAAGGAGAGAAAATTAAAACTTTTGAAAGAAAGTAATAAAATCGAGGTGAACAAAATGAAGCTAATGGAAGAAAATAACATTATACAAAGTGCAATAAAAACTAAATTGGAAGATTTGCTTAAAGTACTCTCCAAAAAATTAAAAACAAAACGTTTTGTTTCTTTTTAGAAATTTTATTTTTAGAAACTACAATTTGTATATCCTATACGAGAGGGCATATTATCTTTGATACATAATTTGTACCAGGTATAACAATGATCAGCATGACGAGTTGATTAAGTCATGCCCGTTCGGCGGTTCAACGAGCAAATGTCTGATCAACTATTCTACTGCGAATACACCGGCCTTCTTGTAAAATTTGATTTGAAGTAGGGTGCAGATCAGCGTCATCTAAATCCACTTCATAAACATTTTCCGACTCCACATAATCTAAAAATTGAACTCTTGCTTTAATCAGTGCGTTATTAAGTATAATACATTGATTAAAATTCTTGCTTCAGCTGGACTATAAAACAATACTCTGTCTTTACATAGACAGCGAAATCTGCTCTTTACTATAACATATGCTTCTTTCAACAAGAGCCCTTGTCTGCATACGAGTCGCGTTATATCTGTTCTGTGCCTCGGACGTGGCCGTAATGATAGGAGTCATAAGCCATGGCTGCAATGCGTAACCGCCGCGCCCTCCCCTAGTAGCCAAAAGTTTCGTTCTTCTTCTGTATACAGATTTTCAATAGTTGGCTTTAATTTTGATCGGTGCCATACGTATGCGTCATGGGCTGTTCCTCCTTATTGTGCATTAGCACTAAAAATGTTAAAATCAGCTCCACATACGATTTGAACGTTCATCGAATGTCCGCCTTTTCGACAGTAAAATACGTGTTCAATTTCTCTTCTTGCAGCAGATACATGTTCCATGTATCTGCAGATGATGTTCCATCAAATAATCCAACTACAGTCGGAAAGCCAAATTGTTGGTAGAATTGCGCCTTTATACCTGGAAATTCTTCTCTATTTAGAAACTTTACATATTTATGAGCTATCCTAATTAACGCAATAGAAATCTCGGTATCACAGCGACTCACAGATGTCTGAGACAGACAAAGAAGATAGAGAATTTTACCAACAGATCGCTTAAAAAATACCAGTGGCGAAAAACGTAAAGCACTCAACACTTTGATATGGCATGGAAGCGCACTCCACATTGAATTGAATCTTTCGGGAATCTATATAGATGAAAGTGCTCCTCAGTAGCTACGTCGAATGGATTCTGTCTATCTCGAAGGTATCGTTGCAGAGTCCTCAGTTTCTTCCCACGGAAAGAATTAAATATAATTTTTTTACGACACAGCAAAGACAAAATAAATTAAAACCTTTGTACAATACTGCCATATTATTAATAACTAAAACGTACAATTATTTCCGACATTTCGCAACGCAACTAAAATAAATAAAATCTTTTCAAATGACACATAAGTGACAGGATTTATCATTTAGTACTTTTTAGTACACACTCTGAGAGACATTTATCATAAAGCGTTCGAGAATCGCATCGCGTTCGTGAAGTGATAAAATGAAAAACCGCTGTGAAAACTGAAATGATAACATATTTATCACTTCACGTTTTCACAGATCGGGAATTATTGACCCCAACGCAAATTTCATTTCCCGTTCGCAGTGAACGGACTACATGTCATATGACAGCTATGGCCAAAGCTTGGTTACTGGTCTTATTTTGACATCGGAAGTGGCTGCACTAAAAGTTTTAATTCTTCCGGAAATTAATTTACTTGTGTAGAGATAAGTAGATTGTAAGATTTTCTGTTCGTACTGTTCAAGAGTGAGACCACGACCTAAGACTTAAACCCAAAATAATGAACCTGCAGCCAACTTAAAGTAAGTTGTGGCCATCACTCTGCATTTTGACGAACACTTGAAGAATTCATCTGTCAGCCGCTAATGGTTGAAACAGATGTCTTGCTGCACAACCGTGCAGCAAGATGAATTTGTATGTAAAATGGCACTTTACTTCTTGCTATCTCTGTTTCTAATGTTTATGTACCGACTGTAGTAAAACAGCACAATTTGGTACAATTTCTTCTGATTTGACGTTTTGTGCTGTCAAAGTCGACCACATTACATAGCATAGTCTGTTTGGTCGTTCAGTAAAATTTAGGTCAGGCAGAAACATATTGAATAATGGCAATTTGTTACTGCACATGTGTTTCATTGGCGTCACTGCATGCATAACTGCGTGCCTCCCTGGCGCACATCTGTTTCAGGTATAAATTGTAATTTGTATTGCATACAGAGGAAAAAAGTGTCTCTTTTCATTATACCCTATTCTAAGGGTATATTAATTTTGACGCATAGTTTGTAACATACCTTAATATTGCCCGTAGACCCCTAAAAGTTACTATATTTATGATCAGCATCGATAGTAATGTCGATCTAGCCATGTCCGTCCGTCCGTCCGTCGGCAAAAATTAGGCCTTTAAACTGGGCCTAGATAGCTGAAATTTTAACCATATACTCTCTAGGCTCCCGAAATAATCAAGTTTACGAATTTTTGAAATCCGCCCAAAGACACGCCAACAAACTCAAAAAAAACAAAATTTTGGAAAAAATCGAATTTTGAGCTAGAAAGGTGATTTTTTTTTTATATGATCTATGACTCCTAAAACTGCTTGGGATATAAAATTTTCAAAATCCGCCTACTGACACGCCCACAATTAAATAAAACAATTTTATTGAAACACCCAAGTTTGAGCTAGGGACCGTTTTTTTTTCGATAAAATCCTTTAAATGTTATATAAAAAAATATGTAGAGCGTTCTTAACAATTCAACCATACTTAGACTTTTGTCACGCCCACTTATGAGGGATAGGAATAAGAATAGGGTATCCAACAGTTCGCCCAAGCGCCAATTAGCAATCTCACCAAAGCCCAATTGATGGAAGCTGTACTTTCAGCTGGAGTATACGTTTCAAATGCAGGCATCCTGATGCAGATCAGGTCACTGTACAACAAAATAGTGCACAATTCTTCATGTGAGAATGCAATTGCTTCCGCTATTACCAATGAGACTTCTGTGAACTTTGTCATTGGGATTTCTGCAACAACTTCTGCCACTGCTGATGTCGACGCCGTCACAATCGCAGAGAGTGCCCCATCCGATCCTAACTCCTTATTTGAATGACGAAATCATCAGCCACAACCAGAAGTAAAACAACAACTACGACAACGGTCGGCACGGAAACGAGAAGAGTTGGAGCTGAAATGGACGAGATGTAGTAGATTATAATTTCGAAATAAACAATTTTCGGTTCGTACTATTCAACAGTGTGGGCACGACTTGAAGACGTAACCCAAATTGCAAGGCGCAACTGCAGCAAACTTAAAATAGCGGGGCAATCATTCTCCATTGTGACGAAACACTTCAAGAATTCATCTGTTAGCGGCAAGACACGCTAAGTTGTAATTTCCATTGAATGAAGAGGGGAAAAGTGTAATAAGGGACAAAGCTCCTTTAATTCCTAATGTTCTGTACTTGATTTAAGTCCGTTTCTGGCCGCTTTCTCCTTTTTATACCCTATTCTAGGGGTATATTAATTTTGACGCATAGTTTGTAACATACCTTAATATTGCCCGTAGACCCCTAAAAGTTACTATATTTATGATCAGCATCGATAGTAATGTCGATCTAGCCATGTCCGTCCGTCCGTCCGTCCGTCCGTCCGTCTGTCGGCAAAAATTAGGCCTTTAAACTGGACCTAGAGAGCTGAAATTTTAACCATATACTCTCTAGGGTCCCGAAATAATCAAGTTTAAGAATTTTTGAAATCCGCCCACAGACACGCCCACAAACTCAAAAAAACAAAATTTTGGAAAAAATCGAATTTTGAGCTAGAGAGCTGAAATTTTTTATATATGATCTATGGCCCATAAAACTGATTGGGACATAAAATTTTCAAAATCCGCCCACTGACACGCCCACAATTAAATAAAGCAAATTTTGGGAAAAATTGAATTTTGAGCTAGAAAGCTGAAATTTTTTATATATGATCTTTGGCCCATAAAACTGCTTGGGACATAAAATTTTCAAAATCCGCCCACTGACACGCCCAAAATTAAATAAAATATTTTTTTTGAAAAACTAAAATTTGAGCTAGGGAGCTGAAATTTTTAATATATACTCTCTAGGGGCCCTTTATGCTCATGTGTAAATATTTTCAAAATCCGCCCACTGACACGCCCACAATTTTTTATTTTTTATTTTTGAAAGTCCAAAGTTTGAGCTAGGGAGCTGAAATTTATAGTATATACTCTCTAGGTGCCCTTTATGCTCATACTTAATTTTTTTAAATCCGCCTACTGACACGCCCACAATTAAATAAAACAATTTTATTGAAAAACCAAAGTTTGAGCTAGGGAGCGTTTTTATTTACAAAAGCTTAGTTTTTTCGATAAAATCCTTTAAATTTTTGTCACGCCCACTTATGAGATATAGGAATAAGAATAGGGTATCCAACAGTTCGCCCAAGCGGACTGTAGCCCGCCCCTATGTTTATTCGATATTTTGAATTAATATTTTGGTGGCTGTTTTCTTGGTTTTTTATTCAGCGCGCGCTAAATGACTTGTGGGGAAACTTAAATCGTTTGTTTTATTTGACAGACTTCCAACTGCAGAGACGATATTCAACCTTGCTGAAAATGTATGGCGGAATGATGAACGTTTCGGGTGAAATGAGGAATTTCGAGTCCTTTGTAAACGTAGAATATAATTTCACAAATTCGATGTTACAAAGTTGTATCCAAATACAATTCAATAACACATTCATTATTTTAGTAAAAATCTTTACATACATCTGTATTTGTACAAAGCACGACAAAAAAAATTTACTCGACGAACACGGTCTTCTCGGGCGGCCCGTGTGACACCCTATCCCTATCCTATCCTATTCTGGGAATGTACTTCTTTTCCAATCGGGGAAATCAAGCCTAAAATGATATACAAATTTAAGGCTTAGCCCCACTTGCCCGGACAACTTCTATCCCCATTTTATTTTATCGAATTAAGTGATATATTTTAACTTAAAACACCACTGACCAAATTACTATAAATGAACAGCATTCATACAGAGCAGAACTTAATAATTTTTAAGAAAAAACAGTTTTTTAATGCACAAAATCTTTAAAATAATTATTGATCTTATGCCCAATTCATTGTTGTATGAAATTGAATTTCAAATATTTGTATGAAAGCTTTTGGGTATGAATCGCTGATTGTTATTTTATTCATACAACTCATAATACATAAACATAAGAATAAAAAAAATGGGATTTATAAAAATAATCAATAAATTGAAGAAAAAATCGCAGATACTTGTATTCTTTTTATGCTCTTTTTCAGAAAAAAATAAAAATAAAATAAATACATATTAGGAATTAACGGCCTATACAGGGCCTAAAACCTAGCTTCTCCAACCACTTGCTTGTCGTCCGAAGTAGAAGGGACCTACAATTTTAAGCCGAATCCGAACGGCAAATTGGAGATGCTTCTCATGACAATTGATACTCTTGGATGTTTGTCAGACGTTCGCAAGAGGTGAGGCAGTGGAAAAAACCATAGATGTCAATTGGTCCCGGCGGGATTTGAACCGGGACCTTTCGATTAGTAGTCCGAAATACTAACCACTGAGCCTGACTTTTTCAGAAAACTTAAGAATATTGTTGCATAAAACGAAATAAAGCGTCTTTCATTAGCGACTTGACATCTTCAAACTTTGAGTGTGAACGCACCCTTAAACCGATTAGCGAACTGTCAATGTCAAAATATTCAGTAAAATACAGGAAGGAACAACGTTTACAAATAATTAAAATTTATTACCAACATTCCGACTCGTTGGTTGCAACTTTAAGAGCGTTAATCAAAATTGTCGGCCGTAATTCTCGTCCCAGTACACAAGTCATTTATAGCCTAGTGAACAAATTTGAGTGAGAAAACTCGCTTCTTGATGTTGCCGTACCACTGAGACTACGTTTTGCCCGAAGTGTGGAGAATATTGCTGCTGTAGAGGCGTCAGTCGGAAACCGTTCTCAAGAATTGGGCCTCTCTCAGACCACATTATGGTTAATTTTGCGTAAGGATCTTGGCCTACACACTTACAGGATCAAGTTGACTCAAGAACTAAAGCCACTTGATCAGATGAAGCGACGTACGTTTTCGAATTGGGCTATAGACATGATAAAAGAAAATGAAGAATTTCATCGCAAAATCATCTTTAGCGATGAAGCGCATTTTTGGTTAAACGGCTTCGTCAATAAGCAAAATATGCCTTACTGAACCGCAAGAAGTCACTGTTTGGTGCTGTTGTCATTCCGGTGGCGTCATTGGGCCATTTTTTCGTCGATTAATATGACCGTCACGCTTAGTATTCGCTACAGAGACATGTTTGAACGTTATTTCTTTGAGCAATTGCATGAACTGGACATCAGTGTTATGTGGTTCCAACAAGACGTGCCACAAGCCGATCAGCGGGTGCAATAATCGAATTATTGAAGTCTCATCTCGGTGAACGTGTTATCTCGAGAAACGGACCCGTCTATTGGCCGCCGAGATCGTGTGATTTAACGCCTCTAGACTTTTTTTTATGGGGCTACATTAATTCATTGGTCTATGCCACCAAGCCGGCGACGTTAGAGGAGCTCAGAGCCAATATTGAAGGAGAAATTGAAGAAGAAATGTGCGGCCAAGTCATCGAAAATTTTGTTCAACTTATCTACCGCTGCATACGTTCCCGTGGTGGAATTATGTATGAACAAATTCGAAATTCATTTATAAATGTTTTGATAGTAACTCAAGCCAATACATTTGTTATGAGATATCTCAAGTAGTTTGCATTTTATTTAAAAAGAATTTGTCACGACTTTAATGCAAGACCCTATATAAAATGAAATTGAATTTTCTATACACTAAAAAATAAATAAACGAATTCCATTGATTAAAAAAAAGTTATTTGAAATTCTTATTGTAGCACAATTGGTGCGCCTCCTTGTATATTCTATATAATACTACAAGCCATGCAAAACATATAATCCAATTACTGCTTCCTGTATTGCTTTGCATAAACTTGATCTTGTCATTGATTTTAATAAAAGTAGGGCAGACATTAAGAAAGATATTGTTTAGCGCTCACAACACATTGTTAACGATTTATACAAGGTGGCGCAAAAGTAATCCTCCTATCAGAAAATGCTATAAATTTTGCGATTGGCCCCTAATGTCAGTTCTGTTTTGACATTTGTGTAGTAAACACATGCGAAATACACGTTAATAAACAATGTTACGCTACACTGCTCCAGAACGCGGACTATTGGTGACTATTTATTTGAGCAATAATCGGTCGGTGACTTTGGCACATCGGAAGGTTATTTTTGCGCCACCTTGTATTAATTGCAATTCCTTTTCAATTCATTTTATTTGAATTAATTATTGTGAATTAACCACACTAAATACAATATGACATTTGTTTATGCACATTTTGATTTAACCGTGATAGACCCTACTGAGGTAATTTTGTTTGTATAGAGCATATAGCATATATGAGACATTAAATGATACTTGAATTTTTATAACGAGAGTAAGCAGTTGAGTTTTATTTAACATCGGTTTTTAAAAGTGTTTCTCTTAGAAAAAAGGCAAAGAACCAGCCAATCAACACAGAAAAATTTGGTCCTTCGAGCCGGATGGCGCCTTACTGTATTCTCTTTGCTGGGTCACAGCTTAGGATAAAATCCTCCTTTGAACGTCAGACCGACTTCATACCGTCCATCTGGCAGACGTTTTGTTGGCTCAGCAAAGTATTTCTCACAGGCGACATCTTCTTCTGACGGTTGGATAACGTATAGAGTTTCCTCAATTTCCCAGAATCTCCGCATTTGTGTATCGAGGTCGACGTGTTGGAAAAAGCTTTGAAGACGCCTTAGACTTGCCTCAGGAACTTTTCCCAAGACAATCCATCCCAAATGTTTTTTTTTTTGCAATCGGCGCGGTTTCAAAGTTGTTGCGAATAATCTCTGGCAAAACAATGTCAGGATAAACATCCGAGCCAAAAAGTATATCGATCGGAGCAGGAACATAGAAATTTAATTTATTAGGTAACTGAACTTATTGCAAATGGTATTTATTTTTAATTTGTCTCCATAAAGCTATGTAACTTGATTGACAAAATAAATAAAAAAAAATCGAAATAGGCAAACGAACATATCAATAATCGATCGAAACAATTTTGTTATAACGTAACCGTTGCACAGCTCAAACCTAAATCCCTTGTTAAAAGCTTCTACAACAATTACGGATGAAACAATTATCCTACACAAACCTCAAATTAAAGAAATGGGTTTGTACTTAGGTATTAAAAACGTTTTATAACTCGAAACAATAATCCGATAATAATTCTCACATCAACCCGTACACATCATGAGATTAAATATTCCTTGTACACCATTATCTCAACACATGTCTTCGACTCCTACCACCACAGCGCATCACCATGTCATGTCATCCTCGTTCGAATTAAGTTCATTCGGCCAAGAACTTTAGGTGGTAGAAACATCACCAACATTAGGACATAGTGTATACACTTTGTTGTTGATGATTATCGTTACATAAAGGAGGTAATTCGATTTTCAGACAGTTGGTATAACCATCATTAAAGGATTTCCACTCGACGACCCTCCTCTGCCACTGGATAATTGAATTTCCATACTCAGCTCGAAGGATTCACAGAATCAGAAGAATCGAGAATCAATTCTACCCTGTGTGCGTTTGTTTGTGCGACGATGACGGTCCAAATTCGCTTGTAGTATCGGATGTCACGATTCTGCTGCAGACACCACATATACAAACTGACACATTCACATACATATATAAAGGTCCTTGGCAAGGACTTAGACTTAGGCCAAAACTAATATAACGCTCGTTATGAAAATTGCTTGTAATCTCGTTGCTGTGAGCCTGGGATGAGTGCCTCTCTGAGGTGGTGGCAATAATTGGAGTGACTGTGTGTCGAGGGATGGACTGACTGACTCTCTCCGTTCCCCCTTCACTCAAGGGTTTGAGCAGATACATAGTAGCTTATCATCCACTTATTTTTTATTCTTTTTATGAATTTTAATAGAGATATGCAAATTTGAAACATTACTGTAAAAATGTTTGCTCTTTTTGCTGGCAAACCCTTCAACAACGAATATGTGATGGTGATGGGTATCATTTTCACATCACCCTTCCTTCTCCATTGTGTCCTTATCCTTTACCTAGACAAAACCTGCGGGGAGTAGTCGAGAGACTAAAGAATGAAATAAAATGTTTTAAGTGTCACATTCTCAATGACAAATTGAATTTGGCATAATCGGGGCATTTGAATTTGAGCCTTTTCTCCCGTGTCCTTAGAAAAATTCAATTTCAGATGTAAATTAGGTTTTCTTTGATTTTCTTCCGTCGTTCGTCATTTTGAGATTTACACCCTGATGGAGGACTGATTTTTATCTGATTTTAGACAGATAGATCAGCTCCAGGTCACTCCGAAACACAACGATGATAATATCTACGCATAAATGATTGAGTTTTGTGCGACACTAAATGCAATAACTTAACACCTTTGAGCGATCCAACACAGGTACTTAGTAGACAGACGATTATACATATTCGTAGATTTGAATTAATTAGAAGAAGACTAAATAGACTCCATCGTCCTAATGGCCAGATACCTTCACATTAGGGTAAAGTAATTTTAGCATTTCTCGTTAATGCGCTTACAACTTCTTGAGATTATCTCATTACTCCAAGGGAGCAGTCACCTTCCAGTATCGGCACCGACCCCATGCGGATGTCTGGGTTGAATATGTATGATGGCAACGAAGGATGTGTTGATGGCCGCAAGCTAAATATCCTTCTAATCAAGTAAATGGTAGTGGTTAGTGGCAATGGGAGTGAGAGTGAAAGGGCGTTCAAGTGATTACTAATGCATTCGGGTCGAGATGGTTTATTGCACATTCCGACACCCACACCTTTGGCAGAGCATCTCTTTCTCACCACAAAATATGATATGTACATAGTACGACATACAGTCACTGGCAAAATTATTTACACATTGCATTTACTCGCACTTTAACCAACCTATTAAGCTGGAGAACTTTTGAAATAAGAACAAATTGTTCATTAACTTGTCTCATTTTTAATGTTTGCAGTTTTATTGAAACAGTAAACAAAAAAAATTAGCAAATTCCAACAAGTAACTGTTAAAATGAAACAAAACTAAGTGGCACAATTATTTACACATCCATCGAACACAGGCAAAATTATTTATACAAGTGCAAATAACTGCATTGGGAAAGTAACGGTTCTAAATCTCTTTAGTTAAGTGATATTTTGCGTTGTGTCCAAATATTGCGGTCAGTTTTGCTAGGTCTATACTAAAGAAAGGTTGTATTGCAGAAGGGTGTTTCACTCTCTAAAAAATATGGTTGCAGCCGGAAAACAATTTAAAAAATAAATTCTAAGTTTAAAGAATGTGTAGATATTAGTATAACAAAAAATTGGTAGAGGCAGAAAAAGGGTAACATCAAAAAGAGAAGATGCTAAAATTGTTCGCTCCTTCAAAAGTAACCCACGTGAAAGTGTTAAAACTGTACTCATGGACATTAACAAAGTTCGCGAAAATAATATAATTGAGAGAACATTGCGACGAAGATTAAAAGAAAACGGAATAAATGCCTACGTTATCCAGAAAAAGCCGCATATAATACCCAAAAACAAGCAACTTAGGCTAAAATTTGCAAGGGACCACAACAACAAACCGCCAGAGTTTTGGAGAAGCATTCTTTGGACGGATGAAACAGCTTGTTCCTTGGACGGTACCTATGGGCGTAAGTTTTATTATTCCAACCCTAAAATGAAGGCCAAACAACCCGTCACTCAACCCACACGACATTCTAAAGGAGGCAAGATAATGATATGGGGTTGCATATCAAATAGTGGAGTGGGTGCGCTTGTAAGGTGTTCGGATAACATGAAACAGTAACAATTTTTGAAAATTTAAAATGATGTTGCACTGGTTGCTGGTTCAAGATATATCGGGAAGGATTTTATCCTTCAACATGACAATGCGCCGATACACACAACCTGGAACATTAAAAAGTATTTGGCAGAAATGGGTCAAGAAGTTTTAAAATGGCCCCTGCAAAGTCCTGATCTTAATGTTATAGAAAACCTTTGGCACAGAATAAAAAATTCCTGAAAACATTGGCAGACCTGCAGATTGAACATAGAAGGACTTTATAACGGCTTGGAGTACCATTCCAGTAGAGCCACTTCAAGGCTTAATAGATTCAATGCCCAGACGCCTTGCAGAAGTTATTGCGGCAAAAGGAGGAAACACAACCTATTAAGTAATGCTACTTTAAATAACCGTTAACTTCAAACTAAACATCAAAAATGAGAAAAGTCAATAAACAATTTGTTCTTATTTCAAAAGTTCTCCAGCTTTATAGGTTGGTTAACGTGCGAGCAATGCAATGTGTAAATAATTTTTACAGTGACTGTACATGTAATGAAATCCACAACACTTAGGCGGATTAGCCGCACCTTACGGCTGCACCGCATACCAGAACCTATAGCATATCTCCTTCAGATACACAACACAATTCGGTGATTTGATTAAAGGAATTTTTCATGAGTGCACACACCAGCTCGATTTCCATGCGATATAATTCACGGAAATGGATTTCAATCACGGAGCAATCGCACTCAATCGCTTGTAATTGGAATCCAATACCTTGGAGATGCAAGGAGCCGACGGCGTGTCGACACACTGACGCACCTGCACATTCCGCTTTTGCGCTCCACTGGCACCAATGTAGGTATGCGGGCGCCTTTTGTTTCAATCGATTCGCAAGTAGTGCTGGGATAAACACGGAATTTCGTGGGATGGTGTGCCAGAAAGAATTTCCTAATGGAATTCATCATCGAATGATGGGGCGACAGGCGCAAATTATGATACATATTTTACGAGAGTAATACAATCATTAATTTGTCACCTTCAATTCGACGTGAAAGCAACTGAAATTTGCATTTTTTTTCACTCGTTCAGATGCGTGCTTCGTAATGGATGTGGAGTGTATCCACGTGGACATGGACGATGGACCGTCAAAACAATTCCCATCGTGAAAGTATGCAAATGAGAAGTTACTAATTGTCCTTAAAGCTGTCGACGACAATGTATTGGCCGTCTGCTTTGAATCCCAGTGGAGAGTAAGCAAATTGAATAGAAAAATTAAACTGCTAACATCATTTGTGGAATCTAACCGGGGAATTGACGGCGAATACTCCTTCCACTGGGTTGCATATGGTAAACTTGTTGAGCATAGGGTACTTTTAGCGGCAAAACTTCGACGTGACTATCTACGACTGCAACTAATCGAGTTTTTGTCTATATCCAAATGATATCGAATTTCATCCCTCCGGGCGAGAGTCTCCTCAATCTAGATCATCGGAACAAGTTTCGAAACTTAATTTGTGCTAATTTCGTCGAAAGTGATGAACAAAGTCTTACCTACTCGAATGTGTGCATTAAATATGCGGATGTCGAACTGTGCGCTAAAGAAAGTTCTGCTGTGATAATAAAGTGTTCACATTAGATTCTCTGTCGTAGAAATTTGAGCGCACATATGCTCATAAATCAATAGATAACGGATAGAAGAGAGTGCTCATCATAAGCTAATCTTTGACAGAAATCTACTTCACACAAACACATACCCTTACTACGAGTACCTACATAGTTGTAGTAACACGATATCTTTCTGATTCGATAATTCGGTAATGTGTGCATGGCATAGGGTGCTTCGGATGGAATGTGTTATCTGGAACTTTATATCTAACTTCATTAGCAAAACGAATGGCAACATACGTACATGGATGTGTGGCAGCAAACGGATATTCCAAAGATGGCAGCCGCGGCTGATGGGGTCCGGCTGGATGTAACGCTGGCGGACAGTGGTAGCAGAACATTCCTCTTCCCGCTGCTGCAGGACCCAGCTGAAAAAAAGTAAAAAAAAAAATAGAGCATGAGGACATGAAGTAAATTGAATGTCAGCTTTAATTATATGCACACGAGTATATTGATCCTTTAAGGGCGTATATCTACTATAGGTGTTGCTATTTTAAGTTACGTAGCTACAAATGTATATTTATTATTTTGTGTAGATGTTTTCTGACTTTTGATTCGATTGTTTCCGCTTTTACTCAAGAGTGGCAAATAAATATACATAAGGATGAGGCCATACATTTTGCAATCGATTTTCTGTCTTTATACCTTGGACATTTTATACCCAGAAACTTTTACTACCTGGGAACAGGTACATATTTTCCCAACAGTAAGTCCCAAGATCAAAAAATGAACTACTTGAAAAGCGTATAAAAATATGCGCCACTAGGATGATGCCATTGGGAATATTTCGTTGCAGGAGTTCACATCAGCAAATTTTTTCAAAGTTTTTTTAAGAATATTTTAAAAAAGCGTTGAAAACAACTGTTTTTATTTAGTTAAAACAAATTATCCACATATATAACACACATTATGAATTACAGCGGGTAAAATGAAGCGAATTGGATGAAATTACAACAACAACAACATTGCTGTGTGAGGCAATAATCTGGCAATCGGAACGGGAAAATTTTATATCATGAAGTTACTTGAAAATGCTTGAAGGTACTTGAAAATGCTTGATGTTACTTGAAAATGCTTGAAAATACTTGAAGTTACCAACAATAACATTGCTGTGCATGTTATGCATTTGATAATGCTTGAACATACTTGAAGTTACTTGGACATGCTTGAAGTTACTTGAAAATGCTTGAAGGTACTTGAAAATGCTTGAAGTTACTTGAAGTTACTTGGACATGCTTGAAGTTACTTGAAAATACTTGCAGTTACTTGAAAATGCTTGAAGGTACTTGAAGTTACCTGAAAATGCTTGAAGTTACTTTAAGTTACTTGAAAATGCGGGAAAAATTTTATATCATGTGAAGACTAAAAATGCAATGTCGAAAAATTTAATTTTCAGGTTAATATGTATAACAGTCGACTTTGTGTTTTTTTTCAACTTATAGAATAAATTGGTCGAATTTCGACCATGGGACGACCCCTAGTCTAGGTAAAAGCATGATCTCGTGCAAATTAATTCTGCCAATTATCATGCAAAAGATTGTTTGTGTGTTCGCTGGTACATATACACCATGTGGGTCGAAAGAGTTCATTCAGAGGACTTATTTTCATTCATTTATTGAACGTCATGTACAAATAAGACTTAGTCTTTTATACTACTTTAACAATAGAGGATAACATTTGTTGGTTAGACCTACACTATAAAAATTAGTAAAATAAGAAATATGTAATACAAAAATAATAATGAAAACACTATTGCAGGATAGTAGAAAGAGCAAAAGTAGTAGAAGGAAAAAAGTAGACGAAATTTAAAGAAATTTGAAAGTTGTTGCTTTTTTAAGAAAAGTACTCCAACGCAGACTTTTTGAGTCGAGTAGCTCCACTTTTTTGTTTTGTTACATTGGGCAAAGAGTTCCAAACTCTAGTGGGATGAACGAAGTGGTGTAATTATATTAAAAGTTCTGGAAGAGCGGGCAAATTGAAGCTTTTTCAATAGATATGGTGGCGATTTATTGTGAATTACTTTGTGCAGAAAGGCACAACATCTAATATCTAGAAACCGCTGAAGTGTACAACCGAGCACCCTTTTGTTATAGTTTGATATATGATCGTATCGTTGAAGGCCATAAACATACCAAAACATATCGTTGAACGCAACGTTAAGTTTATGCAGCGATAAAAAATCAAGCTTGCAATAAACTGCGGATGCATTCACGGAAAGAATTTTTTTCTTAACTGGAAGTAGAATTTGGTTGAATCAAGAAAAAAAGGTACGGTTCTAGGCCAAGCCAATAATTTCTTATTTTAATCATTTCCTGCGAATGATTTAAGAATCAGAAAAAGCAAGCAAAGGTAGAAAACTATCCTTGATCCAATAAAACATTTCTGGAATAAGATATCTTATCTCAAGAAACATTTTCTTATATCAAGATTTTTTTTTCTTAAATCGTGCATAATAATTCTTCATTCAGGAATCTGTTTGTTAAATAAGATAAGTGAGACCATGCTTTGTTTTCTTACATCAAGAAATATTGGCTAAGATCTCGTTGAATTATTCTTTATACAAGAAACGGTTTGCTGAAAAAAATATGTGCCCTCAAAAACTATTTTCTCATATCCAAAACTTTTTCTGAAATCCTGCAAAATTATTCTTGTTCTAAGAAACGATCGTTTAAATACGATATGTGACCCAATAACTTTTTTCTAAAATCAAGCTTATTTTTCTGAAATCCTGCAGAAGTATTCTTCCTAATAGAAATGATTTCTTGAATATGAATGCGATCCCAAGAACTTTTTTCTAAAATCAAGAATTTTTTTTTCTGAAATCCTGCAGATATATTCCTTGTCCCAGAAACGATTTGTTGAATACGATATGTGACCATAAGAATTTTTTTCGAAAATACTACAGAAAAATTCTTGATCCCAGAAACGATTTGTTGAATACGATTTGTGACCCCAAGATTTTTTTTCTAGAATCAAGAACTTACATCTTAGAACGTGCATTTTAATTTTCTTGTATTTACTTATATTTGCACCAACATTTCTTGAAGAAAGAGAATTATGTTTGATTCAACTGGATAAACGGAAACATATGTATCTTAAATCAAGTAACTCTTTCCTATACCATGACATTATTGCTCGAATGGTGATTATATATAAATACAAATAATTGGTATGATCCAGCGCAAATATTTTTGGTATTGACTTTCTTCTTTCTTACAGCAGATTTTTATAAATTTCGAAAGAAGTAATAACTTGATTGAGGTTTATAACTCTTTTTTTTTGCAATTAATAAATATCTGCTGAAGAAAGAAGAAAGCTATCAGTACCAAGAATATTTTTACACCAAATTCGAGCAATAATGTCATGGCGTAGGAAAGACTTACTTAATTTGAGAAATATTGACTTTTGTTTATCCATTTAAACCAATATTTACTCTACATGTACTTGAACATTAGATTATTATCATCTGTAATTAAAAACAAAATAAATAGAACGATTTCAACTGTTTTTTTTATATATGTTATGTATTGTATTTTTATTACTAAGAAAAAAAGTCATTGTCTTATTTATGTATTCTTAACTCTAAGTGCAGCAGTTTGCTTGTAATTCAAGTTATCAAATTTATACATCATCATACACTGTATAGATACCCAAAATTTCAGCTTCTCCTTCTATGATTCGGCATTTCAATTTGGGAAACTGAAGGTACTTTTGCTTTCTTTGCTCTATCGTGTGATGAAGGTCGCTTGCTGATGGCACTCGTTGTATAAGCGGGGTCTAACTATCCGGTATGCTGTACTTCCAATTTTTTTGTAGAAGTTAGTGTAGAAAATAAATTATTATAAATAAATTAAATTAAATTAAAAAATAATCGAGTTTTCAACATTGCTCCTATAATAATGTCTTATGTTAATAAAATGTACCTTTCTGATTTAGTATACGATTATAATCGGTCTTTTAATTTTTCCTTGAAAAGTGAGCGTACTACGCCTGTAAAATCCTTCGAACCATTGACTAGTCCTAACTTGTGTTTAAAATTAGTTTCATAGTCAATGTCGACCTAAAATATATGTATATAAGTAGTAAAAAGGTTTTTATGAGAATCAAAATAAGAAATATATTACCAGTCTGGAACCTGAGGAATATTTATATAATGTGCACTTATTTATTATATCTGAAAGGTTTAAATGCGGATTCGGAAAGGATGCAAGTCTCCGTGTTGAGGTTTGTTTCCACTTTTCTTCAGCTGTGATCCAAGGATTCGTAAAATATTTTAACCAAATGAAATTTAAATGAACTCATTTAAACTCCACATTAAATTACTTATTGGTAAGGCCAAAAGAAAAGTTTACATACAACTAAAATAAATGTTTCTTACCAATTTCTATTTTTTTATTAATTCAAACAATAACACTTCACTCACTACTAAACGACTGAAACAATACGTTAACGATTAAGAAATTGATTTATAAACTTCAATAACAATACTCTGCCGGTGCAGGTAACTTTCAGTAGCAATAAAAATATTAGACTGACTGGCTTAGTCAGGTATCTGCTTGATATGCATTTGCAAATTGCAAGGATTACATGTATTCACTGCCACATGACAATACCAATACAAACCCAAGAAGCAACAGTTATAAGGGTGGATATACCTAGTCCTGCCATAAGTTCTGTTACCACTTCAAAGTCCCATAGGAAAAAAACTAGTAAACATATCGAATTAATTTTTTTTTATTTATTAGCCCACATTATTGGCTATTTGAAAAAAATGGTTCATTCAAAATGGCCGCCGTTTGCTTTCACACAAGCCTTCAAACGTAGTGGCCATTGGGCTATCGAGGCACGCACGGTATCCATGGATATCTCGGACGCTGCTTTGGTCAATGCTGTTTTCAGGCTTTCCAAATTTCTGTGGGGAGTCTTGCATGCCATGTTTTCCAGTTCTGACCACAAACCATAATCCAGTGGATTCAGATCTGGACTGCCCGAGGGCCAATCTTCAGCTGCTATGAAGCCAGGAATGTTGAGCCTGAGCCACTCCTGCGTGGTTTTGGCTTTATGCGCTGGAGCAGAGTCTTGCTGGAAGATCCACCTGTTTCCATTGAAAAGGGTATTGGTCAAGCCTTTAACAAGACCCTCTAGCACGTCCTCTTGATAGACCTTTGCCCCAGTTTTCACGCCTTTTTTACAGAAATGGAGGGATGTGACACCTTGGTGGGACACCCCCCACCAAACCATTACGTACGCTGGATGATGGCCTCGTTGAACCCTAGGAACAATTTTTTTCGCTTCCTTAGATGAAGTGGCATAAATCTTATCATTATGCTTATTGAAAACTTCTTCAACGGTAAAAATGTTTTCATCCGTAAACAAAATGTTTTCATGGCCATTGGCCGCGTGCCACTGCAGAAGTCTCTTGCATCTTTCCAGCCTAATTTTTTTCAGTTGGGGAGTTAAGAGATGACCAGTGGACCGACGATAGGCTTTCATATGGAGATCGTCCCGAATCAACCTTGACATCGATCTGGTTGATATCTCCAACTCCTTGGACATTATTTTCTGTTTTCTAAGGGGATTTCTCCGAATTCGCTCACGCACTGCCTTCACTACCGCACTTGTACGGACGACGCGTGGGCGACCACTTCTTGGCCTGTCATCGACTCTGGACATTTCGGAGAAACGATTTATAGCCCGATAAACGAAATTTCTCGATATTCCGAGTGGTTTTAGCAACTCGAAAATTTGGCCAGCACTCTTCCCGCACTTATGCAACGCAATTATCGCGATTCGATTTTCTTTAACGCTCCACTCCATGTTAGCAGATGGCAAACTGGCTAGTTTTCTTTACTACACAATGCATGCGTTCCGAAAAAAAGTTAACGGTTCTATTCCCGCAAGAAGTTGTTTGCAGTAAGCGATGGAAATTGTGTAACAGAACTTATGGCAGGACTAGGTATGTAGCTTCATACCCACCGGTTTCTTATATTTTGTTTGAGAATTGTTTTCTTGGAGGAAGAAAATACAAAATACCAGAGTATTTGGCTTCTGGATGCCAAAAACAAAAAAAAAAATACAAGAGGCGCCGAACTTTATACTCCAGAGAAATTGGCTTCTTATAGCCATCGTTTCTGCATGCTAGAATTTGTTTCTTATTCGTCAAAATTATGAAGAATTGAAAATGTCCAAAACCAGTTAACTGTAACATCAGCTAACTGTGCCTGCGTCGGGTTTCTCCTTGGTGATGTTCAACCGATCAAACATTGCTCATTAGTTGCTGTAGTTTCTTGTTTGAAGAATAAAAAGGAATACGAAATTCGTCCTGTACTGTAAAACAATGCTGTAAATTAAAGAGAAACAGTTTTCTTGTATTCTGTCTAACTTACTTTCTGTAGAAATTGTTTCTTATAATGCAGTAAATGAATAGTAATATACACCAGAGAGAGAAAGAAAATGGTTTCTTTTATTTCTTTTATTGTGTATATGTATCTTGATTCTAGAATAATTTGTTTCTTGTACCTATATAGAAAGTAAACGTTTGTGCTTGAAGTGGTACAAGCGATCAAACATTTCTTATTTGTTGCCTCAGTTTCTTGGTTATGAAATCATTTTCTCATTACTGCATAATGTCTTACAGCAATTATAAACATAAGAAACCTATATTGTCCTTAAGTTTCTTAATACACTACACCACTCCCTTTTCCCAACCCAATCCAGCCTATTAATACCCAAACTTGTGAAAAATCATTATGGACATGATTTCAATCTAAGGTGCAACTTATACCATCGGATTAAGTAGAATTTCTAAGAAATGTTTCTAAATTGAAATAAACATTTAGTGCATTCCACTAAAAGCATAATTTTCGTTATTCGATTTAAAGTATGATCATATTAAATCTTATTTTCTTGCCTAGTCTTAATGAATCCTTCCAAAACGCTGCAATTATTTTCTTAGAATCAGAAAATCTTTACTGGTTTAAAATAAAGTTCAATACTCGTAGTATTAAATAATTATTACTTAATTCCAGAATAATCTTGTCATTTTGTCATATAAAAATTGTTTCTTAAAATAAGAAATATTTGTTCATTTCACCAAAATTAGATTTTTTTAATACCTTGCATTTTTTTCTTGATTTAAGAATTAATAGTTTAACATGATTAAATTCAATTTAAATGAAGAATAATTTGTTAATTTTTTGATTTTCTCGATTCATGAAATAAAATTTCTTGCTGTAGAAAATTCATTTCTTTCCGTGTACTCAATGTAAGGCACAAGAAGAGATTTTATAAGCCTGAGCTTCGTCTCAATTGGAGTAAAGCTGGCAAATAACCAGTTTACGTAACCCACCGTAAATTCGCCCTACTGTGCAGTTAAGATGGTGAACTGGGGATATCGAACGATTAGTGCAGATTAGTTACAACTTCCATGAATTTCAAATGTACACTGTTAAGAACAATTGGTGGTAGTTTTTTAGTGTTATGAGGTTTTTTCGATATTAAGATTACCTGCGATTTTGATGGATTAAGCTTATGACCATTTCACCTCGACCATTCATCGATTTTTCAACATACACCGGGAAAGTCATTAATAAAAATGCGAAACAAAACAGGGCCTAGGATTGACCCTTGTGGTACTCCGGCAAGTATCTCTTTACTGTGAGAAGATTTGTCGCCAACCTCAACCCTTTGAAAACGAGCATTCAAATAACTTGTTATAAAACGCACAGATCTGCCACTAAATCCAAAAGAAACACTTAATTTTCGGGAAAGGATGCAAAGCACAGTTACATAATCCATGTCATAACAAACCCGAATATTATCAAGAATCTGAACCATAGCAGTAGAACAACTGTGTTTTGCGCTAAAGTCAGAATGAACCGGAGATAGCAAACTGTACTGATCAAGGTGCTTAGACATCAGCTTAGCAAGCCTTTTTTCCAGAACCTTTGATAGGCATGGCAAAATGCTGACTGGACGAAAATCTCTTACCGAAGATCGATTTGGTATATTGGGAATGGGAATGACTTAGGCAAAATTCCAACTTAGAGGAAACGCCTACGACGTGACACAGAAATTCAAAATCTCTTTTACAAAACGAATTTGAACACCATCATCTCTAATCGCATTTGACTTCATGGAACGAATGCAATTAACCACATCAATTGCAGATACAACCTCAAAGTCAAAATCTGACAACGGTTCAAATAAGAGCTGATCGCTAGGAGTAAACGATATACATACCACTTACTGGGTTTGTCAGGAAAGCGTTATTTAATTCATCTGCATCAGGCATTGTAATTAAAGCATCTTTTTTACAAACTCCAACCGAACGCAAGTTACTGCAAAGTTTTTTTAAACTTTGTTCTGTTAGCAGCTTGACAAAAAATATCTTTTTTTTAGCTCTCCTCGTAATAAAAATTGAATGGTTACGTGCACGACAAAAAAAATCCTAATTATGAATTGTTGGACTTTGCTTCCACATCGAATACATTTTCCTGCCAACTTTCCTACTTCTATGAACATCGGATGTAAACCATGGACAGCTGCTGTTACGGCGCTTGAATCGTCTTTAAAGGAATGTGTTTGTCAAATAAATAGAGTAGCACCGATGGCAGGTGATAAACTTTCTCATTAACATTTGATGCATAATAACAATTGTGCCAGGGAATTATACTCTGCATCATATTGCAAAGCAATGATATCTACCGAAGAAAAATCCCTAAACTGAAGCGTTGATGGTGTGGCAGAACGAGTCAAATCATTATTATATGTGCAAAAAATTAAATCATTTTCAGTCACACCTTCTAACGACAACTGGTCTTGATACCAGGAAAAGATCCAAGAGACTAGGGGAGGCATTAGGAGCGTAACGAGTAGGATATGAATTTACTACGGCTAACCCTGCGGATGAAACGAGTTATAAAAGTTGATTAGATCTGCAGTCATGTTTGAGAAGATCAGCATTAAAATCACCAAAGATGTACTTAGCTTGTTTAAAGTCAAAATGTCCTTATAGGTGGCAACTACTGTATTCCTTACGCTTCTTCTTTGAGCAGTTGTAGGAGATAACGCACTTAAACTATAGGGGACTGATTAGATTCCGCGGGACAATTGGGTGTTTCTCGAGTGAAAGCGTTTAGGTTTTATATTCCGTTTGTATTTTTCAATCAATTGGTTCTCCAAGGATTGCGATCGGTCCTGTCTGGTGCCTAGTGTTGTATGGGTTTTAATACCAAAGTAAAATTTGCACAGTCTTAGTTCATTTGATACATTTTTACAAAACGCGCTAAATTGAGTAGGTTGATATATGTAGAGTGCTTCGTGGTTTCGACGACATAGATTTAAAAAAAAACGTACTTAGATTATATGTATAATATTAAGCGCATGCAGCATGAATAGAGATAGTGCTGTACAAAAAAACAATGCGAAAACAGACAAAAATAAGGAAGAACAACGGTAAAAGGTGAACTTTCATTTTAGCATATGCATAACAGTTGCTGCTGACGAAAGGTTTCCGTAGGCATTCACTAATTGACAAATGTTAAATGTACCCTATGGATAAAGCCAAATGTGCCTTAAATGTTCGTGATAACCATTTAGATACCTACATAATATGTAATGTACTGTACATATTATGTTGTTTTCTTTTCACAAACATTTTATTATTTTATTGAAATTTTATTTAAGTGCTAACGAATTTATTATTCATAATTCATTATTCATTAAAAAAAAAAAGAGTAACATTCATTTTACAAACATTCATTTTAAAAACCAGTGGTCACAAATTACAGCTGCGATTTTAAATTCAAAAGCTGCAGTTTAACTGTCAAAGTTCGATACGTTTCTTTGAATCAAATTATGGTTCTTTCTGCATTTAAATTTTTTATTCTTTGGCAAAAAACTGAGATTCCTTGGTGCGTGACGATGGTTTTCAAATAGCTTATTGCAGGTACACATTACCGAGTTTAGCTACGCATCTCTTTAATTTTTAAAAATGCACAAAAAAATACAAAATTTTTTGAAAAAGAACATGCGGGCGTTGTTTCCATCATCGGAGATTCGATGTGACTGAGGGTGGGGTTTTCTTTTTTTGTTTATCGCAGCAGAATAGAGATCACATTCCAGGGATGGACTTTCTTTTGAGGTTTGATCATGGTTTATTATCCAGTTTTCAAAAAAGTATTTCAACTTTGGTAGGTGAAAAAAATATCTAAACTTTACTTCGAAAACATAAAAATTCGAGTTTAAGGTTTTTTCATTAGGATTGACAAATGTTGGCGCACTTATAATAACAACAAAAATCGTTTGCACAATCCAATGGGCTTAAACATATAAAGCTATATAATGCTATACCTACCTGTGAACTAGAATTTGAGGTTGTTTCTATGTTTTATGGTTTTACGGTTTGTGTTTAGCACTATACTCTATCCAACAAAAATTGTCAGTACAGCGAAGATAGTCTCTCAGTCTGGTTGCAATGACTTACATAAATCGGTCCCTCTTTAAAGCTCTTACAGGGTAACCGTAGTATGTATGATAATTTGCCATAACTCAGAGAGCAATTCTATTAGGGTTACCATCTTCCAATTTAAAATAAAAATATTGCGGAACGAAATAAATTCCGTTTATCTTTTTCCTTTCCCGGTAAGATAATAATTGGCGCGTGTTTTTAAGGGTATCTCCAGTAGACCAACAAAGTATATAAATTTCGTAACACAAAAAAAAATCAAAACGAAAAATATATCACTGTAATCCAATTTATTCATTATAAATATTGTAAAACATAAAATACTAATTTCTAATATCACTACTCAACTAATCCGATGAGTAATTGTCTTTTTTTTTTTATAATTAGCGTTCGCTAAAGGGATTTTTTATTTTTCTGTAATTGATACAGCACCCTTATAGTGTTGCCACAGCGCAGGCATTTTCGGTGCTGCAAGCAGCACCCAGATTCACTGCCTGTTTTTGGTTGCTGCTTACTACTGAAAGAATAGGAGGATAGGAAAGAAGTTTTTGGTGCGATAGGGTTTTTGTATCTCCACAGGTGGCGCCTTAATTGCTTAAGGGAGATTTGATTTGCTGTGTGTATTCGGTTTTACAAAGCATGGCTCTGGTCGGGATTCGAACGACACGACGCCAATCACTTTGCGAATACACTACCATCGCACCATTGCCATCTGCAGCCATTTTAAATGACTTGTTTTGGCTTGCTACAACCTCTTTCACTTCAAACCAATTTTATTGGATTAAGGTCACAGTGAGAAGGCGGCAAGCGAAGCACTTTATGTCCCGCATTTTGAGCCATTTCATCCATTAAAAATCGCGCGATTTTTTAAAATAAAGCAGCTACTTTTGATTGTAAAGGCGGGATAATAAGAAAATTAAAATAAATTAAGCAATGAGTGTTTTTTTGAAATGCAGTTTATTTCAACATTTATCATTTTTAGAGGAAGTTACAAAATAAGAAATAAATAATATCAAAATAAATGTTTAAGTAATAAATATGACAATCTTCAATAATTAAAAAAAAAATAAAGTAGGTAATGTTATATGATATTCTGCAAAAGGGAACAAAAAAAACTTCAAACCATAAACAACATTTTTTTTTATTAGTTCAAGTGTATATTATAACTTATAAGCAATGCGACTCAAAAAACCTGTTTTACTATTTATTTTTTTTCTATTTCTCATTAATTTTTTTACAGCGCATGACTTTATAACATTGGTTTTTTTATATAATTTTTCTTGTCCATTTTGTGATTTTTGTATTTCAGTTTTCACCACAATTGCATCCTTTCTCAAATCTGCAACGAGTTTATACAAGCCAGCACTTTTTCGTCCAACTTATATACTATTTTCGCGATTCGTAAAAACAATGTAGAATATGTAAGCAAAAACAAATGTGTGCTTAGAGTAAAAACTAAAAACATTCGGATGCATTTTCTTTTTGGTCGAGTATTTTTAATATTTTTAAATATATAACAATATAATAAAAAAGCGCATATAACCAACATCTATTTTTTTGATAACAATGTTTTGTAAAAAAAAACGGGATTAGCGGGATTTGGCGGGATTTTAAAAAGCGGGATTATAATAGATCGGGATTTTGAACAAGTGGGATTTTAAAAGACGGGATTTTAAAAAAGCAGTATTTTAGTAGATGTTTCTTTTCTTTTCTCTAATTTTTTTTACTTCGCGTAAATATATTCGTCTCAAAGAATGATGTCACTTCTTTCCAACAACAGATTCTTTCGCTGACGTTTGACGAATTTAAGTTCGAGATCTTTTTGTAATATTGTATGCAAAGTTGATCTGCTTATTTTTGTTATATTTGCATTTTTTTGTACTTCCAATGAAATCTTGTCTAGCGTTGGAAGGTCATTATCCATAAAAAACTGATCGACTATCTGCCTAATGGCACATTTGGCAAAATCATCGACCTTGCTCTTGATACCAGATTTATCTTTCTTCTTAGGTGGTGAATTGTGGCCTTTGATTGCTTTTTTCCTTAAAAGCCTGCACACAGTTCGTTCCTTAACAGAAAAAATATTAGCTGCATTTCCTACGGCTTCCGATTTACTTTTAAAAAGGCCATAGAATTTTTCAGTTGCATCAAGAATTTGTTGTTTCTTTTCTACACTTAGATCCTTTGAAGACTTTGTGGCCATGTTTCTTTTTATTCATGTAAACAATAAAATAAACCAATTGGTTAGATGCACTATCAGCGATTTAGATAACAACTATTGTTTCCGCATGATAAACACAATCAGGCAATTAGAATACAAAATTTTATAACCACGACGCAATGTCATATACCTTAACAGATGGTTAAAAAAAACTGCACTTGTGCAGCTGTACAATACAAACAAAATCAAATTAAAACCGAACGGCAACACCCCACGTAATAATTCGTTCTCAAAAGCACCAAAACCGAAAGTTCTTTGACAAAATCGATAGAAAAACCCTTAAAGATGCTTCATTGTGGAGATGGAAATACTCTTCTGATGTGCTTCAGTCACACACACTGCTTATTTTGGTGGATAATAATAGCAAGCGAACACAAGACGATCATGCTCGTTCCCATTCGGCTGTGTGGGAGACTGGTTGTTGTGGGTTGTATGCGAATTTTAGGAAAATTACAACAATAATTCCTTGGTATGACAGTGGTTTGGTTTTTATTTCGTGAGAGTATCTACAGGCACCACTGGTAGAAAAAAAGCTCCTCCATAAGGCCTGTACTGACAATTTTTGTTGGATAAAGTATATGCACCTGGGGCGAAATCTTTTCTGTATATATATATATAGATATGAATAAAGGGTCTTTCATTAAGGACTTGACAACTTCTTTTTTAAATAAAATGCAAAACTACTTAAGATATCTCAAAAAAAGTGTATTTTCTTCACTTACTATCAAAATATTTATGAATGGACATATGGACTGCGTTCATATGTCCACCACGGGAACGTATGCAGCGGTCGATACGTTAAACCCAATTTTCGATGACTCGGTTGCACATTTGGACCTATACGGCAGCTATTTCTCGATCAATATTGGCTCTGAGCTCCTCTGACGTCGCCGGCTTGTTGGCATAGACCATTAATTTAAAAGTCTACAGGCGTTAAATCACACGATCTCGGCGGCCAAAAGACGGGTTCGCTTCTGGAGATAACATGTTGACCGAACTGAGACTTTCACTAATGTCTAATTCATGCAATTGCTCAAAGAAATAACGTTCCAACATGTCTCCGTAGCGAATACCATTTACGGTAACGTGACGGTCATTTTCATCGACGTAATCAAACGGCCCAATGACGCCACCGGCATGAAAACCGTACCAAACAGTGACTTTTTGCGATGAAGTGCTGTTTCATGAAGCACACGAGGGTTGTCAGTCTCACCTGTCCAGTAATGCATATTTTGCTTATTGACGACGCCGTTTAACCAAAAAATGCGCTTCATCGCTGAAAATGATTTTGCGATGAAATTCTTAATTTTCTTCCATCATGTCCAGAGCCCAATTCGAAAACGTACGTCGCTTCATATGATCAAGTGGCTTTGGTTCTTGAGTCCGTTTGATCCCAATTCTTGAGAACGCCGTGAAATTGACTGGTTTGCGACGGACGCCTCTACGCCAGCAATATTCATCACATTTCGGGTAAATCGTAGTCCCATTGGCACGGCAAGATCAAGCAGCGAATATTCTGACTTAAATATTTTCACTAGACTTTGAATTGCTTGTCTACTGGGACGAGAATTACGGCCGAAAATTGGCGTTAACGCTCTTAATCAACATTACCACGGCATATGAGTGTTTCTAGGTATAAAATGACACTGTTAGGAATGAGCTTGGATGATTATTTCGAATTCAGATCAATTCTTAAACTCCATTCCATAATTCATAATCATTGTCCTGAGTATTTGTATCAATATTTAACTTTTTTACCCACGCCTAGAGGTCTAAAGCTTAAGCTATTGATACCACGATTTGCACATACAGTAGGAGAGCGATCTTATTTTGTAAACGCGATTCGTCTGTGGAATAATCTTCCACATCGATTGCAAAGAACAGTTTCGTCGAGGGTATTTCGGAAGAATCTTTACAACCACATGTCACAACAATAGTTTTTCTTAGGAATGATAAATGAACATCTTATTTTTATTTAATAGTCTAATTCATTCTATCTAATACAATTATACCTACCTATTATTTTATAAAAAACTACGTAACTAAATACTATTTTCCATTTATTTACACAACAATTTGTAATTTAATTTTTGATACTTATTATAAGATTCAATATCTTGAAGTACTATGTAATAACTTTAATTCGAAATAAATGAAATGAAATGAAATGAAATAATCGTTTGTTCCTACCACCGACTCGGAATTTCGGTACCTAGTAAATTTTATTTATTCTTAACGTTGTTCCTTCGATTGCTTCACCATGAATGATGAAAGTGTTGATTTTGCTGAATGTTTTGACATTGACACTTCGGTAATCGGTTTAAGGGTGCGTTCACACTGACAGTTTGAAGTTGTCAAGTCGCTAATGAAAGACCCTTTATGATCATCACTGACACTAATAATTAAAAAAAAATGTTCTTTTGATTGAATTTATCCCCGCTGTTCTTCTCTTAGCAGATAGTTTTTGCAATTACTTGCTCCTAGAATGACTAGGCAATGCATAGAACACAAAATTATTAAATTATTTCAGATATGGCTGTTTGAGGCATTCTATATGTTGCCGGTTACATATACAAATTAACGCTCCAACATCAGCTTTTACCTTATCATAGCTTCTATCTGAATGATGAAGTCACATATTGTTGATACTGAAAAAGCAATTTGAAACCTATATCTAAGCCCGATCTAAATGGCTTATCTGCTATTATTCTATCGCTGGCAAGAAAATGCGTTTTTTTAAGTTCTGATGCTATCAATGTTGTTGAAGCACAGAAACTCTTTTTTTCTCAAAACTCAAAAATACTTAGCTTCTTTCGCTTTCGTTCAAAAATTCTCAAGCCACTTACTTGCATGGTGTAGAGTTCAATTTAAATAAAACTGCTTTTCTCTAGATTCAATAATTCCCAATTATACGCTGGCGTTTAAATTTCCTTAATTTACTTAATTGCCCTCATTTTCGGAAGCTATCTCACTCAGCCACCCCAACAGTGATGTTCCTCCACTAAATCATGAATTATAGCACGAATAAATGAAAACAACATTCAATCAGATGCATTAAACAAAAAAATTAATAAGAATATTTATCATCAAGTGGAACACATTCAGCATTTTGATTAAGGGCACTTGTAAGGCCGTGCCTCGTGTAGGAAAGTTCTTACACTTCTCGCGAGGGCATCTTATACTACACGCATCTTATGCTACTCTTATTGTTATTGAATTACATTAACTCCCCTCACTCTGTCGGGAAGGCGAAATCTAAAAAAAACAATGAAATGGAGCAGCATAAAAGTTTGCAAAGACCGCGCACTGTCCCAGTTTAGTTAATTTAATGAGATTAGTGCCTCTCAATTGTGCTATTTATGCCTGTAGTGCGGTGACTCGTGTCGTTAATTTTGCCGTTAAAGTGACGCAGATATTTACACTGGAATTTCGAGTCCCTGACCACTAAGACGCTGCAGAAATGACTCATAAGGCGAGCAACGACAGGATCTGGTGGAATGGAAGGTCATCAAAATTTTGTAGTAATTATGCGATGGGAACCTCGACCACAGCACAGCCTCCTTTCATTTTACATCAACGGATGCCAATTACGCTAATTTATGCGCATTCACATGCAGTCAAATGCAATTTCGCTTGATTAATTTGAATTAACTAAATTAAAACGAAACACAAGTCCGCACTCTATTCTCCTATCCGGCAGCGGAGACATAGTGCGCTTTTCTACAAATTGTCATCCGGATGATGGATGCACTGCACATGGCAGCCGCCCGCACTCCCGTTTCAATTCGAGTTAAATGAGCTGGCTGTGCTGTTCCAACATGACATCATTAGCCAATTGTTTGCTTGCAAAACCTGAAAGAGTGTATCCTTCCTACCTCTCGTCTACCAATGATCATAAATCACTGAGCTATCCACCCACGAGGCTACCGGTACTTAGGCCCGATTTGCCACTAGATCACTGGCAGTGTGGCACAGTACCTAACTCAAACGACCTTGCCGGAGAGATGCTGTTGCAACAGCATTAGCATCACCATCGCCATCAAGCCCACGGACCCATACGGACACCACATTAAAATAGTCACACTTAAAATTTTCAATTATTCAATTGGACGTGTTGACGACCGAAGCGGTGCCGGTGACGGTCGCGGCGAAGGTATATCTTTGCGGAATCGGTGCACTTAGGCTGCAGCTCATTTTAGATTCCAAAATCTGATTCCATTTGTCTCTGATCGCTTATGCCCAGATATCATGGCACATAATGTAATATGTCGGTAAAATTTCGTGAAATATCATCAGTATCACAGTTCGACATTGACACTAGAAAGGCCAAACTGATGTGCCACAGAGCCTTGCAAATTGGAATGCGGATCGTGAATGCACAGCACACTTGTCACTCGGTTGCCTTTTCCATTTTCCATTCCAAAAGTGTTGATGATGACCAGCAAGCCGACGACGCCGGATTAGATTTGAGTGGAAATTATATTTAAAACGCACCAAATCATCACCGCTCAGCGATGATTTAATGAACGTAGGCGAGTTGCGAGTAGCGCACAGCCAAAATGGAAGGCCACCACATGTTCACCGTTTGTCCGGTTGTGGATCCACTATACAACTCATGCACGTATAGTAATTCCCTCTAAAAGGGTCTGCTGTCTAACCATGTGCACTTATATAATGGACTTTTCTGCCAGCCCCAGCACGGAAGAAAACTCACTACACATTACACAAACACAATGGCATGGAGTTACGAATTAAAACTTGTGTTGGGTTTGCCGCAGCAGAAGGGATGATATGCGAATCCAAATTCCGGTGGGGACGTGCTGAAATTGTTATTTTAAATTTCATTTCGTAATGAAAATCTATGAAGGCAGCCACTGCCACCGACCGCCATAATATGTCCTTCCATCCACACGTTTTACTGCTGCTGATGGGGTAGCGGTAGGGTAGGTCTCTTCCTTTTCCGGGGTTAACTTTATCATTCCGCTCAAGCTCAGGTGCAAATTATTCGCACAAATTAAGCTGAAACAGTTGAGAGCAGCAGGAGCGTGTTCGGGTAATAAATTCACAAAACTTGGAAAATAATTCAGATAAATTAAAAAATTATTATTCACATTTGTTTTGGACCGTGTGGAGAGTGTACTGTTGGGTAGGTACCTACTGCGACTCGGGGTTGGTGGATGTATGCAATTACTTAAATCGTTTGCTGGCGAGCTTCCTGAGTTACACAATTCAAATTGGCCCGCCGGCCGCAAGTCGGTTGTGTGAGCAGGAGGGACCTGTTTTAAGGGTTTTTTTTTTCAATTAGGATATTATTTTGTATAACTTTTAGAAATGTGTAGCGTCAATTTGGTTGGATATTTTGTAGGTACTTTCAGCTTGGTGAGAATTTATTTATTTTAATCAAAGATTCTTCTACCCAACTCATAGTTATGTAGAAATAATAATAAGTAAAAAGCAATTATGCAAAAAGTGTTTTTGAATGTGCCAGAGGAAGTTTATTGGGTCTGGTACATAATGTCCTTTTGGGATGAAAACTGAATAATTTATTGAAGCAAATTTCACAGAAAAAAACTGCCACATAATGTTTTGATATAGGAAGTCTTTGAGGACCATCACGTATTTTTGTTATATAAAAACTATTATGAAACGACAAAGTTTTGAGTAAAAAGAATTAATGTCCCAAGATACTTTTCTAGAATAAGCCCACTTTGTATTTCTCTTCTTCATCTTTTTCTTTAACAACGAGGTTATCGTTATTTATTTATTTATTTATTTAGGAATACCTATACACTGTAAGATATAGTATCTTATTAATAAGTGATAAGCTAAAACTGCAGATAAAAGCTACAATAAAAAGAAAGTCTTACATTATAAGACAAGAAGGCGCTAAGTGAAAATGGAATACATTACTTTTAACTATGTTTGGGAAAAATAAAAAAAATAATTCGTTTTTAAGCCTTGCTGCATTTTCAATTCGTCTAATAGAATGCGGCAGAGGATTCCATAAGCAGATAGCATCAATAGAAAACTGACGCTCGGATGTAAGGTAAGAGTAGGGGAGAAGTGGCATGAAAGAGCCAGGTTTTGAAAGAGCCACCTCTTTTATTTCCTAAATCAAAGCAGTCAATTTTTTTTAAATAATAATTTTTGTTTTATAGCAACGCTTAGTAGCTGTCATTTACCGAAGTTTGTCAGTTATTGTCAAATGCGCGAAGAAGCAGAGCATCTTTAATTTTTTTGTGCAAGAAATTTTTTTGTTTGTGGAAGTTCAAATTTTTTTTTGTATTTTTCTGTGTATACTGTGTATGCAAGGCGTAAGGTTCTATTGCTTTCCCATATATTTAACCTCGTGTCCACGAAAACAATTTGCTTTAAATCTTTTCGTGGAATAAAATAATTTGATGTTTTTTTTTGAAACAGGATGTGTTTTGAAAGAGCCGGCCTGAGGTGTGATGTAAAAGCCGGCTCTTTCATCACTTTTTGAACTGGCTCTTTGAAAACATCTTTTTGTGGGCTTGGTCTTATAAGCTAGTTTTTAGAATTATAGTTTAATTTGTATTTTCAGGATGCATTCAAATAAAGGTGTGAAAAAGAAAAGACGTGAAAGGCCGGCAAGGAAACTTGTAGAAGAAGCTGTGCAAGAAGTTGTGGAACCTAAGTGTGTTAATCTAAGAGTCATTAAGTTTGCAAGAGAAAATAGAATAATAATACTAACATTTCCTGTAGCCATAATATGCAACCACTAGATGTTACGGTCTATGGCCCATTTAAAATTCGACACAGGATCGCTATGAATGAGTGGATGTTATCAAATCCTGGGAAAACAATGACGATATACCAAGTCGGGGAGTTGGTTAAACATGTGTATTCAGCAGCATTCACTCCTCACAAGTTGCTCAAGGTTTTACCAAAACAGGAGTTTATTCATTAAACTCAAATATATTTTCCGATGACGAATTTCTCTCATCATATGTCACTGATTTTGTTCCTGGGCACAGAGGTATCCAGGGTAATGAAAGAGCGGATGATCTGGCCAGGAAGGGCGCTTCAACAGACCTCATTGGCCCACAACCATCCATAGGATGCTGCTCTTCCGTCCACAAACGTGAAATGGCTTCGGCTCTACGCCAACAACATTCCGAATACTGGCATGACCTGGTCTCATGTAGGTATTCGAAGAAGCTAGTGGACGGTCCAAAAATCAGCAGAGCTAAGTATTTGCTTGGACTTAACAGGAAAGACTTGAAATCCTCGATTAGTCTCGTCACTGGTTTCAGTCCTCGTAACGAGCACCTAAAAACCATCCACATTAGGAGCTCGGGCCTATGTGAGTGCTGCCTAGAGGCGGATGAAACGTATCTCCCTTCATCTGTGAATGTCCTGCTTTCGCCAGAACCAGGCTCAACACTATAGGCAAACAAATCGTCAACGAAGATGAGATGGGGGACATTGAACTTGCTAGTATCCTTCGCCTTGCCAAGGCTACTGGCAGGTTCTCGCTCACTGAATCTTACTAATCGCCAATAAGCAGCGAGCGGGCAGTTATGCTGAAGTACAATGGACCAATAGGTGCTTGTCATCTACTGGTGACCCCACTGCACATACAATACAATACAATACATGCTTCTCAACATAATCATCATAGCCTCAATTTCCAAAAAGAAGGCTCGGAAATTTCCATAGGCATTTTGTTCTACAGTGGTTACCACTCAATGTCCAGGGAGTCCATGAATTGGAAATTAGATGAGGATAAAAGAACCGATCAGATGAGATCAAAAAATGCATTCATTTCGCAGATAATAATCAATTAGATGCTCGAGACAAAATGGCAAAGCTCAGACCGCTTATGAATCTTTTGTGCCAAAAATATCAATAATGGCGCTTAATGCACGAAAAATTGTGCATTCGTGAAACCATGATCAAGTATTTTGGCCACCATTCTTCGAAACAATTCATAAGAGGAAAACCTGTTCGTTTTGGTTTCAAGAATTGGATGCCGACGAGTAGTTGTGGCTACGAGTACCTATATAACTTTGATACTTATTTTGGTGCAAGAAATGTGAACGCTGATGTGTTACAAATGCCACTGGGATCTCATTGTACTTGAGCTTCTGCCTTCTGACCAAATATTATATGTTGACAACTATTTTACTTCTCATGAGCTTTTGCATTTGTTGAGAGAGAAGGACTTCAAAGATACAGCAAGAGAAAACCGAACAAAAAAATGCCTATTAAGGCTGAAAAAAGAATTCAAGAAGGAGAAAAGATGACATTTTGAGCACGTTTACGACGTAAACAATTCTATTCTTATATTATGTTATTATATGTTGTTTTTTCTTTTATAAGGGTATTAAAAGGTATCTAATAAAGGGTGTTTAAATTTGAGGTATCATTTTAGATTTTGAATGAAAAACATAAATTGTTTGAAATCTGTATTTATTTTTATTGGAAATTATGATACATTGGTTCCGGTTAATAATGAAAAAGAATGTCGTCCAAGTGACCTCCTCTTCCACCTCGGCAGACTGTCAACATTTTACCAAAATTTTGAATCACTTTTTTCGTAGAGACCAAAAAAGTTACTGTATGGTGTGGTTGGCATAATTGGTTCATTTTTCTTCGAAGAAGAAAATGGCAATGCAGTTACTGTGGATGGAGCTCGATATCAAGCGATGATTAGAAACCCAATGATGCCCAAATATGCTTGCAAGAAGGACTCATCAATGTGCTCAAAAAATAAATTCATTACAGATCTTCCTTATAGAAAAACGAGATGAATTGGTAGACGGTGCTTTTACGTATGCTAAAAATGTATGTGAAAAACCCGGAATTTTAATGGAACGTCCCAGGAAAATAAAAAAACATATTTTTGGTGACAGAAATATAGATGCTGCCTTATCCTATGAAAATGAACTGCTGCGAGAATTATTTTCTTCCTTAGACAGGGTCAATTGCTGAAATACAGCAACGATTTCAATGGCTACGAAATTTGTCGACAAAGTTCGACTTTCTCACCCCAGACAAACTCTTAGAAAAATACTATGAGAGTAATTCAGATGTTGCACCTCATCAGGAAGACATTGTTAAGGATGAATTTGAGATCGAACGCGTACGGTTAAGAGCAATTATATCTTCTACAGGCAAAACAAATGAACTCGCCAATAAAAGCCCACTCGAACTATTAAAATATATAATTACAGTTTAGACTGGAAGTTAGTCTGCCTAACATAACAATAATGCTTCGTCTTTTTCTCACAATTGCAATAAGTAATGCAGTCTGTGAGAGGAGTTTCTCAAAATTGAAGCTTATTAAAAATTATTTAAGGTCCACAATGAGCACTCTATCTATCTAATCTGGGTATCATAGCAATAGAGCAGGAAATCACAGAGACCATCGATACTTAAAGTATAATAAGAGATTGTGCCCTGATGAAAAGTAGGAGAATTCAATTTTAAAGAAGTTTTCTGTAAATCGATAATAAAGATGAAAAAAAAATTAATCAGATATCATCACCTACCTATATAACTTATTTCTCCTTGACTAAAAACTAAATTAAACGCTTTCATCCTTTCATTTAAAAAATATTTTTTTAAACAAATTTATTTATGAAATTATTTAATTATTAATGAATTCAATTAATTATTAAACTAAAATAATTGGATGTAATTAATTTAATGCAATATAATTTAATGTAGATAATTAAATTAAAAAATTTTAAAAGCTAAAGAAAAAAATAAATACGTGGAAAATAAATTACAAATAATAATCGAATCCTATTTTTCTGAAGAGTTTTAATTTAGATAATTATAGTTTAATGAGAATTACCGTTGTTTATTTGATATCCTGAGGTAAGTACTTTTTAAACGCTTAGAGATTGGGAAATCGGAAAGAGGCCTTCGATCGGGTTAGTCATGATACATTACTTATGAAGTTAAATAAAATAGGATTCCACTCTAAATTCTTGAACTGGATAAATGCATACCTAAAGGGTCGTCTTCAGTATGTTCGTATAAATAACATTCTCTCGTCACCTATAAATGTTACATCGGGTGTGCCGCAAGGAAGCCATCTTGGACCGCTCTTTTTTTGTTATTTTTCAATGATAATCCAAATGTATTTTTAAATTCTAAATGTCTTATGTATACGGATGATTTGAAAGTTTTTCGGTGTATAAAAACTCAACTTGATTGCATGTCATTACAAGAAGATCTTGAGAGATTATCGAATTGGTGTTTGGTTAACTCCTTACACCTTAATATTGCAAAATATCAAAGTTTAACGTTTTGTCGGAATCGTTCTTCAATTAACTTCTCTTATAAAATAAACAGTACATTTCTTTCAAGTGTAACCTTTAAGAAAGACCTTGGGGTAATTTTTGACCAAAAACTTGATTTCGTAAAACATATAGACTTTTTAGTTACCAAAGGTAATTCTATGTTGGGATTTATCTTGCGCAATTCAAAAGAGTTCTGCGATCCACACACGTTGAAATGTCTGTTTTTTGCGTTTGTTAGATCTACTCTTGAATATTGTAATACGATTTGGAGCCCTTTGTATGAAGTTCACACTTTTAGAATAGAGAAAATACAAAAACTTTTTACAAGAGTATTAGTGAAAAGGCTTCACTGGAACATGGATATGCCTTCCTATGGAACAAGGTGCAAATAACTTAGTATCCTGCCTCTTAACATTCGAAGAAAGTTCGCTGAGGTTATGTTTATTCGTGACGTATTGATAAATCATATTAATTGTTCCGATATTCTGGACTTAATTAACTTTAATTTTCCTGCAAGGATGCTTAGAAACCAATTGTTTTTTAACATTCCTAACCACAGAACAAATTATGATGCAAATGAACCAATAACTAGGTGCATAAGAGTAACCAATACAGTTTGCGATATGATCGATTTTAGTTTTGGTAGATTTGCATTTAAAAATAATTTGCTACTAATCTTAAGTAACTTTAATGGTGGCAATGTGTAATTTATTTATTATTTCTTTTATATTATTTATATTATTATATTGCATTATTATCAAGTAATCACTAAAGTACTATTGTAACTTTGTTTGATGAAATAAACTAAACTAAACCAAACTAAACTAAACTAAGCAAGATTGGAAATTTTTTAATTTGCGGCTTCATTTTTGCTTTACTTGCTAGAAAGTAGTTCCAACAACAGTTGACAAAATTTTGAAGAGAAATTTTAAAAAGTTTATTTACAAACATATGTGTAGGTATAACTGGTTGAAACCGTAGACATTTTTTTTTTTTGTCAGTCCGTGAAAAACTTACTAGGGGCGGCATAAATTGAGTCTGCCCCGGGCGGCCCCAACCCACGCTACGCCACTGTATCCAGCCCATGCATTATGTGAAACGTTCGTCATCAGTAGAAAAAAAGAAAAGTTTTCATTTAGCAGCCGAACAATGCTAAGCCGTCAATGCTAAGCTCTACATTGGTGAACGCTTGGAAACTATATAAAGTCGCAGCCGATTGCGAAAATCACTTGCTATCGTTTCAAAGAGATATGGGTCGATATTACGAGTATTTTAGAAGATATACAATTCTCCAACCTTCGACATCAAAACGCTCCATATCTGCAAGCGTTGCTTTATCTGAACGACACCATTTTCCAAATAGAATTGAAAAGCCTCTTAGATGCAGAGTATGCCACATGCGAGTCAGATGGGTTTGTGAGTTCTGCGACATAGGTCTGTGTGTCGAAAAAGAAAATGCTCTAAGAAATTTCATATGAATTGTGCAGCTCACCTTCTTTTAACTCAATTCTGTCAAATGTTCTAATGTTACTGCTTGTAGATAGTGACAAAAGAAGCAGCATTTTATTGGTGCCGCCACAAGCACATGAATGTACCAACATGAATGTAATTGAATTTCATATACTTTCTTTACCAACATGAAATGCATCCCCTTCATCATCGGCATCTGAAAATAAGCCATACCAAGGTCATATAATTTATATTCATGCACACTCCGGGAGTGCATGTTCCTCTGAATAAAGCTGCTTCGCATTTGAATCAGATTCTTTTTATGCCAATCAGATTTCAATTATTACTGTCAATTGCACCTTAAATTCGATTCAATTAGAAATTATTGTTGCTCACAGCGTACGACGAATATATTCGATTCGATTTGATTAAGCGTACCAACCACACGAGTGTTTGCTCCATCATCAACTCCGAATTACGGCAGCAGGCAGCCGCAGTACATCCAGGCAGAAGACTTTTTCCTCTTTGTGCAGCATGCAGTTTGGTTGCACAAGTGCTGATGCATCATACTCTTTCTCTGTATAATAACGTCGTTGATTAAATTGTCCTTAAACAAATCAATTGGCTGGCACAAATTAATTGCATTTTCTCTCCCGACAACGTCGATCACGAATGTGATGCGCTGGTCCGCTGACTTACTTCGGATTGTAGTAAGTGTACCCGCGCCGAACAAAGTGAATTCCTATTCTGGTGTATAAGACGCGTGTATGCAGCATTTGCCGCCACCACGCGTTTGCCTGACATTTTATGTAAACACTCAACACGAATAACTGTGTGTGATTCAATCAAATTGCACTAAATTAATATTAATTCGATGCCTTAATTGAATATGCGACTGAATCAGGGACCCTCCGATTTTCCATTAAGACGCACAAACTGAAAGACGCGCATGTACCACCTTCTGAACTGGCTTGCGATCGCACAACCCTTATCATCACAAACCGATTTAGCGACAGCCTGTGCTAACAATCCCCCAACTCATCCACATTTAAACTAACCCAGATCAGACTGGGTACCCAAAGTGAAAATGGAAATGGAAAATCTAAAGTGCAAATTATCACCGAGATTATTTACAATCCACGTGCGATTCCGTAATAGTATCACAACTGATATTGCACTTAATTCACTTTGCACTTTAGAGGGAGAAATCAACACGACCAACGGCCAGTGCCAGTTCAAGTTAGCCCACATTAGGTGTGCGGTGTTGGTATGTGTGTAGGCTGGGACGTTTGGCGTGACCTGCAATCTGACGGGACAAAAATTCGAATCAAAATCAGATATAAGTTTGGCGGCAGCTGCGGTCGCGACTCTGATGTATTTGTGCACTTGCAACCCACCTCCACCCGCATTCGCAGTCGCGTCGGTCAGTCGGCCAGGCCATTAGCAGCAGTCAATTTGCCATAAATACACTCTGATGGTGACGGTGTTACACTTCGCTCATATCCGACATCCGTCGACTACTGTGTTGTAGTCGTCTGCTAAATTGAGGCAATTGCTTTGAATTTGATTGTGGCAATTGAGCGTAGGTAACGTGAACGTGAAGCGCATGGTCACTTTGAGTTTCGGTGGTTAGATCTCTGGCCGTCTGTCGGAAAAGCTTCCTCGGCCAGCTCGTCGCTCCACATGAAGAATTTTATTTATGAAGCGGCACGGCCCGTATTAGTGCTATGATTATGACAACGATACCTACTTGCGTTTGCTAAATTTTAAATTCAATTACGGCTCGTAACGATATAATTTTCGCTGGGCTCGTTGTGCTTTCATCCGCTGCGTTGCGAGTGTGACACGAAAATCCACTGACACTTTTCGCTGCATCAGCTGTTGAGGGATATGCGACGTGAGACATGATACATCAGACAATGTCTAAGGTTGTGACTTATGTTGTCAATTACACCCTATTTGCAACCCTTTGAGAATCAATTGTTATGGCGGCACTGTTTTCCAGGGGTTAAATAGGGTGTAATGTGACATCAGCCGAGGGTGAGTATGACTTTCCACCCACCACCCCTCTCGCTAATGAAATTGTAATACATATAACAATTCGACGACAACTTGGGGTTGGCACTGTAAAATTGTCGTAAAACCGCTGTCAGTACCCCCTACAGACGACAATGGCGACATCGCTTAATCGAATTTCCGCAATTTTGTTCAATAATTTCTTTATTGAATTGCGAAAGCAAAAAAAAAACATGACACAGAATAATCGAACAGAAAAACGCCCGCCAAAAGGACTGACCGCGCGCCGCCGCCAGTTTTAATTAATTTGTGGCTTATCAATTCAATTCAGTGCCGCTGTTTTTTTTTATGCGTATTCTTCGATGAAACAATTTTTTAATTTGCCTATACAAGGCACTTCGATCGGGTGATGACATCCGCAACATTGCTGTTGGTCTGCTTCTGCTAGATGATGGTGAACTCCTTTCCAGTGGCTTGTGCTGCGGGCGGGCGGTGGACGCCATCTTTTTGCCATGGGCGGTCGGCAGACGTTGGTTGCTGCCAATGCTAGACCCCAAGGGAAGGTTTAATTACAATCAATTATTCAAACTGCATTTTAATTGATCACTTTTTGGCTTTTCGGATTGAATTTTCGATAAAGTGGAAAAGCTTGCGTCTGTCGAAGCACACACACACCCATGTCCTATGCGCCTCGCACTGATAGCACAGTCGACCATCCAATGTCGATTCATATTTACTTAATTAAACGTACCTACGGACCGACCGTACCAACTTAATCCGATATTGCTCATTCAATTTTTAAGGATTTGGCCGCAGCGTAGTTATTTGTTCGCTGCACGAGTGGTTAATGCATTTAAATGGCCCACACCCGTGGATGACATTCGTGGATTCTACAAAAATTGAAATGAGGAAAATCATTACATAATTTCTTTCCAATAATGGACCGCATTTAATCGATTAATTTTCGAAAACGTTTAATTGAAATAAATTAGCTTAGGTAAGCAGGATATATTCATTATCGTAATTTGAATAGAATTTATTTTTAAACGCATTCAATGGATGTTTGTTGGCCACAGGAAGATTTTATCAGACACGATAATGTGAAGCGAGGCACTTGAGAGGAGCGTGCAAATTCACAGGCAAGGTATGAAACAAAACACTTCAGTAAATCTGAAGAGTTTTGCGGACTCCTTGAGACGATTGCTTGTGTTTGTTCCAGATTGGGGTTTTAGCGTCGAACATGATCTTATCGTTCGAGAATTGAGAGAATAAATTCAATCTGGGAAGTGTATAATGACATTATGCTTAAGAAATTTGATAATAGTGCGAGGAAGTGGGAATTTTAAATTCTTATTTACGATTCAGGAAAATATTGGTAAAGGGCTATTTAATCATAAACAGGAGCCTATCTAGATGAAACGGGACATTTTTGTTTTAAATAAACCTACATTGTTCTACTACTACTCCTATTTAATTTTTCGTCGCGATGGAACTGGGTGTGGTGGCACCTCCATTTCCTACCGTAAGACAAATAAACATTACTGACAAAACATAAGTAAATGGTATTTGGGCAAAAAGTGGTCGTGCAAAAGTCTAAGTGAATTGTTAAAAAGGATATTGTCTTCATATTTTATTACAAATAGCTGTTTGACATTTTTGAAGAATTTTATCGAAAAAAACAATCATCCTCTTCTTTCTTTTTAAGCCAATTTGTGCTCATTATTAAGGGGGATCTCAACCCTCCAACTTTACTGCATACCTACTGGTCCACGGTTCGACCTTAATAAAAATCGGCTGGCTTCCTGGTTTCGGATCACTAAGGCCAATCAAATGCTGGTGGTGTTGCATTGATGTCATCCAAGAGTTTTTAGGGCTACCTCTTTTCAACGATTGTTACAAGTGTGTGCTTCAGTTATTGATTTTTCTTTGGTCAACGTCTTACAAGCGTTAGATGTTGAATCATATGTAAGAGACGGAGAACAAAGAGTCATTTGCGGCTTGACAATTTCAATTTCAATTTATTTAGAATAATATCGCTTACAATTTAAGATAACAAGCATCTTTTAAGATTTGCAAGCCTTTAGTGTTAATTTAACCCTCTAACAGGCAGAGTTAAAATAACGACGAGAAGTAAAGCTGAATTTTTGTTTAGGTGAGATATTGATGTAAGAAGCATGAATTTAGGGACGAGGTAAGAAAAAAGTTATTAATTTACTTTAATTTACAATAAATTGGAAGGCGGCCTTACCCGTTAAAGCAAAAAAAAAAAAAAAAATACAGGTGTTGGAAAAAATAAATTTATTTTCGTTTGTGGTATTCGAAAACACATTTTTCGCTGTTAGAACAACACAAATGAAGATCACATTTCGAGCAAATGCATTGTGTTTGCGATGTTTTGCAAAGTTTGCATTTTTTCCCCCCATACTTGCCAAGCCATAATGGAAAGTGATCGGCATTGTCATACCTTATGTCAGCAACAGGATGTTTTGCTCTTTGACCGATTAGAGAACTAGTGCTGGGCTCTTTTTCTTGTGTTGAAGGCCGGCCAACTGAACGTATTCCCTTATAAGAAACAAGACCTGCAGCTACAAGGTGGCGCAAAAGTTGTCATCTGTTTACTTCACAAATGTTAAAGTAAAATTGACATTTGCCGCTATTTGCAAAAATTATAGCATCTTCCGAAGGGTTTTCAGCCCTTGGGTGTGCCTTAGGCAATTCTGTGTCCCAATGTTCTAAATGATCCACGACGTTTGAAATCTATCCTATGTAGTTTTCAGTCGGATTGATGAACGCCACTGGGTGATGACTTTTGCGCCACCTTGTATTTCTACACGAAATTCAGGTAACTTCAGCAACTTTTACTCTGTATAATTTGAATCATCAAAAGATTTTTCAGCTTCGATACGACGATATAAAATGTATGAGTTGGTAGCAGCCATGTCAACCAAATGATAAAAAAGTCATATCATTGGGTTTCTAGTCTTGAGTCGAATATGATATCGACCCATTAGACCATCCATTAGATCGACTCCACCCATGTGGCTATTATATTCACGTATGATTTGTGAGCAGTCAACTTCAACGTACTTCTTTTTCTTACCATCGTAACGAGATGCTTTACTTGGATGATTGGAAGGGTCCACTCTTGAAAATGGCTTAGTTCCAACATATATTATGTTGATGCTAATCGGACATTTTTATTATCTCTCCACAAAACAGTACTGATGTCAATGCCATACGCGTTCCCTACGTATTCAATTGAATATCCTCTATCTTGGTTGACATCTTTATCCAAAGGAAGCTTACAGTTTGGAATTCTGTTGGCCCTAATTGTTCCTAAAGCATATATTCCTCTTCCACGCAAATATACCAATAAAGGTAACGTGGTATAAAAATTGTCAAAGTAGACAATGTGGTGAACAAAATTTGGAATGGTTTGTGATAATCGCACGACAACATTTGCACAACTACCAATATCCGGTATATCGGGTAAAATCCGATTATCACCGGCACCATTATATATTTCGAAGCGGTAAGCGAAGCCGTGAGAGTCGCATAGCACAAACAATTTGATTCCCCATTTATGCGACTTGTTTGGAAGATATTGGCGTAAATAGGTGGTGTTTAATTTTTGCGCTGCACATTTGCTCATCAACACACAATCTAGCGGTTTTGGGAATTGAATCAAATCGCTCGTTGAATTTATCGGATAATTTTCGGATACGAAACAGTGGATCGTATCCTAGCTGACCTTTTTTGATGCGATCAGTTTCGGTCTGAAATGATAAATATTTCTGATGGTACGATGTTTGGATCAGTATTTCCTATAACGGGTAGTGGCGATCGTTTTCTTTTTTGTGGCTGGATCATGAATGCATTTGATGGTTGTATTATTCCCTCTGCCTCTTTTTCTGTTCCTGTTGCTACTTCTGCAGTTGCAATTGTGGAAGTCGCTTCTGCTGAAGTCGACGGCCGATTAGATAATATAGACAAATTTATATCTCGCAGGAGAACATCACTAGTTTCTGCCGAGTTCATTTCACCTATACATTTCAATATAAATTGTTTTTTTTTTTTTTTTTTTAATCTATCACATTTTCTTATATATTTCTTTTTTACATTTGAGTGTAATCGCACAATTCACACAGAGTTATGATATTATAATCTTACTTCTGAATAATGTTATAATTATGATGTTAAAAAGAAAACAGCTTGGTAAGAAAATAATCTAGTCGAAAGGAAAGCGATTAGGAAAACCTTTCATCAGAAAAAAATAATAATAATAATAATAATAATAACAATAATAATAATAATTAATAACAATAATAATAAATAAATAAATAACATACATATATAAGAATACCAATATGTATATGCAAGCAGATTCTTAAAACTAATATCACAGTAGGAAGGTTTTGAAATTTAATAAATTAATAAATAAATAACAAATATGTACAAAATAAATAAGTAGTACAAAAACCAGGAAACTAATAAAAACAAACGTAACAAAATAGTATAAATAAATATTTAATAATTTAATATGTAAATAACAACTAAAAAATAGTAGATAGTACAGAAATAAATAAATTCTACAAAAAAATAAATAAATGAAAAAATAAACAATCATATAAATACACACAGAGTCGATAGTAACGAAAATAATACTCATCAGATGAACAATGCGAAGAGCAGGAAATAACAATAAGAATTAGGGTGCTACGTTTGCAGCAAGATTATTAATAAGCACGTTATCGGACATCTCACAGCTAATTGCGTATCTAGCTGTAAGTCTTTCTATTCTAGTAGAAACCAAATCGACATTGGCTATTTCGTGGAGTTCAAGTGTTGAAAAGTGACAAGGAAGCTTAAGCATTAGTTTTAATAGCTTATTTTGCGCTATTTGTAATTTTTTGATGTGCGTTATTGCACACTTTCCCCAAACTGGACAACCATAAAACATAAAGGCCCGAAAAATGACTAAAAAATGATTAATTTATTTTCTTGGCTTATCATAGATTTCCTGTTTATAAGAGGATACATTATTCGTATAGTTTTATTTATTTTGTCTATGGTATTTGTTATATGTTTATTGTAAGTAAGCTTTTTATCTAATGTAATGCCTAGGTATTTGACAGTGTCCATCCAAAACGCATTATTAATAATTAAGTCATTGCTGGGCAAAAAACAAGCTTTTCTTTTGCTGGTAAAAAAGATAGCTTGGGTTTTAGAAGCATTGACTTTTATCTTCCATTTATTGAAGTAAGTCATAAGAGTATTTAGTGCCGATTGAAGGTTGGTTTGGATTGTAAAACCAAGCACATCGGACGAAAAAATACAAGTATCGTCTGCAAACATTGCGGACTCACAGTTGGGAAGGTGTGGAAAGTCAGACGTATACACATTAAACAACACGGGACCCAGGACGGATCCTTGGGGAACTCCTGGAGGAACTGGCATTTCGGTTGAGTAGGTGTTATTTATTTAAATTGGTCATCTTCAGGTGATATTTCCTCTGGAATGTAATCTGGACTTTCGAGTTCATCATCACTAAAATCATCTTCGTCTGAATCTAATTGGACCGAATCCATGAAGTTTTGAACCTCTTCATCAGTCATTTCGGATAAATAAATTTTTTTTTTCATATGACTATAATTTCTTTCCATTTCTACAAAAAATTTAGAAACAGAATTTGTTCACAAATAGTGTACCAATAACGAAGAATAATCACATGAAGGGGCACATTTTTACCTTTAACGGACAAGGCGGCCCTGATTTTTTTGGATTTTTGTTGCTAACTCACATTTACATATTCAATTCACACTAAATACATTTACTACATAAAATACATGTGTTTAGTACTTACCAAAAAAATATTCACTAAAATCTGATCACAAGAAATATATTTTTTCAATTTTTATTTATGTACCAAATGATCAATAAATTGTTTACCTTCACTCACTGACTTGTCACATAGAATGTGCTTTTGCTGCAAACTGCATCAGCATGCAACTTTTAAACCGGACAAATTATGAAATTACATATTTTCCAAAAAGCTGTAAATATTGATTGGGCGCGAAATGTTTTACGATTCAAATTTAAAGAAGTTTCTGTAATAGCTGCCTCAGGGCAGCCTTACCTGTTAGAGGGTTTAAGTACATGTGCAAACAAAAATTATACAAGTAGGCAATAATAGAGAAAACAAAATGGAGATTATAACATAATTAATAAAAACTGAGTTAAAGAAAAAAAAAAGTGTTCAAAAGAGTTTACGGGCATTTAAGATTATATGTTTGTGACAGTTCCAGTGGCCAGATATTTTAAAAGAGAGGATTTAAAATTGTTTGTGCTACCAATCTTCCTAATGTTTTTGGGCAGAGAATTCCACAATCGTACTGAGCTTACAAAAAACTGATGCTCGGAGGTTAAACAGGCAAAACTTGTTTGAATCACCATACGCGATCTAGTTGACTGGAGGAATCGAAGCTTATTGACCAAATAGTTCGGCTCCCTAGTTTGCAAGACGTCAATCAACAGACACAGGGCTCTATATACAAGGTGGCGCAAAAGTAATCCTCCTATCAGAAAATGCTATAAATTTTGCGATTGGCCCCTAATGTCAGTTCTGTTTTGACATTTGTGTAGTAAACACATGCGAAATACACGTTAATAAACAATGTTACGCTACACTGCTCCAGAACGCGGAATATTGGTGACTCTTTATTTGAGCAATTGATTTATTACAGCCAAAAAACATCGGAAAGTTATTTTTGCGCCACCTTGTATAAGCAAATTGTCAAAGGTACAACCGCTTATCTGCTTTGCGTACAGGGAAACATGGTCATATCTTTTTAAATTGAACACGAAACGGGCAATATTATTATACACAACATTAACCTTTCTTCTAGTATTGTAATCGGGGTAGCAGAAGATCTCACAGCAATACAGTAGCATGGGTAAGAGAAGAGTTTTCGCTAGTAGGAGTTGTGTTCGTATTGGAATGAAATTCTTTGTGGCCCAAAGAGCGCGTAGCCCACCATATACTTTTCCAATAGCGGCGTTGATATGAGTAGTCCAGGACAGGGTACTGTTGAAAATAATACCGAGGTTTTTGGCCGAATCAACATACTCTATTTGGCTCCCGGTGAATAGGTGGAAAATGGGAATTGTCTATTATTCTTTTGTGGATCACGAGTGATTTCGACTTAAGAGGGTTTAGGAGTTACTCATTTTCAGTTGACCAATTCAGTATACGTTGAAGATCTTCGTTTATTAGCCTCGTGGCTTCGATGTACTGTTTTGGAGCAAAAACTTAGATAAATCTGGGCATCATCAGAAAACATCTGCATAGCGACATGCTTGACTGTCTTAGGTAATTCGTTTATATAGAGGGAGAAAAGTAGTGGTCCCAAAATTGAGCCTTGAGGCACAACTTCAAACTTTCAGTGTGAACGCACCCTTAAACCGATTACCGAACTGTAAATGTCAAAATATTCAGTAAAATCAAAATTTTCATCATGGTGCAGTACACGAAGGAACAACGTTTGCAAACAATCAAATGTTACTACCGAAATGCTGTGAAAAAAATTGAGTCAGAATATTCGCTGCTTGATGCTGCTTGATGCTTGATGTTGCCGTGCCAGTGAGATAACGTTTTGCACAAAGTGTGGACAATATTGCTGCCGTAGAGGCGTCCGTCTCAAATCAGTCAATTTCACGCGTTCTCAAGAATTGGGCCTCTCCCAGACCATATTATGGCGAATTTTGCGTAAGGAGCTTGGCCTATACCCTTACAAGATCAAGCTGACTCAAGAACTAAAGCCACTTGATCATATGAAGCGACGTACGTTCTCGAATTGGTCTCTGGACATGATGGAAGAAAATGAAAAATTTCATCGCAAAATCATCTTCAGCGATGAAGCGCATTTTTGGCTAAGCGGCTTCGTCAATAAGCAAAATATGCGTTACTGGATAGGTGAGAACCCTCATGTGCTTCATGAAACAGCACTTCATTCCCAAAAAGTCACTGTTTGCTGCGGTTTTCTTGCCGGTGGTGTCATTGGGCCTTTTTTTTCGTCGATGAAAATGACCGTCGCGTCGATCGGTAAATGGTATTCGCTACAGGGACATGTTGGAACGTTATTTCTTTGAGCAATTGCATGAATTGGACATCAGTGATATGTGGTTCTAACAAGACGGTGCCAGAAGCCGCACAGCGGGTGCCACAATCGAGTTATTGAAGTCTCAGTTCGGTGAACGTGTTATCTCGAGAAACGGACCCGTCTATTGGCCGCCGAGATCGTGTGATTTAACGCCTCTAGACATTTTTTTATGAGGCTACATTAAATCATTGGTCTACGCCAACAAGTCGGCGACGTTAGAGGAGCCCAGAGCCATAATTGAACGAGAAATGGCAGCCGTATCGGTCGAAATGTGCGGCCGAGTCATCGAAAATTGGGTTCAGCGTATCGACCGCTGCATACGTTCCCGTGGTGGACATATGAACGAAGTCGTTCATAATGTCCATTGATAAATGTTTTGATCGGATTTCAGGTCAGTCAATTTTTTTTTTGAGTTAAATGTTGCTTTAAGCAAACCGAGAATATTTAGAAATGTTGTGCCCCAAAGTTCCGTACTTGGTCCAGTATTTTTTTTACTGTACATATGATGTTTATAATATTATATTTATTTTGTAGCAAAATTGTAAAAATGGTTAATCCATACTAATCTTATAAATGCGAAAGTAACTGTGTCTGTCTGTCTCGCTTTAACGCCAAAACTAATGAATCGATTTAAATGAAATTTGGTACACAGTTAGTGTAGAGCCTGAGAATGGACATAGGCTACTTTTTACCGCGGGAAAATGCTTCATTCGCTGTCCAGAAGGGGAGATCTAAGCTGATATCTAAGAAAAGTTGTAACTCTCGAATGCTTTCTAGCTCCTAGCTTTAGAATGACTCATCCAAATAAAATAGGTTTTTTTTTTAATATAAAATTCAATTATGTACAAATATTTTAAGATATAAATCATCTTTGTAGGTTATCCTGAAGTTAAACAATAAGCATTAAACTATAAATTTTATACAATTCAAAAAAAGTAAAATGTTCGATTGAAGCTAGATCGTTGGATTTTCCCAGCGTTGAGTGGAGGAAAATTTGTGTGTGAGTGCGGCACAAATCTGTTTCTTTCTCTGTACCTTTTGTGCTGTGTGCTTTTTCTTTCTTCTTTTATGCACCTTTTGTAGTTTGTGTTGTTTTTTTTTGTGGCGCATGGGATTGAGAAAGATAGGGTATGAAATGTAATTAAGATTGAGAGGGAGTCACACTGAGAGTATTAGTACGTTAACATGACCGAATCGAAAGATCGAATTGAAACTAAATTGGTTTTTGGAGGCGGGTTTTCGCTCTCACCGAATTGAGAGATTGAATTGAAGTAGAATTCAGTTTCACACCTCCTACTTAATTTGTATTTTGGATAGCCTTGTGTTAGTGGCGAAAATATCCCAGTCAAGTGAACATAACAAAGGAAAACAAAGGGGGCACGCACACACACACTCTCACTCGATCTCTCGATCTTTCAATTTGCGTTTACATGCTGATTTTCAATCCAATCGCAGAAAATTTTGTGATCGGATTGAGTGAATCCCTCAATCTTTCAATCTGCTTTTACATGAAATTCAATTCGGATTGAATCCGGATTGAATCTCTCATGTAAACGGGATATATATCCATATAATGAGAAGGGACATTCTCGAAGTTTTCTTTATCAGTTCTTACCAGGAAGTATTTTGTTTTAAATTTGAGAAGTGACAGACTGGCGAAGCAAGGCGAGCATGGGACAGCTAGTAAATTATATTTGTACATAGATATGATACGAATCTACCTTGCTAATAAAAATAGAGCAATTTGAATGGAAGCACTGAAACAGATTGACACTAAGTGTTGAAGGAATAAACTACTTAAATAACCTTAATTTAAATTGTCACAAATATGGATGTACATAGGTCGAACTGATGATTCAACGGATATCGGTCACATTGGTGTTTGTTAAGATCCTCTATACAAGAAGTTATTAGGCTATTGTCTAAGAAATATAATGAGGTGACATGATGAAAGATAAATGGACATTATAATTAATAAAATTCAAATACTCGTATATGCATTTATTTGAATGTAGGTGTATTTAATAAATATATTATAAACATAACACATAAATAAATAAATACAATAAATAAATAAATTAATAAAGTTCATAATTATATATAACAACAAGTACCTAAGTATATTCAATAAATAAATCAATAATTACAAAAAATCATGCAGTCAATAAATAATAATTAATACACATAAACTATATTCTTAATCTCAATTTTAATGGTCTACCTACTGCCTTCGTAGATGATATAGCTTTCGCATACCAATTCACATCTCTGCTAGAAGGATCTACGAAGGTATTGAAACTTTGAGGATGGGCTTGTTGTTTATAAGTAAATTATCAGCGAAAAAACCAAATTGATGTTTTTTGTAATATCTGATATTAGAATTTATAAGTTTAACCTATGTCATAACATGCAACACGCTTGCCAACAGGAACATAAACTGCTCTCTTGGCGAAAGCTCTACCAGAATGTGTGTAACCAGAGGAACCCCACAGGGGGGAGTCACATAGGCACTTCTGTGGGTACTGCTCATTGAAATCGTCTTAAAGGAACTTAAGTAAGTGCCACAGCGGGTGCGGATGGTTCAGGGAAAATATTTAAATAGTACTTTAAGTGAGGTCACAGTGTCTGCCTGAAAGAAGATCAGCAATTGGGCTAAGAGCTGCGGACTAAATGTGAACCCCTCGAAAACGGAGTTAGTCCTGTTTGCGAGAAGACACAAAATACCGCACTTTCATCTCCCGAAACTTGACGGAGTGGAACTGTCCCTTACGGAGAGTGCGAAGTATCTTGGCGTAATCTTAGATAAAAAATTAAATTGGAACCTCAACATAAGAGAAAGCATTACAAAGGCGTATGACGCCCTCCTTATTTGTAAAAGAACAATTGGCAATATTGGGGCCTGAATCTTTAAGCCTATATTGCTATAAAACAGGACGGCTTCGCGCCGCTGAAATTAAAGCTTTCACAATAATTCCAGGCATGATAGCACTTTGCCGGTCAGGATAACGCATACAACAGAGTTGAAAGCAGAGATAACAGAAAATATTAAAAAACGCTTTAAATTAAATCTTCTTTTTTCTCAAAGGGGAAGCTGTGATCAGGATAAAAGGTATCATAACCCTAACACTTAACTGCATTAAGATTCGCTGGTGCTGCTGTATTTGTGTGATCCAGAATTTCTAAAGGCCTGCCTTAGCAATTGTATAGGATCGTTGAATAAAATTATGTCTTTGATGGGAATCGTAGGATCTCGCCTTTGAACATGACAGTACCTACGAACTGATCGGTTCTTTGGTGTGAAGGCTTCCTCGCAAATTTGAGCTTCTCACTCAATCAAGCTTTGTTACTACTGCTGTCTTACGAAACGTCTTCATCTTAGCTGCCGACATTGTGAACCGTACTTGAATTTGACCGGCGGATGCACAACTTTGGTGTATAGCCTTCCTTTGTGCTCCGGGTACATTTATCGATCAAAATATATGGCTCAGTCAGTCTTCCTACTACCTCAATAACCATAAGTTTAGGCGATGATCGTCATCATAAAATGCTTCGCTGTTGATAAAAGATCCAAGATATTTGAACTCCTCACACTAAGGTTTTCTGCCATATATGGACCATTCATAAAAACTACACATTTACATACCGTATACTCTCATTTGTATGTTTCGCTTACTGAATGGAAGGTCGTGAGGTCGAATCCCGGCCAGGTCCATTACTTTATATCGAATACATGAAATCGTAATGTCCCTAAGAAACTTAGACACCACCCGTGGAGAAAAACCCTACAACTGCACCCAAACACTTCTCTCCTATCTCTCTATTCTTTCTAATAGTAAGTAGCAACGAAAAGCATGCAATGAAATACGATATTGCCAGGTGCTGCTTGCTGTTAAATACAAAATGCTTACGCTGTGTTCTTAGCACTATAAGGGTAAGCAAATTATTAATAAATAAAACAACAAAAAAAAATCGCTTATATGAACTATTCCAATATATGAATCGCAAAATTCGTATACATACTGGATACGGCCATTCAGTTATATGAACTGGTACTTTAATAAATGTACAACGAGTTGATGTAAATGAATTTCATTGGGAAACTTATTGAAATAAATACATTTACTTCGACAGGAAAGATTTCTTTTAAGGTTAAGCTTCTGTGTCTCTACGTATAAGAAAGTTTGTGTGATTTATCAAAAGGTTAACACATGTATATGATTGCTCTGCTTTTTGTAAATAAAAATATCCTTGATGATATAATTACACGACTGGAATCAACGAAAAATTCGTAAATGCTTGAATATGAAGCGAAAATCAAAATTAAAAAAACAAATTATTTTTATATGCTTGGTTCGTTCCAATATATGAACTTTTCGGTTATATGAACAATCGGTTCAACGAAAATTTAACGTAAATTGAATTATTAGCGACATAAACTATGTTTGTGTATATGCACTGGCATTCACTTTTACTTTAAATGCACTTTAAACTAAAAACAACTATATTATGCCATTATTTAACAAATTAATATATACAAAAAAGGAAATAAATAAATGAAACGTTAGAAGGAGAAACAAGTTTAGATAGTAGATTGGCTTGGTTATTTGCTATAACATTTAAAACTCCCCTTTGGAACTGGAGAAATTTTTCGTCGTTGAATTTTTGAAGATGAGCATCAGACTTTGGAAGAAATCCATTTTACTACAAGCTTTGTCTCCTTCTAACGCTTTCAAAATTCGTAGCTCGACCCCATGAAGTTTTTTACGTTTTCTGACTTTTGGTGAACTTGTGGATTTTTCAGCTAGTGGAGTAGAAACATCCAGAGCATCAGTGGAAGCTTGCAGTTTCACGCTTTCTTCACCTTCCTTCTGTTCCATCCTGTTCACAGTCTCTCGTTCTTCATAGAGTTTACTTGAGAACTGCAACTGATCAAAATACACATACCTCTTCATATTCACTGCTTTTGAGCCACTTTTCTTGTTAGCTCTGACCTTCTTCTTGTATTTTGAATATGAGTCTCGAGGATTAGTCCATCTTCTTAATACTTCATTACCTAAAATAACAAAATTAACAGGTCCATGTATCTTACTAAAATTTCAAAGTTCTGTGTATAACTTTCCTTTCTAGGCACCTTGCAAGTGTTTGTACTTTCACTGATCTACGTTCACTACAATTATACAATCGAGGTCTCCACGGCAAGTAAAAGAGAAGTATGCAAACCAATCTGGGCAAATTTGAGAGGGGAGTGCATTCCATCACAGATAAATGGAGCTCGATAGCTTCTGGCTTGGAAAGTGCAGCTAATTTCCCACATTGATCGAACTGCCGGAAGAAAAATCTCTGCCAGGCACATAAAGTCTAAACAAACCTTACTTTTTTCTCGCAGATGAAGCTTTTGGATTAGATAAGCATTTGCTTAGACCCTTTGGAGGAACACATCTTACAACGAATAAAAGAATATTCAATTATGGGCTGTGCAGAGCAAGAAGATATGTTGAGTGTGCCTTTGGCATTCTCACTAATAGGTGGCGCATATTTCACCGACCCATTAACGTACAACCTGACTAAGCTGTAATTATTGTAAATGCTTGCATTGTATTACATAATTTTGTACTTGAGAAAGATCGATATAGAGATGAGGATACAATGTGTATCACAGGTTTGGAAGATTAACCACAAGCCAGAACCATAAGAGCTGTTAACAACGTGAGAAATATATTTTGCGAATATTTCGTTTCGGCAAATGGCAAAAATATAAACTTTAAGTAATAAGAATTTAGTATGTATACTGATTGTTTCTTTAAAAAAATAAAAGCAGATGCACCTACCTATACCTACAAAAGTTTAAATAATTATTATTCAAACTTTACTTAAATACCGCATTTTTATCCCTAGGATCAAGAGGATCGAATTCAGGGTGAAGTGCTATGCAAACCTCATCTTTCGTAGCATTTCTGTCTTTGAATGTTTCCAGATTGTTGTCCTTAAGTACAGGTCTTTCTTGAACTAGTGTAATCAACACTTCTGCATTTACAGGGAGGGTCAAAAGCGACTTCCTAATTTGAAAAAAATTATAACTCTTTTGTCTTTAATTTTGTTTCTTTTCTTTTCTTTTCTTTTCTTTTCTTTTCTTTTAACACAAACTTGGGAGATTTCCTTAAATGAACTACAGCGCTTTAGAGAGGACCAAACTAATTGAATTTTATTTTGAAAATAATCACTCGATTATTTTAACAGAAAGAGCTTTTCGGCGTCATTTTAATGTGCGAAATACACTCTCTGGGCACATGATTACGGCACTGGTGGCACCATTTCGTCAACAAGGAACTGTAGCTGATTTTCTCGAGCTGGAAGACCTCGCAGTGCCCGAATAGAAGCGAATGTGGAACGTATTCTTGCAAGTGTTGTGGAGAGTCCAGAAACATCGACACGAAGGCGCTCTGGCCAAATCGGTGTGTCCCACAGTTCATTGCGAAGAATTCTAAGAACCGAATTGCAGCTGTTTTCATATAAAATCCAATTTGGTCAAGAATTAAAGCCAGGAGATCCCCAAAAACGTGTTGCTTACGCAGTTCGTTTACAAGAAATGGCAAGGCAGCAACATGATATTAATTATTCATCATCTCATAATGAGTGCTGAAGCTCATTTCCACTTAAATGAATTAACATTAACCCGAATTGTCCCCGTGTTGCCATATGGCAACACTAAAGGCACTTGCACCTGCGGAGTCTTATGGAAATAACTAAAGCATTTTCTAACGGTTTTATGTTTGTTGTGTATTACAAAGACTTGACTGGTGCCAGGGTTTGGCAATTCATTTCATTTTCGCGTTCGGTATAGGAAGTCGGTGTTCCCAAAAAAAATTTAAATATATAATTGTGAAAAAAAATCGGATATGGAGCACATGAAAAGGTAAGTGCATTGTTTTGTGTATGTTTAGTTTATGTATAACAACATTTATTTTCATAATTGTGTAGTGTTTGTGATGATAATGAATTCTGTTTATTTGTTATTCAAAAAAAAATACATGTATATGGTTTTTTATTGCATTTTTCATTTGCGTTGCCATATGGACACACGGGGACATTGTGTAAACAGATGTTGTTAATTGTTTTGTGATATTTGTATTGTGTTTATAGGTATACTACTGTGTTTTTTTATACGTTCTAGAAAACTAACGTTGAAAGAAGTGCTCGATTACATTGAAGAACTTGATGATATGAACGACGATGAGTCTGACAACGTTCGGGCTATTTTTATCGAACCTCCTGAAAATGAAGGGTATTTAAGTGGAGAAGATGATGCAGGAGATGAGTTGGCAGGTATTCCTGATGACCTTTGTCCCGGTCAGCTAAAAGCCAGTTGTGAAGTGGTTTTGAAAAGTGGTCGACGTGTAAGGAATTTTGACGGTGGAAATGATGATGACGAGAGTTCGGATTCGGAAGATGTGTTGCAAGGTAATACGGTAATAATTCATTCTAACTTGTAAATAATGTAAAACGAAAATGCTGAATAAATGAATTTCTTACTTACTTACTAACTTACTTACTTATTAGGTAATACGGCTACAAATTTGCCTGCCAATTTGTTAAAAGGCGGAGATGAGCCTAGTTCTCCACCAACAACAAGCAAGGCTTCAAAAAAAAGACGGTACACCAAACCAGAATGCATCAATGTTTCAAGATGTAAGAAAGGCGCAAATAACTCAGGCCTTACATGGAATGTTAGTGACACATCAAGCACAGCGATTCCCATATTTCCTGCTCCTAATTTTAAAGACTGTCGAAATTTAAAACCACATGAGCAGTTTGAAAATTTTTTTGATGATGAATTGTTGCAGCATATCATTGATGAGTCAGCCAAATATGCTGTTTTTAGCAAAAAAATGAATCCCAAATTCACCATTCCTGAGTTACGGACGTTTATTGGGATCCTTTTGATCAGCGGGTACAACTACTTCTTCGTAATATGTGGAGCAATGAAGACGATTTGCGAAACAATTTGGTGTGTAACAGCATGCGCAAGAATCGGTTCAACGAAATATTGCAGTACATTCATTTTGAAGACAGTGAGCACTCTGGATCGAAGGAAAACCCTAATCCCGACAAAATGTGGAAACTACGGCCACTTACAGACCGTTTGAAGTCCAAAATGCTGAAGTACTTTCATCCGGAACAGAACTTGTCATACGATGAAAGTATGATAGGTTACTTTGGAAGGCACGGCTGTAAGCAGTTCATCAGAGTAAAGCCGTTGCGGTTTGGCTACAAGGTATGGTCTTTGTGTACTCCATCAGGCTATTTGATAAACTTTGAGATATATCAGGGGAAAAATCCGCGTTCGGTATCCGAGTATCAAAATAAATTTGGAAAATGTGCTGAACCGTTAATCAGTACGATTGACGATTTTTCGGAAGACGTTCAATCCCTGCCGTTTTCCTTTTATTTTGACAATTTGTTTACTGGGTTCCCAATGATGATGTATCTCAAATCACGAGGTTTCAATGGTACCGGAACAATTCGCCAGAGCCGCATACCAAGTAGATGTCCGCTTTCTCTGAAGAAAGAGCTCGAAAAAAAGAAACGTGGCTATTGCATATCAGCAACAATGGATGAAAGTGGAATTCGTCTTATAAAATGGGTTGACAACAATGTAGTGAGCGTAGCATCAACTGTGTTTGGCCAAGATCCAATGACAAATACTTCGCGCTACTGTAGAGAAAAAAAAGCTAAAGTGCTCCTCCCTCGCCCTTGTGCCGTTACCAATTACAACAAAAATATGTGTGGATTTGATCGCTTGAACCAAAATGTTTCCCTATATAGAGTAGCATACAAAGGAAAGAAGTGGTGGAGCTCTATTTTTACGTGGTTGATGGACGTGTGTATACAGAATGCTTGGCAACTACATCGGCTGGGACAGTCAAATATGCCTCAACTGGACTTTAGAAGACAAGTAGCTGTATATTACTGCAATCATCATTTTGGTGAGAAGCCACTGCGGCCGGGACCTTCCGTAGATCCTAAGCGCCATATCGATGAAAACTCTTGGCAAACCACTCTGCGTTACGATGCAATAGGTCACTACGTCATGCCAATAGAAAAAAAAGACGTTGCGCTGGCGATTTTTTTAAGTCGATTGGTCGCACTGGTTGCGTAAAATGCAACGTAGGTCTTTGTGTGAAATGCTTTATTCCATACTATACAAAATAAAATAATAATATAAACTAAAGTTATGGTTCGTGCGTTTTTGTTTATAAGACTTCTACAGAAACATAATTTTTTTTTAATTCTCGACTATGTCCCCGTGATGCCATATGGCAACACCCTCAAACTGCTAAAATACGCAATAGATCGATATAAGAAAGGTTTATTCCGGGAATGTATGTTTTAATCACATTATCTATTAGGTTAAAATGAAAAAATTATAGAAAAAAAGTTCTGCGACAATTCGGGTTAATAAACAAAATTGCCGTATATGGGGTAATGAGAACCCAAGGTTGATGCATTTGCGGGAATTGCATTATTGGGCCATTCTTCTTTGAAGACGATGCCGCCAATACTGTAACCATAAATGGTGAAAGGTATCGCTATACTAAATGGAATTTTCAGCGATAGAATAATTCCCAAAAATTTAGGATTTAATTGGCCTCCACGTTCTCCAAATTTGACTGCACCAGTCTTTATTCTGTGGGGTTATTTGAAGGGTGAAGTGTACGTAAATAAACCCACCACTATCCCGCAGCGAGGAGAACATTCGTGCTTAAATACAGGCGCTGAGCCCAGATGTTCTACGAAGTGTTATGGAAAACGCTCAAGAAAGAGCCCGTCGCTGTGTGCATGAAGCTGGTGCTCATTTGAGGGACATAATATTCCATACTTAGCCGAAAAAAATCTCCATTAATCATACTTTGTGATTCTAAAAGAAATTATTAATAAAAAATTAAATCTATAAAAGTTAATATCACTTTAAATTAGGAAGTCACTTTAGACCCACCCTGTATATTTTGAATTATTTATTTAATTAATTTTTGTCGCACTGAACGGCTGACGAAAGGCAGCTGAATGGCGAAACGCCGTCGCCGTGAAGTGTGAAAGTAGCTATGCTTTTTCTTACGCTACTAAAAAAAATCGCCGTCCGGATTTTTGGCGTATTTGCGAAACCGGATAGTGTGAAAAGAACCTTATTGTATTGTGTTTCAGGCTCCTTCTAATATTTTTTAAGTTCAAACTAGCAAACCCCAAAAGCAGACCAGTTATCGTTATGATGGTGATGATCCCACTAATCTTACTTATCTGGATCAAAGCTGTCGACGAAGCTATGTCATAGTGTGCACGAATTGATATTTTGTTGACAAATGGAACGGATCTACAATTTTACGCCGAATACATGGATGTTTGTCAGAGAAACGCGCCAGTGAAGAATCTTTGGATCTTACGAAGGAGATTGTTAAATGAATATCTTAATATTTGGATTAATACATATACATAAAAAATCTTCTCATAAAAAGCCTACGATTCCACAGTCTGATTTATATGTCATGAAAACGTAAGGCTTTGGGCTTCTAAAATGGATAGTTGCTCTAAATTTATTAAATAGGCGTGCAAAATATGAATCAGGATGGCGACGGTGTAGAGGTTACTGTGTTGGCTTGTAACCCGTGAGGTGCCGGTTCAATCCCAATGAGGAACCACCTATTCTCCAGCCTCAACACCAAAAGGAGGATTTCTGCCTGGTAGTACAAAGAACCGTCCGATTGCTCTGGGATTTGGATTTCCCCCTTTTGCAATATACACTGGCGATCACAAGGATACAATTTGCAATCGATTTTCAGTCTTTATACTTATTGTAAATTTTATACCCGGAAACTTTTACTACCTGTGAACAGATACATATTTTCCCAACAGTAAGTCATAAAATTAAAGGGTTAATAAGAACCGACTGCTGGAATTTTCCAAGATCAAACAATGAACTACTTGAAAAGCGTATAAAAAGATGCGCCACTAGGATGAGGCCATTGCAAATATTTCGTTGCAGGAGTTCACATCAGCGATTTTTTTCAAAGTTTTGTTAAGAATATTTAAAAAAGCGTCGAAAAGAACTGTTTATATTTAGTTAAAAATGAATTTGACAGCGACAGAAAAAGGAAAAATAGATGCTTTCAAGGAGTTAGGACCCTCAAGCCGAGAAATTGCAAGGAGGCTAAATAGAAGTAGCACTGTTTTAAACAGTTATGTTGCGGATCCACAACACTATGGGAAAAATCAAAAAGGACGCACGGCAGAAGCAACATCATTGCGAGAAATGCGGGTTATTCTACGCCTGGTCTCAAATTCGACTCTACCTACCAGTGACTAAAATAAGGCCGAACAGGGGAGTATCAGAAAGCATAGCAAAGGCCCGAAGGAAAATACGAAAAAGTGGTAGGTACTATACAGAGCAGAAAACTTAAAAAGAAACCTGTTTCGAGGCAAGTACGTACACAAGGAGCATCGAATGAATTTTGCAACAGAACATGTCGCTTGGAGCAGTGAATGGAAACGCGTTGTCTTTTCGGATGAAAACAAGTTTAACCTTGACGGCCCCGATGGTTACAACTATTATTTCCATGATCTAAGAAAGGGGAAGCTTATTTTGTCAAGACATCACAGCCGTACATCAGGTGCAATGGTGTGGGGAGCTATTACCCACTATGGCACAATCGAGTTGGAGTGTTTGTCCACAACAATGAACGGAATCAACCAAATGTTTGCTGGACGGTCATTTATAAATGTATAAAACATTTTCGGACTCCTGTCTTGGATATTCCAATAAGACAATGCCCCTACCTACACTTTCAGGGTTGTTAGAAGTGTTGGATTCAATCAGAAGACGTGGAACTTTTGCCATGGACGCTCTAATCACCGGACTTAAACATAATCGAAAATGTTTTTGCATGGTTATCTGGTCTATGAAGGCAGTAGACAATTTGAAGATAAGGACACTTTAATCGAAGCTATTCGTGATGCATGGGCCCAAATTTCTCTTAATTATTTAAAAAAAGAACTGTATGATTCTATTCCAAACCGTTCTATAAAGGTCATATCGAAAAATGGCGGGCAAACTCATTATTAATGTCGAAAAACATTATAAATAAATGTTTTAAAACCATAAACTGTAAACATTTTATTCATTTTTTCCTTTCTTTCGAAGATTTTGCATGTGGCCTCATCCTAGTGTTGTTTGATCTTGGGAAATTCCACCGGCCGCTTCTTATTAACCCTTTAATTTTATGACTTACTGTTGGGAAAATATGTACCTGTTCACAGGTAGTAAACGTTTCCGGGTTTAAAATTTCCAACAGGTATAAAGACCTAAAATCGACTGCAAAATGATGGCCTCATCCTTGTGATCGCCAGTATCCAACACTGCAAGCGGAAATATAATTATTCAATACCTACACTGCGTCTCACTCGTTTGAATCCACCTCTTCATCTTTTAAACACTATTCCTCTTATATCTACGCTCTGGTATCAAATGTTCTCAAATGTCTCCACCTAATTACTGTTTTCTACTTTTTGCACCATTACCTAGGTATATTAATTTGTTCGCAAGGATACCCATGGCATGTTTTTTTTAAAGATAGGAAATAGGGCCCAAGAGAAATCCATAAACTGACTATGTTAAGGTGCACATAACATTTTGCGAAATTGTTTCTTATAGGTCAACAAATATTGATATTTTTTTTTTTCAAATGCAATTTTAGTCTTTTATATTTCCCAGTTCGTGAATATACATTCTTTGCCGTTCATGAAAGGAATTAATTAAGTTAAGAGCATCTTTCAATTTTATTGAGGTTACCTATCAAACTAAATATTCATTGAAATAGATGGAGAATGAAACCCCATTGAAGCAGAGCGGAGTTTGTGGCTTCAATGACCGAATGCGTAGTGTGCTTCGCTGAGAAGAAGCTGGTAAAGATTCCAGTCGCATTGTGGTGAAAGGTTTTTCGACAATAATGAATACAATAGACCAGCACCGAAAAAGGGAGTCTGATAATCGGCAGTGGCAAACAGTGAAACAGTACTGTAACTCCATCCCCACACCTGGTGGTAGCAATCACAAGTTGTATTGTCCATTTAAATATATCAATGTGAAATTGACGGAACCTACTTTACTGTCGTTTATTATCCTTCACAGCTGAAGCAATCCAATCAAGAATTGCATCGAATTGCCATTTGCGTGATGGCAAAAAATCGTTATAAGTTGTTCCGTGATTACGTAGTTCGTAATTTAAAATTTGGAAAATCACTTTTTTCATGCTGCACGGATGCCAACGTTTGGCAATATGATTAACCTACCACTCCACAAATCTGTATAAAGTAATTACCTTGTTCCCGTCCGTAAAAATGTTGTCGAAATTAGATTAGCGGGTTCCTGGAGGAAACCCCGCCGCACGTTCTTGCGTAAAAAAAGATTAATTAGCAAACAAACCAGAGTGCACACCGATTGCTCGATCCAATTATTCGCCGTCTGAATGTCTATCTCTCTCTCTTTATCTCTCTTTCTCTCAGTTCGCAGAAAACAAAAACAAACTTTCCGTACTGGCTATGGCACTCACGTCCTTGCACAAGGATGAGATCTGTCCTCCGCACAATCAAGTACTTAATTATCCTCGAAAAGAGCAACGCAATACACTGTGCTGTGCCAGGTGAACCGCCCGAACAGGTCGTTTTCGTCGTTGAAAAACAATTTAACTTTTCCGAAAAGTTTTCATCACTCAAGTTTAAATTGGAAAAACGGCACAACTCTTGAAAGATACACACACAAACACACCGCACACACAAAAGTGATGCTCCTGCACAGGTAAATTGAATTTTCTAGCTCGGGTATGGGTACACTCACTGAACTTTGTCTTTTGGGCAGGGCCACGTCTTTTATTTGCAACGAAACGTACGCAACACAATCACTAAGAACAAGATCGCTTGTTGCACGCAGCAGGACACAGAGTTTGTCATACGCCGCACACGAAACACACTGCGAGACGAGATGGAACAATCTGCGACGACCTTCTCGGGACGAGTCTGCGAATGAAATCAACCACGTCAGCGATTGTCACGAGGGTTTATTTCACTCTGAAGCGTGATAATGTAAATGGCGGACGATGACAACAACGACGGTAATAATGACAATGGGGTTGTTTGCTCAATTCACCCCAATTGAGTTCTCTCGCGTTGACGACTGCTGCCATTGGACACGCCTCCTGTTTCTGTGGATGTGTGAATGCATAGAACTGCTCTTTTACGGGGAATTTCTCCAGATTTGAGAGCCTGCGCCCTAGGACGCATTGCGTCTTAGTTGTCAGCATTTGTTTTGTTTGGATTTGGATGGCATTCTTGGTTTCCCCAGCACGGATGAGCTACTATCATCACCTATGGAGCCGCCATTAAACGAAGAATATTTTTCGTTTTCCTCGTTTTGAAATTCAATTTGCATTATGGAATCGTTTGAAAGGTGGTGGAGGGGGTTGGATAGTGGAGCAGCGGGTCCGAAGAAGTGGGAGCATGTTTGCCTTGGTCTGCACTAAATTGTTGGGTTTGGCAACATTGCAAAGAGATTTCTGGTGCGCCTGATGCTGGTGATGACGATGCTTGGCTACAGGGGAGTTCAATTTAAGGGGGGTTGACAAGAAAGAAATTACTCACAGAGGCATTTATTTGGGAGATCATTTCTGACAACTCAATTTATTTGTATTAACTTTCTTCTGGTGTTTCCCGGGAAGCATAGGAGATTGGGGAGGCTGCGATACTGAAGCCAGTTGTTGGTAGCTGGATACGAGATACGGTGCTAGGTACATTGTTGTTTCGATTTTCTGCTTGGTTTTTATTTATTCATTTTTAAGGAGTGTCGCAGGATTTGAAGAATTACCTATACGAAATTTGTTTCCTTAAAATAGATTAGGTCAGGAGGGAGTATGAGTTTGAATAAAAAAAGGAATAGATGTTCCTATTTGAGTGGATTACAAATAATAATGAAATAGCACGGCAACATGTTGCTCATATAACGCTAAACAAACGCCCGAAATGTTTTCAGATACCTACGTGTTGCTTCTATCTTGTAATTTGTAGGTATTCTTCAGCAAAGATGACTCTCGTTAACTCTCTCTAAAATTTGCTTGTTCCCTAAGTATAAACAAATGTTTTGGTATATAAACAGACTAACTGGCAATAAGTGTTCCATCAGGCGTTGAGCATTATCGCTCACTGCTTGCCTAGAAAACAATGCATTTCTTAAAAATATTATATCGTTTTCCTCCAGATCATCGTCGATGGTAGAACTTAGATAGGTATCCATTAAATGGATTGATTTGGTTGGATCTATATTAGTTGAGTATGATTCAGTTGAATTTGCAAGGTTGGTTGGTTGGAACCGGACCTCGATGAGGATGCACTTAGACCAGAGGTACGTCCATTGTACTGCCGATGTGTAAGGTGGGTGGGTCATCCTCTTACTAAGGGAACCATTTGCTCCTCAGGAGCTAATCTTTGCTGTGTAGGCGTTGTTGAGATCATTTAGATCATTGAAAAGGTATTCACCCAGTATAGCCTTCCTAATGTTGGCGGGTGCAGGACAATTTGCAAGGTAAGAACCAAGTCGTTTTTCGTAAAAATATTTGTATAACTGCACTGTAGGTACACTGCAACAGGCAAAGCTTATACGAGCATAAACATTTGTTTTTTCTAGGTTGGTAAATGACATAAGATATTGAGTGGTGGGATTCTAATTCTCAAAAAAATCCCAAAAATCCACATGCTCTAAGGAAAGATTCGATTGCTACACACGGATTGAGGTATTTGCTCCTTGAGTCACCCGATATCTATATCAAAGAAAAGAATTGGTCAAAAATCTGGAAAAGCCAAAATCTAAACGAAACTTAAGCGAACGCATTTGGGTACCCTATTCCAACCCCCAACAAATCTAAGTAGGGATGAATTGTTAAGAAGGAGATAGATAGATTAAATAAGATTAGAGGATTATAATATAATTTACAAAAGCCTAATGCTTATAAGGCAGAACTTTAGTTATTATTATTAGGATTATTATTAATCTATACTTTTTTTATTATAAAGCTGAAAAGTTTGTTTTTTTGTTTGGTTTAGTGCGCTAATCTCAGGAACTACTGGTTTAAATTGAAAAATTCTTTTTGTGTTCGATAGTTCATTTATCAAGAAAGGCTTAAAAAAAAATATTCCTTTTTGAGAGCTTCCGTTGCGTGCGCTGCGTAAACGGTTTAAGTTACTCAAAAATCATGTCCGATGTAATTGTTCCTCTATAAAAGTTCTAAAAAAGTCAGCCTCAGCATAGGTCTATCTTTTCAGATTGACACACTATAACCAGGGGTGGAATCGGCTAAGGTGATAGTTGATAGTTGACAATCAAAATCATACCTTTACGTCCACGTAAGGTGATTATCAAATTGACAATCACCTTTTTGCCATCAATTTCATGTGACAGCTATTTAGGTGTCGCTTTCATACATTTTTGTTATTTCATGCACCTCGGCTTCAACTCCAAATAAATTAAATGCTTTAGTGAAAAAGAATATATATTAAATAAATTCAAATAAAAAAGTGAAATTGGAAAATTCGTGAAGTGCAATGTTTACTTCATTAGAACTTTTCTACATAAATGAAGAAAATAATTACACAAATGTCCAATTATTAAGAAGAAAAATGAGAAATAAAGTATCTTGGAATTTTCAAACCCGATGAAAGAATTCATAGAATTATAAATATTCATTGTTGATTGCTATCATTTATTATTGTGTATTTTAGATTTTTGAAAAACTTTCGCTTATCAAAAGAGGCGTTTGTGTTTGTTTTGAGACTGCTTGATTTACCAACTGGAGAAAGGTCAACGCATGTTCCACCCACCCTGCAATTCGCTGCAACTTAAAATCTTCTTGGGGGTGGTGGCTATCAAAGACAAGTTGGGGCTGACTGGGCTGCACCAATGGGTCAAAGTACGGTGGCTGAAATTACTGCTGCAGTCATTAAAAAAATGCAGTCAATACTTTGTCCATTTATGATAAAGTTTTTGCCTAAGGACTCAAAATCATATTTGAAATATAAATCATGAAAAATAAACACACATCAGCTGTTCGGAATGACAGCGTCGGCAAGGAAGTGACGTTTAAAACTCTAAGTGCTGCCAATAATCAATCATTTTTTAGTGATCGCTTTACGCAGAGCAAAGAGGAGTTGATAATCAAAAACGACAATCAAAAAGCGACAATCAACTATCACCTTAGCCGATTCCACCCCAGGGCCTGATTAACCCTTAGGCTAACTATGCTGCAGCCTAGGGCGCAAGGATCGGGGGGGGGGGGGGGGGGGGGCTGAAATCGTGTCTTCGCATGCACTAATCGAGCATCACACTAAAATTAATGCGCTTGAGAGTCCTTGAGAAAAAGCTTGTTAATGGCGAAAATGTGAAGAGAAGCTGGTTAGTATACTGAGAGTCCACAGGTCACGTATATTGTGGATTTAATGACTGCAAAAATTCTAACTTAATAACTGATCATGACAATTCTCCGGATCATCGTTAATGTTTGGGACAATTTGTATGTAGAGGTAAACTTTTACAACGACTGATGAAGAAATAATTTATTGGCGAAATGTATTACTACGGGTAATAGAAACAATTAAGTTTTTAGCTTCTCGTGGGCTTCCATTTCACGTTCAAAATGAAGTTATTGGATCTGTGATGCTGTATTGAGCTTATATCTAAATTTGATCTTTTCACGGCTGAACATTTGGTGAGATTTGGACAAAAAGGCAGAGGTTCTCCATCGTACTTGTCATTCTCTATAATCGATGAATTTATTTTACTTCTCGCTGACGAAGTTCGACTTTCGATTATAGGAGAAATAAAACAAGCAAAGTATTATTCGATTAGCATTGATTCTACTCCAGATTTTTCACACAACGATCAGTTGACATTTATAATGCGTTATATTTTGCTTGACGGTCATATTGCGGTCATAAAGGTGAAGACATGGAGAAGGCTGTTCTTGCGACAATTGATAAAACTTTTGAACTTGATATTAAAGACTCGTGGCCAAAATTATGATAATGCTAGCAATATGTCTGGTCAATACAAAGGTCTTCAGTCAAGAATTAAAGCTGTACATCCATTGGCTACTTTTGTTGCGACGATACGAGCTGCTCACCTGACTCAATTGATGACTGCGTCAGCTGCATAAATTATGACTTGAAAAAAATCTCAAATTGGTCGGAACAGAATTTGCTTCAAATAAATCCTAAAAAGTCGAAATGTATCGTTATATCCCGAAAAACTCGTAGCACATCGTCATTTCCACCTATCTTACTTAATGATGGTGTAATCGAATATGTGGATAGGGCAAAAAATCTGGGTATGGTATTCAATCAAACGTTAACTTGGAATGACCATATTAACCTTACAGTGGGAAAAGTTCACGGAATTCTTCGTTCTTTGTGGGCGACCCAACACTTCACTCCCTTAAAAACACGAATCCTTTTAACAAAGACCCTAATTTCTCCCATATTAACCTATGGTTGCGAAGTCTTCGCAAAGAGCGATTCGATGAGTAGCAGGAAACTCAATGTCGCCTATAATAATGCAACTCGATATATTTTCGGTCTGCGTCGTCACGACCGCATTTCACTCTTCTCTTACCGGATCAGTAACATCACGTTCGATAGGCTCCTACAGTATCGGACAATATCTATGCTGCATAACATAATCTATACACGTCAACCCTGTAACCTTTTTAACAGATTAACGTTTGGTGCATCCACTAGGACTAGACAAATCTTACCCCCGCGATTTTCTTGTTCGACGTCGGAACGTCAATTTTTCGTAAATGCCACTCGACTCTGGAACTCCCTCCCTCTCCAAATCAGAGAAATAAGACTGAAAAAGAGATTTCTAACGGAATTAAAATCTTACTTGTCCGCTTATTAAATTTTATTAAATTTCACAAATTTCCGTTAATTTTACTTATAGGTATAACGTCCATTTTCCCGAATTGTCTAATTTTATTTGGCCGTTTATACTCTAATAGCTATATTTCAATTTATTTTTTCAAACTGTGTTTTCTCGTTGCCTCTATTATTTTGTTATATTTCATTTGGCTGTATAATTCTGTTATGTTTATAATAAGCTTATCACTTCTTTAAAAGATAATGTATCTTAATGTGTAAGCCTTCAAAATCAAATTAATAAATAAAAAAAATAAAATAAATAAATAAAAATAAATTTAATGAAAAATCGACGGTATACTACGAAAACTCGATGGAGTGCGGTTACATCCCCACAAATCCCACACATTGTATTATAAATCAACTGAAGACAAAGTCTTCATAGAAATTGTATTGTATAAAATGTAACAACCCTCACATTATCCCACTGAGGACAAAGTCTTCATAAACAAAGATATAAAATGTAATCTGATACAAGACATAAATAATGGCAGTGCCAACTTCATTTGTTGACACAAGTTTACGTCTTCAATGTATCACAATAGCAAGATCTTTCTTGCATAGAAAACTAATCAACTACAATGTATCATAATAGCAAGATCTTCCTTGTGTCGAAAACTAATAAACTACTATGTCTTGAAACAGCAGTAATAAAGATGAAATAAATGATCTTCAATCAAACTGCTGACCCAGCAGAGTTTCCCTATATAAAGGGTTTCTTTCTGAGATTAATTTTAGTTCCTGTTCATAGTTCTAGTTCTTCGTACAGCTAAAGATTTCCCCCAACCCAGGGTAAGGGATTGGAAGCTTCTACTAATAAATATTTTAAAACTAAAATACTTGTGTTTTCATTTAAAAGTGGTGGCGTTCTCTACAAAGAGAACGAACAAATATTTTTTTAATAATTAGATTCCACGATCTAAAATTGGCGCAGTCGGTAGGATCCCGAAAGATCCATAATTAATATATGTGCGTCGTATTTTTTTAAAAGTTTTATTCGGGATTCAATAGTCCTTTAAACTAATTAAAATAGTTTGCCTGTAAATTAAAATTACAAAACGGTAGGCACCACAGGAAGGAAATTTAATTAGAACGCAGGACAACTCACAAAGCTGGATAGACGACGATGCTACAGCCGATTTTCAAGACCATTTTTAAGCACAACGCAAAAACTGAGACGACAAATATTGAGGAAATACAAGCCTTGCCACATACCAGTTGCATTGAAATCAGAAGACAATTGCATTGAAGGACCAGGAGCAACAGATATATCAACAGCCCAAGGAGCAACAGATCCATCAATAGCCCAAGGAGCAACAGATCCATCAACAGCTCAAAAGGAAACAACAACAGAAGAAGACATAATTAAAGAAAAACAGCTAGTAGAAACACTCATAAAATAATTGAGCAACTTAAAATAAGAAACTCAATATTGGGCGAACCCGAAGAAATAGTATGCGACAACGAATTTAGCAGCCTAGCATTCAAAGAATATTGCAACGAAGAGGGAATTAAAATAAAATTGACAACCCCAAATCATAAGACAGGAAATTCAGATGTAGAAAGAGTGCTCAATGAACATATAAGAATATATAATGCACAAGAAAGGAATAAGAACACATTAAACTTAAAAGAAAAAGTAATAAAAGCTGTAGAAGAATTAGAAGAGATAGGAAAAAGAATACAAAAAGTTAAGGAAGATAATATTAATAAAAGAAATCAAAATAAAATAGACTTTGTTGAATCCGATTTAAATACGAATTTATACGTAAAAGCAGACGTAGTTAGAACAGTAAAGAAGATAGCTGCAAAATATAAAAAAAACAAAGGTAGAAAAAATTTATAATAAATATTATGTGAATAATAAAAAATTACATAAAACTCATTTCAAGAGAAAATATAAATATCAAAATAGTGATAATAATAATTTAATTTCTTTACAGCCAATATGAAAATCATAACTTTAATTATATTGTTCACTTCAATGATAGTGAATTCAGAATTCTTATTACAAGAAATTCACAACCAAGCAGGGTATATTATAATCAAACAGGAGCCCTGTGAATTAATTGAAAAATATGATAAAATACTTCATATAATCAATTTAGAAACTTATAATGAGATTATTAAACAAATTTAATTTTCTATAGAGACAGGATATAACAATTTTCAAGACTTAATATTAAAAAGACTTATGACAGAAGCATTAGCAGATTCAAAATCAAAATTACACAGTATACTTCCTTATTCTAGACAAAGGAGAGGAATAATAAACATAGGAGGTAGTGCACTCCATTTTCTTTGCGGAGTCATGGATAACGATGAAAGAATAGAGATTGAGAATCATTTAAAAATAATAGAAGAAAACAATAGGAATGCTATAACAGAATTAAATAAACAAATAGGTATAAATACACAATTTCAAACAAAATTAGAAACTATAGCAGACAGAATAAACAAACACCAATACGGGTTAAGAAATTTTATCAATTCAACAGAGGCAAAACCAGAAAATTTAGCTAAGCATACTATCATTACAAATCAATACCGATATAATGTTGTTGAACAATGAAATAGAAAAATTACAGGACAACATAGTATTTTCTAGATTAGGAATTCTAGGTAGAAATATCTTGACTAAAGAAGAAAATGAACGATTTAATATAACCATTGATAAATTAGAATATATTGAGAGTAACTTATTAACTAGAAACAACCAATTAGTTTTCATTTTAAAAATACCAGCATTTACATATAAATGTGAAAGCATAATGATTCAACCTATACCAAACGATAATGGACTTGAAGTCGAAATATCAAAATATAACCTTATCATTTGTAACGAGAAATTATATGAAAAAAACAAAATAAAGTATGTAAAGCATTTAAAGAAAAGTCCAATATTTATCCAAAACCTATTTAAGACAAAATATGAAAATTGTAAAATAAGATCAAATAAAGATCAAGAATTAATAGAATTAGAAGATGGACTTATTTTAACAAAAAACTTATTAGAATCAAGTTTATAGGAATATTGTAATAGTATTGAATATAAAATTGTTAAAAATAACCTTACACATTTTAAAGATTGTAACATTAAAATTAATGCAACTTTGTACTCAAATCGGAAAGAAACTTTTTAACAAAATATTGTCATTCCATTATACAAAACATTGAACTTTACGAAAATAAATGTAACTTTAGAAGATATACATATAAATCAAATTGAGAATTTAAAAGAATTACAAGAAATAAAATATCAAAATAATATAAAACATGTTATGTATATCATATAAAAGTATCATAATCATAATTATTGTAATTGTAATTCTTATATTGTATTGTAGTGGAAAGAAAACTCAAAAAATTAAAATTGAAAATAAAATTAATGATACCCAGGAGTACCAAACTTAAGGAGGGAGGGGTTACATTCCCACAAATCCCACACATTGAATTATAAATCAACTGAAGACAAAGTCTTCATAGAAATTGTATTGTATAAAATGTAACAGCCCTCACATTAACCCACTGAGGACAAAGTCTTCATAAACAAAGATATCAAATGTAATCTGATACAAGACATAAATAATGGCAGTGCCAACTTCATTTGTTGACACAAGTGCACATCTTCAATGTATCACAATAGCAAGATCTTTCTTGTGTCGAAAACTAATAAACTACTATGGCTTGAATCAGAAGTAATAAAGATGAAATAAATGATCTTCAATCAAACTGCTGACCCAGCAGAAATTTCCCTATATAAAGGGTTTCTTTCTGAGATTAATTTTAGTTCCTGTTCATAGTTCTAGTTCTTCGTACAGCTAAAGATTTCCCCCCACCCAGGGTAAGGGATTGGAAGCTTCTACTAATAAATATTTTAAAACTAAAATACTTGGGTTTCATTTAAAAGTGGTGGCGTTCTCTACAAAGAGAACGAACAAATATTTTTTTTAATAATTAGATTCCACGATCTAAAATTGTGCACGAGCAGATGCAAGCAAAGCCTTATACAGTTCCTACAAACAAGTTCTAGAAGCATTAAACTCTATTTGCTAAGATGAAAATCAAAGTAAAGAGACCAAAATAGAAGAAAAAGGAATATTAGACAAAATTAAAACTCTAGAAATTACAATAATGTTGTGCTTTTGGAACTCTGTGCTCGTAAAGTTTCAAATCGTTAGTGCACAGCTACAAGCAAGTTTTGTTGATTTATCTAACGTTGTTACTCTTTATGAGACATTACATGCTTATCTTGATACGTTGCGTGACGAAAAAGAGTTCGAACATTTTAAATCAGAGGCAATGAAGAGATGCGAAGTGACCACATACAAAAAAGATGTAGGAAGAAGAAAGAAACCAAAATTTCATTTTGATGAAGTTAAAACGGGGCGCATTGAGTTAGGAAGGAGACGATCTTTCATCGTTGATAATTATTATGCAGCTATTGATTGTTTTAAAGTGCACTTTAAACATAGGGACGGGCTACAGTCCGTTTGGGCGAACTGTAGGATACCCTATTCTTATTCCTATCCCTCATAAGTGGGCGTGACAAAAGTCTAAGTATGGTTGAATTGTTAAGAACGCTCTACGTATTTTGTTATATAACATTTAAAGGATTTTATCAAAAAAAACGCTCCCTAGCTCAAATTTGGGTGTTTCAATAAAATTGTTTATTTAATTGTGGGCGTGTCAGTAGGCGGATTTAAAAAAATTTAAAACATGAGAATAAAGGGCCCCTAGAGAGTATATATTATAAATTTCAGCTCCATAGCTCAAACTTTGAATTTTCAAACAAAATTAAAAATTAATTGTGGGCGTGTCAGTGGGCGGATTTTGAAAATATTTACACATGAGCATAAACGGCCCATAGAGAGTATATTTTATAAATTTCAGCTCCCTAGCTCAAACTTTGGATTTTCAAAATTTAATATACGAGTACCTACCCTTAGAATAAGGTATAAAAAAATTATTTTATTTATTTGTGGGCGTGTCAGTGGGCGGATGTTGAAATTTTTTTATCCCGAGCAGTTTTAGGAGTCATAGATCATATATAAAAAATTTCAGCTTTCTAGCTCAAAATTCGATTTTTTCCAAAATTTTGTTTTTTTTGAGTTTGTGAGCGGATTTCAAAAATTCGTAATCTTGATTATTTCGGGACCCTAGAGAGTATATGGTTAAAATTTCAGCTCTCTATGTCCAGTTTAAAGGCCTAATTTTTGCCGACGGACGGACGGACGGACGGACGGACATGGCTAGATCGACATTACTATCGATGCTGATCATAAATATAGTAACTTTTAGGGGTCTACGGGCAATATTAAGGTATGTTACAAACTATGCGTCAAAATTAATATACCCTTAGAATAGGGTATAAAAACCGACAAATTATTTATAATACAGTAAACACAAAGTTTACTTTCTTATGGAAACTGCATGAACTAGACGACAATGAATTTATTAGAAACAAACCAAAGGAGTTAAAACAACCATAAGCCACTGATTTAGAAGAAAACTTTGTATAAGAATGCGTCCATTTGCCGCAGTTTTTAAAATCTGACACCGAGGCCGAGCATTCTATTTCTGCCAGAACCCCAAAGGGTTTGTTGCAGTTAATAAAAAGTTTTAATATTTCATGCATGTTCCCGAATGTGGAGATAATATTAAGAATTTTTTTGACAATGAGCATTACCAACTGCAGCGGCGAAAGGTCTTTTTCAGCACTTAAAAGAGTAAAAAATTACTTGCGCTCCACACTCCGCCAGCAAAAACTTGCAGCGCTCTCGCTAATGTAAATGGTTTTTCAACAGCGACGCTACAAAAGTAGAGCGACAGCGACAGCAAACGACGCCGAATTTCTTGCCGGTCTTTTGACATTTCTCTTCAATAAGGTTTGCCATTTCATGGTGGAAAGATATACGAGCCAACAACGAGTCGAAATTATTAAAATTTACTACCGAAATTCGGAGTCAGTGGCCTCAACGTTAAGAGCGCTACGTCCAATTTATGGTCGTCATAATCGTCCTAGCAGATCAACAATTGAGCGTCTAGTGGAAAAATTTGAATCCACAAGCACAGTACAAAATGTTCCCGTGCCAGTGAGACAAAGAAGTGCCCGTAGTGTCGAGAATATTGCTGCCGCTGAGGCTTCAGTTGAAGAAAGCCCAAATGTGTCTCTCACACTTCGTTCTCAAGCGTTGGGCATCTCTGTGACGTCGTTGTGGCGACTTTTGCGCCCCAATTGGATTATATGGACTTGGAGGACATGTGGTTCCAACAAGACGGCGCCACAAGCCACACAGCGAATGCCACAATCAATTTATTGGAAACCAAGTTTGAAAACCGTATGTTATCTCACGAAATGGTCCAGTCGCTTGGCCGCCTCGGTCGTGCGATTTGACGCCGTTAGACTATTTCCTGTGGGGCTACGTCAAGTCTATGGTATATGCCAACAAGCCAGCGACGATTGATGAACTTCGTGCGAATATCGAACGTGAAATTGCAGCAGTATCGGCCGACTTATGCTTGAAAACCGTCGAAAATTGGGTTCAGCGTCTGGACTTCTGCAAGCGTGCCCGTGGTGGCCATGCAAAAGAAATCGAGTTCCATACATAATGGCATCGAAAGTACTTTCACAGGAATAAAGAATTTCATTGATATCCAAAACCGTTTTTGTTTTATTTAAAAAAAACTTTTGTAGCACACTGATTGAAAAACCCTTTACATAGAAAGTGATTTTTACAAACTTTTAAATTTGAAAAAAAAATTGTGGAAAGATTTGCAAACGCTAAAGCACGAAAAAGGACTTTTGTATAATCTAATAATAATTACTTAATTACTATAATTTTCAAATAAATCATTAATCAGTTACAAAAATATTTCACTTGTATGATGCCTCTCCTCTTTTTTTAACAATAACAGAAGTGTACATATTTAAAAAATACTCAAGTCGAAGCAACTACACACACTAGATGACCACGCTCGTGGTCAATGGCAATGGCAACTAAGTTGTCTATAGAAACTAAGCCAATACAAGTCATGCGGCCAAACACGACATGCATTTGGTTTTCTAATTGGTAGCGTGCAGTCACTTGTCATGATTTTGGTCTTATAATGCGTGAGGTACTTTGCCTTTATGTACGGTCAACTTAAAAAATGGTTTGCCACCCTAAGGTTGAATGTCATGTAGATTAAAGGACCACGTTAGTTTCGCTTGCAGATCGATCTGAAAACTTTTATAGGTAGTATTAACCATGTTAAAATTCTCACACTACTACTCACTTACTACTTTTAAGGCCGCCGTAACACAACTGGCGGGGGCGCGTCCTCATAATTAGCTTAGGGCGGTCACAACTCTTGATCAGTCGCTGACTATAACCTTTTTTTATGGTAATCAAATTTGTTCGAAATTAATGCATTATTTGCGAAGGAGTTTTATCAACATAATAATAATCGTTATCCAAATAAATATGTTATTAATCAGAAGTATTTAATTGTGAACAAAATTGTGATTGATATCACTTGATTTCAATCAACATCTTGGGAGATATCATAATTTAAAAAAAAACTCCGCAACAATATAGATATGTTCGGGTTCACGCGTGCAGGATGCGCATGAAGATAGCCGGTGGGCGAGGGGGAGGGGCGCTGGCCGGCCGCCGGTAGCTCTGCGAGGTACCATGCCGCGCGGCTCAGACACGTGGTCGGCTCCCTACGGAACGGTTGAACTCAGCGAACTGATTTTTTAAATTTGTTTTTGCGATATCTCATCGTACAACAATACTTTTTAAATATACGTCAAGTAACTAAAGGCATAAACACGCCCAAGGCAACCGCTTTAACCAATTTGGGTGCGAACACAAGTGGGAGTTTACATAAACTATTAAATTGAGAAGAATCCGTCTACCAGAACAATATAAATTTATTAAAGTTTAAAATCCTAAGTTATAATGTAGCAGGGCTTAAAAATAAGAAAATGTTTGTAGAATTTTTTAATTATATAAAGGAATTTGATGTTATTCTATTATTTGAAACTCATTTACTAGATAACGAAGAAGCTAGATTTAAGAGTATTTTCATGAATCATGAATTACAATTTATGCCTGCGATAAAAACAAGCTCGTTTGGAAGAGGAAGTGGTGGCGATAGAAGGATCGTACGTGCTAGAACTGAAAACGGACATTACCACCTGGCACATTGCACAGATATATCTAAATTGCAGTCATAGGGTGCGTGAGTACAACAAAATAATAGACCTATTAAATAGCGTAGTATCAGCGAATCTAGTACTTATCGGAGACTTTAATGGAAGAATAGGTATGTCGCAAAATAACTTTATAAGAGGATTGGGCATATCAACGTTATATACAAACCGCAACTCTAAGGGGTTCATCCTGCGACTCCTTCTACCAAAACTATCATGGAAAGACATTTTTCGGAATTTGTATCAGTCAAACCTCAATAAAGAGCTCGTAAGTTTGACAAGCGCGAATGCCATGCTAAATATTGAAAACCTAACAGAAATAATAAAAAGAGCGACACCCCAAAATAATCCAATAAATTATGTCAGCGGTAGCAGCAAGGAAAATTGGTTTGATATTGATTGCAAGCGAGCTAGAGATGCATCTTTTGCATTCCTTAGGCTAGTAAGATCACACAACACCAACACGTTCAAAACTCTATACGCAGAACCCAATAAGCACTTTAAGAACATTTGCCATATGAAAAAGATAGCGTATAACGAGCAAAATATTGCCCTTTTAAACAACGCCAGGTGCTCAGCAGAATTCTAGAAAGCTGTTAAACTTATTAATGGTGGAAGAAGTACTATCGCCTTAGGCTTACAAGCTGAGCAACTAAAACACTTCTCAAATCTGCTCAACGCAACTCAAATATCCCAATCGTTTCAATATGCAGCGCTCGGGATTTCCGACGATTTCCTAGATGCACCGATGACTCTGGAAGAGGTACAACATGTAATCGAGAATGCTAAAAACAATAAAGCCCCAGGAGAAGACCGTATTCCATTTGAGTTTCTAGCAGCGCTTGTATCGGGATTCAATCGAATCTTTGAAAGTGCAGATATACCAGGAAGCTTTCTGAAATCGATTTTATTTCCACTGCACAAGAAAGGGGACTATAATGACCTTTTGATTCTGTTCCTCGCTAGCTACTTATTTTTAAGTTTAAGTCAGTTTCATTTTTCTTGTCCGGGAAATATTTTGACTTTCAGTGGTCTATTTCACCAAATTACAAGAAGTACAATTACAAATTTGTATTTGTTAATTACATTTACAAAATTGTTAACTGATGTCTGTTTCACAAACTACAAACTTAATTCCAAGAAATTTGTTAAAAAGACAAAAAAAATCCATTGAAATTGTATTTGTTATTCACAAATACAAAAAAAAGTCGTTTCACCATTTACTTTGCAAAGTTGTAAACAACAACTGTTTTTCACAAATTTGTAATCTCTCTAATAAAAATGAATAAACAGAACAAAATTTGTATCACCGGTTTAATTCGTGATAAGAAAATTGTTTTATTCGGCAAATTTTCTGATAACATTACACATATTGTTAAAGTTAGCGAGTGGCAACATTTTTTTTTAAAACATTAAAATCTAATGGAATTTTAATAAACAAGGATTGGAAATACCTTAGAGATGTAGTGTGGCAACATTTTAGACGAAAAACTGTGGTAAATCAAAAACATTTGTATAAAGGGTGAATTTCCTAAGATGCAATAAAAGGCTGAGAAGAATTTTTTTTTATTAGAAAGAGGATAACAAATTTCAAAAACCAACAAAAGCACGTACACTGAAGGGTTTTTGAAATTCTTAAATTAGTTTATTAACTCAATTTCCTTGGACATACATATAAAAAATAGACTTTGAAATTTTATTTCTAAAAACTAGTAATTTAATAAATTAATTTAAGAATTAAATAGAATTGAATGCTTACCTATTATCTTTCAAAAAAGTTACAAGACTTCACTGCATTTGTTGATTTTTAAAAGTTGTTATCCACTTTCTAATAAAATTGTTTTCTTCTCAGCCTGTTATTGCATCTTATTAAATTCACCCTGTAAAACCCAAAGATTCGAGTAATATCGAAGGAATTGAAGATGAGCAATCCCGAAGCAATGAAGATGATTCTTTGGAACACTCAAATCTGAGCACCAATGACAACGAGAAGACGTAAGTCAAGAAATTACATGCTTGATTTTTTTGTTCGATTATATTGTTAAATTATGAACAATGTAGGTACGAGTACATACAAGGTGGCGCAAAAGTTGTCAGGTGGCGCAAAAGTTGTCACCCGATGTTCTTTCGGTATAATTTTTTTTATGAATGAAAAACTTTGGTTCTGCTTTTGGATTATGTTAATTGGTGTCTTAAGTTTTTTCTGTATCAGTTAACTTCACAAATATCAAAGTAGAATTTACATTTGCCGCCATTTGCAAAAATTATGCTTCTTCCGATAGGAAGATGACTTTTGCGACTTGTAGATACTTTTTGTTCTTTATAATAGACCAACGCAAGCACCAAAACGCTAAAAAAAGACCCACTTCACCACAGACATTAGGCGCGTTCCAATTTGCAAGGCTTTTACCAGCCATACTATTTTACCTGTCCTCATTGATCGAATAACTCATGTGACCATCGTTTGCCAAGTGATAGAAAATTAATTAGTAGGGAACTCAAAGTTTCCTTGATAATTGAACGCCCCCATTGACAAAGAATGCCCAATTTTAAAGAGTAACGAGTACACAGAAAATGAAAGTGGAAGTGAAAACATTATTGAATTTCATAATTTTTGAATAATTATTCTATTATGTGTGAAAGAGAGAAATGAGAAGAAAAGTTATATTTATGTTTTTGAAGTAAGTTTATTTTTTTTTTAATTTTAAGAAAAAAATTTGAAAAATATTTCCAAAAAAATAAATATGTATTTATGTTTTTGAACCTACGAGTGTTTTTTTTTTAAGAAAAATAATTTAAAATATAACGCAATGTGTTTTCACCGTCTAAGTTGTCAAAGTTATCATGTCGGTTTTCTACTTCTACTTCATCGCTTGTTCTCAATTCAATTATTTCATTGGTTTCATCTTTTTGGGAAATGTTAGTCAAAATTATGCAGCACTTTATAATTTGAATAGCCCTTCTTGGTTGAACTCTCCAATGGATGAGGCAAGGAAATTTTATTTATTAATAGCGATCGATTGCTGGAGATGACGTTCTTGTGACCGGTGTCATCAGCCAATCTTATAACGGATCCGTATCCCCATGTAAAACGCAGTGTGGAAAAGGTCGGAATCCGAATTTGAAATCGTTAGTTGAATTAAGTAGCGTTCCATCGATACATCCATAGACAAATGGCAGACCTTAAGAAAATAATAACCATAATCTCATGTAAAAGGTGGCGCAAAAGTAATCCTCCTATCAGAAAATGCTATAAATTTTGCGATTGGCCCCTAATGTCAGTTCTGTTTTGACATTTGTGTAGTAAACATATGCGAAATACACGTTAATAAACAATGTTACGCTACACTGCTCCAGAACGCGGAATATTGGTGACTATTTATTTGAGCAATAATCGGTCGGTGACTTTGGCACAACGTGAATTTCGTCGCAGATTTCCTACCCGTCCAACGCCTACTGGTGAAACACTGCAACGTTTAGCCGTTCGCCTCGAAGAGACTGGCACAACACCAGATGCTGCCGACGTGGCAGACCCCGGAGTAGCCGTTCTGCAGAGAATATTGCTGCTGTAGCCGAAGATGTCATGGAAGCGCCGTCGACATCGACCAGACGACGTGAAACGCAAATGGGTATCAGTCGACGGTCTTTACAGCGAATTTTGGTACAAGATTTGAAGATGTTTCCGTACAAAGTCCAGACGGTGCATCAGCTGCTGACCGCCAATCGCGTCTAACATACGCTCAAGCCATCCTTAATCACCACCAAGAGGAAGATGATTTTTCATCAAAAATGATGAGTGATGAGGCCCATTTCCATCTTAGCGGGTACGTAAATAAGCAAAATTTACGCTTCTGGGGCACTGAAAATCCGCGTGTAACCCACGAAGAGCCATTACACCCGCTCAAAGTCACTGTATGGTGTGCTGTTTTCGCTGGAGGAGTCATCGGACCTTTTTTCTTCGAAGACGTCGCGAGCCAAACGGTTACTGTGAATGGTGAGCGCTACAGAGCAATGATCAACGTGTTCTTTTTGCCGCAACTCAATGAATTGGGATTGGAAAACATGTGGTTCCAACAGGACGGTGCAACGGCACACACTGCACGTGCCACAAACGATATGCTGAAGGATGCATTTCCCGGGCGCCTAATCTCCCGTTTTGGCGATTTGCACTGGCCAGCAAGATCGCCTGATTTGACCGCTCCAGACTTCTTTTTGTGGGGCTTTTTGAAGTCGCGGGTTTATCTCAACAAGCCGCAGACTCTTGCAGCTCTTAAAGACAATATCCGTCAAGAATGTGAGGACCTATCGCCGGAAGTTTTGGCCAAAGTGATGGAAAATGCCATAAAAAGGGCTCAAATGACAATCAACTGTGGCGGCGGCCATTTACATGACATCATATTCTCGACTTGATGTAAAAAAAATTAAAAGACCAAATAAAAATAATCCACAAGAAGAATCAAAGTTTTTCATTTTTTTTTTTTAAATTACAGCCAAAAAACATCGGAATGTTATTTTTGCGCCACCTTGTATATGGATTTGCAAGGTAGATTTTTGTATACAAACACGATAGACAGTTCTGCATACCGTTGACTTAGATATACCTTGCATGTCTGCGATCACGTGATACTGTCCACCTTTTTCAAGCTTATGTAAAGCTGTTAGAAATTGATGTGTCGGTGTCAGTGAAAAGTTTTTTCAGACTCATGCCCAATTTGTCTTATTATTTCCTCTGCCTTAACACGTTTCAACTTTTCGTTGAAAATAAAAGAAACTGAAATTGCATAGTCATTTCGCGAAAGATATATTTTTCTTTGTCTATTAAGTACAAAATCTTCACTTATGCCACTATCGGTGCTACTATGCCTTCAACGTAAGGAGATTTTAAGGTTTGAAATGCGATTTCTTTCGAAAAATACAAATTGTTATTAAATCGACACACGATCCTTCTATTGTAAGAAATTTTTAGCAACTGAACAAATTTGTAAAATTTCTTGATTTCGTGAAACACAAACTTACAAAACAATATGAATTTTAACAAATTTCTACTTGTAAGCCACAAAGAAAATTAACTTTTCGTGAAACTAAAATCATGAAATTTCTACAAATTTCCCTTTGTAAACTACAACTACAATTTTGTAGCACAAATATTTTGTGAAGGAGAACAAATCGATTTTTCTACAAATTTGTTGAAAAAGTGTTTGTAAATTACAAGTTGGTGAAATAGGCCACAGGACGCGTTTCTACAGAAAATGTGTAACAAACATACTGTTTTCTTTTTTTAAATTTTTTTTCTTTTGAACGAAACAATTATTGTTAAACCAAAAAATTGTTGCTAAGTTAGGAAAATCTGCAGCAGGTAATAAACAGAAGAATTGGTTTAATGGCTTTTAATTCCCTTCGTTCTGAATAAAAATGTTTTTGTATGGTTTATATTCCAAGTTAATAATTTTTTTATTTTTTTTTTTATGTTATTTTTATTTTATTTTTATTTCAGTGGTTGTTAACACTATCTTAACTATGTAAAAGATTTATCCGATTTTATTTTCGTTATACAAGAGCAAGTGTGAATTGTTTTGACAATGGAAATGATTTTTTTTAGCCCTGGAGCTGGCTCTGATTGATTTATTTCGCTCAGCCCTATTATGGCTATCAAATATTAATTATTTGATACTTGATAAGATCTATCAATTTATCGATAATTTGGTATTATGAGTATCAATTGATAATTTTTACCCCATTGTGAATGGTAATCAAAATATCATTGAGAATGGGTTCTGTTTTGAAGTTTGACGTTTCTAATTTGAATTTGGTTTTTGTTTTGTTGCTGACGTATAATTTCGGGAAATAATGTAAGTTGATTTTATTAAACAAAATTCGCTTTTTTCTTAACAATTTTTTGTTATTTAGGAGTAGAGTAGTAAGCAATAGGAAACAAATCGAAAGATTAAGGGAATTTTATCAAATCCAGTCCTTACCAGAAAGTGGGAAACCATCACGGTGGAACTCAATAGCTTAGGGCCTCTAGAACGGGACTCAACAAAAATTAAAAAACCAATAATAATTGCCTATTGCCTTGGAAAAAAATAACTCAAAAGCATGGCATTTATACTATAATAGCCCTTTCTATTGTAATACACATGCCGAAGGTCTTTATTCGGTCCTATTATTTTCACGTGCGTTCCATCTACAGCCCCAACAACATTTGGAATTCTACTTTTTTTCGAAAAAGTATATTTTGCCCGACGTTCTTCTTCCTGGCTGTAATTAAATCGGATCCATTTCGAACAAATGTACCTTTCCAAAACGCTAAGCAATTCACTAAGAACAACCGACACCGTTGGTTGTGCCATGCCAATGCGAAAGCCATTTCCAACGCTCAGTTGGTAGCTCCCTTGAGCAAAGAATTTTAAAACTGCTGCTAGTTTTAGTGTATTTGGGATGGCTTGCTGATTTTTTATCGGTTTGAGTTTATCCTCAATAGCTGTCGTTCAACACTTCTACGAAGTCTTGTTTCGAAAGTCGGAAGTTCTGTACGAATCTGAAACCGAATCACATCAAGTGAAAAAAAATTACTATTAACTGCTTACATATCGTCGCCCGAGAATTGTTTTGTCGTAAATGCCAAAATTCACTTTTTTAAAGTGAGTATGCAGTAACAGGTTTTCGAAGGTGCTCTTTCCATTTCTATAATCAGATCTAGCCTATCATTTACTGTTACTGAGATAATTAGTGTGTATTTTGTAGTACATCCACAAAATTACGCATCCTTTAGTTTTGTTGTGTCGTAAACGCCATATTTTGGAATATACGACAAAAAGTCCATATATTTTTGCCATTTTGTTTGTTTAGTTTTGTTTTATCGTATGTGTATAGGCCTAATAGATACGACCACAAATTTCAAAATAAACCTTAGAATTGTGTTGTCGTACGTGTATGTGATTCGGCAGGATATGAAACCGACCGTATACACATACAACACAAACGCAAAAAAACAATTGCGTCTTGGTTTGTTGCACGTGCATACAGATTTCAACAGAAATGTGGAAAGGATAGAAGTCAGTTTAACTGTGCCTTTAACTTAGCATTTTATAAACCGAAAAAAGATCAGTGCGACCGTTGCTTGATTTTTAAGACAATAACGAGTCCTACAATGGCCGAAATAAGTGAGTTTAACAAACACAAAACTGAAAAGACATTGAAGGCAGAGAGAGATATTGATCGTCAAAACATTGACCAAAAACATGCAATAGTATGTTTTGACCTTCAAAGTGTCTTTTCTCTGCCAAAAGGTAATGCCTCCTCATTTTTTTATAAAAGAAAACTAAATGTTTTTAATATGACGGCAACACTTTGCCTACCGAATACACCAAAAGTGAAATACTGTGCAATTTGGAATGAAGTGAATAGCGGACGATCTGGTGACGATATGGCAAGCTCAGTTTCAAAAATTGTAAGCCAAATCTTATTTGATTACCCTGATATTGAGATCTTAACACTTTGGAGTGACTCATGTGTCCCCCAAAATAGGAACAAGGTGATGTCAACTGCGTTATTGTTTCTTCTAGAAAGTGCTACTTCATTGAAGGTAATAGAGCAAACATGTTCGGAACCTGGACATTCCTTAATTCAGGAAGTAGATTCTGTCCATAGCTCCATTGACGGATAGGTATCTAAAAAAAAATTCTTCCAGAGCGGGTCAGTTAAATTTTTCAATAGTTCCATTTACAAAAATTAAGTTTCTCAGATTTAAAAAAAAACGATTTATTCACTTTTTTTTTTTTTTTTTTTTTTTTTTATATGAAAAAGGAAATCCAAATCCCAGAGCACTCAGACTCGGTAACGGTCCATTGTACTACCAGGCAGAAATCCTCCTTTTGGTGTAGAGGCATGTGATTGGGTGGCGTATGTTGTTGTTCCCCATGGGGATTGAAGCTGCACTGCACGGGTCACAAGCCAACACACTAACCTCTACACCGTCGCCACCCAGATTTATTCACTTTGTATTTTAAAACAAGCGGCAGAGAACTTGAATATAAGAAGGTCTCAATTATACTTAAGAGATCTAACAAAACAAATTTATCCACACCAAAAAATATATTCAGCCATAATCTTAGTGTTATAAGCAACTCCAAATCTATATCTAAGGAAAAAATTAATGAATTAAAAAGCTTGTTTTCTTTTATGCCTAAAACAGACCAAACATATTACGAGGCATTATTTAATCGGTCCAAATAGGAATTGACCGCATTCGTTTCATTTTATATTTTAATTTTTGTTTATTTTTCAATTAATAATTTTCGTTTTTGAAAATGAATGAATAATTTTTGTTAATTGTTAATGGTCATAGAATGACCTCTTCCTACTTAGTTTTTATGACACAAAATGTTGACTTTTATATTTTAGTGTACTAGTTTTATATTTTATGGTCATAGGATGACTTTTGTTATGTTTCTTTTATTTTTTATTTAATTTACCTACAGGAATTAATTTTAAGTTTTTTTAAACAATTTTTTAAGACTGTTGCTAAAAATTGAAAAGACTGTTTTTATAAGAATATATGAATATTCAAATATTTATTTAATAAATAAAATTGTTAACCTACGAAAAAGTGACTTTTCATTTATTAGACTTAAATGATTTATTGCAAGTTATATTTAAAAAAAAAATGTATCATACCACTCAGTATTTGATTCAACCATTGAACTCAGTATTGGAATGTCGTACGTGCGTTTGTCGTACGTGTATATAGTGTAAACAACTCTTCATTTTCTCGGCGTATACAACAAACTGATTTTGAGAAAAAACCTTAATAATTTGTAAACTAAAAGCGATTGACGAGTTTGGAGCACCTCAATTGAAAGAAGATTGTCAATATAATATTCTGTTAAAAATATAAAAAATTTCAGCGGTTTGTTTTCTTTTAATTCCAATGCAAACCTTAACATGCGATTTCCCAAAATCGTCTAAATGGCGTATACAACAAAACAATTCTCGGACGACGATATGTTCGTCCAAATCCATTGGGTTCGAAGCATCCCTTAAAGTCCTGCGTATGATAGCTCGTTCGCGAACACGTACTTCATCATAATCCCCTTCAAAAAATAACTCTACCGATGACATTTCGGTCTAAAGTCGTTTTTTTAACAACAAAAAACTAGGAAATAAATTTTATGATTTGATTTGCAATACCAAGTTTATCGATAAAACTATTCACAATAGATCATAAATCTAATACAATTCACATTTCATCAACAAGTTTGATAGGTTGATAACCATAATACCGATTCATAAATTTTTTGATACGTATCAATTATTATCAAATATCGTGTTGATATTTGATAGCCATGATGTCTGTTTAATATTTGATGTTTGATGAATAAATAAATAAATAAATAAATAAATACATAGGTACATATTTGAACAATTTTGTTAATCTTCTTCTACATCACCATGGTTCCGTTTTCAAAAGAAAACAAAGGATACCAATAATAAGCATGTTCCTACCTCGCTATTTCTGAAAATTAACAGCACTCTTTTTAAATGGATTTATGAATACCTCAGACTTCACTGTGCATTGGTATCTACCTACCCTCTAAAATCTAGGTAATTGCTAAATTAAGTTAATGATTACATTGTGACTGCGTCTCCTCATATACGATACCCTTTATACATATATGTATTTTCCTACCTATGTACCTACATATAAAACCATTGTATTAAGCATGTCCTTATCCAGAAGCATGAATCCATTAATATGTATTACAACAAAAATCAGCGGATTGACACAACAAAAACAACAAACAGAAAAATAATTTGAAGCCAAGTGTATACAGTTTCCGTTTGACTTCATTTCAATTTATCTCCTCCTAGAGCCACAATCAATTTTCCTTAATTTCATCAGATTTAGATTGCCCTGCTCTCCATTGAGAACATACACATTCATATACCTACCCGCCATTCAAGCCAATGCGGTGATGTGTACATAGCCAAAGTCAATACACACTGGAACGGGGGTGTTCGGTTCACCTACACATCTATTCTTCAGGGGAAAAAACAATGCACAAATAAGGAAATGTCCTACCACTCCCTCATTTTTATTTGTCTATTTACCTTTTATTTTTGCTTTCTTTCTGTCTGTGTCCTGGAGGATGGATGAAAATATTCTCAATCTTGTTGGAGGGACACAATGGCAAGGGCGACTATTTTGCCACCCACCACTACATCAGCAATTCGAAAATTGCTCCCCACAAGTAATCGTCGTCATTCAGTGTTCCTATTTTGGTGTATAACTTTCGATTATGTGGGTGGTTGGGGTGTTTTCGTGACTTCCCTGTCTATATGGGCTATGGTGAGAGACACTCGGGTGGCGGTGAGTAATGGGATAAACGATCCCGTTTGCCTGTTTGCCACTGCGCTGCTGAGCTTCTTGTATTGTACGTGTGCAGCCCCACCACCAGAATACCAACCCTTAATCGTTTATTTTATTTTACTTCTTTTTTTTTTGTGCGAAACTGATGTAATTTATATGGGCACTTGACTGTTTAAATTGCCTTTCGAGGAAATTTTATATTACACTTAAGTTTAATGGAAAATAATTAATTTCATTCCGACTGCGTTTATGGTTTTATTTTACGGCCGGAACCGACATCACCACGACACGGTGGGGGTACGGGCCGGAGCAGTTTGGCCGGCTATAGACTGAGTTACATTTGCGTGAGTTATTGTGCGGCAGTTGAGGGTTAAAATGTTTCATTTCTTCGGTGGGTCGGCCGCGGCCATTACTTTTAGCTAGCGGGGGGTCGGCTGTGTGTACATAAATAGGTACCCGTAAGACGATCTTCATTGCTTATTCAACATGGACGAAGCAAGGATTCACTTATGGCAACAAGATGAGGGTATTTAAGTGGGCTCACAGCATAACAGTAAATTTTACGTCGTCGTATTCTGCCCCTGCTCTTCATTCGCATTGCCCATCGGAATGATGAACTTTTATAGCTGCCTTAGCTTTTAAGTACTGTAGTGAAGGTATTTATTTCCGGTCCGGAAGACTTATGGCGCGGCACAGTTTCCTCCGCAGAAATTGGCCAAAAATAAAAATTTCATTGCGGTTTATCACGGTAATGACGGAGAGCATGCATAATGTACATAACAAAATGCAGCTTGACAGTTGACGTTTAGTATTCGAAAAGTAACCCATATTTTAGGCTGCTGTTAAGACCCTAAAAGAAAAGTGTTAATAAAATTGTGTGTCTTGCAGAAATATACAAACATTGAAGTTATTCGTATTCAAACATAAAAAGGATAATTTTAATAAAAATATAAAAGACTCATTGGTCATAGTAATTCGAAAATGTATCCAATTTGTGTTTCGGTTCCATAACTTTATAGATGAACGACTGTCGAACAAACGTAGGCAAGTATAGCCAAGCACTTTAGGTGTACTTATGATGTGTGTAGATACACTCCATACCACTTGTTTAAGGAAAGGTTTGTTTTTTGTCAAGTGTTGGGAAAGTTCAATAATCGGGGAACAACAGGCATGTAAGAAAAGATATATTGGCCATGACCAGGCAGCGCCATCAATGTAGAGCTTGGTCAACCGGTTGGATTTGGAGATCGAATCGTTGAAGTATTCAACCATTCGGTGACAGAGATGAGCATATCTAATATTGCATTGCCGAAATGGTTCACCTAAGAAGGTACAATCCAAAATATCAATCGGAAGCCTTGTTCATAGCCCAGTCGCTAAGTTTAAAAAATAAACCTAATATCACAACAATTTAGGTTCATAATTTGCTCTTTGTAATCGTTAAGTAGGGCCGGGCCAATGGCATCTAAATTCAGATGTTCAATCAGATTCAGCAGAAGCGGTGGCGGCCATCTTAAATTTTGACTGGTATTGGTTTTTGGTAAGTAACTTGATGCAGTGCCTAACATACACTTCGCTTCAACTGAATAAGCACAAACATTTTCTAAGCTACGTTGTCCATTTTTTCGTAATAGTTTCGTAAATTCGATCCGGCATGGAATCGTACAGCCTCTCTATGTAGTTTAGCGAAATTTCCCCCCGGGCCAATTTAATGGCTGCAATAAGGGATTCTCTGTCCTCAAACTGACGGCCAGACTCATAAACTTTTCGTACTAACCATCCCCAAACGTTTTCTATAAGGTTTAGGTCCGGTGAGTACGGCGGCCATTGAAACAATTCCACATTCTGCTCCTCTATCCAATTTTTAACTATGCGCGCCGTGTGGATGGGAGCGTTGCCCTGCTGAAAAGTTCATTTTATGTGTCAAAAAATGCCTGCAAATTTAGGAAAATTTCTTTTTAAAATTCCTTTATAACTTAATGCAGTAATTTTTGAGGTTTTTAACTCAAGCTCAATATTGCCATAGTAGCTAACTGCTCCCCATACCATAACACCACCTTCTCGACTATGATGCAGCGCTAAAAATCGTTCTTCTTTCTTCATATCGTGGAAGTAATAATTAAACCCATCAGGGCCATCAAAAGTAAACTTCTTTTGATCCGAAAAAGCTACGTGACGGCATTCATTTTTAAAACTCATATGGAGCCCAGAAAATTCTAAGCGCATACACTTCCGTTTCTCGTTAAATGGTGGTTTCTTTTGAATTTTTAACCATTTCAGATGTTTGGTACTATTGATAACCCTTCGCACTGTTGAAACGCTTGCAGTAACACCGGCTTTCTGCTTTATTTTTGCCGCAGAGTCGCAGGAATTGGAAGCACATCTTAAAATTGCTCTTCGATCAACCGCTGTTGTTGCCGTTTTTTGACCTCCTTTCATGTTTTTTCCGTGCGAATCTTTGCTTCTTAAATAAGAATAGACCACACTAGAACTTCGTTCAATTTTGTCAGCGATAGAACGCCCGGTTGGTCCTAGGTCTTTTAGTAAATCGATTTGAGCTCTTTCAACACTACTTAGAGATTTTGATCTACCCATTTTTCTTTGAAATACAATTAATCAAACAAAATTCACTAAAAGTACTTCAACTGTTGATCTAATGTGTCAATCTCCACAGAAAACTCATAACCAGCGAAAATAATGACTTTGTGTCTATTCAGTTGACGCAAAATAAAACTGCAGTTTTCAATATTGAATGCTTTGCAAGAGAACCAGAGAAAATATAGCGGTACTTTTTGAATTATTCTTTCCGATTTATTTTGTCAACATCATACGCAAACAGTTTGCATCATCGAATGATATATTACGGCACAAGGTTTTGAAAAAATGGACAACGTAGCTTAGAAAATGTTTGTGCTTATTCAGTTGAAGCATGAAGGATATACACTCATATCCTGCATTAAGACGAAATATACTCAAGTTCATTGAATCTTGTTTCACAAAAACCAATCCACCTCTTGTTCTTGCTCTCCGGTGCATGTTCTTGGATGAGGTCTTGAAAATTATTTGCCGCATTGCAAGGTTCCTTAACATGTTCGGCACATTGCAGGTGGCAATGGTGCGATGGTAGTGTATTCACTAAAGTGATTGGCAGGTCGTGCGTTCGAATCCCGACCAGAGCCATGATTTTTATAAATTGAATACACACAACAAAAACTGATCTCCCTAAAACAATTTAGGCGCCACCTGTTGAGAAATAAAAAATCCCATCGCACCAAACTTCTTTCCTATCCTTCTATTCTTTCAGTAAGTAGCACCCAAAAAAAGGCAATGAATTGCTGGGAGCTACTTGCGCAACAAACTAAATGCCTGCGCTGTGGTTTTACCATTATAAGGGTACTATGTCACTACAGAAAAAATAAATCCCTTTAGCGCACGCAAATTATAAAAAAAAAACGCTCACAATCCCAAGACAATTCCAAACACCTGCGGGACTGACATGACATTTTTTATACCCTATTCTAGGGGTATATTAATTTTGACGCATAGTTTGTAACATACCTTAATATTGCCCGTAGACCCCTAAAAGTTACTATATTTATGATCAGCATCGATAGTAATGTCGATCTAGCCATGTCCGTCCGTCCGTCCGTCCGTCGGCAAAAATTAGGCCTTTAAACTGGACCTAGAGAGCTGAAATTTTAACCATATACTCTCTAGGGTCCCGAAATAATCAAGTTTACGAAGTTTTGAAATCCGCCCACAGACACGCCCACAAACTCAAAAAAACAAAATTTTGGAAAAAATCGAATTTTGAGCTAGGAAGCTGAAATTTTTTATATTGATCTATGACTCCTAAAACTGCTCGGGATATAAAATTTTCAAAATCCGCCCACTGCCACGCCCACAAAAAAATAAAACAATTTTATTGAAAAACCAAAATTTGAGCTAGGGAGCTGAAATTTTTAATATATACTCTCTAGGGGCCCTTTAAGATCATGTATAAATATTTTCAAAATCCGCCCACTGACACGCCAACAAATAAATACGAGGGCGGGTCAATAAGTCCGTGACTTTTGGAATAAAACACAGATTTTTTGATAAAAAAAAATAAATATTTTTAACGTAGTCTCCCTTGAGCTCTATACACTTTGTCCAACGCTTCTCCAATTTTTTTATCCCTTCCAAAAAAATGATTTGTCAAGGTCCTCAAAATAGGCCTTTGTTTGCGAGATGACTTCATCATTGGAGTCAAATCTTTTTCCACCAAGCCATTTCTTCAGGTTTGGGAACAAGAAGTAGTCGCTCGGAGCCAAATCTGGAGAATAGGGTGGATGAGGGAGCAATTCATAGCCCAATTCATGGATTTTTGCCATGGCGACTGCACATGTGTGCACCCTTGCATTGTCTTGGTGGAAAAGAACTTTTTTCTTGGCCAAATGAGGTCGGTTTTTTTTCAAATCGTCATTGAATCGGTCCAGAAGTTGGCATAATATTCCCCATTGATTGTTCTTCCCTTTTGAAGGTAGTCAATGTGGATTATCCCGCGTGCATCCCAAAAAACAGTCGCCATAACTTTATTGGCTGACAAACCCACCTTGGCCTTCTTTGGCGCCGATTCACCCTTAGAAACCCACTGTTTTGGCTGTTGTTTGGTCTCTGGTGTGTTGTGATGGATCCATGTTTCGTCCATGGTTACAAAACGGTGCAAAAACTCCTCCACATTGCGATTAAACAACGCCAAACCTTCCTGTGAAGTTGTTACACGATTGCGTTTGTGGTCGACTGTGAGCAAACGCGGCACCCATCTTGCGGAAAGCTTTCTCATGCCCAAGTGATCATTCAAAATTGAAACCACTGAGCCATGCGAGATCCCTACGGCTTCCACATTCTCTCGCACTTTCAATCTTCGGTCGGCCAACACCATATGGTGAATTTTTCGATTGTTTCGGGTGTAGAGACCTCAACTGGGCGTCCAGGACGTTCGGCATCTTCAGTGCTTGTACGGCCACAACGAAATTCAGTAAACCACTTTTTTACCATTGAAATCGATGGTGCAGAGTCCCCATAGTATTTTTCAAGCTTAGCCTTGGCCTCGGTAATGGTTTTTTTTTCGCAAGAAATAATGCTTAATAAGCACACGAAATTCACTTTTTTCCATTTTATCCTCAAATTAGTGAGTAGTCTGATAAAAATAGCTGTCAAACACAAACTAACTGATGCAGCAAGTTTAAATTTTGACAGGAGTCAACTGACAGATGCCTGTTGACAGGAGCAGTGTTGCTGTTTCAGTAAAGAGGTCAGAAATTCACGAACTTATTGACCCGCCCTCGTAAAACAATTTTTTTGAAAATCCAAAGTTTGAGCTAGGGAGCTGAAATTTATAATATATACTCTCTATGGGCCCTTTATGCTTATGTGTAAATATTTTCAAAATCCGCCCACTGGCACGCCCACAATTATTATTATTTGTTTGTTTTTTTGAAAATTCAATGTGAACTAGGGAGCTGAAATTTATAATATATACTCTCTAGGGGCGCTTTATGCTCATGTGTTAATTTTTTTTAAATCCGCCTACTGACACGCCCACAATTAAATAAAACAATTTTATTGAAACACCCAAGTTTGAGCTAGGGAGCGTTTTTTTTGATAAAATCCTTTAAATGTTATATAACAAAATATGTAAAGCGTTCTTAACAATTCAACAATTCAATTAGACTTTTGTCACGCCCACTTATGAGGGATAGGAATAAGAATAGGGTATCCAACAGTTCGCCCAAGCGGACTGTAGCCCGTCCCTATGTTTTTTTCATAACTTCCTATAGGTATATAGAAATTCATTAGACATTCCATATTATTATTATGTTCTTCTTTATTTTTCCAACGTTAAAAAAAGTGTACAAACAACACTTAAGAATAAGTGACAAAAAAAAACGGTCCAATGACACCACCGGCATGAAAACCGCACCAAACAGTGACTTTTTGCGGATGAAGTGCTCTTTCATGAAGCACATGAGGGTTCTCACCTATCCAGTAATGCATATTTTGCTTATTGACGAAGCCGTTTGACCAAAAATGCGCTTCATCGCTGAAGATGATTTTGCGATGAAATTCTTCATTTTCTTCCATCATGTCCAGATCCCAATTCGACAACGTATGTCAGTTGATATGATCAAGTGTCTTTAGTTCTTGAGTCAGCTTGATCTTGTGGGGGTGTAGGCCAAGGTCCTTACGCGAATTTCTCCATAATGTGGTGTGGGAAAGGCCCAATTCTTGAGAACGGCATGAAATTGACTGATTTGGCTGTTTTGCGACGGACGCCTCTACGGCAGCAAAATTCTCCCACTTTTTAGCCCACTGACACGCCCACAATTAATTTTTTTTTTGTTGAAAGTTCAAAGTTTGAGCTAGGGAGCTGAAATTTATAATATATACTCTCTAGGGGCCCTTTATTCTCATGTGTTAATTTTTTTTAAATCCGCCTACTGACACGCCCACAATTAAATAAAACAATTTTATTGAAACACCCAAGTTTGAGCTAGGGAGCGTTTTTTTTTTTGATAAAATCCTTTAAATGTTATATAACAAAATATGTAGAGCGTTCTTAACAATTCAACCATACTTAGACTTTTGTCACGCCCACTTATGAGGGATAGGAATAAGAATAGGGTATCCAACAGTTCGCCTAAGCGGACTGTAGCCCGTCCCTATGTTCAAATAATAATTGAAACGATGAGATGGATTTAGGAAAATAATATTGCAGCTGCTGACTGAACATTTGTTGAGTTAAGTCTAATTAAAACTAAGTTAAGAAATAAACTTAACTTCGAAAGTGTAAAAAATATCAAGTTGGCGAAAGAATGAGAAAAATTGAGAAAGAAAGATGAGAAAAATTAAACCATTCCGTTTGGTCGGCAAAAGCATTATTTAAAAAATCAAGTTAATTTTTTTAGTGAAGTAAGTTAGACGTTGTTCCAAATCTAAAAAAAAAACTGACTAGGTTTATATTCGAATAACGTTCCTCATTGAATTTAGAAAACTTATGTTTTGAAATTTACATATTTTATAAACAAAAATAAAGTGATACACTTTTCTTAAATTTCTTTGAAGACTAAGCAAATCGACATTTTTACACTGTCGTGCAGTTTTTTATATAGGTAAATAGGTAAATTCATATTGGCTCAAGACGATGTTTATGTTATTTGTTCTCTTTGTGTTTTATCAACGTTTCCATGTTTTGAAACTGGATTTGGTATATTTTTTCCAATTTTGCTCACTAATTGTTTTTGGAAGTGGCAACCGTGGTGGTATGTCCGATGTGGTGTATGGATCCTAGTCATTACACACGGCTGTCGTCTAGGTGTACAGTCTAACACCTGGAGTGAATGTATCGATAATGTCTTTATAGATTTCAATAGACAAAAATTGAATCTCTGGCGTCAATACTCAATACATGAAAGATGAATTCGTACAGAGGGTTGATGAATACGATTTAGTGTTGGTTTTACAATGGCCAATTTTGTTTTAAATCGATTCAATGTTAATTACACGCAAAAAACTGTTGTTATAAAAATCAATGTTATTTCAAAATTATTGAATGTGTCAAATTTTATTTTAACAAGAACTCAATTGTGACTTATTCCATCTGTTCTTCATTGTTGAATTAATCATTTTTCTTTTAAAGCCAACGTTTTAAAATATTGATTCAAAACGAAAATCATTTAAAATTATAGTGAAATGAATGAACTAAGATGAAATCGCATTATTTAGAATCAACAATTCTTCATATCAATTTTACAATGCAAAATTTTTCTGTGTGTATTAATTTTGACGCATAGTTTGTAACATACCTTAATATTGCCCGCAGACCCCTAAAAGTTACTATATTTATGATCAGCATCGATAGTAATGTCGATCTAGCCATGTCCGTCCGCCCGTCCGCCTGTCGGCAAAAATTAGGCCTTTAAACTGGACCCAGAGAGCTGAAATTTTAAGCATATACACTCTAGGGTCCCAAAATAATCAAGTTTAAGAATTTTTGAAATCCGCCCACAGACACGCCCACAAACTCAAAAAAACAAATTTTTCGAAAAAATCGAATTTGAGCTAGAAAGCTAAAATTTTTTATATATGATCTATGACTCCTGAACCTGCTCGGGAAATAAAATTTCAAAAATCCGCCCACCGACACGCCCACAATTAAATAAAACAATTTTTTGAAAAATTAAAGTTTGGGCTAGGGAGCTGAAATTTATAATAGATATATACTTTCTAGGGGCCCTTTATGCTCATGTCTAAATATTTTTAAAATCCGCCCACTGACACGCCCACAATTAAATAAAACAATTTTTTTGAAAAGTCAAAGTTTGAGCTAGTGAGCTAATATTAATAATATATACTCTCTAGGGGCACTTTATACTTATGCGTAAATTTCCCGCTTACTGACACGCCCACAATTAAATAAAACAACTTTATTGAATAACCAAAGTTTGAGCTAGGGAGCGTTTTTATTTACAAAAGCTTCGTTTTTTTCGATAAAATCCTTAAATTTATATGCTAAGACTTTTGTCACGCCCACTTATGAGGGATAGGAATAAGAATAGGGTATCCAACAGTTCGCCCAAGCGGACTGTAGCCCGTCCCTATGTTAAACAATCGGTGCAATGCCATCAGGACCTGATGAATAGTCATTCTTCAGAGAAGAAATACATTTTAAAATTGTTTCCAAATTGAATGAGAAACTACTAAAACTTATTTGGGAACAGCTAGTTAGATAACTAAAATATTGATCATCTATGTGAAGAGGGGTCTCCCTTAACGACTTACTGAAATGATCTATAAACATATTGCTTGCATCTAGCGAATCAGCAGTTGTAGAACTATTGTTAGTAATCTTCGATGGATAACCATCGGTTTTTTTCTTAGAATTGATAAATCCCCAGTAAAATTTGGGGTCGAATTTTAAAAAGCATTCCATTGTACTTATATGTATAGTAGGGTGTCCCTTATATGGGCTAAAAAAAAAAAATTTGAATTTTTTCACGCATACCCTTCATTTTGTTTCTTAATGCCAATACTAACTTCGATGTAAAATATTTTGCTCCTGGGATGATGTTAACACGTGCCGACTAGACAGCAAAGTCAACATTGAAAATCTGTATGAAAAATTCAGAAAAAAAATGTTTTACCTGCAAATATTTCATTTCAATTTCAACTTTTTATTAAATAACTATACTAAACACTTAAATAAGAATAATTAGTAACAAAAAGAAATTATTGCGGATACTTTCTCTTCAAAACTTCTTTCTTGCAATCAGGATATAACTTCCTGTGCTCTTTCACACAACGAAGAAGGAATTGTTTTTGCTCTTCTTCAGCTGTCAGAAGTCCGTGAAAATCCTGCATTAGCTTGACAGCTCTTTCAGCTGTATCGTTCACTACTTTAAGAGAAAGAACCATCATTTTGGCTTCTAAATAGAAAACATTGGTCTCCCACGAAGATGGCCTTTCTTGAAGAAAGTTTTCATTTATTTTCAAGCGAGGAAATAAATGTTGACTCTTGGCCGACACAAAATCATCCAACGTTTTATCTAAATGAAATAAAAGAACATTTTCAATCATTAATAAATAGAAAACAATTATGAATATTCAAAATTAGCTAACCTTGCATTGAATTGCACATTTCTTCTTTCGATGGAACGTATCTTTTAAGATAATGCGATTGACTTTCCTTATTAAAGTTAGCCACCATTTTTGCTTTTGTGTTTAAGTCCACAGTATCATCAAATAAAGATAAAACTACAGCCTCTTCGGTCAAATAATATAGATGTTGACACAATTTTTGAAAGGCTGCTTTCGAAATCGACTCGTCTACATTTTCATAATCATTCAATTTTTTCAGAAAGCATAAGTCTTGAAAGGGTGCTTTTGCTGCCGAACTGCACTGCAACCATGGTTTAACATAAACCATCACAATAAAAACACAGACCTCTTTCAATCCGGCACTATCTTTTTTTTGTCAATTTAAGTTGCGAGCGTAGCAAAAAAATTTTTAAAGCATAAATTGCTCTTGCCATCCATCTCGCTTGATGCATTGCACCTGGGGGCCTGATTTTTAGTTGCTTATCGACATCTCCTCCTAAGAATATTATTGAAAGTTCAATAAGTTCGCGGTAGTCATTTCTAACAATTGGTTTTCGTAGCTCCCCAAAGTAAAAACTTAGAATTTCGGTAATTTCGTTGTCATTAAAATTCTCTTTAACAATGTCAGCACCGGTTTGAAAATTGTTAGTGTCAATATTTTTCCATTCATCTCGAAACTTTTTAAAAATAGGTATTTCTGGACTTATTGTTACTTGGTGGACCTTCGTTTCGAAGACACATTTAAGCACGAGCTCATACATATGATGCCGACAACCAAAAAGGACTAACTCTCTTCCTAATTCCTGTTCCAAGAGCACGCATGCTCCATTAAAGCGACCTGTGTTAGATGCAGTTGTATCGCAACACATAATCTGAACTTTATCATCCAAGTTCCATTCTCTAATTGCTCTAGAAACAGCATTAGCTTGTTCTTTACCAGAAGAATTTTCCAATTTTGGCACGGATAGAAGTTGTTCCCCATCTCCAAAAGTAATAACAATAGGAAGTCGTTCTTCCTTAGCACTCCTTACATTCAAGCCAGGTAACAATTTTCCATCCCAGTGAACAGTAACAACCTCCGGAATATTATTTTGAAAATCGGTTTTAATGTTCTCTGCCCTTTCTTTTCTAATCCGTGTCCGCACGCGTTAATTCGATGACTTATTAATGGGAAGATCCTCAAAGTTAAGCCCTAGAGCCTCCACTGTAGCCTGAAGTATATAAACAGAGTCTTTTATGCTCAACTGACATATGTCTAAGGCTCAGACTAATTTTGGAGTAACAAAGTCCTTCCTTCCTCGTTTTGAGATTGCCTCAGATGACGGTTTAGGAGCAGTAGGAAGACCTTCGCTGCTTTCGTCGGAGCTTGTAAATATGTCCTGTTCTTCAGGAATTAAATCCTCCAACGACGCTGAAGAAGTAGATGGTATTGCCGATGACATGTACTTACTACGTTTTTGTTCTTCTCCTAATCGCCTTTGTCTTAACCTATCTTCCTTTTCAGCTTGTTTTTTTATCAACACCCGCTAAGCAGCCCGGTCGTCCTGGCTCTCTCTGACGCTGTAAAAAGAGTATGTCCTCTTCTATTTTAATTTTTTGAAGAGCATCAGCATGAGCTATGTCAAATATGTTATCCAAATCGTCCTGGAAATCAGCTTCTCTTTGTTTATGCACCTCCTGGGTTTTCTTTGAATTTTTTTGCAGTTCTCTCCAAGCTTGATACAAATTTATAAGCTTCTTCACAGAGTTGGGTAGTGATTTTGTAGGGATTCTTGCCTTTTCCAAAAAAATAGTACACTCGCGAATAACAAGATTTGCACTTTCGCTAACTGTCAATTTAACTTCCCGCATATTAAAAAAGAAAACTGCAAGAACTTGTCGATTTGACGGTAATTTAGCACCCTTTATTTGGTGATTTACATCTCCCACTAAGTAAATGCTTTTTGTGTTGCTTCTTAATTGCAGTGACATCTTTAATCGATTAAAAAAAACTAGTTTACCGTTTAAAAACTAAAAATGCAATAAAAATTTCCTTAGACACGTGCTACTATTTCAGTGTAACTTGTAGTGACATGTTTCGATCGAAGTCGGCACGGGTAAACATGATCCAAATGACCTATTTTTTTTTGGTTGCGTTTTATAATAAAATAAATAAAATAAGAACATATGCGTTAAAAAAAAAAAATTGTCGAAAAATAAGGGACACCCTAATGTATAGTCATAGTCAATATATAAGTTGCAGGATAAATATTTGAATTCATTGAATAATGTGAAATAGAGTTCAAGATTTGAATGGCAGAGACTTTTTAAATAGTTCTTCCAAGCCTTATTGCATCTGTTTCGTATCGATTTGAGAACCTACTGCATCATCAATATTATATAACTATTAAACAAAATGTGTAATGGAATGCTACCTCAATACATTGCTGATGGAAGCTCGGAAGTTTCTGAGGCACAGCCATACCAATCTGAGGAACAATAAAAACTTGACACCAGAGAGATGTCGTCTAAGCAGTACTCAACATTCCATATTGTTTGAAGCTATCAAATGTTGTAAAAACCTCCGGAGTGATGTGAAAAATGAAAGTGAAATAAATCAATTCATGAAAAAACTTAGGTTTTTAATTAAAAATAATATCATTTAACCAAAAATTCAAAAATATAGAACAACTTTGTAATAGTATCTATACTTATATTCGTTTATTTTCCAGTTTTTTTTAACTGATAATATTGTTTCTTTTCCATACTTACCTAGGGCATAATATAGAGCCTAATCTTTTACAATGCAAAGAAAGGTGTTCCCGCCCTCTATGTTTGAATTGAATGTCTATTACCTAAAATAAACTATGTTCTGAACACTTCCTAAAAAGTAAACTGTCAAACAATAAAGATGGAAGGAATTTCCTGAAAGATTATTCTTCACGATTAAGTTAGACACACGAGGCGTTTTTTTCCTTCAATTAATCTCTTCATCAAGGCGAACCAAATTCGAGGCGGAATTCTTATTCAGGAAATCTTTGGGAATAAGAGCGAACATAATGGTCCTTCGTAGTCCGGATCTTTTAAGGTAAAGTAAATTATAAATAAAATTACCTACCTAAAAGAATTACTTGCGCGGAAAATTTGGGGAAGCGGTCTGTTATAAGGTGGAGCTGTGCAACGGAGACATCGGTGGATTTACGATTGGAGTGCAAAAAGTAGCAGCTTTATTGCGGTTGCAGTGGAAAAGAACCAGATAGAAGCCGAGATTAGGAGAAATTGTGATTTGGATTAGCTCGAGTTGGATATCGCAGTGAGTACACACACCATTATTACATATATAGCGTTTTGGCGTTTATATTATACTATATACGAGACATGGAGAACTTACGCAAAAGGCGTGGTGTAGTAAAAGGGAGCCTCACTAGATTAGAGAAGTTGGTGGCTGAAGCCAGTGAAGGGAGAATGTCGGTAATCGACGCTCAAATAAAATTAGAAAAGGTGGAAGAAGTTATGAAATCATTTGAGAAAATTCAGATGGAAATCGAAATGCTAATGACAGATGAGGAGATAGAAGCCGAGATTAGTGTCAGGGAAGAATATGAAGCGAAATATTATAGCATAAAGGCGATTTGCTTACATCTTTTGTCACGTGGTACTCACAGAGCAGAATCCACGGGCATCAACTGTGAGGATAATACACATGTGCGAGGTAATGAAACGTCAAATTTAGAAGGTAGCGCTCAATCGTCAGGAGAAGCTCATTCATCTCGTGGCACCAATGAACACGACGAAACTCTTAGGCAGCTAACTGCGAGTCAAAATGCTATTGCGGCAGTGCTTGCGTCTATGTCTGACGGTGATCGTTTAAATCGGTCAGCTTTAGGACAGGGCTTATCTAAGCTACCCACTTGCCCACTCCCGACATTTAATGGTGACTTTAGGGAATGGCCAACTTACAAGGATTTGTTCAAAACACTCGTTCACGAATCACCTAATTTATCGGGGGCTCAAAAGCTACAGTATTTAAAACTTTCTTTGAAGGATGATGCTGCTTCTGTCCTGAAGCATACTAATATTTGTGATGCTAATTACGATCAGGCCTGGAGGGATCTTTGCGCCATGTACGATAAGGAGAAGGTGATCATCAATACACACATAAAAACTATTATGGAGCAATCCGACGTTGGCCCTAACCCTAGTTCAGCAGATATTCGTCGGCTTCATAATACAACTAATGAATCCGTTTCGGCATTAAAATCCTTAGGATTACCTGTAGAACATTGGAGTGCTTGGATTATTTACGTGGTTTCTTCTAAATTAGACTCAGAATCAAGGAAGTTGTGGGCTCGGTCTACGGCGACTAATAATAAACCAGTGCTCAAGGATATTTTGGAGTTTTTAACAAATAGGCAGTTTGAACTTGAAGCATTTTCAAACAAAAAGGGTCATACAACATTGGCAACTAAAAACAATCGTCAGTCGGTATTGGCGGCAGTTTCATTAACCTGTTCTATGTGCGCTGGGGGACATTTTATATCATCGTGTCCTAAATTTAGTAACCTTGATCTGAATGGGAAAAGAAGTTTCATAGCTCAAAAGGGATTGTGCTATAATTGTCTTAACACTGGGCATTCAGTCAAGGCTTGCAACTCAGGAACTTGTAGGAAGTGTAAGGCGAGACATCACACGTCAATTCATACGGATGCCAAGTCCAGCTCAAGAAGTCCAGGTGGTTCAGCCAACGGCAGCTCACCTGAAGGCCAAATGCGAGATCAGTTATCACCGGAAAGTTCAAAGGCAGTTCTTTCAGTGAGAAGTGATAAGGAATCAAAGGGTGTCAAGGGCCATAATCTGCTACCTACTGCAGTTGTATTGGTGCAAAATAAATATGGAGAATTTAAACCATGTAGGGTACTTTTGGATTCAGGGTCCCAGGTAACGCTTATAACAGAAGCATGTGTGCAATATTTGGGATTGCCTAGACAAAAATGCTCAATGGCCATTAATGCAATAGGCGATTGTGAAGCCAAGGCTAGAGGGCAGGTTATATTGAATATTAAATCAAGGATATCCGATTTTTATTTGTCTTCACAAGCTGTTGTTTTGAACTCTATCACCAGTCTTATACCACAGGGTAGGGTGGACTACTACAAGTCATCTCGATTGGGGGACCTTCAATTAGCTGATCCTAGCTTTGGCGAACCAGGACCAATATACATTTTGTTGAAGGCTGGAATTCTTTTTAAGGTTTTAACTGGGGGTAAAATCTACGACAACAGCAGTCATTTGGTTGCTCAGAATACTGAGTTTGGGTGGCTTTTGGCCAGTGGAGTGGAGGAATCAAGCAGCGGTCAGTTAAGCACGTATCTCGCTGTTGATAATATGGAAAATCTAATGCAGCGTTATTGGGAAATAGAAGAACCTAAGCTAACATCACGTTACCTATTCGATGACCATCCTTGTGAGGCTCATTTTAAAACTCACTATAGGAGGGACTCCGACGGAAGATTCGTGGTAAGACTTCCATTCAAGGGCTTGGCAGAGGTGCAAGGCGATTCTAGGGGAATGGCAGAAAAAAGGCTGATATCGATGGAGAGGCGACTAGAAAGAGATAAGGATCTTAGGTTGCAGTATACAGCGTTCATGAAGGAATACGAGGCGCTAGGTCATATGGTACAGATAAATATAGACCAAGGACAAGATATCGGATACTATATACCGCACCACTCGGTGATTAAGCTGGACAGTACCACGACGCGTTTAAGGGTTGTGTTTGATGCAACATGTGTTCCACCTGGTGGGCCCTCCTTGAACTCCCAGTTGCTTACGGGACCAGTGCTTCAAAACGACTTGATGACTATTCTGATCCAATTCAAACTGAATCCCATTGCCCTAAGCGCCGATATAGCCAAGATGTATAGGCAAATTTTGGTCCATCCGGACGATAGAAAGTTTCAGAGAATTCTCTGGAGAGATTCAATTGAGCAGCCGATAAGAGCATTCGAGTTGACAACGGTCACATATGGTACGGCACCAGCATCGTTTTTAGCCACGAGGTGTCTGACTCAGCTGGCTGAAGATGGGAAGAAGGAGTTTCCCGAGGCAGCTTCAATGATAAGCGACTTTTTCTACATGGATGATTTCATCGCAAGCTGCACCAGTGAGGAATCCGCTCGAGTTGTTGTTGGCCAATTGTGCAAACTTCTACAAAGTGCGGGATTTCACATAAGGAAATGGGCATCAAACTCAAAGGATCTGCTGGAAAAAATTCCACTGGAGAGGAGAGAACCCGACTGGAAATGGTCGGTAGAGGAAAATCAACCAGTGAAAACCTTGGGTTTACGATGGCATCCTGTAACAGATTGTTTCAGCTTTAAGGTCAATTTAAGGGAGATTTCATGTTACACCAAAAGAAATCTTATGTCAGAAGCTGCACGGATCTTCGATCCTCTGGGATTTGTGGCACCCGTTTTAATCAACTACAAGATTTTATTGCAAACTTTATGGCAGGAGAGGATTGAATGGGATGATCAGATTCCATTGAAGCTGATCCAAAGGTGGCAGGAGTTACGAGATGATATTAAGGGTTTGGAGGCTCTTTTGCTTCCAAGATATAGACCACATAACAAGTCAACATTAGAAATGCATGGATTTTGCGACGCGTCACAGGCAGCATATGCTGCGGTCGTTTATTTGCGAAGTTCTCTTGAATCCGGGGTGGTGGTTACCAGTTTTGTTGCAGCAAAGACAAAGGTAGCCCCTCTCAATCCAGTCCTGACCTTACCTCGCCTTGAGCTTTGTGCAGCAAGTCTGCTGTCCAAACTAGTAATTAAGATACAGGAGAGTAAGGGTTACGCGGATATTCCTGTATATGGGTGGACGGACTCTACTATAGTTCTTCATTGGCTAAACGGGCACCCAAGAAGGTTTGCAACGTTCATTGCTAATCGTATCTCAGCAGTCACAGGCGCAATTCCAGCTACTCAATGGCGGCACGTGAAAGGATATACCAACCCTGCCGACTGCGCATCGAGAGGGGTGAGAGCAAATGAACTCATAAATCATACGTTGTGGTGGAGCGGACCTGGCATTGTGTTTTTTGACCCATCTACTTCCTTCGTTCTTCCAAACTATAATGGCGATAAACAAAACTTGGAGGAACGCAAAATAGTACTGTCAGCGATTTCGTACGTTGGTGACGATCCAACCTATATCCTGGAGAAATACTCTAACTATTCAAGACTCGTAAGAATAGCCGCGTTATTGTTACGTTTTAGCTCCAACTGTCGGGCAAGCAAGTCTAAACGAATAACGGGATGGCTTAGGACTGAGGAGTTAACTAGGGCCACGAATGCATTGGTTAAGGTTGAACAATATAACACCTTTTCGGAAGATATAGCACGTCTTCAAGAAAATTTACCGTTAAGGACAAATCAGTTGCTAAAATTGAATCCTATTTTGGACTCCTATGGATTACTACGTGTTGGTGGGCGGATTGATGCTGCCCCCTTTGGATATAATCGAAAGCACCCATTAATTCTTCCGAGTTCATCACTTTTCACCAAGTTGTTAGTTTCGTACACTCATCAGAAGTATTTGCATGCTGGACCTCAACTACTTCTCGCTCTACTAAGAAGGGACTTTTGGATTATTGGGGCAAGGAATGCGTTGAGAAATATAATACATCGCTGTGTTGTTTGTCAAAGATTTAGCGCAAGGCCAATGCAGCAAAGGATGGGAAACCTTCCAGCAGCAAGACTGAGCGGAGAAAAGGCATTTTTGAATGCTGGGGTGGACTATGCGGGACCAGTATTAGCAACACCTTGGAGAAAGAGAGGATGCAGAGGACAAAAGGCTTACATTGCAGTATTCATTTGTTTATGCACCAAGGCTATTCACTTGGAACTAGTATCCAGTTTATCAACTGAGGCGTTTATGTTAGCCTTAAAACGCTTCATCGCTAGGAGGGGAAGGTGCTCCAACCTTTATTGCGATAATGGTACCAACTTTGTTGGTGCGAGAAATCTACTGGATGAGCTAAATACGTTCATAAGGTCGAGGGAGGTGCAAGCGCGATTGCAGAAAGAGGCGAGCAAGGAGACAATAAATTGGCACTTCATCCCACCATCAGCACCAAATTTCGGTGGTCTATGGGAAGCTGCCGTGAAATCGACGAAATTCCATTTGCGAAGAGTCGTGGGGTCTACTCTTTTATCATTCGAAGAACTTCAAACGCTCTTGTGTCAAATAGAGTCATGTCTTAATTCAAGACCTTTGGTAGCCATGTCTGATGAAGTTGAAGACTTTGAACCATTGACTCCTGCCCATTTCTTAGTAGGGAATACGTCGTATTTTATAAATGAGCCAGACTATCATTCAACAAACATTAACCGTCTTTCAAGATTTCAGATTATAACCCGCCTGCAACAGGCTTTTTGGAAACGTTGGCAGTTAGAGTACGTTTCCTCTCTTCAACAGCGCAGTAAATGGCGAAAAGAAACGGACAATCTCAATCCAAATAATCTAGTCTTAATTCTGGATGAAAATCAACCGCCTGGTAAATGGTCAATTGGTCGTGTGAAGGAGGTACACTACGGAACTGACGGATTGGCAAGGGTTGCCACACTCATAACAAAAAATGGGCTTTTAAAGCGCCCCATCTCAAAATTGTGTTTGCTTAACTTAAATTAAATTTTGGAAATGAAATTTTGAATGCTTGTAAGCTTATGAAGTTGAACTTATAATTAACCTTAACTTAAAAAAAGGTGCATGATTTGAACTTATTCTCAAATATAAATTAAATGTTAATATTTGAATGAATTATTAAATTAGTTATAGATAAACTTAAGGTTAAACTGGATTTTAGACTTAATGTTAAAATTAATTGATAGTATACATGCATTTATGAATTAACTAGTTGAAGTTGAAATTATTACTATTATTTCAAGGTGGGCGGCATGTTCCCGCCCTCTATGTTTGAATTGAATGTCTATTACCTAAAATAAACTATGTTCTGAACACTTCCTAAAAAGTAAACTGTCAAACAATAAAGATGGAAGGAATTTCCTGAAAGATTATTCTTCACGATTAAGTTAGACACACGAGGCGTTTTTTTCCTTCAATTAATCTCTTCATCAAGGCGAACCAAATTCGAGGCGGAATTCTTATTCAGGAAATCTTTGGGAATAAGAGCGAACAAAAGGTTTCTCTTGGCTTTAACCAGGATGGTAGGTATGCAGAAACTTTATATATATTTAGATAGTCGGAAGGAAGAGATTCTGTGCCAGCGAAATTGAAATTGAAAAGCCAATTTGTTTCAAGTTAAAGAAACATTCCAGGTTTAGATATTGTCCTGAATGACTGAGGAAGTTTATTGAAAAGACGAATAGTCAAAATATCATACAAATTACGATAAGTGTTGGTATGGAAGGGAGGAAGAGATACTGAGTCCGAAAAGTTTCCACGTAGATTATGACTAGAGATCAGTCGGAAGTTGCGATTGAAGGACATCATAAAAAGGCCTTCAAAACTTTATAACAATACAAATGACGCGCAGAAAGAATTTTTAAGTCACAGAACAAAGGGTAAGTATGATGTCTACCAGGTTTGTGGCATAATTTGCGAAGGATATACTTCTTCTGTAAGGTCAAGAGCGGTTGTATTTTTTTCTTGTAAGCAAGTAATTTCCTATTGTAGTTTCGATTGAACGATACCATAGTAAACAATTTTTAGCAGCAACGTTCAACAGATATTGCCTAAGCGTCCAACGAAAATACTTCCTTAAAGCTTTCACATGATTCGGGACGACCAATCTTGAGTTAATGGTAAGACCCGGCAACCATTAAAATATAAGGAGAAGAAGAACCAGACCGCCAGTTGTAGCATGCGAGCTTGTATTTGTGGCACTCAGGCGAGTGAAAATAAACATTCACATCAAAGTCAAGCAGAGACGGCAAACTTAAAATCATAACCTTAGTCTTGGAGCTAATAACCAAGTCGTGTTTGGAAAAACAAATTCTTAGTAGGCTTAGGTGGCAATTTATGTCGGAAATCAGGCGACTGGCCAAACCACATGCGAAGCCTTCATCATCTGCAAAAGTAGTTTTAACACCTTTGAAGTTAAGCGTAAAAGGAGAGTTTATGTAGATAAGAAAGAGAATAGGACCTAGGACAGGACCTTGCGGTACCTCTAAGTTAACATTTAACAGACCTCGCGCTGTTAAACTGTGACTTTAACAGTGAGAGAACATTGTCAATGGATACAGATTCCTCATTCCGGATTGAACGCCACTGACATGACTAGATATGTTACATGCTCCATGAACCAGTGCACTTTTTTATTTCAAGACTCATCTCTCCACAACGTTTCAGGAGATTAGTTATTTTTCCAGAAGTTTGGTTGTTAATCGGTACGAATCCAACAAAATCCTTAACGAATAATCAGTTTGCGCAATTCTTCGTTTAATTAGACTTATCGAAGACATAATGACATTTTTTGTTCAGTGCCAGATATGTGCATAGCTTCATCCCCGATAAAGGTAAAGCATGGTGTATTGTCAATGAAAATGATATCAAGATGCCTGTATTATTTTTGGCAATTTGCCACAATTAATTCTTCACTTAAGCGGTATTGTTACTTATGCGGAGCTTGGATTGCTGAATAAATAATGGATATCCGAGGAATACCAATCAGATGGGTTGACTGAACATTTTTTGGATTATCGAGAACATGTTTTTTCAATTCACTTCCCTGGAATCGATCCGAAAGGAGCTCGGAATTTTTCTTCATGCGTATGTGGTCGTGCCATCGAAAAAGCCCACTATCGTGGTCGCCCCTTAAAGGTAGTTCTTGCTCAGGAAAGAATGGCTTTTCCTATCGCTATAATAGCTTTTTCTTCTTCTTAAGGTGATCATTATCTTAACTTCATCCCTACTGTTCCGCCTGTGGGGTTCGCCGCTTCGACCTCAAAAAATAACGGCAGGCCTCCCGAATTCAAATCACATCATCACCATACATCAAGTGCTTGTTGCATAAACGTTTGATCTCGCTAGTGATGGCGTCAGCAAAAAATAACTTATGTACTTTGGAGTCCGTCATTTTCCTTCAAGTACATTATCAAGGACTGTAATTAATATCAAGGGACCTCAGACGCTTCCCTGGTGTACACCGACTTTGATTGCAAATATCGGTATACTAGCCGCACTGTTTAAAATTGTAAATATTTAGAGCTGGCTCCGGCCCTGTGGGAAAGGTTTTTCCAAGATAACTGAATGACCCTGAAGGCATCATACAATTTTCCGAAAAAAATGCCTCTGCTTAAACAAAAGGTACGGATTATTAGTTTTCGTAGACTTTTTACTTCAAAAACGATTGGTTTTGGTTGTGCCATCAATAATTTAGTAAATACAAATTAGTACCTCCTTCCGGGAGATTTACTGGTCTTTGGTGGTTCCCTGATAGAGTTGCCCCAACTGGGTTACATCAACTAATGTATGGATACCCATACGGTATACTTACTTACTTAGTGACTTAACGGGCCCCGACCCGTGAAGAGTCTCTGACTGTGACACTGCAGCCTTCCATCCTCTGCGATCACGCTGCGTCCAGTTCTCCAGACCAAGCGCTCTGGCATCCGCGATGGCTTGATCCTTAGAACGGAGGGTCGTCCTTCCTTGCCTTCTCGAACCAGGGGCTGGATCATTATTTTCCATTCGCTCAATGTAGCCGACCGAATGTAGTCGACGTGATTTAGCTTTTCGAACTACATCCACATTTTGGTACAGCTCATACGCCCGTCGCACACAGGACCAAACATCCGACGGAGTATTTTTCTTTCAAAAGAACCCAACATAAGCTCCACTTTTCTACTTAATCGAGTAAGAAGTCCCAAGTTCCTAGTAAGCCTTCACGTCAACGGACCTATCTCTGTCTGTACTGTCATGTTCAAAGGAGAGATCCTACGAACCCTGTCAAAGAGGCAATATCAATCAAGAGGCAGGCCTAAAGACTCCTGGGTCACAAAAATCCAGCAACGCCGGCATTAGATTGTCCTCAGCGACGAAGTGATTCAAAATTGGGATGCCTGCCGACATTTTCTGAGGCGAACTTCACAGGCGGACCAGTAGGGATGTAGTTGAGTTTATGATCTAATCAATCCTGATCATAGCCTCACCCTCATTAGGGGGAAAAGATGAAGAAGACATACCTGACGACAGCTTGCTAGTAGCTTACGCAGATGACATCGGCGCGGTGATAACCGTGAAAGACTTAGCCATGTCATGAGCCGCGTGCAAGCCTGGATGGAAGACCATGGCGTTAGTCCAGCAGCAGAAAAAACGGAGATAGTCCTCTTAACTAGGAGATACATCTCGACGATTGTTTAGTTCCAGGTAGGCTCTGAAGTAATCACCAGCAAAATGACAGTGAAATACCTGGTAACAGCCCTAGACTCCAAACTAGGCAACATATAAAGTCGGAATCAAAACGAGCTATAAAGGTCGCCTTATTATTCAGTATACTCATGGCGAACGTAGGTGGTCCAACTTCACTCAAAAGAACATTTCTCATGTCGATTACTCACGCCATTCTGCTATATGGTTGTGAGATGTGGGCCGACGCACTCAGACAGGAGAAGAACAGGAAGAAGATTGCAGCAGTACAAAGGCTAGGGACAATCGGAATAGCAAGCTCTTACCGAACAGTGTCGCAACCAGCCGTCCTTGAAGTCGTGGCAGTAATACCTATCGACAGAGAGGAAGAACGTGTAAGATATCAAGACGGAGGCGGGAGTGGAAAAGGCCACTGCAGAGGCGAAGCAGCTCAGCAAACAAGAATGGCAGAGAAGATGGAGCTGCGAAGCAAAAGGTATGGACGGCAAATCTGATCAGGAACATTGATGAAAAGACTGAGCGGAAACACGGTGAAGTGAATTTCTGTGTCACTCAGTGCCTGACTGGGCATGGATATTTCAACCGATACCTCCACAAGATAGGTAAAGTTGGGAGCGCAGCCTGCAAATATGGCGACTCCTCGGAGGACGATGCTTACCACACCTTTTTCATCTGTAGCAGATGGGCGAAACAGGCTAGAGCCGGAAATAGGCATTTTCACCATAGATACCGCCCTAAACCAGACGACGATGAGTACCGACGCCTGGAACAAAATCTGTTCTTTCTACGATCAAAAAAGACAGAGGTAGACGAAAATATACCCTCACAGAACGGATGAAATCCTCATCGACACGAAAGAACACGCGAAGTGTTTCAGTAGGCACAGACGTCTTAGGCCACAGAAGACTAACAAAACGGCGTCCTTTTACTTACTTATAAACGGCGCCACCCTGATGTAATGCCAAGAGCGGTTCCAGGGTGGCTTGTAGGCCGTAAGCGGGGAGAGTTTAGTCCGTGAGAGTCGGACACACCAAGTGGTGATGGCCTACCACTTGACAGTACATCACGTATTCTCTCCTCCAAAAAAAAAAAAAAAAAAAATCATCATCATCATCATCATCATCATCATCATCATCATCATCATCATCATCATCATCATCATCATCATCATCATCATCATCATCATCATCATCATCATCATCATCATCATCATCATCATCATCATCATCATCATCATCATCATCATCATCATCATCATCATCATCATCATCATCATCATCATCATCATCATCATCATCATCATCATCATCATCATCATCATCATCATCATCATCATCATCATCATCATCATCATCATCATCATCATCATCATCATCATCATCATCATCATCATCATCATCATCATCATCATCATCATCATCATCATCATCATCATCATCATCATCATCATCATCATCATCATCATCATCATCATCATCATCATCATCATCATCATCATCATCATCATCATCATCATCATCATCATCATCATCATCATCATCATCATCATCATCATCATCATCATCATCATCATCATCATCATCATCATCATCATCATCATCATCATCATCATCATCATCATCATCATCATCATCATCATCATCATCATCATCATCATCATCATCATCATCATCATCATCATCATCATCATCATCATCATCATCATCATCATCATCATCATCATCATCATCATCATCATCATCATCATCATCATCATCATCATCATCATCATCATCATCATCATCATCATCATCATCATCATCATCATCATCATCATCATCATCATCATCATCATCATCATCATCATCATCATCATCATCATCATCATCATCATCATCATCATCATCATCATCATCATCATCATCATCATCATCATCATCATCATCATCATCATCATCATCATCATCATCATCATCATCATCATCATCATCATCATCATCATCATCATCATCATCATCATCATCATCATCATCATCATCATCATCATCATCATCATCATCATCATCATCATCATCATCATCATCATCATCATCATCATCATCATCATCATCATCATCATCATCATCATCATCATCATCATCATCATCATCATCATCATCATCATCATCATCATCATCATCATCATCATCATCATCATCATCATCATCATCATCATCATCATCATCATCATCATCATCATCATCATCATCATCATCATCATCATCATCATCATCATCATCATCATCATCATCATCATCATCATCATCATCATCATCATCATCATCATCATCATCATCATCATCATCATCATCATCATCATCATCATCATCATCATCATCATCATCATCATCATCATCATCATCATCATCATCATCATCATCATCATCATCATCATCATCATCATCATCATCATCATCATCATCATCATCATCATCATCATCATCATCATCATCATCATCATCATCATCATCATCATCATCATCATCATCATCATCATCATCATCATCATCATCATCATCATCATCATCATCATCATCATCATCATCATCATCATCATCATCATCATCATCATCATCATCATCATCATCATCATCATCATCATCATCATCATCATCATCATCATCATCATCATCATCATCATCATCATCATCATCATCATCATCATCATCATCATCATCATCATCATCATCATCATCATCATCATCATCATCATCATCATCATCATCATCATCATCATCATCATCATCATCATCATCATCATCATCATCATCATCATCATCATCATCATCATCATCATCATCATCATCATCATCATCATCATCATCATCATCATCATCATCATCATCATCATCATCATCATCATCATCATCATCATCATCATCATCATCATCATCATCATCATCATCATCATCATCATCATCATCATCATCATCATCATCATCATCATCATCATCATCATCATCATCATCATCATCATCATCATCATCATCATCATCATCATCATCATCATCATCATCATCATCATCATCATCATCATCATCATCATCATCATCATCATCATCATCATCATCATCATCATCATCATCATCATCATCATCATCATCATCATCATCATCATCATCATCATCATCATCATCATCATCATCATCATCATCATCATCATCATCATCATCATCATCATCATCATCATCATCATCATCATCATCATCATCATCATCATCATCATCATCATCATCATCATCATCATCATCATCATCATCATCATCATCATCATCATCATCATCATCATCATCATCATCATCATCATCATCATCATCATCATCATCATCATCATCATCATCATCATCATCATCATCATCATCATCATCATCATCATCATCATCATCATCATCATCATCATCATCATCATCATCATCATCATCATCATCATCATCATCATCATCATCATCATCATCATCATCATCATCATCATCATCATCATCATCATCATCATCATCATCATCATCATCATCATCATCATCATCATCATCATCATCATCATCATCATCATCATCATCATCATCATCATCATCATCATCATCATCATCATCATCATCATCATCATCATCATCATCATCATCATCATCATCATCATCATCATCATCATCATCATCATCATCATCATCATCATCATCATCATCATCATCATCATCATCATCATCATCATCATCATCATCATCATCATCATCATCATCATCATCATCATCATCATCATCATCATCATCATCATCATCATCATCATCATCATCATCATCATCATCATCATCATCATCATCATCATCATCATCATCATCATCATCATCATCATCATCATCATCATCATCATCATCATCATCATCATCATCATCATCATCATCATCATCATCATCATCATCATCATCATCATCATCATCATCATCATCATCATCATCATCATCATCATCATCATCATCATCATCATCATCATCATCATCATCATCATCATCATCATCATCATCATCATCATCATCATCATCATCATCATCATCATCATCATCATCATCATCATCATCATCATCATCATCATCATCATCATCATCATCATCATCATCATCATCATCATCATCATCATCATCATCATCATCATCATCATCATCATCATCATCATCATCATCATCATCATCATCATCATCATCATCATCATCATCATCATCATCATCATCATCATCATCATCATCATCATCATCATCATCATCATCATCATCATCATCATCATCATCATCATCATCATCATCATCATCATCATCATCATCATCATCATCATCATCATCATCATCATCATCATCATCATCATCATCATCATCATCATCATCATCATCATCATCATCATCATCATCATCATCATCATCATCATCATCATCATCATCATCATCATCATCATCATCATCATCATCATCATCATCATCATCATCATCATCATCATCATCATCATCATCATCATCATCATCATCATCATCATCATCATCATCATCATCATCATCATCATCATCATCATCATCATCATCATCATCATCATCATCATCATCATCATCATCATCATCATCATCATCATCATCATCATCATCATCATCATCATCATCATCATCATCATCATCATCATCATCATCATCATCATCATCATCATCATCATCATCATCATCATCATCATCATCATCATCATCATCATCATCATCATCATCATCATCATCATCATCATCATCATCATCATCATCATCATCATCATCATCATCATCATCATCATCATCATCATCATCATCATCATCATCATCATCATCATCATCATCATCATCATCATCATCATCATCATCATCATCATCATCATCATCATCATCATCATCATCATCATCATCATCATCATCATCATCATCATCATCATCATCATCATCATCATCATCATCATCATCATCATCATCATCATCATCATCATCATCATCATCATCATCATCATCATCATCATCATCATCATCATCATCATCATCATCATCATCATCATCATCATCATCATCATCATCATCATCATCATCATCATCATCATCATCATCATCATCATCATCATCATCATCATCATCATCATCATCATCATCATCATCATCATCATCATCATCATCATCATCATCATCATCATCATCATCATCATCATCATCATCATCATCATCATCATCATCATCATCATCATCATCATCATCATCATCATCATCATCATCATCATCATCATCATCATCATCATCATCATCATCATCATCATCATCATCATCATCATCATCATCATCATCATCATCATCATCATCATCATCATCATCATCATCATCATCATCATCATCATCATCATCATCATCATCATCATCATCATCATCATCATCATCATCATCATCATCATCATCATCATCATCATCATCATCATCATCATCATCATCATCATCATCATCATCATCATCATCATCATCATCATCATCATCATCATCATCATCATCATCATCATCATCATCATCATCATCATCATCATCATCATCATCATCATCATCATCATCATCATCATCATCATCATCATCATCATCATCATCATCATCATCATCATCATCATCATCATCATCATCATCATCATCATCATCATCATCATCATCATCATCATCATCATCATCATCATCATCATCATCATCATCATCATCATCATCATCATCATCATCATCATCATCATCATCATCATCATCATCATCATCATCATCATCATCATCATCATCATCATCATCATCATCATCATCATCATCATCATCATCATCATCATCATCATCATCATCATCATCATCATCATCATCATCATCATCATCATCATCATCATCATCATCATCATCATCATCATCATCATCATCATCATCATCATCATCATCATCATCATCATCATCATCATCATCATCATCATCATCATCATCATCATCATCATCATCATCATCATCATCATCATCATCATCATCATCATCATCATCATCATCATCATCATCATCATCATCATCATCATCATCATCATCATCATCATCATCATCATCATCATCATCATCATCATCATCATCATCATCATCATCATCATCATCATCATCATCATCATCATCATCATCATCATCATCATCATCATCATCATCATCATCATCATCATCATCATCATCATCATCATCATCATCATCATCATCATCATCATCATCATCATCATCATCATCATCATCATCATCATCATCATCATCATCATCATCATCATCATCATCATCATCATCATCATCATCATCATCATCATCATCATCATCATCATCATCATCATCATCATCATCATCATCATCATCATCATCATCATCATCATCATCATCATCATCATCATCATCATCATCATCATCATCATCATCATCATCATCATCATCATCATCATCATCATCATCATCATCATCATCATCATCATCATCATCATCATCATCATCATCATCATCATCATCATCATCATCATCATCATCATCATCATCATCATCATCATCATCATCATCATCATCATCATCATCATCATCATCATCATCATCATCATCATCATCATCATCATCATCATCATCATCATCATCGTCATCCTACCTACGTGGGTATGATAATATGTACATTATACATTGCTCAATTAATTTTAGTTCTACCTAAATATTTGCGTCGTCCACCATTTCCGTTACGATCCAGATCGAAGTTTTTAGCTAAATATCTACGAGTAATTTAATTACTCTTGCAAAGTGATTACGCTGAGTACCTATCTATATATATACCTAACTATCTACTTTTAGGCAATTCAATTTTATGCCAAAATGGATACAATCTTCTAAACTTTATATAGGTAAATCTTTATTTATAATGCAATGCAACATATTTAACAACGAACAAACAAGATATATTGAGTATCCCATTCTAACATTCTAAATGGATTCATTTATGGCCAACTAAGGAGAGAAACCGACGGACATTAATCGCCTGACTACTACCCTACTTCATCGTAGGAAGTTCCTTCCGTTGGGAAGACGAGCAAGAGATACGAAGCGAATAAAAAATATAAATTGCTTAATCTTTTCTTTTGATGGGGCAATTTATTTGATTCCATTTGGCGTGCACAGCTACACACCATCCCCACCGCCATAACACACCCGATCATCCCACTTGGGGATGTAATATATCGCTGTATTACCGATCCCATTTCGGCAGCCCACTCCCCTCTCCAATGTCCATCAAGGACGACATCGACGTTGCCGTTTGTATACGAAATTCAAACCCTCAAGTGTGATGGACCATTATTGTGTATCACCGTCGATAATATTCCACCCCACCAGCGTCTGTTCAGACGTTTATCTCCTTCTCACATTCACTCGCCAAAGAGGTGCCATTGTAACAATTTCATTTTCTCGTTGCAAGTGGACCTTTCGCCATGGCTACACCAACCGCCGAAGAGAAGAAATGTGTCTCTACCCGGGAAAAATCGGGTAATTGAAAATCTGCGCAAGAAAAATGCTCGTCGCCCCGTTCCGTGAAGACACGCCAAACAAAAACTGCTAATGCCCCCAAAGATTTAATAACGGGTGTGTGATTAACAACAAGAAAAAAATCTATCTAATCAAGTTCCCCCACCACACCGTGGAGAAGAATCACGGCAAATGCCAAGCACGAGTACCACGTGTCGTCCGCCATCGTCGGGGAAGTGCAATGACAGTGTGTGCGTATGGTGGGTGTGTCTACTTGTGCCTCCTCTCAGCATCGCCATTTTATTTTCCACTCCAGCTGATAATTTAATTTCCCCTGAGTGTGCAACTGGACAATACTCTTTAAAAATTTCCCTGTGTTAAGAATACATTTCTGAGATACAAACCTTGTGACTAAAATATTGGGATTGGTACAAAGTGTAGTCATGACATGAGCCAGAACCATATCTTATACTGGAACCACTGAAACTTTACAACGAAAGTTTCTCTTGTACGAATCTATCACTCAAAAGAGCAAATGTTTTTTTTCCAACAGTAAGTAAATAATGTGTAGATACATAACTTTTTTCTATATAAAGAGAATAATAGGTAAATGAAAATTAAATAAAAAAAGAGGTTTGGCCACTTTTACCCGGCAACCCATCATCCCTTGCGGGGATCGAACCCGCGACCTTTGGATTAGAAGTCCAACGCGCTATCCTCTGCGCCAAAGGGACAGCGAGATAACGGTGTCGAAAGCTGTACAAAACACACGCCGAACCTTCCGGTGCCATAAACAAGAATTAACAAATTATTAATTTAGCCATATAATAAGAACTTGTATTTTTATGAAGTGTCATCATTGCAGAGTGAAGCATCCCCAGAATATTTCAGTAATAGACAAGCCAATATATACGTTGTCAGTAATATTGATGACCAGCTGAGGCGGGTGAACTTCGTACCTACCACCTAAAATTGATTTGATTGTTAATTTTCATATTCGATTATGAATTTCAATCAACCTTCCAACTCCAATTCATTGAGATCGATAATATTGACCACACCGTCTACGGTTTGAGTTTCGTTTTGTGATTAAGTGAAACTCGTTCGTAATTCAAATCAATTCAATGTCTTTTACATAATGGAAGAGATATGATGTTTATAACATTCAATGCAAAGCTTTCTAGTAAACTATGAGCCCATTCATAAATGCAATATTGCGCAGAGAGTTCACAAATGCATCAATTTTTATCACTGCTAAGCAGAGAATTCATAAATGTAGTAGAGTTTTATTTATTGCGCAATTTTGAGCGCAATCGTGCAGATTTCAGAATCGTATTGTTTTTTAATTTCTTTTTGTTGAAAATGGGTGAAAATACGGTGCAGGGACATAAGTCCCAACTTTTTCTTTTGGGACTTATGTCCCATCTAAGTGGGACATAACTCCCAAAATTGATTTGGGACTTATGTCCCACACCATCGGGACATACATACATAAGTTCCAAAATATTTTGTCGGAGATGGGACATAAATCACAAACAATAAGGCCAAGTGCGTACATAAAACCTCGCACCTACTCCAAATCAAACAGTGACCCCAAGCATGCCTAACCCGTGGAGGGAGAGTTTTCTTCTTATTTTGTACAAAGAAAATGGCGATACGCGAGACTGATAAGTACCGTTCAATCAAGCTGATGTCACACACCATGAAGATCCTTCAGGTGGTATTAAATAGCCGAATGCGAAAAATAGTACGGCTATTTGATAAATCAACCATAGATGCAATCCAAAGTACAAGGTGGCGCAAAAGTTGTCATCTGTTTACTTCACAAATGTCAAAGTAAAATTGACATTTGCCGCTATTTGCAAAAATTATAGCATCTTCCGAAGGGCTTTCAGCCCTTGGGTGTGCCTTAGGTAATTCTGTGTGCCAATGTTCTAAATGATCCACGACGTTTGACATCTATCCTATGTAGTTTTCAGTCGGATTGGTGAACGCCACTGGGTGATGACTTTTGCGCCACCTTGTATAAGGATCATGATGGAAAAACATCGTGCTGCATTGAATGATTTGCATATGGTTTTGGTTGATTTTGGAAAGTCCTGCAATAGACAACCAACGGATCTGTTATGGGTAGCGCTAAGACAACGAAGAGTTCCAGAAATCTACTTTTACTTTTACTTTTAAATTCATTTTTATTAATTATTAGCTTATATCAACTTAAATACTAGACAAAAATGATTAAATCTAACTTAAAATTAACAGGATACTTATTCTAGATTATTGATCCTTATGCGGACGCCCTAAACTTAACTCTATCTTATAATTATTGCCTTTCGGCCTAAAAACTATTTTACGAACTAATCTTACATAATTATGTTTTCATCGAGAAAACCCAGAAATCTACGTACGGGTGGTCATGGACATGTTTGAGGGAGTAAAGACAAGAGTAAGATGTATCGTTGGCGTCACCGAGGATTTCGCAATCAAAGAGGTGTACACCAGGGAAGCGTCTTAAGTCCAATCATATTGCCCTTGATTATCTGCTTGAAGAAAAAGTGACGGATCCTAATTGGTATCAGTTATTCTTTGCTGGCGATGGATTAGCGAGGTTCAAACGTCCCTCCAACGAGCAAGATGTTAAATGTGTCGCTGGGCTCAGCTGTATTTTTAAATTGCATAGATGTGATGTGATTGGTGATACATAAGTCCCAACTTTTACTTTTAGGAATCAATTTTGGGAGTTATGTCTTTGTATATAAACTTTATAGTATTATCACTTCGTGAATTCGACGATACGCCACCAAACGACGTAAGTTCGTCATTAAAAAAAGCTACATCTATACTAGCATATTGTAGAACCTTTTCTACACATTTTTTGTCTCCCATTGTCTTCAATTCTCGTGACTGGGAATATGAGGATGGTGTTGCTGATGTTTGATGTAGCATGACATTCTCATCGGGTAGATTTATCGTATTTTATTTGTTGGCTCTGAAGGAGGTATCAGCAGAATATTTTTATTTGGTTTTGGGCAAACAGCTGATTTGTTGTTCTCCTTCATGCTCGTGACTAGGTAGATACATATATGAGAAGGAAGATGACACAGGTAGCGTTGTGGGTTGACGGTAGGGCGGAAAGGTGAAGGAATTATTATCGGGTCGAGTTGGCTTCTTATAGTAGTAAGTAAGTAAGAAATTCATTTATTTAATATTTTCTTATTACATAAGTTACAAGATAGAATGAATTTTAAAGCTATGGCTTAGCCGTCAGCTTGGTTAGCAAAATGCTTATACATGTACCTACATTTGTAACTTTAACAATATAGTTATTTTTTTAATAAACTTAATCAATCATAATACTCTGTTATTAATAGCGACCTGTATTTGTAGATGGATTTAATATAATAAAATAACTTTTTCCAATCACACTCGTTCAGAATTTGTATTGTCTCCTGCATGGTAAGGAATTTTTTTCCGAAGTAAGCTAGTCTCTGTGGTTTGTAGATTGGACAAACACTAATAATGTGAAAGCAGTCTTCTTTCGCTTTTAAGTTGCAAATATTACAAAACTGGTTGAAGCTTCCATTATATGGGCTGCCATTTAAACCAATCAACTCACACCTTGTTTTGAAAATAAGAGATATTTCACTATAGTTGAGTGAGTCATTGAAATAGTTCTTATCCTTTAGATTGAAGTTCAGGTGAGAATACAATACTCTGCTATCTGATTCACGAGCTTTCTCTATAAATAGCACACGAATAGCATCTTCATTTTTATTTATTATTCGATAAAGTTGGTTCTTTAAGTTGTCCAGGTTGTTTAGATCGAATGAAATAGTTTCTCCACACGCGTTTCCAATTCTTAACCATCTTAACGCCCACCAGTCCTTGTTTCTTAATTCATAAGATAGCATTTTTTTGGTTATTCGGGAGTCTGGATACGAACCTATTTTAATGATGTAATCCGCTTGCGATTTGAGAGTGCTTGTAAAAAGCATTGGAAGACCCGTTTCCAAATAGATTGTGTAGTTCGGCGATTTCATTGGTAAGTTGAATAATTTTTTCAAGAAGTTCCTGTGGAATTTCTCGATTACTTCGTACTCGTCTGATCCCCAAACTTGAGAGGCGTAACAAAGAGTTGATTTAACAACTGAATCAAATATTCTGTATTTCGTTGAGAGGAGAATCCGCTTGTTTGCAAAAACATTTTTCCATGATAGATTCACTAAGCTTTGGGAAGACTTGGCTTTATCCGTTAGATGTTTACCAAATTCTAGGGTTGGGTTCAGTTTCACTCCTAAATATTTGAGTTCCTTCACAATCTCTAATCGGCTTCCATTATAAAACCATCTATTTCCACTTTGCACTCGTGGTGAACGGGAAAAGACCATAATTTTAGATTTTTCGGTGTTGATGGTTAGTCCCCATTTTTTGCAGTAACTGGCTAGTCGATTTATCATCAATTGGAGATTTTCAGGAGATTCAGAGAGTAGAACAAGATCATCGGCATATAACAAGACATTGACCACGGTATTAGCAATTCGTACTCCACCAGGCAAATCTTTTTCTATGTCGTTTATAAATAGAGAAAACAATAAGGCACTAAGAGGACATCCTTGCTTTACACCAGTCTGTGTTTTAAACCATTCTGAGAAATCCTTTCCATCCCAGACTGCTGCACTTGTTTCGGCATACATTTTTTTAATGGTCTTAAGAAATTTTGTAGAGATACCCAACTGAGACAGTTTATAGAAGAGTGCACTTCGGCTAACAAGATCAAAAGCTGCCTTGAAATCTACAAAAAAGCTATACATTTTCTTGTTTCTGGCTTGAAAGGCTCTTATAATCGCAGATAATGTGAATATTTGGTCAACGGTTGAAAAGTTTTTTCTGAATCCAGCTTGACGCTCTGTCAGAATATTTTTTTCATCTACCCATTTTTCTAATCGTCCTACAAGTATGCCACAAAATATCTTGGCTGACACATTCATGAATGAGATTCCCCTGTAGTTTTCTACGTTTTCCAGCGAACCCTTTTTGTGGATGGGGAATATTACAGACTTCTTAAACGATGAAGGGATGTCTGCACTCGAGAACACACTGTTGAAGAGAACTTTCAAATAGTTGATTAAGGTTGGACTAGCATTTTTGTAGAATTCGTACGGAATCCCATCTTCGCCTGGCGCCTTTCCATTTTTGGATTTCATGATAACAACATTAATTTCGTCAGTTGTTACCTCACCATCTAGGGAATCGTCGAAAATGAGGGGGTCCGCATACGAGAAAGAAAGGTTTGAGTTATCCAGTAGAAGATGTTTAAAATATATGGATAGATCATCAGCAGATACTCCTGTACCTATTTGATAAACTTCTTATATGTTCAGGATACGAAATGACGAAACACCGCAAATCGGGAGCGTTTCTAAAGACGTCAGGACAAAAGCTTTCAAGGTGTTCTACTACGGAACTTTTGCTTGTAATACTACACAGGAGGCAGCAATGTTTTTAAGGACTTCTAATTGAACAATTTCCTCGGATATATTTTCTGAGAGGCGTTCCTCACAATGAGGAAATACACGACGTTCCTGTTGAAGAAGTTACGAAGGCAGTCAATGACTTCAATAATCGAAAAGCGGTTGGGCCGGACAAGATACCCTCTGAGTTCTGGAAGAAGATGGGAGACATCGGGTCTAAATGGCTTATGATTCTCATCTCTAAACTGATGAATGGCGATCCAATGCCTAACCAGTGGAGGGAGAGTTTTTTTCTTATTTTGTACGCGAGTCTGATAACTACCGTTCAATCAAGCTGATGTCACACACCATGAAGATCGTTGAGCGGGTATAAAATAGCCGAATGCGGAAAAAAATTCGGCTATTTGAAGACCAGTGCGGGTTTGTCTCAGGCAAATCAACTACAGATGCAATCTAAAGTATAAGAATCATGGTGGAAAAACATCGTGATTCTTTAAAGGATTTGCATAAGTGGTGTTGGTTGTTTTTGAAACGGCCTGTAATAGACAACCAATGGATCTCTTATGGGTGGAGCTTAGACAAAGAGGAGTTCCAGAAATCTACGTACTCGCATGATCATGGACATGTATCAGAGTAAGATGTCCCGTTGGCGTCACCGAGGAGTTCACAAGCAAAGTAGGTGTACACCAGGGAGGTGTCTTAAGTCCAGTAATGTTGTGCTTGATTATCTAATTGAAGGAAAAGTGACCGGCCCCAATGTGTATCAGTTATTCATTGCTGACAATGGATTAGCGAGGTTCAAACGTCCCTGCAATAAGCAACGATAGCCAGGTCCAAACAAAACTTCATAACTGTGAAATATCAGCAAAATAACAAAGCAAAGGCGAACATGCTAATAGAAAAACAATGAGTTTAATAAACAAAAATTTATTTAAATAGATTGATTATTTCTTTTAATGTCTATGTTTTCCTTTTTGACGGCATTCCAGAAATTTGTTTTTGATAAAAAGAAAATATTATAAACAGAAGGCGAGGCTACAGTCCTCTTCTTCAATTTGGTAAGATTAAAAGAAGGTATACCTGCAAGTTCAGTAAAGTAAATGCTAAGATCGAATTTCCAAACTCACTTTAGAAATGAAAGACTTTGTTCATACCGTACTAAAGCAATTTGTAAATTCTTTTACTAAACTGCTGCTTTTTACTCCAACGAACTGCTAGTTCTTATTCATACGAACCATTGGTATAAGCATTTTAAAATAAATAAATAATAAAATTTGAATAAAATAAATATAAATCGTATAGGTAGGAACCTATTGACCCATAAGTGGTTGTGCAGCATGGCGCAATACTGACATAAAGTAACATAATTATTTCTAAATTAATTAGATTGAATATTTCTGAATCAATTAAAATGAAATGATACAAATCGGAACATTTTTCGACGACTTATGTCGTTTTACATCCAAATTGCTACTAATTTAAGAAAAAAGTGTGAAAAAGTGTCGTTTTGCTTTTAAATAAAACCATTTGTATTTTTTTGCGTATTTTGTAGAAACAACTCACTTTAAATAGTATTAAGTAAGAATAAAAAAATATAGGAACTTTTAATGAAAAAATCGACTATAATAAAATTATATAAAATAAAACCCAGCTTATTGGTAAAGCGATACTTCTTAAAGTAATCAAAATAACTTTGAAGTTCATCAACTAATTTTGTTCCAAGGTAAAATGACACAACATGAAAAGTGTCCCTTTTCAAGAAACTTATTTATCACGAATTCATAATTTTTTTAGAAGCAAAGTGTTACAAATGAAAAAAAGTCATTTAGTTGGGAAAACAACTGGGATTTTTCCTTAAATTCAAAACGACACTTGTGCCCTCATGCTCTCAGTTTAAGAGTTATAGTTATTACGGTTTGATAGAAAAAAAAGGTGTGAGCCACGCTGCACTCACGGTATAGTTGATGTGTAAACATGTAGGCTCGTCAGTGTTGCATGTGGAAATATCACAGAGGTTGTGGTTTTGATAAACAAGAGATTTGGGTATTGTATTGAAATAAAACCATGATATATATTTAATGTCAACGACAAAATTTATTTAATGTTTGACCGAACAAATAATTGGTTTGTGAAAGCTGAAGTAGGAGACGTACACCGTCGACCCAAGTGTGTCGATGTACCGGGAAAATATAGCATCGATTGTCGTTTAAGTGACATTCTTAAATCGGCCATCGGTTACCGAAGTACAAATCGATATTTTTCCTCTTACCTTCAACTGATGTACAACAAACTGCAAGCTATACAACCTCCGGTGTTTTCGTAAGGACATAATAATTTCTAAAATTGAACATACATATTAATAAAAAAAAAACAACGACACGCGGTTGTTCTCAAACGGTCAATCATCTACGTACTAACCGCGCCAAACGTCGTTTAATTGCGGTGATCTGTCGAGCAGCGATTAACTCACGTGGTAATGAAAATCTGACGATGACGGTGACGGGAAAATCTGACGATGATGGTGACGCTAGATATTTCCAACTAGCCCCTACCGAGAAAAAATATATTTATACATCAACGAAAGCAAAAATGTTTACACATTAAAAAACAACGACACGCGGTTGTTCTCAAACGGTAACCCATCTACGTACTAACCGCGCCAAACGTCGTTTAATTGCGGTGATCTATCGAGCAGCGATTAACTCACGTGGTAATAAAAATTTGACGATGACGAAATCTGACGAAATCTGACGATGATGGTGACGCTAGATATTTCCAACTAGCCCCTACCGAGAAAAAATATATTTACACATCAACGAGAGCAAAAATGTTTACACATTAAAAAAACATATAAACAAATAGAAAAACACTATCTGCTCTTTAACACACGAGTTAGCTGGCACACGGATAGCGAACTTGTCCGTTAGATAACTTTTCCGATTAATACAAATATTTGTCCACTGTGTTAGCTGTTTGCTCTTTATCACCTACAATACGGCAGCACTTAACCAAATAATATTCAAAAATCGAGTGTATCTGTCATATTTCATCAATTGACACTCATTTCTGTGATGGAATACACAATACGATGGGACTACTATGGAGTCACCGCATTATGGAAGAGTAATATGCCTAAATGAGTGACAGTAATCTCTCTCATCCTCTCAATGTTACTACACTAAGGAGCGGATAACTTCACACATTCTCAGATTGTAGTTCATGCATTCACAAATTGAGAGGATGCGCATGTATGTGTACTTCCTTATACACCGAATTCGGTGAGTTAAGTTATCCACTCGTTATCAATTGTCAGTGAAAGCTAACACACGTTTATTAATCAAAATTAAGAGTTAACACGTGTGATAGTGCTAACTCGCCACTATCCATTGTTTATTAATACGGGGGTAAAATTGTATTTTTTTTTGCGATTCGTTCTGTATAGTTAACTCAAAATCTTCGAATTTTGACTTATGTCAATTTGCTTTTTAAGCGATGACATGTCTAGACCGGTTGACTTGGTTGAAGAATTTGTACGCAGAATGAATGAAGATTTGTCTGAAATATATAAGTGGTCAGCTAGCTAACAATGGTCTCAGACTTAATCCTAAAAAATGTAAATCGAATTATCTCCAAAAAGCAATATGAATGCAAAGATTTTCCACAAAATTTCCTGTAAAATGTTCAACTACAATATTGTATCTAAGTCACTAATCTTTCTGCTAACGATCATATAAATTATACAATTGGAAGAATTTACGGTGGTTTACGTAAGCTCTGGCTGTTCTCCAATTTAACTCCTGTTCAAACTTTGCTTTTACCTTTTCATTTGCCTATTTCATCGCACCATTGCCACCTGCAACCTTGCACGTATTTTGGTACCTATATTTTTTGTAGTCTTTATTTTTGGATTCCTGAGCTTCTACTAACAGTTCTCCGATTGGTAACGACCGATACTCGATTTAACTCTCGCCATGAGCCAACATTTTATGAAGAGTAGGTGTAAGTTGTATTTCGGGATACTTTTCTTTCAATAAATTTGTTGTTTCCATTGCATAAACTCCGTCAACATTTTCTTCTCTGCAGTTTAGAACGTTAAGTATTACTTGAGGCCTTCTCATCACCTCCATATTGACTCCAGTTATAGGAGCTGTTACATCTGGCTCTGCAAAAAATCTTCTCGATGTATTTCCATCGTTAGTCTTTCCAAATCCTTGTTTTGGTTTATCCACATCGAGTGTCATTTCCTCGCGAAATTTCCTTTGGATATCTTGCTTTCTTATTCTTTCTGCCTCCTTCGTTCCAATACTTGCATCAATATTTTCTCCATCTTGTTAAAGTGTACATGCAAGTACCTGCATAAGGCAATGAATTCCATGCATTTGTCGACTGGTCTTCATTGTTGAAGTTTTTTTTTGCCTTCTTTTGCAAATGGGACATGACCGTGTCAACTTTGTTTCAGTGATTTCATTCAACACTTTTCCGTCAATCATCGTTAAAATTCGTTATTAACCTTTTATTCAAAAGTTTAAAGATCAGCGATTTGGCTTTTGATGTCATTCACTGTGCTCCTTATAAGATCTGTAGTTTCCCGTGCATACTAAAACATTATTGGTCGGGAGAAATGAACTGATGATGGGCGAGGGTTTTTCAAATATTCACTATTTGAACACTTAAGGCCCAGTGAAACAATTGATGCCATAACATGTTTGCATCCGTTATTGTTTCACCATCATGTGTTACCCAGATGATTCATGACAGCCCCACTTGCTTTGTAACGTCAGTCTTCTTGGAAAGAATGACCGGAGGACCATAACATATTTATTATATGTAGTTAAGAATACATTTTACATGAAAAATAATGTTTTTATGACCACTTGCATTTTTAAGGATATAATAAAAAAAAAGCCATAAATGAATAAATAAATAAAAATAACCTTCTTTAATAAAATCTCTCTAAACCGCAAATAGGCAAAAACTGGCAGTTGGTTTTCTTCGTAAATGTTTCAGAAATAGTCAAAGATTAAATTTCCGTTGAATTTAGACCAAAGACTCTTAAATGATTTTTTATAACTCAACTCAAAGTCAAAAAGTTGAGCCAAAACAGCTTTTCGAAAATCTTAAAATCTTGCAACTACAAAAAAAAATTGGATAATAATATTCAATACAATAATGGTCCTTTTTACAAGATACAATTTTTAAACAAGGTTTTTAGATTTAAACGCCGAAACTCTGAAACTTTTCATAAACAAATATTTTTTATTTGATTTTAAAAATAAGGAAACTTTGACTACCTGTATCATCCGAATCCTTCGACCGATTTTAAAATTTCTTTCGGCTTTTGAAGCTTTCAATATTTCCTAATCCAGTAAATAAAAAAGTTTTGGATTTTAAGCACACACGAAAATTGAATTTTGCAATCACTTTTGCTAAAAGGCGCAATAGGGCGTCGCGTCGTTTTGATCTTCTGTGCATCTTCGAGTCACTAAAGAATAAAAAGTCGGCGGATGTGGATGGTATCCCAAACGTCGTTTTGAGACACCTGCCTCTGGAGGCTGTATATATCTTTACGACGCTGTTTAACAATGCGCTGAATAATGCACATTATCCGGCGCATTGGAACTTAGCTGTGGTACACCGTGCCAATCTCCAGTCGATTAGTTTGCTTCCGAACATTAGCAAGGTCTTTGAAAAAGTTGTCAATAGAGCCCTGTTGAAGTGGGTCGAGGACAATAACGTAACTGCGGACAACCAGTTTGGTTTCAGGACACCATTCATGCCGCGTCGAAAGTAATTTCCAACAGTGGAATAAATGCAAGAACCAATGCACGGGTGCTTGTCTGGTTGATTTTGAGAAGGCTTTCGACACCGTATGGTTAGAGGGACTTTTCTACAAGTTGACCAGGCGGCGGATGCACAAACCTTTGATATATGTAATTATAATATGCTTATGGGAAAGAAGTTCGTTGTCAAATGTGGCAACGTGACTTCGAGCAGAGTCTTCGAAATTAAAAACGGTTTACAGCAGGGGGGCGGTGAATTCTCCGATCCTGTTTAACATTTACACGAGTGATCTGGTGGGTTCACTCCAGTCGCGTGGCGTGGAAAATGTTAAATGGTAAGTCGAAAAAAATATGCACCTGCAAACGCTTTCTGAAATTATATTATGTACTGCAAAACGCATAGAAGTAAAGCAATTCAAGCCAATTTTGTATACCTCAAGTCATTTAAGCTTAAATTTACAATGAACCTAAGGTTAGGTTATGTTATAGTGGCAGTCGGCTGAGGCCGACACACTTAGGCCAGTGACAGGCCTTCTGATGAAGCTTGACAGACTTTTTATGTCACTGTTAATGAGATCGTTAAGATCATTGTAAAAGAAGGATCCTAAATGGAGTTTACGCCTTTGAGAAAGAGCAGGGCACGTGCAGAGAAGGTGGAGGACTGTCTCCTCCTCCTCCTCGTCCATACAGCTTCTGCAGAAGTCATTTGCGTGGACGCCAAGCCTTGTTGCATGTCTGCCTATGAGACAGTGTCCGGTGATCACACCAATTATAGCACCAATGTGAGGTCTGTTTAGAGATATCAAACACTTAGTGCGTTTCAGATCCAGCTTTGGCCAAATCTGTTTTTTCGCTAAGGTTACATTTCTCAATGGTCTGTCTCATAAACATGAGTTTGCATGTAGCGATTGGGATGCCTAGTGAACCTTTATCAGGTAAAAGGGGCAGTGTGGTTCCTTTCCTGGCGAGTTCATCCGCCCTACAGTTCCCTGGAATGTCTGTATGTCCTGGCACCCAGCATAGGTGGATGTTAAAATGCTTCGCCATCTCCACTAGAGATGATCGACAGTCACGGACTACGATAGAGTTTGTGGACCCAGAATCCAGGGATTTTAATGCAGCTTGACTATCTGAGAAGATCCAGATATCCGTAACGGATAACACGCTCTTCTTCAGCCACGACAGGACTTCTTTAATAGCCAAGATTTCTGCCTGGAACACACTGCAGTGATCAGGGAGTCGAAAGGAGAGGCTGAGATTCAGCCTGTCAGAGAACACACCACCTCCTACCCCCGCGTCAGTTTTGGATCCATCGGTATAAAAATGGATCGATTTATTTTCGACGGGTGGCCCTTCCCAGAATGTTCTGGGAGGGCTCCTGACCTTGAAGTTTTTGCCAAAAAGGGTCTGAGGGGTGGTGTAGTCTATGTTACTGGGGAGGATTCCAAATTTTTTCAGAATAGATGCGTGGCCGATTTCATTCTCGGACCATTGGAACGTTGTTTTGAGGCGGATAGCCGCACTAGCAGCCACTTGCTTACTAAAGATGTCCAGGGGTGTCAGGTGAAACAGAATGTCCATTGCAGCAGATGGGGTAGTGCGCAGTGCACCACTCATGCAGAGACAAGCTGTTCGTTGGATTTTGCCTAGCTTATCGCGATTTATCGCTTTATCTAGGGCAGTCCACCAAACAACCACCCCGTACAAAAGTATCGGTCTTATTACCGAGATGTATAGCCAGTTGGTAATGCGGGGCTGGAGCCCCCATTTATTACCAATGGCTTTTTTGCAGGAGAAGAGTGCTGCTGTAGCTTTGCGAACTCTTTCCTGAATGTTAGGTTTCCAGCTAAGCTTTCTATCCAGAATGAGACCCCAGTATTTTGCCTCATCCGAAAAGACTAGACTTGTTCCCCTGATAGAGGGGGGATCAATGTATGGAATTTTGTGTTTCCTAGTGAATAGAACAAGTTCGGTTTTGTGGGGATTAATACCCAACCCACAACGATCTGCCCATGTGGTTAGCTTATTAAGGGCGTTTTGGAGAAGTTCTTTCAGGGTGTTTAGGTGCTTCCCTGAGGCGGCAATTGCAACGTCATCTGCATAGGCAATCACCCTGCAGCCCTCCTTTTCTAGGCACATCAGCAGCTTGTTCACCACTAAGTTCCAAAGGAAGGGAGATAGGACTCCACCTTGTGGCGTACCTCTACTGACAGATCTTCTGGCCGATGTCATACCCAGTTTCGAGTTTATAATCCGACTTGTGAGAAGTAGATTAATAAGCTCACCAAGTGAGTCATCTACCTTTAGATCTGACAGTGCATTTGCGATCGCGGATGTATTGACGTTATTAAAAGCACCCTCAATATCCAGGAATGCAACCATAGTGTACTCCTTATGGCGAAGAGAGTATTCGATTGAGCGTACTAACGTATGTAAGGCTGTTTAAACAGATTTGCCTTTGCAATATGCATGTTGAGCCGTAGACAGAAGTCTTGTATCTATGTTAGTACGTAGATGGATATCAATCAGCCTTTCTAATGTTTTTAGAAGGAATGACGATAGGCTTATGGGTCTGAGATCCTTAGGATTTACATGGGAACATTTACCGGCTTTGGGTATGAATACTACCTTTACTTCTCTCCATAACAGCGGAATGTATGCCATTTTTACGCAGCTTTTCAAGATTATCTCAAGCAAAGGCGAGATGATATCCGAGGTGTTTTGAATTTCAGCTGGTATTATGCCATCTGGCCCCGCGGACAATGAACCTAAAGTATAATAAAAGTGGCTTCGAAAGAAACCTTTTAGGCAGATGCAAATGCTATACCTTAAAGAAAATTGATAGTAAGTAGTAAAAAAAAGGAACTTCATAAATCACGGTTTGTTAAATAAATAAATACATAACCTAAAAGAACTACCGTATCTATAAAACGTTCCATTAGTTTACGGTTTCATTACGGTACATTACGGTACAAAGGAATTACCTAACGAGGTTTCAATACGATCAGTACCGAATTCGTGCAAAGATAAACAGCTACGAATGTGTTTTTCCGTCTTGACATGTTTATTTGCCGAATTAATTAAATTGTTTATATCAGCGTAGCCCGTGCGACTCCAAACACTAGCAGCCATATTAATAGAAAAACACTATCCGCTTCTTAACACACGAGTTAGCTGGCACACGGATAGCGAACTTGTCCATAGGATAATTTTTCTGATTAATAAAAATATTTGTCCCCTGTGTTAGCTGTTTGCTCTTTATCACCTACAATACGGCAGCACTTAAGCAAATTATATTCAAAAATCGAATGTATCTGTCATATTTCATCAGTTGACACTCATTTCTGTGTATTCCATTAGAATACGATGGAACTACTATGGAGTCAACGCATTATGAAAGAGTAATATGCCCAAATGGGTGACAGTGGTCTCTCTCATCCTCTCAATATTTCTACACATGCATGCGCATCCTCTCAATTTGTGAATGCATGAACTACAATCTGAGAATGTGTGAAGTTATCCGCTCCTTATACGCCGAATTCGGTGAGTTAAGTTATCCACTCGTTATCTCATGTGAGTGAAAGCTAACACACGTTTATTAATCAAAATTAAGAGTTAAAACGTGTGCTAGTGCTAACTCGCCGCTATCCGTTGTTTATTAATACGGGGGTAGGAGAATTAGAAAAAAGGAGGCAAGGAAACATTTTATTGAGCTTACACCAGTCAACCAAGTATATTTTTGATATACGGATGCGTTGAAATGCGAAACAAAACCATCCTTGCGCTTATAATCTATTTTCATACACATCGCAGTTTGCTTCACAACTGAATTTTTCAAACAGAACTCACCTCAGCTACTTACAAGACTCGCCAAATAAGTCGCTGAAAAGCGGGTTATATTTTTGCATAAGGAAGCGTGTATCAAACAGAGAGGAGTCAAACGCGGTGAACGATAAGGGGAAAACAGGGAAAGAAAGCCATTTTGTTTTAACCAGCCACATATTTCATAACGCGAAAATTTCCGGGTTACTATGCTTTGTTTTGCTATCGCTTTGCGTATGTGTTTCTTATGGTGTATGGAGAGGAGTATCTGCTGTTGGAGAATAGGCATGCAATGGTGTGAGTATTTGTGTGCGTAGAGCAGTAGTACGATATGAGAGCAGGTGAATAGCAGGTGGTGGGTTGGTAGAATTTGTTGCTTGCAAGGGCAGGTGTAGGAAACATACAAATCTTATGTTTATATACACACATTAAGATGCATGTTGCTTGTTGGATTGAAACATTGTTGAAAAGTAGAATTGTAAAAGGTAACCCGGCGTTAATAGAGTTATATGGGCGCCTCGCCACTGGTTCACTCAGACATGCTATAGCGTATGCCCACGATTTGGTGGAGTACAGATCAGGTCATTAACATTCTTCTTCAGCGTGACTCGATCAAATTAAGGGATATTGCGACGACTGGAAGCTGAAAACCTATTTTCAGAAGACGGAAACAATCTTATTCAGAACAACATTGACTGGGGCCTCCAGGGATACCACAAAAAAGTGGAAGAAATCTTCCATTATTGGAAAAAATGGGCGGCCATTGGCGGTAAGAAGCGAAGTTTGATATCTGGATATCTGGCTTGACCAGTATCTATATTTCGATAGACAAATAGTTGCTTGTCTTGCGGGGGCCAAGAAGGCTTATGCTCTGACAAGGAGAATGTTTCATAGCAGTCAACTTGATTCCAGAATGAAGGTCATTTGCTTCTTTGCCCTTATAAGGTCGATAATCGCTTATGGTTGTCCATTGTGGTTTAATATAGCGCCTTGTTATATGGGAAAGATTCGGGTTTTGGAGAGACAATGTCTTAGGGCATGTATCCGGTTGTTTCGAACGCCTGAATCCAAGTATATAAAATACGATCCCAACAAGGTCCTAAACGATGGGGAGGCACCTTGCAAGGGCGATGGCCAGTGACAATTAGCCTGATCTCCAGGGCTTACTACCCCAATGAAATGTACATAGAGAGTACGCTCCGGTCTGTCTGTATCCCACCGGAGGCATTTATCAATATTGATGCAAAAGGGCTAGTACAGACGAAGAATGGTATCCCGGCATTATACCACCGCTAGCGCAGCTCTTATGAGCTCCTCCGTTTTAGTACCGCAATACGTATATAGGCGGTGAAACCGCGATGGAGAAAGAATAATGACACTAAGTTGTACCCAGGTAGACTAAACTCTGTTAACCTTCGCAAAAAAAATACCATACATTTTGTACGGATCGTATTTAGGAACAACATTTTTTTTATTATTTTTGTTTGTTTCTCCAATATTTGTGTTCATTTCGATCCACTAAAAATAAATATTTCGGCTAGATCTTTAGTCTAACTGTAACAACTTGTTGTTGCTTTTCGTAAAAATTTCATACAAATTGTATGAAAGCAGAAATTATATACACGGGTAGATACTGTTCATATGTGCAAAAAAACGTCAAAATGCTCAGCAGAGAACAGACAGACGGTACTGACTGCTGGAATAAGTCCAGAAAGTGTCGCTTCAAACGACGATTTTTTCGTGGTCGAGGACCCACAGGAGAAGGTGGATTTGCTGGGCGCTTGTTTCGAGGCCGTGTATACGGTGAACAATCCTGTTCGCCGTAACCACGACATTGAGAATAGGGCTCTGGTGAGCCACTTCGATCTGCGCACCGAACTTGAGAATTGGCGATCTGAGAATAACGGATTCACCGTGTTCACTGATGAAAACCATGCTAATGCAGTTGTCGCCAATGGCCGAGATGCATCGCACTTGTTCGTGTCGAAGGATGATCTTCTGTGCATCTTCGAGTCACTAAAGAATAAAAAGTCGGCGGGGATGGATGGTGTCCCAAACGTCGTATTGAGACACCTGCCTTTGGAGGCTGTAGATATTTTCACCACGCTGTTTAACAATGCGCTGAATAATGCACATTATCCGGCGCATTGGAAGGTAGCTGTGGTACACCCTATCCCGAAAAAATGTAAAGATAGGACGAACCCTGCCAATCTCCGGTCAATTAGCTTGCTTCCGAATATTAGCAAGGTCTTTGAAAAGGTTGTCAATAGAGCCCTGTTAAAGTGGGTCGAGGACAATAACATAATTCCGGACAACCAGTTTGGTTTCAGGGCGAGGCATGACACTATTCATGCCGCGTCGAAACTGGTTTCCGACATTCAGTGGAATAAATGCAAGAACCAATGCACGGGTGCTTGTCTGGTTGATTTTGAGAAGGCTTTCGACACCGTATGGTTAGAGGGACTTTTCTACAAGTTGATCAGGCGGGGGATGCACAAACCTTTGCTATATGTAATTTATAATATGCTTATGGGAAAGAAGTTCGTTGTCAAATGTGGCAACGTGACTTCGAGCAGAGTCTTTGAAATTAAAAACGGTTTACAGCAGGGGGCGGTCAATTCTCCGATCCTGTTTAACATTTACACGAGTGATCTGGTGGGTTCACTCAGACATGCTATAGCGTATGCCGACGATTTGGTGGCATACAGGTCAGGTCCTAAAATCGAGGTCATTAACATTCGTTTGCAGCGTGACTTCGATCAAATTAAGCGATATTGCGCTGACTGGAAGTTGAAAATCAACTTTCAGAAGACGGAAACAATCTTGTTCAGAACTCCATTGGCTGGGGCCTCTAGGGATACCAGAAAAAACTGGAAGAAATTGGCCATTATTGGACAAAATGGGCAGCCATTGGCGGTGAGAAGCGCAGTTAGATATCTAGGTATCTGGCTTGACCAGTATCTGTATTTCGATAGACATATAGATGCTTGTCTTGCTGGGGCCAAGAAGGCTTATGCTCTAACAAGGAGACTGTTTCATAGCAGTCAACTTGACTCCAGAGTGAAGGTCATTTGCTACGTGGCCCTTATAAGGCCGATCATCGCTTATGGTTGTCCATTATGGTTTAATATAGCGCCTAGCTATATGGAAAAGATTCGGGTTTTGGAGAGACAATGTCTTAGGACCTGTCTCCGGTTGTTCCGAACGCCTGAATCCAACTATATAAAATACTATCCCAACAAGGTCCTATACGATGGGGCTCAGTTGAATAGGATTGACAATTTCCTCATTAAGGTCACTCGAAGGCACGTTGCAAGGGCGATGGCCAGCGACAATAGTCTGATATTTGGGGCTTACTACCCCAATGAAATGTACATAGAGAGTACGCTCCGGTCTGGCTTTATCCCGCCAGAGGCATTTATCCATATTGATTCAAAAGGGCTGGTACAGACGAGGGATGGTATCCCGGTCTTATACCATCGCTACCGCAGCGCGAGAGATAAGCGGCTCCTCCATGACGGGGACGTCGCCAATGCTCATGAGCTCCTCCGTTTTAGTACCGCAATATCGGAGAGGGATAGATTCGACACGGAAAAGCAATTCGCCGAATTTTGGTGGCTTGTTGAGGGGGGAGGGGTCAACATGCCCTCCCAGGACGGTGCGTTACTCTAGGTAACATCCTCTTAGCTTAAAAGTTAGATTAAGTCAGCTAGGGCGTTTTTGGGAGAGGCCGGGCTCGCCAACGTGTGGTGGTGCTTCCGGGAGTTGACTGACGCTGTAAGGCTTCAGTCGGCTCACGGCGGCGCGTGTGCACGTTGACGACTGCCAGGCGCTCGGAAAGCAATTGGGATTTTGACCACTTATTGCGCCAGGCAACGAGTGCTCAGAATCCTAATTATAGTTAGAATACGTTAAGTAGTTTAAGTAAGTAGAATAGGTAGTTTGTAATTTGTTTTATATAAAATCTCAATAATGATACCGAGTTTTAGTAAATTTTCTCGAGGAATATATATGTAAGATTAGTTCGTAAAATAGTTCGTAGGCCGAAAGGCAATAATTCTAAGATATAGTTAAGTTTAGAGCGTTCGCATAAGGACCAATAAATAAGAATAAGTATCCTGTTAATTTTAAGTTAGGTTTAATCATTTTTGTCTAGTATGTAAGTAGATATTTATCAATGAATAAAAAAATGAATTTCAAAAAAAAAAAAAAAAAAAAAAAAAAAAAAACGTCAAAATGCTAAAAAAACATAGGGACGGGCTACAGTCCGCTTGGGTGAACTGTTGGATACTCTATTCTTATTCCTATCCCTCATAAGTGGGTGTGACAAAAATCTTAGTATGGTTGAATTGTTAAGAACGCTCTACATATTTTGTTATATAACATTTAAAGGATTTTATCGAAAAAAACGCTCCCTAGCTCATACTTTGATTGTTCAATAAAATTGTTTTATTTAATTGGGGGCGTGCAAGTAAGCGGATTTAAAAAAAAATAACACATGAGCATAAAGGGCCCCCTAGAGAGTAGGTATATACATATTATAAATTTCAGCTCCCTAGCTCAAACTTTGGATTTGCAAAAAAAGTTGATTTTAAATTGTGGGCTCAGTGGGCGGATTTTGAAAATATTTACACATGAGCTTAAAGGGCACCTAGAGAGTAGGGGAAGGTTGTGTACCTTGGTCCGATTGTACCTTGGTCCGAGTGCCAATTTTCAGAAAAAATACAAAGCACGCAAAAACCGGTCCTTCTGTGAAATGTTGATCTTCTGTTCATTTGTTTTCTCAATTTCTTTTTGAAAGCACAGCTGCACGAGTCGGCAGAACAAAAATAAACATAGTGAAAAAAGTATTTTTTTTATCTCTTTTCTGAAGTTATGTAGTGCTTAGTTTTCTGTCTCTTTTCCGCTACTTTAATCGATTTCGGTAAGTGATTTAATAATCTTTTGGTAGGAACACATTGTCGTTCGTATGTGGTTTGAATACTACGTTAAAATCTAATTTGTTTGGCTAAAGTGGTGTAAATGTGCCTTTGACCTATCATATCGCGTGTACCTTGGACCATTGGTTTGTCCTTTAATGAAAATATTTAAATATAATTGAAGTGATAAATTTGTTTTTCTTTTATGTTGTTTCCTTAAAGTAAGTTTTTAAATAATATTGAAGTCCTTTGTTAAGTTTTTTTAGTAATAGAGTTTTTTTTATTTAATACTATTATTTGAAATAATTTTTTTTTAATCAAGCACAAAAACTTTAAGATAATGGTTTGTTTTTTTTGCTGTTTTTTTTTTTAAATAAATAAAGAATGGTACCATTTTTACTTTTTATTGAAATAAATTAAAGTTTTCACCTTTAAACTATAGGAAAACTTTCAATAATATTTTCGGGCCAAGGTACAATACTCCGTGCACCAAGGTACAATCACGTCTTGTACCTTGGACCGTTTGAGGTTAGCATATAAAAGTAAAGTTTTCTAAGGAATGGTTAGCCATATCCTTTTGGTAGTTTCGCCATATCATAGAAAAGACTTCAGGTAGTAGCAAAAAAAAAGAAAAACTAATGAAAAAACGACACATAAAATATTGGCAAAAAACTGAAATCCGGACCAAGGTACACTACCTTCCCCTATATATTATAAATTTCAGCTTCCTAGCGAGCTAACTATGCACCAAAACCCGAATGCGCTTAAAATATACTTACATATATACGATCGACTTCGCTTAACTAAAACTGCAATTTGGGATAATTTATTTTTCTTTTAAGTGGCAATATAGATGATCCCTTAACCGAAGTTTTAGTCATGCTGAGCTATTTAAGTATAAACTAATAATTTCTTTTATAGTTAAGCGGATTTCAGTTGAGAGGAGTACTTTAATATGAAAATTGTAAAAATTTACCCCTTGTTAAGTGTTTTCTTTCAGTTAAAAAAAATTTCTAGGTAAGCGTTGTTCAGATAAACAGAGTTGGATGTATTTTACCTTGTATCTTCTTTATTTCTGAATTAAAAGAAAAAAAAAACATTATTAACCCATTTCAGACTCTTTATAGTGCAAAATAACAGTGAACAATTACTGTAAGCAAATAATATAAAATACTAGTTTAGAAAGAGGGCACTAGCTTGTTTAAAGTTTAAAGGTGCGTGTGCATTTCCTTGAAACTGATGTTTCCCATTTTTCATATTAATTTTACTTATGCATTTATAATAAAAATTTGCAAAAATATGCACTGGCGGTTAAAAGCAAATCCGAAGGAAATAAATTGTTCCCTTATTTCTAAAGTTTTTCAAAAAAATATGCATTTGCATTGAAAGCCTGAGTTAAAGCAGTAAGAACTTTCCGAAACGTTTCCCCGAAATGTTCGCTTAGTGAATTTTCAGTAATTGAACCCGTCTCATAATGTGAGAAATTAAATTAAATAACCTCATAGTTTGAACTTATTGAAAGTCTTCGCAATGACAGTTCAACAATGGCGCACATTTAATGATCACCCTGTATTAATCCAAGCCAAAAGATAACCAACATGTTATCATAGTTAGAGATTTTAACTTACCTTATTAAGATTGGGTTTACGATCTTGAAGAATTAAAATTTACACAAATAAACTTCAAAAATGATTATGTAATTGAAGTGCGTAGATTGCTTTATGAGTTGATTTTGTTCAATTGAATAACTGTAAAAATAACTTGAATCCGAAATTAGGTCTAGTTTACACAGATAAAGAAAACATTAGTTCGAAAGAGTATCTTCAATTTTGTCGAATGCACCATATTGCTTCGAATATTACTTTTTGGCATCTTAGTTTGAATCCATCTGACTTATTACATTCGTATAATATTTTTATTGAATCTTTGATGAGGCGATCCAATGCCTAACCAGTGGAGGAAAGTTTTCTTCTCCCTACAAAGATGTAATGATTTATTCGGGCGCAGTGGCTCAGTGGTTTGTGTGTCGGACTACAAATCGAAAGGTCCCCTGTTCCATTCCCGCCGGAGCCCAGTAACAGCTAAAGTTTTTTTTCCACAGCCCCACCTCTTGCGAACGTCAGGCAAATATTCAAGAGTGTCAATTGTAATGAGAGGCTTCTCAAATTTGCCGTTCGGATTCGGTTTAAAATTGTAGGTCCCTTCCACTTCGCACAAGAAAGTGGTTGGAGAAGCCTAAGACCCTGTGTGGGCCTAATATTTCTTTATTTATTTTTTCTACAATGCAAAAGGGGATATACGAGAAGGTGATATTTGCCATTTCATCAAGCTGATGTCACACATCATGGAGACCATTGAGCAAGTATTAGGAAGCCGAAGGCTATCTGACGGCCTGTTTGATGGAAGTTTTGGAGGGGAATGGGTATCGTATTAGTCCGAGAAAAACAGAATACTCCGATCATATCCGACCTATTCCAAACATTTATATGAATGAAAGACAATATCAATCAACGTTCCCATATACAAACGCGAAACTTAGGCAAGCCGAAAACTACCTATATCACAGAAATGCAGCAACACCAGCATTTGACCGGACCGGACGGCAGCCCACTGCAGTTAAGTGGAAGGGTTATGATCCCTCTAATCCTGATCATTGCCTCACCCACATTAAGGAAGAAGATAATTGAATCTTTTAAGCGGCCAATGAATATCAAACAATCAAAACATGAATACAAATTCAACGCCCAATTACAAATACAAAAGTTTCTAAATTGATTCGTAAATCTTTAAGCAATTCTACAATTAAAGACTACAATATTCGGTTGCAATGTCATTCGGAATCCATTGTTCTAAATAAGAATATATGTAATTATTTCAATCGAATCAAGATTACAAAATAATAGTTAATGGTTTTGGACATTCATAAAAAAAAAACAAGAAAAAACTAGTATTCCGAATACTATGCGATTTGAGTCTCAACTTATTCTGATATTCAAACATTTTGTTATTTATTTTCCGATTACTTTAAATCCAATTATACAAGGTGGCGCAAAAGTTGTCGTCTGTTTACTTCACAAATGTCAAAGTAAAATTGACATTTGCCGCCATTTGCAAAAATTATAGCATCTTCCGATAGGGTTTTCAGCCCTTGGGTGCCCTTAGGCAATTCTGTGTGCCAATGTTCTAAATGATCCACGACGTTTGACATCTATCCTATGTAGTTTTCAGTCGGATTGCTGAACGCCACTGGGTGATGACTTTTGCGCCACCTTGTACAACGTCGTGGCAGTAACAGTCTGTTGCTATTTATTTCGATGATAACAACTTGATAAATAATTAATTAAGATTAAGTAGATATCAGTAAGTCTGAGGTTAAAAGCGAACTATTAAATTTGACCAGCGATAAACAGCCGACCCAAATGGAATTTCTCCAGTCGTCCTCAAAATGTGTGGTGCGGAACTTAAAGAAACTCCTTAATACATAAATGTGAAATATATTCTTAAGTTGAATTTTGTTCTGAATGGAAAAGATCGTTCATAATTCATATTCCATTATACATGGTGGCGCACGTATCATGCTACAAAAACAAAACGTAATAACTTGTTTTCTGTGTGTGTCAAGGAAAAGGTGGTGAGTCTCGAATTGAAATTCATTGGTCTTGTCCAGGATTTGCCTTTGTGTGAAGATTTGGTCTATTGTCGATCTGCCGGGCCGGAAGCCACACTGGTACGTGCCGATCGATCGATAAGCACATGGTCGATTTGCTTGGCGGTTCGACCATCAGAGCGCCAGGATGCTGTGTGGATCCTGAGCTTTGGAAAACTAGTGCTACTTATCACCGTATTACGAGCTGGTGCAAAGTCGATTAGTCGGTAACCGTTATCTGTTGTCGTGTCGTGAAGTCTGTGCCTTCCAACTAATCCGCCGAAGATGTTTTCCTTACCGACCTTGACATTAAAATCCCCGAGCACAACTTTGACATCGTACTCCGTATTTCAGCCTCGTCAGTAGGGGCGTTTGCATATATTAGGCTTATGTTTTGAAATATAGCTTTGATGCCGATCATAGCCAGACGATCACTTATCGGCTTAAAATCTATTACTTTTGACCGAAGCCGAATCCGCACCCTATCATATACAATCTTTTATGGCAGCTGCATTAAATGTCGCAATTTTTCCTTTTCATCATACCTGATCCTATCAATCGTATCTCCTGGATCGCGGTAATATATGCCTTGTACCGCTCGAGGACAGACTCAAGTTTTTGAGTAGCACCTGATGCATACTCTCAGATCGTATTCCTTTGACGTTCCGGGTCTGGTTGCCATATGTATCATATGTGGTATCCATTATCCGAGGCTTCATCTGTCTCTCTCATAACTATTTATGTTTCACGTGGCCGGGAAGTTACCCCGACGGCACAACCCTCAACCTGGAGGGCCATTGCTTACCCCTAGGACAATAGGACGAGGGGCCGGGTTTTCCGGAGTCAGTAACTCACTTCGGGGATATGAGCGCTGCTGTTGGCCCATTTAGGGCTCATCCGCCACTAACTCTTTTCCAATACCCTTGCTCAGTATTAGAGATCCCTAAAGACCTGGGATACAAATATGTCAAGGCAGCTCATATAGGGATAACACTGATAGTTCAACCTGACTGGAACTGGTAGACGCCAGCGTTGATCTCATCTAGGAAATTCCTCCGCTGCCGTCGGAAGCATGAGGAAGTGTCTCAGAACATTCCTCCCCACTTTCTCGTCCGCTGCCACCAACGACCTTCCAAAGGGGTTAGTTACCCAATCTCCAGCCGAGGTACTAGGTACCCAGCAGCCACAAACGTGGAGGTGTAGAGTAGGAGTTGGTAGTGAGAGGCTGTCGTGAGAACGCCTGTGCTCTCATATATTCACATCACTACCCTTTGGCTGCTTATTTATTTATTTATTTATTCAATCAATTGTTTATTTATTTATGTACCTATTTATTATCTTTTTATTTGTTTACCTATTTATTTATTTATTTAACTTTTTACCTATTTATTCATTTATTTATTTATTTATGTATTATTTATTTATTCATATGCTGTATTTTTTTTTGTGTTAAGATAACTATTTTTTTATTTTATTTATTTCAAAATCGCTTACAGAGTAGGACAAAAGTCTTATAAATTTTTGAAAGCCTTTAAATTAATTTAAGAATTTGAGTTTAATGTATTTATTAAGCTATTTACAAAAAAAGAGAAAGCAAGCAATAAACATAGGGGCGGGCTACAGTCCGCTTGGGCGAACTGTTGGATACCCTATTCTTATTCCTATATCTCATAAGTGGGCGTGACAAAAATTTAAAGGATTTTATCGAAAAAACTAAGCTTTTGTAAATAAAAACGCTCCCTAGCTCAAACTTTGGTTTTTCAATAAAATTGTTTTATTTAATTGTGGGCGTGTCAGTAGGCGGATTTAAAAAAAATTTAAGTATGAGCATAAAGGGCACCTAGAGAGTATATACTATAAATTTCAGCTCCCTAGCTCAAACTTTAGACTTTCAAAAATAAAAATAAAAAAATTGTGGGCGTGTCAGTGGGCGGATTTTGAAAATATTTACACATGAGCATAAAGGGCCCCTAGAGAGTATATATTAAAAATTTCAGCTCCCTAGCTCAAATTTTGGTTTTTCAAAAAAAATATTTTATTTAATTGTGGGCGTGTCAGTGGGCGGATTTTGAAAATTTTATGTCCCAATCAGTTTTATGGGCCATAGATCATATATAAAAAATTTCAGCTTTCTAGCTCAAAATTCAATTTTTCCCAAAATTTGTTTTATTTAATTGTGGGCGTGTCAGTGGGCGGATTTTGAAAATTTTATGTCCCAATCAGTTTTATGGGCCATAGATCATATATAAAAAATTTCAGCTCTCTAGCTCAAAATTCGATTTTTTCCAAAATTTTGTTTTTTTGAGTTTGTGGGCGTGTCTGTGGGCGGATTTCAAAAATTCTTAAACTTGATTATTTCGGGACCCTAGAGAGTATATGGTTAAAATTTCAGCTCTCTAGGTCCAGTTTAAAGGCCTAATTTTTGCCGACGGACGGACGGACATGGCTAGATCGACATTACTATCGATGCTGATCATAAATATAGTAACTTTTAGGGGTCTACGGGCAATATTAAGGTATGTTACAAACTATGCGTCAAAATTAATATACCCCTAGAATAGGGTATAAAAAGAGAAAAAGAAAAAGAGGAAAACAAAAATTGAATAAATATGTAGATATAGATTATCAATGATTTGCCAAATAGTTGAAAAGTAAACATTTAAATCTTCTTGTGCTCTTTACACTTCTCATACTTATGGGCAGGGAGTTCCAAAGGCGAATAACATGGACGAAGAATTGACGCTCAGTAATAAGAATATTGTATCGAGGTAGTATAAGAGCAAACGACCTTGTTGAATGAGGGAAGTTCAGCTTACCGTGTAAATAATCAGGCTGTTTTGTTTGAAAAATTTCATGTAGATAGGTAAGTGAGCGAAAGTTTAATAGATTGTCTAGACTACAGCCAGAAATGCGAACAGCAAAAGAGGAAACGTGGTCATAGCGACGGAGATTATAGACATAACGGGCAATGTTGTTATATGCGACATTTAATTTGCGGTTGGTGGCAGAGTCCAAGTTGCAAAAAATTTCACATCCATATAACATAATGGGTAGTAGTAGCGTTTTGGCAAGAAGAAGTTTGGTTTTTATGGGGATGAAACTTCGAGTGACTTGGAGAACACGGAGACTACCATACACTTTACCGATTACTTTAGTTAGGTGGTCGTTCCATGTGAGGGAAGGATTGAAAACTATTCCAAGGTTTCTAGCACTGCTAACATATTCGATTCTATCGTTTTCAAGATTCAGTGGTCTTAAGACTGATAAATCAAAGATTTTGCGATAGATGGGGAGAGCTGTTGATTTGACAGGGTTTAGGCACAGATGATTTCTCTTAGACCAGCGAGAAATGGAAGAAAGGTCCTCATCCATCAATGCAACGGCATCATTCTTTTCCCGAAACGGTCGACTTATCAGAAGCTGCACATCGTCAGCGTAAAGATGAATTATACAATGTTTGACAACTTTTGGAAGCTCATTTATGTAAAGTGAGAAGAGAGTTGGGCCAAGAATTGATCCCTGTGGCACTCCATTCAAAACATTGAGAAAGATCGATGATTGACCATTTGCCACCACGCATTGTTGCCTTCCGCTAAGGTACGAGAGAATCAACTTACAAGACTGTATAGAAAACCCAAAGAAATTACTCAGTTTTTTACATAAAATTGAATGGTTAACAGTATCAAAAGCCTTTGAGAAGTCTAAAAGCGTCAGAAGAGTAATGTGATCCTTGTCCATTGCGGTTCTTATTTCGTCAGTAACAAAAAGTAGGGCAGATTTGCAGCTGCGCTTAGGTCTAAAACCAGACTGGCAAGTGGTTAACAGGTTGTTAATCGATAGATATGATTGTATCTGCTTCATAATGGTTTTTTCAAACACCTTTGATAGAAACGGGAGGATAGCATGGGTCGGAACTCCATAGCAGTACCCGTTTGCTTTTTAAGAACGGGAATAATTTTAGCCTTCATCCATTCTGAAGGAAACTCGGATGTAGTCAGGATACTATTGAATATATAAGCTATAAAGCGCAGTATATGAGGAAGCAATAACTTAAGGAACTTAGGTTCCATTAGGTCGAGGCCAGTAGCATTCGATTTGATAGATAATATTGCTTCAACTATGTCTTCTTCACGTATTCTTATAAAGCTCAGCGAACAGTTGACAGCTGTTGATTCCTCTTCAATAGGGTGTAGCAACGTCAAAGGATTGTGGCGTGGAGGTGAACTTTTTGTTGAGAGCATCATAATCGATGTTATCAGCAGACTTCATAGATTGCTTCCCAATACCGATTTCTCGCAGGTTTTTCCATAACTTTTTTCCAGAAACTAATGGACCAACTTTGTGTTCGTAGTAACGCCTTTTTGTTGTTCTGATCAATGCGACGACTTGATTACGAAGTCCGCAATAAGATTTGTGGAAGTGCTCCAATTTGAACCGTCTCCATTGACTGTAAGCGGCTTCTCGTTTCAACATTAGAGCAGAGATGTCGCCATTCAGCCAAGGTGGGGACGTATGCTTAGGTTAGGTTAGGTTAGGTTGACGTGGCTGTCAGCTAAGGCCGACACACTTAGACCAAGATTAGGTCCATTGTGGTACCACACAGATCTGGGGATTCCCTCACTGCTCGTTGAACCAATGGGAGCTTCTTATGAAGCGCGAAAGACTTCTGACGCCAGTGTTGGCTAAGTCGTTTGTGTCGTTAAACAAGAAGTCTCCTAGATGGAGATTTCTTTTGTGGGAGAGTGCAGGGCATGTGCAGAGAAGGTGAAGTACAGTCTCCTCCTCCTCCTCGTCCATGCAGCTTCTGCAGAAGTCGTTTGAGTGCACGCCAAGTCTGGAGGCGTGCCTGCCTATTAAGCAGTGTCCTGTGATAACACCTATGGTCGAGCTAATATGCAGTCGGTTTAATGAGATTAGACACTTAGAGCGTCGCAGATCCAGCTTTGGCCAGATTCGCTTAGTCGCTAGACAAGTATTGCTACATGTCCACCTAAGGTTTGTTCTCTCGATTGCTGATAGCTTGAGCAAGAGTTTGCATGTAGCGATTGGTATTCCTAAAGAACCTTTATCAGGTAAAAGAGGTAAAGTGGTTCCTTTTTTGGCGAGATCGTCTGCCTTACAGTTACCTGGAATGTCTCTATGTCCCGGCACCCAACAGAGGTGAATGTTGAACTGCTCTGCCATCTCCGAGAGAGATGAGCGGCAATCTTGGGCTACGATGGAATTTGAAGAGACTGAGTCCAGGGACTTAATCGCTGCCTGACTATCCGAGAAGATACGGATATCCTTTGAGGATATCACATTCCTCTTTAGCCACGACAGGGCTTCTTTTATCGCTAAAATTTCCGCCTGGAACACGCTACAGTAATCTGGAAGACGGAAAGAGAGGCTAAGATTTAGCTTTTCTGAGAAAACGCCCCCACCTACCCCATCGCTGGTTTTAGATCCGTCGGTGTAGAAGTGGATCGATTTATCTTCTGCAAATGCATCATCATCCCAGAATGATCTGGAAGGAATGGTGATTTGGAAGTTTTTTCCGAACTGCAGATGGGGTATGGTGTAGTCTATGTTTCTGGGTAGAGACTTAAAGGAGTCCAAAATGATGGAGTGGCCAATCTTCTTGTTGGTCCACTGTGAGGTAGCTTTTAAGCGGACAGCGGAACAAGCCGCTGTTTGCATGCTGAAAATGTCAAGGGGTATCAGGTGCAACAGAATGTCCAGTGCAGCGGAGGGGGTAGTACGGAGTGCTCCGCTAATGCACAGACACGCTGATCGCTGGACTTTGCCCAGTTTGTCGCGGTTTATAGCTTTATCCAGGGCAGTCCACCAGACGACCACCCCGTAAGTAAGAATTGGTCTAACCACCGCTGTATATAGCCAATGCGTAATACGGGGTTGTATACCCCACTTATTGCCAATGGCTTTTTTGCAAGAGAAAAGTGCTACTGTAGCTTTCTTGACTCTTTCTTGTATATTGGGTTTCCAACTTAACTTCCTATCGAAGATTAGGCCCAAAAATGTTGCTTCCTCAGAGAAGGTTAAGCTTGTACCGCTAATAGAGGGAGGGTCAATATGTGGGATTTTATATTTCCTGGAAAAGAGGACTAACTCGGTTTTGTGGGGGTTAACGCACAGTCCACACCGATTAGCCCATCTCGTTAGCTTGTTAAGAGCGTTTTGCAGGAGTTCCCTAATGGTATTGAGGTGTTTTCCTGAGACGGCTATAGCAACGTCATCCGCATAGGCAATCACCCTGCAGCCCTCCCCTTCCAGGTTTATCAGTAGTTTATTCACCACCAAATTCCAGAGAAGGGGAGAAAGAACACCGCCTTGTGGCGTGCCTCTACTGACAGACCTCCTAGCAGATGCAACGGCCAGTTTTGAATTAATAATCCGACTTTCAAGCAGTAGATTAATCAATTCACCAAGCGAGCTATCCACCTTCAGTTCTGTCAGTGCATTTGCGATTGCAGATGTGTTAACGTTGTTAAAGGCGCCTTCTATGTCAAGGAAAGCCACCATGGTATACTCTTTGTGATGAAGAGAGTATTCGATAGTGCGTACTAAGGAGTGAAGAGCGGTTTCCACCGACTTTCCCTTACAGTATGCATGCTGAGCCGCAGACAATAATTGCGGATTTATGTTCGTGCGAAGATGGATATCAATCAATCGCTCCAGCGTTTTGAGGAGGAATGAAGATAGACTAATGGGTCTGAGGTCCTTTGGACTGACGTGGGAATATTTGCCAGCCTTGGGTATGAAAACCACTTTAACTTCTCTCCAAGCCCGGGGGATATGAACCAGGTCTAGACAGCTTTTCAGGATCATCTCCAGCACAGGCAGGATGATATCCGCTGACATTTGTAGTTCGGCAGGTATTATGCCGTCTGGTCCTGCAGACTTGAAGGGTTTGAAGCTATGTAGCGCCCAAGTTAGCTTTTCCCTAGTAATCAGACCGTGAGAGTAAGTTACCTGTGCAAATGACCTGCGAGGGCGTAAATTGCCGGTAATATTAGAGCTGCCTGGGAAATGAGTGTCAAGTAGCAGATTGAGCGATTCCTCGCTAGATGTCGTCCAAGAGCCGTCTGCCTTCTTAAGGCAGCTAGGCATAATTGGATTAGAAGAGAGGATTTTTCTTAGCCTTGATGCCTCAGATGATTCTTCTATTTTGCCACAGAAGAGTCTCCATGAGGATCTTTTGGCTTTCCTTAGTTCTTTTTTGTATAGTATGAGGGATTCCTTATAGGAGTCCCAATCGGTTATTGCTTTTGAGCTTTTAGCAAGATTGAAGAGTCTTCTGCACTCCTTTCTGAGTGGTCCTAGCTCATGGGTCCACCAGTGAGGCTTCTTCTTACCCCTGGGTTGTACGAGCGGGCAGGATTCCGCCATTGCTTCGTTAAGGGCCAGGGTGAGTTCATCGACTTTATTGTCGAGCTCATTGGAGTCGCAGGGTGGACTTAAGTGTACAGATTTAATACGATTATGTAATGTGTCTCTGTATAAGGGCCAATTGGTTTTCCGAGGATTTCGGAAAATGGGTTGACATGGAGGCTCAACGCTTAGGTTGAAAAGAAGATAGCGGTGATCCGAAAAAGAGTGATCAGCCGAAACCTTCCAGCCCGTAATCATGTCGTTGATGGTATCGGAGACAAGAGTGATGTCAAGGACTTCTTGTCGGTTTTTGGTAATGAAGGTGGGTTCATTACCTGAGTTACAAACAATGAGGTTAGTACGTAAGAGATATTCAAAAAGTGACTCACCTCTGTTATTGATGTCTGTGCTGCCCCATACGGTGTGATGAGCGTTGGCATCACACCCCAATATGAGGTCAGCTTTCTGCCTCCTTGCTTCTTCGATCAACCTCTCTAGGTTATCACCAGGGAGAGGTCCCACTTGATCGTGGGCGAGATACGCTGATACTAGCCAGAATGATCTACTAGCGGTCTCTATTCTTGCCACAGTTGTATCTCGATCGCTGAAATTAGGGAGTAAATAAGCATTAATATTACTTTTCACTAGTATGCACGATCTAGGTTTACCTTTATCGGTCACATACAGTGAGTAGTATCCAGGAGTCCTGAGTCCTCGAACCAGGTTGTTGACAATCCAAGGTTCTTGTATCAGAACGATGTCTTCTGCGCCTTTGGTAAGACGAAGAATAAGTGCGGCCGAAGCCTTTATGGAGTGTTGGAGGTTAATCTGAACTAACTGCAGCATTTTCGCTACAATCAGGCAGAGATGCCTCCACCACGGTGTTATTCAGGCCTTCCAATTCCGAGGACGAGTTGAGAAGCTCGTCTTCACTCAGAAGAGCCTTATCCTGATCTTGATCATCAGTCTCTATATCTGACAAAGCGTCGGTTATGGATGGTGATTCGTTGGTTAGCGAGGGTTCATCGTCCTCTAAAGAGGGGAAGGAGATTGAAGCCCCAGGATCTGAGACTACGATCGTAGAGTCAGAGGGAGGAGGAGGAGGAGGGGGAAGTTTACCCGCATCCATTTCATCCTTTTTATAGACCCGCATTTTGACGTCGTCCCATGCGAATCTTATAATGTAGTCGTTCTTGGCCAGAGGAGCCTGGGTTTCTTGGTTGAGTACAACCACGACACATCTGTAATCGCCCTTCAGCTCTTCCAGTTTGGCAACCTTCCAGTTGTGGGTCGGAAGTGAAGGGTTGCTGAATTTCAGGACTTCCAGGATGTCCTCAGGGGTGGATGGATCCGCAGTGATCCAAATACGAGATCTTGGTCGGCAGGGGATGTCCTCCCTTGCAACAACCTCGAGCTTTGCATCGGGCCACACCTCTCCAAGCCTACTTATTGCAAGCTTGTAGAGATCGGCCGATCTTTGATCATCACACATTGTAACCAACGACCATACTACGTCGAGTTAATCGGTTCTCGTCAGATCACCGCAATTAAACGACGTTGGGCGCGGTTAGTACGTAGATGGGGGACCGTTTGAGAACAACCGCGTGTCGTTGGCCAGTCCCATCTACAGAGTTGAGGTAGATAATACATACGTGGTATCACAATGGACCTAATTGGTCTAAGTGTGTCGGTTTCTGCCGACAGCCACATAAACCTAACCTAACCTTGATCATCACACGCGACCAATTTGATGTGACCTTGATGCCACCCTCCTTCATGTGTAAGCGGAGGAGGTCCGGGATGGTTTTTTATGAAGGAGAAGAAGGAGCGCGAAAGCGCTCTCTTGACCATATCCCACTTCTCATGGGTTATAGACCCGTCGATGTCATTGCGGTCGATGACTGCGACCACAATTTTGTCTTTCAAGATGTCACTGAAAGATCTGTGAGGTGTGACAGTGGGAGAGATACCGGACGTATGCTTAATGAGACGGGTTTTTAAAGCAACATGGATGTCAAAAAGTTAATTGACGTTATGTTGTAAAAAACAAATTTGTTCGTTTACATTTTTCATGAGAACTGACTGGAACTCAATATACGAGTTCCACTCTATGTCGCGTACCACTTCGGATGTGTTTAAATTTGTATAGTCTCTATATTAGAAACTTTGCTGATCAACCCGACAAGTTATATCCAGACTTACAAAAATTAAATCTTGCTTGGAGAAACCGCCATCATCGCTAGCAAGATAAAGTTCTAATAGTGAGCTAGACTCATTAGTAAAGTGGGTAGGGGTGGAGTGGTTAACGGGGCTCAGATTGAGTGCCTTGAATAGGCTTAGAAAGTTTACAGCCAAATGTTTATCCAGGAGATTGCAGTTGAAATCACCACACAGTAAAGTGTATGGGTAGCAACAAGAAATCCACTCCAAAGTCGTGATCAAAGGTAACGTGCTGATGTGTTTATATGGCCTGTAGACTGATCCAACCAAGATATTTTTCGTGTTACAAATGATACTCGCAAAGACATATTCCAGAGGACAATCATTATCAGATTTACATACCAACCTACAATTTAAACTATTTAATTATTAATATGTGGGCACTATTCATATAAATCTTTTTTTCTTTTGTTTTTATTTTGTAGGTTTTTTTTTGTATTTTCCTTCAAGTTAATCCTATTCTTCCTGTTTGTTTTCTTAATCCAAATTGAAAATAATGTTTCAGTAGAAAGATACAATTTATTATCCAATCTCGGCAAAATGTGCAATAACAAAATTCTGTAAAACCATAAATAAACATCTATCTAATATTCAAATAGTGCCAAAATTATCCAAGAACAATTACTTGATTGAGAACAAGTGGAAATTCAGCGTGATTTTGATGATTGCGGATAATTTTTTTTTCGGAAACCATTTGTGCGTTTAGTGAGTTTATGCATTCAATTTGATTCGGGTAATTTGAAATTGGATTTTTCGGTAATTCGTGGAACATTGATTATTTCTTCAAAGTTGATTATTCAAGTTATTCGTGTTTCGTCTTTCATTTAGGCATCTTCAGTTTCGTTTGTATCCTGCAGCAGTTTTTCTTTTAAATCTGATTTTATTCATTTTTTTCATTTCATTAGCTTTTTTTTATAATAAACACACACTAAAGGTGTTGGGACCCTTATAGGCAATGTATTCGCTACACAGCGCGGGCGTTATGGAAATTAGGGTGAGCTTAAACTAACATAACTATATTTTCAATAATATACCTAATATGAATAAAACATTTTTAGATGTCGCTCTTTGATTTAAGGGACAAAGTCCTAAATTAGCGTTAAAATAATAAAATAACTAAAGTTCTGAAGTGGGGTGACAATCAGTAAGAGAATAAAAATAAGACTAATTCAATATGTTTCCTATAAACAATCAAAATTCCATGAAGAGTCATAAAGTTAAGTAAGAGATTGAAATAAAAACATAGGGACGGGTTACAGTATGCTTGGGCGAACTGTTGGATACCCTATTCTTATTCCTATCCCTCATAAGTGGGTGTGACAAAAGTATGGCTGAATTGTTAAGAACGCTAATTTAAAGGATTTTTTCAAAAAAAACGAAGCTTTTGTAAAAAAACGCTCCCTAGCTCAAACTTTGGTTTTTCAATAAAATGTTTTTTTTAATTGTGGGCGTGTCAGTAGGCGGATTTTGAAAATATTAACACATGAGCATAAAAGGTCCCCTGGAGAGTATATATTATAAATTTCAGCTTCCTAGCTCAAATTTTGGTTTTTCAATAAAATTGTTTTATTTAATTCTGGGCGTGTCAGTGGGCGGATTTTGAAAATTTTATATCCCGAGCAGTTTTAGCAGTCATAGATTATATATAAAAAATTTCAGCTTTCTAGCTCAAAATGCGATTTTTTCCAAAATTTTGTTTTTTTGAGTACAAACTCATGTCTGTGGGCGGATTTCAAAAATTCGTAAACTTGATTATTTCGTCATCCTAGAGAGTATATGGTTAACATTTCAGCTCTCTAGGCCCAATTTAAAGGCCTAATTTTTGCCGACGGACGGACGGACGGACGGACATGGCTAGATCGACATTACTATCGATGCTGATCATAAATTTAGTAACTTTTAGGGGTCTACGGGCAATATTAAGGTACCTATGTTACAAACTATGCGTCAAAATTAATATACCCTTAGAATAGGGTATAAAAAATGGTTACTATGCAGCCTTTTTAAGATAAGATTCTTAATAAAGATTCAGCATGATCAATAGTAATTAACCAGTCCTTAATTTTTCGTGCAAAAACATTATGGTTGTGAATCATTCGGATGGAATATGGTAATTTATTAAATAGCAGTGGGGGTTTAACTTTATAAAAATTAGCAAAATGAGTTGTACGGGCAATAGGTATGTTGACAAAAGCCCTAATATTAATTCGTAAATTTTAAGTTTGATTCTCTGAGTACCTTAAAAACATTCAAATGTCTCATTGGTAGTATGTGAAGTTCTTTAAACAAGGGCCAACTATGAGAGCGACGATTACACCTACAGATGGACTCAATGCTTCGGAACAATGAAAACAGGTCGAAGAGCACTAAAATATGATTCTCCCCAACTGATAATTCCATATTGCAGACTGTGCCAGACCATAATAATATCTTAATACTACTTTATTGGAACAATAATGTTTAATAAGATACAGCTTACGAACAACTAAATTCATATTCGATTTTATAGTTTGTATATGATTCTTCCAGTTTAAATGTTTGTCTATTAAGACTCCAAGATATTTGAAGTTCTTAACTGACTCAATTTTAAAACAATTATCAGAGCATGAGATGGTACTGTACAAATTAATGTTACCACAAGTATGAAGCGGTAGACTAAATTGTTTACAGTCATGCCCATCTCTTAAGGAGATGGCGGAAGAATTTAACATTCACCTCTGTTGGGTGCCGGGGCATAGAGATATTCCGTGAAACTGCAGGGCTGATGAACTCGCCAAAAAGGGAACCAAACTACCTCTTTTACCTGAAAAGGGTTCTCTGGGTATACCAATCTACTTGCAAACTTTTATTCAAGCTATCTGCAATCGAAAGAAAAAACCTTAGGTGGACAAGTAGTAATACGTGTCTAGCGACTAAGCACATCTGGCCAAAGCTGGACCTGGGACGCTCTAAAAGTCTGATCTCACTAAACCGACTGCATATTAGCTCCACTATAGGTGTCATTACAGGGCACTGTCTGATAGGCAAGCACGCATCGAGGCCTGGCATTTATTCAAACGACTTCTGCAGAAGTTGCATGGACGAGGAGGATGAGGAGACTACACTTCGTCTTCTCTGCACATGTCCTGCTCTCTCCCATAAAAGAAATCTCTATTTAGGAGCCTTCTTCCTTACTTAGCTAACACAGATGTTAGAAGTCTATTTCGCTTCATTAGAAGCTCCAAATGGTTTTAGCGAGTAGTGGTCGAAACTCCCAATCCATGTGGTATCACAACGGACCTCATTGGTCTAAGGGTGTTGGCTCTCAGCTAACAGCCACCTTAACCTAACCTTACCTAACATATGAAAACTAAGAATGATCATATGATGGTCAGTAATTTTGTAGTCATAAGCTATACCATTCCAAATAATATTAAAATCTTTATGTAGCCTAGTAAATGTATGGTCAATGCAAGTCGAAGAATAGTCTGTAACGCGAGTTGGATCGTTAGTAATACTTTTTAATCCATTTGACGCCATAAGAAGCAGATTATAGAATTGTTCTCTTTTAAAATTTTCGATAGATTCCAAAAAGGCGCGTACATTTTTTTCTGATTTATTTTTGTGTTTTCTGTAACTCGAAGTTTCTATAACTTGAATTTATTTTCCGGTCCCTTGAGATTCGAGTTAGGGAACTTCCACAGTATCTACATATTAAATTATATAATTTACATACACTCGTCGCCACTTGAATAGGACACCCTGTACACTCTATTTGCAATTGCTTATAACTCGAAAGCGGAATGATAAAATAATGATATTATGTCCGCTATCTTTGCCCAACTCTTCTTTTTTCTCTGTGACAAAATTGCAAGTTCTGGAAAAGAGCCGTTATATGTTTTTTTTATTTTTACGCCACTTGAATAGAACATTCATTTAGTTTGATCGTTATCTTGGCACGCGGACTCATATTATTCGTTAGTCGATTTTTTTTTGTTAGTTCCGACTATTTAATTTGAAAAAAAACTTAAACTGGGTCCAGAAGAAGCATTAACCGAGGCGGAAAAAGGACAAATCAAAGCTTACAAGGACGCTGGCTTATCTATTGCCAAAAAAGCTAAAAAAAATCGAGAGGAGCCGACACGTTATATCCACATTTTTAAGTAATGAGTATGAATATGGAAAAACATGAAAGGCCGGACACAGCGTGCTTAATAATGCGGAAAGGCGACTTATTTTAAGAAAAGCGTCAAATTCTCAGGACTCTTTGGCAAAAATCAGGGATAAATGCGGTGTCAAGGCAAGTCTTACAACTATGCGTTGTGTTATTTCGAAAGTAAACATGTAATAAGACTGAAAATCAAGAAGAAGTCACATTTCAACCCGGTTCGAAAAGAGCAACGCATCAGTTTTTGTCGCGCACACGTGACCTGGACTTCGGAGGCCTTTCCATACTTTCATATCCTTTTTGGACCTCTGCTGTGGATTTATCAACATGATAATGCGCCAATACATACCTACAGCTCGGGTAGTTAAAGCCTATATACAATACACAGCCAAAATCTGAAGCTATTAAGCTGGCCGCCTTATTCTCCAGATTTAAATATCATTGAAAATGTTTGGGGATGGTTGACACTCGAATATTGTTGTCCTGATCCGTATACGTGACACGGATCAGGACAACAATATTCGAGTATACCCGAACTAACCCAAGCCATCGAATTAGCTTGGAGATAGATTTCACTGAATTATTTGGATAATTTGTATACCTACATCGCTTCCAAACCGGATGTGTGAAGTTTTGGAACAGAAAGGTGGCTCAACACACTATTAACTTTTTTTTTTTAATGTAAAATACTCCAATTATGTTAAATTTAAGTTATTATTGGAATAAAAAGAATCAGAAATCTCTAAAATGTTTTTTTTTATTAAATTCTCCTATTCAAGTGGCGCAAATTTTCGACCCCGCATTTTGCTGGTTTTTGATTGATAATGTTTTGTTAAAACTTAAAGCTTTAGCATTAAATCTTCCTTTTGATCAAATTACAGCAATTAAATTAACTTTAATTTACAAAAAAAAAATTAAGTCTCTAGCATGCTTGGTTTGGGAGTAATGAAGGATAGAAAACAGACGTAAGGGATGTCCTATTCAAGTGGCGAGGAGTGTATCTTTATACACCTGATTATTTCGTTAGTCTTTTGAGGATTATTGCAATCTCGAAATTACATTTTCATTTTTACCTACCCAATTTAGATTCAACCTTATCTGCAATACACCTTTTATTGCACAAACAAACTGTAATTATGCAATATCAACAATTAAAACAATGAATAAACAAAATGCCTTTGGTGGTGTATTTTTTATTTTTTATTTCTTTGTTCAAGAACATTATACTAAACTATGAACGAATATAGGTACCGATATATGTACATAATAATAATTTAAGTTGAATAACGAGTGCACTTCAGAATGTCAGTTGCCTCAATTCGGCGAGTTGTAGATACGCCTTTGTACATGGGGCTGATGCACGTCGCCGGCCTTTATTTGCGTAAATAAATAATTGCATCAATTAATTGCTTCAGCTCCAGGGCGATGAACAAAAGCGCTGTTACGATGCACACTCTCCATTATGCATGCAGGAGTGCGGGTATGACACAGCCCACACACTCAGGCGGGAGTGTTCACGACCATTATTTCCAGCGAGATCTGAATGTCATCAGACATCAGACTATGTGAAATGTGTGACACATCTTCAGCCGTGCTCTGCTTTAAGTAAATACCTACAACAAGTAGTGAACACAGTATGCGGGTGGGGTAAGGTCAATGTGGGACTCATTATTATCTGTTCGTCAAGTCAACAATCGCTTGCATTGGGAAACGTACCTACTTTTGTATCTTTTTCAAAATTGTAATAAAAATAAGACCCAACACACCTCGTGGCAAGACGTAATCAAGTGCGGCGGCAACGTAAAACTTTCAGAGAGTATTAACACTAAGGTACCGAACCGAACGACTTCAATGAACTGGGGAACTTGTCAGCAACGAGCTTTGACACTGAGCAGTTAAATAAAGCTCAACAAGAATAAATACCTTTTCTAGTAAGGTATTTTCCTTTTTGTAGGAAACACAAACAATAGAGTATACAATATAACGTGTTCCGCCAAAGCTTCATGGAAAATTTTATTTCATAAGAAAATCCACCTGCTGCGTCAATCTGGAAATAGACCGCTGAATACGACGCATCTGTGCATTTCATGGCGAAGAGAATTATTTAATAGCCTCACTCATACCTAGAGAGCATTTTCGTTTATACACTTGTGTAGTGGTGTGTGCGAGAATAACTGAGAAAATACACTATACTAACGCGTGCATCAAACAACGCGACTGAGAGCGGCTTCAAAAGTGATAACCTCAGCAGTGCGATTTTCCACATCGACTGAAGCTGAAGCTAAAGTGAACACGATCATCAAAAGAGGGTTTTGTGTTGCGCGTTAATATACGACCCCCCCTTTGTAAAAAAAGTAACCTTCTTGCGCGTAAACCGTGGTGCGGGCAGATTTAAAAATAGTTTCAGTGCGCGCGAACTCCAGATTTGAAGTCAACGAATCTACGAGTACACACATCGGTTCGTATATCTACGCGGAACACGGTACACCACGAGGAACAATCAAATTCGTTTATAAAGTGCTTAAGTGAATTTATTAAATCCAAGCGAGACGACTACGCGAGGAATTTATTGACAAAGTATCTGGTCCGGTTCGGGTTCGGTCATCGGGTTGATTGTCTTTCTTCCTCGCTTGAATTCCTTCTAATTTTGTGCTTCCTGTGTAGCGTACTATTAGTTTGTTCTGTTTTTTATGCTCGTCGGAGGAAGTGCGGGCAAGAGTCGCGCGCTTCCCGTTCGTCGTCTTCCCAGACAGACGGTGTCATTACTCGGTCGACCGGTATAGGTGATAACTAGTTCCATTCGTTGTTTTTGTTTCGGTCATCTAATGCACCGAAAGTGTGCACGTTAGCGTTCGACTTGTTTTGGAACAACTTATGCGACTGCGACTGCAACTATGATTGCGAGTGAGTGATACATGCAAGAGTGTTGTGCCAGAACATTCCCACCACTAGAGTGCGCTTTCACTTTCGCAACAACATCTGAAAACCGATCGAAACCAAAGGAGGTTTATCTATTGACTTCCTTGGAGCAAGAGTGCCACCCACCAGCATAAACGGATTATTGATATTGTTGTTTACCCGTATCTGACAAAAATGTAAGCAAAAAATATAATTTTAAATTCTTATTCGGGGGGAGAGGGACATATCTACATAACGTAGGTATATGTACGTTGACTCTTTGTGGCTTTGTGTGTCGTCTTTGTTTCAGAAATTGGCTCTATATTTCTTCACTGAACAGGCAACCCCCAACCACTTGTTTTCTATTTTTGGAACATTGATCTCTCTGCGGAGACAAAACGTGTTCCTAGTATTGCTTGTCGCGTCACACATCTTCTTGAGTAAAGCGAGAGCCATACCCAGAGCAATGTGGTGCGCGATCGTACAGTGGCCGCCTGTAAAAATGGTTGTTTGTACTCATGCAGAGATTTCCACGGTAACAATAGCGGTCGGGGAAGTGACGTGCTTGGCGTGTGTTTTTTTTTATATTTGTGGCGCTTGTTTTAGCTGCTAGAATTTCTTAATTTTTGTTTACCATTGGAAAAATATTTGGACGCTGTCACGCCGATGATGTAATTGCACGCCCTGCTTGTAGCTGATTGATAACATTGTTAAAAGGGCGATAAGGCGCAATTTCGCCTTGGCGCGATGGTCGTACCTACGTATTTAAGATTGTGTTTATTTTATTGAGGTAAACAAGTTTACTCGTGGAAATTCCCAAAATGTTGTCATCTATCTTTGCAATATGTTTTCATTAAGAAGGTTTAGTAGGAATAAACAATTCCATGACTCTGAATCATTTACTGTCCCAAATGCTGTCGACGATTAAGTAGTCGCTAATGAGATGAGTAGACTTGTCTGGTGTCTATTTAAATGTGTTTGATACCTACCTATTTAATATCGCACAGACGAGGCCTTTATATAGATATGTATACATAGATAGTATCTTGTTGATAATATCCGAATCAATTTTTAGTTCGTAAGATAATTGCAAGATGCGTCTCAGTACTTACTCATGCAGTTGTATAAAAGTATGAACGTTGAATTTAAGCCCCCTAGTCCGCCTCAGTAGGGATGCAGTGAAGTGGGAGGGTTAGGTATAATCTCCTTAGTCCAAATCATAACCTCATCGTTAAAGAAAAAGAAGAAGACTTAATGTATTGGCGCATGGCCACGGCAATTCGTGAGCATTAGTATTTTCTGCATTTTGTGGATGACACTGGATTGGGATTAAAATCGTTTGTCCTTCAGCTTTTTGGATTTAAAAGATTTGACAAAGTTTGTGGTTGGCTACGGTTGGTTGTTCCACTCGACTCTCCAGTCTCCACACTTTTTTTTCTTGATGGAACTGTGGTTCGAATTTGACTGCCATAAGCAAAGAAATGCTGCAAAAAGTTAAAGAACCAATCAAGAGTATCTACAAGGTGGCGCAAAAGTCATCATCCTATCGGAAGAACCTATAATTTTTGCAAATGGTGGCAAATGTAAATTCTACTTTGACATTTGTGAAGTTAACTATACAGAAAAAACTTAAGACACCAATTAACATAATCCAAAAGCAGAACCAAAGTTTTTCATTCATAAAAAAAAACATAGGGGCGGGCTACAGTCCGCTTGGGCGAACTGTTGGATACCCTATTCTTATTCCTATATCTCATAAGTGGGCGTGACAAAAATTTAAAGGATTTTATCGAAAAAACTAAGCTTTTGTAAATAAAAACGCTCCCTAGCTCAAACTTTGGTTTTTCAATAAAATTGTTTTATTTAATTGTGGGCGTGTCAGTAGGCGGATTTAAAAAAAATTTAAGTATGAGCATAAAGGGCACCTAGAGAGTATATACTATAAATTTCAGCTCCCTAGCTCAAATTTTAGACTTTTAAAAATAAAAATAAAAAAATTGTGGGCGTGTCAGTGGGCGGATTTTGAAAATATTTACACATGAGCATAAAGGGCCCCTAGAGAGTATATATTAAAAATTTCAGCTCCCTAGCTCAAATTTTGGTTTTTCAAAAAAAATATTTTATTTAATTGTGGGCGTGTCAGTGGGCGGATTTTGAAAATTTTATGTCCCAAGCAGTTCTATGGGCCAAAGATCATATATAAAAAATTTCAGATTTCTAGCTCAAAATTCAATTTTTCCCAAAATTTGTTTTATTTAATTGTGGGCGTGTCAGTGGGCGGATTTTGAAAATTTTATGTCCCAATCAGTTTTATGGGCCATAGATCATATATAAAAAATTTCAGCTCTCTAGCTCAAAATTCGATTTTTTCCAAAATTTTGTTTTTTTGAGTTTGTGGGCGTGTCTGTGGGCGGATTTCAAAAATTCTTAAACTTGATTATTTCGGGACCCTAGAGAGTATATGGTTAAAATTTCAGCTCTCTAGGTCCAGTTTAAAGGCCTAATTTTTGCCGACGGACGGACGGACGGACGGACGGACGGACGGACGGACGGACGGACGGACGGACGGACGGACGGACGGACGGACGGACGGACGGACATGGCTAGATCGACATTACTATAGATGCTGATCATAAATATAGTAACTTTTAGGGGTCTACGGGCAATATTAAGGTATGTTACAAACTATGCGTCAAAATTAATATACCCCTAGAATAGGGTATAATTATAGCGAAAGAACATCGGGTGACAACTTTTGCGCCACCTGACAACTTTTGCGCCACCTGACAACTTTTGCGCCACCTTGTATTTATTAGCATCGATAGTAATGTCGATCTAGCCATGTCCGTCCGTCCGTCTGTCCGTGAGCAAAAATGAGGCCTTTAAACTGGACCAAGAGAGCTGAAATTTTAACCATATACTCTCTAGGGTCCCGAAATAATCAAGTTTAAGAATTTTTGAAATCCGCCCACAGACACGCCCACAAAATCAAAAAAAAAAAAAAACAATTTTTTCGAAAAAATCGAATTTTGAGCTAGAAAGCTGAAATTTTGTATAAATGATTTTTGACTCCTGAAACTGCTCGGGAGATAAATTTTCCAAAATCCGCCGACTGACACGGCCACAATTAAATAAAACAATTTTTTTGAAAAACCATAGTTTGAGCTAGGCAGCTGGAATTTATAATATAGGTACTAGCTGCAACTGCCCGGCTTTGCCCGTGCCCGAGAATTCTATTGGCCAATATGTTCGAGTAGACTTCCTTATAATTGTCTATAGCGGGTATCCGGCGTATGTTGCTGCGCCTAAAAAAAAGAAGACCGATTTTGACCAAAGTTCACAGAAACACTCTCAGGCCAATACCGAAAATAGCCTGATTTGAGCTCAACCGGTGAAAGGGACTGCACGTTTTTCTCCGCATGGCTTAGGCCGCTCACACAACTTCGTTGTTCCGTTTAGGGTAGGTGCTTGTTGTCTGGCAGGCGCCTATGTCACCTTACTTCTGCGAATCAAACAACAAAGCGAAAATAAAAAACCTCGATTGAATCACTTTTCATTCACTTCCACACCGATGTTGGAAAAGCAACTTTCCGATGTCCGATTCACAAAAAAATGCAAAAAATGTCAATAAGAGTTATTTGAATAAAATATTGAACACACGATATCTCAAGAATGAAAGTGCGCACAAATTCCACAATAAGCTTGAAACGTTCGTGTGGTCTCCCTCTTTCATATGCTTGTTCGGATAACAAAATAAGTGACGTCTGTACGGTCTCTGTATCTGCGTCGTAATTTACACGCATACGCACATATGCATGTGTACTCACTCAAATGCCCATATCTCACACACCGATGCAGATATAGCCAAACATAACAACCTCCGTGCAGACGTCGCCTTTCATGGACAAAAATTTCATTGGATTCGGTTAACGCGTTTGGCCAAACACCGGCAACAAACACAAATATGGATTGATTTTTATATATAGAAAATATTACACAAAAAAACTTTTTATTATTTCACTTAAATTTGTTTTTTTTTTCAAAGCACATGATACCTACATATGAAACACACAGTGTATAAATACATTGTCAATTTTTTTTTTCTTTTTTAAGAAACACATAATTTACACACCGATGCAGATACAGACATCGCACATACATAACATCCTTCGTATAGACGTCACCTTTCTTAAAAAAAAAAAATCATTGGAATCGGTTAACGCGTTTGGCCAAACACCGGCAACAAACGCAAATATGGATTGATTTTTATATACATATATATATAAAGAGATATAGATATATTCTCATATCAATTTTAATTCACAAAAACTCACAAAATCGCAATGAAGAAATCCGAATCCGACAGCGCCACCAAACATAAAACAAAATTGGCTTCTCCATTGATCGATAATAGATGGCGTTACGTTGTGTCTATCTGACAGTTCAATTGTGATACGATATGTTACATTCAAATGTGATTCTTTATTTGGTTGTTGCCAAAATAAATAAATACAAAATGAAAAAAAAAACAAATTAAAAAAAAATCGGGAAAAACCTGCCGGAACACGCTGGGTGGTCAAAAAAAGCCATTTTGAAATTTAGATTTTTTTTTCTTCTAAAACCCGTGCTGAGAAAATACCTTTCCAACAAGGTATAAATCATCAAAATCGGTTTGGCCAATCTCGAGTTATGCGGTTACATCGCTTCGGACACTTTCTTTTATATATCGCACCTCCGCTCAAATAGTGTCATAACTCAAACAAATTAGAAAATCCATTTATTGCACCATTACGTCCCCCATACTTCAAACTATTAACTCACAAAGTGTCATATTCATTGTTCGAATATTTGTCCCTAGATGACACAAATATTTCATTGTAATGTAATGCAAAAGTAATGGCGGCCCAAACATTTGAATGTTTTTTTCTCGAAAAAATAATTTTTTGACTTATGACACTATTTGAGCGAGGGTGCGATATATAGATACTGTCTTGTCTATGTGTGTGATAGGAATAAGAATAGGGTATGTTTTTGTTTTTTTTTTTATAGTCGGCAAGCAGATTTAAAAAAAGTAACACTTGACTATTTCAGGCATCTAGAGAGTATATGGTCCATATTTCTTACTCTTAGGGTTCTACGAACAATGTAAAGTTATGTTTCAAACTTCGAAAGCGAAGCAATTGGCTGCTGGCTTTAAGACCGGGATGCAGGCTCTTTGAAACAGCTACGGAATTATAGTCACCCAATCGCAGGAAATAGTAGATTTGTTTAAGCCGCATTTCCAACAGCTGCTAAATGAATATTGTGTAGAGAGAGTTATAGGGTAAGAAGAGAACGCACGTCCTGTCAATGAAGAACAGATTTCACCACCCAGTATAGAAGAGGTTGGCTTGGCTACAAGAAAGCGTATGGACAGTAAGCCCGCCGGATCTGATGGCTTACTAGCGGAGCTTATCAAATTCGGAGGTGATGGTTTGGTTAGGGCATTCACCGAATCCTCAACCAAGTATGGTTGGAAGAAAGCATGCCCGATAACTTGACTATCAGCTTCATTTGCCTCATCTACACGAAAGGCTATCCTCTATCTTGCAAGAACTATCGAGGCATATCCCTACAAAATGCCGTTCTTATATGCTATCCAACTATCCAACGTACTGTGTGAACGTCTCAATCCGTTATGCAACACACTAATCTGCACGTACCAGTGTAAGGTACAACTGAGGCCCAGTGATAGAAAAAGGGAAGGGAGGCAGGAAACAGTTCGATCTTTAGTCAAATTGAATCTGGTTTATTTTCTCAAAATGTTTCGCTTATATACAAGGTGGCGCAAAAGTAAACCTCCTATCAGAAAATGCTGTAAATTTTGCGATTGGCCCCTAATGTCAGTTCTGTTTTGACATTTGTGTAGTAAACACATGCGAAATACACGTTAATAAACAATGTTACGCTACACTGCTCCGGAACGCGAAATATTGGTGACTATTTATTTGAGCAATAATCGGTCGGTGACTTTGGCACAACGTGAATTTCGTCGCAGATTTCCTACCCGTCCAACGCCTACTGGTGAAACACTGCGACGTTTAGCCGCTCGCCTCGAAGAGACTGGCACAACACGAGATGCTGCCAGGCGTGGCAGACCTCGGAGTAGCCGTTCTGCAGAGAATATTGCTGCTGTAGCCGAAGATGCCATGGAAGCGCCGTCGACATCGACCAGACGACGTGCCACGCAAATGGGTATCAGTCGACGGTCTTTACAGCGAATTTTGGTACAAGATTTGAAAATGTTTCCGTACAAAGTCCAGACGGTGCATCAGCTGTTAGCTGCTGACCGCCAATCGCGTCTAACATACGCTCAAGCCATCCTTAATCACCACCAAGAGGAAGATGATTTTTCATCAAAAATAATCATGAGTGATGAGGCCCATTTCCATCTTAGCGGGTACGTAAATAAGCAAAATTTACGCTTCTGGGGCACTGAAAATCCGCGTGTAACCCACGAAGAGCCATTGCACCCACTCAAAGTCACTGTATGGTGTGCTGTTTTCGCTGGAGGAGTCATCTGACCTTTTCTCTTCGAAGACGTCGCGGGCCAAACGGTTACTGTGAATGGTGAGCGCTACAGAGCAATGATCAACGAGTTCTTTTTGCCGCAACTTGATGAATTGGGATTGGAAAACATGTGGTTTCAACAGGACGGTGCAACGGCACACACTGCACGTGCCACAACCGATATGCTGAAGGATGCATTTCCCGGGCGCCTAATCTCCCGTTTTGACGATTTGCACTGGCCAGCAAGATCGCCTGATTTGACTGCTCCAGACTTCTTTTCTTCTTAAAGACAATATCCGTCAACAATGTGAGGACCTATCGCCGGAAGTTTTGGCCAAAGTGATGGAAAATGCCATAAAAAGGGCTCATATGACAATCAACTGTGGCGGCGGCCATTTACATGATATCATATTCTCGACTTGATGTAAAAAAAATTAAAAGACCAAATAAAAATAATCCACAAGAAGAATCAAAGTTTTTCTTTTTTTTTTTAATTACAGCCAAAAAACATCGGAAGGTTATTTTTGCGCCACCTTGTACTATTTGACCCTCCTTAGCAGTCCCAAGTATTATTCAATACAACGTTTGATCGACTGACCTACAATTGAATTGTCTGATTACATTTTCGTATACACCCAATATCTGTCACACGGGAGCAATGACTAATGCACAACACTTGTATCGTATATTAGATGTTTGTTTACAAAATTTGTTTACAAAGCATGGCCACTAGGTCACTCGTTATCGGTTTTGTGTTTTGCTTGGTGACTTTATTTTCCGTTAAATGTCGATGTAATCTGACTCTGCGTTACGTATGTGGGTACACTTCTGGCCCGAAAGATCGACAATAGATCAAATGTGCACACTGAGGCAAATCCGGTGATGGCCGAATATATGATACCGGCAAAACTGATCCAGTTATGTCGTGTGACACTTCTAAACACGCGGTGTAATGTTTGGAAGCAGCTCTTCCGAATTATTCCAAACCTGCATCGGATTTTGGCAAGGAGATGCGGTATCATGTGACTTCTTCAATCTTATTCTGGAGAAAATAATGCGAAGGGCAGTGTTAACACGATGTCGACATCATCGGCCGTTCCCATTCTGCCGTGTAAGAGACTTTCAGGGCGATTGAAGAGCAGGCGAAATTGTTTGGTCTTGAAGTAAATGAGTTCAAGACTTTTTTTTCGGGGTGCGAGGCTTTCTACACTGGAGCACTCAGACTCAATACTGGTACATTGTACTACCAGGAAGACACACCACTTTTACTGTGTAAATTAACTCGTTTTCCTAAGAAAGACGAGTAGCCGTTTAAATGATAAGAAGCTTAGGTTTACAGCACTCACCACATCAGCACTAAATACCTGTCACCTGATACGAGCAAGAGCAGGACAATCACGGACGAAATGTTCCGCAGTGTCGTCGCTTTCTCTACATACGCTTTCTACCCATATATGCCCAGAACTTTTTTTTCTTTTACAACTCATCATGTTTGGTTATTATGGTGTATATCCATATATAAATAAGTTCATAAAGTTAGTTTGAAGTTTTTTTTAACTTAGAAGTGTGTTTTGGGCATGGGTCGTCAACGACCATTTGGGCACATATTGTTCCTTTATGCTAGAACTGAATTGAGCGCCAAAAGCGATGTGAGAAAAACGCAACAAATAAAAAAACAAACATACAAGCTATTTTTATTACAAATACATATTACATATAACAGAATTTGTACACTTTTTTGACTACGGTAGAAAGATCTGAATACGTAAATTTCAGACATGAAATTCAACAAAACATTTGTCATGAAGATGGTCATCACATTTTCTGCATACTTTTGTTTATTTTGTTTTTACAAACAGCATATAGTATGCGAATTTGGCCAGTAAGAATCATATGATCTGAAGATGATTTGCGAACTGCAGCAGGAACTGTTCTAGCAACACTTTGGCACGGGTCCAGGTTGTGATCTCATTGTTCCGTGTTTCAAAAGTAAGGCCCTGGCGATACTACTACGGAATTCAAGAGTGTCGACATTTGCCCCATATGATTTGGCTAATAGGGCAGCATTATTTACTGCTACGAGTACATCGATAAGCCAAAATAATAAAGGTATGTACCACTTTTTGCCTCTTATACCAATGCGATATGTTCCTACATTGGCATCAAGTCGATCTACGCCTCCCATATATTTATTATACTGACTGGTGACATTTGGTTGATCAATATCTATTCTTGCTTTAGCCGCCACCGAATATGTTTTGGCTTTTTGTACCGGATGAACGCCGTACTCATTTGACAACAGTGTCACCCCACTATTATCATTCCACCTAACTGCACACATGTTGTCATTAGTGTCAAGTTTGAAATCATAAAAACCCCTTTGTTTTTGCAAAGTCTAACATCCAAAAAGGGCAATTGTCAACTCGATTTTGGCGAACTGTTCCAGTGACTTTTACATTCTTTTCACTCAAGTTGCTGAGCAGCATAGAAGATGTAAAAAAGTTGTCAACAAACAAAGTATCCGGATACGTTTTCTTTATTATCCTAGTTAGCTTCGTAACAACATGTTCACCCAGCCCTATTCCTGCATCCGTCCTTTCAGAGCGACCTTGATACAAATCTACTTGCAGACAGTATCCTAAGCGTGTAGCACTATAGCTGCCACCCAAGCTTTGAAACCAAAGCGAATGGGCTTACCACGAATATGTTGTTTACAACCATGTCTACCATAATATGGTACCATGGACTCATCAATGCTTATATTCTTCTCAATTGGAGCATACAACAGAAATTATTCATTCAAAAGGTCAAATATCGAGCGAACCTTTCCCATTTTGTCACCTTGAGGTAGATTTTCATTATCGGCGACATGTAAATATCGAAATATCTCTTCAAATCGATTGCGCCTCATCGACTTGGACACAAGGACGTTGTGTGTATCCTCATTCACTTCCCAATACATTCGGGATATTTGGTTCACCATTTTCAGGATCTTCATTGCAGTGTGAATTTATAATCAATTCAGCCGGAGCAAGTAACTGCGCCCTGGTGAATCTGTCAGCATCGATATCTTCTTCACCACCTGAATCGCCATCGGATGATGTACCATCTCCAGGAGGATCGACATAGACATCAACTTCTCGAATATTATTATCATCCCCTAGTGCATCGATAATGTCTAGTATTTCATTGGTAAGGAGACTACGACGATACCTGAAAAGTTCAATATGTAGCAACTCAAATGCCCCATGGTCGTTTTCGACCCATGCAATTTTCACCGTGAAACTCTCAAGTAATAATAAAGTCAATCGGTTTCTGTACATATGTATAGATCAGACTATAACATTCTTGTAATAAATATATCAATTTTATGGCGAAAATATAAAAAAGGACCTAAAATACTTACATTTTAGAACTCAAGTCAACAATCTTTCACCACAACAGAAAACTCACTTTTGTAATTGCATTTTTTTCAAACGAGTTGAACCAAAAAATTTGCCGTCTACCTATTTAAAGTATCAATATACTCTTTCATATTGCAAATACTCATATTTCTTTGCAATTCTTCATTTGTGTTATTGTTTGCATGACAATTCGCAGAAAAAAGGTAAATGGGTCGTTTTCGACCCACTGGGCATATATGGGTTAAGATGCTTGGCAAAAGTTTAATGGCCGACAGACTTAATACATGCTATCAGCAAACAATACAGTCTAGGACAAAACCTCACTTGCATCCTTGTGTTAAAAGTTATTTTACCAAGAGATCCTTAGAAGAACAAAAAAAGGTCTTTCAAGCCCGGAAAAATAATATTTTTTCCAAAACTTCCTGCGCGTGTGCATGTTGATATGCGGTATTGCGTTAGTCACAAAAATGTCGAGTACACAGCATGTGGGATTTGTGGCTCACTTCTGACGTAAATGCCGCATGTACATGCGGCTTTCGCATTTCGTGTACTCGCAGCATAAGCATTAGTGCTTCAAAAATAACGTTAATTTTAGCATAGGTTTTGTTTTTCTAAAAATCTAGATTCATCCCCTTAGAAACAATAGGGCAAAGTTGCTAAGCAGGTCTTCAAGGGTTTAAAATGAATAAATAGTTCCAAAATTATTTATTTATTTTTTTTATTTATTTATTCATCTACCAGCTAGAACGCCTTAATAGATTTCGCATACAAATAATAAAGGTACAGGCAGTAAATATAAAATTACAAAAACTTAATAATAATATACGTTAATAAATTTAAAAATTTTGTCATTAATTAAGAAAGTTTGAAGTTAGTGAAGCAGTAAGAGCGTTGCATTTTAACAAATCCCGATTTGAGGTTAAATCCAGGTTATTACCGACCGAATTAAACAAATAGATGCATCGAGTTCTCGGTTCAGATAAACCATAGTTTGTTCTATGTGCCGGAGGTAAATGTCTGTCCCTTAGTACACTCCTTGGTGCATAGAATGGTAGACTAAAAAGAAGTTCACTACAATTAATTCTGTTAGAGATAATACCTTTGAGAAACACCAACGACTGCATCTTTCTCCTAACTACGAGAGTATTAAGGCCTATCAATAAGCAGGGACTTTTATAAGATGGAAGCTCAAAGTCCTTATTAAATCTCTTCAGAGCAAGGCGACGACCGCGTGTCGTTGGCCAGTCCCATCTACAGAGTTGAGGTAGATAATAGTACGTGGTATCACAATTGACCTAAATTGGTCTAAGTGTGTCGGCTTCTGCCGACAGCCACTTAAACCTAACCTAACCTAAGGCGAGCGAAGCGTTTTTGGACCCGTTCTATTCGAGAAGAGTGGACACCATAAAAAGGATCCCAAATTACACAGCAGTACTCTAATCTGCTTATTAAAGAGCAGTAAAGAGTTTTTAGTACGAATGGATCCCGAAAGTCTTTACAATTTCTTCTAATGAAAGCCAGAAGGGAAAAAGATTTATAGACAATGTAGTCGATATGCAAATTGAAGGATAACGTGCTATCGAACAAAACCCCAAGATCTTTAACTTCAGATACTCTACTAAAAGCAACACTTCCATCTTCGTATGAGTGAAGCAAGGGACTATGAGAACGGGAAATCGTTCAAACTTTACATTTAGGCAAACTAAGCTCCAAATCGTTTTCGAAACACCATTGTAAAAATAGGTTCATCTCAAGCTGGAATGTTAAACAATCCGAGAAGTTGCTGACTTTACAAAACATTTTGAAATCATCTGCAAATAACAGACACTGGCACCTTGTGAAAAGCTGAGCAATTTCATTTACAAAGAGTACAAATAGCAACGCCCCTAAATGGCTTCCTTGTGGGACACCAGAAGTTGCGGTTACCACGTTCGAGACAAAAATACAACACATCAACCTGCACACCGCCTTCGATCGAATTAAGACAGACTTTAGAAAATAGGGCTAAGTTTGTCGAGGTAGAGCGACCGGAAACAAAACCAAGTTGCATAGGAGATAAATGTTCCTTTACATTGAAATACAATTTTTCCTTAACGATTTTTTTGAAGAGCTTTGGGATAACTGAAAGCTTGCTTATAGGCCTATAGTTTTCAACTAAATGTTTTTGCCCGCTCGTATGAATAGGCGATATATGAGCAATCTTCCGTCCAGAAAGTCACCAGTAGAAAGTGAAAAGTTGAAAATCAATTTCAACGGCAGGAATAGTGTAGACGAACAGTTTTTCAATAGAACGGGATGAAGCAGGCGGGACCAACACCTTTGTTAGTATCAATACTATTAAGGGCAAGAAGAAGCGAGCTCCAAGTTGCCAACATCAGTGATGGTACTAATATGGCTAAAACAAAAATACACTGCATTATTAGCGGGTAAAACATTAGAAGCGAATAATTTGGCATAATGATCAACAAACAGCCATTAAGTGAATTCTTAGCTGTCAAACTCAATCACATAAACATTAAGTATCACTAAAATCGTAAAAAACACAGACCTGCCGTTATTCCTATTTTCATACATTTAATTAGTTTCCGCATGGCACCGGTTAAATAATTTACTTTAAGCGAACTTTGATGGGATAATTTAGCAACATGTACATCTGGCTTTTTATTCCATGTGTGAAATTATGTTACACATAATAGAAGATCTGTAGTCGCGTTGCATCGCAAAGTTTTTTGTTGGCTTGTTAATAGTTCCACAAAAAATCGTCTTACTGTTATATTTTTAGCAACACTTATATTATTTGTAGACTGAGATTGAACAATACATTTTTAAGATGTATCTACCGCACTTGTATCGGAAACTGCACAGACGTCAAGTACCTATAAACAAACAAAAATGCTAAATTTTCTTGTAAACAAAAAACACTTAAATAAAAAGTAGCGAAACTGGATTTTGTGAAAATAAAAAGTATTAAAAAATTCTTTTCACATTTATCGTTTCGCTAAATGCCGATAAAATGTGTGTTTTTTTTTTAATTTACCGTCTTTATATAAGTAATGATACATACACAGGTATACACATTAAATTATATTTTACAGCCTCAAAGTGGGTGATTTGAAGCAACAGTAGAAGGCAGATTTATTGACCCAGTTTCTAATAGGACGATATCTTTATATTGAATAACAAAGCATTTTTTTTTAGATTTTCTACTTTGGAATTAGAATTGGATCGATGTGTAGGTACACGTATATACATAGGCAAGTAGACATGGTCGCTTATCGTGTCATTAGTCCGATTAATATAAGCTGTTTCAATAACCCGTTGATAAAAGCTATACAATCTATTTACCCAGCTTAATAGAATACATACATATATTTATTTATTACTAGCAATAATCATTGCGCAATGATTACGACTCTGAAAAATATAATTCAAATATATGAATATTAGAATTCACTTTAACCTTGCTATAAAAGAGATTGAAAAGGGTTAAAAGGTACTGCAACTATTAGATAGATAAACTGTTCGTAACAAGAAGTAGTGGTACGACGATAGTAATCGGTAAGGTCGTAACTAAGCAAATATTTATAAATAATCATTAATAGGTATGACTAAAATAAATGAGCAGCGTAGCTTAGACAACCTGCAGATGATGATGCATTTGTAACGTACGGCTGAAACATAATGTGCAATCAAGAGACGTGCGGCAAGATATTTTTTTATGTAAAATGACACATTGCTTACTGCATGTCACTTCTTGATGCAAGTTGTCTCTATTTCTAATCTCGATGCACCAATTGTAGTAGAAAAGCACAATTAAGTACAATTTTTTCGGATTGACGTTTAGTGCTGTGAAATTCTATGACAATACCTAATGTCTTCGTTTCTTTGGGCGTTCAGTGATATTTAGGTCAGGCACAAGGCATACTGAATGAAGGCAATTTCTTACTAAACATGTGTTCCATGTGCTTTGCGTGCATGCGTTGCTGCTGCACATGTGTTTCAGCCATTAGTATATACACAAATTTATACAAATTGGGTAAATATTCAATATGGTGGTCCAGAGATACAGACAAGTATAACTGAACTGTTTCAAAAGGCATGGTAAGAAAATAAAATACCAACAGGAGGGAAAGAAAATCTGATAATACCAGTCGACAAGAGGGCTACGAATGAAACAACTACAGACCGATAACCTAATTATCTAACAGCCGAATTAATAAAAATTACTTAACTTGCTTCTAATTCACAAATTAACTGAAGGGTCTTTCATCAGCGACTTGACAACTTCAAACTTTCAGTGTGAACGCGCCCTTAAACTGATTACCGAACTGTCAATGTCAAAATATTTTATCAACATTTTCATCATGGTGAACGTTCGATACGTTGAACCCAATTTTCGATTATTTGGCCGCACATTTTGACCGATACGGCCGCTATTTCTCGTTCAATATTGGTTTTCAGCTCCTCTAACGTCGCGCTTGTTGCCATAGACCAATGATTTAATGTAGCCCCATACAAAAAGTCTAGAGGCGTTAAATCACCGTTTCTCGAGATAACACGTTCGCCGAACTGTGACTTCAATAACTCGATCGTTGCACCCGCTGTTTGGGTTGTGGCACCGTCTTATTGGAACCACATATCACTGATGTTCAATTCCTGCAATTGCTCAAAGAAATAACGTTTCAACGAGTCAGCTTGATCTTGTAAAGGTGTAGGCCAAGATCCTTACGCAAAATTCGGTATAATGTGGTCTGGGAGAGGCCCAATTCTTGAGAACGCTGTGAAATTGACTGATTTGCCTCTACGGCAGCAATATTCTCCACATTTCGGGCAAATCGTAGTCTCACTGGCAAGCAGCATCAAGCAGCGAATATTCTGACTCCAATTTTTTCACTAGACTATGAATTACATGTTTACTGGGACGAGAATTCTGGCCGAAAATTGGCGTTAACGCTCTTAAAGTTGCGACCACCGATTTCGGAATAAATTTTAATTATTGGTAAACGTTGTTTTTGTATTTGTATTTTTATTTATTCATTTATTATAACTTAAACATTACTTAACAATTATTATAAATGGAATAATAGTTATCATTCCTTAACTTAAAAGTTTGTGGTGAATGACACATATAGATTTACATTTCAGGTGATATCTGATGTTCGGTGACAATCAGTATTAATTTATTTAAATCACATTTTTTTAGATTGGATAAATAAAGTTAAAAAATTTAGTGATATTCGATTATAAACATAACAATTCATTAATAATAAATTATGTAAATGTGCTGTTGATGAGAAAAAATTATAATTTAAACAAAGGATTCAATACTTTCATAGCTTAACGTAAACAACCAGTCTTTAACATTTTTAATGAAACATGAAAAACAAAACGTGTCTCTTATATTTAAATAAGGGCAATTTATTAAAAAATGTGGAGCCGTATATGTATAAAAATGAGTAAAGCGTGTTCTATGTGCAAAAGGTACATAAACTAAACTAATATTGTTAACCCGCAGATTGTACATTTGTATGTTCCTACTGGGAATATTTCCGCTTTGTTTGAAGAACACTCTTAGAACTTTAAAAACATTTAAATGTCTAATTGGCAAAATACCCAAATTTTTGAATAAAGGCCAACTCTCAGCTAAACGATTTTTATTTGAAACAATTCTTATTAAATGTTTCTGAGCGATTAATAAGCATCTAACGGTGTTAGTATACGAACCTCCCCAGCTTGTTATGCCGTACTGCAACTTTGAGTGAGCAAGACCATAATAGATAGTTGTTAAAACTTTTTGAGAACAAAAAACCTTTATCAAATACATTTTACGTGGACGTTGACGTTTCTGTCAAATTTTGGTAAAGTTTGTTTTAAAGCTACTCCTAAAAAAGTGCGTAATTTGTCAAGTTCTATAAGTTAAATAACGTTGAAAGTCGAAAAAGATTATCATAAGCACAGATAAAGTAATCTTATATTAATCAAAGTGAGTTCTTATCGCAATTAGATCTACAATTAGCAAAAGCCTGTGAGCCTACATTCCCACACACATAACCTCATTCTATATGTCCGAGGAGAAAAAAAGAAAACTCTTCCAAACATCCCCTGAAACATTCAACGTCCAGAAAAAAACTCAACCCTTTCCAACGATGGCAGAAGAATTGGTTGGTTCCATGAAAAAGTCTGATCTTTTCCAGTTGTTTTCTGATATGCTCGATGAAAAAATGAAAGATACCGCCAAGAAAGCCGACTTTGAAGCAATCACAAACGTAAACAAACAAATCATGGAACTCAATTCGCAACTATCTACGAAAGTCACAACGTTAGAAAAAAAATACGAGCTGCTAGAGAGCCAAATTGAAGAAATCCAAATAAAAAGCACCGAAAATAATCTCATATTACGAGTTAAACCTCAAGAAGGCAAAGAAGAAAGGGATATCATCAAAAATATCTGCTCAAGCTTAATTCACCCAGCACCACACACTGACAACCTACAGATTCAAGAGATACGATCCAATAATCACACTGTTAAGAATTTCATCGTGAAACTTAAATCTAAACAACAAGTTATTACAGCACTAAAGGCATCAACGACATTGCGTGGCACGGGTGTCACCATCGCAAAGGATCTCCCGCTGTCAATACGCCAGAAACGAAATAAACTTTTAAAGATACGAAGTAGTCTTATTGAAGTTAACCCCCAAGTTAAAGTTTTAGTGCGTGATGACAAGATGTTTGTTGATAAAAAAGTTTTTCGCTGGAGCCCAACACAGGGAATTCTACATAACAACAACAATGCGATTCTAGAACTTAATAATATTTACAACACCGATCTGAGCAATCAGTTGTGTTTTAATGTGGAGATGACAGATGACACCAATATTTTCAAGCAAAGAGCGACATCTACCCGTCACCTCAGAAGCAATATAGCAGCAGGGACATCAACCAGTTCATATAGGGCATAGGCCAGAATTACCGTCTGTCCAACAAAAAAAAGTCAAATATTAAAATCAAATAAAATTAAAATTTTAAGTTATAATATATCAAGGCTTAAAAATAAGGCAATATACGTTAATTTTTTTGAATTTATAAATAAGTATGATATTGTGTTTCTTTATGAAACATTTTTAGAAAATGAAGAACATAAACTTTATCAAAATCGTTTTATGAATTTCAAATTTGTTTGGATTCCTGCTGTTAGACATTATACGAGAGGAAGAGCAAGTGGAGGATGTTTCTTCGGATTTAAAAAAAAACTCAGCAACATATTCTGCGAATTTGAAGGTATAGATGAGGCCAAAGTGTTGAAAATAATCGTGGACTCAACGAAATTTATTATACTGCCAACATATATTAATTGTAACCATTGGGAAACGGACTTTGATAAACTAAACAGAGTTCTTGAGCGCTGCAACTACGATAACATAATGGTTATTAATGATCTCAATGCCAGAATTGGAAAGGTAGAGGGAAGAGAGAATCGATTTGCAGGAAAAGTAAGAGATTCCAAAGACTCCACTACAAACTCAAGGGGTGCAAAACTGTTAGATATGTGTGATACATTTGGATTCCGAATTATGAATGGCGTTAGCTGCTCGGATAAATATGGAGAGTACACATTTGTAGGGCAACAAGGTTGCTCAGTCGTTGACTACTGTTTGATAAGGGGTACATGGATCTCCATGATAGACGACTTTGAAGTTTTGTGTGAGCAATACTCAGATCACTTGCCAATCATAACAGAATTTGGAACTGTACCTATTGAACAACTAGAAACAAGATCTATCCAGGCCCCCCGTAAAGTAAGGTGGAAAAACTCAAACGCAATGGAATATCAAACTAATCTGGATCGTATTTTAATCACAGATGAACAACTAAGTATTTCCGAAATTGAAAATATAGTCAGAAGATCATACCCGTCAAGCAGACAGACCCATAAAAAAAGGTTGGTATTCAAAGAGAAATGGTTCGACGATGAATGCGAAAAAGCAAGGCGAAAATCCTTCGGATGGCTTAAGGTTTTTCGCAAGACTGAAAATAGCTATTTCAAAAGTCTTTATATCCTAACAAATGCAAATTTCAAGAGGATATGTAAAGCAAAAAAGCGAGAATTTCTTAAAAATGAGGCTCTTAAGCTTACATGCTGCAAGAACACAAAAGAATTTTGGAGTGCGATAAACAAATTCAACGGCAAAGAACCACAAATAAGTGTACAATTGAGTATGAGTTTATTAATGGACCATTTTAAAGCTATACTAAATCCAATACCGAACTCATTTCCAATTCACTATGCAATTCCATCTACGTCGAATGATATTTTGGATTCGCCTTTCACTTATGATGAAGTTTTGAGAGCACTCGAAAGTCTCAAAGACAGAAAATCACCAGGTCCAGATGGAATCCCTATAGAACTATTCAAATACTCGTCAGCTAACCTCAAGGCTAAATTAACAATATCCTTTAATGAAATATTTGACACAGGCAATATACCACATCAGTTCAAGGAGGCATTGATCTTACCTGTTCATAAAAAAGGGAATATAGACGATCCGATGAATTACAGAGGAATATCCCTTCTAAATTCGTGCTATAAGGTGTTCACTAAACTTTTAAATAACCGATTGACGCAATGGATGGAAAACAAAAAACTTATTCAAGAAAATCAAGCTGGTTTTCGTATTGGTTATTCCACCATAGACAATATCTTTATATTGCAAAACATCGCTGGCACATATATTGAGCAGAATAAGAAATTATTTGTTTTTTTCGTTGATTTCAAGGCAGCTTTTGACACAATCGATCGAAGAACACTATTTTACAAACTTTATAACTCTGGAATAAGTTACAAATTTGGGAAACTGCTAGCAAACATGTACGAGGGAAACCAATCGGCAGTATGGAGTGGAACTGAAGCTTCAGAATGGTTCGAAGTTAAAATGGGAGTGAGACAAGGATGTGCGTTAAGTCCAAATCTTTTCTCTATTTATATCAACGACCTTATAGACTTTCTTCCAGGAGGCATAGATATGGCCGGGATGTTGATAAAGGGTCTTTTATTCGCAGATGACGTTGTCCTATTCGCACATTCTCCAGAAGCACTTCAACTAATGATTAACCGGCTTTATGTGTACTGCCAAACATGGAATCTTACTGTAAACTTAGAAAAATCGAAAGTACTTATATTTAAAAAAGGATCTGGAAGAATATGCAGAAATGAGAAATGGCATTTTAACAGAGTACCCATCGAAGTCGTCAAAACCTTTAGATATCTTGGTGTGACATTTACCAGTAATCTAAATATGGAACCCCACCTGAAAGACAGGCTATTAAAAGCAAAAACTGCAATATGTGCTACGTGGAAGAGATGTTTTTCAAATAAACTAATTGATCATAACGTGAAATATAAAGTGTTTACTGGAGTCGCAGAATCCATTATGCTGTATGCAGCCCAATCCTGGGGGTATAATCATCATGAAACGGTAGAAAAACTCTTAAGGTACTACATTAAAAGATGTTTCCGGCTACCAAGTACAACGCCAGATTACATGCTAATAATTGAGACAGGATTGTCACCATTATATGTGAAAACACTAAAACTTCATGTAGATTACATATTGAAAGTACTAGAGCTACCAGAACAAAGACTAACAAAAAGAATTGCCAGGAAAATAATAGATAAAAAAATTCTTTGGTATAGAAAATTGGAGGATCTCGCGAGCTACTATGGAATAGAAATTAATCTTGTGGAAACCGATGGCAGGTCTTCAAAGGAAACGCTTTACGAACTCATTTCAAAAGTGGATACGCAATACAGAGAAGATTGTATTAATAAGGCTGCTTCCTCAGTACATCGTGCGATATATATAATCTTCTGAATCATAATCTATGTGAAAAAAACTACTTCAACAACGCTAACAATCAAGAAAAGATAACAATAATATTTAAAATAAGAGGAGAGCTCATTAGACTAAATTATGTCCCACACCGTTCCGATCTACCGATTTACTGCAGTCTTTGCAATCGGAAAGAGAAGATGTCATGCACTTTATTGGTAGGTGTCCTGTTCTTAAAGAAATTCGAAGAAGTTATTTTGGCAGCAACGTTCTATCTGGGGTTGAAGTCATAGCACTCCTCAACTGCGAAAGAGATACAAATATACTTTTTAACTTCTATAAAACAGCAATAACTTATAGAAATCAAATTATAAATGAAGAATTTTAAGTTAGAAACAATTGAATACACAAATTAATCCTACTTATAATTTTTTTTAATTCTTTATCAAGCAAATTAACTATATACAAATCAAACTATTTATTTATTTGTCGAAAACATTTAATGTCAATCGGGCAGACGGCTTAAGCCATGCTTCAAAGATTTATGTATAGAAATAGAATGTAACAAATGAATGAATGAAACAATAAATCAAAACTATCTATCTATCTATCTATCTATCTATCTACATTTTACGTGTGACCAACAACAAATAAATTTTAATCATTTGAATATGAGTTTTCCAATTTAAATTGAAATCAATCACTACACCTAGGTACTTAAAGGTTTGAACCGTTTCGACTTTGAAGCAATTTTCAGTGCAACGCACATTTGCTGTAAAATTACGCTTTCCACACTTGTGTAAAGGTAATGGAAACTGTTTACAATCATCAGCGTGAAACCATAAATTGTAATCATTTAGGACATTCCTAGATACTTTAAAACGCATCTATTTAGTTTTCTCGCTGATAATCAATTTGTGGTAAGTAAACCACAACCTTAAGATTTCAAGGTCTTCATTAATCATCGCAATGCCTTCGAAAACATATTCAGATTGGTATGTTAGAACTATATCGTCCGCAAAAGCAGTTGAATCACCATTTAATTTAAGTTTAAAAATAGAATTAATGTATATTAAGAAAAACAGAGGGCCAAGTACATATCCTTGATGAACACCGTTTATTAGTTGCCTAGGTTCACTTGAGATCCCACCAATAATGACCTTTTGAGTTATATTTCTTAAATAAGATGTAAGCCAGTTGAAAATGTTACCACGAAAACCAACATTAAAAAGCTTAGCAAGCAAGATATCGTGGTTCACCAGATCAAAAGCTTTTGTCATATCAAGAAATAGTTCAAAAGTTGATTTGTTTTTATTTAAACTTCCGTAAAGCTGACTACACACCCGTAAGATGGCATCCTCAGTTGACAAACCTGCTCTAAGACTAAACTGATTTTTACTAAAGAAGTTAGACTTATCCAGAAATGAAACAATTCGGACCTTAAGTAACTTTTCAAAAATTTTGGAAAAAGTCGAAGTGTTCCTTCGTGTACTTCACAAATGTTGATTTTACTGAATAGTTTGACATTGAAATTTCGGTAGTCGGCTTAAGGGTGCGTTCACACTGAAAGTTTGAAGTTGTGAAGTTGCCAATGAAAGACCCTTTACTTACAAAACTTACAGGACGTTTATAAAGTTTATGTTTGTTTTTATGGGATATGAAAGTGAATGTAATAAATAGAATAACACATTAAAATTATATACATATTGACTAAAAATACTGTCGTCTCCCTTCGACGGATACCGTCCTTCACCGGACAAATTTCACAGTCACGTTCAACAGAGGTTTTACTGCATACGCGTGCGCACTGGCTCATAACATAAACTCTCCAGGGACCCAAAATTATCAACTGCAAAGGTTCTTAAAGTCCGCCCACTGACTGTCATTTTAAAAAAAACCTTTAATTGAAAAAGTCCAAGGAAATGAATGTACTATTTTGCATAAAGTATGTCGATAAATTCATTCTTACCAATTCCCTAAAGTTGTTTGTCATGCCCACTTTTTAGGGGCGTTTTTTTTACCAAAAACAATGTTTTTTCGATAAAAATCCTTAGAAAAACGTAAAAAACAGTTAATTATAACAAAATATATAGACAATATCTTTGTTAACAGTTCACCCATACTTAAATTGTTAGTACGCCAACTTTTTGGGGGATAGGAATAGCAATAGGGTGTCCAACGCTTTCCTTATGATTTTACAAACCATTGGAGTCACTTTATTTAAGAACTCCAGATAATTGCACTTATTTACTCGTATCTTCAAAAAGATATTAAAATCGCGAAGAGATGTTTCTTGCAGTTCCTTCAATAGTTTGGTATATCCAAATTCATTTCTTTTTTTAAACAAAAGTCGCTTCTTCCCCCTCTTTTGTATTTCCTTAAATGCTAAGGCAATCAAAATTACAACACAAGCCAAGTCCGTATTTTTTTTGTAAAACAAACACAACAACGATGTAGTGCCGAATGAGTAGTGCGCAGACTGCATGAATAGTTTGTGTCGGAGTAGCAGTTGTTGTGTCAAATACAGGAAGATATGGCGATCCTATAACACAAATGGAACTGACGTTCTAATAGATAGAACCCGACATGAGATTGCCTTAATAGTGGCAATTAGCACCGGTTATTGGAAGCGGGTGGCAACAGTGCAGTAGTAGTGTATCACTTGATCTCCCTAAGCAACTTAGACAACAACCGTGGAGAAAAATCATACAAGAAAACAAGAAAACACTCTTTCCTATCTCTCTATTTTTTTGTAAAGCAAGTGACACCAAAAAGCATGCAATGAAATATGCCATTGCTAGGTGTCACTTGCTGTTTACAAATGCTTGCGCTGTATTCATAGCACAATCAGGGTACTGTAACATTTACGGTAAAAGCATAAGCAAATTATAAAAAAAATCACAATATCGAAAACCAGATCCTGAAAATCCCCAATCCTGAAAACCCGAAAAATTCTCGAAGTATTACAAGAACATCCGAAAAACGCAGTAGTCGGTATGGAGGATCATGCCGTCCCCTGCAACCCCCTGCTGGGGTCACTGTTGGAGTGGGAGTAGGTGCGAGGTTGGATATATGCAAATTTTAAATTTGCTATACCTAATTTTTCCGGAAATTGGATTTGTGGAATTTTATTGTTTTCGGGACTAAGTTTGTCGGGATTCTGTCCGACTTCCCATCAATACTCAATTCCTTAACTTCACAGGATGGAATTGAATGCACATTGACACCATAGGCCACTTAAGTGGTGGTATCCAAACGGCGCTAATTGTGCCTTTGTATCTTAATATCTTTGGATATCATCCTGCAAGTACTGGAGGTGGCTCTGAAGAGTTGCTCGTATTTGGTATACACCTCTCTTGCTTGGAGACAAGTGAAAGTGGTTCTTACACCCAGGGCTGGCAAATATTCCCATGTGAGTGCAATGGGTTGATTCATCTTTTTTTAAGCTAAAAAGAAGGCTAGAAAATCGTCCCTTAGTAACTGAATCAAAACGTAGGGCAGTCACGGATGCCATAAGTTTTGCCAGAATTATGAGTGTTCTCAGGAAGGGGTCTGCCAAAGTGAAGAGAACCACTATGTTTGAGAATCAAATAGAATCTAATTTGTACTTCTCAAAATCTTTACCTTATATACAAATTTCCTTCTCGACTCTCCCACTGCATACCGATACCATTGAATCGCGTTACGAGTATATCAAATTCGGTCAATAAATATAAACAAAAGCACACTCATAGGTCGTGTGCCCAAACCACAGCCAACATGCACTTGACATACTAAATATCGATCGTGTAAGAATCGATGCGATTACCTAGTGTGAATCAGTGTGTTGACGATATTCCAAATCTCAAGTGTCGTTTTAATAGGTCAGTGTGCTACACTGTCTCTTGACATTGGAATTATGGAACATTGTGTGCGGTATTACACAACGCAATGCAGGAAGTATTAATTGGTTTGTTGTGTTTTGCGTGAGGTGATACATAGTGTGCATTTTTATGCAACACAGTATGTAGATAATTTGGTTTTTTGGTTTCACTTTATGAGTCCTAAGGCCTTAGACCTATTAGTCCTTCAGCATTCTTCCTTAAAATGCTATAGGGATTCATTGATCTATCTTCGCACCAACACAAATACGCAACTTCTGTCAGCGGATCAACATGCGTACTGCATCGGTTAGTCGGTGGAATCGCACTTCCCTCTTTATCTTTATCGAATAGTCTCTTCATCACACTATGGTACAGACAACGTTAACACATCTGTAATCGTAAATGCACTGACAGAACTGAATATGGATAGCTCGCTTGGTGAACTGATCAATCTACTGCTAGCGAGTCGGATTATCGACTCAAAACTGTGCGAAACATCTACCAGGAGGTCTGTCAGCAGAGGTACACCGCAAGGCGGCGTCCTTTCCCCTCTCCTTTGGAAATTGGTGGTGAATGAACTACTGATATGCCTGGATGGGGTAAACACCTCAACGCCTTAAAGGAACTCCTGCGAAACGCTCTATAAACAGGATAATATCATGGGGAAATCATTGTGTCCGGGTGTAAACCCCCACAAAACCGAACTAGTCCTATTTCCCAGGAAACCAGAAATGACTCTTCAGCTCAATAGAAAAGGCTTATCTGCTTGCTGCTTACTTTCCAGTCAGCTCAACGCTTCCAGATTGTGCTTTGTCTCCTGTACTCGAGCGCATAAAATACTCCATGGGACCAATCCACTTCCGCACTCGTACAATGGCTAGAGTACTTCAAGATCTTGACATACACAAATCCGCTAGTCCAGATTGTATTGCCGCTATCGTTCTGAAGAAGTGTTCTTCCTCGCTGGCAAACCCATTGCGTAAGCTTTTCTATCTATCCTTTTCTTTAGGGCTCTTCCCGAGACGATGGAAAACAGCATTTGTCCAGCCTGTCCCCAAAAACGGCGAATCTTCATCTCCCTCCTCCTACCGACCAATTGCAATAACTTCCCTTCTTTCCAAGCTCATGGAAATGCTGATAAACCGTCAGCTCATGAATTATCTTGAATCCCGCAAGCTTCTTAATGCCCGACAGTACGATTTTCGCAGAAACAGGTCCACCGGCGATTTGATGACTTATCTAATCGAAAAGTGGAAGCAATCTCTTCACCAAGGTGGTGAAAGTAAGATCGTTGCGCTTGATATTTCGAAGGCATTTCACAGAGTTTGGCACCAAGCTCTCTCGTCGGAAATGCGTGCATTTGGAATCGATGATAATCTTCTTTAATGGATTAGAAGATAACCTTTCCGACCATTTAATTTAATTTTTTTTGGACGGTTTCAAGTCGGCAACTCACCAAATCAATGCTGGCGTTCCCCAAGGCTCTTTTTTGTCTCCAACTCTCTTTCTCATTTTTATAAATGATCTCCTGTCTAATACCTCTAATCCAATCCACTCCTTTGCCCATGACAGAACCCTCAGCTTCTCTTATTCGTTTCTTCGTTCACGCCCCTCATCTTCGGGTTTGGAACTGGAACGGCAACGTATGTTAAACTCGTTGAATTCCGATGTCGACAGAATAACTCAGTGGGGTGTAAGCAATAGAGTGGAATTTAATGCCTTCAAAATGGAATGCTCTTTTCTGTCATTAAAGCAAAACCCAAACACCATGCCATTGAATAAATATTTTTTTTTTTTTTTATTTATTTATTTCATCAATTGATTCAAGATTTGCTGATTACAAAAAACAAAGTTACAATACATTAAAAATAATAAATTAATAAATACTTCAGTAGTTATAGGTATACAAGTTATTTCTAATAGTTTTTTTTTTTTTTTGAAAACATCTCTATTTATTGAAACATCAATATTATTGCACATTTCATTGAATAACTTTAAGGAACGCGTAATTGGTTCATTTAAACCGTAGCTTGTCCTATGATGAGGAATATAAAAATAAACGTTACTATTACGAAACAGTCTTGGCACATGAAAAGGAATTAAAGAAACAAGGTCGATAGATGTGATTCTATAGTCCAAAATATCTTTTATGAACATAACTCATTGAATTTGCCTACGACATTTAAGCGTTTTCATATCGATGAGAGAACATCTCGAATTATAGTCAGGCATAGAATCAACCCAATTTAATTTTCTTAATGCATACCTCGTAAAGCGTTTTTGAATTTTTTCTATCCTCATTGTTCCAACTTCATAATATGGTGACCAAACAACACAGCCATATTCCAAGACTGGAACAACAAGAGACAAGAATTGTGCATTAATGGCACTTGCATCGTTGAAACTCAACAGCTTTCCATTCTCGGTATGTTTGTAAATACAACTTTCGTTGCAATGACCACATATTCGATGTCGCCAGAAGGCTGCGAAATGCCTAGTCTTCCTTAAGCGTTGCAAGAAATATTTCACTCCCTCTGATCTGGCTACTATTTGTAAGGCGTTTATCCGCGCAAAACTTGAGTATATTGCGCAAATCTGGTCTGGTGCACCAATAACTTATTTGGAGTTACTTGACAGGGTCCAAAAACGCGCGATAGAAATCATTGCTGACCGTAACCTCGCGAGATCGCTGACTCTCTTAGTCATCGTCGCAATGTCTCTTGTCTCTCGTTACTTTATCGTTATTTCCAACATAAGTGCTCAAACGAAATATTCAGTTGCAATGCACCATTAGAACATTTCAACAGCAATACCCGCTGTGCAAGGAATGCGCATCTGTTTACCCTTAAGCCTGTATTCGGACGTACAGTGAAATACAAGGAATCTTTCCTTAGCCGTACAACACAAATGTTGAAAGCTCTTCGCCGCTCCGTTTTTCCTACACATTATAATCTACAAACATTTAAAACCAGCGTGCATCGGCATCTCTTCCTGTCTTCCAACCCTAATTTCCTTAACGCCCGTGCTGTGGAGCCATTACATTTAAGTTTAATTAATTCTTTATTCTCTTTGATAAATATAAATACAAACATAACAGTCTTATAGCTTACTTATATACAATAGAGAATAGCTAGTGACATTTTTTATTTTGCTTAAAAAGCTATTAATAGTGTTAAATGTCACTTCGAAAAGGGAACAAAATATTAATTATAAAATTGCTTATTTTTTATTGTGAATTGTGGGGTGACAAAATTAAGTTTTTTCTCTTGTTCTTAAGTCAACAAAATCAAATACAAAATCAAATACAAAAAAATGAAAATAGTTATGCAATGTAGGTGAGTAGGACTTCAATTTCGTCATGATCAAAATCGAGAAGCCATGATTTCAGTTCATATAAAAATTTCTGATGAGATCTAATGAGTCTTATATCAGGAGGAAGTCGATTATAGAACTTACAAGATATAACTGTATAGGAGTTTCTATAGTGAGTGGTGCGAAAAGCTGGAATTGCAACAACATGATTTGTAGCGCTTCGTAAGTTTCGAGCACCAAATATAGGACTCTGCATATAGCCACCTCTTACAAAAAATATCTTAGAGACTCTAAAAAAGTATAAATGGCGCACTGGTAGTATTTGCAAAGATCTGAACAGAGCCATAGAATGAGCCAGACGACGGACATTACATATTTTTCTTATGGCACATTTCTGCAGGATGACAAGTGGCTTTAGATTGGCTATGTAAGCAGCTCCCCAACAACTTATGCCGTATTGCAATTTCGAATGAAAAATTCCATGATAGAATGTCTTAAGAGTTTTGTTAGAATAAAACTTTCTGAGGCGATAGAAGCACCGAATAGAAGAGCGTAAGTACTGCTTCAATACCGAAATGTGATGTGTCCAACTCATGTTTTGGTCAATTGTAACACCGAGGTATTTGAAATTCTTAACGACTTCAATTTGGAAGCATTTTGAGTTGCACAATGCATTTCTATTAAATGTTTCACCAGATGTCGAAATACAAGCACAATCAGTTAAGATATACCGCGGACAGTCAACAGAGTGGAAATTGATATCAACGTACGGTGGCTCAGGCGAGCCCAAACTAAAAAAACATTAATCTTGTTTTGTTACTTACAATTAGCCTGTGCGAAGCAAACCATATTCGCAACAAGTGAATGTCATGGTTAAGTTCAGGTACCAAATTCATAGAGCTCGTTGCACCATATGCAATGCCAAGATCATCTGCAAAAGCCGTGACTTTGCCCGCAAAGGGCAGGGAAAACAAGGAGTTGATAAATATTAAAAACAAAATGGGACCCAAGACAGACCCTTTTGGTACACCAAAGCTTAGTACCCTAGTGTTGCTAAGAAATTGTCCTATTTTAACCCTTTGTTTCCGGTCGTTTAAATACGATTTAAAGCAGTTGTAAATAAAACCAGACTGACAGACTGCAGGAGCTGTCAAGATATAGAAGAAACCGAGACCATCAAACACCTGCTCTGCGAATGTCCAAACCTTCAGACATCTCGACTTCGCTATCTGGGCAACAGATTCTTCGAAGACTTAGAGGACGTAGCGCAGGTACCACTGACGGACACTATCAGGTTTGTCAAGAACACAGGTTGGTTCCAACAGGCCAACCGGCAAGATTAACCTAAACTGAGTATGGTAAGTGTTTTATTGTAAATGTAGGTTTACCACATAAAACAATAAGGGATCACAATGGACCAATGGACCCCCGTGCAAGCACAGCAGCTCTGCTGTGCACTTCCCTTCCAACCTAACCTAAATAAAACCACGATATCCTGCATTATACAATTTATCCAACAGGATGCCATGAACAACCGTGTCAAAGGCTTTAGTAATATCAACAAATAGGCCAGCACACAATTTGCTACTATCCAAAGCATTATCAATAAACGAATAAAAATATAAAAGAGCATCCTCAGTGGAGCATCCTTCCCTAAACCCAAATTGTACAGAACTGAAGAATTGTATTCTTTGTAGATGCGAACACATTCGTTTCTTTACAGCTTTTTCAAAAACTTTTCCGATTGGGGAAAGCAGGGAAATGGACCTGTAATTCTTCTTTTCCTTTCGGTTTCCCTTCTTAAAAAGTGGTAATACGACAGCGCATTTCAGATGATCAGGAAAAACTCCACTAAAAATGCTTAAATTGAAAAGATATGCTAGGATATCAACTAAATTTAGCGTTATATTAGAAATGCCATCGTTCCCACACGATCTTGAGTTGCTTAGAGAGTAGATGGAGTGTAAGACCTCTAACCCAGTAATTTCTTCAAAGAAGAAACTATTTGCATTGGTTGCATTAACCACCATTCCAGAAGTTGGACATCGGTTGCAAGTCGACCACTTCGTAGCACTTTTATCTTGCAAAAAAAACCATTGGCATAAGTGGGGCTTAAAACCCATCATTACTCATTGGCTATATGTATAAGTCATAAGACCAATTCTTTGTCTGGTGTACTGTCATAGATAAAGCTATAAATCATAGACGTTAGCAGGCAAACGGCGGCCTGTTCCTCTGTCTGCTTAAAAGCAATCTCGCAGCAATCTCATTTGAGTCTACCAAGAAACATAGACTACACCATACCCCACATACAGTTTAGAAAGAGCTTCCAACCCAGGGAAGGCATCCGTATCTTCTCGGATAGTTAAGCTGCAAATAGGTCCCCGGACTCAGTATCTTCAAACTTTATCGCTGCACTGACATTCATCTCTCAGGGAGATGGCGGAGCAGTTAAGGTAGGCAGGTAGGTAAATGGATGCCCTGTTGGCTGGTGTCACGGCTCACTTACACCATCAGTCATTGTGTCCGTGTTGAGATTTCCAAAATGTTGAGAATCTGCAAAGAAACAAGAAGTGCTCAGTGGTCCGCTGTATTAGAACCACCCGGATCTATATGTAAATCTCAGGAGTTTCCTCAACTCAATATCGGTCAGATCCTCCAGCTCCTCAAAGAAGTAGCTGCCAAGAATCTTGAATCTGTTTGTTCTAAGGGCAGGGCATTCACATGGTAGGTGACGAATAGATTCTGTCTCTTCGACATCTCTACAGCTCCTGCACTATGGCCAGCCAAGGGTGGCGACGGTGTAGAGATTAGTGTGTTGGCTTGTGACCCGTGCGGTGCAGGTTCAATCCCCATGGGGAACAACAACATACGCCACCCATTCACATGCCTCTACACCAAAAAGAGGATTTCTGCCTGGTAGTACAATGGACCGTTACCGATTTTGAGTGCTCTTGGATTTGGATTTCCTTTTTTATAAAAACAAAAAAACAAAAAAAAAAAATAAAAAAAAAAAAATGCCCAGCCGCTTCGCGTGTAGGCCTACGCAGTGTCCTGTGAGGACACCTGTCAGTGTGCGTATGTCTTTGCGGTTCAACCCGATTATGACCTTAGATTTCCTTTTGTGTACCGCTGGCCGAAGCTCCCTCGAGTGTCTGCATGTTTCGAGGCGGGTCCAACGCAGATTTGTTCTACTCATGCATTCAACGTCGATTTTCCGTGTCAGTGCAACTAGCGGAGTTTGTATAGATTTCAGAGCCAGAGATGCATCCATCTGCGATCCGCATCTTGTCAGCTTGTCTGCTTCTTCGTTGCCCGAGATGTGCTTGTGCCCTGGTCCCCAGCATAGGGTCACCGAATTGGCGATTGATATCTCGTCAAGGTGTTTTGTGCACTGTAACACCGCCCTCGATTTGACAACTACTGACTCCACTAGATTAGATTTCACCTCCTTGGAACATGTCCTGCTTTCTCCCTTGAAAGAAATCTCAATCTGGGAGCCTTCTTGCTTAATGATCTAAGTGACTTGGCTAACACTGACGAAAGAAGTCTATCGCGCTTCTTAAGAAGTTCCAACTGGTTCAACGGGAAAAAGGAGAAACTCCATAGATTTATGTGGTATCACATTGGACCTCACATTTTGCTTATTTCTTTATACCCTATTCTAAGGGTATATTAATTTAGACGCATAGTTTGTAACATACCCTAATATTACCCGTAGAGCCCTAAAAGTTAATATATTTATGATCAGCATCGATAGCAATGTCGATCTAGCCATGCAAAAATTAGGCCTTTAAACTGGACCTAGAGAGCTAAAATTTTAACCATATACTCTTTAGGGTCCCGAAATAAACAAGTTTAAGAATTTTTGAAATCCGCCCACAGATATAGGTGCCCTTTATACTTATCTTTCATTATTTTTTAAATCCGCCTACTGACACGCCCACAATTAAATAAAATAACTTTATCGAAAAACCAAAAATCCTTTAAATGTTATATACCTAACAAAATATGTAGAGCGTTCTTAACAATTCAACCATACTTAGACTTTTGTAACGCCCACTTATGAGGGATAGGAATACGAATAGGGTATCCAACAGTTCGCCCAAGCGGACTGTAGCCCGTCCCTATGTTTTCGAATACCCTTTTAATGTAATAGCTACACAGCGTGGGCGTTAAGGACATTAGGGTTAGAAGATAGGGAGAGATACCGTTGGTTTTAAATGTTTGTAGATTTTAATGTGTAATAAATGTGGATAGTGCAACACCTCCTATTTACTCGCCTACATCCTTGGGTACGACTTAGCTTTCTGCACAGCGTACCTCCATATTTTCCCGTCTGTTGTTACAACGAATCGTGTAGTGTCGTTAAGGTTTCCTTTCTTCAAGTGCCTCATGACTCTTTGAACTTTATCTTAGCTTCCCCCTATCTTTACTTAGCGCGTTCACTTCCACATTTCATATAAAAATAAAAAAAACTAATTGTGCACTGTGTAATTTTGAAAATCCCATTTATAGAGAGAGATAGATAGATAGATTCTTTATTTTTTCATCATAAAGTTTACAAATTGGTATACTTAAGAATAAGGACATGGCAATACTGCCGTCTGCCTGAGATGACATTTCATAATATGATTTAAAAATAAAAGAAATAATAAAAAGCAAAAATTTTAAAATATAAAGAAAAGGAAAAAAGAAAAAAAAAAGAAAAAATGTTTAACAAAAGATATGAAGAAATATTACTATATAAAACAATGCTATCAATTTTAACGTGATTTGAAACACAAAATATTATACAATTTGGTTAATTTGATTAGCTGTTTATACAAAATTTTATCAATTTTAACATGATTTGAAACCCAAGATAATACACAATTTGGTTAGAAATAGCTGTTTATACAATATTATCAATTTTAACGTGATTTGAAACACAAAAGAGATATTATCAAATTTAGTATGATCAGAAACAAAACAATAAATAGTTAGGTATAAAATTTGGTCAAAACTGCAATAAGTGGGTAATCGACTAAGTTTAATATGTGAAACTGTTACGGTAAGAAAGAGCATGTTGGCAATATTTAAAGAGGCTGAGCCAGCCCATTGCTCCATTTAAAATTTCAAAAAGTTTGTCCAAAGATATAAAACTTTCCCGAAAATGCAACCGGCGAATTTCTTGTAGAATAGGACAAGCAGCAACGAAATGGTATATATCTTCATTCACTCTTCCGTTACATAGATCACATAGCTGGGGCAAGTCTGATCGATGAGGTATAAAGTTCAAATTTAAAATTTCAACTCTTGCTCTAAAAATAATACTTATAACCGAGGCTGAAAATTCATTACTAAAGTAAGAGACTTCCGAGGGCAGTTCATGGTTTAAATGACTATAAATAGCTCTTGAAGTAGATGAAGATGCTCTGGAAAGGTTATCCAGAAACATTTTGTGATCCACCTTAGCAATCACATCAGAAAACTGTGCCTGCCAATCGGTCACATTAGTTTCTGTTAAGTTTAAACTTGTTTCGTAAGATAAAGCTAGTTCGTTCCAGTTTTTAAACGGGGAAGCATTCACTCGAAGTAATTTTCTTAAGATGATTTTGTGAAGACAAGTTTCACTTCTTTTCATCACTCTAGTAATGAAGTTCGCATTTGCCTTCAAATTTTGTATATATATAGGGACTATTCCTGACTCTACATATATGGCGTAGTTGGGTGTTGAGTTAGGCAAAAATATCCTCTTAAAAAAGTTCCTTTGTACAGTTTCAAAAGCTTCGAAGTGTGTGTATCCGACGGGTTGGACGCCATATGCCATGCATGCATTTACTGTCGCGTTGAAAACTTTGTACTTGGACGTTAAATCAACATTTTGGTTCGAAAAAAACTTTGGCCACATTATATTAAGAGCCAATTTAGCTTCGTTGCTTTTTTCTTTGGAGTGCTTTAGATAGCTTAAATTGTAGGTCAAGAGGACACCCAAATATTTAAACTCTTGTAAAACCTCAATGTGTGTATTGTTTAGAGACCATTTTTCTTCCGCTCGCCTTCTTGATTGTCTCTTTTCAAATATAACAATCTTAGTTTTTTGGGTATTAATTTGCAAGCCCCAAGACTCGCAAAATGAACTTAGACGGTTTATTTGCAATTGAAGCGTGAAAGGATTATCAGCAAGCATGACTAGATCGTCCGCGTACAACAGGACTTTGATTATAATGTTAGCAAAATTAACTCCACCCGGAAGAAGCTCGCAGACATCATCTATGAACAGGGCAAATAATAATGGGCTGAGGATACAACCCTGAGGAACACCTGTAATTGTATCAAATCGATTTGAAAATGTGAAACCGTCCCATACCCTTGCATTTGTTGACGAAATAAGACTTGCATACACTTCGAGAAACTTTCTTGACAAACCAATGCAAGAAAGTTTGTATATTAAAGCTTGTCTATTGACTTTATCGAATGCAGCTTTAAAATCAACAAAGCAAGTGTATAGTTTCTTTTTTCTATCTATAAATTGTTGAGCAATGCTTGAAATGGCCAAGATATGATCCATGGTTGAAAAACCTGGGCGGAAACCGGCTTGAAAGATGCTCAAAAGACTGTTATCCTCAATCCATTTTGAGAGCCTTTCATATAGGATTGCAGTGAAAGTTTTTCTTATTGAATTTAAAATTGAAATACCTCTATAATTTTCCGCAGCGTTAGCATCACCTTTTTTAAAAATGGCAAAAATTACAGATTCGTTGAAACTGTTAGGGACACATCCATCATTGTACACTTTGTTATAGAAAGACACGAGGTAGTTTTTAAAATCAATAGTGCTGTTTTTATAAAACTCGACTGGTATGCCGTCTAGGCCAGGAGCCTTGCTGTTTTCCAATCTTTGGAGCGTTACTTCCAATTCGGGCAATGAGAATTCTAAATCCAGCTCGTTGACTCTAGTATCAGGTAGCGCGTAATCAAAGGTATGAAGGTCTTCATCAGCTGATAGTAGAGTTTTAAAATGAGCTGCTAACGTCTCAGCTACTAAAGAGAACTTCATACCCTGATTGCGCCCACCAAGATTGCGCACTGTCTCCCAAAATATCTTTGAGTTTGTGCAGTTTTCCAATTTCTTAGCCACGTTTTTTAAATAGGTGATTTTCTTAACTGAGCACATTTTTTTAAAATCATTATTAACGCGAAGATAGATGTTTTTGAAAAATTGAGAATTGGTATATTTATACAATATTAAGTTGCACTGTACATCAAGTCTTTCCGCTACTGTTGAATGCGTCAGCAGTTTTATTATTTTGCTCGCATTTTAAAACATGTAACTGAACGCAATTTAAATTATGCAGTCGCCGCTTGATGGCCGGCAGTGGATCGACGAAGACAGCAATCATTATATGTATTAATATGAACTTACATACAACTCAAATTACGGGTCTTACAATGTGATTTTATCGATAATCTAGAGGTTTGTGCCGACATAAATGAGGTACATAGATACCTTCATGCTTCACGATTGAAACCTCATCAATTCATGCCAAATACGTAAATTAATGCGTGCCATTACGTGACACATTGAGAAGTAATACTGGGCTATAGAAACGTCGCGTCGCCCTAATGCGGAGAGGCAGGCGAACAAAGCCCATCGAATCTTATCTGCGCAATTATGGAGGACTACAAAAACAGGCCGGCTCTTATCGAAACCTCGAATAGAGAACACAAAAACACACACAGTAAATTTTCCACTGAGGGATTGAGCTGCGGTTAGGTGGGAGTGAGACCGGGAAGCTGCCTAATAAAATGTAGGGGAATATCAACGCTGATAAGGGCTATTTTAGGTGGCATGTCTAGATGGCATGGCGATAGGCAGAACGGATGGATTTATCGCAAAGAGCGATGGGGGACTTAAATTCGCTGTCGCGCAATGTTTATTCTCAAAACAACAATCTGGCTGACTTTATATCGAAAACCAGTTTGAATCTGACCTCCCATAGATACTTATTCTGATGGTTTTGTCATTTGTGATCGCGTGTCACGTCATATCTACGTTGTAGTAGTAGGCTCGAAATGATGGTGTGTGCGAACTATTATTGCTTCTGAATGGTGAATATGGTTACAGTGTGCTGGATTAAAAGACTAAACAGCTAAACAGCTGGGGGATGTTCTATTGTTCTGAGCCACTTGCAAATGTTCAGGTAGGTTCACTTAAAGCATATGAAAATGGTAATTGTGGCAGCAGCAATTGTATGCCGTCCTATTTGAGGCAGGGGACACCAGAAAACAGCAAGGTAATAATTTAAATGGAAATCTATTTTTAACCAAACAAAACAAACACATTTAAACGGGAGAGCAGCACACACACACATGTGTTCATATGAAAAACGAATTGTATGAATTTTTCTTTTTTTGTTCTTAATTTTTTTTTTATTGTTACAATAATCGGCGAATAATGAGTCGCAGTGTGTGTGGTTTGTAAAGAGAACCAAGAGAATTTTGTTCTATTTTTTATTAACAAACCAAATGTTGGTTCTCTCTCAAAAGCTTTCGAAATCTTTGTATGTGTTTGTTAATTTTTCTTGCGGTTTGATTGCTCTTTTTGAATATTTCCATAGTGCATACTTCTTAATTTTACTTATATGTGCAAAATCTAGACGAGTGCGGGTAATGGTGCATTACAAATCATTACCCGGGAAAACTTTGTTTATTTATCTTGTTGTGTATTATCTGTTGAGGTCTAAAATTCGATCTGATTTTTCTTTATATTGACTAAGGGAAATTTAAATATTTATACACATAATTTGATGGGATATAAAGATTAGATGCAGGCCGAGATTTACCAATTCGAATTAGTTGAAATCCAAAAACCAGTCTTTTCAGGTCAATAAAAAAGAAATCGCTTTGGTTCCTAATCAAATTTCTTTGATTTTGATTTAATTTAATTTTCTTCGGTGTTTAAGTATATTTTTATGACATGTTCTGATGATCGCTGGTCAAGATGTTGTGTGAAAAATCTGTATGGAAGGCGAAAGTTTTATTTAATTCAAAAGATGAAATAAGGTGAATTTGTTTTCCATATTTCGATTGCCGTCAACTTTTGGTGGATCCATGAGGTATTTTTTTGTTTTTCATTTTTATCTGGCTCAACAATTTCATGAGATACATATAAACTCCGTGCCACGTGTTTACAAACAGGTAGTTTAATGATTTAATTTTAGGAATTTTTTTAAATCATTCGATAATATGGGGCAATCCGAATGCAATATGAAAGAAGGCTAAATTATGTTGATGTTGTAAAAAAAAAAATTGGGATTAGGCAGACAAATTTAATTTTTGTGATGTTTAGCAACTTTTTTTACGTACGATCAACAGAAGTTCTAATAAAAATCATTTTTTTGTCAAACAAAAAAATAATTTTTTTTAACTTTTATTGTAGCTGAATTTATATAATTTTTTTTCGTATTTCTAGATTGCACAATTTACAAAGAAATGGTATTTTCTACCTTACTACTGAAAAACTTATAACATTTATACAATAATATTATCTCAGATTGAAAATTGTTTTAGAAGGAAAAGCTAGATGAAAAAACCTTTATTTAATTATAAATTAAATTTTTCCTGAGGAGAGAGAAGTGGGTCGTGTGATCACAAATAGAGATATTTCTTTATCTTTTCCGGATAAGGTAGAAAAGACAGAATTTTCGAATTTTGTAACCGGAATATCCAGAATGGAATGAATAAAGAAAGAAAAATGGAGTGAATAGAATGACAGCCATATGTCTCATGACCAGCGTTGCCACTTCGTTCAAGAAGTTCAAAATTTATTACCTACATACAATTAATATATGTTTTCTATTTATTGAACTCACATGTGAGGAAATACTCCATTAAAGCATTAAAATAAAAACATACCTAAATATAATAATACAAATATGAATAAGAAACATTTTGAAAATATAATTTTAGTTCACAAAAACAATAATAATAACGATATCTTAGTAATAAAAATTACATTAAATTTTTCTAAGCGGAAATCTTGCAAAAATCAATTATTGATAAACAACAAAATTTACTAATCGAAAGACAGTTTGGTAATATGAATGTCAGTTGACATCCTAAGGATTCGATAATAACTGATAATAAAATAGAAATAAATAATATTTATTTAATAATTAAATAAGAAATTATTATTAAGTTTTTAAAATTAATGAATTTATTCAATTTATTCCTTCTATTACCTTTTGAAATTAAAAGTGAAATGGGGAGCCTCCTGTTTTTGTTAATAAAGAAAATAAAATAATTATATTAATGTAATTATTTATAAATATTTGATTTACAAAATTATTTTGAAGCATAAATAAAATTGTTGAAAATAATAAAATTGAAGATGCTATAGCTTGAGTTAAAAAATATTTTAATGAAGCTTCAGTAGACATTAAATTATTATCTCTTATTAGGGGGATAAAAGATAATAAATTAATTTCTAATCCTATTGAAGCTCTTAATCATGAATTTGAACCAATTGAATCTGTTGAGTAAATGCAGGTACGAGTATCATCCGCAAAAATTGCGGCTTTACAGTTATGGGGTCTCGGAAAATCGTGTGTGTATATAATATACCATAACGGTCCAAGAACGGATCCTTGGGGTACACCTGCAACGTTTTAAATTACCTCGGAATACTAATTATTTAGAGAAACTTTGAAAGTGCGTTTTGTAAGGAAGGTCGAAATCAAGTGGAAGTGGGAAATTTAAAATAAGAAGTTTGTGAAAGAGTCCTTCGTGCCACACCGAGTCAAACGATTTTTCTACATCAAGAAGGACCATTCCCGTACTTTTTCCTATTGTAAGACAATTTTTAATATCTTTTGTTATTCTGTCAATCTGGTGAACAGTACTATGATGTCTTCTAAAACCAAACTGTTCTTGTGGCTGGATATCAAACCTATCGACATGTTGCAATAGTTTGTTTTTTATTAATTTTTCTAAACACTTCCTTAAAGAGCTCAATAAATTAATTGGCCTGTAGCTAGAAGGCAGGCAAGCATTTTCCCCCGGCTTAAAGATTGGGATACCTTTTACCATTTTCCACGTATATGGAAAGTATCCTATTTTGAAACACTCATTGAAAAACATAGTTAAAAATTTGACACCTTTTTTAGGGACGTTTCTGAAGAATATATTTTTTAATCCATCAAATCCAGGTGATTTAGTATATTTGAGACTTTGTATAATTTTATTTAAAACGTCGGTAGATACAATATCATTCGTAACCTCGATGGTACTTGTATTAAGGAATTGTATTGATTGAGAAACGTTGTTTTCAATATTTCTGTTTACAGTTAAATTACTTGCAACTAAGTGGTAAGCACAGAATTGAGTTGATAAAGCACTTGCTTTTTCCTCGTTAGAAAGCAATACGGTATTACCTATCTTAAAAGCTGCAAAGTGGGCTTTTTTCCCCTTAACCACTTTTATGATTTTCCAAAAAGGTTTATTATTGAACTACGTCTAAAATCTCTTAGATATTTTTAACATCTTTTCGGAACAGTTTACGGAATGTTTATAACAATTGCTCAAAGTGCATTCCTTCCATTTGAACAAACTTTCGAGCACATTTAAGCATTTTGGATGGTAGATTAACTAGCAGGCGGATTTGTTCTATTTGTCATGATGAATAGGAGTCCAATAAAATTAAGAGACAAACTGAGCTAAATATAACGGGTGGGTCATGTAGTTGTTTCTTTTTAAATCATAGGTTATTTTGACACTGGCATCTGTTTCCCGCCGAAATCTTGACGGAAAGTCAGTATCATACCTCCGCGGAACGAAATGAGTCGCTTAACGCTTGAACAACGTTGGGAAATATTGAAAACTTATTTCCAAAGTGAGTGAGGTGAAGCCCAAACAGTGCGTTTTTGAAAAGAATTTTTGGCCGAAATGAAGCACCCACTCAAGCTCACACTGCTGTGCTGTAGTTGAACGTGAAGTGCGGAACAGCTTTCTCGGTCTCTGCTGCCTGTCCGCAACAACTTAGGCCTTCCCGGAGTTCGTCTGAGTTCCTCTTCAGGCTTCCTTTTCACTGCTTGCATCTTTGGTTGGTTTTCGGGAGCAACACTAACCATCGATGGACGAGGTGAAAACGTACTGTCCTCAGCTCGCTCTCCTCGCCATCAGCGAGTCATCTACTTGTTTTAAGTTTTACTTATAGTTGACGTACTATAACGTTGACTGAATTCTACTTTTTACGACCCACCGCTCTGAACGAATTCAACTCAATTATTTCTGCTGTGTCCCTGGACAAAGGGACATATCCAGGGCAACGAGCGAGCTGATGAACTAGCAAGGAAGGGCGGGAGGAACGTGTGTGGCAATGGTGCGATGGTAGTATATTCACTAAGTGATTGTCAGGTCGTGCGTTCGAATCCCGACAAGGGCCATGATTTTGAAAATTGAACACACACAACGATACGAATCTCCCTTAAGCCATTAAGGCGACGCCCGGGAAGAAAAACCTCTACAACAGCTCAAAACTTTTATCCAATTCTCCTATTCTTTCATGCAGTAAGTAGCACCTAAAAATAGGCAATGAATTATTTGCTGGGTTCTGCTTGCAGCAACTAACTAAACGCCTTTTTACGACCCACCGGCGGGTGGCAATGGTACAGTAGTAGTGTATTCGCTTATGGAATGGAAGGTCGTGCGTTCGAATCCCGGCCAAGTCCATTACTTTATACCGAATACATGAAATCGTAATCTCCCTAAGTAACTTAGACACCACCCGTGGAGAAAAACCCTACAACTGCACCCAAACACTCCTTTCCTATCTCTCTATTCTTTCTAATACCAAGTAGCTTACACTGTGTTCTTAGCATTATAAGGGTACTGAAACAACAGAAAAAATCCCTTTAGCCGTAAGCAAAAAAAAAACTAACTAAACGCCTGCGCTGTGTTTACATTATAAGGGTGCTGTATCGATTACAGAAAAAAAGTAGCTGCTGCGATTGGTTGTTAGTTGGTTGTTTTTGTCGGCAAGTTGAAACTTTTTATTAAGTGAAATGGTTTCAAAAATTGAAGGCTATACTTTGGGCAAAATAATTCATTAGGGTAAAACCAAACAAGTTTATGATCTTCCCGAACACCCTGGACTTTGCCTGCTGCTGAGTAAAGATAGAATTACTGCTGGAGATGGAGCGAGGTCACAAGATCTAGTTGGCAAAGCGGAAATCCCCAATAAGACAAATTTACAAGTTTTAAAGATACTAAATTCAGTGGGACAAGCCATGTTCGGCTAAGGCTTTTATTGCCAAGAAACGTGCAATGATACCAATTGAGTGGGTGACAAGACGTCTAGCAATCATTTTTGAAGAAAAATCCCGGTGTACCAGAGGGTTACAGATTTGCCCCACCCAAGCAGGAAACCTATTTCAAGGATGACGCCAATCCTCAGTGGTCCGATGAGCAGATCTTTTTGTCAAAGAAGGCATTCAATGGAGTTCTCATTGGTGAAGATGAGATTGACAAATGCGCAGGATGAGCGCAATGGTGTTCGAAATCTTGGAAAAGGCGCGTTTATTGATATGAAAGTCGAATTTGGCATTGACGATGATGGAAATATTATTCTAGCCGACATCAATGACTCCGATTCATGGCGTCTATGGCCTTCGGGGGATAAGCGGCTAAGAGTCGACAAAGACGTTTATCTTCAATTGGCATTTGTGTCAGAAGGTGACTTGGATGTAATTAAAAAGAATTTTGCATGGGCATCAGAACAACTTGAAGGAATCGTCCCAAAGAATGATCAGTGATCACCTTGTTGTAATCCTTATAGGAAGTGGATTTGATGCGGCTCACTGTGAAAAAATTGACAAATTCTGCAAAGACTTGGGACTGAATACTGAATTGAGAGTAACATCCGCACATAAGGGTCCAGAGGATACCCTGAAAATTATTCGTGACTACGTTGCTGGCCGTTCCAATCTTCTTGGGCCCGTACTATCCGGAAGTACAAGCTATCCAGTCATCAACTGTCCGCCCGTAAAGCCAGATAATATTCATTTGGACGTGTGGTCAAGTTTGAATCTACCATCTGGGCTCGGTTGCTCCACTGTGTTGTATCCAGAGGCAGCAGCACTTAATGACGCACAAATATTAGGACTGACCAACTTTATCATTTGGGGAAAATTACGATCCAGACAAATCGACAATTTAGTTACTTTGAAGAAGGCTGATAAGAGCGTGCGCGGCGTTAACAGCGTGAGCTTGTAACAAATTTAAGTTGTTCTTTTTTCTTACCTTTTACTCAACATTTATGCATACTTTCCAATAAAGATAATTTTTTTCTGAAAAAACTCCTTTAGCGGCCGCAAATTATAAAAAAAAGGAAAGGGTCTGCGATGGACCAATAACAGGCACTTCAGTTGGTCAAACCACCACTCCGTAATCTCAGAGAAGAGTGAAATACAAGATCCGAATGAAAGCCAACAACAGGTAGAAATCATTAATCACTTGTGACATATCAGGCAAACTGTGGTCAAAATATGATAAGAACCGGACCAACAAGGTTTTACGTTATGATATCACTATCTACGTTCATTTGAACTCTTACCAGCCACAATTTGCTAAGTAGCCGCACAATGAAAGTAGTTCTCAAGGATGATGCCACCTGTGGAGGCTGCGATGACAAAGAGACCCATGAGGATACACCTCACTTTCTCTGTCACTGCTCAAGGCTATGTCACCTGAGGAACTTGGAAGATACTTCTTCCAAGACATTCAATAACTGTCTGATATCTTAATTTCAAATCTTTATAGGTTTATGAGGACATCCGAATGGCTGGATAACTTTGAGTATGTAAAGAAAACCAAGGATGGAGGACCAAGGCCAGAACAAGGAGGACAACTCTCCAAACTTAGGGTACCACAATGGGTCCACATGGGCCTAAGTGCGGTGTAACATATTCGCTCTGTTCCAACAACCCGGAAACCTAACCTACCCAGGTCTGATGGAAGTCTGTTGATCGGTTGTAGCAAACCGTGAAACAGTACTGTAACTCCAGCCCCGTGTTAGCATTCACAAGATACTTCTGTTCATTCAATCATTTAAAATATTTTTGTTTGCATGCTTTTGTTATAAAGTTATGTATCTTATTGCCGTCTCAGGAAAATACCTCAACACTCTAAAGGAACTCCTTCAAAACGCTCTCAACAAGCTGTCAATTTGGGCATGAAGCTGTGGGCTGGGGGTTATCCCTCACAAAACCGAGCTTGTCCTCTTCTCCAGGAAATATAAAATCCCTCATATCGACCCTCCCTCTATCAACGGTACAAGCTTAACCTTATCCGACGAAGCTAAATTTCTGGGTCTAATATTCGATAAGAAGTTAAGCTGGAAACCCAATGTACAAGAAAGAGTAAGGAAAGCTACAGTAGCACTTTTCTCTTGCAAAAAAGCCATCGGAAATAAGTGGGGCCTACAGCCCCGCATATCACACTGGCTATACGTTAGACCGATCCTGACATACGGGGTAGTTGTCTGGTGGACTGCTCTGGACAAAGCGGTAAACCGTGATAAGCTGAGCAAGGTGCAACGCACAGCTTGTCTGTGTATCTGCGGAGCACTCCGTACGACCCCCTCCGCTGCACTGGACATTTTACTGCATCTAACACCCCTGGATATTTTCAGCAGGCAATCAGCTGCCTGCTCCGCTGTCCGCTTAAAAGCCACCTCACAGAGGATCAATACGTAAATTGGCCACTCTATCATTCTGGACTCACATGGGTCCCTACCAAGAAACATCGACTACACTATACCCCAGCTACAGTTCGAAAAGAACTTCCAAATCACTATTCCCTCCAGATCATTCTGGGAGGAGGCTGACTCCACGGAAGATAATTCGATCCACTTTTACACCGACGGATCAAAAACTAGTGAATGGTTCGGAGGTGGTGTTTTCTCAGAAAGACTAAATATCAGTCTCCCCTTCCGTCTTCCTGATCATTGTAGCATGTTCCATGCGGAAATCATGGGGATTAAGGACGTCTTGTGGTGGCTAAAAAGAAACGTGATATCCGCTAAGGACATCCGCATATTCTCGGATAGTCAAGCCGCGCTGAAATCCTTGGATTCAGTCTCTTCAAACTCCATCATAGCCATAGACTGCCGTTCGTCTCTTGAGGAGATCGCAGAGCAGTTCAACTTTCACCTCTTTTGGGTGCCAGGGCACAGAGACATCCCAGGGAATTGTAGGGCAGACGAACTCGCCAAAAAAGGAACAGCATTACCTCTTCTACCTGATAAAGGTTTCCTAGGTATGCCCATCGCTACTTGTAAACTCATGCTTAAGCTAGCCGCAGTCGAGAGTACAAACCTCAGGTGGACATTTAGTGATACGTGTCTAGCGACCAAGCATATCTTTCCAAAGCTCACCTGCGACGCTCTCTGAGTTTGATCTCACTTAACTGACTGCATATTAGCTCTGTCATAGGTGCCATCACAGGGCACTGTCTAATAGGCAAGCACGCATCAAGGCTTGGCGTCTATTCTAACGACTTCTGCAGAAGTTGCAGGGATGAGGAGGAGGAGGAGACTATACTTCATCTCCTCTGCACATGTCCTGCACTCTCCCATAAAAGAAATCTCTATTTGGCAGCCTTCTTCCTTAATGAACTCAGTGACTTGGCTAACTCAGATATTAGAAGTCTATCACGCTTCATTAGAAGCTCCAAATGGTTTTAGCGGGTAGTGGTAGATACTCCCGATCCTAGTGGCATCACAATGGACCTCTTTGGTCTAAGTGTGTTAGCTTTCGGCTAAAAGCCACCTCAACCTAACCTATGTATCTTTATTTATGTAAATTTATTATTAATTTCTTTTTGTTTTTTCATGTTTTTGAAAATAAAGTTTTCAATACTATTTGCTCCGTTTCAGTACAATCTTAAAACAGTTTTAAGTACTACTCAAAAATGTAATTTTCCATCCCTGCTATGAGGTACATACTTCAAAACACTACGCTTTTTTTATCGCCACACTACGATTTTGTAGAAGTGGTAACGCCACACACAATACATAACCGAAGGAACGAAGAGAGTACGTTTTTTTTTAAGAAGCTTAAAGCTCTGTTTGAGTAAAAATGCTGAATAAAGAGTATAATAAACAAAAAGTTATGAGTTTTAACGTTGTTTTCCTATTTGTTAGGAACTGCAGCAGTGTAAGACTGTGACTTAACTATGGCATATGTTCCGTTCCATAATGCAATGCATTTGGGGATATCACCTTACATGGTGCCATTTACTGCAAACAAAATTGGTTGCATTTAAGTTCTTCAACACTTTGCATTAACAACCGAACTCACACTAGTATCGCATCAAATGCAAATACTGCCATGATAATTCGGAATTCCAAAATTCCTACCGAAGCTGCCTTCCAACCACAGCGGTCAGATCGCTCGAACATCGTCAAACCTGATCGAACATCTATATGGCGGTTATTACAACCACGAACTACAACGCGCGTACGCCGGCATCTGTTCGTGGTGTTAATAGGGTGGTTGGCATGGCAGGCGCAGAATGGAGTGGTCGTGAAACTGGTATAATGGCTGCCAATTATCAGATGGGGGCGAAAACCATTTCATTGCTTGTCAATCCGTTCAGTGTATCTTTAGCATTCTTTGAGCTCGGTTCGCCGTTATACATTGTTGTGATAAGGAAGAATCAAGCGTCTTCTCTTTGATACGATAGTAATTGACAAAAAAAACATCGTCGGTTAAACTTGTGACCGGCTTCTGCGATATTGTGCTACTTTTAACACGATATCAATCGGTGGGGTAGACAAACTTTCTGCTTGGTTTGCCCTGGGTTAGGCGTGTGAAAACTGCTAACAAGGTAATAATTAACAGTAATTAAATTGTATGCAACCGTGTTTCCGTCAAGCTCATCGATTTCAAGGAGCTCACAAACAAATAAAGAAAAACTATTGTACCTAGATACTCGAGATACGCGAGGTGAGGAAATTAATATTTGTTGTGTCCGTTATAAGACCAAGACGACAGACGGAGACGAGTATGTATATTCGATAAGAATTCATGTGTCATGTGACTGTGTACAAATATTTACATTTATTGATAAATTTGGTCCCAATAAAGCGCAGCCAATTGTTGTTTTGGTGAAGCCAATATGTTATTGTCTTATATATATATATATATATTCGATCCTGGGTGGTTGCTATGGATAAATTGATGTTAATATGGGATACAAGTTTTGTTTCGGTTTCTTCCTGTTCGTGTGACACTTAAAAATGGTTGGCCAACTTATGGCCATTAAAATAAAAGAAGCGACTTGATTTAATTAATGATTCTCGCTCATCGGAAAATATTGATTGCTGGACAAGGTTGAGTATAAGAAACAGCACTGCAGGGCTGTCTGACTCTGGATGATCGATTATTGTGAAAATATATCGCCAAGATGAGAGGGGATTTTAGGTGTTATCTAAACTTCAACTGCTTATATGTAGATACTTAATTGTCGTTGAAAGTTTTATTGATATATTATTTATTACTATATGTAATGCAATAATTTATCTGTTCATTGATAACGTCAAACTGCTTCAGCAGGCGGGTTGGTTGCGTCAAGAGCTGGTCACCCTGCTGTATCAATTCTAAGACTGCATAGGGTGATAATAAGTTCATGCCGGCGCTTGTTGTGATTAATTGTTGATGTTTGATAGTGTTTAATCCATTTGTTACACACATTTCGTCAACAACTTGTGAATAAATGGCTGGATAGTGTTTAATCAATTAGTAACATACATTTCGTCAACAACTTGTGAATACATGGCTGGAAACATACATATATATATTACATACATGTAACGGGCACGATATCTTTTATGTCGGTATGTGAAAATTGAATAACTTAAAAATAACTGATTTCCATACATCAGGTATTTTTATTTAATTTGGTCATTTACAATTTATTCGGACTCGTTTTTGAATACAATATCAATCAAGTGGTCGCCTCTATTGACCAAAGCTAAATGTACACTTTTTGCTGCGTTTTCCATCACTTTTTGAGCATCTCGGGTGGTATAACGATGATGTCGGCACGAAATGTGTGAAGCGTTTGACGTCTCAAAAAATGTCTACTCAAGTCAATAGACCACTTCCCGAAGCTATCTCTTTCTGATGTGCCGAATCCATTTCTTAAATGTCAGAAACAAGTTGAATGATAAAATTTCAGAAATTTGCACAAATCGTATGAAAAAAATCTTTGTGATTGTTAATAAAGTGTATATTTAAGTAAAACCAGAAGTTATTGATGAGTAAAAAGTACCAAATTATAGAGAAAAAACCTGAGAAAAAAAAACAATAAAAACACTGAACATATTGACCAAAAACGCTATTACAGACATTTTCACTTTTTTCACAATTTTGTAATTAATTGTTGTTGTTCGTTTGTATCAGTTAGTATAAAATGTAATTAAGTAAAATTATTATACTTAATTTATTTCCAAACAAAAATATTTTTTGGCCACAACAACGCGATTCTCACGGTTTAACTTTTATTTTTTGTACACAATCCTTCTATATTGTTAACTCTTTAGTATTCAAAAGTAGTGTTTAGATACTCTTTCTTAATTCTGGAACTCTTTTTTTGTTAAAACTCGCGTTGTTATAAACTTTTTACGAAATATTCGCGCAAAACTAGTCTTCGCCATTGTTTTCCTTCATTTCATTCTGCTGCAAGTTTTTTTTTTTCTTTGCCACTGACGTTGTCGCGCAGTACTCTATCGATAGATAAATGTCAAAGTTATTTAATGTTTACATACCGACATAAAAAATGGCGCACCCTGTATATAAGTCATACATTTATATACTTTACTTTCTTCTTTTCAATTTGCTTATTCTTGTTTTTTTGTGAATTCATTAAAATATCTTCAGTAACAAAAATAACTCCAATTAGGCGGCCATATTTTTTTCTTCACACATTTGACCATTTTTCAAACATTTAGTAAAACTTTCAATTCAAATTTCTAATAGGATAAACAGGTGCATTTGAAAACGCAAAATAAAGCTTTGTTATGTGAGGTTAGGTTATAGTGGTAGTCGTCAGAGCCGACAACCTTAGGGCAATACAAGGTCCATTGTGGTACCACACGGGTCTATTTTCTTCCTACTCATTGAACCAGTTGGAGCTTTTGATAAAGCTCGAAAGACTTAATGTCAATGTTTATGAGATCGTTGAGATCATTGCAAAAGAAAGACTCCAAATGGAGTCTTTAAGTCTTTGAGTCTACTTGAATCTACTACTTGTAGGTATGTACGTGGGTTGTGGTGGATGCAGGATCTGAAAAGCATTCCGGGTACTCAGATCTGCTAGTATATTACCCCAAGCATTTCCACTACTACAGTCCCAATTTCTATGACGACAGTTCAATTCCCCCCCAATTAAATACCTACAACAAATGTCAGTTAATTTTCTCGCTCCTTAATAATAGACTTTTATCGAGCGTCCATTGCCAAATGGGATCTCGATACCAACATTCTCTATTAAATAAGTATTTACAGAAGGTAATACCGAATGGCGTAGTGCTATTTTCACTATGATGGCAACACCACCACCTCTCCTAGTTTCTCTATCCATTCGATAGCACTTGTAATCGCTTACTTACTTACTTAGGTGGCGCTACAGTCCGAGGTAGCCTGAACCTCAACCAATATGCCTCTCCAGTTAGGACGATCTTTGGCTATCTGCCTCCGGTTGCGCATTCCAAGTTGGTTGAGGTCCCTTTCCACTTGGGCGCGCCACCTAGGTTAGGTTAGAATCTGTTACACCACACTTAGGTCCATGTGGTCCCATTGTGATACCCTTTGTTGGGAGTGTTGGCCTCGCTGTTCTGGCCTTGGTCCTTCGTCCTTGGTTTTCTTCCTACTCCAATTTGTCCATCCATTTGAATGTCCTTATAAACCTGTAAAGATTTGATAGTGAGACATCAGAAAGTATATGTCTTGGAAGAAGTATTTTCCAAGTGTTCTGTTCCTCAGGTGACACAGGCTTGGACAGTTACAGAGAAAGTGAGGTGTGTCCTCATGGGTTTCCTCATCACCGCAGCCTCTACAGATGTCGTCATCCTTGAGATTTAGTTTCATTGTGTGATTCCTTAGCAGGTTGTGGCCAGTAAGAGTACCGATCAACTTTGACAGCGATGTCCTGTCGTAACGTAAAAGTTTGTTTGTTCGGCCCTTATTGTATTTTGGCCACAGCTTGCTAGATATGTCACAAGTGGTAAGTGACAACCACCTATTGTTGGCTTTCATTCGTGTTTTATATTCCACTCTTTCTCTGAGGTTACAGAGTGGTGGTTTAACCGACTGGAGTGCCTGTTCATGGTCCATCGCGGATCCCTTTCTTGCCAGTTCGTCAGCTCGCTCGTTGCCGGATATGTCCTTGTGTCCAGGGACCCAGCAGAGACTCGTTTTGTGCTTTGTGCCAAGAGCTTTGAGCTCCTCGCGGCAACGACGAACAAGCAAGGACTTTACTTCTGTAGCTGACACCGCTTTAATGGCCGCCTGACTATCAATAAAAATGGTAATATCACTGTGTGGTATCGCCATCATTGATACGATGCTTGCGACTTCGGTGATTGCTAAGACTTCTGCTTGGAATACACTACAGTGATCAGGTAATCTAATCGATCTGTTAATGTGTAGTTCCTCTGAGAACAGTCCAGCACCCGTTCCACAGTCCATCTTATATCCGTCTGTAAAGATGGATATCGATTTCCTTTTCATGGGTTCGTTTGCGTACCATTCCTCCTTGCTCGGAAATGAACCAGAGAATGGTTTTTCGAAATCTAAGTAAGGAGACTTGTAGTCAGATATGACGTTGTTCCCTATGTACATGTTCAGAATCAGTGCATGTCCAAAATGACTCGGGTTCCAGCTGTTTGTTTGGCTGATCCTCAAGGCACTTTTTGCAGCCGATTCCTGCATGTATAGATCCAATGGTGGCAGATTGAGAATGGCTTCCAAGCCAGCGGTTGGGGTTGTTTTCATTGCACTGGTTGTCCCTATACATGCTAGTCTTTGTATTTTTGCCATCACCTTGAGATTGGTTGTCTTGTCTGTGGCTGGCCACCAGACTAGGCTGCCGTATGTGAGTATTAGTCGCACAACTGCCGTATACATCCACAGATTTATTTTTGGTTTTGGACCCCATTTTTTGCCGAAGATACGGTTGCATGCGTAGAAAGCGTTGGCCTCTTTCCTAACTCTATCATCGACTTTTTGGCTTCCAACTCAGCTTCCTGTCGAGGATAATTCCTGGATATTTCGCACTCTCCGCCACCTTCAAGGGTATTCCCTCAATTTCTGGTGGTTTGAATTCTGGTATTCTTCTTTTATTAGTGAACAACACCATTTCAGTCTTTTGTGGATTGATCCCAAGACCGCATTGTCTTGTCCACGTAGTGAGTGTCCGCAGGGAGTTTTCTAACAGTTCGCTCAGAGTTGATAGGAATTTCCCTGTCGCAAGCAGTACTAAGTCATCCGCGTATGCAATTTTGCTTTGACAACTCTGTTTTTGAACTTTAGGAGTATTTCGTTGACAACAAGGACCCAGAGTAAGGGGGATATGACCCCACCTTGTGGTGTGCCTCTGGACGCCACGACTCTTAGGTCATTATCGCCTAGTGTTGCATTGATGTATCTTCCATTGAGCAGACTGATCGACATTGGAGTTCTGCAATGCTCTTTTCACTGCTCGCGTTTCCACATTGTTGAATGCTCCTTCAATGTCTAAAAACGCTGCAAATGTGTATTCTTGGTCCTTGAGAGACTTTTCTATAGTGCTGACGACGTCGTGTAGCGCAGTTTGCACTCCTTTGCCTTTTATGTAAGCGTGTTCGGCGGAGGAGATCGCGCTATAGTCGAGTCGACTGCGAATATGGATGCTTTTCAAACGTTTTTAGGATGAGAGATGTCAGACTTATCTGTCTGAAGTCCTTGGCATAGATGTGACTAGGTTTTCCTGCCTTGGGAATGAATACCACCTTCACTTCTCGCCAGGCTTTAGGAATGTAGCCGCACTCCAGACTTCGTGTAAAAAGTCGTTTGAGAATCGCTATGATGACGGACTTTGTCTTCTGGAGCATAATAGGAAAAATCCCATCTCTCACAGGTGATTTGAAGGGAAGGGGAAGGGTATCAATTGCCCAGTTAAGCTTTTCTTCGGTTATTACTCCTTCTGGAACCACTGAAACAGTTGTAGGAGTAATATCCGCCTCTAAGTTATTACCTAGACTCGGGGTACTCCCTGGAAAGTGAGTCTGTAATAAGAGCTCGAGGCAGGACTGTGTCCAGTTTCCGCAATTGTCCTTAATAAAACCTGGAACACAGGGTTGTTTGGACAAAATTTTCCTAAGCCTGGCAGATTCCGTTGTGCTCTCAATGTTACTACAGAATGTATGCCAAGCCGTGCGTTTAGCACTTACTATGGAGCTCTTGAATTTCCTGTGACTTTCCTTGTACAGGTCCCAGTCCGTTGGGGAATTGGAGGCTTTCGCCGCATTAAATAGAGCTCTAGTTTTTGTCATAATTTTAGACAAGTCCTTTGTCCACCATGGTGGATGCTTTGTATTCTTTATTGTCCGTAAAGGACAGGCTTTATCGTACGCATTTGTCAGAATTTTGTTTAAGCATTCTGTAACCGCGTCGATTTCATCTGGTGTAACCAGTGTCTGTCGTTCAAGTTTCCTACTATTTTTTCCTACTTCTTTCAGGAATATATCCCAGTTTGTCAATCTAGGATTCCTGAATTTCCTTATTGGGTCTATTTTCTCGTCGATTAGGAACTCTATAATCCTGTGGTCTGAAAAGGATGCTTCTGTAGAAACTTTCCATTCTCGCACATTCATAGTTTGTGAGTTGTTGCAGAGTGTAACATCTAGAACCTCACGTCTATTCCTAGTTACGAAGGTTGGTTCATTGCCACTATTGGCTATCAATATATTGTGTTCAATAATAAATTCACATTTGTGTCGGTGCTACCCCATTGAGCATGATGGGAGTTGGCGTCGCATCCTAGGATAAAATTCCATTTTTTACGCTCAGCTTTCTCAAGCAGCAGCCTGGTTAGATCGGACGGTGGACTTCCTGGAGAGTCGTGTGGCATATACAAGGTGGCGCAAAAGTAATCCTCCTATCAGAAAAATTCTATAAATTTTGCGATTGGCCCCTAATGTCAGTTCTGTTTTGACATTTGTGTAGTTAACACATTCGAAATACACGTTAATAAACAATGTTACGCTACACTGCTCCACAACGCGGAATATTGGTGACTATTTATTTGAGCAATAATTTAAATTACAGCCAAAAAACATCGGAAGGTTATTTTTGCGCCACCTTGTATATTGACGCGAGTATCAGCGGGCTTGTATCTGCTCCCTCCCATTTAAGAGCAATAGATTAATCTGTTTTCTAGCGACAATACATGTGCGTTTCTTACTGTTATCTGGTGTGTTGGTGTTGTAGACGACCAGATCCTTATAGTTCAGCCCTTTTATCTCACCCCGGATAATCCAGGGTTCTTGAACCAGGGCGACGTATATACTTTTTGTTCTCATGAGGAGAACAAGATTGGCGCTGGCCGCCTTACTGTGGTGAAGATTGATTTGTCCTATCTTCATGACGGCCAGCTTCTCCTTTCTTGTCCTTCTTGTGGGTTGCCGCCAGCAGCCGTAGCTTGCAGCTCGTTATGCCTACGCGAGCCTTAAACTGCTGGTTGCGTAGAAGTGGCAACGATTTGTGGCTGAGGAGTATAGTGACTTCCATGCCATTCTCGAAATGTTCCCCCGTTTCCAGAACTTTCCACTCCTTGCTTTGCAATTCCGGGTTAAGGAACTGCAGGTTGCGTTCAATTCTTTCCACGGGCAAGTATGGTCCTTGAATGAGAATGCGTCCTTTTGGTCTTGTAATATTGAGAATTTCTTTCCTGTCAACGACGCGAAGGTCAGCGTTAGACCATGGTGCGTCTGTGTTAACGACGAAATTCTTCAACCAATCAAGGGTGTTGTTGTTGTCGCATTCCATGATTTTGAATCCTTTGAAGGTAGTTAGCTACCCAAAGAGAGGGACTGTGCCATCAGCCTTCAGGATAGCGTCGTTGACGCCATCCAGGATCCTTAGTTCGATCAATTTCCATTGGTCGTCGCTGAGTCTTCGCTCTGGATTTCCAAGGTCGATAATTGCGACACGAAGACCCTCCTTGACCTTTTCCGCGTATTTCGGTTTTTTCGCCTGCCTGCCTACACCCGGGGAGAGTGTGTTGTCATGCCGACCTCTTTTGGAGCAATCAGGAGCTCCCTCATGTTCGGACCAATCCTTGCCTGGGGCAGCTACAGAGCGCTTTGAACCAGCCGCAGTCGAGGAGAAAGGCATATGGCATTTCGTCCTTGCTGCAGTCATTCTCACGCTAGCCCCTCCAGAAACTAACGACCATACCACGTCGATTTAATCGGTTCTCGTCAGATCACCATAATTAAACGACGTTGGGCGCGGTTAGTACGTAGATGGGGGACCGTTTGAGAACAACCGCGTGTCGTTGGCCAGTCCCATCTACAGAGTTGAGGTAGATAATATACGTGGTATCACAATTGACCTAAATTGGACTAAGTGTTTCGGCTTCTGCCGACAGCCACATAAACCTAACCTAGCGCCTCCAGAGGCCTGCACCCTAGTAGAGCTAGGCCCTAACCTACTTTTTTGCAGAACCTTCTTGGAGCCAGGTTCCTTGCCAGTTTGGGACGTATCCTTTACTGGATCGGCACGTGGATTTTCGGGTTCTGACCTACTCAAGGCGAAAGGCGGTTGGCATTTCTCCCTTGGTCCAATCAGACTCCCTGTACCTGTCCGGTTCTGCGTCCTATATTTAAGGCTGCTGCGCCACGCTGCCTCGATCGACTTAATAGTCTCCCGAGCCCTAGCTAGCTGTTCCGTTTCCCTCTCCGTGAAGGAGCTAGGGTCACGGTTTTTTAACCTATTAAGCAGTCGGCGCGCATTCCTGCGCTGCTTTGCTGGTTCGGACTGCTTTTTGCCAATCGCCGGGTTTACCTCCGTAGCAGGTATGTTTGGCTTATCGACAACTGTACGTAGACTGTCAAACGTCGAGTTGGCCTCTCCCGGGGAAACGTTTTTCACCTCGTCTGCTTCCTTAGCGGGTTCAGATGCGACAGACCCGTGCCCCGATAGCCTATGGCATATCACAGGCATTGGTGGTCGCATGAGTGCACCCTCACTCAAAGCTTCGGGGAAGGCTGTCTTCGGTGGCGAGTCAGCACGGGGCTTGTCGCAGTCCAAAGACTGGCCTTCCAGAAAGTCAAGAGCGTTTTGGAGCCGTCGTTTTTCCCTGTCCTCTAGGGTATGCTTTTTCCTCAGCTTACTGATCGTATTTTTGCAGTTGATTAGCTTTTTCCTCAACGATGCAGTAGACGATACTGAGAATTTGGATGAGCTGGCGATGGAGCGATTGTCGTCCTCTTCGAGGAAAAGTTTCTCAAGAGCCGAAACTGCCCTACTGGTTGACGGTTCCTGGAGTAGAAAACTTTCTTCCTCCTCCGTCATCTTTGTCAATGTCATTGTCGTCGTCTGAGAATCGGTTTTTATGAAGTGAAGCCCGATTCATTTGCACCAGTCCCTTTGTTTGTTTTTTTGTTGTTTGAATTAATTTTGGTCCCACGAGTAAGGGGGAAGAAGATGTCGCTCTGTACTTACCCCCTGTATACAGAGAAGGAGAATTAAATTGAAACTAGAGATCCCCAGGTATCTAGAGTTCACCGTTAAAAGACACCATAACATTGTGCCATACATCCCATGGGCACGGTCGTTCTTACCCGGGATTACGGGTTTTTATCGAGTTTTCCGCTCTCATATTTAGTCGAAAGCAGTGGCACCTCGTGCAGGATGTGGTTCTTCACCACGTATGACGGTCTTAGGAACAGCGGTTCTTTACCAGAACCATCTGTTCCTCTGGTTTCCTTGCTGAGCCCGGTGTCTACTCAGCCCAAGCTGGGCAGGCACCCGATCTCCGGGATTTCTGGGCTGTGACGACTAACTCAAGGGGAGGGGCTGTGGCCTTTCCTCTTTGGTCAGTCATTTACCCATCCGACAGAAACCTTCGCCACCGGCGCGCCACCTAAGGCGAGGTCTTCCTCTACGGCGTTGTCCCTTCCGGTTGGAATCGAAGACTCTTCGACCCGGAGCGTTGGTGTCCATTCGCTCTACATGTTCTAGCCATCTTAGTCGAGTGATACGTACTTTTTTGACCAGTTCGATGTTGCTGTACAGCTTGTAGAGCCCGTCAACGCAAACGTGATCGAAAATCACTCGAAGAATTTTGCGTTCGAAACGACAAAGAAGATATTCACCCGCTTTTGCTAATGTCCACGCTTCTGCGCCGTAGAGCAGGGCTGGAATGATGAGGGTTTTATATAGTCTCCTTAGTTTTTCTTGACAAGGCCTTTCTAATCAATTGCCGTCTTAGACAAACTCCCTAACTACCTCAAAATTATAGCTTTTATCTTGACGTCCGATTAGTCGATGTTGTGTGTCCCTTATTGTTGACAGCATATACTCGTATTTTGTTTTGCCATCATTCAACACAAAACCCATTTTTGCCGCTTCTGTGCTAATACTTACAAAAGCACCAGTGATAGCTGGCTGTATTCTGCCAATTATGGCAATGTCGTCAGCATATGCAAGTAGTTGGACAGACGTTTGGAAAATTGAGCCCCTGGTGTTGGCTTGCGAGTTTCGCACAATTTTCTCAGGTATGATGTAAATGTTTTTTTGACATCAAAGGTCTCGGTGAGATTGTTTGCGACCTTTTAGGGATCAGCGGGCGATCTCCATCGTCATTCAGCACAATCTGACAAGTTTGGCAGGGATGCCAAAACTAGACATGGCTCTGTATAGCTCGTCACTATAAATGTTGTCATATGCGGCCTTAAAATCGATGAAAAGATGGTGGGTATCGATTTGGACATCTTGGATTTTCTCCAGGATCTGCCGTAGTGTGAATATCTGATCGGCCGTGGACTTACCGGGCCTAAAATCCCACTGGTAGACACCAATCAGGTCGTTGACGAATGGTTTCAGGCATTCACACAGTACAGCAGACAGTATTCAGGAGACTGATGACTCTATAATTGGTGCAGTTTAGATGGTCGCCTTTCTTGTGGAAAGGAAACTTGTAATCGCTATTGACCAATTTATTTATTTTGTTTTGGTTTTTATTAGGCATTGTTTCTGTCAGTAAACCTACACTGATGTTGTTTTTGCTAAGGAACGCAAACAACTCTAAGCTTTTATTTCGAACGCAATTCCTCAAATGTTAGGCAAGTGTCGCCGATTATCCTCTTTAAATGGTGCTTCATCGACTTAACTCCTGCTTCCCACAAACCGAAATGGGGGGCGGCGGGTGGAATAAAATGACATCTAAACCATTAATTAAAAGTTTTTACAATTTAATTTCTTAACTACGTGATCGGCACTCTGTATTATCGACACAATCGTGGATTGGTAACACTACTGGTCATTCGATGACGTCTTCGACTCCAAAGTACCATTCACTCGCGAGACACTATCCAAATCTTTAGTTTCATCGTTAAATATAAATGAAACGATTTACTACACAACAAAAAAGGTAGATAGTGTAACAGTAAATCATAAGAGAGAAACAAAAATATGTAAAGGTGCTATCGGTGTAATAGGCAGGACACATACATATATACAGGAATTGAGTTGCACTCAATTCATCTAAAGTAGAGTCAGTCGAAGTAAGTCCATTAAAGAGTGCGGACGCACAAATATATTAATAAAGAAAAATAAAGTGTAAATCGACTAAGTGAAGTAATCGTGTTTTATTTCGTGAATACGAGGCCCTGTTATAATAGATAGATATGTATTTATTTTTGTAGAATTTTTTTATTATTTACAAGGTTACAAATTACTTTCACAAAACAAAATATAGTTATATTTAGAAGGAAAACACGATAAAAACCTTGTATTAAAAGAAAAAAAAATCATAATAATAATAAATAAATAAATAAATATGTAAATAAATAAATAGTAAATAAACTAAAGGTTAAGTGTACACCTAATGGTATGCTCTTGGTCGAAACTGGTCTGTCGCCTATATTTATGGAAACGCTAAGACTCCACTTCAACTACATTCAAAAAATTATGTCCTTGAGCGACGAAAGGTTGACTAAACGCGTATTAAGTCATGTTTTACAGGCGAAAATATTGTTTATCGAGGAATGGCAAAAACTCTCAGAGTTCTGCGGACACACTTTGAACATAGATGCGGAAAATATTACTCATTGGAAGGAAGAGTTTAATAATATCATTTCTGCGGTGATGAGAAGATCCACGCAGACTGTTGTGAAAAGGTAAAAAGTTCTATTCACCGGCAAACTTAAACCACAGCCTATGTGAAAAAAACTATTTCAACGAAAGATACTCAACGGAATTAATATCAACGATTTTCAAGGCCACATGCGAGATATTGAATTTAAATTTGATACCACACCGGGAAGATCTGCCAATAACCTGCTGTTTGTGCAACCTGCGAGAGAGGGAGAACATCTATCACTTTCTGTGCAGATGTCCTATTCAGTTCAGACTACAGATTTATGGGAAGCGATGATGTGAGAACCATCTTAACTGGCTCAGACTGGATCAAATTATACAGTTACTGTAAAATAGCATTAAAATATAGGATTATATAGGCAATTATAGAAGAATCTTTTTAAACAATTGTGAATATTTTGTTAAACCCGGGCGGACGGCTTAAGCCATGTCTTAAATTTAATAGTCATAAACAACCTGTAAATGAATTCTGGAATAATAAATATTTATCTATCTATCTAAAACTAAAGGTATAATAATAATATGTGCATAATATATATGACTAGAATAGGATATGTAAGATACAAAATGTGTGATAGTAATAACATATATGCTAACATATTGAAAAAAAAATAAAAAAAAAAAATAAATAAATAAATAAATAAATACATAAATAAATAAATAAATAAATAAATAATTAAATAAAAAAAAAAAAAAAACATTAATTGGTACATAATTCATTAATAAGTGGGTTGTTGTCAGCAAGACTACATCGGTCGTCAAACTTGGATTTAAGTTTTTGTAATTTTTGGTGAACCAATTCAACATTCGTTCTATGGTGTAAGTCTAAGGTAGAAAAATGCCAGGGTAAATTAAGCATCAGTTTTAAAATTTCATTCTAGCATATTTAAAGTTTGTTTATGTGGCACTTTGCGCAATTTCCCCAAACTTGGCATCCATATAGTAGAATTGCCTGAAAAATAACTTTACAAATTATAACCTTGTTATCTACTAAAATTGATTTTCTGTTGATAAAAGGATATAACATGTTAATGGCGAGTCCTATTTTCTTGGCTGTTTTGTTAATACGGTCATTAAATATTATTTTGAATCCAGATGTATCCCTAGGTACCTAACACAAGAGCCCCAAACAATACTTACTCCATTTTTTTGTAATTGGGTGGTTGGAAGGAAGCAATGCTTTCTTTTTCTTGTAAAAAAGGTAGTTTGCATTTTATCTTTATTTAGTTTTATTTTCCACTTTGAGTAATAATTCTGCAATATTTCCATCAACCGAATGCGTGGGATCAATATATTGCAGTATCATCAACAAAAATGGCTGCACCACAATTGGGTAATTTGGGGGAAATCAGATTTTCAAATACATATTATACAAAATGGGACCGAGAACAGAGCCTTGGGGGACATTTGAACAAAATGTTATCAAGTTTGAGACGCCACTATTGACATGAACTTTAAAACGACGACCAGACAAAAAACTGTGAACTATTTTACAAATATAGGACGGGAAGTTGAAAAAAGTTCAAAGGTTTTTTTTTTTGGTAGGACGTTTCATCAGATACCCTGTACTTCTCTTAGCAACCTATTTCAAATAAAAGTGTTCGACAGTCTTGCTCGCCTAAATTTGATGTGTATGTTTTGTTTGCTATAACATCGTCTTAGTCAAGGCATTAGAAAGAGAGTTGCAGCCCAAATTTTCCATCAGAAAGAAGAAATAATACAGTTGTATTCTTGAGAAAACCAGTGGCTATTTCTTAGCTCACAAATTATGTAGGTGCGCCTAAACTAAATCATTACTCGAGACAGGGTTCATTTGCAATTCTATATTAAAATAAAAATAGCGCTACTTCAATGTATACATTACCGTAACAATGCATACAAAAAAAAGACACTTCCAACTCTTAAGATACTCGTAGGTGCGTAAGTAATAAATGCACATAATTTTATTGCTACTGAGGTTTTCCATGAGCTTGTATTTGAATGACCCCATAACATCGCTTTAAAGATACATGGCGATCCTTTATTCTTTAGAGAATATTTTACCTATTTCCAAATACCTATTTAAGGCAGAATATGTTTTATTCTCCATTTTGATTTGATTTCTTTTTTCTTGAAATAGGAATACAACACGAAAAATAATTCTGTGCCATGTCAACTGAATATCTAGATTGGCTTGTTACATGCATAGCAATGTATGTACATTTGTGCCAAATGTGACGCTTGCTTATTTGTTTCTTCGCATTGTTTTTTATTGTGGTGACAAATTGTATTCACAACTTTTAAGTTATTCTTGTTATTTTAAGAGAACTTTATTTGAAACCTTTTGGAGCAATTGGCAATTTGAATCAATGAATGCAATGGTGGAAGTGTTCGCATGATTTGAATTGGTTATTTAGATTCGTATTTATTAAAAGATAAAGTGCACGACTGGGTCGCACGAAACTTCGGAAACTCTCGGTTTTTTCAACAATTGATTTCGAACCACATTTTCTCATTAGCAGTTTTCTTCATCTTCTTATTCTCCCTTAATGGTGATAAGGCTAGGATCAGGATTAATGAGATCATAACCCTCCCACTTAACTGCATCCCTACTGGTCCGCCTGTGGGGTTCGCCGGTTCGACCTCAGAAAATAACGGCAGGGCTCCCAATTTTGAATCACTGTCACTGAGGCCAATAAAATTCTGATGTTACTGCATTTGTGTTATCCAGCAGCTTTAGGGCCTGCCTTGCTTTGGGGTTGATAAGCGTTGCCTTTTTGACTTGACATTTTCTTCCAGATAGGTTTTTTTTAGCGTAAAGGCTTCCTCAGATCTTGGAACTTCTTATTCGATCAATCTTTATTACTTCTGCTGTCATGCGAAGCATCTTCATTTTAGCTGCTGTTAATTTGCCCTCAAACTTCTTGTACGCTGTCCAACATTGTGAACCGTATGTGAGCACCGGGCGTACAACTGCGGTGAAAAGCCTTCCTTTTAGCTTAGGGGGTATTTTTTGACCAAAGAGGATGGCTTATATTTCCCGCCACTTCATCCACCCTACGCTTACGCTATGCTTAATGTTGTCATCACAGTTTGTTCGGCAACTGATCATAGATCCCAGATATTTGAACTTTTCGCACTTCGGAATCAATCTTCCATTCATAAAAATGTCTGGAATAGGTTGGAGTGGATCAGAGAACGGACAGCAGAAGTATTCTGTTTTTTTTTTCGGATTAATACGATACCCATTCCCTCCTAAACTTTCACCCATACATCAAGTGCTCGTTGTAGGGACATTTGGTCCTCGCTATTGGTGGCTCCATCGTCAGCAAAGAATAATTGATGCACTTTGGGGTCCGTCAGTTTTCCTTCAATCAGATGATCAAGGACTGTAATAGTTATCAATGGACTTAAGACGCTTCCATGGTGTACACCGAGTTTGATTGCTTACTTCTTGCTGGCATAAGCGGAGCATTTTATTCTTGTCTTTACTCCCCCATACATGTCCATGATCATCTGTACGTAGGTTTCTGGGACTTCTCGTTGTCTAAGCGCCACAGATCCCTTGGTTGTCTATTAAAGGCCTTTTCAAAATCAACCAAAACCATATGCGAATCCTTTAGTGGTCGCGTTGTTTTTCCATCGTGATCCTTGTACTTTGGATTGCATCTGTGGTTGATTTACCAGCGACAAACCCTCCCAGGTCTTCAGATAAGCTTATTATTGTCTGCATTTGGCTATCTAATACCCGCTCAACAATCTTCATGGTGTGTGACAGCTTAATTGAACGCCAAGGTCTCTCGTATCGCTTTTCCTTTGTAAAAAGGAGCCTCTACTGCTAAGGCATTGTCTCCCATCTTTTTCCAGAAATCAGAAGCCATCTCGTCCGGCCCAACTGCTTTTTGGAGTCTTTGACCACTTTCCTAACTTCTTCGACAGTAATGTCGTGTTAGGAACGGCTCTCTGAAAATATATCGGAGGAAATTGTTCATTTAGAAGTCCTTTACAATACTGCCGCCACCTGTGTAGTATTTTTTCTTCATCCACAAGAAGCAGCTCTTGAGCTTTTTTGATGAACTGCTGCCGAACGGATTTCCTTGGGTATTCCTCCTTCTCCGAGTGGCAATTTTGAAAATGTTTGTGCCTCCGTTCAAGCCGGTTTGTCGGAGTTCGTCAGCCTGGTTTCACCAGCCGAAGAAGACATTTCTTCTAACTCCCAATACTGGTAAACCATCAAAGCCGGCGGCCTTATCGTTCTTTAGCTTTTTTTTTATAGCTGAGCCAACCTCTTCTATACTGGATGATAAAATCTGTTCTTCATTGACAGGACGTGGGTTCTCTTCTTGCCCTATCACTGTCTCTAGATGATGCCCATTTCGCAGCTGTTGGAAATACTGCTCACATACATCTACTGTTAATAAACGTATTACGTGTGTATAATGCGTCCGATTTTTTCATCCATACAATTTTGTTTCAATGACTTTCGTTTAATGACTTTTAAAATCGATTACAATGTTTTAATTTTATTGATATTTTTTCCTTTTCACAACACATACATGATATAAAACTCATGTGAACTTAAGACGTATTTTGAGCAAGCATTGTCTAAACAATTTTAATATTTATAGTCTGTCATAAAACGATATTGTTTTGAAAACAGTTTTCGTAAATATTTCAACGCATACGATAAAATGAATCAACAATTCCCAAAGGTTACAAAGAGTGTTAAAATGTATCTTTCTTAATGCTATAACTAAAGGAAATAATAACATTCAAAAATTCGGTGCCCTAACCTTACTTTCTCATACATTTTTTTAAGAACGCATATTGATACTTTGATGATTTCGACATTAAAGTTGAAAAATGGAAATAACAATGTCTGAAAGTGAATGTTTTAATGTATATGTTACTGTATATTTTTGATACAGTAATGTAATTATACTCGTATTATTATTATAAAAACACACTTATTTCGAAATCAGTAGCACATTTTACTGTGGTCATAGGGTTATCAATGTAGGGCAAATGTAACGTTAGTTAGGCAATACATTTTCAAAAATCGTTGGAAAAAATAAAACATTTTACATTTTATATTAAACGATGTTTAGAAGAAAAGCAAAGTAAATTAAAAATATATTTCGAATATGACATATTTAGCAATCCATGTAAGTGCCTGGAAATACCTTATAATTGCCGAGCACATTTCCCACAACAATTTGTATCCAAAGGACCTTTAGATATTTTTACAGCACGTCTCATCAAGTGCTTATAATTTGCATCCATATCAAAAGTCATCGTTTAGTAGGCGAAACCGCTGGAATGATACTACTTGATACTGAAAGGGCTTTTGAAGCCGTTTGACATGACGGACATATATCTAAAATTATCAAATTCAAATCTTAAATTATCAAATTCAAGTCTGCAGTTTCTTGTCAAATCGTTGCTTCAAAATGCACGTCAATAGACCTTTTCACCAAGCTATCTCTTTCTGAAGTGCCGCATCCCTTTCTTAAACGTCAAACGTCAAAAGCAAATTGAATGAAAACAATGTCAGTGTCAAAAGAGCAAAAAAAAAACTAACAAACAGCTGAATGAAATGAATAATCATTGTGATTGTTAATAAAGTGTATATTTAAGTGAATACAGAAGCAATTGAAGATTAAAAAGTACCAGCTTATAGAGAAAAAACGTGAGAAAGTAAGTTAAAGTAAAAAGATGCTTCGAAACAGAAATATTTTTTGCCACAAGGCGATTGTCACGGTTTCACTTTTATTTTTTGTACAGAATCTTAATGTATTGTTATCTTTTGAGTATTCCAAAATAGTGTTTGGATACTCCTTTTTAGTTCTGGAAATTTATTTTTGTTATAATTCACTTTAATATAAAATTATTACGAGATATTCACAACGAAACCATTTTTTGCCACAACTACGCGATTCTCACTTTTTCACTTTTATTTTTTGAACACAATCACATTATAATGTTAACTTTTTAATTATCCAAAATGTGGTTTAGATACTACTTCTTAGTTCCGTAACTTTTTTTTGTTAAAATTGGCTTTGTTATAAACTTTTAGTAAATATTCGCGAAGAACTTATTTCCCGCCATATAAATTCGCCATTGTTTTCATTCAGTTCATTCAGCTGTTTGTTTATTTTTTTGTTTTTTTTTTCTCTTTTGACACTGACATTGTCGTTTTTTTTTCTCTCTTTTGACACTGACATTGTCGTGACAAGGTCTGTAGTCGGTGACAGTTGACAGTTGAAAGGTGACAGATGACAGTTACACATTCATGCGTGTCCCAAGGCGTAGTTCTTGGGCCTATTCTATATAACATGTATACATCGTACTTTCCTCGTCTTCCACATGTAGGGCAGCTATTTTCAATGATGATACTGCAATATTCTCATCTTAAGAATTCGCTCTTGACATTGAGAGTAATCTTAAGCATGCGATGGAAAATAATATTAAATTACAGGATAAAAGATAATATCTTTTTCACCAGAAAGAGAAGAACTTGCTTTCATTCCAGTTGCCGCTTACAGGTAAACGGGAAAGATTAGTTGGGCCTTCTGTTAGATATTTACGTGTTTATTCAGACATCAAGTTGACATTTAGTACTCATATTACAAATACCGTCAAAACAATTGCGATTGGGACTAAAATGTTGTACCCTCTTTTAAATAGAAAGTCACTGCTCTCAAATGGAAATAAAATAACTATCCATAAGGTAATTTTGCAGGCAATAAGTAATATCGATGCCAAGCATGGTAAAATTGTGCAATGTGCCATATTCAAAACCTACAGACATCTCAAAATAAATTGTTTAAAATGATACTTGATTTACCGTCATATTACTCAACGCTTGCGATTAATCGAGTGTTGAAATGATCTAAAATATAATTCACAGGCAATTGTAGAGCTGATGAAACTTGCCAAACAAGGAACCATACTGCCCCTTTTTCTCGATCAAAGTCCCTTACGCATTCCAATTGCTACATGCAAGCTTAGGTTTAAGAGAGATGCCATCCGGAGAGCTAACTAACTAACAAAGCTCTATCAGAAATGTTCTAAGTATTTGATCTATCTGAACTGACACATTGGTACTACAATTGGTGTCTTTACCGTACACTGTCTCATAGGCACGCATGCACAATTTAAATACCTAACTGTGGACATACACGCTATTATTTCCTTCTTTTCACGTTTTTCATTGCTTATTTGTGCGCTTATTCATTATTTATGAATTTATTTATATGTTAAACTATTTATTTCTTAATTTACTAGTTTATTTATCTATTTCCTTAATTATTTATTTATTTATTCTCTTAATTATTTATTTATTTGTTTATTCATTTTTTGATTTACTTATTTATTTATTTTATTAAATTTATATCTGTAATAATTTTCTAGTAACATCTAATTTTTTTTTATTTTTTGTTTTGTTAGTTTATTAAAAAGTTTTCAAGTCATTATCCCAAATTTTTTGTTTTCAAGACGTGTTGAAATGGAAAGAAAACATTTAAGTTTTACTTTACTTTTTCACACACCAATTGGAACTTCCAAATAAAAATCAAAGGTAAGGTGACACAATGATTTAACTGTCATATGTTTGGACATGTTGAGAGAAATTGCCACATAAAAACATATTGTGCCGCTTGCGGTGGATCTCACAAAACAAGCGAATGCAATAGGCCTCCTACGATAAAATGTGCTAACTGCAGCGGCAAAAAGCTACTTACATAACATGCACATGCACTAGCAGATCTAAATATTTGGAAATTAAAGAAAGATCATCTGGACGAAAAGCTCATCCCCACCCAAGAACTCATTTCACTGCAACTGAACAAATTTCTGCTCATCAAGCTTACCAAAAACCGATTTCGTTTGCTTCTTTGAGTGCCTTTCCTACGCTCATCTATCATCTGATTTCAAATGCTATCACTTGGATAGAGTCGAACAAAGATGTGGGGGAGTTGCGATTCTTATTAGAAGGTCAATTCAACATTCGCTTTTATCTGTAGTTCCAAAAAGCCGCTTGATGGAGAATATAGGGGTAGAGATTAAATTAAGAAACTGGAAGACAGTAAAAATCATTTCAGTTTATGTTCCTGGTGGATCGGCGTCGGATATAAAATGGAAATGGCTCAAACAGGATTTCAGAAATTTATTCACAATGAGTGGATAATTTCTATTAGGTGGCGATTTTAACTGCCGGCATAGAAATTGGGGGTGTGCAAGAGCGAATGCCTGTCTGACTTTTCATTGACTGTACAAATTAATATCTTTTATCCTTCTTGTCCAAGTTATTTTCCTGCAGGTTCTCTTGGCCGTCCTTCTGTTCTTGACCTTCTTGTGTCCAATGTCCTTATCTAATAACAGAACCCAATTCGTTTAGTGCCCTCAGTTGTGATCATAATCCTGTTTCTTTAACTTTTCTTGGCTGGGGGAAAAAAAAGTTCAATATTTTCAAGATTTAAAAAAATGGTAATTGGAAAACGATCAAATCAAAGATAAAAGGAATCTTCAAAATAGTTGCACAGATCTTGTAAGAGTGTCTTGTAAGGATGATGTTGACTCCATTGTCCAAAATTTTACGCAAGCTGTTCTTTCTTCAGTTGATGAAAGCATTCCCAAACGGGAAAAAAGGGACTTATAAAAAACTTCCAGTTCATATTTTAGAACTTATAAAAATAATTGAAAAAATTGGCAAAAATATCGACAACCTTCTCCAACAATAGTATCACATTTTAATAAACTAATCACTGACCAAATACCCAAATACTGGTGCATTGGAACGAAGAATGGAACAGAAAATTGAGCGTTCTTGATAAAAATGCCCTTCTGGAATATCGTCAAGGTAGTAAAAAACAAAAACCAAAAGATATTATTTCCAAAAGATTCTTCCAAGACATATTTTACAGATGTTGAGTAAGCAAACTTACTCGGCACAAATTTTTCACCTGGTCTCTCAACATATGGGTGAGTTTGTAACAAATGAACTTGTCGGGGACAAAATCGACAGATTTAAGATGTCAAATGAATTGACTCCTTCTAATGCATTAGTAGCTGAAGAAAATGTTAGTGATGTAGTCAGCAGCCTGCAAAGCCGAAAAGTTGGAGGACTAGACAAAGTTCAAAATGCATACTTAAAACAACTTCCTCAGGTTGCAATTAAATATCTAAGTAACATTCGTTTTTAATGCATCTTTCAATGCATCTTCCTGTTCTTAAAGCTGGAAAAGCCCCAGATATTTCTGAAAGTTGCAGGCCAAAAAACCTACTAAGCAACGTTAGTAAGGTTTACGAAAAAATCATTAAGCATCGATGTTAGACTTCGAGTTTCCTTTGTATTTATGTAAAATTGTTCAGAGTTTCTTATCCAGTAGATGTTTTCAGGTGCAAGTAAATTGTGGTGTTTCTAACAAGTTATTTTTGTGATTCTGGTGTGCGGCAAAGCTGAGTCTTAGGTCCAACAATATTCAATACTTCAGATTTTCCAAGTCTTCCACAATGTGAAGAAGCCATTTTTGCTGATGATGCAAGCCACCTTGTGCACATGAATAAGTTAAGCTTGCTATCTTCCCAGCAGACAGCTTCAAATAAATGGTAACACGATGGGAGCAATCCATAAAGTATCTCGGGGTCTAACATTTGATCAACATATTCAAAGTACGTTAAGGAAAACGGGTATTGCAATTAAGATGCTTTACCCTTTCATCACTAGAAAATCTTCACTCACAAACGACAATAAGATAATAATTTATAAAGTAATTTTCCAGGCTATGGGTGTCCAATATGGGGTACTGCTGCAAAATGTCATTTAAAGAGGCTACAGGTATCACAAAACAATGTTTTAAAAATGATGTTAAATCTGCCCTTTCATAATTCAACCCTAGATTTCCACAGAAGAGCGAATGTTGAATTTATCTTCGATAGGATTCGAAAACTGACTTCTAATTTTAATAATAGTTCTGAGAATCATCTCATAAACCAGCTAAATGTTTAATCTGTGACATTTCTGTGTAAATATTTATTGCGTTTGCTGTGATTTACTAGTTATTTATCAATTTTTTACTTATCTATTAATATATTTATTTATTTATTTATGTATTTGTTTATTTATTTTTGTATTTATTTCTTTATCTATTTATGTATTTATTTATCTATTTATGTATCTACTTATTTATTTAGTTATCTAATTATTTATTTATTTGTCTATCTATTTTTTGTATTTTCCCTTGATAAATTCTTCCCATCATTTATAGTTATTTATTATTTGCCATACAAGAAAATGTTTCAGTAGAAAGATAATGTATCAAATCTCTGAATAGTAAAATGTGCGGTCACAGACTTTTTTGAAAACATTGGTTCAAAATAAAATGAATTGAATTGAATTGAAAGACCCTTTACATGCTCCTATTGTTTCTTGTTTGACCTTGCTTTTTCGACACCAGCGATCTCCAGTCGTGTCAACAGACAGATTCGCATGCACACTTGCGGGACAGCTTTAAGATGTTAACTTTGTCGCTAGGCCCACTTGGATATTTAATTGCCTAAATGTGATTTTCCCCCTAAGTCGCCTTCCAAGAGAAGCGCTGTTAATATCTAGGGGTGCGCCGTAGTGATATTATTAACCAGTCCCTACACGGAGCAGCAATTATATGGCATTAACGGCCCTAAGACCCAGCTTCTCCAACTATTTGCTTGTGCCCAGTGGAAAGGACCTGCAATTTATACAATTTAAAGCCGAATCCGAAGCTTCTCATGACAATTATTGATACTCTTTGATGTTTGTCAGACGTTCGCGATACGTGGGGAAATGGAAAGAAAACATTTAAGTGTTACTTAACCCGGCGGGATTTGAACGAAAGGGAATAAGCGAACAAATGCGAATCGAATACGTTTTAAAACACGTTTCAATCACTGCTGCCAATTATATATTTTCATTTTACATTTGGATAGCATGTGGATAGGTTCAGCTATTTGAATACCAAATTAATGAAACAAATCTTGAATGAATTTTATTTATAACTTCGAGTGCATAATTAGTTAAGTGTGTGTTAATATTTTTATGGCACATTTTATTAATAAATAAATAACCAGTAATAAAGCGGTCCGCCTTGTTTCTCTCCTCATAAATATAAACTTATTTGTTCAGCAATAAAAATCTTGATAATAAAAACTCATTAAACTCAATTGGTGTCGATTGTCAATACTATGTACATAAATGAATAGGAAAGGGTAACTCTGTAGACCACGATTTCTGATATCGACATATTTATGTACTATCTCATTTGCTAAGCAAACTCTGCCACATCCAGTGAATAGCATTTGCTGGAGTGTTAACATAACTCATAACAAGAAGTTTCAATCTCAAGATCTTGTCTGCGCGCCGACATTTCCAGACAAAAAAAAAGGTAAACAACAACAACCCGTAAGTAAATACGAATGACATGCACAATGAGATACATGAATTCCTGTCTGCGGGTCATTAAATCGCCCCCATTATGCCTACCATCAGGAGGCATGGTGCTGCAAAGCATGCGATTTTTAAAAATAGTTTCCAAGGTTAGGCGCGTTTGTTGTTTTTGTACGATTTTTCTTCGTCAATATTTATTTGATGAATGGTCTAGCGAAATGTGACTATTTTGGTTGTCACCAAACACATAGTTGACGTATTATGGCCGTTACGTTGGTTCGCCTATGTCAACATACAATTTAAGTTGACTCCACTCTGAATGTAACCAGTTTCAAGCTGCGTGGTACGCTGCTGCTTGCTGTGGCTGTAATTACACGCCCATCATCTGATCCGGTATAGCGGGGTTCGGTGTAGATAGATTGTGCACCTTGCAATTCATGAAGGTGCTTGACCGACAACGGTGCAATTAGCTACTACTACTGGGGTATACAGGAAGACAAATCTCGATCAACGATGTCAGATATAAGTCTATTTGCATACACAAGTGGCTATACTAGTCTCGTCATGGGATGCGTGTAGATTAATTGCTTCCATATCGATTAGAGCTTTAAGAAACAAGTCGATCCAATTGGAATCGATCGGCAGTTAATTGGCCCGCGAAGGAGTGTCATATGGCGACTTGGCTTGCACAAGTGATCAGTAAGACGCAAGCATGGTTATATTTATAATTATATTTATGTGCTAGCACTTCATAATGGTCCCCAGCCGTTGAGCGTTTCGAATGCAACTGTGTGGGCAACCGATCGACCAATTGTAGTAATCGGTGTACATATCTGAGAACTTTGAGTTTCCACCATTAGTTGGAGCGCACCATATTTGATTGCCATAGGTGCGCTTTCGGTGTGCAATCGCCCAACTGTTGAGACGACCTTCTACAGCGATTGGATGTCAGGTTCCACCTATTCCAACTCAGACCCGACCCCATCTTGACAGAGTGCGAACTTTGAACAACTTCAGTCACAACAACTTCCAATTTGTGTTCGTTTAAGGACAAACTCCTTTCGAATACTATAAGCCCGACCCAAGGAGGGCTTTACAAAGTACGCATCGCTTTTGCGGTTTAGGGCTTTGTCGGATACCAATCCGCAGGCAAGAGGCCAATTAAAAAGCCCGAGTATCGATGCATTCAATTAGCAAGTCAAGAAATTATTTTTACATGCATTTCAATGCGCAAACCCAAGTCAACCAACCTCAAGTGTCCAGAGCTCTATTGCACAACTGCACGAAAACACTTTATGGCGCATCAGGGAAATAAACTTTGATACACGCATTTGCAATTATAGTTGCATTGCGGCAGATTGCAATAAAATAAAACTAAATGATTTAGTGTATGGGATTATTGGTACGTAAACTAGCGTGACGCTGACCAGCACCACAACTTGTGGGTTCACCAATCGAATTCTAAACTTTCATCTTAAATATCTTCGATGCGCGTTTTAGTGTATCTACACAAGGTTAAATGCTATTAAATGAACAAGTCCTCCTTGTCAGGAAGATCCAGTGATAACGTCAGCAGATTGAGTTCTCTTTCGCTGAGACATCTTGTTTATTGTACTAGATTTGTTATCCACCTACAGGCCTTGCAAAATATTCTTTCGTCGTTGGATTGGCGTCCTTGGGAAATGTTTGTGGATTACCTTCCTTGTTCGATACGTGATCGTTATTCGAAGTGTCGGATCATTGGCAGTTCATATTGAAACACCATTCTACATGCATACACGATGAATATTTGGACCAAATTCAGGTTTCAGTTTCATCCAACCTGATCTGTCGTTTCATTTATTTTGTACTTTTTTCAAAAAAAATATTAACTAAGGCAAATAAATGATTTTCAAGTAATTTAATATTTTACTGTCAATTTGTCAAATTAGCTTTGAACGATTTGTAAAATGAATTTCTGTGATAGTCCCAAAACCGCAGTCAATGTGAGTTTTCTGCTGTCTGAGCGTGGAGAACAAAACAAAAACATATATTTCCAAGAAAGAAGTACTACAAGGCATGTTCAAACGCTGACGTACGTTGGGGGATGTACATAGTTGCAAGGACCTTCGATTGGACAATGCAGTTGCTTTCTCGAATTGGTGAAATTGATATAAAGGTGATTATGACTTTGATTGAATGTGGCCGTATGCATCGAATAAATCTTAAAGACGTTGGTCAGCAGTTTATTGATTCGTCCATAGGACTTGTTTGATGGATAGCTCAAAATATGTATTGAACTTTTATTAAGACTAACTTTGCTACGGAATACTCCTTCTTTAAGATCAATTCAATCAATCAATCTTCATTTATTTAGCCTTTGCAAAGGCATTTGAGTTTTGTACATGGTTTACATTTCTATTTGAGTAGTTTAAGATTTATATTATTTAATTCATACAAACATATAAACATATTAAAATTTGTTTAATAGTTTCTTTAATGATTTTACGCTTTATCTATTATACCAGTTCTAGAAAACTCTTTAATTTTTCTTTTGAATGCAAACAAATTTGTTTCATTTTTAATTTCTGGTGGTAGACTGCAAAATCTTTGGAACCCGGTATAGTAGATAGGTCGTTGTCCTCTCGTGGTTCTCGTTCTCTGAATTCTCCTACAATTCTTGAGTTGTAATCTTTAACGTTTCTTGATATTTTTTTACAAAGATGCTCAATATGTTCAATCAGAATATCTTTATTGTCTAGAAGGATGCCGAGATATCTTTTTCAACAAGTTCTATTTGCACATTATCACCAAGGACATTAGGGGATACGTGAGACGAAGCATTATTAATTATAATACACTTAGCTTTTAGGATGAGGCCATACATTTTGCAATCGATTTTCTGTCTTTATAAAGGGTTTTTCAATAAGAGCGCTACAAAAGTTTTTTTTAAATAAAACAAAAACGGTTTTGAATATCAATGAAATTCTTTATTCCTGTAAAAGTACGTTCGATGCCATTATGTATGGAACTCGATTTCTTTTGCATCGCCACCACGGGCACGCTTGCAGAAGTCCAGACGCTGAACCCAATTTTCGACGGTTTTCAAGCATAAATCGGCCGATACTGCTGCAATTTCACGTTCGATATTCGTACGAAGTTCATCAATCGTCGCTGGCTTGTTGGCATTGACCATAGACTTGACGTAGCCCCACAGGAAATAGTCTGACGGCGTCAAATCGCACGACCGAGGCGGCCAAGCGACTGGACCATTTCGTGAGATAACACGGTTTCCAAACTTAGAGAACGACGTGTGAGAGACACATTTGGGCTTTCTTCAACTGAAGCCTCAGCGGCAGCAATATTCTCGACACTACGGGCACTTCTTTGTCTCACTGGCACGGGAACATTTTGTACTGTGCTTGTGGATTCAAATTTTTCCACTAGACGCTCAATTGTTGATCTGCTAGGACGATTATGACGACCATAAATTGGACGTAGCGCTCTTAACGTTGAGGCCACTGACTCCGAATTTCGGTAGTAAATTTTAATAATTTCGACTCGTTGTTGGCTCGTATATCTTTCCATCATGAAATGGCACACCTTACTGAAGAGAAATGTCAAAAGAGCGGCAAGCAATTCCGCGTCGGTTGCTGTCCCTGTCGCTCTACTTTTGTAGTGTCCCTGTTGAAAAACCATTTACCTGTTGGAAATTTTATACCCGGAAACTTTTACTACCTGTGATAATTGCGAATATTTCGTTGCAGGAGTTCACATCAGCGATTTTCAAAGTTTTGTTAAGAATATTTAAAATCGCGTTGAAAAGAACTGTTATTATTTAGTTAAAAAAAAATGGGTTCCGGAAAGACTTTGAAAGCGACAGAAGGTGGAAAAATATATACTTTCAAGGAGTTAGGACTCTCAAGCCGAGAAATTGCAAGGAGGCTAATAGAAGTAAGCCTGTTGTAAACAGTTATCCAGCGGATCCACAACAGTATGGGACAAATCAAAAAGGACGCACGGTAGAAGCAACAACAATGCGAGAAAAGCGGGTTATTCTACGGCTTAGCACAAACTCTGCTTTACCAGTGCCTAAAATAAGGGCCAACAGCGGAGTATCAGCCAGCATAGGAACGGTCCGAAGGATACTACAGAGAAGAAAAGTTAAAAAGAAATCTGTTTTGAGGCAAGTACACAAGGAGCATGGAATGAATTTTGCAAGAGAACATGTCGCTTGGAGCAGTCAATGGAAACGCGTTGCATTTTCGGAAGAACGAAAGTTAAACCTTTACGGCCGCGATGGTTACAACTTTTATTTCCATGTTATAAGAAAGGAGGAGCTAATTTTATCAAGACATCACAGCCTTACATCAGGTGTAATCGTGTGGTAAGCTATTACTCACAATGGCACAATCGAGTTGGAGTTTTTTGTCTTGGCTATTCCAACACACTTCCAGGGTGGTCAGAAGTTGAATTCAATCAGAAGGCGTTGAACTTTTGCCATGGCCGCCCTATTCACCGGACTTAAACAAAACCGAAAATGTTTTTGCATGGTTATCTCGTAAAGTGTATGAAGGCGGCAGACTATTTGAAGACAAGGACACTTTAATCGAAGCCATTCGTGATGCCGGGGCCCAAATTTCTCTTAATTATTAAAAAAAAACTGTATGATTCTATTCCAAAGTGTCTTATAGAGGTCATATCGAAAAACGGCGATCATACACATTATTAGCGTAGAAAAACATAAAAAATAAAGGTTTTAAAACCATACAATGTAAACATTTTATTCTTTTTTCCCTTTCTTTCGAAGATTCTGCATGTGGCCTCATCCTAGTGTTTTCTTTTTATCTCTTTTCAAGTAGTTCATTGTTTGATCTTGGGAAATTCTAGCGCTCGTTTCTTATTTACCCTTTAATTTATGACTTACTGTTGGAAAAATATGTACCTGTTCACAGATACGAGTAGTAAAAGTTTTTGGGTATAAAATTTCCAACAGGTATAAAGACTGAAAATCGATTGCAAAATGTATAGCGTCATCATTGTGATCGCCAGTGTATATAAAAGACCATCATCCGCGTAGAAAACTAGCATGCATAACTTTCACCATGTGATTAGCATATAACAAAAACAGGATAACACCAAGAATCGTTCCTTGTGGTAGACCCATAACAGCTGATAACTCTGGTTCGTTGTGTTCGCCCCGTGATGAACGATCTAAGCCAGCTAAGTTCTGTGAATCTTACTCCCAACTTGTATAGTTTATGTAACAATATTTCTTGATTTACAGTTTCAGGAACGTCTGAGGTCAAGGAATACCGTGACAACCACATTTTTTTAACCACATTTTCTTTCCAGTCACTAAACACATAATTGACGGCACGTCTCACAAGAATGTTTTTCTCTAAAGCCTGATTGGAGGACTGTTAGGATATTTTGATTTGATAGTAGAGCTGTGTCAATCGTTCAAATTTAATGATCGAATTGTTCAAGTATTGGTTGAAAAAATGATTCGGTCATTTCAATCAATCATTCAATCAATCAATGATAGATGGGACATGGGAGTATTGTATTGCTCCATTCAATTTCAATACAATCAAAAACCCCAATCATCATTCGTTCAATTTAGTTTCGATAGAGACAGATACATTCGAATGGATTGTAAGAGTGAATACACTCAATTGGTATATATATTGGTTCAGTAGATAAGAAATCAGTAATAAAGAAATGAGTTAGTCAGAACAGAAAAAAAGTATTGACTCGATGAACGATTGACTTCGGGCATTGTGATTGCAATCACCAATACTTTATTGTGATCGGGTCAAAAAGATCGAATCAATCACGATTGACACAGCTCTATTTGATAGATGTTCTTAGTTGCACTTGGACTATGTTCTCTAAGTTTTTTTCGTAAGTTGGCATCATATTTATTGGGCGATATTCGTGGGCTTAGCTTAACTATCTTTCTTTATTGGGACTACTAATGACTCTGAAAAAAATTCCAGTGTTGAATGATGAATTGATTCTAGATAGAAAATTAAACTGGAGCCTCAACATAGAAGAAAGAGCAAGGAAGGCAATGTTAGCTTTATATGCCTGCAGCAGAATTTTCGGCAAAACCTGGGGTCCTAGTCCCAAAATTATTCAGTGGCTATATACGGCAGTAGTAAGACCTATACTCACATATGGTAATTTAGTCTGGTGGCAGGGTTTGTGCAAGGCCACCAACCTTAAGACCATGACTAGAGTCCAAAGAATTGCCTGCATTAGTACTACTGCGGGGCCATGAGAACCACCCCTACAGCGGGGTTGGAGGTAATTCTCAATCTTAAACCTCTAGATCTTTTTGTACAAGAATCCGCAGCAAACAGTACCTTGCGGCTAAGCCAAACGGAAAACTGGAAACCCAGTACAACAGGACATGCGCGGATTCTAAAGAAATTCACGGGTGATAATGTATGCACAGACTACATTACTCCCAAACTAGACTTTACAAGACCATTTACTGTCTCTCTTCCCTGCAGGGAAGAATGGCATGAGCAACAACGACCCCCATCTACACAGATGGCTCCAAGATGGATACTGGCGTTGGCGCGGGTTACTATTCCGAAACACTCGGAATATCTGGCTCGATCAGACTCCCCGACTACAGCAGCGTCTTCCAAGCTGAGGTTCTTGCGGTGGCAGCAGCCGCTAAACAAGTTGCAATGACGGCAATACCACAAGCTGATATTACCTTCATTGACAGCCAAGCGGCAATAAAATCGATTTCCGCCACAGAAATCAAATCGAAGCTTGTAAGTCGCTGTCACGAAGAGCTGCGGGCTCTTGGCGCGCAGCTCTGTGTACGACTCTGATGGGTCCCCGGACACAGTGGTGTCCCGGGAAATGAAAGAGCCGATGAACTGGTAAGAAAAGGATCCTCCTTTGAATTAAGAGAGGCTGACACAACGGTAAAAACCCCACCCTGTTACCTTAAACAGGTGATTGGTGATAAAACGCTGATGACTGCTAACGAAAGATGGAGTGCCCTTGACTCCTGTGTCAATACCAGGAAAATGTGGCCACTATATGACAAACTAAAGACCGAGCGAATCCTTCAAATGAACAAAAAATCTTTGTCCTCTCTCACAGGTGTTATCACCGGACACAACATGCTGGGCTACCATGCAAAGAAATTGAAACTCAGCACAGACGAACTCTGCAGAGGTTGCGGGGACGAGGAGGTGAATGAGGATACCACTCATTTTCTCTGTCACTGTCCTGCACTCTGTCACATAAGAAACAATGTCCTTGGCAGATCTTTCTTCCAGGACTTAGAAGAACTCTCCGGCAAGTCTGTAAACGACTTGCGCAAGTTCATCAACGCATCGGGATGGTTTGTAAGCCCGCTAGGTTTTTCATAGGTTTTTCATTGGTCCCAAGTAAGGGAATCATAACCTCCAGGGTATCACAAAGGGTCTACATAGACCTAAGTGTTACGGAAGCAGGACTCTCTTGCCCCGTCAACCCAGTATCCTAACCTAACCTATGATGAATTGATAATGCGAACGAAGACAGGACCAACAACTTCAATACCGTCAAGTCACATACCCACATTAATAAAGTTAAAGTCATTTTTTTCAGATTAATTTTATTCCACCAATTATGTTATTGACATCTATTGCACGGAACTTAGTCTATATTGCACATTTCGATTAAATTTACATATTCTAAATACAGTACCTTGCCATATTATTAGACCCAAGTAAAAAAAATCAAATTTTTTTTTTTAAATTATTTAAAAAGTATGAAGTAGGCTTCTTTTATTTTTCATTTATATTTTGAGTTACCTAGGTAATTATTAGGCTTTATTTGAGACTTCTTTACGGTGTATTATGCAACATTTGAAGTTTCTATTAAGTTGTGAATGGTTGTGTGACTAAAAAGTTCAAAAAGTGCCTTAAAATTATTTGCATATAAAAGTTATTTCTGTCAAATAAAGCTCGTGTTTTTCGGTAAGTTCTGATGTTTTACTTTTGTTTATGGATAAAACTATGCATACAGATAGTCATTATATTAAAAAAAACATTTTTTTTAGTATTCAATCGTTCGAAAGATGGGAAAAGGGTCAGACCTCTCCCCGAAGAAAGTCGGCCAAGTTGTTGGCCTATTAAAGGCATTCAACCTATCCCAATATGATATTGCGGGTGTAGTTGGAGTGTCGCGAAGTTCTGTTAAGAATATTAAAAAAAAAAATGGATCTTGGGGTGTCTTTAAGCCCGAAGAGGAAGGGTAATTGCGGTAGGCCTTGCAACACAACCCCCAGAACAGACCGCAAAATTCGGGATATTTGCACGGCAAATCGAAAATTACCAGTTTCCCTGTTGGCGAAAAAGGTTTCCGATGAAGGAATTAATAATTTCCCAGCGAACAGTGCAGCGTAGATTGACTGAAATCGGTCTTTTTGCCAGAAAACCAGCTCGAAAACCAAAGATGTGTGCCACCATGATTAGAAAGCGTTTCGACTGGGCTCATAAATACAAAAAATTCCCTTTTGAAGATTGGAAAAAGGTAATAAAATAAGACAAACTTAAAGCCAATAAGGTCATAAAAGTACAACTAATTTTTAACCTTAAAATAGCTATTTCTTTAACTTCGCAGGTTTGTTTCTCTGACGAATCTGTTTTCGAAGTAATGATGGAAAAAACGAAGTTTGTCAGAAGTAGACCGGGCGAACAAAATAAACCAGAGTGCATTGTGCCCACAATTAAACATCCCCCATCCATAATGATTTGGTCAGTTATTTCTGGAAAAGGCACAGGGCGGCTCTATCTGGTTGAAAAGACTATGCGGCAGGATCAATACAAGAAGGTCCTGGAAACAAGGCTGCTACCACAGCTTCAAGAATGGTTTTCTGTGGGCGAGCAACCCATTTTTATGCATGATGGGGCTCCCTGCCACAAAGCCAAGAGCATAACTGCCTTTCTCCAAGAAAGGAGCATCAACGTTTTGGATTGGCCAGGAAATTCCCCGGACATGAATCCGATTGAGAATGTTTGGGAGCTCTTGAAGCGGGCGGTGGCTAAAAGTGCCATAACCACGAAAAGGTAGCTGATGGAGAAGATCATTTTCGAGTGGAATCACAATCCACATATCCAAGTAACCGTGCAATCTTGCATAGAAAGCATGCGACGGCGAATTAAGGCACTTATAGCTGCAAAAGGAGAGCTCACCAAATATTGATTTTTAGGAAAAGCATGCATCCCCAACTCTTAAATAAAAAAAATAAATCAATATTAACTAACTAGCAAAACCTTTCCGTCTTTTTTTTATTCCTGATATTATATATTATAGTAAACAAATTCAATCTAGAACATATTTATTACAAATTAAGTCACAGCAACCATTTAAGACAAAATTTTTTTTTTTTATGCTGGGTCTAATAATATGGCAAGGTACTGTATATCACAGATCATTTCAGATTGACTATGCTTTCGACAAAGTAATGGTTAAATTGTTCACATATAGTATTACACTACGAGTATCATTTAAATTGATCCCGAAATTGCACTTCGAATATATTATCATTATTTTTTCAACTTTTTCCACAGGCCCTTTTGGGAGTTGGCAGAGACAATTTTCCTCATGATATAAGAAGACTTTACTGATTTTAGCTTTTGCTTATACAAATTTCTAAAATTACGGTATTTACTCCAATCGGACATACTAATAACAAACAGCCTTTCTACATAGATTTATTTTAGTTGATTTTCTATGTTGAACGTCTGGGTTAAACCATTCTGCACCCCCAACTTTCGGTTAATAACAACTAAGAAATACTAGTAATTTCGCTACTACAGAGTTAGTGGATTAAAAATAACTTAGTCAAGTTGCTAAAGAGAAATCGGTTAAAAATAACCGATTTATGAATTTCCCCTCCGAAATTTGGTCGGTTGCAAAAAGCAAACTAACTCTGGAGTATTTAACCAACTAAATTTGTTGTTATAAGCCTACCCGGTTGATAAAATTGAACCAACTTACTCTGTTGTTATTAGCCAATTCACTTAGTTAAAATTAAGCAACCTACTTGGTTGCATTTAACCAACTTGCTCTGTTGTTAAAAGGCGTGCGTTTGTTAATGCAGCAACGCGATGCGGCTTATAATTGCTGGAAACCTTACATGTTAAATGAATTCAAGCGAATGTATTGTTCACTGTGCAATAAAGTAGGTAGTAACGGAAGTACGCAAGGTTAAATCTCAAATATACTCAAACCGGCTAAGTGCTTCTTTGAGTGGGCGTAAGATATGGAATAATTTACAAAAGTTGGGCATTGGTAAGTCAAGAGGCGATCGCGCTGTAGATATTGATGGAAATACTTTAAACCAACAATTTATATCTTTACCATCTCTGCCTCACTCGATTACCACTGAAGCTTCATTCTCGTCTGTGGTCCATTCGGATGATCCTGGCTTCGGATTTTTCGCTTCGAATAGTGCTGATGTTGTAGAATGTGTGCTTTCTATGAAGTCAAATTCTGTTGGGCTGGCTGAAATTCATCCCATATTTTTAAAAATGGTATTGCCGATTGCGTTATTACCTTTATGTTTAGTACGATTTTGACAACCGGCGAGTACCCGGATCAATGGAAGTTGGCAAAGATTGTCCCACTTCCCAAAAATGCAAAATGTGATGAATTTAGGCCTATTTCTATCTTGCCCGTTTTGTCAAAAGTGTTTGAAAGGGTTCTACAAAAAGAAATTAGCGCTTATCTTACGTCACATAATATGCTTACTCCGAAACAATCCGGATTTCGTGATAAACACAGCTGCATCAAGGCCTTGCTAAGCGTTACTGACGATGTAAGACTGCCATTGGATAGGGATGAGGTAACTTTTTTGGTGTGGCTTTTGACACAGTTAACCATGTTAACCTTTGTAAAAAGCTTATGCGGCAATTTAACTTTTCAGCTGGAGCTGGCAAATTACTTTATTCCTATTTAACCAATAGAAGGCAAGCAGTTCAAGTTGGTGATAGCCTATCAGGTTTTCTCCAGAATATTACCGGAGTCCCTCAAGGTTCTATACTTGGTCCTCTTTTGTTTTCCATGCACGTTAATGAGCTCCCATCTATTGTCAAGAACTGCTCAACACACATGTATTAGCATATGACGTTCAACTATATCTAAGCTGCCTTCTAGGACTTATTGAGCATGACGTTTCTTGTTTCGAGTATGGCGTTTCTTGTTTCAACAAAGATTAAGCACCAGTAAAAAAATGGTCTTAATTTAAACCCCAAAAAGTCGAAATCGTTCCTACTTTCTTTCAATTATTTTAAACAACACTTCGATTGAGTATGTTGAAACTGCAAAAAATCTTGGGATAACAATTAATCGGCATCTAACTTGGGATAACCATATAAATACACTCGTCGGAAAAGTTTATGGTGCACTGCACACCTTATGGGTAACTCAATCTTTTACATCCGTTAAAACGCGTTTATTACTTGCTAAGACCTTGATAATACCTATATTAATTTACGGGTGTGACATTTTTTCTAATTGCAGCTATGCAAGTAAAAGAAAATTGAATGTCGCATTTAACAGCACTGTACGATATGTCTTTGGGCTATTAGATATGATAGAATTTCTGGTTTTGCTAATCGTCTGCACAGTATGCCTTTTGAAAATTATCTTCAACTTCGCACTGTGACATTGTAATCCAATATTTTGTTAACACCTCAATACTGTTTAGAAAGATTTAGGATGGCATCCTCGCGGAGGTCTCGTCAATTGATTCAACCTCGTTTTGCATGTTTAACATCGGAACGTCAATTGTTTGTAAATGCTACCCGTCTGTGGGATTCTATACCGCGTAACATTAAAGAAACTCTTCATTTGTATATTTGAGCCTTTATTCTCAGCGCTCTAGACTGTAAAATTGTAAAATTAGCTTAAGACAAACTAATAAGATATTGTATCTTACTGTTTTTAAGCATTCAGAAATAAATAAATAAATAAATAAAAGGCTTGAAAGTAACCAACATACTTAGTTGAATTCAACGATCTTCGTTGGTTGAAAGTAGCCAACCTTCTTGGTTGAGTTTACCAACTTAATGGGTTGAATTTAGCTTACTCAGTCGGTTGAGTTCAAATACTAATTTAATTTTCGTAACCAGGTCAAAAAGCAGGCAAAATCATTTTAATTTTTATTCAGCGCCACATTAGCGAGGAAAAAAGAGATCAGATTCACACGAGCCGCTCTTTCCCCTTTTTCCATTTTCCGTTTCGGTTCATCCTTCCTTTCACCTGTCGCAGAGTCTTGGTCGTTGCTGCTCCCGAATGATTTACATTTCGGCGAAGCAACGACCGAGATTTCGTAATATCTAGCGCATAGCAGGTTGCATACTGGTGATCATCTATTGCCAGATTATTGATTCATTCTGTCACAAGGGCATAACACCTGTGAAAGATTGATTTTGTGTCTGGCGTTAGAAATGTTCACAGTTCAACTGCGCTAAATTAACGTTGAAGTTGTGTTTTATTCTATTTTGCTTTGCAATGCGTAGTGAATTCAGAGTTTGTTTTTGCAACGTCCGATGTTTAAGTAAAAATCACTTTGCTGCATATGTTCATTTGGGTCAATTTCATTCCGCCAGAAAGTCCATCAAATTTGGCCGTAATGCAAAAAAAATTAAAAAGGCCCAAAAATATTACAATGGATATAACAACAACAACCGGATAGGGTGACTTTGCATTACTTTGGGGCCTTATTTTTTTCTTTAGGAAATTTAGCATTTGAGTCTAGATTGTGGTGAGTTTTGCATTACTTTGGGGCCTTATTTCAGTTTTGGGGCCATTTTGCATTCGTGTCTAACTTCATTCCGCCAAAAATGAAAAAACGACCCAAAAAATATGCAAAATGACCCCAAAACAGTGCAAATATGCCCCGATTTCCTTATGGTTGTTGTTATTGTTGTTGCCATGCATAGTTTTCGTCATACTGGTCAAATTTCGTGCTAACATTTTGGGCCATTTTGCATAAATGTGATGGGACCGTTTTTCGTTTTGATATACATACACTGTCGATCACAAGGATGATGCCATACATTTCGCAATCGATTTTCAGTCTATACCTGTTAAACATTTTATACCCGGAGACTGTTACTACCTGGAACAGGTACATATTTTCCAAACAGTAAGTCATAAAATTAAAGGGTAGATAAGAAACGACCCCTGGAATTTCCCAAGATCAAACCATGAACTACTTGAAAAGCGTATAAAAAGATGCGCCACTCGGATGAGGCCATATATGCAAAATCTTTGAAAGAAAGGAAAAATTAATAAAATGTTTACATTTTATGGTTTAAAAACATTTATTTATTATCTTTTTCTACATCAATAATGAGTATGCCCGCCATTTTTCGATAAGACCTCTATAAGACGGGTTGGAATAGAATAGCTTCAATTAAAGTGTCCTTGTCTTCAAATTGTCTTCCGCCTTCATACACTTTACAAGATAGCCATGCCCAAACATTTTTGGCTATGTTTAAGTACGGTGAATTGGGCGGCCATGGCAAAAGTTCTACGTCTTCTGATTGAATCCAACTTCTAACAACCCTAGAAGTGTGAACAGGGACATTGTATTGTTGGAATATCAAAGACAGGGCTCCGACAATGTTTTTCACTTTTGGAAATGACCATTCCAGCAAACATTTAAAGTTGTTTCCGTTCATTGTTATGGACAAAAACTCCAACTCGATTGTGCCATAGTAGATAATAATTCCCCTTTCCAAAAAAAGCTCCTCCTTTCTTAGATCATGGAAATAAAAGTTGTAACCATCGGGCCCGTCAAGGTTAAACATTTTTTCATCCGAAAAGACAACGCGTTTCCATTCACTGCTCCAAGCGACATGTTCTCTTGCAAAATTCATTCGATGCTCCCTGTGTAATTGCCTCAAACAGGTTTCTTTTTAAGTTTTCTTCTCTGTATAGTACCACTTTTTCGTATTATCCTTCGGACCGTTGTTATGCTGGCTGATACTCCGCTGTAGGCCCTTATTTTAGTCACTGGTAGAGTAGAATTGGAGGCGAGCCGCAGAATAACCAGCTTTTTTCGCAATGTTGTTGCTTCTGCCGTGCGTCCTTTTTGATTTTCCCAAAGAGTTGTGGATATGCAAGATAACTGTTTACAACAGTCTTACTTCTATTTAGCCTCCTTGCAATTTCTGAGTGTCCTAACTCCTTGAAAGCATCTATTTTTCCTCTTTCTGTCGCTGTCAAAGTCTTTCCGGACCCATTTTTTTTAACTAAATAATAGTTGTTTTCAACGCTTTTTTAAATATTCTTAACAAAACTTCAAAAAAATCGCAGATGTGAACCCCTGCAACAAAATATTCGCTATGGCCTCATCCTAGTTCGCATCTTTTTATACGCTTTTCAAGTAGTTCATTGTTTGATCTTGGGAAATTCCAGCGGTCGTTTCTTATTTACCCTTCAATTTATGACTTACTGTTGGGAAAATATGTACCTGTTCACAGGTAGTAAAAGTCTCCGGGTATACAATTTCCAACAGGTATAAAGATTGAAAATCGATTGCAAAATGTATGGCCTCATCCTTGTGATCGCCAGTGTATAGCCAAATTTTGTGGGAATTTTTACATTTTTTCTGTTTGGACATTTTTCATTGGGGCCTATTATTATTCCGCTACTGTTCCCCAAAACTTAATGTATTTAACCACAAGCTGCATTCTACCGGTTTAGTATTTTATCAAAACTCAGAAAGATGGTTTCTCTAACCTCACTCTCAATTTGTGACAAAATTTACTTCCATTTCAAATTTCAACGATTTTTAAACAAAAAAAAAAAAACCAAGATACTCGTACACACTACCTACACAAATAACCAATAACCCCAAAATTACGTGTGATGAATACCTATGGCATTCGAGCTGAAGTGCCAAAAATAGATATCCAGTCTTTGTGCGGAATTCCAGCAAGAATCAATTACGTCACATGCTTGTAAGTTTCAATGTTAAGTTCCATCTTTCAGCATTTAAATACCGATAGTGTAGTCTTGAGTCAGTTAAACTATCAGTTTCCATGCACCTTATCTATACGTATACCAGACCTTTCGTTTACACAAAATCTATACCAATTCTCGTGTCACCAGGCCTCTCGTCTGACAAATTGATTTTATTCCCACTGCGCTGCCTGAATACAAATTGTTGAATGACTAATTGGAAAACAAATATAAGTAGTTAAGGTAAGCAGCTAATCATCGCCATTTTAAGTGTACTCACCTCTTCTACTACTTTGCATATCCTATATGGGATTAGACAGCAGATAACTAGCCCCAAACTGTAAGTAGGTACATGTACTACTTATCCAATTAGCAGACAAATGCTTAAAATAAACAATAACGCAACTAATTAAAGCTCGTTATAGAGGTTTATCCGCCCTTCAATTTCCAAAAGTACCGAGTATAGGTTTATCTGACAACTAATGTACGTATGCATGTCAATGTCAATTCGACACGACAAAGCGGTCTTATCACACGAAATTTATAAATGGAAGCATCGGGGCTCCGTTAACATGTCCCCAGAATTTGCATATATATTGGGCATGTAACGTAGTAATTTAATAGCAGCTGCTGATAAGGCAGCTCAAACGTGTTACATAATTGTGGGAAATTCAAATCATTGGCATGGTCCAACCTGGATTGCGGTGTTGGTATGATCGTGCTCCAGAGGGTATTTCAATGTGTTGTTGTTATTATTGCATTTATTTTTTTGGGTATTAAACACGTTTTAAATGAATTATTTATTTATATTTTTTCCAGGGCGACACACACGGGAACTTCGATTTTGTTTTGGTCCGCGGTGATTAAACAAAATCGCTTGCATGCGGATTTGTTTTGATCGGCTGTGCTTCGCAACAAAGAGGCCAGCCACATCAGAAACAAACCAGCTACCGAATATTCAAGGAGTGATTACCACCACCCCTGCACCAACAGTCCCACTGCCCATAGCAGTATCGGTGATTAGTCCGAGTAAAAATAGAGCGAAAACACCAACCAGCCCTAGCAACTACACGCCGAAAGTAGATACAAACGGCAACAGCTACGGTGAGCCAGCACAACAACACTTTCATGGTGCTTCCATCAACGCATTGGATCCGCCAGATCAAAGCGACGGCAATATAATACCGCTAAGTAGTATACCTAAGCCTGCAACCAGGAAGAAATCCGAAATACCAACCTGCAAAGAATTCGTCACAGCCGCGAAAAAGGAAATATCAACAGACAGTGCAGCATTGGTGCTGACATCCGCCGATAATTGCAACGTAAATAGCAACGACGCGGCTATTAATAACCCCGCTAAAGTCAGCAGCAATACTGAGGTGCAAAAAATAAGTTCGACAGGTGGCCAAAATCCAGATAGAAACGACGGCAAGATGCAGCAGGAACCGAACGCAAATTTTCAGTTCCAGCCCGAACTAGGGATAGTGAACAACAATAGTCAGGTGGTGCAAGCCTCAGACGTACTTACTCATACCCTCATCTACGGTACAGTACCAACGGGTGTCCAACAGATAAACACAGATCCGAATTTACAAACCCGTACCTACTTACAGCAGCAGGAACTGCAGATACAGCAGCGCTACCAGCAACTTCAACAGCTACAGGCTCAGACGCAAGGGTTATTTGCAGCATCTCCATCACCGACACTTCAGCAAGTGAGCCCACACTACAGTCCAGTGGCTGACTACAGTGCGAAACTGTTAGCCGACCAAATGCATGGACTTCTCATACAAACGAGCAATTGCGAGCCCCCCGTAGGCGCTGCTCCAGTCAACATCATGAACTCTTCATTTGTGCCAACAACGCCGCAAGAGCAACGTTTCGTACAAATCATCCAGGCTAAGGAGCTTAAGATCCAGGAAATGCAAATGGCCCTCCAGTACAAGGACACGGAGATAGCCGAACTGAAATCTCACCTCGACAAATTCCAAAGCGTTTTTCCATTTAGTCGCAGTGTATCGGGCGGAACTACAACGGCTGTTGGGGTTCCTGGCCGAAAAACTGGACAAGTAGCACAGCGACAGCGTGCTCAGGGTATCTCAGCAGAACCCCAAAGTGAGTTGCTGCTCCATGTCACCTTCCAAAAGCATGACAAGGATGAAAGGTAAGTCAACCATAAATCATTTTAAAATATTTTAATATTATTTTGCCGCTCCCACTTTTTTCATTCGTTGTGAATTTATTTAAATGGCATACACAGATACTCGTAAAATATTTTAATTCTCCGATAAAAAGATTGTTAATATCGGCAACGGTCATAATTTTATTCATAAACTCGATCAAACCCGTTACCAAAAAATGAACGCAACTAGTCGCTTAAATTATAAATTCCACCTTTCCACTATGTTTTTGTGTGTTGTTTATATTTTAAAGCAATAACGGCGAGTGTGAAAGGCTTACGGTGCGACATCGTTGACGTTAATATTTACGGCACGACTATCGGTGCAATACTTTTATAACCAGAGAACAGTAGCCCTATCTACAAAAATAGACACGACTTTTCATCTGTTAATGAAATTCCTTTTTTTATTATCCAATAGTTTTTTATTTATTTTTTCTGGCGAAAGGTGGGAATTGTTGTGTTTGACATGTTTGATAGTTTTGTGGGTTGTGGAGTTAAAAATGTCAGAAAAGTTTAAATGTATTTATTGTATTTATTGTAGCAGAATATATATACATTATTTTCTTAAACTATATTGCACAATTTACAGAGTTATGGTATAAATCTATCTTGCTACTGATAATCTACGAGTATTAAATATTTAAATAAAGAAAAAGATAGATAGATAGATAGATAGTTTATTCTTGCTTCATGAAATAAAAATACGTTCTCGCCCAATTTACATTATATAATTGCAGAGATTTGACATTTTTTGTTTTTTGTCTTTCAACAATTATTATTTATTATTTAAAAAAAAACACAAAATGAAAAATGTTATTATTATTGAGGAAAATCATGAGAAAAACCTCAAATGAAAAATAAATAAATAATAATAATAATATTCAAAAGAATAAATAAATAATAGAATAAATAAATAAAATAAATAAACAAATAGATAGATAAATATATCATAATTAATAAATAAATAAATAAACAAAAGGTATATATAAACAAATAAAAAAACAAATAAATAGATGCATACATAAATCCATAGGTAATTATTTGAACAGTTAAATAAAGATTATTAAGTTAACAAAAACAAATAGATAAATAAGAAATGAAAGATATATCGGTATTTAGTGAACACAAAATATTTTATATGTCACGATGAAATTAGTTCATTGACTAGCGGATTGTTGGAGATAAAAAAATTATTTGAAGGAAAAGCTACAAAAAAAACCTTCATTAGAAAAAAACCAAAAATAATTAAACAAGTATAATAATATATAACGTAGAGTGAAGAGAAGAAGGGTGGGAGGTACAGAACCTTTTTCAAACCAAGCTTTAGGTTTTAGACATGAAAAACAAACAGAAAATGATTATAATGGACATCAAAGTGAATAAATAAATGAATAACTAAAACACAAAGGGAAAAAATTAATGAATGTAATATATGTATTGTATAGGCATAAATAAATAAATTAAAAATTTATAATTAAATTTTATATCGCATAATAAGTCATATTTTAAATAATAGTACTATAACTATAAAGCTAGGTTTGAAATTAGAGTGTTAGATAAGCAAGATATAAGATAACGTTCATTAAGTTTGGCCATTCTAGTTGATATTATTTCCTTATTTGAAATAGCGTGAAGTTCAGCTGTTGAAAAAGACCATGGAAGCTTAAGGATCAAAAGCTTGTTTTGATCTACTTGGAGTCTGCTAATATGACTAGCTGCACATTTACCCCATGCCGGTGAACCATAAAACATAATTGCTTTTAACACGACTTTGAAAATCAGCAGCTTATTTTCATTGCTTAGTTTTAACTTCCGGTTTATCAAGATGGACTCCAAGATATTTAGCACTTGAGTGTTTACACCATTTACACCATTTACTTGAATATTTTTACTCGACAGGAAACATGTTTTTCTTTTTCTTGTGAAAAAGATTACCTGTGTCCTTGAAGCATTTATTCTAATCTTCCAGTCGAAAAAGTAATCTTGTATGACATTCAGTGCACATTGCAAGTTTGTTTCAATGTTGAAACCAACTGAATCAGATGAGAAGATGCTGGCCTCATCGGCGAAAATTGTTTTTTCGCAGTTAGTTAAACATGGGAAATCGTAAGTGAAAATAGTATACAAGATTGGACTAATCACCGATCGTTGAGGTACACATGCTGAAATGTTATACAACGATGCACGTTGGTTTTGAATGTTTGTAGGTTATAGTGTGTAGGAAAAATGGAGCGGGGAAGAGCATTCCACATTCGTGTTGTACGGCTGAGGAAAGATTCTTTGAACTTCACTGTACGTCCGAACACAGGCGTGAGGGTGAACTGATGAGCATTCCCTGCATGGCGGCTATTGCGGTTGAAATGTTCAAGGGGAGGAATGCAACTGGCTATTTCGTTTGAGCACTTATGGTGGAAATAACGATAAAATAACGACAGGCAGGAGACATTACGACGATGACTAAGAGAGTCAATCGATCTCGCGATGTCTCGGTCGCCAATGAGTTTTATCGCGCGTTTTTGGATCCTGTCAAGTAGCTCCAAATAAGTTATTGGTGCACCGGACCAGATATGAGCGTTGTACTCGAGTTTCGGCCGAATAAACGCCTTATAAATTGTAGCCAGATCAGAAGGGGTGAAATATTTCTTACAACGCTTAAGGAAGCCTAGACATTTCGCGGCGTTCTTGGCGACATCGAATATGTGGTCATTCCAACGAAGGTTGTCATTAACACACATACCGAGAATGGAAAGTCTTTCGGTTTCAGCGATGCTAGTGCCATTCATAGATAACGGCAGTGTGTGTGGGTTTTGCTTTTATGACAGAAGACAGCATTGAGTTTTGGAAGCATTAAATTCCACTCTATTGATTTATGCTGTTAAGATCGGAATTTAATGAGCTTAACATACGTTGCCGTTCCAGTTCCACACCCGAAGATGAGGGGCGTGACCCAAGAAACGAATATGAGAAGCTGAGGGTACTGTCATCAGCAAAGGAATGGATTGAATTAGAAGTAACAGACAGGAAATCATTTACAAACATAGGGACGGGCTACAGTCCGCTTGGGCGAACTGTTGGATACCCTATTCTTATTCCTATCCCTCATAAGTGGGCGTGACAAAAGTCTAAGTATGGTTGAATTGTTAAGAACGCTCTACATATTTTGTTATATAACATTTAAAGGATTTTATCAAAAAAACGCTCCCTAGCTCAAACTTAGGTGTTTCAATTAAAAATTGTTTTATTTAATTGTGGGCCTGTCAGTAGGCGGATTTTAAAAAAAAAACACACATGAGAATAAAGGGCCCCTAGAGAGTATATATTATAAATTTCAGCTCCCTAGCTCAAACTTTGAATTTTCAAAAAAAAAAAAAAAATTGTGGGCGTGTCAGCGGGCGGATTTTAAAAATATTTACACATGAGCATAAAGGGCCCATAGAGAGTATATATTATAAATTTCAGCTCCCTAGCTCAAACTTTGGATTTTCAAAAATTAATATACCCTTAGGTTATAAAAAAATTGTTTTATTTATTTGTGGGCGTGTCAGTGGGCGGATTTTGAAATTTTTTTATCCTGAGCAGTTTTAGGAGTCATAGATCATATATACAAAATTTCAGCTTTCTAGCTCAAAATTCGATTTTTTCCAAAATTTAGTTTTTTTGAGTTTGTGGGCGTGTCTGTGGGCGGATTTCAAAAATTCGTAAACTTGATTATTTCGGGACCCTAGAGAGTATATGGTTAAAATTTCAGCTCTCTAGGTCCAGTTTAAAGGCCTAATTTTTGGCTACAGACGGACGGACGGACGGACGGACGGACGGACGGACGGACGGACGGACATGGCTAGATCGACATTACTATCGATGCTGATCATAAATATAGTAACTTTTAGGGGTCTACGGGCAATATTAAGGTATGTTACAAACTATGCGTCAAAATTAATATACCCTTAGAATAGGGTATACAAATGAGAAAGAGAGTCGGGGGCAGAACAGAGCCTTGGGGGACACCAGCATTTATTTGGTGAATTGCAGACTTGAAAGCGTCCAAAACAACTTGAATTGAACGGTCCGAAAGGTAATTTCTAATCCATTGAAGAAGAGTATCATCGATTCCAAATACACGCATTTTCGACAAGAGAGCTTGATGCCAAACTCTGTCAAATGCCATATCAGAGTACCAATTATTTATTGAAACCTTGAATTTTCTTTCAAACAGAAATCATTGAATTGTTTTGATTAAGAACATAGGAAAATTAAGTCTAAAAAGTTTATGCAATAAAGCATCATGCCAACCTTAATCAAGTGCCTTCTCGACATCAAGAAGTACCATTCCTGTACTTTTTCCTGTGCTAAAATTTGTTTTTATATATTTTGTTATTCAATGATCTTGGTGGACTGTACTATGATGAGCCCTGAAAGTTGTTCAAATGGTAAAGTGTTATGACTTGTTATTTGAGAAATTTGCTCGAAGCATTTGCTTAGGGAGCTTAACAAACTTATTGGTCTATAGTTGCTTGGTATGTTTGCGCTTTTACCATTATTATTTTGACTACGTTCCAAAATTTAAATATAATTAATTCTTATGATTACTGCTGATATTTTCGTGAATTGTAACAACGTAAGGCTTCATCTCTCGTTAGGCGAATATGGTTGTCAGCCGAGGACGCTATTCTCAGGGTGTGCATTCAGTTATATGAAGGTCTAAACAATAATCAATCCACAATGGCTTTGTTCATTGATATGACTAAGACATTTGATATGGTTGATCACCAGATTCTACTAAATAAGCTGTATAATGCTGGATTCAGGGGAACTACTTACAGTTGGTTTGAAACATATTTAACTAATAGGCAACAAAAAGTTAAAGTCCATGGAATCTTTAGTGAACCTCGTATTTTAAAAAATCGAGTCCCCCAAGGTTCTGTTCTGGGACCGCTTTTATTTTTGATATATGTAAACTCGCTTTTTAGTCACCAATTAAATGGTTTAGTAACTGCTTTTGCTAATGACATAACATTCACGTACTCATTTCAAAGCGATTTGGAATGTATTGCAAAAATTGCAGGGGACCTAAAAAAATTGAGGTCGTGGTTTGGAGCACATAAATTAATTATTAGCGAAAAAACAAAATTAGTAAACTTTAAAATATCTAATAATGTTTTATTTGATTATAATCTTTTTTTTCATGGGTATGACTGTAAACAATTTACTCTACCACCTCATACGTGTGGTAAAATAAATTTGTTCAGTACCATCTCATGCTCTGATAAGTGTTTTAAAATTGAGTCTGTCAAGAACTACAAATATCTTGGAGTCTTGATAGACAATAATTTAAACTGGAAGGATCATATTCAAACTATTAAATTGAATATGAATTTAGTTGTTCGTAAGCTGTATCTCATCAAGCCTTATTGCTCCAATAAAGTATTATTAAGATATTATTATGGTCTGGCACAGTCGAAGTTGCAATATTGAATTACCAGTTGGGGAGGATCGTATTTTAGTGCTCTTAGACCAGTTTTGATTGCTCAGAAACATATAGTCCGTATTATCTGTAGGTGTAATCGTCGCTCTCATAGTTGGCCCTTGTTTAAAAAACTTCACATAGGTACTACCAATAAGACATTTGTATGTTTTTAAGGTACTCAGGGAATTTTTCAGACAAAGTGGTAATATTCCAAGTAGAAGCAATCAAACTTACAATTTACGAATAAATGTAATGGCTTTTGTCAATATACCATTTGCACGTACAACTCATTTTGCTAATTTTTATAAAGTTAAAGCCCCTTTGCTATTTAATAAATTACCATATTCCATTCGAATGATTCACAACCATAACGTTCTTGCACTAAAATTAAGCACTGGTTACTTACTAATGATTATGCTAGCATTGAATCCTTATTTAGAATCTTATCTTAAAAAGGCTGCAAAGAAACCCTCTTTTTGCGTATATATTTCTTTCTCTTACTTTACTTTATAACTCTTCTTGGAATTTTGATTGTTAGAGCAAATAGATTGAATTAATCTTATTTTATTTTGTTAGTTTAGTTACTGATTGTCACCCCACATCAGAACTTTAGATATTTCAGTAATTTACTTTGTCTGTCGCCTAACACTAATTTAGGACTTTGTCCCTTAAATTAAAGAGCGACATATAAAATTTTATTCATATTTTTATATTAGATATGTATTGAAAATAATGTTATGTTAGTTTTAAGCTAATGAAAAGAAATAATGAATAAAATCAGATTTTAAATCTAAAAACTAAAAAATGGCATATGGCTATGCATTATATCTGTGGTAATAATTTAAAGCAAATTATGTCAAATTGGGTAATTTTTCGGCAATGACTAGTTTCAGCTTGGTGTTTTTGAGGGCAGACCTACAAAATGCCCAAAATTAAAATCCCCAAACTAATAAATCCCCAACTTTTGAAAAATGTACAAATACAAAATTCCCAAACACAAAATCGCCAAATACGAAATTTCCATTTTATGCCAACAGACATCACAGACCAATAAATATTGGCATTAGTGTAAGCAGTTTACCGTTTATTGATTCATGATAGACTGATAAGAACAAACTGTGCAGCTCACCACTTCATTCGAATATTGGCATTCGAGAAAGAAGCATCGCGTTAGCAACAATGGAAATTCAATTGGTGAAGTCATAGAAAGGAAAATTTATTTGTCGATATAATAATATTTAGTTAGAGCATATTACACTGCGACCTTTTTTTTTTTTGAGGCGTATCGAGGTATTGCTCTGATTTATCCTTGGCAGGTCACACTCCTTAGGTTGTTTTTGTTAAGGCTGATACAAGCTTTGAATCTCTTTTGGTTATAGTTCCCTAAGAGTTTCTTTGCTTGCATCAGACCTTGGAGGTTGAGAAAGGTCGTGGCCCTTGTTTCTTCCTCCAGTCTACTGAACTCTTCGCGTAGAGTGTGTTCTCCTATCCCGAAGGACCTGTGCAGGGTTCCTCTGCCCGTGTTCTTGCCAGGGAGTCCGCTACCTCATTGCCTGTAATGCCAACATGGCCAGGTACGCAGCATATGGAAATTATGTTGTTCTTGCCTAGTCTATTCAGTCCGTGTAGACATTCCCACACGAGTTTGGACTTGATTCTGTTCAGGCCTTGTATCCTTGCGTGGATAGTTTTACCCTTTGGTAGAACTTTCGAACATTGCCTCTGCATATTGTCCCTCAATTGATTCGACCCCTTGCTTCTCGTGCTCCTTCTTTTTCCTTCTGAGAAGTTGTTGTTCCTCCCTTCTTTTTTGCCCGTAGAGCTCGCGGCAGCACTCTCAGAAGCTCTGGAATTTTATTTATGAAGTAGAATTTATCACTATATGAATTTTCAAATACAAATGTCAGTAACTATTCTTTATTATACCTGAATTTGTGTTATGATAGTTTAAATAAATAATATTTGCATTGTTGTAAAGAATTGATTATAAATAAATAAAAATAAATTAAATAAAAACATTCTTAAAAATAAAAATTAATATTAGGCGTTGACGGCCAGAACAGGGCCTAAAAACTAGCTTCTGCAACCATTTGCTTTTGCGAAGTGGAAAGACCTACAATTTTAAACCGAATCCGAACGACAAATTTGAGAAGGTTCTCATGACAATTGATACTCTTGGATGTTTGACTTGCAGACGTTCTCAAGAGGTGGGGCAGTGGAAAAAACCTTTAGTTGTTATTAGCGCTGGCGGTATTTTATCCTGAGAAATTTAGATTAGTATTAAAACGCATTAACCTCTGTGCTCACATTTACATTACAATACAATTTTAAAATGTATATCACCTATGGTTCCGATCTGCCAGTCTGTTGTGCAAACGCATTACTGGGGAAATAAATGTCAACAAAAATAAAATGAAAATATGAAAATGAAACAAATTATATTTACATAATTATCTATGTACCATCCAATATTTCTTTCAACAAAAAGGTACTCGTAAATTGTGGAATTAGCTAAAGCATTACACATGTATTACAGCGTTGCGCTTTCATCACCTGTTGATTGTCTTGTTGTCACATTGCAACGACGTTTTGAGTGAATTTTATTTTTTTGTCAGTCTGCGTTTGTACCTCGGCCTCAATGGCCTCTTCTCCACCGCTGAGTTCTCTTCTCCAATGCTCGAATACCCTCTCTGTACTTCGATAACCAGCAGTGCTTCGCAGATAGCGGTGCGGAATTCTTTTTGTGGCACTTGTCGGAATCCTCAATGTTTTTACATGGCTCAGTGCAGCTTTTACGCATTTACTACTCAGGAGTCAATCATTGCACTAATGAGTGGCCAATACCATTTCTTGCCGCGTATCTTGAATCGGCAATGGGCTACACTGCCATGCAAATCAACTCCCCCTGTGCAAGTTACTTACGCGTACTTAGGTTGAATGAGGTGAAGATGTTGTCGAAAAATGATAGATACTCCTGATGATTTAGACCTTCAACTTGTGATAAAACGGTATCACCTACAAGGTTAATTGAGTTCTTACATCTGAGCTATTTTATGGCACTGGTGCTTATGCCAGCGTGACTTGATCACAGACACCAAAACGTATACCCAATTACAGGTTTTATTTCCCGAATGAATATTTTGCAGGAAAGGCAGCCGAAGTATGGCACCAAAACTCCAAACTGCAGGATATTTTTTTAACCGGTCAAACAACGGTCGGAGTTTAATGAACTTCACTCTTGGCTTCAAAAACTTTATACAAGACAGAACAGAGTGAACTCAATGTCCTTGAAAATTACTCGCTGTCAACATTCAAGGGATTGGTCCAAGACCCAAAAAGGAGTTTGTGCCGGGCTCTTCTCCACTGGACGCTCAGCGATTGGTAAGCGTGCTCAGAGATTTGGCTTCCCCTACAACGATATCTGCAAAAGTTTTAGAGACGAGGAAGAATATGGCACAGTCCTGGACTACCTATGCACATTTACCACACTTGCCAACATAAATATGGCTACTTCTTTTCAATACCTCTTCCATGATATGGATGATCAAACATTTCGTTGAGAAAAGCAGATGCTTCTAGGAGCGGGCAGCGTGACCCACCTGTCCCTTTCCAATGGCATCACAATGGACCTACTTTGACCTTAGTGTATCTCATCGGGGACCATTACAAACCATCCAACCAACCAAGGACTTTTGGGATCCTCAATATATCTTCTTAGTAAGACCACTTCTTGAATATACCGACGTCATTTGGAACCCTGCGTTTGAAATTAACTGCGACTACCTCAAAGGAATACAAAGCATCTCCTCTGCATTTTCTCCAAATACCTTGTTTCGATCGTCTCAGTTCCGAGTAATATTCCAGGAGAGCTAACCTGTATTCGTCCCACCTTTTTGTGTGTTTGGCTTCATTAAAAAGTTTCCTAACCTCCTTCCTTAGTGTAGTAAGTTGGCAAATTTAATTACACTTCTTCTGAAGTTTTTAGTTAAAGAATGTGAAAACGATGAGCCGACACGTGTATTTTGTATGCAAAATTTCACGTGGTAGCACGTGTTAATTGTCACCGATTTCAATAAAATTTTACACAGAATTCTTTTGTCAATCTAAGATTCCATTATACACATTAGATACTATTTCTAAAAGAAATAAGACTCGCAGAAGTTGGTTACGCTACAGATTAACTTACTACTAATTTGAACTTTAGTATCTAAACAAGCTTATCAAGTACTTTACAGAAAAGCACAGGAATATGAAATGGAGCAAACTTCTTCAAGGTTTGGAAAAATGTTCTAAGCCATTCTGGAACGTCACAAGGATTATAAAATGCAAGCAAAAGCTGATTCCAGTTCTCAAACAAAATGACACTAGCTATATAACAAGCGCTGAAAAAGCTGAAGTTCTTTCACAAAAATTTGCTTCAAACTTCACGATTTCAGCAAATCTTAGTAACCCTATAACATCAAATCTGGTTGGAAGTTCTGTTAATCAACTTGATTCAACTGCTCACATATTATCTTCTGGTTGTTACGTCCGACCTAAAGAAATAAAAAATATAATACAATTTTCTGGAATCAAGAAGTCTCCTGGTCTTGATTGGATTTCCAACTTGTGCCTTGCAAATCTCCCTCGAGTTGAAATTATTTATCTCACTCATATAATAAACGGGCGTCTCAAGCTACAGTATTTTCCACAGGCATGAAAGGTAACGAAATTAATTGCGATTCCGAAACCTCAAAAGCCTCGTAATGATTAATCCAGTTATCAATCTAGCAAAGATTTTAGAAAAAAATATTAAAAGAAAGCTTATTAACTTTATCGACGATAACTCATTATTAAAAAACCAACAATTTGGTTTCAGAGCTGGTCATAGCACTGGCCACCCTGTCTTGAGAATTGCTAGACATGTAAAAGCTAACTTCACTATGAAAAAACCTACCGCAATCGTGTTGTTTGACATAGAATCTGCTTTTGATTCTGTTTGGCATGATGCTCTTATTCATAAAATGATAAACTTTGGTTTTCCCACTGCACCACTGCTCTAATACGTAACTTCTTGCATGGAGGCAGCTTCAGAGTACACGTTGGCTCTGTGACATCCTCAGAGAAATGAATTACTGCTGGAGTCCCCCAAGGCTCGGTGCTTGCGCCGATTTTATATAACATATATATGGCTGATTTTCACAATCTACCCAACTGCTTTTCGTCAATTTTTGCTGATGATACTGGAATTTATAGCTCGGATGAACAACCCTCAAATATCTGCTCAAAACTTCAACAAGGTCTGTCTATGCTCAGTGCCTATTTCCATAGATGGAAAATAAAAATAAACGATAGTAAGACTCAAGCCATGTCTTTTTACGCGCAGAAGACTTCCTCACTATCTTCCGAATAATAGTCTTAATCTCAACGGTTGTAATATCCCTTGGGTAGAAAATGTCAAATATCTTGGCATCACTTTCGACAAAACCCTGACATATAGTTGCCACATAAGAAATGTACTAAGTAAAGCTGGAATTCTAATCAAAATATTATTCGTTGCTTGTATAACTATATTAACTTATTTGTATAATAAATCATTATTTATTGATTTCTTTATTTGTTTAACTATTTATTTATTTATTTGCCTATTTATTTATTTATTTACCAAATTATATATTTATTATTTTATTATTTATTTATTTATAATATTGATTTACTTATCTATTTGTTTATTTTAATTTATTTATATCTGTGATAATTTTCTTCTTTATTTATTAACTTAATCAATTATTTATTTACTTATTTATTTACATATTTATTTTTTCATTTATTAGTATATTGATTTATTTATTTATTTATTTTTCTATTTTAATTTATTTATATCTGTGATAATTTTAATTATAAGTTTTTAATTTATTGGTACCTGATTTGGCGTCTTTCCTCAGTCAAAAATACGTTGCTCCATAAATTTATTAAATAACAATATCTTTTATGTATTACATTTTTTTTCTTTTTTTCTATTTTAATTTAAGTTTTTTCGTTTTTCCAATGTTATGTAGATAATATTTCAGAAGAAAGATACAAATTATCATATCTCTGTATGCTGTAAAATGTGTGGTAACCATACCTTTGTGGTTTATGGTTCCCCTGTTTGATATAATTGCGCACGCACTAATAAAAATATCCTGCAAATCATGCAAAACAAGATCCTCAAAATGATTCCTGACTTACCGTGGCACTTTTGCACATCTGAACTACATAATATGTCAAACTTCGACGTAGATAAAATTAACACATGCAATTTTTTTTGTAAAATGTTCATTGTCAATAAATCCACAATTATTGCCAGTTGTTGTTTGCCTCCCATCGCGTGCGGACGCGTTGCCTCTTTTAAACGCAATTTCGGTGCCACTAAACCGTCAAACATAATACCTACCGGCTCGCCAATACGTTTCGCGAAAAAAAATACAAAATCGCGTGTGTGTGAAAAAAGAAAAAAAAATCCACATAGAGCCAGTGCCGGTGGCCGGTGGCAGTGATAACTAAAAAAGCGAAAAAAAAGCAACAGCGTAGGGTCTTCCTTCCGTCCCAGATCCCACTTCATCACTGTTGCTCTTTCTTGACTATTGCATGTGTCGATCGATTATCGTTTGTGCACTTGCAATGTTTGGGTAAAGGCAGCATCGGGCGAATAGCGGGTCGTGAGTTGTTGATTCTGTTGGTGGACCAAACAAATTACCGTACGGGCATAACACCTGCGGTAGATTGTTTTGGAAATCTAACGTATATTTTCAATTCACGGCCTATGCTTAGTTAGCGTCGGAGTTGTGTTTTTTTTATGTTTGTTTTTTATAATGTGTAGGAATTTCGTTGTGGATATCAGCAACATTCGTGGGTTGAGAAAGAATTTTTTTTCATTATACGCCCATGTTTTTCACAACAAACCAGCTGTTTTGGCACTTAGTGAAACCCAGGTTAGCGTTGGCTCTGATTTAACAGAGTTTAGTCTACCTGGGTACAACTTAGTGCCTTTATTCTTTGCCCATCGCGGTATCGCCGTTTATATACGTAGTGACGTAGCCTACCAACTTCAGCCTCAATATGGCCAATTTGCCAACCCAGAATTTAATTTCATTTGGCTAAAACTCCATGTCCGTAGGCAATTAATACACTACTGTTTTATTTACAGAAGCCCCAACTTGGACAGACATTCAACTTATAATGAGTTTGATGCCCTGTCTGATTCTATTACAAGAATTGTGACCCTTCATCCTCGTTCTGAAATCGTTATTGCGGGCGATTTCAATATACACAATTCAAGCTGGCTTCGACATTCTGGTCAGACAACACCCGAAGGAAGGTACGTCGAGATCTTTGCTGAGGTAAATAACCTGACTCAGCTTGTAAATGAGCCGACACGAATACCGGACATTAGCAGCCAAACTGCCAACACATTGGACTTGTTTCTTACCTCTCATCCTGATAAATACGCTTTGAACGTATTATCGCCTCTAGGTTCGTCAGACCATTGCATCATATCAGCAAATTTCTCGTACTCCAACCACATAGTTAAAGAACAAACTCCTAAAAGAACCGTATGGCAGTACGAGAAAACCAATTGGGAAAAATTAAACGGTTTCTTTAAGAGTTTTAACTGGTTGCTGTGCTTCCTCGACAGCGACGTGGATGCTGCTGCTGATATGGTCACAAACATAATTCACCTGGGTACGAAGACTTTTATCCCTAACAGGATTAAAAGTATCAAACCCAAGGTTAACGCGTGGTGTGACTCGAGCTGCAAAGAGGCTATCAGGTTAAAAGAGGTAAGTTTTCGGCTATTCAAAGCCAACCCATCTGAGGAAAGCCGTAAAAAGTTTAAACGACCCAGAAATGACTGCAATGCCCACATTAATCGTGTCAAATTCAAAGTTGAGGCAAAAAATACTACAAAGTCCCACTGGTAGTAAAAACTTTTGGTCATTTGTTAAAAACATCAAGAATTCGGCCTCGTCATCTATCCCGACACTCATTTACAACGACATTCCAGCTGTCAGCTCTACAGATAAGGCCAATCTGCTTGCTGCTCACTTTGCAGTCAGCTCAACGCTCCCAGATTGTGCTTTGTCTCCCCCTGTACTCGAGCGCGTAGAATTCTCTATGGGACCAATCCACTTTCACACTCGTACAGTGGCTAGAGTACTTCAAGATCTTGACGTTCACAAATCCGCTGCTTCAGATGGTATTTCCCCTATCGTTCTGAAGAGGTGTTCTTCTTCGCTGGCAAAACCATTGCGTAAGCTTTTCCATCTGTCCTATTCTTCAGGACTCTTCCCGGGAAGATGGAAAACAGCATTTGTCCAGCCTGTACCAAAAAAATGCGAATCTTCTTCTCCCTCCTCCTACCGACCAATTGCACTTACGTCCCTTCTTTCTAAGGTCATGGAAACGCTGATAAACCGTCAGCTAATGAAATATCTTGAATAGCGAAAACTTCTTAATGACCGGCAGTATGGTTTTCGCAGCAACAGGTCCACTGGTGATTTGATGACATATCTAACCGAAAAGTGGAACCAATCTCTTCACCAAGGTGGTGAAAGTAAGATCGTTGCGCTTGATATTTCAAAAGCATTTGACAGAGTTTGGCACCAAGCTCTCTTGTCGAAAATGCGTGCATTTGGAATCGATGATACTCTTCTTCAATGGATTAGAAATTACCTTTCGGACCGTTCAATTCAAGTTGTTTTGGACGGCTTCAAGTCTGCAACTCACCAAATAAATGCTGGTGTCCCCCAAGGCTCTGTTCTGTCCCCGACTCTCTTTCTCATTTTTATAAATGATCTACTGTCTGTTACTTCTAATCCAATCCATTCCTTTGCTGATGACAGTACCCTCAGCTTCTCATATTCGTTTCTTGGGTCACGCCCCTCATCTTCGGGTGTGGAACTGGAACGGCAACGTATGTTAAGCTCATTAAATTCCGATCTTAACAGCATAACTCAGTGGGGTAAAACCAATAGAGTGGAATTTAATGCTTCCAAAACTCAATGCTGTCTCCTGTCATTAAAGCAAAACCCACACACACTGCCATTATCTATGAATGGCACTTACATCGCTGAAACCGAAAGACTTTCCATTCTCGGTATGTGTGTTAATGACAACCTTCGTTGGAATGACCACATATTCGATGTCGCCAAGAACGCCGCGAAATGTCTAGGCTTCCTTAAGCGTTGTAAGAAATATTTCACCCTTCTGATCTGGCTACAATTTATAAGGTGTTTATTCGCCCGAAACTCGAGTACAACGCTCATATCTGGTCCGGTGCACCAATTACTTATTTGGAGCTACTTGACAGGATCCAAAAACGCGCGATAAAACTCATTGGCGACTGAGACATCGCGAGATCGATTGACTCTCTTAGTCATCGTCGTAATGTCTCCTGCCTGTCGTTATTTTATCGTTATTTCCAATAAATTAGTATTAGTTTATAACTATTATATGTAGGAAAATAAAAATAAAAAATATATAAACATTGGGTATGCAGATACTCAAGTTTTCCCAAATATGTATAATATTATTTACATACTGTTAATTGTTCTGATAATATCAATATAATCAATATTAAAGCTGAATGGGCACTAGCCGCCGGCACAAACAAGCATAAGAGTGAAATTGAAATTTTGTCGCCCTCTAATATGGTTTAAGTGTTATGAGCTTTTGAAAAGACTTAAAGCGCGTGAGAACATAGAATTTAAAAAAAAATATACGACTCCCTCTGTTGACGAATTTTGTCAAATGATGATCTGCTTACCTACTATAATGTGAATTTTATCGAACTTATCTACGCCAAGTTAGGGTTGTTAGATCGAACCTCCATTATATCATTTTCGCCAGCCACTGCAACTCCTTGTATGTAAAATTGCATAGAATGTATGACCGTATGTCAAATAAGAAGCGAATGGCTCACTTCGCTCATGCTAAAAAAAAACTATGGGCATCTTTTTGACTCATGGGCAAAATGGGCCATCGGCCATACTTGCAGGTGTTCAGGGCACAGCTATGCAGCGTGCACTGAAAATATATACCGCAATAGAACAAATCCCATGGTGTATCGTTTGAATTTCACGAAAGCCAACCTATTCAAGTACAATTAACAATTTAACTATACTAAGACTTTTGTCACACCCATAGGAATAATAAAAGTTCGCCCAAGCGGACTGTAGCCCATCCCTATGTTTGATTTTATTTCTGGTCCTTAACAACTTCCAATACAATTTTGCGCTTTCTGTTTGAATTTGTTTCGAGAAAGTAAAATCTATCCAAATTTTGAAGGAACAAAAATAATTAGTGGCATTTCTTAGACCCCCCAGCCCCCAAATTGGGCTGCGACCCAAGTATCTGGTGAACAAACGCTGAGCACTCACAACTGAGCACACATGTGTTAAGCTTTCCAAAATCCCCTGTAAGGGCGTTCATCGATGATTGGGTCTCCTTTAGAAACAATTTTCTATGGCATCACTGTTCCGGCTGCAGACAGACTAAACAAGTTCGCCCGGATATCTATGGGATGACTTTTTGCTAACACTGGCAAAAAAATATTCGGCGAGGACCTAAGAGGACCCTAATGTCATTTTGAATTAAAGTTTATACAGGCACTTCGTAAAAACGGATCTCGTATGTTTGCATTAGCAATACGCTTTTTGAAACGTCATCGGTGTTTGCATGGGCCACCTCCTAACTACTACTGTTTTCAGTAATGACAGTTTTATCAGCTATCAATCCATGGAACAAACTTTTTTATACATAAAGTTCAGATGAGGCGAGTGGTAGATGTTTATTTATAGTCGGAATTGTTTGTGTTTTTATTGGCAGAAAGCGCTAAGCGATTTATTAATTTTATGATATTTTTTTTTCGACCAAACTGCGTTGCACTTGCACCAACAAATTTATGACCTCCAAGCTACTGCATTAAACACGAGCAAGCAGATAAACAATTCATTGACTGGTATTGTTTTAAGTATACGATCATGTAAATTTTCGCGATTGTAGATGGCGTAAAAACACGCTACTTTAAAGATACAGTATCGCAAAGTTGTCCGGTGAGGCCGAATGTATTTGCAAAGGCGACGCCAAAAGGCGAACGAAAATTTATCACAAGTAATTAATTCTTGCTTGTCAAACAAGATTTGGAGTGGAGCCAGCCCATGTGCACATAACCCCTCCATTTCGAGTCTGTAGTCTGTATGCGTACCAATCGCAACAGATGAACGTGGTTCATCCAGTGCGAGATAAGGCGTTTTGCTGTGGAACATGTTCTACCCTCGGTTACAGGTGAATTTGCAACGTGTAACATTAATCATACGTCACTGCAGGTGATCGCGCGGAGTGCCCAATTTGCCAATTGCCAATCGCAAGCATATGTCTCGACCCCACGATACGACTTGCAGCAAACGGTGCAGTAACACCTATTCCGATTCCCTAAAACCCAATCTTATCGATTGATAGACCCCCAACTGCGCATTTAATGATCTCCTCTGTTAAGGGGTGCGTAAGTGGGGTATTTAGGCACGTGCTATTTTGTTGTTCGCTGATGTTCATGATCTCGATGGATGCCAATTTGAATAATATCGACAAATAACATTCAGTTGCAATGCGTGCCCGCAAAGTAATTTGCATTCTTTACTGGAGCATGCAACGTCTCTAAAAATGCCATTTTCATGATCTAATACTCGGCTTGGTGCGTATACGCGACACGATGTGGGGCAAACTCGGTCATGGACCCAGTGCAGACGGCGTGCGTTGAAATTTGATCATTATGAGGCTTGCAGAAAATACTTTGTGACAGTAAAAGTGTTCAATGAGGCGGGTGTTGTGCGGTTGGTCGCGAATTTGAACCCAACCGCGTGGCCCATACACACACTTGATATAATTTAAAATGCGAATTGCAAACTCGTAAATTATCTGTCGATTGCAGTAAAATAATTCGGATTTACGTTTTTTTTTTTTGCTGTGATTTATGGAGTCATAGTAATGGGCTGGCCAGGTGTTTTCCAAACACGGTCACCGGAGCAAAATTTCCTTAAAGTTTCCTTGCGCACTGAATGTGGGCACGGCACATTACCAGATGACTTCATCAATGGCATAGCAACTAAGTGGAATTGCTGCAGCCCGATCGGAGATAAGATCACTAATTGAATCCTTGTTTGCCGCTATATGACATGTACGCACGTTGTAATGAATAAGGACCAATTAAAATTAATTGGAATTATGTAGAGAGCGACGAAGAAGGGAACGATGGCATTTTGTAACAATTAAGCTACCAAGTCGAGTTCTTTGTGGAAAATAAGCTGATCTATTCTCAGATACAACTGGTGACAAAGACATTGTAAATGGTCACACGCTAGTTATACTTCGTTCTTCGTTGTAATCTGTCGGAACCGCAGTAGGAAAACAGAATCACTTAGCGTGTGTGAAGGTCTAACATAAATTAACGCCTGACATTTGTTTTTGTAAAAATTAACTCTATTTTAAATGAACCAAGCAGAGTTCAAATATCTCTTTAAGACTACTGAATAACTAAACCATGGATACAAATAAAAAATTATAAAAATTCAACCACTTGAGTTCGAAATTAGTAATAATTAGTGTTGAAACGAATATTCGGTTACTATTCGGTATTCGGCCTAAATTTTCTTTTCGGCCTAATGCCGAATAGTTAGAAAAAGGAGCAAAAAAACATTTTTTTTTTTTTTTTTTTTTTTTTGTCGGGATGTGTGAAACTTTCTGCACTGGAGCACTCAGACTCAATACTGGTCCATTGTACTGCCAGGCAGACACACCACATTTTACTGTGGGAATTTACTCGTTTTTCTGAGAAAAACGAGAAGGCGCTTCAATGATAAGGAGCTTAGGTTTACAGCACTCACCATATCCGCACCAAATACCTGCCACCTGATACGAGCAAAAGCAGGACAATCACAGAGGAAATGTTCCGCAGTGTCGTCGCTTTCTCCACTGGCTTCGCAGTTGGTGGTGTCGCTTAGGCCTAGCACCTTAAGGTGCTTGGCAAAAACGTAGTGTCCCGTAAGAACGCCAGTAGTCTGTCTGCAGTCTTTTCTGTTGAGAGACAACAAGAATGCCGCGGATTTCCCACAGACGTCGGGGAGCATTTGCTTAGTCTGTCTGCACCCTGGAGAGTCATGCCAACGGCGATTGTGTTCATAGGAAACCCAACCGTCAATGGAAGCCCTGACCGAGGACGCAGGCAGACAGATCGCTGGTTCAGGTCCTGAGAGGTCCCCCTCTGAGCCTTGTCTAGCAAGTTCATCGGAGATCTCATTTCCCGTGATCCCGTTATGACCCGGGACCCAGACAAGTTTAAGTGAATTCAGCCTTCCGACCGAATTCAGAGATATCTTGCATTCACGTACTATTTTGGAGGTAGTTAAGGGTTTGAGTAGGGCCTTAAGCGCAGCCTGACTGTCGCTACAGACGCAGATACTTCGCCCCCTCCACCTGTTCCTCGTAACATAGTCCATGGCCATTAGGATAGCATAAGTCTCTGTTTGGAAGACTGACGCGTATTTGCCTAACGGAAAGAAAAGTCTAACGTTATCGCTCTCCACGAAGACACCAGCACCAGATCCTTGATCGGTTTTGGAGCCATCCGTAAAGATTCGACTGCATTCCCTTCCAGGTTCAGAGTCCGGCCAGAGCCAGTCCTGGACGCGAGGAAAGTCGACCTCGTATTTACGCTTTAGCCGAAGTTCCGGTGTCATCGCATCAGACGGCATATCCATAAGACAGGAGTCGAAGGACAACCGTTGCGCAAGTTCATCAAAACTCCAGTGCGAGTTATACCAAAAGCCACCTCTTGTAAGACGCGAGATAGCCTTGATTGTACATCCCATGATGTAAACATCAAGGGGCGGAAGGTTCAATAGTGCATCTAGGCCGGAGCCAGGCGTGCTGGGGAAGGCCCCCGTGCAGCCGAGACATACCTGCCTTTGGAGTTTGGCAAAAGCAGCAGTGACGTATTTACGTGAAAGCTTATTCCACCAAACAACCGATGCGTATGCTATAAATGGTCTTATCATAGCCGTATAAATCCATAGGACTCTTTTCGGTGATAAGCCCCATGTCTTGCCGAAAATGCCTTTGCACTGCCAGAAAATAGACAGCGCCTTGGCAGTCTTCAGCTCAACATGTTTGGACCAAAGAAGTTTGCTATCCAGGATGACTCCCAAATACTTTGCTTCATTGGAGAGTTGGATTGTGACGCCTTTTAGCACTGGCTGAGTCAACCCGACCAGCTTCCTCTTTCTCGTGAAGAGAACAACCTCAGTTTTAAGAGGATTGACCGAGAGCCCATTCCTAGTGCACCATTCGTCGATCACGTCAAGGGCCGCCTGCGCCTTGGCGCATACAGTCGCTAGGCATGATCCAACAGAAAGCACGGCAACATCATCCGCGTACGCCTGAGCGTAAATATTAGAACTGTTGAGTGCGTTCAACAGAGAGTCGACCAGCATACACCACAGCAGTGGAGACATGACGCCGCCTTGCGGGCAGCCTCTGTTTACCCCCGCCATAACATAGCGGCCACAATCCGCATCCGCAACCAACGTTCTATTCATTAGCATTGCTTTAATCCACAACACCAATGGTTCGTCTACTCCGTGTTGTCTGGCGGAGCTGCACATGCTATCAAAAGTCGCATTGTCAAAAGCACCCTCAATATCGATGAAAATGCCCATCGCGTATTCTTTTCTGTCAAGCGCGCCTTCAATTCTACCAACTAGATTTTGGAGCGCAGTCTCGCAGGATTTTCCGCGTTGATAGGCATGTTGCATCGGAGATAGTGGGTGCAATCGCAAAGCACCTTTGCGCACGTGAAGCTCGACCAGCCTTTCCAAGCTTTTCAGCAAGAAAGAAGTCAGACTGATTGGTCTGAAGCTCTTGGCGAGCGAGTAGTCGCTTCTGCCAATTTTTGGTATGAATGCCACTCTAACTGTACGCCAGGGTGTTGGAATGTATGCCAGTGCTAGGACAGCGGTGAAGATTTTCTTCATAGTCGGTAGCAGCTGGTTTGTACATTGTTGCAGCATGGCTGGGTATATTCCGTCCGTACCAGGCGACTTGAAGCCGTCAAAAGACGTAAATGCGTATTTAATGGCCTCGTCCGTCACCACGGCCTTCGCAATATACCAGCTACGCCGAGTTGTTTGTCTTGGCTCACTCATAGTCTCGGTAATCGGGGCTGGTTGTGAACCAATTGTAATCTGGTTACCCGGAAAGTGAGACTCCAGCAGATAACTAAGAGTTTCCGCTTTCGTCTCAGTGAAGGTGCCATCAGGTTTTCTAAGTGAGTCCAATTTGGCTGGTTTGCCCTTTTTCAGAACTTTAACCAGCCTACTAGTTTCACCCAGTGTTTCAATCTTTTCGCAGAAATTCCTATAAGAAGCACTTTTCGATACCCGAATTAGCCTCTTATATTCCTTCTGCTTCGATCGGTAGAGATTCCAGTCTGTCTCTAAATCAGTCTTGAGTGACCTATTTAGAAGCTTTCTAGCTTCTCTACGAATTCTTTGCAGTTCCGAGCTCCACCAGGGAACCGGCGTTCTGCCAGGGGGTTTACTTACTGGACACGTCAGTTCGAAACAGCTAGTAATGGCACTATTCAGGTTTTGAACAGCATCCTCTACCTTTTGTCTCGTCCTGAGTTTGGTTGGAGTTTTGAGAGTTTTTCCCATTTCCTCCCTGAAGCGTATCCAGTTGGTTTTTCTTGGATTCCTCCTCTCCTGCAAAGTCATGGCTTCGCATTCGATTTGGAATTCGATATATCTATGATCTGAGAGGGATGCCTCCGAAGAGACCCTCCAGTTAGTAACCGCCTTAAAGTATCTATTTGATAAAGTTAGGTCGATCACTTCCTGTCTTCTTGACGTCACAAAAGTTGGTTGCGAGCCAACATTGTTGATAGTAAGATCAGATGATAGAATGAAATCCAGGAGATGGTTTCCTCGCATGTTGCATTTGCTGCTGCCCCAAACAGTGTTTTGAGCATTGGCATCACAGCATATAACTAGGCCCATCTTCCTGGTGTCGCAATAGTCTATAAGTTCAGCAATTGCCCTTGGTGGTGGAGGCACTACTGAATCATAGGGGAGATAAGCTGACGCCACGACGAAGGTCGTCATAGTCATTTTCAATTAATTTAAGCTTTTAAAACTGAATAAAAACAAAGCAAAACAAAATGTGTCTTTCTTCATTGATATGATTAGTTACCTTAAGTTTAATAATAAATAAACATTAAATAAAAATTCTTATTCGTTATAATTGTTTAGTTTAGAGCAAACTTATTAACTATAAGAGGTAAGTTGTGATGCAAGAATAACTTTTCTGCATTTTTTGGAAGAAGTCGATTTCTTTTGTCTTCATAGACAAGTCCTGCTTCACTAAAAAGCCTCTCCGAATAGACACTGCTTGAAGGAGCAGATAAATACTAAGCAGAAAGTTGGACAAAACGTTGAGAAAATTCAGTTTTATGTGCAGGCAGACCACCAGACATATGGATTACAATTTCTCTTTAAAGTATTTATCGAGGTCAGTTGATATGGTATTTTTTGATGTCGAAGTTATTTCCAGTCCATTGTCATCATTAGTAAAGTTATCAGCAAATACTTCGTCATACCACTCCCAGAAAGATGTATGAATGCTTTGCCCAGGCTTGTCGATTCACCTACGCTGCGGCTGCTCGGGAGTAGAACGTGTACTTTCATCGCTGCTGGTATCATATTCTGCAGCTAAGCCTTTAAACAGTAGGTACTTTCAGGGCTTTTTTATTTTTGCAGCTGATTGGTGAAGAAATTAGTCTTAAAATAGTGGAATTTGTGTAGAATGATCTTATGTTCAATCAACCATGTTCCCCCCAATTGTGTTCGTACTTTTCAGAACTTTATAATCTGTCCGAATAGTTTAGCCGAATATTCGGCTTTCGGCCACGGCCCTGGCCGAATATACTATTCGTTTCAACACTAGTAATAATAAAAAGCGGCCAAGTGCGAGTCGAACTCGCTCATGAAGGGTTCCGCGCGAATTATAATTATTATTTACTTAGGCACCTATTACAGATATATTATTAGAAAATAATGGTTCACGGTTTACGCATAAGGTTTATGTTTATGAAATTAAATGTTTTTTTATATTTGAGTTGATTTAATGAAAGGTAAATTGCGGTTTACGATTTATGACGTATTAAAAAAAAAACTACTTGCTGGATCTCGTTCAAACCAATTTTCGTTGGAAGTTTGCATGGTAATGTACATCATATTTTTTTTTTAGTTTTATCATTCCCTTATTTTAGAAGTTAGAGGGGGGGGGGGGGGGGGGGGGGGGGGGGGGGGGCAACATTTTACCACTTTGGAAGTGTCTCTCGCGCATACTATTCAGTTTAGAAAAAAATGATATTAGAAACCTCGATATCATTTTTGAAGACCTATCCATAGATACCCAACACTTATGGGTTCGATGAAAATTTTTTTTTGAGTTTTTAGTTCTAAGTATGCGGAACCCCCAAAATTTATTGTTTTTTTTCTATTTTTATGTGAACATCTTAATGCGGTTCATAGAATACATCTACTTACCAAGTTTCAACAGTATAAGCTCTTATAGTTTCGGAAAAAAGTGGCTGTGACATTTCCGGACAGACAGACAGACAGACAGACATGACGAATCTATAAGGGTTCCATATTTTGCCATTTGGCTACGGAACCCTAAAAATGATTTAAAGGCGTCACGACTAACAAATGAATTCAAATCGATGGAATGACAAAAAGAGTGAGCCAAGGATGTTCCTTGCAAAGGTAATAATATTTATTTCTAGGCTCATAAAGGGTCCGAAATCTAAGATTACACTTAATTTTTTTTTTTATAATTTTCTTACGCTAAAGGGGTTTTTCCGTCAATGTAACAGAACCCTTATTGTGCTATGAACACAGCGCAAACATTTGTGAACAGCAAACAGCACCTAGCAATGTTATATTTCGTTGCATGCTTTTCGGCGCTACTTACCTTAGAAGGAATAGAGAGATAGGAAAGAAGTGTTTTTGGTACAGTTGTATGGTTTTTCTCCACGGGTGTTGTCTAAGTTGCTTAGGGAGATCAAGTTTTTATGTATATTCGAAATAAGGCAATAGATTTGGCCGGGATTTAAACGCACGACCTTCCAATTACTAAGCGAATACACTACTACTGCACCGTTACCACCCGGTAAAGCCACAAATTGTGATAAGCTGGGCAAAGTCCAACGCACAGCTTGTATGTGCATAAGCGGAGCACTCCGAACAACCCCCCAGGGTTGTTGGAGGCGTTTTCTCCGAAAGGCTAAATCTTAGTCTCTCTTTCCGTCTTCCTAATTATTGTATGGTATTCCAGGCGGAAATTATGGCAATAAAAGAAGGCCTGACATGGCTGAAGAGAAATGTGGTATCCACAAAGGACATCCGTATCTTTTCAGACAGTCAAGCCGCGATTAAGTCCGTGGATTCAGTGTATTTAAATTCCATGGCAGCTCTTGACTGCCGTTCATCTCTTAGGGAGATGGCGGAGCAGTTTAACATTCACGTCTGTCGGGTGCCGGGGCATAAAGACATTCCAGGAAACTGTACATCTGGCCAAAGCTGGACCTACGGCGCACTAAGAGTCTAATCTCACTAAACCGACTGCATATTAGCTCCACTATAGGTACCATTAAAGGCACCGTCTGATAGGCAGGACCGCGTCGATGCTTGGCGTTTATTCAAACGACTTCTGACGAGGAGGAGGAGACTACACTGTACCTTCTTTGTACATGTCCTGCTCTCTCCCATAAAAGAAATATCAATCTGGGAGATTTCTTGTTTCTAAAAAACCTTCAAATGGTTTAACGAGTAGTGAAAGAAACCCCTAGATATGTGTGGTATGACAATGGACCCGTAGTCCTTCGCGACAGCGACTTACAGTCTTCAATTTTATCTCTGTGGCGGAAATCGGTTTTATCGCCGCTTGGCTCTCAATGAAGAAGGTAATATCAGCCTGTGGTATTGCCATCATTGCAACCTGTTTAGCAGCTGTACAAAATCTAGATGGGGAGTAACGTAGTTTGTGCATATCCGTGACATTCTGCAGAATCTGCGCATGTCCCGTTGTACTGGGTTTCCAGTTTTCTGCTTGGCTAAGCCGCAGAGCACTGTTTCCGGCAGTTTCTTGTACAAAAAGGTCTAGTGGTCTTAGACTTAGGCTCACCCCCAACCCCGATGTGGGGGTGGTTCTCATTGCCCCAGTAGTACCAATACAGGCAATCCCACCCATTGCCTTGATGTTAGTGACTTTGTATAGCCCTTGCCTCCAGACTAGATTACCATATGTGAGTATAGGTCTTACTTCTGCCGTATATAGCCACATAATAGTTTTGGGACTAGGATCCTAGGTTTTGCCGAAAATTCTGCTACAAGCTTATAGGGCTATCATTGCCTCCTTTGCTCTTTCTTTTACATTGAGGGTACAGTTTAATTTTCTATCTTGAATCACGCCAAGATACCTCGCGTTTTCCGAACTCGATATAAATCGTTGCTACTCGTATATCATTCCCATGCAAAACGCAAATACCAATTTTCCAGCTTTTCCTTTGTGTTTTTATAAATTTTTTCCACCCCATTGTTGACACAAACAAAACAAAAAAAAAGAATCATTCAAATCGAGCCGTTCTCAATTTTTTTCAAGACAAACGCAAGGCAAAATATGAAATATGTAATTATGAAATGTCAAATGTTTGTAAATGTATAAATAGTCTTGACAACAAACGCCACCTGTCGGAAGTTTTTGTGATCGTACCAAACTGTACTATTAAATTGAAATTTAATATTATTGATATAAAAATTATAAACAGGGAAAACTACATTTTCGTAAATATCTCCACCCCAGAGTCACCTATCGGGTCCAAGTTGTAGACGCTATATTCTTTGAATTTGAGCCAAATTGGTCCATAAATAAATGAATAGCTTCAGTGGTTCAGCCAAAACAAACACAAACGCACTATTTAAAAGAACAAGGTGATAAGACACTCTACTTATCTGTAAATTTCCTGTTCCTCTTACACTCCTATCGTAAAATGTAGGATCTCGCTGCCTGTCCTGTCACTTTTCTCCTCGGCTCGTCTTCTGCCCTTTTCCTTTCGGTCTTCCACAAAATTAAAAAAAAAACACAAACAAACCAAAGTCTAAACTCCCTGTAGACACTTGTTAATTTAAAAAAAAAAACTTTCTCAAAAAACTTTCTTACTCCTCTGATGGTCAACCAAGAAATTCCGGCTTGTCCACTTCGAGGATTATTTGCCCGTCATGTTCTCTCTCACTCACCCATATTCAGCAATGACGGAACTCTACTGTAGTGTGCCACCGTCTCCATCTCACTCACTCAACCGTTTCTGAATTCGCCCAAACTCTGAGGAGGTTACTCAGGCCGAACGATTCGATGGACGCATTCACACAACTCGCCAAAAGTTCCTAATCGGACGAGTTCACAAACACTTAAACAATTAGACAAGATAATTAATAAGAGAATCGAGAAAGTAGTTGGAACGCGAAAATGTCCCCACGAAAGAAGAAGTTAATTAATAAAAAACATAGGGACGGGCTACAGTCCGCTTGGGCGAACTGTTGGATACCCTATTCTTATTCCTATCCCTCATAAGTGGGCGTGACAAAAGTCTAAGTATGGTTGAATTGTTAAGAACGCTCTACATATTTTGTTATATAACATTTAAAGGATTTTATCAAAAAAAACGCTCCCTAGCTCAAACTTAGGTGTTTCAATAAAATTGTTTTATTTAATTGTGGGCGTGTCAGTAGGCGGATTTAAAAAAAAATTAACACATGAAAATAAAGGGCCCCTAGAGAGTATATATTATAAATGTCAGCTCCCTAGCTCAAACTTTGAATTTTCAAAAAAAAATAAAAAATAATTGTGGGCGTGTCAGTGGGCGGATTTTTAAAATATTTACACATGAACATAAAGGGCCCATAGAGAGTATATAATATAAATTTCAGCTTCCTAGCTCAAACTTTGGATTTTCAAAAATTAATATACCCTTAGAATAGGGTATAAAAAATTTATTTTATTTATTTGTGGGCGTGTCAGTGGGCGGATTTTGAAAATTTTTTATCCCGAGCAGTTTTAGGAGTCATAGATCATATATAAAAAATTTTAGCTTTCTAGCTCAAAATTCGATTTTTTCCAAAATTTTGTTTTTTTGAGTTTGTGGGCGTGTCTGTGGGCGGATTTCAAAAATTCGTAAACTTGATTATTTCGGGACCCTAGAGAGAATATGGTTAAAATTTCAGCTCTCTAGGTCCAGTTTAAAGGCCTAATTTTTGCCGACAGACGGACGGACGGGCGGACGGACGGACGGACATGGCTAGATCGACATTACTACCGATGCTGATCATAAATATAGTAACTTTTAGGGGTCTACGGGCAATATGAAGATAGTATGTTACAAACTATGCGTCAAAATTAATATACCCTTAGAATAGGGTATACAAATAAGAGAAAAGAAAAGACGAAGAACAGGGTGAAGTTGAATTCTTGTTTTGGAACTATACCAGCTGATGTTCCAAATTGGTAAAACCTGTAAAGTGTTTGAGAAGAAGGAAGTTCAACCGAAACTATTCTAACCCGGTGGACTCTCGAGCAGATTTGGGGGAAGGGGAACCTGGATAGCGTGCCATTTCTTACAATGTTTCCAATGTTTCGTTGGGCCTTTGCCATTGATATCTTTGTTTCGATGTATTGTCTGCATATTCGGTATTTATTCTTCAGTGTTGCGTTCTGTTAGTTCGGCGTTGCATTGTTTTATTTGTCAAATTGGGCCACCTGCCATCTGGTCGTCTGCGATATGTATATGTGGGGGTCTCTATTAAGGCCGTCCGCCACCGCCTTTTAAGCTCTGGGTCACCTGCTCTAATTGGGTTTAGCTATGTTCGTTGGGGTGCTTCTTTAAGGGATATCTACCCACAACATTCGCTGATTCGTTGGGGTATCGTAATGGATCTTTCTGACTACCCTTTCTGTTCGCGTTGGTTGTGCCAAGGGATCCCCCGTTTTGTAACGCAACATTTTTTTCTTTTGAGACCGTGGCAGAGGGTGAATGTTAGAAATTCTTACACTTGATTATTTTGGGTCAAAATTTCAGCTTTCTAGCTCGAGTTTCATGGAGTAATTGTTATTGACTGACGAGTGGAAATGGTTAGATCGATATTACTATCGATCAGTGGCGTGGCGTGGAAAATGTTAAATGGTAAGTCGGAAAAATATGCACCTGCAAACGCTTTCTGAAATTATATTGTGTACTGCAAATCGCATAGAAGTAAAGCAATTCAAGCCAATTTTTTATACTTCAAGTCATTTAAGCTTAAATTTGCAATGAACCTAAAGTATAATAAAAGTGGCTTCGAAAGAAACCTTTTTGGCAGATGCAAATGCTGTACCTTAAAGAAAATTGATAGTAAGTAATAAAAAAAAAGAACTTCATAAATCACGGTTTGTTAAACAAAAAAATACATAAATAAAAATTAAAAAGCTTCACGCATAATATTTACAAAAATGTATAGATTTTATATCTATAATATATAAAAATATTTTAAAAATAGTTTTTGTACAAAGTTAAAAAGAGAAAATATTAATGATTAATATTTTTTAAAATCAAAAACAGTAGAATTTGGAAAAAAATTTGAAAAGTTTTGTTAAATATTTTTTTTTTTTTTATTTGTACTCTAAGTCTATTCTTCTACCTTTTTTCACGTATTCTGCAAGAACTCTTTCATAAAAGTTAGGCCTACTTTTTATTTTTAAAAGGAGTCGCTTTTCTATGGATAAAAGTGCTAAATCAGAAAGCCTGTCTTCTCCTTGAGAATTTCTCGAATATGTATGAACTCTTTTCAGAGTGGAAAAAGATCTCTCCACGGAAGCAACAGTCATTGGTAGTGTTAAAAATAGTCCACTTAATTTTAAGATTTGGGGAAATGTTTCACACAATATTTCACTTCTTAAATGTTTATAGAGGGATAAAACGTCAAGTGGTTGAAGTGAAGACGTAGTATAGAGAACTTTCAGCTCATTTTTTAAACCTGCAAAATCGAAAATTCTAAGGAAAAAGTTAATCACCGAAGATATTTTATCATCTGGGCTTGACTGAGCAAAACGTCTGAATTTTGATTTATTGAGTAAATACAAAAAAATTAAATCCGTGAAAGATTTATATCGTGTCTTAATTTGAGATATAATATTGTCCTTTATTTCTACAAAAAGGCGCTTATAGTGAGTCTTTAAATCAAAATCAAGTAATCGGCGTTTCCGTGGAGGTTCAGCACAATCATTTATACTTTCAAAAATTAAATCAAATTTCTTTAGAAACTCAGTAGAAAGCCAAGACTCAAAACACTCGATTTCTCGCTTAGCAACTTCAACATCTGTTTGTTTATTTTGTATTAAATTAAACAATACATCGGTTTTAGCAAATATTTCGGAAACCGCGTGCAGTAAAAAGCAAAAATCTTTCCCTTCTAACTTAAGCAATAAACTTTCGGCAATTGAAAGTGCGTCAGTGTCCCATTCTTTTGGATGATCTAATATTTGCTTAAAAGTTTCAATAATATCTAATCTACAGTTAAAAATAACGTTAACTATTCGGGAATGGTAATGCCAGCGAGTTTCTGATACTCCCGGCATGCGTCTGTTTGCTATTTGTTTTAAAATATTTGAACGTTTAGTTGATTTATTAAAGAAGCGTACTATTGTGTTTATATAGGATGGCGACGCGACGATGTAGAGGTTAGTGTGTTGGCTTCCTACCCATGCGGTGCAGGTTCAATCCCCATGGGGAACAACAACATACGCCACCCATTCACATGCCTCTATACCAAAAGGAGGATTTCTGCCTGGTAGTACAATGGACCGTTACCGAGTCTGAGTGCTCTGGGATTTGGATTTCCTTTTCTTTTATATAAAAAAAAAAAAATAAAAAAAAATTGTGTTTATATTGCCAAAAAAACTTTCAATTCAGGTATATTTTCCAGTGATTGAGATAACACCAAATTTAAAACATGTGCGTAGCAAGGAATAAAATAAGCCATTGGACAAGCATCCAGGACTTTTTTTTAACACCACCTTCTTCCCCTGACATAACCGCGGCCCCATCGTAAGATTGCTCAACTTATTTCTCCTTGCAACCGTATACATCAAGTATATTGAAAATGTGTTTTGAGAGCTCATCGGCATTTCGACTCTCACTCACTTCAAAAAACCCAAGAAACCTTTCCTCTACTCCTTCCTCCGATAAGTAACGCAAAACGGCACTAAGTTGCTCCCTATGGCTCATGTCTGGTGTTTCATCAATCATGATGGACACAAATCGCGTTTCACTTATTTCTACTTTAATTTCGCATTTGATCACTGCGGCTATACTTTGTATTAAATCGTTTTGGATGTCATTTGATAGACCCGAAAAAACCGGATTACGTGCACTTGAACACTGTTCCAAATGAGAGTCCATTAACTGGTCATACTTAGATAAGTATAAAAGTGTTTCGACATAATTGCCACGATTATTAGAATCTGGCTTTTCATTATGATCCCGAAATGCTTGTTCCTGTTTGCCTAAAAGAACTACCGTATCTATAAAACGTTCCATTAGTTTACGGTTTCTATCAACTCTTTTGTTGTTGTGAGCTACAAAGGAATTACCTAACGAGGTTTCAATACGATCAGTACCGAATTCGTGCAAAGATAAACAGCAACGAATGTGTTTTTCCGTCTTGACATGTTTATTTGCCGAATTAATTAAATTGTTTATGTCAGCGTAGCCCGTGCGACTCCCAACACTAGGAGAATTAGAAAAAAGGAGGCAAGGAAAACAAAGCATTTTATTGAGCTTACAACTACCAGTCAACCAAGTATATTTTTGATATATGGATGCGTTGAAATGCGAAACAAAGCCATCCTTGTGCTTATAATCTATTTTCATAGAAGGAGTAGAGCGTCCTAAGTCTATAACTTTTTTTTTTAAGAAAACTCAACTTACAAACATAATTTTCTTCTTCCAAAAGCAAATCTACTAAACAAGAATTTACTGTTAATAATGCCATTTTCTCCTTTGCTGAATCTAACTGAAAACAAAACAATTTAAACTTTTCACACTTCTCACACTTTTCATTGTTTTCGATCACTTTAAATAATTATATATTGCATATTGCAATAATTGTATATTACTTTATGTTACACATCGCAGTCTGCTTCACGACTGAATTTTTCAAACAGAACTCACCTCAGCTACTTACAAAACTCGCCAAATAAGTCGCTGAAAAGCGGGTTATATTTTTGCGTAAGGAAGCGTGTATCAAACAGAGAGGAGTCAAACGCGGTGAACGATAAGGGGAAAACAAGGAAAGAAAGCCAATTTGTTCTAACCAGCCACATATTTCATAACGCGAAAATTTCCGGGTTACTATGCTTTGTTTTGATATCGCTTTGCGTATGTGTTTCTTATGGGGTATGGAGAGGAGTATATGTGATGTTGAAGAATAGGCATGCAATGGTGTGAGTATTTGTGTGCGTAGAGCAGTAGAACGATATGAGAGCAGGTGAATAGCAGGTGGTGGGTTGGTAGAATTTGTTGCTTGCAAGTGCAGGTGTAGGAAACATACAAATCTTATGTTTATATACACACATTAAGATGCATGTTGCTTGTTAGATTGAAACATTGTTGAAAGGTAGAATTTTAAAAGGTAACCCGGCGTGAATCGAGTTATATGGGCGCCTCGCCACTGCTATCGATGCTGATCCCGAATATAGGTCTATGGCCAGTATTAAGGTATGCTACAAAGTATGATTCATTTTTAGTATGCCCTCAGAACAGGGTTTAAAAAGATAAAAGCTTAAAATCTCCTAAATCGCATTAATGCAACAACATCAGTATTTAATTGGCTTCAGTGACGAAGTGATCCGAAAATTGGAATTCTGCCCACAATGCTTAATGTCAAGCCAGCGAACCGCACAGCAGGAAAATGCATTCAAGTGGAGGTAAGGATCCCTCTAATCTAGATGAAAGCCTCGTCTTTAAAGTAAGATAATAAGACTGTAATACTATAATTACCCCCATTGATTACCATATCGTAGTTTATTTCTTCAACAGCTCTGACGTTGTTTTATTTTGAATTTTTACTTCAACGCCAAATGTGATAAATCATATATGTTTTTTGCAAAATAGTATCTATGTATGAATAATTAAATACATACCAAAATTATTTCTTTATCGAATAGAATATCATTTGTATAAGAAAACCTTTGCTTTACTGATTTTTGTTTACTTCTATATCTTGACTTCAGACCAAAACATTATCCAAATATTTTGATATCAATAAGATCCCACTTACCTGGCGCATGATGAACTTTTACTCCAAGGCCAAAGGAAAGTTTTTGCAAATTAAAGAAAAAACACTTTTCTTTACTGATTTTTTGTTTATTTCTACATCTAGACTTCAGACTTAAACACTATCCATGCATTTTGATAAAAGTAAGATCCACTTGCCTGCCGCATAATGATTGTACGTATAACACTGTGTCGAGGTCGGTACGGTCGGTTGCTCTCGTGCAAAATATCTGCCAAATTCGTAGCACTGCCTCCTCATTCAATTCCGACTGGTTGCACACATTAGATTTACTTCAATGTGATTATATGTGGTCCTTGCCAGCATTCCTACTGGTCGGCAGGACTCCCGATTTCGTTCAAGTTCAATTTTAACGAGTTAGTGTTGTCCAGGACATCGTTTTATTAATAAAACAATGACATAGTATTTTGTATGGCAAATTTTTTTTCTGTTGCGAAAAAGCGAGAAGAAGAAATAACCCAAATTTATCTAGCTTTTTGACAACTGATTGCTTATAAAAAAACATTGTTAAATAAATGAATAAATTAGTAATTAATTAAATTAGTAAATAGAAATTAAATAACTATATATTGGTTTTCTCAATTGATAACATAGCAATATTATTATCAACATGCTAACATTTATAGAATTAATCTACTGCCCACAAGTCGCATTAACTCAAAACTGGGTGCGACAACTGCTAGAAATCCAAGGAAGGAAGCCCGCAACGCGAAGTCCTCTCCCCCTTTTCTGGAACTTAGTAGTGAACTAGCTGCTAACATGCCTGGAAAGGGAAGGCTGCAGAGATATTGCCTATGCAGATGACGTTGCAATTGTCGTCTCGAGAAAGCATCTAAACATCCTGAAAAAAACTTCTCCAAAACGCTCTTAAGAAGCTACCGATATGGGCAGATCGTTGCGGGTTAGCTGTCAACCCCACAAAACTGAACTTGTTCTATTCAGTTTAAGATATAAAATTCCATAAATTGACCCGCCCCCAAGCAAGGGCACAGGCTTGGATGTAGCTAAAAACATGGGTCTCATTTTGGATAAAAAGCTTAGCTGGAAACCTAACATATGTGGTTCCATAGGGGATACAGTAACCCAGACGATATTTTACACCACACATACAAGAAAGAGTTCGAAAATCTAGGGTAGCACTCTGCTCTTGATAAGCTTAGCAAAGTCCAACGAACAGCGTGTCTTTAGCACTACTCCATCCGCTACAATGGACATTCTGTTTCACCTGACACCGCTTAACAACTTTGATAACCAAATGGCTGCTAGAATTTTATTGACAATTAGAGGCAAAAACCTGTCGGCCAATATTAGCAACATATAGAGGATGACAAAATATGCCGGCAAATTTGAGAAGCTTCTCATGACAATTGATACTCTTGGAAGTTTGTCAGACGTTCGCAAGAGATTTACAGATGGAAAACAACGTTTAGATGTTACTTAGCCCGACGGAATTTGAACCTGAGACCTTTTTGGCTGAAACGTGTGTGCAGCTAGAACCGTGCACCAAGATGATTTTGTATGTAAAATGACACATTGCTTACTGCATGTTAAATCTTGCTGCAAATTGTCTCTATTTCTAATCTTGCTGCAATGATTGGAGTAGAACAGCACAATTTTATAAAAATTTTTCGGTTTGGCAATTCGTGATTCAGGCCTGCTGATACTTTTTGACGCCATACCGGCGAACCCCATAATCGGACCAGTAAGGATGCAGTGAAGTGGGAGGGTAATGATCATTATCAACTTAGTGCCATTATTCTTTCTCTTTAGTGAAGTAACCTACCAACTTCAGCCTTAATATGGTCAATGTTCCAATCCGGAATTTAATTTCATTTGGCTCAAATTTCATGTCCGTAGGCAATTAATGCACTTGGATAGACATTCAACATATAATGAGTTGGATGCTGTGCCTCTTCATCCTCGTACTGACTTAGTCATTGCGGGTGATTTCAAAATACAAAATTCATATTGGCTTCGACATTCTGGACAGATAACACCCGAATGAAGGTATGTTGAGATTTTTGCTGAGGTAAACAATCTGGCTCAGCTTTTTAATGAGCCAACACGAATACCGGACATAAGTAGTCAATCCGGTAACACACTTTACTTCATTCTTACTTTTTACCCGGAAAAATACGCTATAAACGTATTACCGCCTCTAGGTTTGTCAGACCATTGTGTCATATCAGCGAGTTTCTGGTAAAGAACCATATGGCAGTACGGGAAATCCAATTGGGAAAAACTGAACTGCTTCCTCGACAGCGACGTGGATGCTGCTGCTGATATAATAACAAACATGATTTTACTTTGTATGAAATGCTTTATCCCTAACCTGATAAAAAACATCAAACCCATGCAAAGAGGCTATCAGGTTAAAAGAGGTAAGCTTTCGGTCTTATAGGGCCAACTCATCTGAGGAAAACCAGAAAAAGTTTAAATGAGCCAGAAATGACTGCCCTTATTAATCGTGTCAAATTCTCCTACGACCAAAAGATGAGGCAAAAAATATTACAAAGTCGCACGGGTAGTAAGAACTTTTGGTCGTTTGTTAAAAAAACATCAAGAACTCGGCCTCGTCATCTATCCGGACACTCATTTACAATGACGTTCCAGCTGTTAGCTATCTGCTTGCTGCTCACTTTGCAGCTAGCTCAACGCTCCAAGATTTAGCTTTATCTCCCCCTGTACTATCCATGCTAATAAATATCTTGAATTGCGAAAACTTCTCAATAACCGGCAGTACGGTTTTCGCAGCAACAGGTCCACTTTTGATGACCGAAACGTGGAACCAATCTTTTTACCAAGGTGGTGAAAGAAAGATCATTGCCCTTAATATTTCAAGGGCATTTGACAGAGTTTGGCATCAAGTTCTCTTGTCGGACCATTTAATTCAATTTTTTTTTTAGGCGGTTTCAAGTCTGCAACTAACCACATATATATGCTGGTGTTCTCCAGGGCTCTGTTTTGTTTCCGACTCTCTTTCTCATTTTTATAAACGATCTCCTGTCTCTTACCTCTAATCCAATCCACTCCTTTGCCTTTGACAGTACCCTCAGCTTCTCATATTCGTTTCTTGGTTCACGCCCCTTATCGTCGGGTGGGGAACTGGAACGGCAACATAGCGAGATCGCTTGGCTCTCTTAGTCATCGTCGCAATGTCTCTTGTCTCGCGTTATTTTATCGTTATTTCCACCATAAGTGCTCAAACGAAATAGCCAGTTGCTTTCCACCCCTAGAACAGTTCAAGCGCAATACCCGCTGTGCAAGGAATGCGCATTAGTTTACTCTTAAGCCTATATTCGGACGTACATTGAAATACAAGGAATCTGTCCTTAGCCGTACAATACGAATGTGAAATGCTCTTCCCGCGCCATTTTTCCTACACATTATAATCTACAAACATTCAAAACCAACGTGCCTTGGTATCTCTCCCTATCTTCTAATCTTAATTTCCTTAACGCCATTGCTGTGTAGCTATTACATTATAAGGGTATTAAAAAATCCTTTAGTGCGAGTCCATTACAAAAAAAAAAAAAAATCGACGAAACATTTGATAGCCTGTTACAGTTTTCACCGTGACTTTGCTCTCACACATCCTGCGAATACGACAACCCCCGTATCTCAATGAGAAGCTAACAATGGCTCCCTCAAACAGCCACTTAATTCACTCTTTCCTTACATCCGAGCGTCAGTTTTTTATTAATGCTATCCGTTTATGGAATTTTTGAAAATAGAATTGAAAACTCAGCAAGGTTTCAAAACAATTTTTTTTTTATTTCCCAAACATAATTGAACAATAATGTATTCCCTTTTTAACTAAGCTTCTTCTTGTCTTGTCTTATATTGTCTAATCATGTAAGTCTTTCTTTATATTGTAGCTTTTATCTGCAGTCTTAGCTTATCACTTATTAATAAGATATTATATCTCACAGTATACAAATAAATAAATAAACAAATAAATGAAAGAATTTTTTCTTAGTCACAAATTAACTTCTATCTGAGTTGACTTCAATTAAAACTTAAAACCGAATATAAAAATTGCAACCTAATCACGTCCTAAAACTGTTAAAAGAAAAACTGAAAACTTCTAAACAATGTAGAAACAAGAATTTCAACCACCTGCAGAAAAGCAATAAGCTTCGCAGGTAAATTTAATGTTTTCATGTTGTTGCGCGCGCTCAAGATACATTTAATTTGTTAATCCGATTGTAGACTTTAATTCCCAAGAGATTAACAATGCACTAAACGTGGATAATGGTGATGGTACGGTGGTCTCGATTTAAATGAAAACGTTTAACGACTTGTTGTAAGCTTTTAATCGCACGAATGTTAACCGTTTTAGGTATCAACTTCAAGTTGTCTTTGTAACATGAACACGGATTCAGTTGTGGCCAATTAAATTTGATTCCACTCAAGTGCCTCGAAATGTTCGAACTCTTGTTGAAAATGCCATCAATGCTGCAATGGTAAGTCATTAGTGCAGATTTCACGCAATTAATCCAACTAATTGATATGCTTCATCTCGGCAAGTTGCCGATGGAAAGCGAAACCCACTGCGTCCCACTATGACAACATTTTGAGTGTGTGATATACTAACAAGCTCTTGAAATGCAATTAGGAGGTAATTCACTCAAAATGACAGGCATACGACACTCCTAGTTTTTGTTGGCTTTCCTGACATCGATTACCCCCCAAAATGACTTGATTCAATATTGAATCTGCACGCATGCGCAGCCCAACACGCATTAATTAGACACCTCCGTGGTGTACCTCATCGCTGACAGCAATGCATTTATTCAATTCAACAAGATTAAGGATACCTCTGATTGATTGAATCGGATAAATCCACTGATTGATTTATGTTTCGCATATGTGAGATGTTGTCTTTTATTGCAACAAGTCCACGTGTGTGCTTGTTTTGCCTGTCTAACCGATATGCTGATTGGAACACGACTCCATTGGTCTGGTATTGACTGACGTTAGGCCGTGGATAATCCTATCGACCGAAGTGGCATACAATATGCCACCGACGTGGTATCTATGTAAACAGTCAAGGCTGCATGCCTGAATGTTGTAAGTTCGATATTCGTAGACAGATTACATAGTTAGCACTATTTGCCGGTGATTTAAGTGAGTCACCGCAGTCGTGTTAAGCCCCAAAACCAAAAGACGCTAATAAATTGAGTTGTAAACTAAATGTTGACGTACTTAAAAGAATGTGTCCAAAAATAACAACACACTGACGGCTTTAGGCACTGTTGGTGGGGTTTTTTGCAATTGTTAACTTGGTTCTCGCAAATGGAAAGACGTAGCTTTTCATTAGCAATACCATGCGACAAGTTATGATTGATGAATTATATTGTATTCACGATCTTTTTCGTCACAACCTAGGCACTTGTCTGTCCATCTTGGTAGACGTTTGCGTGAGTGGCTGATTTTGTTTAGATACTTAATCATGCGCATCGAAAATGTAAGCTTTGGAGCTTTTATTCAGCAATAGTTAGTTCGCCTATTGGCTAGTAGATGGCATACATTAATAGGTACTGATCTTCCAACCGGATACCGTAGATACGCAATGTAGATATCTAATCTGTTTGTTTGATTTTGCCGCATTTATCCATTTTTAATGAAGAAGTGTTCCACTCATTTTTGATTGATCGATCGCACTTCGCTGCGATTATCATATTTGGCATCGGGTCCTGTCATCAAGCGAACAGCAAGAGCCCAAAACAACGAAAACGACTTAAGGTTGCACAATCAGCTTTGGTCAGTATAAGCATGTGCGTTCCGTGTCATAATTTGCGATTTTGTTGACTATCGGGTTTGTCAGTAATAATTAATTACTCCTGGCGCTGTGATAATAAGTTCGCACTTTAGCCGCCCCGCTTATATGCTTATATTGTACAGTTCAGTAGACATTCCTTTGGTTACAAGTTGGGTAATCTTTTGCAGATACATCGTAAAGCGTAAAATATCGCAACACGAAGCGACGATGTTAAAATCGCTTTTATTCCTTCCGCAGTTATTAATCAAGCCATTTTGACTATTGAGTTGATTTATCACTGATGTTGTATACAAACAACATGCACACGTTGCCCAATTAGTGAGCTATTTGAAGGATATGTCAACGTTCTGTAGGAATCGAAATCAGATCTTGTTTTGCAATGAAACGGAAGGAGGGCGTACCAATTGGACAGAGCTCCAATTAAAATTCCCAACTCAAGCTCTTTGGATGCTTTGTTGTTGGTACTGCTATTTGAAACTGGAAAGCAAAATGAAAAAGTATATTTTTCTTTTATTTTCAAGAAATATAAAAAAAATAAACATCAGCGGCGGGCGAGGACAAAGCAATTTATTGACGCATGACATGAATTGGAATTTTACCAAAACATCCTTTTATGGTACTTCGAAGTGAAGCTCTGCTATAATTGACTCTCTTTTTGACTTGCACAAAATGAATTCATTTTTGTTCTTTTTGAATTGTCTCAAATTGTAAGACGCAACTCTTATGTAACGGCTGGTCTATGCATCTCCATTCTTCTTCTTTTTCATTTTACGCAGGTGAGCACGACAATCGATATTCGTGGTGACATATGCATTCCGATTGTTGGGATCATTATCTAATCGACCCGATTTGCGTTTTTCAGGAGCTTAACACCATTGAGCCACTGTGCCACTGTGCCAGCGCCCATCGCTTTATCCTCGCACCAATAATTTAATTTTTCTTGATTTTTTTGCCAAAATATTCCAATGCGAAATAAAAAATGAATGAAGTGAAGCAGCGACGAAGATGAAACTGTGACGCTAATTCGAAATGAGAATAATGTTGAACTGGTCTTGATGCCGCCGCCGAATGTCGACAATGTAAGCGATGTCGAAGGAAGCAGCGCTCGATGATATGCAGGTGTTGAATGATCTTCGTGCGTTTTGACTTTAGATGCATTTGAAATCGAAATACATATGCAGGGCCGGCCTTAAGCATCTAGGCGGCCCGGCCAAGTATTTGATTAGGCGCCCTTTTATATCCTACAAATATTATAAAAGTGAAATTTGTAACGTATACCTACCTTTTGCTACTATCTTTGTACAGGGTGGCGCAAAAATAACCTTCCGATGTTTTTTGGCTGTAATTTAAAAATAAAATAAAATAAATAGTCACCAATATTCCGCGTTCTGGAGCAGTGTAGCGTAACATTGTTTATTAACGTGTATTTCGCATGTGTTTACTACACAAATGTCAAAACAGAACTGACATTAGGGGCCAATCGCCAAAATTTATAGCATTTTCTGATAGGAGGATTACTTTTGCGCCACCTTGTATATACATTCCTATAGTAGCGCCAATCCAGTAGTACCAGTATCCTAATAGTTGTCGCTACTCATACCAAATCGAGAATTTATTGGCTGAGAGCTTTTGTGCCTTTGATAATTTTATTAATAATAAAAAAACATTCGTTGAGATTTTTGTTCGTTCAATCATTCAATATTATAGTTCGTCGTTCGTCGAAGAGAAAAGAGAAAGAAAGAAGAAAGAAACGAAGAAATAAACTGCTTTGTCTCTCCTTATCGAATCATTCTGGTATTATGTAAGTATTTATTTTTCTTTGTTTAAGCCAAATACTTTTTGAAGATTTGCGTTGTTGCGTCGCTTCGGCAAATAGTATGTAGGATGGATAGAGGGAGATCATGGAAAAATTAGAAATCTGGCTTTGTCGTCTGCGAGTACAATGTATGATGGAAGAGGCGATTCGTTTGAAAAGAAAAATTGAATAAAAGCTGATTTCGGTAGGTATTTGAATTATGAATTTATGAATTTTTAGACTTTAGTTATTTTCGCTGTATCTCGTCCAAAAATGTACCGATTTATATCAATTCTTCAGTATTTGATTCGGAAATATTCAATTTGTGTTGCATCAGCCGTTATTCAAGCAAATAGTTGTTGTATAGGTGTATTTATCTAATTGATGACCTACATTAATATTGAGGCAGGTCACCTGTCGTTTTGCAGTTTTTTGTAATATATTCGTGGTCAGCATCGACAGTAATGTGTATCTACTATGTCCGTCCGTCCGTCTGTCCACCCGTCGGCAAAAATGAATGCCTTTACACTGGAGCTAGAAAGATGAAATGTTAACAATGTTATCTCACGGGGCCCGAAATAATAAATTTTAAGAATTTTTTAAAATCCGCCCACGGACACCCCCACAATTTTAAAAGAACAAATTTGTGAGCTAGAATACTGAAATGTTGAATATATTGTCTTAAGGCACCCAAAATGCCGTGGGAGTTAACTAACATTGCATCGTCGCCTCGGCAAGTAGCATGTATGATGAGAGGGGGATGATGGAAGGGACGAAAAGTTTTGAAATGAAAAATTTAATAAAATCAAATTTCAGTCTTTTTCCTCAAATAAGAAATTACGAGTTTATCGCTTTTTAGACTCTTACTATTTTGGCTATATCTTGGAGCTGGACGAACGTCTGTCATTCCTGAAGAATTTGAAGATGAAATAGCTCGAAGCCTAATAGCACGTTGAATGAAGAACAAGAAATGGGAGTTCCTTCTGACAGAATAGAAATGCCAGAAATAGGCGGGAAAGTACATCTGCCCATACAGGGACCAGCTTAGAAAATCACTACAGCGCCCTCCAACCAGCGTTTGTCGTAAAACATCCAGATGAGATGAGCCCAGCGACACATTTAACATCTTGGTCATTGCAGGGACGTTTGAAACTCGCTAATCCATCGCCAGCAAAGAATAACTGATACCAATTAGGGTCCGTCACCTTTTCTTCAAGCAGATAATCAAGGGTAATATGATTAGACTTAGGACACTTCCCTGGTGTACACCTCTTTGCTAGCGAAATCCTCAATGACGCCAACTATACATCTTACTCTTGTCTTTACTCGCTCATATATGTATACATGTCCATGACCATCCGACGTAGATTTCTGGAACTCCTCGTTGTCTTAGCGCTGCCCATAACAGATCCGTTGTTTATTACAGGACTTTCTAAAATCGACCAACACCATATGCAAATCCTTCAAAGAATCACTATGTTTTTCCATCATGATCATTATACTCTGGATTGCATCTGTGGTTGATTTACCTGCGACAAACCCGCACTGGTCTTCAGATAGCCGTACTATTTTACGGATTCGGCTATTCAATAACCCCTGAACGATCTTCGTGGTGTGTGACATCAGCTTGATTGAACGGTATTTATCAGTCTCGCGTATCGCGTTTTTCTTTGTACAAAATAAGAAGAAAACTCTCCCTCCACGGGTTAGGCATTGGAACGCCACTCATCAGTTTGGAGTGATGATGTCTGCCATCTTTTTCCAGAACTCAGAGGGTTTCTTGTCCGGCCCAACACCCAACTGCTTTTCGATTTTTGAAGTCTTTGACCGCATTCCTAACTTCTTCAACAGTAATGTCGTGTACTTCCTCAGTGTTAGAAACGGGTCTCGGAGAAAATATATCCGATGAAATTGGTTAATTAGTAGTTTTTCGTCATCCACAAGAAGCAGCCCTTGAGCATTGTTGATGAACTTGGGCGAACGCATTTCCTGGGAATTCCTCCTTCTCTCAGCGGCAAATTTTGAAAATAGTTGTTTTTCTGTTCAAGCTGCTTTGTTGGAGTTCGTGGACAGCCTTCTGACACTTTTTTGTCACTAATCACTGCTTTAGCTTCATCTGCCCATCACCATGTTTCTTTGCCGTATTGACAACTTTGTTGATGATGCGATGGAGATAATTTTGCATATTTGCAATAAATGCATGACTTTTTTTTTGTCCAGGTTGCACCATTTCATTCTCACAAACACTTTTCTGTCAGGAGGAAGCGGTTTTGTTGGGCGATTGCCTCTTCCAGGATCACTTTGCTATCTTTAAGCCGAGCCTTCATGAAACGAGCTACCAAATGACAATCAATCTGGGATTCGTTTCCGCCACTGCTGTAAGTGACCAGGTGACGGCTTTGTTTGAGAACGATAAGACCTTATGACTTGCACATGCTCAGGATATCTTTACCCGGAGAGTTCCTGGTGCCGTATCCCAGTCCTCCAAGGCAGTTCTCATAGTCTTCGTTTGACTAACCGACAGTACCATTCAAATCTCCGCCAACAAACAAAAGTCCCGTATTAGAATATCTTGAAAGCTTTTGTGCTAACGTCCAAGAAACGCGCCCGATTTCCGGTGTTTTGCGGGATGATATTTCCCTGGGATAGACTCACACAAATTAAAACTCTGGACACGGCTTCGACTCACAAAAAAGGATATTCGGAAGGTGGGATATTTCAACCGTGGATATTATAAAAAAGAATATAAACTACAGTAATCATTACTAATTTTTGGAGCGGAAGTGGCCAACCGCTAGTGCCAGTTCCCTACCTACACCACACACACATCAACGCAAACAACTTAGAGCATTCTTCAATAGAATTCCCTTTAACATCTCGAAATGATTGCATACCTTCTTATGCAATGTTAAAATATTTTCCCAGCCTTTATGCAAAAATCCGTATTCAGTAGATATCCAAAATATCTAAGTTATGCAATCTCTGTGTCGATTAAAGTCCCAAACCAGTTATTTGTGAAAAACCAAATGAAAAAATTCTGCTTATATTCGGAGATTTAACTGTGTAATAAAATGCAATCGCAATATGTACATAATATGATTTGCGATACCGATTATGAATGAATACTATACCCCCTTTCTTTGATGAATGCTACGACCTCCATGCAATATGCCATAACCTACCCCAAACTTCCATTGAAAACAACAAATAATTTATAAACCATATACCGCACCCCTCTCACCCACACATCATATCCCCATCATGAGAAGTAAAAAAAAAAATTCAATAAACAAACGACAAACTACACACTTATGAAAATCTTCAAATAGAACGGCGCTGGTCGGAAAAATGTTACTTTTGTTTTGTTCATCACTTCAATTACTTTCGTTTAATATAGCTTTCGTTTTGACGAAAACTTTCATAAGAACTTAAAGGTCCATCTAAATTAATTAAGGACACAAACCAGTTTTCATTATTGATCGATTGAAGCGCCGAAGCTTCTGCGGGATACATGTACAACATTATTATTCGATTTCTTGGCGCTACTATAGGAATCTATATACAAAGCTACTATCATTGAATAAATACAAATAGAAGGGGACACCGTACATTGCTCAAACGACAATGCGACACTTACAAAAAGGTGACAGCTATAATAACTTGAATGCCCTTTTTATGATATTATTGGTTTTCGTTTCTGCTAATTCATATATCCCATTGCTCAAAAGGGGTCAAAAAAATCCTTTGGGATTTTTTTTTGAAGCGAACTGTGGGAATATTTATGAATGAAGAGAAATAATTATGGATGTAGATACATTTGTATAGCTATGTGTTGTGATGGTTTTAATTTTTTTGGTTGATGAAAGCGCAGGTATGTATACATGCAATCGTTTAATAGTTCAATAGGTGTCTGTCTCACCATGAAAAAAACAGTTTTCTTAAGTTTTTTTTAATACATTTTTGAGAACAAAAAATTATTACATAAATGCATACACTTTTTGCATTTGTGTTTATCATAGAGGGCTTTGACTTTTTTCTTGTAAGTTATGTGTCCTTTTTTGTATTTTGTTGAGTGCGTGGTCCGTTTACGAGTGGGAATCACTTGCTGCGTGTTTTAAGTGCATATTCGGTTCTTTTTTGTAAAGGTAAATAATTATATTGCACTAAATTCATTGAATTAGGTAAAGAGTAAAAATGGTGTACTGTGATTATAAGGATTGCTCAAATAAATATAGTTCAGGTGTTCCGCGGTTTAAATTACCAAAAAACGAAGCTGTAGCCAAAATTTGGCTAGTGAACTCGGGAAATAGTTTTAGCGAAAAGCTAATTACCAATGAACCTCTTTTCATTTGTGCTGATCATTTTAACAGAAGTGAAATATGTTTAAACAGTGTTATGTCGCGAGTAAATATGGGCGCAGTTCCTTATAATTACAAAAATACAAATTTAACGGAAGTCGAACACAATAAGAAAGTGTATGTGAGGAATATAACGTAAGTTAAATTAAATCTTATCATAATATTTTCATGATTTAAAGTGGATGTCATTTAAAACAAAAAAGTTACCTCGTGTTATTTATTGTCCTACGAAATTTTTTCTTTTTAAATTGTCTGGATAGTTTTCAAAAAATCTAGGATAAGTTGTTTTCGAAATATTAAATTTAATTTTGCTATTCAAAAAATATTTGTTGGTGTACCTTCCTACAATATATTGGCTGTTTTTTACATGGTTATTAAATCTTGAGCATTTGAGCGACTTGAACTAAAAGAATCATTTTTTAAATTTAAATAATTTTGAATGTGTGTTCTTTAAAACGCAAACAGTTCTGCCTACAAAAAAAGGAAAATTACACCGGTTGAAGATAGTAAGGAAAACGGTTCGACAGTGGATATAGATGATGAATTTCTTCATTTGAATAAAAGACCTCCTCATAAATAAAAAGGTTTTCAATTCCTATCTCTTCTTTTAATTAAAAAAACCAACTAAATGTTCGCTTTAAGTACCTACTTATTTTTAACTTTGTTTATTTAAAAGTGACGATTTCATTTTGTTTTATTTGAAATATTATCCGTTGCTTGATTACCTACATGCACTATATGTATGTACATACATGTTCGTATTAGGGTGCTTCCAAATAACTCTTTTCTCGTAATTCAACCTCGATAGGATTTAATTATGAATCTGAGATTGATACTAAATGATCAAGACAAAAAATTATAAATTAAGCATCATTAAAATGTCACTACCAGCGGTTTTTCATATATGTATTTGCTTCATAATTAAGCGCGATCGAAGTTAAATTGAAACACTCTAATACATTCCTACTGTTTTTATAAAATGTGCAAATGTTATAATGTACCCATGTAAAAAAATGATACCTACCTACACCTATGATTTTTTTTTTAATTAACTGAACTCAAATAGGTTGCTATACCTACCTACAAAGTAAAAATAAGTATCTTTCTTAATTTATTGTTCCTATTTTTTTTTGTACTAATGTTATTGAGAAAAAAAAAAACAAAATAAAAACCTTATTACATAAATCAGACTTTGAATTCTTTTAATTTAGAAGGTAGGTACCTACCGACCAAGATTTATACAATTGTTAGCGCTATTACTCACGAAAATCTATTTTGGCTTTTGGATTCTTTCTTACGATGTATGTAGGTTTCGTTAGTTTTAAAGGTTTCTTAAGTTTATTAAAATTATAAATACATACCTACCTATCTTAGAAATCTCATATATTTTTAATAAACTTTGAAAAAAGATTAAATTACCTAAATGAGACTTAGATTTGCAAATCAATATATCTTATCAAACTAATAATAAAATTGAAGAAAAACACAAAACTCTCAAATCAATCATCATGTCGAATAACATGCACAAGCACTAACATCATTTTCGTTTTCATTTTATGAATGAGAACGAAATAAAAAAAAAATAGAACTTACCTACAAATACATTTTCTCAAGCGAACGTGATTTGGCCTTGAATGCCTTTTTTTGTAAAAACTTCAAAAGACCAACCTAAACGGTTCTTTTTTTTTGTTGTTCATTCCAAATACAAAGAACAAAATATTCCCCTTTTCTTCCTTGACCTCGACTATTATATGAGTAAATTTCCCATAAGGACCAAATCTGTAAAATGAGTTTTGTATTTGATAGAGCGATACAATTATTAAATTGTTCGCCGCGGCGATACTAGCGCTTTGTCAAGAATATGTGTCGCCACCTAGAGTAGGTTTTCTCCGGTGTCCCTTCTATTTGTATTTATTCAATGCTACTATGTATGGATGGATATTTGTTACTCTCCCATGCAAAAACTACTGAACGGACTTTGATAAATCCTTACCTGTCTACGCAAGCGACGCCTTACTTAATTACGAATTACTATGAATTTTGCAGATACCATATTTGTTAAGGATTATTTTTTATTCACGAAACATTTTAGTAATCAAAAATATCGCAAGTAAGTTTTTACCAACTTTAGTTTCGATAAACTGCATTCGCCACTCGCAACAGTCACCGGTATTGTTTACAGAATACGCAGCGATATCCAGGTGTTGGGATATAATTCTTGAAGATTGCGTTTTTTGAGAAAGTTTAATGTTTCGATAGGTGTCGCCTGACTGTCCTCAAGATAGTGTTGCAGACCTAAAATTTCATCGCACAGCAAATCCCTATCTATATCCGATTTAGAGTTAACCGTTAACTTTTCTTGCAGTTCAAAACAATGTCGCATGAGTTTTTCTTTATTGTGTATTCATTTTATGTTAAACAAGAAATTTCATGGGACGGACAAATTTTGCACCAAAAGAACATTAACAGAACATTAAGAAACTCAACTTCAAACTTTTTCTTGGATCACTTATAGGTTCATCAACAGTCTCTTCACCCGGTTTGAATGCGTCTTATTCGCCTTTGTTTTTTTGAAAAATGGCTGGGTATCAAGTTCCGATGCTATTTCAGTTACTGTCACAATAGCTTGTCCGAAACCAGTTTGTTTATATGTTTCTAAATCAGAACAACATTTAACAAGCATTTCGGTAAAGTCGACAAAGTTGATTTTAGGTGACTGACTTGTTTTGCTCACAAAGTCAATTGCAATAAAGCTAAAATCTTTTATTTGTCCTGCAAGTGTGGTCAAAGCGTTGTGCATTTCGCATAACTGATAACGAACGGCGTCGACGCTGTCAACACGAGCTTCCCAACGGGTGTCACTTAATTGTTTGAGGGTGTTTATTTCCAAATTATCGGTCAAAATTTTCCATCTATTTACCGATCCAGCAAATAAATTAAACAATTTTTGTAAAATTCCGAACAGGGTAACAGATTTTCTTGATGATTTTGCCGCATCACATAATACTAAATTATAACTATGGCATCCACATGACACGAAAAAAGCTACCGGATTTATATCCATAATTCTTTTCTGCACGGCTTTACTTTTTTCCTTCATGTTCGCGCTTTCTTTGAGACCTGTACCCGTTGTACAAGGTGGCGCAAAAATAACCTTCCGATGTTTTTTGGCTGTAATTTAAAAAAAAAATGAAAAACTTTGATTCTTCTTGTGGATTATTTTTATTTGGTCATTTAATTTTTTTTACATCAAGTCGAGAATATGATGTCATGTAAATGGCCGCCGCCACAGTTGATTGTCATTTGAGCCCTTTTTATGGCATTTTCCATCACTTTGGCCAAAACTTCCGGCGATAGGTCCTCACATTGTTGACGGATTTTGTCTTTAAGAGCTGCAAGAGTCTGAGGCTTGTTGACATAAACCCGCGACTTCAAAAAGCCCCACAAAAAGAAGTCTGGAGCGGTCAAATCAGGCGATCTTGCTGGCCAGTGCAAATCGCCAAAACGGGAGATTAGGCGCCCGGGAAATGCATCCTTCAGCATATCGGTTGTGGCACGTGCAGTGTGTGCCTTTGCACCGTCCTGTTGGAACCACATGTTTTGCAATCCCAATTCATCAAGTTGCGGCAAAAAGAACTCGTTGATCATTGCTCTGTAGCGCTCACCATTCACAGTAACCATTTGGCCCGCGACGTCTTCGAAGAAAAAAGGTCCGATGACTCCTCCAGCGAAAACAGCACACCATACATTGACTTTGAGCGGGTGTAATGGCTCTTCGTGGGTTACACGCGGATTTTCAGTGCCCCAGAAGCGTAAATTTTGCTTATTTACGTACCCGCTAAGATGGAAATGGGCCTCATCAATCATGATTATTTTTGATGAAAAATCATCTTCCTCTTGGTGGTGATTAAGGATGGCTTGAGCGTATGTTAGACGCGATTGGCGGTCAGCAGCTAACAGCTGATGCACCGTCTGGACATTGTACGGAAACATCTTCAAATCTTGTACCAAAATTCGCTGTAAAGACCGTCGACTGATACCCATTTGCGTGGCACGTCGTCCGGTCGATGTCGACCGCGCTTCCATGACATCTTCGGCTACAGCAGCAATATTCTCTGCAGAACGGCTACTCCGGGGTCTGCCACGCCTGGCAGCATCTCGTGTTGTGCCAGTCTCTTCGAGGCGAGCGGCTAAACGTCGCAGTGTTTCACCAGTAGGCGTGGGACGGGTAGGAAATCTGCGACGAAATTCACGTTGTGCCAAAGTCACCGACCGATTATTGCTCAAATAAATAGTCACCAATATTCCGCGTTCTGGAGCAGTGTAGCGTAACATTGTTTATTAACGTGTATTTCGCATGTGTTTACTACACAAATGTCAAAACAGAACTGACATTAGGGGCCAATCGCAAAATTTATAGCATTTTCTGATAGGAGGACTACTTTTGCGCCACCTTGTAGAATCTATTTGTAAGAATGAAATAAAATATTCGTTTATGCTTACGCAAGTAATGTAATGTTATGTCGGCGCACATTAATGTGATTGAAAGTTGCTCTCTATGACTTATATCAGGAGTACAATCAGCTATGATTGCATAATACTTTGTATCCTTAATGCGGGATACTATTGTAGATAAAACGTTCGACCCCATGAGTGCTATTAATTCATTTTGTTTATTTTTCTGGTAATAATGGTCAGCCAAATCACCGTTTACTCCCAATATGACATGCTGTTTCATGATGGTGTCAAACTTTGCCAACAATTATACAAGGCCTAAGAATTTTCCGTTGTTTGGAGAAAATAATTTATCAGATGACCCTCTGAATGCCGTGTTGTTTTCATTATTCAATAGTTCCATCGTAATTTTTGTTTAGAAATTAACTTCTGTTCTTCCTTGTCAATACAGGCAAAGCTCGATTTACGCAATGCTCGGTTTACGCAAATGCTCGAATTCCGCACAAAGTAAAATATTGGCACTACCGCTCGATTTCCGCACACAATTGTGCGAAAATAGAGCCCTTAGTGTAAATGCGAGATTTCTTTAAGCACTCATACTATTAAAAAAAATGCCTTTAATGTTCCGTTAGTTTCCCATCAAGATGCTATCATGCTGTTTAACGGCACTCCAAGATGGGCTGAAGACAATAGCAGAAGTTTTCAAGAAATCTCCCTTTTAGAAAATTTACGCGAAATAGCCGTAAAAATGAACATTATGTCAAAATTTAAACAGACAAAATTGGACGATTATTTTAGTATTGGGTGTAATAAGTCAAATTCACTATAAATAAATGCGTTTTAAACTATCATTTAGTCTGTAGACATGATTTTTCTTATGTTTTATGTTTGTTTTGTAAACATTCGAATTGCGCACATTCTCGATTTGCGCAAATAGCCTAAATTTTACCTAGTGTGCAAATCGAGCTTTGCCTGTTGTTGAAAAAGATTTGAATCTGATTTCTGCTTCAGCCCATAGGGTAAGTGTTTTTTAATATGCAGCACTATTTTCTTGAATTTTCAAAGCTTCAGTTAAATGTTTTCAACTTTTGTAACCTTCAGTAGTGGTCAACTTTTGACTTTAAATCAAACAGCCGACAACAAAAGATAGATAAATAGATAGATAGATTTATTTCGCATAATAATGATTAACATTCGGTACGCTAACACACATTTTACATACTAAGTACAGAGATATGATATTTTTGTAGTTTATTACTGAAACAATATATTTAACAAATCTGAAACGAATTATTATTTAGCATTAATAGCAATCTTTTTGAAGGAAAGAGCGAGAAAAACCTCCAATTTAACAACAAAAGAAATAAATAATTAAATAATAAATAAATAAAAAATAAATAAAAATTAAATAAAAACATAGGGACGGGCTACAGTCCGCTTGGCGAACTGTTGGATACCCTATTCTTATTCCTATCCCTCATAAGTGGGCGTGACAAAAGTCTAAGTATGGTTGAATTGTTAAGAACGCTCTACATATTTTGTTATACAACATTTAAAGGATTTTATCAAAAAAAAAACGCTCCCTAGCTCAAACTTGGGTGTTTCAATAAAATTGTTTTATTTAATTGTGGGCGTGTCAGTAGGGGAATTTAAAAAAAAAAATAACACTTGAGCATAAAGGGCCCCTAGAGAGTATATATTATAAATTTCAGCTCCCTAGCTCAAACTTTGGATTTTCAAAAAAATTGTTTTATTTATTTGTGGATATGTCAGTGGGCGGATTTTGAAAATTTTTTATCCCGAGCAGTTTTAGGAGTCACATATATAAAAAATTTCAGCTTTCTAGCTCAAAATTCGATTTTTTCCAAAATTTTGTTTTTTTGAGTTTGTGGACGTGTCTGTGGGCGGATTTCAAAAATTCGTAAACTTGATTATTTCGGGACCCTAGAGAGTATATGGTTAAAATTTCAGCTCTATAGGTCCAGTTTAAAGGCCTAATTTTTGCCGACAGACGGACGGACGGACGGACATGGCTAGATCGACATTACTATCGATGCTGATCATAAATATAGTAACTTTTAGGGGTCTACGGGCAATATTAAGGTATGTTACAAACTATGCGTCAAAATTAATATACCCTTAGAATAGGGTATAAAAAGTGGTCTGGATGCGACCCGCAAGGTCCACACGACTAACTTCCAGTGGGATCAATATGATTTATGCGATTAATGGGAAATTTTGAAATGTGGCTAACCATAAGATATGGTTAAGAATTATTTAATATTTAAAAATGCTCTTTAATATTGTTCATGGAAATTTATGGAAAGTAAAATGCTACCATTGTTATGAACATGGAGACCTGAAAATTTATATGTATACGAGAGCACAATGTAATAATGATTTTCTCAATAACAAATGACAATAAATAGTACAAATGAAGGCAAATTATTTTAGTTATTTATTTACTAACAAAAAACGGCTGGACCGATTTCGCTGGAAACTTAATCAGTTCTGAGTTACGTAATTACGCTTCGAATAAACCCGGTCCCATGTCAATATCATCTTTCTTTCTCCATATAATCGTGGCGGAAAATAATTCCGAATGCACATACGTACATACGCACAATGCACATACGTACATACACACGGACAGACATCTCTATACAAACGTTGAATTTGGATTCTGGTGACCTTGAAACGTGGAGATATGTCAAAATCCGCGATTCACAAAATCGGCCCCATTACAAGAATTTCCACTGGGAAGTTAATAAATAGGTAGATAAATAAATAATAAATAAATAAGTAAATAAATAAATAAGTAATAAATAGATGTATAAATAAATAGATAAATAAAGGCGTTTTGCTGGTGTGATCTTGAAATGTTAACCTTGGATCAAGATACACACCCAGGCCCAAGTAATGTTAGACCCGTTAATATTTATATGGCTGTTTGGAAGATTGCACGATTTTCTTTTTCTAGTGAAAAATATGGCATGCATTTTCTCAGCGTTGAATTTGATTTTCCATTTTTTATAATAACTTGCTAATATTTCATCGCATTTTGTAGATTCCTCTCAACGTTGAGAGGATTAGTTATGAAAAAATTGCAGTGTCATCTGCGTAAATACCTATTTCACAGTTTGATAAACTCGGTAAATCAGAAGTGTATATATTATATCAAATGGGCCCGAGTACGGAACCTTGCGGCACACCTGCGTAAAAATACACTAAGTTGGACGCGCTACCATTAACATGCACACTGAAACAATGGTTTGACAAGAAACTTTGGACTTATTTACATAGATACGAGGGAAAACTAAAATTTATCTTTTTGTGTATGAGGCCAGCGTGCCATACAGAGTCAAATGCTTTCTCTATGTCTTATAGTATCATTCCCGTTGATCTTCCTTGTTCACGGTTTCTTCTGATGCTATTTCCGATTCTAAGGACTTGGTGACAAGTACTATGGAAGCGCCGAAAACCAAACAGCTCATTCGGGAATATATTCCTGTCAGAAATAACACCCATTAATTTTTCCTTTATTACTCTTTCCAAGATTTTGTTTACGCTGCTTAGCAAGCTAATTGGTCTGAAACTCCCTGAGCATTCTGAATTTTTACCAGCTTCCAAAATAGGAACAACTTTGGCTTTTTTCCAGATAGGAGGAAAGTAATAAAACTTAAGGCATGCATTTATTATCGCTGTCAATATTTTAATTGCAGAGCCAGGCAATCGTTTAATGTATACGTTCCTTATGTTATCAAGCCCTCGAACGGTATTCACTTTTATAGAGTTTATGATGTATTTGATGTCCTCTACCGTTATGATTTCATTAAGAGAAAGCCGACAACAAAAGCAAAAGACACTATCGTTTTATGTTGAGTAAACTAACCACCAACATCTGATTATTTCTTCGTTTAAAAGCTTTCTGCGGTAATGAGTTGAAGAGATATGACTCCCATTTTCATCTCTTGAATAATAATTTAGATGTACTTGATTAAGCCCGCTACAAACACTCCGAAGTGGAAGTCAATATCGAGTGAAAATCACGGCGATTAACGAACAATGGTTTTTCGGTTGTTTGAATTTTATTCGCCACCGGAATGTAGCACCGCAATGACCATTGGTTAGTGCCGCCATGCTTCGCGAACGCTTCCTCGGCATAATGCGTCATTTGCATATGTGCGACAATGGCCAATTTTACACCAATGAAAAATGTGTGACTCCTCTCAACAATTTGATGAATGCGACCTTAATGCATTTCGGTATATTTACGTACAATCTTTCAATCGATGAGCAGATGATAGCATCGGATGTTATTCTTGCAAAATGCTCATCAAAGGAAAGGCGATTCGTTTGGATATTTGAACGCACGCATGCCATACTGCGGCTGGCGGTGCCACTGCGGCTGTAGATCCAAAATTAGGTGAAACTGTTGTGTTGAAGTTGATGAGCGAAATGAAAAATGCATGGAACATTGCGTTGCATTCGATAATTTCTTCATGTCTCTCAAGTTGATGTGCCATTCGCAAAAATCGAACGAAAAATGGTCCACCGATGGTTCGTTTAATTAGAAGAAAATGCGCAGATAAAGATTGAAGATTGCTAACAACTGGAACGACAACTCCGTCGCTACTCCGGCGCATCCAACCACGAATCGATGGAGGCAATGCACCGTGTAAAACATTGGGGCCGAAAAAATCGTAATCGATCGTGCAAATGCGTACAACAAGCGCATGGGTGGCGTCGATCTTTTTGATAATGCCATGAGAAATTATATATAATCCGGGTCCGTGGTAAGAAATGGTACTGCCATCTTTATTCGATGCATCAATGGTCAATGCCAGCAAGATTCATTGATTGTTGCGCCGACATGAAGAAAAAATCTGTCAAGACAAGAAGGAGAAGAAAACTGTGAAGATAAGCCAACTTAACTTCCGCGTTTACATCATCTTGCTGCGCCAAGGGAACGATGGAGCTTCAATGACACCGAATGCTGCCAAATCAATGAGAAAGTCGCGATCAATTCTATTCACAGCGATGAAATCGATCATGGAATCATTCACAGCAAAAAACAACTTTGTTGTCATGTGTTTCAGATACATAGTTCTTCCAAGTGCACCAAATTATTGCATTACACACATTACACACAAAATACTTGAAGTGATCGAGGAACGGTGCACCAGAAATGGGCTCGGTCAGTCCTCTTAAAACTGAGGTTGTTCTCTTTACGAGAAGGAGCAAGCTGATCGGGTTGACTCAGCTAATGCTAAAAGGCGTCACAATCCAACTCTCCAATGAAGCAAAGTATCTGGAAGTCATCCTGGATAGCAAACCTCTTTAGTCCAAGCATGTTGAGCTGAAGACCGCCAAGGCGCTGTCGGTTTTCTGGCAGTGCAGGGGCATTTTCGGCAAGACATGGGGCTTGTCACCGAAAATAGTCCTGCGGATTTAGAAGGCTATGGCAAGACCATTTCTAGTATACTCATCGGTTGTTTGGTGGAATAAGCATTCACGTAAATACGTTACTGTTGCTTTCGCCAAATTCCAAAGGAAGGTATGTCTCGGCTGCACGGGGGCCTTCCCTAGCACGTCTGTCTCCGGCCTAGAGGCATTATTGAACCTCCCGCCCCTTGATGTTTACATCATGGGCTGCACAATCAAAGCTATATCACGTTTAAGAAGAGGCGGCTTTTGGTATAACTCGCACTGGAGTTATGATGAACTTGCGCAACGGTTGTCCTTCGATTCCTGTCTTATGGATATGCCGTCCGATGCAATGACACCGGAACTTCTGCTGAAGCGCAAACAAGAAAGTCGCCTTTCCTCGTGTTCAGAGCTGCCTCTGGCCAGACTCTGAGCCTAGAAAGGAATACTGTCGAATCTTCACGGATGGCTCCAAACCCGATCAAGGATCTGGAATCTTCTTGGAGAGCGATAACATTAGACTTTTCTTCTCGTTCGGCAAACATGCATCAGTCTTCCAAACAGGGACTTATGCTATCCTAATGGCCATGGACTATGTTCCGAGGAACAGGTGGAGGGGGCGAAGTATCTGCGTCTGTAGCGATAGTCAGGCTGCGCGTAAGGCCTTGCTCAACCCCTAAACCACCTCCAAAATAATTCGTGAATGCAAGATCTCTCTGAATTCGGTCGGACGGCTGAATTCACTTAGACTTGTCTCATAACGGGATAACGGGAAATGAGATCTCTGATGAACTTGCTAGACACGGCTCAGAGGACGACTTCTCAGAACCTGATAGTGATAAGACGCCTGCGTGCTCGGTCAGGGCTTCCATTGACGGTTGGGTTTTATATGAACACAATCGCAGCTGGCATGACTCCAGTGTGCAGGCAGACTAAACTACTCGTATTTCTCCCCGAGACGTCTGTACAAAATCTGGGGCATTCTTCTACAGAAAAGACTGCAGACAGACTACTGGCGTTCTTACGGGACATAAAGCTTTTGCCAAACACCTTCAGGTGCTAGGCCTAAGCGATACCACCAACTGTGAAGCCTGTGGAGAAAGCGATGACATTTTCTCTGTGATTGTCCTGCTTTTGCTCGTATCAGGTGGCAGGTACTTTTTTTTTGTAATATTTTTTATTCATTTTTCTACTTATAATTAGTTAAAAGAACAATTAGATATTATAATTTAAATAAAATAAGCGAATCAATAGAATAAAATATCGGCCATTCTGTAACTCTAAGAGCCAGTGTTAAATGACCGCCAAAAAAATGTTTAAAACTAGGAAGAATAACTGACATGGGGTAAACTAGCAGCCAATTCTCAATTCAATATTTTAAATAATTAAATATCTTTTTATTTTTAGAGAAAAATCGAATCGTTTTGTAATTTAAAGATTACTAGGTAATTACTATCAATAATAATTCAATAAACTTAATGTCAATAGCAAAGAGCCATTCTTTGACTTTTTTCAAGAAAGTTTGAATGTTGTGAGTGTTTCGTATGGATATCGGAAGGTTATTATAAATCCTTGGTGCAGCCACTAAATAAAATTTCATAAAATGTGTTTTTTGCGCGATTGGATTTTCAACAAGTGCCAAGTTATTGACCCGTAGGTTATACATTGACGAGTTTCTACTGGGAATATTACCACTTTGTTTAAAAAAAACCTCTTTTAAAACTTTAAAAACATAGAGATGTCTCAAAGGTAAGATACGGAGGTTACAGAAAAAAGGCCAGCTTTCAGTAAGACGATTTTTGTTAGTCATAATTCGGATTATATACTTTTGAGCAATCAAAAGGGATCCAAAAGTGTTCATATAAGAATCTCCCCAACTCACAATGCCTTACTGTAGTAATAAATCATCAAGAGCACTTTCCGAGAGCAGTGTGGTTTTAAAAGATATAACTTACGAGTTATATGCATCATATAAGTTTTCAATGACTGGACATGGTCTTCCAATTTAGATTTGTATCGATAATAACACCTAGATATTTAAAAGAATCTACAGGTTCAACTCTGAAGCAATTACTTGAGCACGGAGGACTGCTCAAGAAGTTGTATCTTCCACAACTATGTAATGGTAAGCAAAACTTCTTACAGTCGTATGAGTGGAAAAAAAACCTCAAAGTCGTTTGTAACATCACTTGATAGTTTAAAGCACATCATTTTGGTTTTTTTTCACTAATAATCAGTCTGTGAAGAGCAAACCAGATCCTTAGTAGTTGAAGGTCTTCGTTAATTTTTGTAATGCACTCAAAAATAGAGACACCAGTGTACGTGAACGCAATATCGTCTGCAAATGCTTTACGATTACCATGGAAATTCTGATCGAAAAGAGAGTTGATGTAGATCAGGAAAAATATAGGACCCAACACGTATCCTTGCGGAACGCCATTTATAAGCTTAAGTGTAGAGCTGAAAAAACCGTTAACTAACACCCTTTGCTCCCTGTCCATCAAGTACGACTTAAACCAATTGTATATCATTCCTCTGAAACCTGCTTTATAAAGCTTGCATAGAAGTATTTCGTGATCAATTATGTCAAATGCTGTCGTCAAGTCAATAAAAATAAAAATTTATTTTTACTTATTTATTGAAATTGTGTTTTGTGCTGTTACAATATCATATTAAATTAAATATGTAAAATAATGTTTAAATAAAAGAAAACAAAAACCCCTGAGGAAGTTGGCAAAAAACCGATGAAACGTAGGGTGCAAGGATGGATTAAAGTGTTTTAATTGCATCAGAACAAAAAAGACCATTAAGCCGGAAAAAAAGGTAAACTAAAGTATCAACAAAATATTGGTCGGAAAAAACAAATAAAAAAAAGGGCCATTGTTGACTGACTTCTATCAATTCCACTAAACAAATCACAGCAAACTTTGAGGATCGCATCTTCTGTGGATCTACTAAGCCTAAAACCAAATTGATCCTGAGAAAAAAAAATTATTTTTGTCTAGGAATGACAGCATCCGTGACTTCATTAACTTTTCAAAAAGTTTCGAAAACGTTGGAAGCAACGAAATGGGTCTATAGTTACTTATATTTTTGCGATCTCCTTTCTTAAATAATGGAATAACTTCTGCGCTTTTTAATGAGTTAGGATACTTTCCGTGCTTTATACTAAGGTTGAAAAGATAACATACTACATCAACAATTTCCCAAGCAATTTTTTTTAAAAGCATGGCAGATATCCAATCACAGGTGGATGAATTTTTGTTTTGCAAGCTCATTATCACTTTGAAAATTTCTCCAGATGAAAACGGTTGACAAAAACTATTACGAGTAACTTGCACTCTTTCTTCATTCAGATTCGATGAAATATTGCAGTTGCAGCTGCTGTGAAGTGGAACAGAGGGTTTTAAAGTTTCGGAAATGCTAACAAAATATTCGTTGAATTTGTTTGCTATTAAGCAAGGGTACTAATAGTGTCTATATTAGGAATATTATTAGTCCTCGCTTGTTTTCCCAAAATACTACGAGTATTTACTACTCTCGATTCGTTCTTTGGCTTCCCCCTAAATCGGTTTAAACGATTAGTATAGTACGAGTCATGTGCATCAGATACCATAGTCTTGGTTCTTTTGCATAGTTTACTGTAATATTTTTTTAAGTTTTGATTTTGAGGATATTTTTTGCATTTTGATTTGGTTTAATAAGTGCGGTGTCATCCAAGGTTTCAATAAAGTTTTGCTATGCCTATTGTTTAATACAATATTCGAATTTTTAAGATGATTACTTAAAATAGAAATAAAGACATCGTAAGCCACAGAAGGATCACTTTCCAAAAATACTGTCTCCCAAAATTCATACCTGAGCTTCTCGCGTAGAAGATTATAGTCTGTTTGTATTTTTTCCCTATTGTTAACAGTTTGACAGATAGAATTGTTTACATGAACACTCAACGCACACAAATGGTGATCTGTAATTTTATAATCATGCACTTCGCTATTAAAAACTGAATTGTTATTTTTATGGGGGCGCAAAAAAAATATGATCAGCAGGTGGCAATGGTGCGATGGTAGTGTATTCACTAAAGTGATTGGCAGGTCGTGCGTTCGAATCCCAACCAGAGCCATGGTTTTTATAAATTGAATACACACAACAAAAACAGATCTCCCTAAAGCAATTTAGGCGCCACCTGTTGAGAAAAAAAATCCCATCGCACCAAACTACTTTCCTATCCTTCTATTCTTTTATACAGAAGGTAGCACCCAGAAATAGGCAATGAATCATTTGCTGGCAGCTACTTACAGCAACAAACAAAATGCCTGCGCTGTGGTTTCCACTATAAGGGTACTGTGTATGTGTACTACAGAAAAAAGAAATCCCTTTAGCGCACGCAAATTATAAAAAAAAAAAAAAATATGATCAATGCAGCCGCTTGTTGAGTTTGTTATACGGGTTGGTACATTAATGACACTTTTGAGTCCAAACGATGCCATGAGAAGCATATTATAGTTCTCAGTATCTTTATCGGATTCTTTCAAAAGGTCAATGTTAACATCACCTATAATTATTAAATTCTTCACTTTCGTAGTATTAAGTATGTTTTGTAGCTCTTCCATAAAGACACTCTTGTTATTGCAATGCAACCGATAAATGCCAATCATTTTGAAATAAAAGGTTTATTTGTAGAATATCCGCACTAGTGCACTTAATTTGAAAACAATCATACGCAAGGCCACTTTTTATGTAAACTGCTACTCCACCAGCAGAATATGTTTCATTACAATTCTCATAAGGAGTATAACCGTCTATATTATAAGATTTAAATTCATTCTTAAAAACCCAAATTTCACTCACAACAATCACCAAAGGCAACCTTACTAGAGACTCAAGATGAGCCAAAAAGTTATCGACATTTTTTCTTAAGCTGCGAATATTTTGGTGAATACAAAAAGATTCTTCTAAATTAGGATCAGGCATATCACATTAATTTAAAATATTACGACAGGAGGGATTGTTAACATGGTGGTTAAAATTATTAATTGAGTTCATTGTAAATTATTTAGATCAGATGTGCAAGTAATTTTAACAAAATTATCACCCTCTTTTTTCCGCATGTAAACAATCCCATTTCTATTCCACAAAAATTTAAAGTTCTTTGTAATTTTAACTGCCGCTGCTGCTTTAAGTAGTTGACGTGAGTTGTATGTAAGACTTTCGTTGATGTACATATTCTCGGCTGCTGTTTGGGACTTTGGGTGCTGATTACGGTGGTTTTCAATTTTGCTTTCGTCTCGTACTTCGTTCTGATGATCTTGTCCTTGAGGTTGCGCGAGACAAATTTGACGTGCAAAACGTTTCTTGTGTTATTTGGTGCTGATGTGGTGAGTGATGTAAACCTAAGCTCCTTCTCATTGAAGCGCCTACTCGTCTTCCTTAGAAAAACGAGTAAATTTACACAGTGAAAGTGGTGTGTCTTCCTGGTACTATAATGGACCAGTATTGAGTCTGAGTGCTCCAGTGTAGTATTACTTTGTCACTTGAATAAAATGTTCTATAAAAAAGACTACGGAAATACTTTTTGAGATTTTGGATCACTTTTTGCTTTTTTGTATATCTTTTAGTAGTTTTAGTCGAGATCCCGACCACCACCCCCTGGGTACACCTGGACATGTACGAAACCAATATTTTTTCGCGAGGACTCCAAAGGTGAACGCACACATAGTTCAATTAATTTTGAAATAACGCTTTTCGAGCTATTACATTATGGGTTAAATTCAATTCAACCCATACTTTCATTTCAATAACTCTATCAACGTCAAAAGCGTTTCATGTTTTTGCATGGCGCACTACTTCAGTCATTTTGGGTTTCATTGATCAATTCGCGGCAATTAGATAGCGCACGTGAATTTCTCGTCTCATTCCCGTTTTCTTTCGTTTTTGTTTATTATTTTTCTTTTTTCAATTGCTTCTTAAACGAAAGTCAATTGATTCTTTTGATGGTCAGCCGACACTGCGGGTGAGGGATGGTTTTCTATATTTGCATCTAAAAATAGACATACATATATTTTTGCTATGCTTGTTGGGGCCTTACAAATTGTAACCAGATCAGAAGGGGTAAAATATTTCTTGCACCGCTTTAAGAAGCCTTGACATTTCGCAGCATTCATGTCGACATCGACTATGAGGTCGTACCAACGAAGATTGTCATTAACACACAAACCGCCAATGGAACGTCGTTCGGTTTCAGCGATTTTTGGTTTTGTTTCGTTGGAAGCTCTGGAGTTTTTCGTCGACAATGAGGAGTAATCACAGCATGCAGTTGTTGGTAGAAATCAGTAAACATTTTTGTTCATTAAGGTACTAGCTGTACCCGCCCGGCGTTGCCCGTGCCCAAGCGCGTACCTACCCGTCGTACGCTGCGCCTAACAAAAAGGACTACAGTCGAATCCGCGTAAGACGCTTTTCCGCTTTTAACGCCTTTTTTCTTCTGTCCCTTTATTCTGACTACAATTCTTATGGAAAAAAATTCGGATAAAACGTTTTATATTATTATAGTCAGAGTAATACGGAACACAGCCCTTTTGCAAATCTTCATTTGGACTAGAATTCTTATTAAAAATACACTCACACATCGACACAGTAAACAGAACACCACGCTTGGATTTTTTGATTCTTTTTTTTTTTACTTTTTACCCCCTCTTTGTGTTGCGATTACTGTAAATTAACGGTTTCTGGTTGTTACTTTTCGATATTTTCTGTCTTTTGACTCGTCGTGCTTTCCGAGTGTTGTGTGGTAGGAATCAGTTGCGTGAATTACGATGGCTAGTAACAGCAATAGAAATAAAATCGCTATCAAAAGAAAAGCTCTTTCTATTAAAGACAAATTAAACGTTTTAAAATTCTACGAAGAAAAACGAGATGTAAAAAAACAGCAGGACATTGCAGTTGAAGTTGGTGTTCCTGTTTCCACACTGAGAGCAATTTTAAAAGACCGGAAAAAGATTGAACAAAATGCAATATCGGTGGATGCAAGCAGAAAATCAAAACTAATGTATAATGAACTGGATACGATTTTATTAAAGTGGTTTCAACAAACCTGCTGTTTAAATTTGCCTGTGAATAGAAGCATCGTCACAGAAAAGGCTCTCGAGATTGCTGTACATCTCAGCATTGACGGTTTAACAGGATCCAGTGGCTGGCTGGATCGATTCGAAACTAGAAATGGCATTGTCTATCGAAAAATCTGTAAACGATGCAGATATTGCTAACTGGACTGAAAGCATGCTGCCCAATTTATTGAAAGACTAATCTTCCGACGATATTTACAATGCAGAGGAATTTGGGTTTTTCTTCAAATTATTGGAAGATATGTCGTTAGTGTAAAAGAAAACCACCCATGGTGCCAAGTTGACTAAAGAACTTCTGACTACGTGCATGGATGACCGGTAAGATATTCATAACATGGGTCAAGCAGTTGGATCAATTGTTTGGAAAGAAAAAGAGAAAATTGATATTATTCGTTGACAATTGCTCAGTTCACCCTAAGGGTATTCCCTTGAAAACATGAAAACAAACTTGTATTTTTGGCAGCGTATGCTACAAGTACGTTGCAGCCACTTAATCATTATATTATCAATGTTGTCAAGCAAAAATATCATAAAAAGTAGGTTCAACGGTACCTAACAGAAATGGAACATGACAGTGGAATATCATCGACCAAGATAAGTGTCTTGGATTCCATTCATTACATATCATCATCATGGGAGGAAATTGCGCATCAATCTAAACATTAATAAAAGTCCAGGAGCTGATAATATAAGAGCAGTAGATATAAAGCTTAACGCAACATCACTAGCTCCAGTTATACAAACCATAGATAATCAACCAAAGCATAAATCAATGTCACATACCTAAATTGCTTAAAACAGCGATAATACGACCAATTTATAAAAGCGGAAATAAAAAGAATTACGAAAACTACAGACCGATTGCAATCTTGTCAGTAATTGATAAATGCATTGAAGAAATTGTAGTACGCCGGCTTAACAGTTTTTTTTGGAAAAGCACTCAATTATACAGGATAACCAGTATGGATTTCAAAAAGGGAAAAGTACGGGAAGACTACTTGGGGAACTTGCAAACACGGTGAACATGAGCCTAAACAAAAATCATCATGTCCTGATAACGTTCGTCGATTTTAGTAAGGCATTCGACACACTATGTCACAAAAAACTTTTAGAGGCTCTTACAAAAATTGGAGTGAGAGGAAACTTAGCGAAGTGGATGAAAAGCTACATATCTGGAAGAACAACAAAGGTGAAAATACTTAATGCCTTCAGCGAAGAAGAAGATAATCTCTATGGTGTTCCACAGGGTTCAAATGTATGCCCTATTCTATTTATACTCTATACAAATGAACTCCTTCGCGTATTTAAAAGGAGTACAGTTTTTGCTTATGCAGACGACATAGCAATCGTTGTCAAGCATGAGTGCCTTAAAACTGCAACGACTATCATGCAACAGGAGCTCGGCAAACTTTCAAGATGGTGCCATGATAATGGACTTGTAGTTAACGCAGACAAAACCAAACTTATGCATATTCGCACACCTTTCCAGCGTGATCCTAGCAACATAAATTTAATACTACGGAACGATGAATGTCCAGCAGCAGGAAGAAGACAAGTGATTGAGGTGGTCAAATCCATAAAATACCTGGGAATTATTATTGATAACCGTTTCATATGGCAAGATCACATCAATAAACTTAGGTCAAACCTCAAAAGTGCTATGTTTGCAATGGTGTATCTTAAAAGATAACTTCCATGGCAGTTCAAAAGCAAGTTTATTACTCAATAGTGGAATCCCGATTAAGATATGGGGTTTTAGCATGGGGTAATGCGTCGGAATCCCATTTCAATAAGATCATCAATATTCAAAGGCGACTGGTAAAAACAATTAATACTAATAATGTTTATTTTAAAGTTTTAGATGTCAAAGGTTTCCTTAAAATGACGGCAATCCTTGAATACTACAATGATCAATACAACATAACTTGAACACACGAAGACGAGCACAAGGACTCTTGGTAACTCCAGACACATTTAATATATACGGCAGAAGACAACTTAGCTTTAGAATACCAACAATAATGAATGACATACCAGCAAATCTTAAGATCATCCCAAATTACAGAAAACGTAAAAAAGAGCTTAAAACTTATTTTGTGAATTTAAATTTTATTCAAAAGTAAGATTTATCTTTTCCTATATTTATTAATCAACGTTGAATTTTAAATGAATTATAACTTCCAAACTCAATGAAAAACAAATTTTGTACTAACCACCTGCAGACAAGCAAAAGCTTCGCAGGTAACACAAATATTATAACGTACTTTTATTGAAGAAAAAAAAAAAAAGAAGTAATCAAAAATAATTTTAATAAAGCTGGTTTCGCTGAGCCAGACGTTCCTGTCTCAGATGGTTCTGAAATCCTAACAGAGAATATTGAAGAGTTACAGGAGTTTCCCGATTATGGTTCTTTTGATGATGACCTCATTACGACCGGCCCTCGTAGTTTAGAAGAATTCATTAGCGACAGTGCTCCAACGATTGAATCAGAAGAAGAAATCGATGAAGATGTGGCCAATGGTCTACAATCTGTCAAACTTCTGAGAACGCTGATTTCAAGCATTTCAATATATATACATATTACCTAAACCAAATCGAAAATTTTTTCTCTAAGAATCCTCGAAGAAGTTAAAGCAATCAAATCTAGATAACTTTGTTATTCATCAAAGTTATCAAAAGCAAATGTGTACAAACATATATATGAAAGTTTCTTTTAATAAAATGTATTTCGAAAAATACATGTTTATCTTTTTTCTGTTCTTATTTTTAAGGTTTTCCCGCATAACACACTTTTCCGTCTAAGACACTTTTTCCTTCCGGTCCCTCGAAAAGCGTCTTAAGCGGATTCGACTGATGAGAAACAAAATTACAAGTCAAACTTGGTGAACCGATTTTTACCAAACTTCATAGAAACACATTCAAGTCATTACAAGCAAAAGCGTATTAGATGGACTCGGCCGTAATTTCTTCGCAATATACCAGCTACTCTGAGTTGTTTGTCTCGGCTCAGTCCCAGTCTCGGAAGTCGAGGATAATTGTGTGCCAATTGTTTTTTGGTTACCCGGAAAGTGAGACTCCAGCTGATGACTAAGAGTTTCCGCTCTCGTCTCAGTAAAGGTGCCATCAAGTTTTTTAAGTGATTCCAATTTGGCTGGTTTGCCCTTTTCCAGAACTTTAACCACCCTACTACTTACACCAGTTCAAATAAGAACATGATTGTGCTTTAGTATCTTGAGATTTGTCACTGCTTAAAACTTTGCAAAGGCGAGGCTGCAATTTAGGCTCTCAGACAAACAAGATTTGCCCCAGTGCACAGCAGGACCAAATTTCCAACGAAGTTTGTTCATTTCGAAAGATCCCAATATAAGCTTTCCTTTCAAGCTTATCGCTTAGCACTCGTCGTCATATAGCAGAACTGCCAATATCAGTCCTTTCCTTCCGGGTTAGGAGTTTTGTGTCATTCGCGAAGTTGACATTTTCTCCGAGGTAGATGAACCTCGTAAACTAAAGGGCAGATTTGTAGTAGGTGCGAGGTTGCATATAGGCAAAGTTGAAAACGCCGATTTTTTTTTATTAATTTTTGTGGTTTCTTTATGGTCCTAAAGAATTTCCTATGAATTTTTTTTCTTGGTATAGTAAAATCTAGCCATATATTCGTTATCTTATTTCAAGGTATGGCCTTATGTCGCTTTACGAAATCGATATTATTTTTCACGTTAAAATTAATATTTTCATTTCATTTCACAAAAAAAATTTCTAATGGACAGAACGCTGAAAAGTGAACTATTAATAGAATTATTTTAATTTCTGCTTTTCAAAATCAATGTACGGTACCATCTGCTAGGTTCGACGGTTTGACCTCAGAAGTATCGGCAAGACTCCTGATTGCCTTTTTAAGGGATTTGTAGGATCTGTTCTTTGAAGATGACTGTCCCAACCTTTTACACAACTGTTAAAAATAAGACTCAAATTGAAGATAAAGGATAATTTTCTGCATAAAGCGAAAAACTTTCAAGAGAGAGACGCATGATTGTGAGCTCACTTCCTTTTTAAAATTTTGGATCGTTTCCATGGCCCGAGACGTTCTGAACTTATGAACCTGGGTGGGTTAAAAGCTCATATTCTTCTTACCACCTGTCCAAGCTTCAAACCCACTAACAACACAGACGACTTACTCGAACTCATCAAGAATCCAACACCAGACAGCTGTACTGAAGTACTCTCATTTATTAAAAGAACTAAATGATGCGATTCCAAAACTTGAACTGCTTTTTTGAACTATGTACCTACTCGTTACTAAAATTATCATCTAAGTGACACTTCAACTCATTTGCTTTTTTTCTTCTCTCATATTAGTTTCTGTAATTTAATATTGCTTGAAATAAAACTTCTAATAATAATAATAAGGTCATAATCGGCTTGTGCACTTATGGCCTGTGGATATGTGTTTGTATTTATACCCTATTCTAAGGGTATATTAATTTTGACGCATAGTTTGTAACATACCTTAATATTGCCCGTAGACCCCTAAAAGTTAATATATTTATGATCAGCATCGATAGTAATGTCGATCTAGCCATGTCCGTCCGTCCGTCCGTCGGCAAAAATTAGGCCTTTAAACTGGGCCTAGAGAGCTGAAATTTTAACCATATACTCTCTAGGGTCCCAAAATAGTCAAGTTTACGAATTTTTGAAATCCGCCCACAGACACACCCAAAAACTCAAAAAAAAAACAAAATTTTGGAAAAAATCGAATTTTGAGCTAGAAAGCTGAAATTTTGTATATATGATCTGTGAATCCTAAAACTGCTCGGGATATACAATTTTCAAAATCCGCCACTGACACGCCCACAAAAAAATAAATCAATTTTATTGAAAAACCAAAATTTGAGCTACGGAGCTGAAATTTATAATATATACTCTCTAGGGGCCCTTTAAGCTCATGTGTAAATATTTTCAAAATCCGCCAACTGACACGCCCACAATTTAAAAAAAAAACTTTTTTTGAAAATCCAAAGTTTGAGCTAGGGAGCTGAAATTTATAATATATATTCTCTATGCTCATGTGTTAATTTTTTTTCGCTCGCCAAGGCGATTTATAAGGGGGGGCACTTCGACCTAAAAAAATCTTTTCTGCCGTATGGGCCAGAAAAATGTAATCTAGCAGAATTTCCACTTTCCGTGCAAAGCGGACAATTTTACCAGTAGAAGAATTCTTTATGTCCTCGGGGCTCATTTGTTCCCTGAAAAAGATCTTCTTTCTAATTCCAAGGGCTGGACATTCACATAAAATGTGTTCAGCTGACTCGTCCTCTTCAAGACAGAGTCGGCACTCAGGAGAATCTGATATTCTCATTTTGTGTAGATGATATCTTAAACCATGGTGACCAATAAGGTAACCTACTAAGTTTTTGATATCATGCCTGCTTAGGTTTAGACATTTGCTGGCATTTTGATTGAAGGGCCGAATGGCTCGTTTGGCCTGTCTTAGACCTGGGATGCTCTCCCAAAGATGGATACATTTTCTATGTTCCCAGCTTTTTATTGCTGCCGTTGCTGCTGATCTAGGAGTGCAGCAGAACCTTTTCTGGCCAGTTCGTCGGCCTTTTCGTTCCCTTCTACCCCGACATGACCCGGAACCCACCATAATTTGGTCTTGTTTCTTATTCCGAGTGTTTGTAGGGTATTGTAGCAGTACATAACTGATTTGCAGTCAATGGTATAAGAGCTAAGGGCGTTTATAGCTGCTTGACTATCCGTGAATATATGGATGGTTGCACCTTTTATGCCAGATAAATTAATGTGGCTGGCGCATTCTTGAATCTTAAATCCGCTTACTGACACGCCCACAATTAAATAAAATAATTTTATTGAAAAACCAAAGTTTGAGCTAGGGAACGTTTTTTTTACAAAAGCTTCGTTTTTGTTTGATAAAATCTTTTAAATGTTATATAACAGAATATGTACAGCATTCTTAACAATTCAACCATACTTAGACTTTTGTCACGCCCACTTATGAGGGATAGGAATAAGAATAGGGTATCCAACAGTTCGCCCAAGCGGACTGTAGCCCGCCCCTATGTTTTTTTTACATTTCAAAATAAAGTGTTCATGTATTGCTACCTTACTCCACACTTGGTGATACATTTACAACGTTGTTGCATGAGATGGTTCAGCTTCCTGTTAATGTCAACTTATACAGTTTTTTCTGTGTATAGAAATCTATATTGTATACGGCTAAGTCTTTTTTATATCCTATTCTAAGGGTATAATAATTTCGGCTCATAGTTTGAAACATACCTTAATATTGTCCGTAGACCACTAAAAGTTACTATATTTGTGATCAGCATCGATAGTAATGTCGATCTAGCCATGTCCGTCCATCCGTCCGTCGGCGAAAATTGGGAATTTCAACTCCAGCTAGACAACCGAAATTTTAACCATATACTCTCTAGGGACCCGAAATAATCAAGTTTAGGAATTTTTAAAATCCGTCCACAAATCTTAAAAAACAAATTTATAGAAAAAATCTAATTTTTAGTTAGAAAACTGAAATCTAAAATATATTGTTTTCAAGCCCCCAAAACACTCGGAAGCTTAAATATTTGAAATCCACCAACTAACGGCCACAATTAAAGAAACCAGTTTTATCGAAAAATCAAAGTTTGAACTAGGAAGCTGAAATTTAGTACATATAAATACATGTTCTAGCGGCCGTTAATGCTCATGTTTAAATATTTTTAAAAATCCGCCCACTGACATGCCCACTCTAAAAAAACAAAACCAGTTTTATTGAAGAAATCATTGTAAATGGAAGGCGTATTCTTTGCAAAGTATGTAGATAAAGTAGTTTTGAACAATTCCATTATAAAGGGTCTTTCATTAGCGCCTTGACAACTTTAAACTTTCAGTGTGAAGGTTAAAATGACCACGTTACGGTCAATAGTGTTCTCTACAGAGACATGTTGGAACGTTATTTTTTTGAGCAATGGCATGAATTGGACATCAGTGATATGTGGTTTCAACAAGACGGTGCCACAAGCCACACAGCGGGTGCAACAATCGAGTTATTAAAGTCTCAGTTCGGTGAACGTGTTATCTCGAGAAACGGACCCGCCTATTGACCGCCGAGAACGTGTGATTTAACGCCTCTAGACTTTTTTTTATGGGGCTACATTAAATCATTCGTCTATGCCAAAACCCGGCGACGTTAGAGGAGCTCAGAGCCAATATTGAACAAGATATAGCGGCCGTATCGGTCGAAATGTGCGGCCGAGTCATCGAAAATTGGGTTTAACGCATCGACCGCGGCATACGTTCCCGTGGTGGACATATGAACAAAGTCGAATTCCATTCATAAATATTTTGATATTAATTCAAGCCAGTAAAATTAGTTTTGAGATATCTTAAGTTGTTTGCATTTTATTCAAAAAAGAAGTTTCCTTAATGAAAGACCCTTTAGATGCCCAAATTAAGATAGCAACTCGACTCTTAACGAGTTCGATGCGCTGTTTGACTCCATGTCAAGAATTGTTTCCCTGTTTCTTCACACAAACCGTTATTGCGGGCGATTTTAATGTATACGATTCTAGGTGGGCTCGCCACTCTGGACAGACAACAACCGAAAGAAGGTATGCTGAGATCTTAGGCTTTTAGTATAATTTCAGGATCGTTATTTACAGGATCGTTTTATGCAAGATCATCATGGGCAGGATCGCCATGTAAAGGTAGGATTACCTTTTATGCAAGAGAGTTTAGTATAGAGTGGTTCCTACGTTTGCCAAAGTCTTCCAAGATAATGGAACGACCAAAGAAAATCAAAGTGAAACGCTAAACTTAATTGTCAAAGTGAACATATTTTATTTAACAACAAAAATCTATTTTATTAAAACTAAATCGCTCCAGGCATTCCACATGATATTGTAGTGTATTGGTACCCAATACACTCAAATTCTTTTCCCAGATACAAAGCCTCTTTAATATTGAGATTCCTACTCAAGTTGCAGAATGGGTGCCTGCAATTATTGTGTGTCATTAAAAGGTTGTATGAAGTGGGCCGTTACATTCAGCCATTCGATATGCTTTATTTGCTACACATTGTAGCGGCTCGACAGAGCAGACCAGTGTAGTACGGATGACGCGTTGACACATTCATTCATTGATTGTCGGTGCATACAAAGTAAACAAAAGCATTGTTTATGTGTGCGCATGCATTGTAGCGTCGTCATAGCTTTTTATACTATACTTTGAATTCAAGCGCCCAATTAAAATGACATTTACTGCCATCTGTCAATAACAAGATTTTTTGTCTCATCTATATCCTGCATAAATTAAGCGAGCATTTATCTTTCGTGTGGAGAGAATAGTTGGAGACAAGGGCGCTAAATTTAAGCGCGAGCAGGATACTGGGCTTCATTTCAGGCCCTTGAGAGTATATACGACTTTTTTTCATAGAGCTTTCTTTCTTTTTAAGTTGTTAAAGTTTCAGTTGGCGAATTTAAAAAATATTTACATTTGATCATTGCGGGCCTCTGGAGAGATTTTCTTCCAAATTTCATCTTTCTCGAACTTAAGGCCCTCAAAATTGACAATGAACGAACAGACATGGTAGATGGACATAACTTTCAATGCTGATCACAAATATAGTAACCCTATATGGCCCGTTAAAGCCTAGCATTTTTTAATTCTTTTGGCGCATTGAGTGCAACATTTTAATTGTAACGGAAGCATTCTAATGGAAGCACTGTAATGGAAGCAATGTAGGACACACTATCGGAAGCTACTTCGCAATTATTGGATCTCGGCACCCAATCAGTTCGTCGTTTTTTTGCCGGATTTTAACCATATGGAAATGAATACCGCGTCGGGGCCCATACCATACTGTGGTTAAGGTTGGTAGGCAGACACCACGGCGAGAGAAGAATAATAGCAAATATTATACGAATGTTCTTATATGTTGGTTTAATCAATTCTCTGTAATTTAATTTGATAACCAACAGAAACGCACCTACAACAAGTGTTTTCTATTTATTTAAACCGTTTTCACACTGCATTAAAAATTGAATTTTCGAAAAAAAAACCAACACCTTATAGCATTCACCGTCTAGGTTTTGTTTGACGATTCAATCACGTTTACACTTGCTGTGAAATTTGTGTGTTGACTTGAGACTTTTTTTTTCATTATAAGACTTCGCCCGTATTTATTTAACCATGACTTTATTGCTAAAAATATAGCAAACTTAACAAAACAAAAATCTGAATATAAACATCCATGGAAAATAAACAAATTCATTGTTGACATCTTTTCTATCAGCTGCGTAGCTAAATGATGTGAACACAGTGCCGTATTGATATTGATGTTAAAACTTGCATTTTTTTAAATTTTGTCTCAGGGCAAGTATTTTTTCTGCTCTTAAATTATTGTAAATTGTATTCTTCTGGATGTATGTTTCTCCGAAGCCAGCTCCAGATTTGCTTGTTTTTGGTATACCTACACAATACACTCCTTGCAGTTGAAAACTTTACCTTAGACTAAATTGGTTTTAGTTGAAATACTAACTTCAGAGATACCAAACTAACTCTGCATTTAAATGCAAAAGCCTTTATATTTCAAAAACAAATAAAGTTTCAATTTCCAAAAAAATGCAGACATTGGTTCCCCAGTAAGATACGGTAGGAGTATGCAAGACATTTTTTTAGAGTTGAGAATTTATTCCAACCTGGACAAACCCGTTTTTATACCCTATTCTAAGGGTGTTATAATTTTGAATCATAGTTTCTAACAAACGTTAATATGGATCGTAGGCCCATAAAAGTTACTATATTTGTGATCAGCATTGAAAGTTATGTCCATCTACCATGTCTGTTCGTTCATTGTCAATTTTGAGGGCCTTAAGTTCGAGAAAGATGAAATTTGGAAGAAAATCTCTCCAGAGGCCCGCAATGATCAAATGTAAATATTTTTTAAAATCGCCAACTGAAACTTTAACAACTTAAAAATAAAGAAAGCTCTATGAAAAAAAGTCGTATATACTCTCAAGGGCCTGAAATGAAGCCCAGTATCCTGCTCGCGCTTAAATTTAGCGCCCTTGTCTCCAACTATTCTTTCCACACGAAAGATAAATGCTCGCTTAATTTATGCAGGATATAGATGAGACAAAAAATCTTGTTATTGACAGATGGCAGTAAATGTCATTTTAATTGGGCGCTTCACTTGCCATATGTCAAAGTAAAAAAAAATATATAAAAAATGGCAAAGTCAAAGTCATTGGATGTTGTTTGAATTGAATGTTCCTTTTCTTGCCTGTTATTATGTTTCTTCGAGGTATTCATCGATATATTCCTTTTCCATCGAAGAATCGCTTATTGTTTTTTCAGGAAATTATTTCCAAAATGTCAAAAACTTAGCGCTGATTTATTTACGATATAAGAAAGTGGAGACTTTTCGTTGTGTACAACGTATAACATATAATGTGAACATTTAGAAATTCTATAAGAGAAGAAGTTTTAGACCTTACTATATCATCTCATTTTATGAAGGATATTATAGAGGGATGGCACGTGTCTGGCGAGGCATCTCTATCGGATCATATGCACATCCGTTTCGAGATAAGATGCAATGCCGAACACGCGTCAGTCCGTTATGACAACAGACTGACTAATTGGAGAACTTACCGCGAAAATCTTGCGGTCAGATCTGACATGCTGCCAGAAGCACCATCAAATACAATTGATGCAGATGCTGCGCAATGTCAAATAAATGATATTATTCTTACCTCATTCAAAAATAGTTGCAAGGTTAAAAGAACCGTGGTTAAAAGGTGCGTACAATGGTGGAACGATAACCTTGAGTCTATTCGAAAGAGGGTGAGAAAGCTTTTTAACAAAGCCAAACGCACCGGCACATGGGAACAATATAAATCCATGCTGACCATATACAACTTAGAGTTGCGCAGATCCAAAAGAGCCTCATGGCGTGCAAACTGTGAGAAGATCGAAACACTTCCAGAGGTGGCACGCCTCCAAAGGGCTCTGTCAAAGGATCAAGCAAAAAGCATGGGATTGTTAATCAAATCAGATGGTTCAATCACACGCGACCGGGAAGAAACGCTGAAAACTTTGCTTCAGGCTCACTTCCCAGGTTCTCACACGATGGTCATTACAGACGACCATACAGCGGAGGTCTCAATTCCAAGAAACCTCAGCAGAATTAATAGTTTATCCGGAACACTTTTTACTCCGGATAAGGTTAAATGGGCAATTAACTCATTTAAACCATTCAAGGCATCAGGTACAGACGGTATTTTTCCAGCCCTCATTCAAAATGGAATAGAATTGTTACTACCATCCATGATTGCCATATTTAGGTTCAGCTACAACTGGGGGTATATACCAGTTACCTGGAGGGAGGTAAACGTAGTATTTATACCTAAACCGGGAAACAAGCCGAGCGAATTACCTAAATCATATCGTCCGATAAGCTTGGCATCGTTTTTTCTGAAAACAATGGAAAGGATTATTGACATCCTCGTTAGAGAATGCATATCAAAACCTCTGCACCCTCACCAATATGCATACCAAAAGGCAAATCCACGGAAGGCGCTCTGTTAAGACTAACTACAGAGATAAAAAAACGCCTACCGTTGCAAAGAGATCGCACTTTGTGCCTTTCTGGACATAGAGGGTGCTTTCGACAACACTGGATATGAATCCATATCAAATGCTTTGTACCATAGAAATATTGATAAACCAACTATTAAATGGATCAAAGCGATGCTGGAAAGTCGCAAAATAACTTCCTCGTCAGGAACGACCTCAGTATCAGTAACAGCCGTAAGGGGCTGCCCACAAGGGGGAGTACTCTCACCCCTTCTTTGGTCATTGGTCATCGATGACCTGCTACACAAGATGAGCAGTTTGGGCTACACCACAATTGGGTACGCCGATGATATTGTCATCATAGTTAGGGGCAAAGACTCAATAGGAGTCACATCAAAAATGAAAAATGCTCTAAAGACAGCCATAGACTGGTGCATTAAGGAAAATCTTTCCATAAATCCCAGTAAAGCCGTCATCGTTCCTTTCACTAAAAGGAGGAAATTAGACCTAGGCCTAATCACAATAAACGACACGGTCGTAGAGTATTCCGACGAAGTCAAGTATCTTGCAGTAATCCTGGACAAGAGACTTAACTGGAACTCTCACATAAACAACAAAATCAGTAAAGCTAATAGAGCTTTATGGGCCTGTCGTCGCACATATGGTAGAACCTGGGGAATCTCTCCAAAGATCGTCCACTGGATCTACACAGTGATGATAAGACCCATCATAACATACGCCTCCATAGTATGGTGGACAAAATCCACACAAAAGGTCGCAATAGAGAAGCTCAAAAAGGTACAACGGCTTGCGTGCCTTGGTATCTCCGGAGCCATGCGTACCTGTCCAACAGCTGCCATAGAGGCAATAACAGGAATTATACCCCTCCACATATACGTCCAAAAAGTGGCGATCCGCAGTGCAATAAGTCTAATACAGCTAAACGAGATAAGTCTTAATGATCATCCGGAACTTAAGACCCTTCTCGATGAACTGCCAGAACTTAACATGAACTGCGCGGTCACAGACCGCATTCAAAAAACACTGCTTCAACAAACGGTTCTCCACGGAGATATCCAAGAGAGAAGCATGGGTTAGCAATAACCCACCAAACAGCCATAACGGCATAAAGTGGTATACGGATGGTTCTAAAATGGAAACGGGGGTAGGAGCGGGAATATACGGACCACACAAACGCTTTACGATACCCATGGGAAAAAGTCCCAGCGTATTTCAGGCAGAGTTCCACGCCATTCAAGAATGCGCCAGCCACATTATCTTATCTGGCATAAAAGGTGCAACCATCCATATTTTCACGGACAGTCAAGCAGCTATAAACGCCCTTAGCTCGTATACCATTGACTCCAAATCAGTCATGTACTGCTTCAATACCCTACAAATACTCGGAACAAGAAACAAGACCAAATTATGGTGGGTTCCGGGTCATGTCGGGGTAGAAGGTAACGAAAAGGCCGACGAACTGGCCAGAAAAGGTTCAGAAACACCTTTAATAGGTCCCGAACCTTTCTTCTGCACTCCTAGATCAGCAGCAACGGCAGCAATTAAAAGCTGGGAACATAGAAAATGTATCTATCTTTGGGATGATATCCCAGGTCTAAGACAGGCCAAACGAGCCATTCGGCCCTTCAATCATAATGCCAGCAAATGTCTAAACCTAGGCAGGCATGATATCAAAAACCTAGTAGGTTACCTTACTGGTCACCACGGTTTAAGATATCATCTACACAAAATGAGAATAGCAGATTCTCCTGAGTGCCGACTCTGTCTTGAAGAGGAGGAGTCAGCTGAACACATTTTATGTGAATGCCCAGCCCTTAATGGAATTAGAAAGAAGATCTTTCTCAGGGAACAATTGAGCCCCTAGGACATAAAGAATTCTTCTACTGGTAAAATTGTCCGCTTTACACGGAAAGTGGAAATTTTACTAGTTTAAACTTTTTCTGGCTCATACGGTACAAACGATCTTTTAGGTCGAAGTACTCCCCCCCCCCCCCCCCCCCCCCCCCTTTTATAAATCGCCTTGGCGAGCCAGAATTAAAAAAAGAAAAAAAATAACATACATATAATTCTACCTAAAAGTAATAATTTAACGTGCGGGCAGGATACTGATTTGCTGAGCTGCCTTGCTTTATTTAATTTCTTTGGACAATTTTGCATGGAAGCTAAAATTTTGTGCAGGATACTGTGCCTCAGTTTAAAGATTTTCAATGTGCGCCCACTGACACATCCACTATTACAAAAAAAAACCTTTTATTGAAGAAATAAATGAGGATGTAGATGAAAACGCTCTTAACAATTTCTCCACGCAAAGATTTTTGCCACTCTCACATTTAAGGGACGTTTTTTTAAACAAAAACATTGTTTTTCTCGATAAAACCACGCCCGGCATATGGATAGGAATAGGAATAGGGTATCCAACAGTTCGCCCAAGCGGACTCTAGCCTTTCCTAATGTTTTATTCCTTAGTTAATGAAATTTGTGTGTTTATCTTGATGCCAAACTGAAGATGAATTATGAAGATTTTTCTTTGTAATTAATTCTGTTCTAAAGTCGGGTTTATTCTAAAAATACAATCAAAGCTCCACAAGAGATTGGTAATACTGTTTTGAAAAAGTCAGAAATAAATCCAAACACATAGGTTTAGGCCTTAAGTATCTATTTTCGAGATATATTATTAACATGTTATCCGAAATTTCTACGTTTCTCTATACGTGACACAAATTAACAAAATAAAAAAAAATGTACCACCAATTTATAACCCATTATCATTTTTATAAACCTCCATAAGTACGCAAATAAATAAAGTGCATGGCTGGGTCGCACGAGACTTTCTCGGTTTTATTTTTTCTTAAGTCATAATGTAAGGGTGGCGACGGTGTAGAGGTTAGTGTGTTGGCTTGTGACCCGTGCGGTGCAGGTTCAATCCCCATGGGTAACAACAATATACGCCACCCATTTACATGCCTCTACACCAAAAGGAGGATTTCTGCCTGGGCCCTATTTCATAAACATTGACAGGCGCGACAGGTGACAGGTGATAATTTGTAAATAACAACTTGACAACTGTCTAAATTCTGTCCCATAACAAAATTGACAATTTTGTAGAATTGTCGGGGAATTTGTGACAATTGTCAAGATTTCGGATCATACAAAAATTGTCATGTCTGGGATTTTTTGAAAATTGTCAAAAATTTCCCGACAAATTTGTAGTGACATTTTTTTATGGAACAGATAAAAAAGTACAAATTACATTTTTTCAGTATGTAATTGACAATTGTGACAGGCAATCGAGTCTCGGTACTGAAGTGATAATTTCGGTAAAAAATGTCTAGTTTTATGTTTTCAAGTGAAAGTGATAATGAATTTGATGTGCAATTTCGCAAAGTACGCCATCCTCGAATTTTTAAAGAAAGAATTAATGATTTCGCTGCATTAACTGATTTTCAATTTAATGAAAAATTTCGCGTCTGCAAAAGTACAGCGGAATATATTTTGTTTAAAATCGGTCGACACCTCCAGCATCCCACAAAAAGAAATCATGCCCTTGATGCAAAGACCCAAGTTTTATGTGCGTTACACTGGCATGGAAGTGTAGCTCAGTACCATGTAGTTGGTGATGGACAGGGTGTTTCAAAAAGTTCAATTCAGCGTTGCGTCAAAAGATTTTGCAATCTTACGGTAGATAGCCTTATGAGGGAAGAAATCCGTTGGCCTTCGGAAAATATAACATCTATACCTCAACGTTTTAGACATTTTGCGAATTTTGCTTGTGTTGCTGGCATTGTTGATAGCTCTTTAATAAGAATTGATGCACCGACTAAAAATGAGTCAGCATTTGTTGGCAGAAATGGTGACCACTCAATTAATGCCATGTTTGCGTGCGGCCCAAATTTTGAGTTTTTTTATGTTTCTGCACGCTGGCCTGCTAGTGTTTCACGATGCTACGGTTCTAAGACAAATAATAATAGTACACAATATGTACATACATAAATAATATTGTAGATCAATTCAGTCTCTTGTGTATGTTACAAAATTTTTTTTTAAATATGACAATGACAAAATTGTCACAACAAATTTGTCATAGTCTGATATTGACAAAATTGTCGTTGTATTTAACTGACAATTATGTCACCTGTCAATACTTTATGTAATGAAAACCTGTCAGATAAAAGCGACAAATTTGTAGAATTGTCACTTGTCAATGTTTATGAAATAGGATCCTGGTAGTACAATGGACCGTTACCAAGTCTGAGTGCTCTGGGATTTGGATTTCCTTTTTTATAAAAAAAAAAAAAACCCATATTGTAAACTCGTAAAATCAGGAAAAAAGAATCGTAACAATGTATTATGAGCACATGTTTCTGCAAATCATTAGTAAAAATGTGTGAATGGGTAAGTTGAAAAACATCTTGAAATTTAATTGGACAAGAAGTGGGTAATATAAGTTACGTCGGATTTTATAGGGGTATGACGTATGAGTTTTCTTCTTTTCCTTTAATAGCGGTGAGGCTTTGATCAGGATTAAAGGGATCATAATCCTCCCACTTTACCACATCCCTACTGGTCCACCTGTGGGGTTCGCCGATTTGACCTCAAAAAATAGCGACAGGTCTCCCGATTTTGAATCACTTCGTGCGTCGCTGAGGCCAAGCAAATGCTGGTGTTGCGGTATTTGTGTGACCCTGGTGTTTTAAGGCCTGCCTCTTTTTCGCGTTTGTATTGGAACGTTGATTGATATTGCCTTTTTGACAGGGTTCGTAGGATCTGTCCTTTGAACATGACAGTACGAACTGAGCCGGTCGAGATAGATAATTTGACGTGAAGGTTTTCCTCGGATCTTGGAACTTCCTATTCGATCAATATTTGTTACTCCTGCTGTCATGCGAAGCATCTTCATCTCAGCTTCCGTTTATACTTTTTGTACGTTGTCAAGCATTGTGAACCGTATAGGAGCGCCAGGCGCACAATTGCGCCTTTCATCTTAGAGGGCATTTTTCCATCACAGAGGATGGCTGAGTTTTCCCGCCACTTCATACACCCTTCGCTTACGCGAGGCTTAATGTCGTCATCACAGTGATCTTATGAAAGATGATGTGCTCCATACTAATCCCAAATTTTATGACTGCAAAATATACCTAATGGTATTCTTGTTTGATATTTCTTGCACATAGTAGATTTCGTGTTTTTGATTTTGTACAAGTGTTGACGTGAAGGCAAAGATTATTTTTCAACATGAAAAAAATTAGGCGCGATCACAGAAAATTCATTGACCTTTAATTTTCCGTTGAAGCTGGCGTAACGGCCATAGGGTATATTTGTCATAATGACTTGTGAAAGGAAACAAAATTACGAAAATTTATAAAAAAACGGGAAAAATTATAAAAATTTATTCAGCATCCTATGTATTTGAATATTCAAATTTGTTTTTAGTCTTAGTGTCAGATCGATTCCCAAACTTTATTACATTACTCATTTTTTAGGGGTTAATGACGATATCTAGTAAGCAAAAATTTCGAAAGTAAAAATCTCGAAAACAAAAATCTAGAATTGAAAAAATCTCGAAAAATAAAATCTCGGAAGCATAATCTCCAAATACAAAAATCTGGAAAAAAAAATCTCGAATGCAAAAATCTCGAATGAATATATTAATTTTTGAGACAATGGTTACAATTCGCGCGAATTGTCTCAAAAATTAATACATATACAGCCAAAGCTCGATTTGCGCACTAGGTAAAATTTAGGCCATTTGCGCAAATCGAGAATGTGCGCAATTCGAATGTTTACAATACAAACATAAAACATAAGAAAAATCATGTCTACACACTAAATCATAGTTTAAAACGCATTTATTTATAGTCAATTTGACATACGAGTATTACACCCAATACTAAAATAATCGTCCAACTTTCTCTGTTTAAATTTTCATAATTGTAATATAATGTTCATTTTCACGGCTATTTCGCGTAAATTTTGTAAAAGGGAGATTTCTTGAAAACTTCTGCTATTTTCTTCAGCCCATCTTAGAGTGCCGTTAAACATCATGATAGCATCTTGATGGGAAACTAACGGAACATTAAAGGAATTTTTTTTTAATAGTATGAATGCTCAAAGAAATCTCGCATACACTAAGGGCTCTATTTTCGCACAATTGTGTGCGGAAATCGAGCGGTAGTGAAAATATTTCACTTTGTGCGGAATTCGAGCATTTGCGTAAATCGAGCTTTGACTGTATTCATTCGAGATTATTTACTACTCTTTAATATCCACGATTGGCTAGCAAACTGCCCATGCAACTTTTAAAAAGTTACCTGAAATTAGTGTTGTTTTTGATCGCGTGTTATCACAACGTGAGTGCAAATAAAATCAATTAAAATTAAAGTAAATGAAATCATTACAAACAAAGGAAATATTAAAATCGAAATCGATGGATTTATTTACCATTGGAGCGAATGCGTAAAAAATAAGTTTTATTGAATGTGCGAGCTAAATAAATCTTATAATTGTCGTGCTAGAGTGATTAATGTTTTTTTGTTGTTAAATATTGATGTTTTGTTGTTAATAAACCCAAAAAAAAATAAATTGCTTGATAAACTAAATATGTCATGCATTGTCTTTAAGTTGAAACTCTTTACATAGGTAAGAAAAAAATTTCGAATTTACTTTCTTTTCGAGATTTTTGTTCATTTCTTGTGCGTTCGAGATTTTTGCATTCTAGATTAAAATTTTGTTTTTTTGAGATTTGTTGCATTCGAGCTTTTTGTCATTCGAGATTACGTCATGATCCCATTCTTTAGATATGCCCGTGTTTTAGTCATTTGGTAAGAACTAAGTATGACATATTATGCTTACCTTCACTCCAAGTTTTAAAAACACTTACACAGATCAAAATCGTTAAAGCCTTTTTTGAGAAAAGTGAAGTTTTTGAAGATTTTAGAAACTGTTATATGATTTAAAAGTTTATTAAAAATCTTTTTAAAATCTGTTTGTTAATTTATTCCAGAAAATAGTATTAGTTTAAATGTAACATTTGTAACAAATGTAACCGTTTTTCTAATGTGCCGTTATTCGAGACTTTTGAGAAAATCAGAACATTGCATTTACTCCAAGTATTAATAACCCCAAAACACTTAGGCCAATTTAGGTCCATTGTGATACCACGTATGTATTATCTACCTCAACTCTGTAGATGGGACTGGCCAACGACACGCGGTTGTTCTCAAACGGTCCCCCATCTACGGACTGACCGCGCCCAACGTCGTTTAATTACGGTGATCTGACGAGAACCGATTAACTCGACGTGGTATGATCGTTGGTTCAGAAGAAAAAATGATAAAAAAAAAAAAAAAAAAAATGATAAAAAAATTATAATTTTTTCCCCAAAAATCTGAGTATGCAAATTTCTTGTAAATGTTTGTATCAGATAATATCTGCAATTTCTTTTGAAATTACGTCACCCATTTTTGAGATATTGTTGGTTTTCTAAAATAGTGTTAAACGAGTCTCTTGGGAAAACTGAGTAAGCCATCTTCTAGCACTTAATCCAAGTGCTCAAGACGTCCAAGTTAATCAAAATCGTAAGAGCAGTTTTTGAGAAAAGTGAAAAACTTCAGAAAACTGTTAAATGAACTAAAAAAAATATTAAAAATAAATAAAAAAAAATTTTAATATAAAGGGTCTTTCATTAGAGACTTGACAACTTCAAACATTCAGAGTGAACGACTAACGAACTGTCAATGTCAAAATTTGCAGTAAAATCAACATTTTCATAATGGTTAAGTACACGAAGGAACAACGTTTACAAATAATGAAAATTTACTACCGAAATTCCAGTCCCAGTAGACAATTCACAGTATAGTGAAAAATTTGAGTCAGAATATTCGCTGCTTGTTGTTGCCGTGCCTGTGGGACTACGTTTTGCCCGAAGTGTGGAGAATATTGCTGCCGTAGAGCCGTCCATCGCAAACCAGCCAAATAAGTCAATTTCACGCCGTTTTCAAGAATTGAGGCTCTCCCAGACCACATTATGGAGAATTTTGCCTAAGGACCTTAGTCTACACTCTTACAAGATCAAGTTGACTCAAGAACTAAAGCCTCTTGATCATATGAAGCGACGTACGTTCTCGAATTGGGCTCTGGAGATGATGGAAGAAAATGAAGAATTGCATCGCAAAATCATCTTCAGCGATGAAGCGCATTTTTGATTAAACGGCTTCGTCAATAAATACGTGTTACAGGACAGATGAGACCCCTCATGTGGTTCATGAAACAGCACTTCAACCACAAAAAGTCACTGTTTGGTGCGGTTTTCATGCCGGTGGCGTCATTGCGTCATGTTTCGGTAAATGGTATTCACTACAGAGACATGTTGGAACGTTATTTCCTTGAGCAATTGCGTGAATTGGACATCAGTAATATGTGGTTGCAACAACACGGTGCCACAAGTCACACAGCGGGTGCAACAATCGATTTATTGAAGTCTCAGTTCAGTGAACGTGTTATCTCGAGAATCGGATCAGTCTATTGGCCGCCAAGATCGTATGATTTAACGCCACTAGACTTTTTTTCATGGGGCTACATTAAATCATTGGTCTATGCCAACAAGCCCGCGAAGTTAGAGGAGCTCAGAGCCAATATTGAAGGAGGAATAGCGAGGCCGAGTCATCGAAAATTGGGTTCAACGTTTCGACCGCTGCATACGTTCCGTAAATCCTAAATGTTTTGATAGTAATTCAAGCCAGTCGAATTTTTGTTAAAATATCTCAAGTAGTTTGCATTTTATTTATTTATTATTTATTTAAGTCCTTAATGAAATACCCTTTATACCTGCCCGCATTGCATACTCTTAAAATAAAATTTGAGGTAAATCCGTCCGCCAATTTCGGCTGGAGACTCAGCTTCTGATGGACAAACGGATAGACGGAGAGTAGGCCCAACAAACGGAAATCATACCTCATACTCAGTTTGAGTTCGGAATTTCAGCACGATTACAATATCTTTCTCTTTAGTATATTAAAGTATAAGAGAAAGTTAAAAATATAATTAATAGTAAACAATTTTTAATATAAATACACTTTGGTTTTATTTTCACTGATGTACTTAGGGATGCAGTGAAATATGATGGTTATGATCCTTTAGTTCGGATCATAACCTCGTCGCTAAAGACGAGGAAAGACACTTTGTTTTTATTTTGCTAGCTCCCGACGTATTCCCCTTAATTTTCAAATCACGTCTTCTTCTTTTAATCATAGTATTGGCCGAAGATAACGAAAATCAACAATCATCTTTTGAGTAAATAGCAGAATTAAGCCTTCAAACCTTTAATATGGTTTGGAATATTTTCATGTGGTGCTGATATTTAATTAGATACTATGTCGTCGCCTCAGGTTGTTGAATTTAAAGGTCCAAAACCAGTTATGAAATTCCATTCTTTTGAATTTGACAAGCTGATCACCTGATGCGATTACCTGAAGTAGTACCTACCTATTTACTCATCTCATACCACGCCAGTCACATAATATTGTTTATGTATCTTTATTAGCCTGAAGAAATCAGCTCCGATTAAAAACAATTACTTATTTTTGAAGCTTCTGATGATTGATTGTTTACATTTACGTTTAGCTTTTGTCTGAGATTTTTTGCTAAATTGCTATGAGGTTTTTTTTAAGGTTTCTATTTATCAACTGTAGTATATTTCTTTAAATACAGTTTTTTTTTTTTGAATACTTATATATTTTTCATATTATAAGTTTGTTTTATTTCAAGCGTTAAAGACATCGCCAAACAGAACTGGTTTTAACTCCGCGTTGTATTTATGGCTGAACAAACACAATGGTGCAGATTAACAAAAAAGCTGCAAATGTACGAGGTTACAATAATTCAACTCATACGGCTTTGTGTAAAATTGCAGATAATTTTTCTGACTCTGCGCGTTACTAGCTGAACAATCATTAGACGAGTTCCTTTGAGAAATGTATTCATAATAGTGCTCGAAATTAAACGTTAAACAATAAGAACATTAAGCGCATTTTATTGGTAAGTGTATACCAGCTCAGCAAAATATGGAAGTGGAAGGTATAGAAATGCAACACCAGGCGATAGTGACCTATGAGTCGTTGGTTCCAGAGGCACACCACAAGGTGGATGAAAGACTCTTAAAGTTGAAAAACACAGGGGTCAAAGCAACCGCATATGCAGATCACGTAGTATTGCTTGTGACGGAAAAATTCCAATAAACTCTAAGCGAACTGTTAGAAAACTGCAAACGGACACTGAGTACGTGGACAAAACAATTCGTTCTCGGGATCAATTCCCAAAAGACTGAACATGGCATTAATGCGACCAATACTCACATACGGCAGCTTATTCTGGTGGCAAGCAACTGACAAGGTCACCAATCTCAAGGTGGTGACAAAAATACAAAGATTGACATGTAAAGGGTGCATAATAGTGCAATGAGAACAAAACCAACCCCTGGCTTCTAAGCCATTCTCAATCTGCCATTCCTGGATATATACACGCTGTAAAAAGTGCCTTGAGGATCAGCCAAACAAATAGCTGGAACCCGAATCATTTAGGATATTCGCTGATTCTGAACATGTACGTAGGGAAAAGTGTCAACTCTGACTACATGCCTTCTTAATTCGATTTTAAAATACCATTCTCTTGTTAATTTCCGGGCAGGGAGGAATGGAATGTAAATAAACCCACGAAAAGGAAATCGATATCCATCTTGAGAGACGGATCAAATATGGACTGTGGAACGGTCCTGGATTATTCTCAGGGAAATTAAACATGTCGCTACCCTATGTCACCTGAGGAACATAGCACTTGGAAGATACTTCTTCCAAGTCATATAAAAAAAGTTCAAAGGATTTAGGTACAAGATATTTATTCTTCAAACTGAATTGAAGAATAGATACGCCATCTTACCAGATACTTGTAATGTGATATCAAAACTCTGCAGAATCGTCGTATGATTCTCTATCATATTAATTAGGGGCTTTCTAAAAGACCATATCAAATGTTCTCCCTCACTAGGCTTGGTATGGATTCAAGTTCCCTGTAGCGATCCTCGGGAGCCAAAATATTTGTACGAGCAATTTATTCGTACAAATTACGGTCACAACGAAACCATCTCGCGTTGCATCAGCGAACTTGATTTGTAATAGATTACATCTTTTCGACAATTGTTCAAGAGACACTTAAAAAATATGTAATTAACAGTATAAACTCTCAATTTGTATTATCAACTTCTAATTGAGAAGGTCGATGATTGAAAATAAAATAAAATAATTCTGCGGCCGCTCTGACCCTACCTTGCTACACCACTGGTCTAATCTATGAAGATATTAAATATATTATAATTTGGAAGACATACGTTGCCGCTGTACTGGTTGATTGAAAGTCACATCTCTGTGCTAACGATTTAAAGAAGATATTCCATTTAGTCGGGCGCAATGGCTTAATGGTGAGTGTGTGGGACTACTAATCGAAAGGCACCCTGTTCAATTCCCGCCGGGGCCAAATAACATCTAGAGTTTTTTTTTTAAACTGCCCCACCTCTTGCGAACGTGTGACAAACAACCAAGAGTATCAATTGTCATGAGAAGTTTCTCAAACTTGCCGCTCGGATTCGGAAAGCTTTTCTAACAACTCACCATCAACAGAGACTAATAGCGAGGCCACCAAATATAACAATATCTCAACTCACGAGGTAGGAAGCCGTTTAGATCTCTCTGTTATGTTTAATATTTAAATTAACTACACATTCATACACAACACATACACACACTGGGATATACTTTCCAAAAGCCTTTTCTAACAATGATGAATTACACGACATTACTGTCGAAGAAGTTAGGAAGGAGGTCAAAAGCTTCAAACAACTAAAAGCAGATGGACCGCACGACATACCCTCTGAGTTCTGGGAAAAGATGGGAGACATCTGGTCCAAATGGCTCATGATGGCGATCCAATGCCTAACCTCTGGAGGGAAAGTTTTGTTCATCCTTTGTAAAGGGTGGCCCAACGCAAACTCACGATGTTAATTGTAGATAAAACAAAAAGTTTTCAGAGAATTATCTTAATATTTTTGATGACAATTATGTGTGAAACAAAATATCGGCCAAATGCTCGCCACGGTGGCATACCTCTATCCGATGGTTCATATTTTCAATGACTCTGAGACATAATTGAGGTTCAATGTCGTTAATGTGCCGAATTATCTCATCCTTTAGCTCTTGAATTGTTCTTGGCTTATTGACGTACACTTTTTCTTTTAAATATCCCCAAAGAAAGAAGTCCAACTGTGTCAAATCACATGATCGTGGCGGCCAATTAACATCGCCACGACGTGAGATAACACGGCCATTGAATTTCTCGCGCAAAAGAGCCATTGTTTGGTCGGCTGTGTGCAAGTGGCACCATCCTGTTGGAAGCACACATCGTCCAGGTCCATATCCTCAATTTCTGGTCCGTTATCATCTCGCGATACCGAACACCATTCACGGTAACTGCTTGGCCGACCTCATTTTCGAAGAATTTCGGCCTGATGACGCCGCCAGCGTGTATGCATCGACGTTAAGGCGTGACTCACAATAATTAATATCGTGCATTATGGTTGGCCCACAATCCAAAGTAAAAGGATCATGATGGAACAACTTCGTGATTCCGTAAGTGATTGGCATATGGTGTTGGTTGATTTTAAAAAGGCATTTGATAGAAAACCAAGGGATCTGTTATGGGTGGCGCTAAGACAACGATTAGTTCCAGAAACCTACGTGCAGATGATCATGGACATGTATGAGGGAGAAAGACAAGCCCTACTGGCATCACTGAGGAGTTCCCAATCAAAGTAGCTGTGACGGACCCCAAAGTACATCAGTTATTCTTTGCTGACAATAGAGCCATCGTTAGCGAGGATCAACGTCCCGGCAACGAGCACTTGATGTATTGATGGAGGTTTTGGAGGGAAATAGGTATCTTATTAGTCCGAATAAAAAACAGAATACTTGTGCTGCCCGTTCTCTGAGCTACTCCAACCTTTTCCAGAAATTTATATAAATGGAGGAGATATTCCCAAATGCGAAAAGTTCAAATATCTGGGATCTATGGACAATAGCGAGGCAAGCTGTTATGATGACATTCAGCATCGCTTAAACGTAGGGTGGATGATGTGGCGGGAAAACTCTGCCAATTTTGTGACCGAAAAATGTCCCCTTAGCTGAAATGAAGGCTCCACACCGCAGTTGTGCGCCCGGAGCTCACATACGATTCACAATGTTGGACATCGTACAAAAAGTTTGAGAGCAAATGCCGATGCTTCGCATGACAGCAGGATGAATTAATATTGATCGATTAAGAAATTAAAAGATCCGCAGAAGACTTCACGTCAAAAAACCAATCTTGAAAAAAATGGAGCGCTACAGGCTGAGTTGATACTGGCATGTTCAAAGGAGAGATCCTATGAACCTTGTCAAAAAGGCAATATCCCCTGTAGCCTTACATCCTCTGCGATCCGGGACACTCTACTTTCCAGTTGTCCAGACTAAGCTTTCTGCCATCCGCGATGGCTTGGTCTTTAAAACGGAGTTTCGGTGACCTTGTCATCTATCTTGAACCCGGGGGCTGGGAGTCGAAGATCGTCTTCGCTGGAGCATTATTGTGCATTCCCTCGATGTGGCCCAGCCAATGTAGTCGATGTACTTGCTTTTTGGACAACATTCGCATCTTGGTACAGCTCATAGAGTTCGCCGTTGTATCTTCTCCTCCATTTGCACCAAATATTCGACAGAGTATTTTTCTTTCGAAAGAACTCAAAATTAGCTCTCCTTTCCTGCATATGGCAGTATCAATGTTTTTTAGAGCTTACACTTGGTCTTCCGAGTTCGTAGTTTTGAACCCATTCGTTTTGCCAAACTGAAGTAGCAACGGTTTTCAAGGGTAATTCTTCGTCTGATTTCCACTACAGTGTCATTTGTGGAGTTGATGTGTACTCCGAGGTAGGTGAACTACCTCGCTATTAATGTTTTGTCTTGGTCGGTGGACATATGTTTGTTTGTTTGTTGAAAGCAAGTACCTACTTTTTTTTGCCCTCGATGACTTTAAGGCCAACCAATTTTGCCTGCTCTTCAGTCGCCAGGAATGCCTTTAACTTTTCTTTTCTTGTTTTAATAAAATGTTATTCTTCCTTTAAATGCGCAAAGTCTGTTACCAAAAATTGATGAGTTCCGTGATATATCGGATCGGCTGTGGATGTAGTATGTTTTAGTGAAACCTGGTTTATAGATGATTTAAAAGACGAGGCTTGTCGCTTGGTGGGCTACCATCGCGGGGGGTTGGATGGGGAGTCGCATTATATGTTAGAGATACAATTAAATGCAAACTAAGGTTTACATCTGAAGATAGTAGTAGTATTGAATTTGTGTTTGTTGATCTAGTAGGCAGTGAAGATAAACTTCTTGTAGGTGCAATATATGGGCCAAGTAGATACATTAACATGTCACCCTTATTAACACTTTTCGAGGAAATCTCTTTGGTTTCCCCTAATATTCTGTTATGTTGTGATTTTAACCGCAAGCTGCTTAATTCGAATCTTCTCACTGAAAGCATACACACGTTTAACTTAAAACCAAACAACTCACTTTTCTAGCAGTGGTGCAACACTACTAGACTCATTTTTCGTCAGTAATATAAATAAAGTAGCATTATTTGCGCCAGCTTTTTCTAAGCATGATCTAATTTTCTTAACGTTGAAGTTAAATTCCACATTTATAAAAATGGTATTGCCGATTGTGTTGCCACATATTACCTTTATGTTCAATACAATTTTGCCAATCGGCGGGTACCCGGATAAATGAAAGCTGGCAAAGATTGTCCCACTTCCCAAAAATGCAAAAGGGGATGAATTTAGGCCTATTTCTATCTTGCCTTTTTTGTCAAAAGTGTATGAAAGGGTTCTACAAAAACAAATTAGCGCTTATCTTACGTCAAATAATATGCTTACTCCGAAACAATACGGATTTCGTGATAAGCACAGCTGCGTCACGTCCTTGCTAACCGTAACTGACGATCTAAGACTGGCATCGGATAGGGATGAGGTAACTTTTTTGGTGTTGCTTGACTTCTCAAAGGCTTTTGACACAGTTTACCATGTTGACCTTTATAAAAAGCTTATGCGGCAATTTAACTTTTCAGCTGGAGCTGCCAAATTACTTTGTTCCTATTTAATCAATAGAAGGCAAGCAGTTCAAGTTGGTGATAGCCTATTAGGTTTTCTCTAGAATATTACCGGAGTCCCTCAGGGTTCTATACTTGGTCCTCTTCTGTTTTCCATGTAAGTTAATGAGCTCCCATTTATTGTCAAGAACTGCTCATCACACATGTATGCATATGCCGTTCAACTATATTTAAGCTGCCCTCTCGGACTTATCGAGCTTGGCGTTTTTTGTGTCAACGAAGACTTTGAGAAAATTATGCATTAGTCTAAAATAAATGGTTTAATTTAAACCCCAAAAAGTCGAAATTTTTGGTAATATCTCGAAATATCTTGGATCTTTCCTACTTTCCTTTAATTGTTTTAAACAACGCTCCGATTGAGTATGTTGAAACTGCAAAAAATCTTGCGATAACATTTAATCGGCATCTAACTTGGGATAACCATATAAATACACTCGTCGGAAAAGTATATACTGCACTGCGCACCTTATGGGTAACTCAATTTTTTACACCCGTTAAAACGCTTTTATTACTTGCTAAGACCTTAATAATACCTATATTAATTTACGGGTGTAAAATTAGCTTAAGGCAAACTTGTAAGGTATTGTATCTTACTGTTTTTAAGCATTCACATTTTTTTATTTTTTTTTTTATAATAAGCGCTCACTAAAGGGATTTGTTGGGACCCTTATAATGTATTAGCTACACAGCGCGGGCGTTAAGGAAATTAGGGTGAGAGGAAAAGGAGAGATGCCGATGCACGTTGGTTTTGAATGTCTGTAGGTTACAATGTGTAGGAAAAATGGAGCGGGGAAGAGCATTCCACATTCGTGTTGTACGGCTGAGGAAAGATTCTTTGAACTTCACTGTACGTCCGAACACAGGCTTGAGGGTGAACTGATGAGCATTCCCTGCATGGCGGGTATTGCGGTTGAAATGTTCAAGGGGAGGAATGCAACTGGCTATTTCGTTTGAGCACTTATGGTGGAAATAACGATAAAATAACGACAGGCAGGAGACATTACGACGATGACTAAGAGAGTCAATCGATCTCGCGATGTCTCGGTCGCCAATGAGTTTTATCGCGCGTTTTTGGATCCTGTCAAGTAGTTCCAAATAAGTAATTGGTGCACCGGACCAGATATGAGCGTTGTACTCGAGTTTCGGGCGAATAAACGCCTTATAAATTGTAGCCAGATCAGAAGGGGTGAAATATTTCTTACAACGCTTAAGGAAGCCTAGACATTTCGCGGCGTTCTTGGCGACATCGAATATGTGGTCATTCCAAAGAAGGTTTTCATTAACACACATACCGAGAATGGAAAGTCTTTCGGTTTCAGCGATGTAAGTGCCATTCATAGATAATGGCAGTGTGTGTGGGTTTTGCTTTAATGCCAGGAGACAGCATTGAGTTTTGGAAGCATTAAATTCCACTCTATTGATTTATGCTGTTAAGATCGGAATTTAATGAGCTTAACATACGTTGCCGTTCCAGTTCCACACCCGAAGATGAGGGGCGTGACCCAAGAAACGAATATGAGAAGCTGAGGGTACTGTCATCAGCAAAGGAATGGATTGGATTAGAAGTAACAGACAGTAGATCATTTATAAAAATGAGAAAGAGAGTCAGGGACAGAACAGAGCCTTGGGGGACACCAGCATTTATTTGGTGAGTTGCAGACTTGAAGCCGTCCAAAACAACTTGAATTGAACGGTCCGAAAGGTAATTTCTAATCCATTGAAGAAGAGTATCATCGATTCCAAATGCACGCATTTTCGACAAGAGAGCTTGGTGACAAACTCTGTCAAATGCTTTTGAAATATCAAGCGCAACGATCTTACTTTCACCACCTTGGTGAAGAGATTGGTTCCACTTTTCGGTTAGATATGTCATCAAATCACCAGTGGACCTGTTGCTGCGAAAACCATACTACCGGTCATTAAGAAGTTTTCGCTATTCAAGATATTTCATTAGCTGACGGTTTATCAGCGTTTCCATGACCTTAGAAAGAAGGGACGTAAGTGCAATTGGTCGGTAGGAGGAGGGAGAAGAAGATTCGCATTTTTTTGGTACAGGCTGGACAAATGCTGTTTTCCATCTTCCCGGGAAGAGTCCTGAAGAATAGGACAGATGGAAAAGCTTACGCAATGGTTTTGCCAGCGAAGAAGAACACCTCTTCAGAACGATAGGGGAAATACCATCTGAACCAGCGGATTTGTGAACGTCAAGATCTTGAAGTACTCTAGTCACTGTACGAGTGTGAAAGTGGATTGGTCCCATAGAGAATTCTACGCGCTCGAGTACAGGGGGAGACAAAGCACAATCTGGGAGCGTTGAGTTGACTGCAAAGTGAGCAGCAAGCAGATTGGCCTTATCTGTAGAGCTGACAGCTGGAATGTCGTTGTAAATGAGTGTCGGGATAGATGACGAGGCCGAATTCTTGATGTTGTTAACAAATGACCAAAAGTTTTTACTACCAGTGGGACTTTGTAGTATTTTTTGCCTCAACTTTGAATTTGACACGATTAATGTGGGCATTGCAGTCATTTCTGGGTCGTTTAAACTTTTTACGGCTTTCCTCAGATGGGTTGGCTTTGAATAGCCGAAAACTTACCTCTTTTAACCTGATAGCCTCTTTGCAGCTCGAGTCACACCACGCGTTAACCTTTCGTTTGATACTTTTAATCCTGTTAGGGATAAAAGTCTTCATACCCAGGTGAATTATGTTTGTGACCATATCAGCAGCAGCATCCACGTCGCTGTCGAGGAAGCACAGCAACCAGTTAAAACTCTTAAAGAAACCGTTTAATTTTTCCCAATTGGCTTTCTCGTACTGCCATACGGTTCTTTTAGGAGTTTGTTCTTTAACTATGTGGTTGGAGTACGAGAAATTTGCTGATATGATGCAATGGTCTGACGAACCTAGAGGCGATAATACGTTCAAAGCGTATTTATCAGGGTGAGAGGTAAGAAACAAGTCCAATGTGTTGGCAGTTTGGCTGCTAATGTCCGGTATTCGTGTCGGCTCATTTACAAGCTGAGTCAGGTTATTTACCTCAGCAAAGATCTCGACGTACCTTCCTTCGGGTGTTGTCTGACCAGAATGTCGAAGCCAGCTTGAATTGTGTATATTGAAATCGCCCGCAATAACGATTTCAGAACGAGGATGAAGGGTCACAATTCTTGTAATAGAATCAGACAGGGCATCAAACTCATTATAAGTTGAATGTCTGTCCAAGTTGGGGCTTCTGTAAATAAAACAGTAGTGTATTAATTGCCTACGGACATGGAGTTTTAGCCAAATGAAATTAAATTCTGGGTTGGCACATTGGCCATATTGAGGCTGAAGTTGGTAGGCTACGTCACTACATATATAAACGGCGATACCGCGATGGGGAAAGAATAAAGGCACTAAGTTGTACCCAGGTAGACTAAACTCTGTTAAATCAGAGCCAACGCTAACCTGGGTTTCACTAAGTGCCAAAACAGCTGGTTTGTTGTGAAAAACATGGGCGTATAATGAACAAAAAAATATTTCTCAACCCACGAATGTTGCTGACATCCACAACGAAATTCCTACAAATTATAAAAAAACACAGATTTCCAAAACAATCTACCGCAGGTGTTATGCCCGTACGGTAATTTGTTTGGTCCACCAACAGAATCAACAACTCACGACCCGCTATTCGCCCGATGCTGCCTTTACCCAAACATTGCAAGTGCACAAACGATAATCGATCGACACATGCAATAGTCAAGAAAGAGCAACAGTGATTAAGTGGGATGGGGGATAAATAAACAAACAAATAACCCCAGCATACTAAGATCGGCGTATCCCAGTAGTTAGACGGATCCGTTGAAGATAGTGCCTTCCGTTTTGACACCTGCCCTGTGCACTATCTGCTCTAGAACAAGATTGACAAAGTCGCATGACAGTGCATCTCCTCGTCGGAATCCGGTGCAGGTTTGGAATAGTTCGGAAGAGCTGTTTCCATACTGCACGTTGCCTCGCGTATTTTCCATTGAACCATCGCCAGATCTCCGGGCGTACATAAAATAAGAAATCTCCAAGATTATGAAGGTATACTTTACCTAACTTGATCGTCAAATGTTTACGTCATTTCAAGTAGACGTATCCATTCTCGGCCTAATAATGGTAGACTATCGGATCCAGCTATGCATAAATCTAAATGGAATTCTTTTTGTTTATATTTGACAAGAACAACGTCTAGCACATCTAATTTAGTCTCACAGTATGATAATAACTTTACTTTTGCAGCGTGTACTGCCACATGAAACAATCGATCAAACTGAGTCTTACCCGTAAAAGAAACCGCAGCACCACTGTCTACCTACATTCTAACATGCTCGTTCAATCTGGACGGTAGTAAATTACTTCTAGTAAAAAATTTGCTCCAGTCGTACAGCTGGAATCCATCACCAACATTTTCTCAATCGGTAGTTGCCGCTGTACTTTTCTTCTTTTTTTACTGACGGTGCCCCTGTTGCACTTATTGGCTAAATGGTTGGGATTAGCACATCTGAAACATATATTTAGATTAATTTTAGCTGATCTATTGTGAAAGTGAGATTTATTATTAGCTCCTTGATTTTCTTTTCGTCTATTGTAGTAAAATTGCCTGTATTGTGCGCTTAATAGAACTGCGCTGACTGCATATACCGAAGGACGTAGATCGACTTGTAATCGATTCGCGTCACCTCCCGATAGTTCGATTACGGTGGCTATATCAACTGCTTTCTGCAGATCAATATCTTTCATCTCCAGAAGCCGGTATTGTTAACCAAAACACGAACTGATGACGAAGCAAGGACTTTGTGTAGGAAGCTACCGAATTTGCAGCTTATGAAGAGAGGTTATGTATTCATATATGCTTTCACCATCCCGCTGCTTTTTTGGTGATATCTAAAATTTGTGGCGATCTCCAAAGGCTTCGGAGCATAAAAACCTTCACCGCCTTGCATAACTCGCTGTAGGATTTTTCCGTTGTTAAAGTTTGAGCCAGTTTGTCACAAAGAATATCGTTCGACGAAGCGTAGCAAGTAGTGGACTTTCAGGTTTTTATGTACCTTAAACACTTGAAAGATCCTTCTAATCGTTGAACCCAATGATCACAGTTTGAAGATGATGGATTAAAAGTTTCGATCGTGAAACTAGCCTGAATGCTGCTTGAGGCCATCGTTATATATTGAAGTGGAAGGTTGTAATTTATATAATGCGTAAATATGCTAAGATTAACATCCCATCCTCGTCGCCAATTTGTTATGTTTGGGCGTAATTGCATTTCAAGTGGCGAAATGCAAAATCGATTTACTTAAACAATTTCGAATTTATAAAATTCTTGCATGGACGATTTGTCTCGTGCTTATTCAAAATGCAAGTTGTCTAGAGGAGTCGTCGTTGCATTCCCTGAAGAAGTCGTGCTGCCAAACTACAATTATTTTAACATAATTGTTATAATTTCTTTCTACAATAGATTACATATTTAGGTAAATCTAAATATTATGTTCTTAAACTAACTGTAATATCAGAAGTTAAGTGATGGCAGGGGGGTATTTTCTACAACACATATAGACCACCTATCTATTTTTGAAGTGCCGAATCCCTTTGTTAAACGTCAAAAACAAATTGAATGATACAATTTCAGAAATTCGGGCAAATCGTATGGAAAAATCATTGTGATTGTTTATAAAAGGTCTGTTCGCATACTAATATGTAAACGTACATTTATAAAGAGTCTCTCATAAAGGATTTGACAACTTCTTTTTTTAAATAAAAGGCAAACTACTTAAGATATCTCAAGAAAAAATTTATTGGATTGAATTACTATCAAAGCATTATGAAATTCGATTTCGTCCATAAGTTTACCACGGGAACGTATGCAGCGATACGTTGAACCCAATCTTCGATGACTCGGCCGCTATTTCCGTTTTTATACCCTATTTTAAGGGTTATTAATATTGCCCGTAGACCCCTAAAATATACTATATTTATGATCAGCAGCGACAGTAATGTCGATCTAGCCATGTCCGCCCGTCCGTCCGTCGGCAAAAATTAGGCCTTTAAACTGGGCCTAGAGAGCTGAAATTTTAACCATATACTCTCTAGGGTCCCGAAATAATCAAGTTTACGAATTTTTGAAATCCGTCCACAGACAAGCCCACAAACTCAAAACAACAAAATTTTGGAAAAAATCGAATTTTGAGCTAGAAAGGTGAAATTTTTTTTATATGATCTATGACTCCTAAAACTGCTCGGGATATTAAACAATTTTATTGAAAAACTAAAATTTGAGCTAGGGAGCTGAAATTTATAATATATACTCTATAGATGCCCTTTAAGCTCATGTGTAAATATTTTTAAAATCCGCCCACTGACACGCCCACAATTTTTTTTTTTTTTTTTTTTTGAAAATTTAAAGTTTGAGCTAGGGAGCTGAAATTTATAATATATACTCTCAAGGGGCCCTTATGCTCATGTGTTGTTTTTTTTTTAAATCCGCCTACTGACACGCCCACAATTAAATAAAACATTTTATAGAAAAACTAAAGTTTGAGCTAGGGAGCGTTTTTTTTTTGATAAAATCCTTTAAATGTTATATAACAAAATATGTAGAGCGTTGTCAACAATTCAACCATACTAAGACTTTTATCGCACATACTTATGAGGGATAGGCATAAGAATAGGGTATCCAACAGTTCGCCCAAGCGGACTGTAGCCCGTTCCTATGTTTTAATTCGAATTTGGTGACGAACGGGTAAGCCTACATCGACATCACTTACGATGCTGATCACAACTATAACTCAAGTTCGTAAACGCAGTAATTTGCGAGGGACTAAGCACAGGCACGTCTCGTTGTGCCAGCAAATCGAACACATTTTTCTTCTGCACGCAGTAGGCAAGCATCAGTGTGAACAGCCAAGCGCTATACCGCTTCCTCTTTTCAATCGGTATTTATACGGCTCTGATGTGTGAGATCCTTAACACGTTCAATCAATCAATCAACCTTCATATAAAAAGCCATTTTGAGTTTTGTTCATGGTTTACATTTTTATTTGAGTAGTTTAAGATTCATTATTTCATTATTTAATTCATACAAACATATTAACATATTATAAAAAAATATTCTGGTTTCTTTAATGATTTTATGGCTAGCAAACTCTTTAATTTTTCTTTTAAATGCAAAAATTTTTTTTTAATTTTTAACTTCTGGTGGTAGACTATTAAATATTTAGAATCCGGTATAGTAGATAGTTCGTTGTCCAGATTATCGAGGACAACGAACTATCTATATATGTATATATATTATTTACACAAGACCATCATCCGCGAAGAGAATTACATTTGAGTTCACCAGGACTTTCACCATGTCATTAACATAAAACAAAAACAGAATAACACCAAGAATTGTTCATTGTGGTAGACTATATCAGCTGATAACGGGGATGACATTTTATCATTTACTCTGGTTCACCCCGTGATGAACGATGTAAACCAGCTAAGTTCTTTGGATCGTACTCCCAACTTATATAGTTTATTTAACAATATTTCTTGATTTACCGTTTCAAAGGCACGTCTGAGGTCCTATATCCATTTATAAAGCGTAGGTCCAAATTGAGTGTTGAAAACAAATTGTTATTATTTAAAGTAATATTCCAAAGCATAATGCTACATGGTTCGCCCATCTGGTGAACATGTGCCAAGAGTCATATTCGCAGGCTGCAAATTACGCAAAATAAAATTTAAGAAATGATGCTTAATCTTCACTGGCACTATTCTACGGAGGATCTCCATGAAGAGGCAAAAATTGAAAAAGCTGAAACTCGAATCTCAAAATTATATGAATTATATAAAGTTTTGCGCAGTTGCTCTAATAATAACTTAATTTTAAATTTAACAACTTAAGATGTTGTGTTTAATTTATATACATTACTGTGATATATATATTATTTTGATGTTCATAGATTTTATTTGTTTTTTTATTTATCATCATATTTATTAATTTATCTTCTTATTTATTTATTTATTTGCGTTAGTATTTATTTAATCGATTATGTTAATATACTTCTTTATTTTTTGATTTATCTTTTTATTTATCTATTTATTTATTTACTTATCTTCTTATTTAGTTATTTAAATTCTTATTTATTTTTTTATTTGCGTTAGTATTTATTTAGTCAATTATGTTAATTCACATGTTTATTTATCTTCTTATTTTTTTATTTCTTTATTTATTTATCTTCTTATTTATTTATTTTTTTGTGTTAGTATTTTTTTAGTCTAATATGTAAACAACATCATTCCGGGAAAATTTAACTGATAATTAAATGAATGTTTTTTCATGTAGCTTTTCCTTCTAAAACAATTTTGAATCTGTAATAAAATTATTGCATAAATGTTATAAGTTTTTCAGTAGTAATGTAAAAAATGCCATTTCTCTGTAAATTATATAAATCCAGCTACAATAAATGTTTAAAAAAAATAAAAAATTAATTGCACTTGGACTATTTTCTCTAAGATTTTTTCGTAATTGGGCGATATTCGCGACATGTTTTAGCTTCACTAACTTTTTTTTATTGGGACTAGGTTAGGTTGAGGTGGCTGTTAGCCGAAAGCTAACAAACCTAGACCAAAGAGGTCCATTGTGATGCCACTAGGATCGGGAGTATCTACCACTACCCGCTAAAACCATTTGGAGCTTCTAATGAAGCGTGATAGACTTCTAACATCTGAGTTAGCCAAGTCACTGAGTTCATTTAGGAAGAAGGCTCCCAAATAGAGATATTGAAGAGACTGAATCCAAGAATTTCAGCGCTGCTTGACTATCCGAGAATATGCGGATGTCCTTAGCGGATATCACGTTTCTCTTTAGCCACCACAAGAGTTCCTTAATCGCCATGATTTCCGCCTGGAACACGCTACAATGATCAGGAAGACGGAAAGAGAGACTGATATTTAGTCTTTCTGAGAAAACATCACCTCCGACCCCTTAACTAGTTTTTGATCCGTCGGTGTAAAAGTGGATCGAATTATCTTCCGTGGAGGCAGCCTCCTCCCAGAATGATCTGGAGGGGATAGTGATTTGGAAGTTCTTTTCGAACTGTAGCTGGGGTATAGTGTAGTCGATGTTTCTTGGTAGGGACCCATGTGAGTCCAGTATGATAGAGTGGCCAATTTTCGTATTGATCCACTGTGAGGTGGCTTTTAAACGGACAGCGGAGCAGGCAGCTGATTGCCTGCTGAAAACATCCAGGGGTGTTAGATGCAGTAAAATGTCCAGTGCAGCGGAGGGGGTCGTACGGAGTGCTCCGCAGATACACAGACAAGCTGTGCGTTGCACCTTGCTCAGCTTATCACGGTTTACCGCTTTGTCTAGAGCAGTCCACCAGACAACCATGGATCGGTCAGGATCGGTCTAACTACCGATACGTATAGCCAGTGTGATATGCGGGGCTGTAGGCCCCACTTATTTCCGATGGCTTTTTTGCAAGAGAAAAGTGCTACTGTAGCTTTCCTTACTGTTTCTAGTGCATTGGGTTTCCAGCTTAACTTCTTATCGAATATTAGACCCAGAAATTTAGCTTCATCGGAAAAGGTTAAGCTTGTACCGTTGATAGAGGGAGGGTCGATATGAGGAATTTTATATTTCCTGGAGAAGAGGACAAGCTCGGTTTTGTGAGGGTTAACCCCCAGCCCACAGCTTCCTGCCCAAATTGACAGCTTGTTGAGAGCGTTTTGAAGGAGTTCCTTTAGAGTGTTGAGGTATTTCCCTGAAACGGCAATAGCAACGTCATCCGCATAGGCAATCACCGTGCAACCCTCCCCTTCCAGGCATGTCAGTAGTTTATTCACCACCAAGTTCCACAGAAGGGGGGAAAGGACACCACCTTGTGGCGTGCCTTTACTGACAGACCTTCTAGCGGATGAAACGCCCAGTTTTGAGTTGATAATCCTGCTTGTGAGCAAAAGATTGATCAATACACCAAGCGATCCAACCACATTTAGTTCTGTTAGTGCATTTGCGATTGCAGATGTATTGACGTTGTTAAAAGCGCCTTCTATGTCTAGGAAGGCAACCATAGTGTATTCCTTGTGGTGAAGGGAGTATTCAATGGTGCGTACCAAGGAGTGAAGGGCAGTTTCCACTGATTTATCCTTAATGTACGCATGTTGTGCCGCAGACAGCAGTTGCGGGCTTATATTCATGCGAAGATGGATATCAATCAGACACTCCAGCGTTTTAAGGAGGAATGATGATAGACTGATGGGTCTGAGGTCTTTTGGACTAACATGGGAGTATTTGCCAGCTTTGGGTATGAAGACTACTTTAACTTCTCTCCAAGCCTGAGGAATTGAGTCAGCCTTAAACAGCTTTTCATAATCATCTCCAGTGTTGGTAGAATGATGTCCCAAGTCAGGTATTATGCCGTCAGGTGCTGCAGACTTCAAGGGCTTGAAGCTTTGTAGTGCCCAAAGAAGCTTGTCCCTAGTAATCAGATTTTGAGAATTTGTTACCTGTAAATCCATAGGTGACCTGTTTAGGTTACTATGGCCGGTAATGTTGGAGCTACCAAGGAAGTGTATGTCAAGTAGCAGATTGAGCGATTCCTCGCTGGATGTAGTCCACGAGCCATCTGCTTTCTTTATGCAGCTAGGCATAGTTGGATTTGAAGCAAGGATTTTTCTTAGCCTTGATGCCTCTGAGGTTGCTTCTATTTTGCCACAGAAGAGTTTCAACGAAGATCTTTTGGCCTTCCTTAATTCTTTTTTGTATAATTTGAGGGATACTTTATAGTCAGTATTGGATCTTGAGCTTTTAGCTCGATTGAAAAGTCTCCTGCAATCTTTTCTCAGTGGTCCTAATTCAGATATCCACCAATGTGGCTTGTTTTTCCCCCTGGGTCGTACGAGTGGGCAGGAAACAGCCATCGCTTCCTTAAAAGCCATCGTGAGCTTGTTGACGTTGCTGTCAAGCTCGCTATTATTGCGTGGGGGACTTAACAGTTCAGAGGTTATATGTCTGCGCATAGTTTCTCTGTATTTGGGCCAGTCTATTTTCCGAGGGTTTCGGAATGTGGATTGGCAGGGGATGTCAACGTTTAGGTTGAAGGTAAGATATCGGTGGTCGGAGAAGGAATGGTCAGACGAAACCCTCCAACTCGATATCAATTTGTGGATGTTATCGGAGACAAGAGTAATGTCTAAGACTTCTTGTCGATTCTTGGTGATGAAGGTGGGTTCATTACCCATGTTGCACACAATGAGGTTAGTACTTAAAATATAATCAAAAAGTGACTCACCTCTGCTGTTGATATCAGTGCTGCTCCATACGGTGTGATGCGCATTAGCGTCGCATCCGATTATGAGTGCAGCTTTCCACCTCTCTACTTCCGCAATAAAACTCTCCAGGTTAGCACCAGGGAGAGGTCTCAGGTTGTCATGGGCAAGATACGCTGATGCCAACCAGTATTTGCTACCAGCAGTCTCTAGTTTGGCAGCCGTCGTATCTCGATCGCTGAAATTAGGGAGTAAATAAGCATTAAGGCTACTCTTCACTAATATGCACGATCTAGGTTAACCTTTGTCGGACACATATAGTGGGTAGTATCCAGGGGTCTTCAGTCCACGAACCAGGTTATTGACGACCCAAGGACCAAGACTAAGTCTTCTCCGGTTTTTGCTAGCCGGAGAATAAGGGCGGTCGAAGCCTTAATCTAGTGTTGGAGGTTTATCTGAATGATCTGCAGCATTGTTGCTACGATCTTGTGGAGAAGCCTCCATCACTGTGTTATTGAGGTCCTCCAAATCAGAGGACGAACTGAGAAGTTCATCCTCACTCAGAGGATCCTTGTTAGACAAGCCTTCCAATACAGAGGATGAGCTAAGGAGCTCGTCTTCCCTCAGAAGGTCATTGTCATTGGTGTCGTGTGTGTCCAAGACCGACTGGGAGTCGATCACAGGGGGTAGAGACATGGTTGGTTCCTTGGAGGGCTCTGAAATGTCATCCTCTAGGGAGTGGAAGGTGACTGGTGCGCTTGCACCCAACACAACAGATTCGGAGGGATGATGGAGTCGCTTATCAGCGTCCAAATCATCCTTCTTGTAGACTTTCAGCGTGATGTCGTTCCACCCGAACCGAATCACGCCTGCGGTCGCTGCCAGATGAGCAAGGGATTCCTGATTGATGATGATAACAGCGCATCGGTAGGAACCCTTTTGTTCTTCCAGTTTTGCGGCTTTCCAGTCGTGAGTCGGAAGGGATGGGTTGCTGATTTTGAGAAGGTGCAGTATCCTTTCAGTGGAGGAAGGGCTAATTGGGATCCAGGCACACGATCTCGGTCGACAAGGGATGTCCTCCCTCGCAACAACATCAAGCTTAGCCCCTGGGCAAAGCTCACCAAGCTTGTTGATCGCGACCTTGTAGACGTCCAATGATCGCTGATCGTCGCACGCGATAAGCTTTTTTATTGGGACTACTTTCGACTCCGGAAAAAATCCAGTGTTTAATGATGAATTGATAATACGTTCGCGGACATGAAAGCATAAGGAAAATCGATATTTTTTCTGGTTCAGAGTGGTTTATGCCGTCCAACTTTGGGTTCCTCGAAAAGGCAAGGCGGCAAATAGAGTAATTTTTTTTTCCTTTTAATTATGTATACAACTGTCTCAATTAGAAAGAAATCATTTTCTGAAATGTCCCAGCAAATCCACCAGAACCACTACTTTGCGTAGGGAACAAAATGTGTGTTCATATTTCTGAGCGGCATTTCCCGCTTTTTGTCCTGGCATATCATATATGTATGTAAATACTTGATGAGCTGGGACAGCACGGGATTTTCGGCGCCTTATTTTTCTATCTTTCTAATACTTTTATCGATTTGAATATAAAATTGGTTCTCTTTTGGAGAACATAATGTTGCGGTAGGTTGCTTTTGCAACACCGTTCGATATTACAACTGTCCGCGACCCTTTTAGTCTGAGATAGTTCAACCGCATGATTAGCTGTCTGCAAATTGAAAATTATGTTCTTCTGCTTTTCTGGAGACTATTTATTGCATCTGCACAATCTGTCCGACGGCCGACTGCAGAAATCAGCAAATTGTCGACGTTAACCAGCTTACGCTAGGCCTGCGTATATTCGATTTGAAATTTTTTTATTGACACAAACAATGCAGATCTTTATCAGACACACTGTTACGAACTTGCCTGTATCCATTTGGCTGCATGCTACAAATTGTATAAACATAAATATACCCTTAGGGTTAGAATAGTGTATAGGGAACCTTGTAAGCCATAGTATCCTTTACCCCGATAAATAATGACAGGCAATAACTTTGCGATACTACCGATAGTCAAACACCTCAATAAATCTTAAGTTAAACCATAATCATAGAAGCCATTAGTTCTCCTTAACCACGTGAACTTCATTCCTGCCAACAGTAACAAATTGTACGTTCATACTTTGCCAGACAACGTAACCGAAGCGTTGCGTTGAATAACTTGCTGTCTATTGCCGCAAACGAAATAATTAAATTAAACTTATGCTCTGTACTGCACCTCGGAGGTATATTCAAATTACCCGGCTGAATGTGTGTGGAGGAGTGTACATCGCGAACAGCTTATAATCGCTTCGGTTCCAAACGATCTATAGGTCGTTGATCATACTCTAGTGACAACTAGAGCAGCCCCACTAATGCAGAAGGAGTTACTGCTTCTGCAGCATTTCCATTTCGATTTTGTAAAGCAACAAACTGTGCCATTATGTAGCGAGTTCCTCCTCCTTCTGACATACATGAGTACCTACATAACGTGCATACAAAAACAGAAAACAAAAAATAGACCGACACGTTAAATATATCGCGATTTTATCAGCCGACGAAAACAGACTCACAGGCTAAGAAACCGCACCGTAGAATTATGTATAAACAGCGTTCCGCTGTGTTCAGTGGATTGCTTAGGCTTCGAAGAACATCGCGCTCTCCAAACAGTCTATACGCCGAGGTGGCCATGAGTGGCAGTCGCGATCTTGCTTGTCCACTAGGATTACACGCACTCAGCTTGCCAATTTGTCTGAACGGAAGCTGTGTTACTAGTTCCCCATTGCCCAGTGGGATCTGTGCAATTAATCCATTAAAAACAATCTTGTATCTATTGGATAGATTATAAATATACTCCAATTAATTGCTGCACATGGTGACTGACATAAAAGCTACAACAAATCCAACACGCTTTTTCGTTTTGAAATTTGTTTGCCAAAATCTGTTTCGCTTCCTCGATGGTGTGAAGTGTGAATTTACCCATCATTCTGTGTGTCATAAAGTTTAAAAAAATTTTTTTTAGATTTTAATTGACATGGTGAAAAAAATACGCTCAGTGCCAAGTAATGCCGCGCTGCATTGAATGCCTGCATTGTATCAAGAAGATACTAATCCAGAGACGTCATTGTCGATTTGCTAACGAATTGATGTTCGTGTCGTGTGTGTAAAAGTAGTGACTGTGCGATGAGCTGTGCTTAAAAAATGCAGGCCTTAAAGTGAAATGAAAATTTCCATAAAAAATAATAACAAACAAAAAATTTCCTTTTGTTAAATTTTTCGACCAAACTGCTATCAATTGACATCCATTGACAGTTGGTTAGCAAAAGCACGCACAATAAATTCTGGTTGCATTGGCAGGCCGTTGACGCAATGAAAGTTGGGAAAATGTCGAAATGATATTGTAATAAGCTCACGCACGTAGCTATGTATGTATTTATATCGTTTTTCTTTAACACGACATCGCTGTCAATGTTAATGTCGCGTCGCGTCGTCGGTTTATTTCCATTATGCATTTTTAATTTCGGGTTACATACCGCAGTGTGCCGCAGTCTTTCGGCTCTGATTGAATGATCATGTCGACTTAAGGCAACAACGCCAAGCAAAACTGTCAAACTGTCTTAATTCTCAAAATGAGTGAAACCAGCATCTACCGCAGGGAATCATCGAATCCTCGAGGCATTAAAAATCGCGATGTGAGTGTCATTAAAAGTGATATGCGAAAAAATAGCATGGGTCAAGTTTCCTGCAGGAGCTTATCCGACATTCACTCCATTGATGTCAAATCGGATTGCGTCTCAAAATCTGCAGAATTATTAATTGCCAGTCTACAGTCTGAGATCAGAATCAAGGACAAAATGATTGAGGAACGTGATGAAAGGATTATTCGTTTAATCAACGAATTGTCATTAACCGAAAAGGAGTGTTTAGAGAAGGATCATTTGGTTGTCCACTTGCAGAATGAGATCGACAAGTTTCGTCAAGTGGTTCGACCTTTGACACAGTCATTCTTAGAGCACAATATGAGTGCTGACTTTTCAAGTTTGGTGCCTGGAATGGAATCCACCAGAGTGTTGGGTGTCGCATCAGAACCACGTCTGAAACGCCAAGGGTACAGTGCAGAGCCGCTGTCGCAAATGGCTGGTGCCGAATGTGAGCTCATCAAAATCCCAAAATCTGTTGTGTAAGAATTTTATTTATAGTTATGATAGTTTGTACAAAATGCTTAATGCTTACGTCGTAAGCTAATGATGCTTTGTAATTGTTTTTTCCAATCGATTTGTTGTTCTTATTGTTTTCAGATCTCGTGAACTCATCAAGTCGGCGATTTTGGATAACGATTTTATGAAAAATCTGGACATAACGCAAATTCGGGAAATCGTCGATTGTATGTATCCAGTAAAATATGCGGCGAAAAGTCTTATTATCAAAGAGGGAGATGTTGGCAGCATTGTTTATGTGATGGAAGGTGAGTGCTATATTTTTTTTTTTTTTTTTAAATCGCTAATAACTGGATTTTTCAACGGAATTTACCGCCCGGTTAGCTGTTCGTAAGGGGTTTAAGACACGATAAGCGCAAAGGAAAGCAAGAACAGGGGCTAGGGGCTACGATTCGTTTACTGATACTATTCATAAAGGAAATAACGAACCTGAATGGTAGTCTCGGCACTGGGAGATGGATCTGCATTTAAAAAAATATTAGTTTTCTGAGCACACATCATCGTTATACAACTTTAAACAAGCAGAAAGGTTTCAGTCCGCTTGGGCAAACTATGGGATCCCTTTTCCAACCGCCTCCCCTTCACCGAGACAAGTGGGGGTGCATTGGGTGGAGAGTCCTTATTGATATTGGAACACTTTTTTGTTCGTAGAAAATTACCAAAATTTGGTAACAAACGTTGTTTAGACGAGTTGTTCAGAACATATTTTGCTGTAACTGTTTTTAAACCCTATTCTAAGGGTATATTAATTTTGACGCGAATAACATACCTTTATATTGCCCATAGAACCCTAAAAGTTACTATGTTTATGATCAGCATCGATAGTAATGTCGATCTAGTCATGTCCGTCCGTCAGTCCGTCCGTCCGTCTGTCGGCAAAAATTAGGCCTTTAAACCAAACATAGAGAGCTGAAATTGTAACCATATACTCTCTAGGGGCCCGAAATAATCCAGTTTAAGAATTTTTGAAATCCGCCCACAAACTCAAAAAAACTTTATCAAAAAATCGAATTTTGATCTAGAAAGCTGAAATTTTTTATATATGATCTTTGACTCCTAAAACTGCTCAGGAGATAAAACTTCTAAAGTCCGCCCACTGACACGCCCACAATGAAATAAAACAATTGTATTGAAAAACCAAAGTTTGAGCTAGAGAGCGTTTATTTACGAAATCTTCGTTTTTTCGATTAAATCCTTTAAATGTTATATAACAAAATATGTAAAGCACTGAAGATCTGCTTGCTGCTGCTGCGACACAATAAATAATAATTTGTGTTCTTGGACCTGCTACCAACTATTCATAACGTTTAAATTGTAATTCTGTTGTCTTTTCCTCTGTTTTTGCCACTCTCTCTTATCCTCTCCACACCTTCGTTAGTTTGATTGCACTTTTCTTTTTGTTGTTCAAAAATTATTACTAATACCATGATGTTGGGACACCTAAACAGTATGAATGAAAAATCAACGTACACTATGGTAAATATTCTTTCAAAATATTGCGATGGACTTAAAGTCTGTTATTTAAATGTGCGGAGCTTAAACAATCAAAAATTAGATTATTTAAAGTACTTGTTTTCCAATTCCTGTGTTGATGTTATCTGTGTATGTGAAACATGGTTTAAGCCAGATATTGAAGAGTTGCTCTATAAGATTCCCAACTATGAACTTTTCCGAAACGATCGAGTTACTGATACTACGGGTGGTGGGGTTGCAGTTTATTGTAAATCAAATATTAAATGTGATATTGTTACTAAGTCTTCTGGAAGTGGAATCGAATACATTCTAGTTGAATTACGCGACTGTAATACCAAATGTGTAGTTGCTTGTGCCTATAATAATAATAGAAGTAGCTCCGTCTTCCCCTTTTTCTCAACCATTTCTGAATATTGCGCTCTCTATGAACACTTATTCATTTGTGGTGATTTTAATGTGAATCTTCTAAAGTATGATTCGCTGGCCTTTCAACTGAAAGATTCAGTTTCTTCAGTAGGAATGCAGCTAATAAACACAACTTACCCTACACGTTTTGAGAACAATAGGGTACCCAGTCTTCTTGGTCTTATAATTGTTTCAGGTTCATCGCTCGTTCTCTTGTTTGACCAACTTTCATTTGATGTTTCCGACCATGATCTACTTTTTTGTTGTTATGACATACATTTTTCGAAAACTGCCATCCCTGAAACATTTACATATAAAGATTTTAATTCTATTGATGCTAACGTTCTTCAAGCTGCGACTTTTTCTGCTCCCTGGGAGCAATGCCGATTAACTGGTGATCCTAATGAAAAAGTTAGACTGTTTCAATCAATACTACTAAAATTGTATGATGAATGTGTGCCTTTGAAAACAGTGAAACTTCAGAACAAAGCATGCCCTTGGTTTACTTCGGAGGTGGTCTGCTCTATTAAGACGAGGAACAAATTATACAGTAAATGGAAGCGTAGACCATCTGAGGTTAATTGGTCCGCATACAAAGTGGCTCGGAATTACTCAACCACCGTCCTGCGCACGTCAAAGAAAAACTTTTATGCTTCTAAGCTAAATCCTTCCCTTCCTGCAAAGAAACTTTGGAGCGACCTGAAGACAATCGGTATGTCTGATGGAAGGAATAACTCTCCGTGTGATCTGGATCCTGATGACTTGAACATTTTTTTCCTGGGTGATGATCCCACTGCTGGTAGCTCAACTTATAATCGAACAGTGGATTGTGTAGGCTCTGTACCAACGTTCGAAAGTTTCGAAGTAGCCACGGAAGTTGAAATTATTCAATGCGTTACAGCCATTAAGTCCAATTCGATATGTGAGGATGGCTTTCCAATTCGATTAGTTAAACTCATTTTACCGGAAATGGTCTCTCATCTCACCCATGTAGTTAACTGGTGCATAATTACGTCAACTTTTCCTCAGCTCTGGAAATTTTCAAGAGTTTTGCCAATAGCAAAGAAAACAAATGCATCTTCTCCTGCTGATTTTAGACCGGTTAGCATTCTACCTTGTTTGTCAAAGGTTTTTGAAAAGGTTATGGCAATGCAGATAATGAAGCACTTGTCACTGAACAAATTGCTGTATGCTCAGCAATCTGGTTTTAGAGCTAACCACAGTTGTTCTACAGCTATGGTTAACCTTTTTGAAGAACTAAGGCAGGATTATGACAGGGGTTATGTTTCGTTGCTATGTTTGCTAGACTTTTCTAAGGCTTTTGATAAAGTTAATCACAAAGTTCTGTGTTGGAAGCTTAAGAATCAATTTGGTTTCAGTGAAAGAGCAGTAAAATTGATCAGCAGTTTTCTCTCTGGCAGATCGCAAAGGGTTAATTCTGGTGAACGTTTTTCACTGTTGAAAGAAATAAAGCAGGGAGTTGCTCAAGGCTCAATATTAGGCCCGATACTCTTCTGCATGTTTATTAACGACCTTCCAAACGTCTGTAAATATACTTCAGTACACCTTTATGCTGACGATGTCCAATTACATTTAGCGAAGCCTTCTCGTAACCTCAATGAACTTGTTCTTCTCATCAATGAAGACTTAAAACAGATTACAACCTGGTCTGTAGCTAACGGGCTGCTTCTGAATCCATCAAAATCTCAAATAATACTCATTTCAAAAAATTATTTTGACCTTTGCCTCCTTCCCGATGTTTACCTTAATAATGTAGCACACCGTTGTAAAAGAAAAGACACCGTTTAATTATATTTATTTTATTCTTTAATACACGTCTGTCGCCTTCGGCGGTTACAACCAGATTGTTCGCATGCTCTTTTGGCATGCGTACTCTTCTTATGATCTACATGTGTGTTGGTACATACAAACATACATGAGGGTTTGATGAAAAATGTAACAGAGTATAAGAAGATAGCAAGATAAAACAGAACAACTAATAGATTACCTCAAACAGTGTTGCCACAACTCGGCCGTCCTGACCCGTAATCGTCCCGATTACCCTTATGAGTCCCGAGCGCATCCTTTAAACCAAGGTTTAATATTTGCCACTTCCCAAGTACCCACGTACGGAATCTGACTTATTTGGAACCCCTCGACATCCTTTACCAAGTACCTATCATTCTCGAGCACTTTTGCTATCCTGTAAGGTCCCTTAAACTTCGGCACAATCTTTTTGGACACACCCTGCGTATTGATAAAATTTTTAATCATGACATAGTCCCCAACATGGTACTTTCTTGCCACCTTTCGGTTTTCGTCAACCGCCCTCTTGTTGTAATCCTGTAATTTAGCTTGACGTTCGACCGCCTTTGACCTTAAATTATACAAATTCCTCTCAACCTCGTGTTCACCATTATAATTCAAACATTCACCGACAAAGTCAATAGCCCTATCTTTTTGTCTCGTCCCGAACAGAAGCTGACTAGGTGTGGTGCCCGTGCCGCGGTGTACTGTGTTGTTCATAGAGAACTCAATATCCGGTAACAAACTATCTAAGCTCGCTCTAGAGTTCCCGTCGGACAACTTGGCTATCATTGGGCCCAAGCTCCTATTAATTCTCTCTACCTGACCGTTGGCCTGTGGAGAGCCCGTCGCAATTTTAACGTGTTGCACGTTGTTGGCCTGAAGAAATATGTCAAATTCTCTCGACGTAAAACTACTGCCTCTGTCGGAAATTAAGAGCCTTGGCCGACTATACGTTTGAAAATACACTTTCAGGTGAGAAATCACTTCCCTAGTACATGTTGAGCGTGTGGGAAACAATTTGACGAACTTTGTGAACCCATCGACCACTAGCAAAACGTACTTCTTCTTTGAACTAGCTAACGAAACCGGACCGTAGTGATCTACGTGAATGGTGTTGAACGGTAGGTCACCTTTTGGGATATTATTCAAAAATCCCTCCCGCTTTCCAAACTTGGGGGAGAACGCTATACACTTTAAGCAATTATCTATATATACCCTAATCTTCGTTTTCATTTTTGGAAACCAATACGTATTGTTTATGGCTTCGAACACCTTATCACAATCTATGTGACCTAATTCGTCGTGATATTTGCGTAACACATGACCTTCCATATCCGCTGGAACATAAAACAGAATATTATCTTTAGCCTTCCTATATACCAACCCGTTGCGCATCTCGTAGAATTTACTTTCAGAACTCTCCAATTGCTTACGAATGCCACAAATAGCAGCGTCCCTGTACTGACAAATCGAGAGATTCTGCTCAAAAGTATTACCCTCTAAGACTAGAATATTTGTCGCACGACTTAATGCATCCACATGCTGCATCCTATCTCCGTTCCGGTGTTCTAAAGTATAATCATAATTCTGTAGCTGTAAGACCCATCGGGCTATTCGGGGGTTTATCTCCTTTTTGTTCATTGTTAAAGTTAAAGAGTTACAATCAGTTACGATTTTAAACTTGATCCCCTGCAGGTATATTCTGAATCGTTCGAGAGCGTATATTATTGCCAGAGTTTCCAACTCGAAACTATGGTATTTCGCTTCGCACTGCGTTGTCCTTTTCGAAAAGTAGAATACGGGGTGATACTTCCCGTCTGATTTCTTCTGCATTAAAATGGCGCCGAATCCAATCGCGCTGGCATCGCAATGCAATTCCGTTTCATCACGAGGATCATAAATGGATAGGATGGGTGATTCGACTAACTTTTGTTTAAGAAGCTGAAAACATTCTAATTCTTTTTCCCCAAAGCTAAACTTGGCGTCTTTCTTTATTAAATCATATAAAGGCTTTGCAATTACTGAGAAATCTCTTACAAACCTCCTGAAATAGGAACATAGTATTTTATATAGTTGAATTCAGGCGTTCGGAACAACCGGTGACATGCCCTAAGACATTGTCTCTCCAAAACCCAATTCTTTTCCATATTGTCTCTCGAAATACAGATACTGGTCAAGCCAGAAATCCAGATATCTAGCTGCGTTTCTCACTGCCAATGTCTGTCCATTTTGTCCAATAATGACTTATTTCTTCCAGTTTTTTTCTGATATCCCTAGAGGCGCCAGCCAATGTTGTTCTGAACAAGATTGTTTCCGTCTTCTGAAAGTTGAATTTCAACTTCCAGTCGTCGCAATATTCCTTAATTTGATACAAGTCACTGCAAACAAATTTGTTAATGACTTCGATTTTAGGACCTGATCTGTATGCCACCAAATCATCGGCATAGGTTAAGTTACGTAGATGGATGCCCTTATGACGGGTGTCACGGCTCACTTATACCAACAGCTTGGGTCCATTGTGTCCATTTTTGGAGTCTTTAAATCATCGGCATACGCTATAGCATGTCTGAGTAAACCCACCAGATCAGTTGTGTAAATGTTAAGCAGGATCGCAGAATTCACCGCTCCCTGCTGTAAACCATTTTTAATTTTAAAGACTCTGCTCGAAGTCTTATTGCCACATTTGGCAACGAACTTCTTTCCCGTAAGCATAGGTATTATAAACTACATAAAGCACCCCGTCGGTTCAACTTGTAGAACAGTCCCTTTAACCATATAGTGTTGAAAGCCATTTCGAAATCGACTATTTTATTATTCCACTGAAAGTCGGAAACCATTTTTGTCTGGCTCTCTAGTAATACTCCGCCCTGAAACCAAACTGGTTGTGGGGAATGATGTTATTGTCCTCGACCCACTTCAACAGAGCTTTATTGAAAACTTTTTCAACGACCTTGCTGATATTCGAAAGCAAACTAATCGACCGAAGATCGGCAGGGTTCGTCCTATCTTTATCATTTTTCGGGAAATGTTGTCTCACAGCTATCTTCCAATGCGCCGGATAATGTGCATTATTCAGCGTATTGTTAAACAGCGTGGTAAAAATATCCTCCACAGGCAGGTGTCTTAATACGAAGTTTTTTATTCTTTAGTTAGTCGAAGATGCACAGAATATCATCCTTCGACACGAACAGGTGCGATGCATCTCATCCATTGGCGACAACTGCATTAGCATGGTTCCCATCATTGAATGCGGTGAAACCGTTATTCTCAGATCGACATTTCTCAAGTTCGGGGCGCAGATAAAAGTGACCTATCCGAGCCCTATCCTCAAATAGGTACCAATTGACATCATCTGCATTATATTTATGACGACACGTGAATTCTTTTGCCGTACTTCTGAAACTTATCATCCAATCATTTATGAGAGAGAATTTTAGCGTTGCTATTCTGTTCTTGTTCAACACTTTTGCCTATACGTTAAGCAAGTCAATTCTGGGCCAGCGAGGTACACAGTTACAAAACTGGGCAATCGCCAGATTGACGCCGATCAGTGCCTCCCGTAGTCATACAACACCCCCTACCTTACCAGTACCAGTTGGTAATTAATAACTGTAATAAATAACACAATTTTTTGTTTATATTGTTCGTCTACCGACCTGCAATTTATACTGCAAATTTCAAAAATGTTTTTTTCTATATATCGATTTTTGTCAGCTAGCCAAAGTGAACAACGGGTAGCAAACAAATTGCTACTCCTCTTCGTAGTTTAGCGGGGAGCGGACAGTCGAAAATAATCGTTTCGAAAGAAACTTATCGTTTCCAGAAATGGAACACAGAAATAAAAATTGGCGCCGTACAGTTTTGGGGAACTTCAAACAGAATCACCTGAACATTTTGAAGAAATCCCCAATTCGGCAAGCGAAGAAAGTTTAAAAATCCTCTAAAAATAGCACGCTATTTTCCCGGGACATTAATTGACAACTGAGGCATTATTAAAAATGGAATAATAATGCTTCAACAACACATTGAAGTTGTTTAAATTCACAGTTTAGAATATGGTTAACAGGAAGCATCATCTTGCCCAACAGTTGTTAAATTAGTTCAGACATTTAAGCTAATGGGACAAGTTAAGTAATTTATAGAACTGAAATCGTGCCAACTAAAACCAAAAATATTTTGGGTTTTGTATAAAAGGGTCAAAACAAGCATTTTTTACTATGGGAGGGGGGTCTATCTCGCCCCGTTTAGGAGGTAGAAAAAACCTACCAAAACCGTTATCAATTCTTGGCGCCCTAGTTATCGTACTCGTGCCATATTTGGTTCTGTAGATCGAAGTGTAGCCGAAATCCCAATTTTATCTATCGCACATTGTCGATCTGACTGTAAATTGCGCTATTGAACCATGATCAATGATTTCTTGTTGCCGAAATTTGTAGCTATGGATGTGGGTGTTCTTTACTTCCACCAAGATGGCGCTTGTTCCATTCAAATGTCCTTTCGTGAGAAAAGTTTCCTTGCTGAGTCATTTCTCGGAATAGTGATCAAAATTGGCGGCCGAAATCACGCGATTTAACAACGAGCTTCTTCATATTTAAGGGGCCTTGTGGAAAAGAAGGTTGATGGCAATTCTTCCCAGTCAATTGAAGCTCTTAAACATGCATGCCGTTATCGATGAAATAAATCCGAAAATGTGCGAACACCATGTTTGCCAAATTTCATCAAAAGAGTCTGCATGTTCAGACTTCAGAGGTCGTACAGTTCATTTGGCTGATATTGTTTTCCTTTTTTTCCTAAACGACGGTGCTATAAACTGGTCCGCCTGTAGGGGTGCACCGGTTTGACCTCAAAAAGAACCTATTGGAAGGATTTCCGATTTCAAATCATTTCGTCATTGAGGCAAATCAAATGCTGCTGTTGTTGCCTTTGTGTGATCCAAGAGCTGTTAGGCCTGCATCTTTCGGGATTATATAGGAACGCTGAATGGTATTGCCTTTTTGACGGGTTTCGAATGATCTTTCCTTTAAATATGACAACTGACCCGGTTGCGCTCTATTCTCTCGGGGCTAGCTTCCTTGACTTCTGCTTTTGGCCGTAAATGTCTCGTTATACACGGTTTCGATTTGCAATATTTTGAGTCAACGTATTTACCGTGTAAGTCAAGGTTCAATTGCCCCTAGGCGTTTCACGAACTTGATCGATATATTCATTTCACTATACCTAGATATTTTCGCGTAAGAAAAAACTTATGAGATGTGGAAACGAGGAAGGAATTTAATGTTTCTTAAGGTGTGTCCGCATCAAAGAAACATTTTTTAAACATTTCAGAAAAGTTTAAAAAACATTTCACAAATGAAGAAACATTTCTGAAATGTGTCCGAAATATTTAAAAAATGATTATTTTGGTCTGGACGATTCGCGATACATTTCTGAAATGTTTATGAAATGTTTCTGAAATGTTTTTTTTAAACAAATGGGAAACAACAACAAATAACAGTCTGCCAGCAAATCGTGGCAGTCAAGGCTTGTGACAGCGCGTTAAATATGTGATTTTCCACAATAATAGTCATAAGTGCAAGCACTTGATTATATCCCTAAGCAACAGAGTAGATCAGCTTAAACTTGAAAGTATTGGTCCAAGACGTTTTGCACGCAGCGAAGTCCTTGTCAAACGCGACTAAAGTCCATAATCAAACCCATTTTTCATTCATATATATAAATGTCTTTAAAAGGTCGGAGTGGATTCTGTTTTTTTCGGATTATTACGATACTCATTCCCCTCCAAAACTTCCACCCATCCTTCCATCTACAGGGACGTTTGATCCTCGCTAATTATGGCTCCATCGTCGGCAAAGAATAGGTCGCCGCAATCTTTGTCTCAAAATGGAGCTCATGAATTATTAAACTTATAAATCTTTCATTAGCGACTTGACAAATTCAAACTTTCAGTGTGAACGCACCCTTAAACCGATTACCGAACTGTCAATGTCAAAATATAATTGATGAAGTACACGAAGGAACAACATTTACAAATAATTAAAATTCACTTTCGAAATTCCGTGTCGGTGGCAACTTTAAGAGCGTTAACTCCAATTTTCGGCCGTAATTCTCGTCCCAGTAAACAAGCAATTCGTTGTCTAGTGAACACATTTGAGTCAGAATATTCGCTGTTTGATGTTACCGTGCTAGTGTGACTACGTTTTGCCCGAACTGTGGAGAACATTGCTGCCGTAGAGGCGTCCGTCGCAAACCTCAGTCAATTTCACGGCGTTTTCAAGAATTGGGCGTCTCCCAGACCACATTATGGCGAATTTTGAGTAACGACCTTGGTCAACAGCCTTACAAGATCAAGCTGACTCAAGAAATAAAGCCACTTGATCGTATGAAGCGACGTACGTTCTTGAATTGGGCTCTGGACATAATGGAAAAAAATGAAGAATTTCATCGCAAAATCATCTTTAGCGATAAAGCGCATTTTTGGTTAAACGGCTTCGTCAATAAGCAAAATATGCGTCACTGGACAGGTGAGAACCCTCATGTGCTTCCTGAAACAGCACTTCATCCACAAAACGTCTCCGTTTGGTGCGGTGTTCATATGCCGGCGGCGGCATTGGGCCGTTTGGTTTTGTCGATGAAAATTACCATCACATTACGGTAAATGGTATTCGCTACAGAGACATGTTGGAACGTTATTTCTTTAAGCAATTCCATGAATTGGATATCAGTGATATGTGGTTCCAACAAGACGGTGCCACAAGCCAAACAGCGGGTGCAACAATCGTGTTATTGAAGTCTCAGTTCGGTGAACATATTATCTCGACAAACAGACCCGTCTATTGGCAGCCGATATATATGCCAACAAGCCGGCGACGATAAAGGAGCCGAAAGCCAATATTGAACGAGAAATAGCGGCCGTATCGGTCAAAATGTGCCATCGAAAATTCGGTTCAAAGTATCGACCGCGACCACGTTCCCGTGGTGGACATATGAACGAAGTCAAATTCAATTCATAATGTTTTGATAGTAATTCAAGCCAATACATTTTTTTGAGATATCTCAAGTAGTTTGCATTTTATTTAAAGAAGAAGTTGTCAAGTCCTTACTGAAAGATCCGTAATTTCACAAAAAATTAAGAACTTAAACGTGAAATTGGCTAGAAAACTATTTTTTTTTTTTTTTTCGTAAGGAAAACTGTTTTCTATTCATCAGCTTTTCTCAGTTCACACTTGTCATGATACAAATCGTTCATGAGATGGGTTCGTTTCAATTTGTTTACTGCTCCACTTTTGACGTATTGCTATAACTAGGGCATAAGGTAAGGAACAAAAACACTAGTTCTGATTCCATATTATTCACCAGACCATACATTTCATATTCCTATGAAACATTTCTGACTGTCTTAAAGCCCGAATCAACTATCCGTGACGATTTTGATGAGTTTTTTTTCAAAGTGATCTTTATGTACCTTTTTTACTTTTCAAAGTAGGTACCTATTTTTTCCCGGCAGAATAATGATGGAAGCTGTCAATCAAATAAATGCCGTCCAATTCCTATTCCCCGTCTGATATACCATTTTTCTGAGGGATATCACCCTAATGAACTGGGTAAATCGATTTTTTTTTTTATATTTTTGGGACATGTTACTGATTAAGTTTCACCTGGATTCGAGAGAAATGAAATGTAGCTCAATATCTGGAAAACTTGTTTTCTATAACAGAAAAAAATAAATATTCTCCGTTCAGTGACGGAATCAACTTGGTTAATTTGTGTTAGTGCTGCATCTTCTTCTTCCTTCACGGCGAAGCTATGATCAGAATTAAAGGAGCCAGAACCCTCCCACTTTACTGGATTAAAATCTGTGTTTGATATCAAAAAAAAAAAAGCCACCTGATATCGGTGCGTACAGTGTGGGAAAAAACAATTAAATTGGTGATACAGGGCAACCGTATAATTACCATCCTTAGATTCCCCTAAAAGTATGCCAGCTTTTGCAATACATTATAACGTTATAATATTTCACTCTGAAACTATGCAGTGGATATATTCTGAACAGTGGATTTTTATTCTTCTGTAGCATAGGTATTATCTTTGTATATACAGTATTATGTAAATAGGTACTTATATAATATGTATGTATGGAATCCGTTCTAGGGATACGTAGGCCTAAACATCCGCTCTATAAGATAAGAAAATTACAGTCGTACGACAAACAAATAAAGGCTATTCATCAAACGTCGTTAAGCTGTCGTAAACGCCGTAAGTTTGCGAAGTGGTACATGCACTGTCAAATGGATTTTGCACATTTCACTTACACATTTTGAAAGATTTACGACTTTTCACGTCATTGCATGGATTCCCTTATAACGAATACCGTGATCTTTAATAATTTGCAAGTGGTAAGAACTTAATTCAAATTCAAAGCAAAAAATTCACTGCTTATTTGTTCAATACGTACCTATAGCTATTCATGATGATTGGAATGTAAATAGGTATTCATTGATATAAATGCATTTGTGTTGATCTGTCTCTTGAAAAGAGGTTGTATTGAAGGCACTGTTTGACTGTATAAGTTTCACAGAGTGTGTTATTGTTCTTCTACCCAAATAATGTATCTACCTACTTATGGGCTTGAACACGACATATGCCGATATCAAACAACTAATACCACTAACACTTACTACTTCAATGGGCGCAGATTGGCTACAAATCTGATTTCCTTTATTTATCAAATTGTATCGGTAAATATTGATTTGATAGTTTAAGATGAAAGTTTTTACGGCAAACGGGGTAATGTACCTTAACACATTTCCTTATACCTATTGCAGCTCAGTTTTGGATGTGGATTCTCATGCCGTGAATGGAACGTGTGGTTCATGTCCTCATAAAAATATCTTCGAAAAGTGAAATGAAAGTGAGCGTCGACCGTGACCGGCTCGCTATATTCATTGGAGAATCGCACGAGTTTCAAAGTTGTGCCGCTGCGAAATTGGCAAATCGGACTGGGTGTAACTTGATAGATTTGTTTTTCTTTTATTTGGATCGGTTCGAGCCTTAAGTTTCTAAGGGTTTTATAATTTTGACTCATGCATAGTTTGTACCTTAATATTGCTCGTAGACCTCTAAAAGTTACTATTTTGTTATCACCATCGAAAGATATCGTCGCTCCAAACACGAAGTGGCGTATCTGCATTTTTTCTCTTGGAATAGAATTTACTCAAAAATGGTAAATGTTTATGAAAAAAAACAATTTTAACACATTATAATAACCACTTGCTCGAAATAATGGTTAGGTTTTTTGAAAGTTTTCAATTGGAGCAAAAAAAAAACATAAGAAAACAAAATTTCGTACTATATTTTATTTTGGCTCTACTGTGAAGTTAAGTTTTGCACATACGCCACTTCGTGTTTGGAACGACGATATGTATGTCCATCTAGCCATATCCGTCCGTTGTCCATATTTAGGCCCTAAAGTTCGAGCTAGAAGAAATTTGGAGCATATACTTTCTAGGCATATACTCGAAATTCGAGCTAGAAAATTGAAATTTGGAATATCTACACTCTGGTCCACGTGTTTACGAACATGTAGTATCTCGATTTAACTTTACAAAAATTTGTAAATCCGTTGATAATATGGGAAAAACCAAATGCAATATGAAAGAAGGCTATATTATGTTTATGCTGTAGAACAAAAATTGGGATCAGGTATATAAATTCAATTTTTATGATGCTTTTCCCAATGAGGTCATAAAATGAGTCCTTTTTTTGTTCCACCTGTTTACGAACAGTAACTAAATCGACCTTATAGATAGATGCTTAAAAGGTAATAAAACAACACAATTTTTTTGGAATGAATTAATTTGGGTTTTATTGAGAATAAACAATAGTTTTTAATAATATTTTTAATATTTCCCGATCGTATTATCACTACAAGAAGCCTTCTATGAAGAGATTTATACAGTTCCTCCAAGTAATTAAGTGAAATTTAAGACCAGGCTTGTTTTGAACTTAACTTTATTATTTTAAATCTATCACATTTTTTATATTTTGTTACATTTGTTATGATATATAGTCTTACTTCTGAATAATGTTATATTATGATATATTAGAAAATACTCTAGTTGAAAGGAAAGAGATTAGAAAAACCTTTCATCAGAAAAAATAAATAAATAATAACAATAATAATAATAACACAATAATAGTATGTACCTAATAGATAATAATAAAAAATAAATAACATAAATACGAATACGAATATGTATAAGCAAGCAGATTCTTAAAACTAATATCACAGTAGGAAGGTTTTGAAATTTAATAAATAGATAGTATATAATAAATTAATAAATAAATAACAAATAATATGTACAAAAAAAATAAGTAGTAGTACAAAAAATAGGTAAACAATAAAAAAATGTAACAATATAGTATAAATAAATATTTAATAATTTAATATATAAATAACAAATAAAAGAAAGATAGTACAGAAATAAATAAGTTCTACAAAAAAAAAATAAACAATTATATAAATACACACAGACAATACGAAGAGCATAAAATAATAATAAGAATTAGGGTGCTACGTTTGCAACAAGGTTATTAATGAGCACGTTATCGGACATCTCACAACTAATTGTGTATCTAGCTGTAAGTATTTCTATTCTAGTAGAAACCAAATCGACATTGGCTATTTCGTGGAGTTTAAGTATTTTGGAAAATGCCAAGGCAGCTTAAGCATTAGTTTAAAAAGCTTATTGTGCGCTATTTGTAAATTTTTGATGGTCTCCAAACATTGCAGACTCACAGTTGGGAAGGTGTGGAAAATCACACGTATGCACATTAAACAACACGGGACCCAGGACGGATCCTTGGGGAACTCCTGAAGAAACTGGCCTTTCGGTTGAGCGAGTGTTATTTACACAGACCGTAAAGAAGCGTCCTTCTTCAAAACTTTTAATATTTTTTTAAATAATATACATAGGAAATTCACACAAGGTCATTTTATAAAGTAGTCCTGCCTTTTCGACATCGAAGAGCACTACTCCCGTAGATTTCTTGGTTGTAAATCATTTTTTGATGTGCTGAGATATTCTGTCGACTTGTTGCACAGTATTGTAATGAAACCAAAGCCAAACTGTTGCTGAGGCAATATACCTTTATCGCCAAGTACTTTGTCGATTTGATTTTTGACATTTTTTCGAAAAGTTTACTTATAGAACTAAATAAGCTAATGGGTCTGTAGCTCTTGAAGTTATTTGCGGGTTTACCCGGTTTTAAAATCCGCATAATCATAGCTTTCTTCCACGCATTTGGGAAGTATTGTAATTTTATACATGAATTAAATATGTAAAGTACAAAGTACACAGTTCTGGGTAGATTCTTGATATAGATATTCTGTATATTATCAATACCTGGGGATTTGTGAGCTTTAAGTTTCGAAATTAAAAGCTTTAGTTCCGGATAGGAAAATACAAATTATGCTCTATAACTTCTGGAGTTGGCACTAAACTAGATACAGCGCTTACTACCAAAGCTTGCGTAACTATATTCCCCATCCCGCTGAAGGTTGTGTGGTTTCTCAAAAAGGACAGGGAGAGAATATCAGCCTTCTCGGCGTTTGTGGTTGAGGAGATCTGGACATCAGCAAATGAAGGAATTAAATTAAACTTCTTTTTCATTATTTTTTCAATATTCGAAAACGGCTTACTCTGTTTTTCTTAGTTTTAGAGTTTAGCTTTCCACTTTATATTGCGAAACTTTTGTATTTCGGCTTTGATGATGTTGTTGAGGATAATAACGTTGTCAAAAAAACACGCATTCTACATCTTTTCCATTTTCTTCGATATAAGTTCCTCAACTTAATTAATCGCAGTATACTTATGGGAAGGGAAGTAGTGTTTTTAACAGTTCTTAGTTTTGTGCGTATGGGAATATTGATTGCATTTTCGATAGTGCTTTTAAACGTATTAATACTGTCGTCAACACGTTCGGAAGTAAGCCAGTCGATATTTACATCATGACCACTCAAACTGGAACTAATATGTCGTTTGTTTCTATCCCAATTTGCGTTTTTCAGGTCGAAGTAGTAGTTGTTTTCGCTGTGATGAGGCCTGTGAAGAATGCTGCAAAGTACTGGGAGATGATCTGAGGATAGATAGATCGTTTAAAGTTGTTGGTTGGCTAAATAATTGAGGAATAACCAGGCTTGCTTTATGTCTTCAATTATTTCTTCCGGTTGGAGTATTGCTTTCCTCCTTCGTAGACCTATTTTGAAAGCTATCCCCAGACGTTTTCCATGATGTTCAGGTCCGATGAATATGGCGGCCATGCCGGTGGGTCAACATTTTGACTCTGAATGTACTATAAAAGACTATGTCTTACTTGTACCTACTATCCTTTATGAATAAATTGAATTGAATTGAATTGAATCCAAGTTTTGGTTATTCTCGCGACAGCGCGTTGTCCTCTTGGAAAATGCATCGTTGTCCATCAAACAATTCGGAAAAATAAGGGAAAGCTCTTTCCAGTATAGATTCGTAAGTGATTGCGTTCATTCTTGAGCTTTAAGGTTTGCAGTTCCATAGGAGCTTACTGCTCCCCATACCATTACTCCACCTCCCTTGCTGTGTATTCTATCCAAGGTTATTTTATTCTTCCTTAAATCATGGGAATAATAAATACATCAGGTCCAACCAAATTAAACTTTTTTTCATCTGAAAAGTCAACGGTATCCCACTCTTGACTCCACCTGATGTGACTTATTGCAAAAGCAAGTCGCTGCCTTTTGCGTGCTGCATGCAATGGTGGTTTCTTTTTAATTTTTTGTATGTCTAATATGGTTGGACTGCTGTATCACGCGATAAACAGTTGATCTACTTGCTTCAACTCCAGTTTCTGCCTTGACTTTACCTAAGGAATGTCTTGAACTTGAAGCAGATATCAGTATCGCCCGTAGATCCTGACATATTGCTCTGATTACTCCTCTTTACCAGTTTCTTCCATAGTTCTCAGGGTCCTTAAGGTAGTTGGTCATCTTCCAATCTTACCGGCTATAAAACGGATAGATTTGCCTTGTTCCTTGTAAGCTTGAATTTGTCCTATATGAATTTCTTTTAGCTATAGTTGTTCTATGAAATTATGTTTTGAACTAAGGTCCCTGGTATTCTTAATGCCTTTATATGTGATATAAAATATGATTACAGGTAGATTTAGATACTATTCGTAAACATATCCAACGAATAAAGGACTAATTTTGTGACCTCATTGGGAAAAGCATCATAAAAATTGAATTTATCTATCTATTCCCAACTTTTGTTCTACAACATAAACATACTATAGCCTTCTTTCATATTGCATTTGGTTTTTCCTATATTATCAAAGGATTTTAAAAATTTCGTAAAGTTAAATCAAGGTACATACTACCTGTTCGAAAACACGTGGAACGGAGTGTATATAAAGGGTCAGTGAAATTTACCCAATCCTGCGATATGGTCTTAGCGAGCACAATTATTTTGCGGACAACTTTAGCAATTCGAAAATATTCATGATCCTCCAAGCAAGGGGCGAACTGCGTCTGCTAAATTTTGTTCCACATCGTGACCAAACTGCTTTTTGTGTTATACAAACGAAATGGATAATATCGCGCATTTTATCGGCAGATGTCCTGTTCTAGCGGATATAAGGCGAAAAATATGACAGCACACCGGTACCGCAACAAATCGCCCAAAGCCGGACAAATTGGAAAATGTCGAATCGCCCAAAAAAATGGTTGGGTGATATGTCATTATTAATGACAATGTAATGTTGACATGAAGGCAAAAGAGCCAACAAAAATTTTGGCGATTTTGTGTTTCGGCTATGTTTTGTTTTTCCTTCTTTGCCAGTGGCACCTAGCCCTACTTCGCACCTGCTTCCAAATCAAACGCGTCCCCAAGCAGGAAAGGTATATGGGGCCATAATACCCCCGTTCACATTGCATGATGAATTTTGACAAAACGCCCACATTTTCTTGGGTGTTTTTACATTTTTGAAGTTTTGGGGGATCTGACGTAAAGTCGATTTTGTTTTGGGTGTTTTGTCACGGAACTTCTAACACTACTATACAAAAAAGACTCGCAAAAACAGTTTCAGTTTATAAAAATAGCACTAAACTATAGAGAACAAAATTATTAGAGAAAAATTTTAAATACAAAGGACAAACTCAATTTCTTTAATAAGAAACCGAAAACATTTTGTTTGTGGTATGTTCTAGCATAGGCTATACCTTCTGGCGATTCCTTACTTGATTATAAGAACTCTATGAATAACTGTAAATTATATTGATTTGTATAAATTAATAAATCAATCAATCTATTTGTCTTATTGATTATTGTTTGGTCGACCTTTATCGACGTGTAAAACTCAACTGGATGTTAAAATTATCTAGACCTGATTGTCTCCTTTTACGACCAGCGCTGTTTTTTTTGTGTGCCGCAGGGATATTCTTAGCCCGTCCCAATATAACCGGATGCCGAAAACGCTACACGGGGATACTGCATACTCATTAATTGCTGAAATAAATTCAGATTCATATTCAATGTCATTAGTATGATGTCATGATGCATGGTAACCCTGTAAAAGAGAACAGTCAACCAAAAACGAAGAGAAGAAATAAAATAAAAAAAATCCCTCCTTTTTGCAAAATGAATTTTTATTCGAAATTCGAATTTGTAGTTTGCTGCATGCTGCTTTCGATTTCGATGAAAAGAGTGGTTCGCTCATTCGCTACAAAATCGTTGTCGAGAGCGGTTGTGTTGCAAAGAAAATCTGCATCGTCTTTGAAGTTTGAACTCGGGGTTTGTTTTTGTTTATTTATTTAATTTGTTGTTTTGTACATTTTTTGTTGCGCCGCTGTGTGAAGAAAAAACTGTACTTTTAATAGGTGCTCTCGGTTCATTGCTGTGCACATGTGAATTTTGTTTTACGTTACCATACATAACATGTATAGCATGTGTGCGTGATTTTCTTTGTTCCGCGATTACAGTGCCGACAAGAGGAGTGACAAAGGAAGCTGTTCGCTTCGAGTTTTCCCAATGAAAGTAAAATTGCCTTGAATATTTTTTAAAACATTTGTGCAAATCGCGTGTCTTGTGTAGGTACTTTTCCAGCAAACTGCTCAACGAAGTTTTTGGTGTTATTCCGGTTTTCACGTATCTTTCTTTGTTGTTTTGTGGTGTCAAATTTATTCAGTGTGCAAATGCCAAAGGTGGCTTGGTTGTGTGTGTGAGGGTGTCGCAAAAACATCTGCAACTGCATCTGCATCTCCATAGGAGACATTTGAGACTATGAATATCTACAACAAGGATATTGCTATATGCTTAACGTGTGTAAGTTCATAATTGTTTAGGGGACAGATAGCCGGCGACATCGTCTGCATTGGCTTCTTTTGATGTAAACGAAAATATCAGTATCTGAACGCTATACAGCAACAGTGTCCAGAACCAGGTCATCCAACCGCTGCGATTTATTTCCTATTGTCTTTGGTTTGGTTATTTTTGGATTTTGGAAGATTCGTAGTGCAAAGTTTGTCTGTGAATTAGAATATTGGGGTTATTTTTTTTTTCTTTCATCATTTTCGATAAGGAAATGGGTGAACCCCAGTTTGTAGACTGTGTCAAATATGTTGACGTGCTTTTTAGTTGCCCATGGTGATTTAATTTGAACTTAACTGCCCCCAAACTGATAAGAGTGTTGTGTTTTTCCCAAACATAGCTTGGTGGAGTCAGAAAGAGATTCGAAGGTTGTATTAGCTAAGCACAAATTCAAGATAATAGTTAGGTAGTTGCCTTTTCGATTATTTATTTGGGTTTTGACCAGGAGCAGTTTTAGTTTCAATTTTTTCAGATGTTCAGTTTAATACTCGTCTAACCGTTTCAACGTTTGCAGATTTTATCGGATTTGTGATGCAGAGCAGTGAGATTATGAGGCTTCTTTAATATTCCGTTTATCTTCAGTAGATGTAGTCGCTTTTTTGGTCCACCCCTCATGCTTCTGCCATAGTCCGACTTATTTTAAAGTAAGTTGCAAACCACGGACTTGCTTCTCCTTTTTTCGGCAATAACTCTATAGGAGATTACACCCTTTATAGAAAAGTATTTGCCTTCTTTCTTTTGCTGTCAAAACTTAACCTCGACCCATTTGTTTAAAAAAAAGTGGTCTGGGTGCGACCCGCAAGGTCCACAGTGGGAAGAAATAAAAAAACAATATTTATCTTTTAATTATTTATTATTATTTTTTTTTTTTATTATTATGATTATGGTTATTATTATTCGTAATAAAAGTTCTGGTAGAAGACGGCACCCGCCCTGCTCCGTCGTCCTCTTCCATCTCCTCTGCCTCTTCCACCTCCTCTTCCTCTTACTCTTTTTCCTCCTCTTCCAGTCTTTCTTACCCAGCCAACACCTCCGCCCCTGGGTAGGTACATCTTTTTTTAGAGGTGGCCCTGCTTCCGGGGCCTCTTTTTTATCACTTTTAGGGGTGTGGTGGCTACCACAATTTCTTCCCCTAGCTGTAATAATAATAATCACAATAATAATAATAAATAGACAGTACAACCTAGCTGGTCCGGACACATTAAGTTTCAGGTGTGTCCGCAATAGCGAGAAGTCCGGATTATAGAGAAAAAATAAAATGAAGTGGACAACCGACAACTTTTCCAACACCTTGTATTGCAAATAGAAATTTATATGTATGCACGATGTAGGTACGCATTTCGAAAATCTTTAAAGAGCAGGAAAGAAAGTGTTTATTTTTGGCTGAAACGCTTTTTCTAAAAACATCTTTTCGGCTTTTTCGCGTAACCTCTTTGGTAAAAGGATATCCATTTGAGATACCTACATTGTTTTGTTCTGCCCACTGAATGCTCCTGGAAAACAATTTCCTTGCTTCATTGTTTGAAATTTTCTCAACTTCGTTGGGTATATTGTCATCTTCTACACTGTCTTATTCGTCATCTTCATCAACATTTTGTTTTATTTGTAAAGCTGACTGAATAATATCTTTATCAGAAAAGTCATAGACCAGTTCATTTTCACCAGTTGCGTTTTTATTAATTTCATCTGTAGATGTGCTACCATTTGGATCAATGATTCTAATTATGTCATGCATTCTGTTTAAATTAGCAAGCGAAGAATCAGAGTCAATTTGTTGCCGTAGCTGTGCAAGTGGTAAAAGGTCTTCATTATCCCATTGGGATGCCAGTTCTGGCCATAACATTGACCAACTCTTTTTAATATTTTTCTCTTTAATACCTCTCCAAGCCAAATCCAAAAAGTAAACCCCATCTCGCAAATTTAATTTTTTTACGACTCCTGCAATGTTTTCATCGGGTTGGGGTCGAAATTCTGCCGAGGTCAAAATTCTGTTTTCAAAATTCTGTTTTACAAAATTCTGCTTTCAAAATTCTGCTTTACAAAATTCTGCAAATAATAAAAAAAAGGATTGGAAAATGTTTAAAAGCGCGCGCTTTTAAACATTTTCCAATCCTTTTTTTATTATTTGCAGAATTTTGTAAAACATTCTACCTACCTACTCACTTGTTATAGAAGAAGAGGTGAAAGTAGTTTTTTATTGGTTTTAAGATTGCTCTCTTGGTTTCTATATTGCTATTAGTTGTCTGTTAATTGTTAACAACAACAACAAATTCATTGAATTTGATGTACAGGTCAAACGATAAAAACTAATTACCCACCTGTGTACCTTCTTTATATGAAATATATTGTAATTTGTTGTAACAGTTGAAAAATATTTGTTTGCCTAAAATTCGTAGATTGGAAAAAAGCAGAATTAGCAGAATGTATTTGTTTAAAATATTGCCTGTCAGAATTTTGAAAAGCAGAACAGAAAAAAAGCAGAATTTTTGTGTTAAAAGTCAGAATTTTGCAAAGCAGAATTTCGACCCGCTCCCGTTTTCATCATCTTCTAGTAGAATGTGTGTCAACAGCTGCTTTCTATATGCTACCTTTATATTCTCTTTCTTAGGCGGTGAAAATAAGACTGAAATTTGGATCAAAGTTTTTTTCGTCCTCTCCTCCAAAACGAAAAGTGATTTCAATGGCTTGCTTGTTAATCTCTGGCAAAAACCTTTTCACACTTGGAATAAAATTATTCTTGAACCAATCAGAAAAAATCATTGTGGTCATCCATCCATTTTTTTTAGCTTTATATGCTACTGGAAGAGTAACGTTCTTAAAGGCCCTCGGATTAACTCATTTCCCGATTTAATGATTACTAAGAGGGGTAAGTTATGAGTTCCTGCAGCGTTAGAACATGGCATAAAAGTAACGCGGTTATTGGATATTTTTGCCAGAAGCAGATTTTTCATTGGCATGAACCCATGTCGTTTCCGGAAGAACCCTCCAAAAGGCAGCTGACTCACCAGCATTATAAACCTCTTCTTCACTTAAATTCATTTCTTGAATCACTTTTAAAATTTTTTCTTGAAAAGGCTTAACAGCGGCAACGTCGCTGGATACTTTTTCGCCACAAATCTTAAGACATCGAATTCCATGCCGCAATTTAAATTTTTCCAACCAACCAGAACTTGCTGCAAAATCTTCTTTTCCTGTCATCTCCTTGTAAAAAAATTTGGCTTTGGTTTGAATCATATCTGTTGAAATTGGCACATGATGATTCCTTTGTTGGATAAACCATGTCACTTATCATATTATGTCACATCAAAGCTTCCTCCATCGCTGGATGTTCACCTTGTCTCATCATCTCTCACTTCCCTGCTCCCTGGATATTGTAAAATATCCTTGAAATGTGGGTAAATACGAGTATTCTTAGAACTTAAATTTTCAGCTTACCTGATCCCTTAAATGTGTTAGATACAAATTTCCTAATTTTCTTCTTATTTTCTTTTATGTTGAAAACGGTTGACGTCGAGACTTTAGAAATGTCAGCCACTTGCCTAACTGATTTGCCAGTTTCAATATTATCCAATATTTTACATTTCTCAGAAAGTGTCAAAGTTACGTGCTTCCTTTTCTTTGTAGAAGCCTATAAATATTGAAAGGTGCTAGGTATTATCTTGACAATAATTTCAGTGAGAGATTCGGTGCCGTGACATAACCCCAAGCGTCATAAGCCCAAATCTCGAAATTTGGCCTTATGTCGCTTTTTGAAAGTGACATAAGGCCAAATTCCAGCATTTGGTATTACTCGTATGTCACTTTCACAAAGCGTCATAAGGCCAAATCCGGAAAGTGACATAAAGCCAAATTTTCGAAACCGTACCTCGCACCTACTCCAAATCAAACAGTGACCCCAAGCAGGGGGGTTGCAGGGGGGCAGCATATACGGATTACACTGTTTATGGAATCTACTAGCGATTTCGTAACTAATCCCATAAACAGTGCTTGGGGTCACTGTTTGATTTGGGGTAGGTGCGAGGGCAAATTGTTGAAAACAGCACCAAGCGCAAGTGTCATAAAGCCAAATTGGCCTTATGACGCTTTTCCAATGTGTCATAATACCAAATGCTAAAACTTGGCCTTATGTCACTTTCACAATGCGACATAAGGTCAAATTTCAAAATTTGGGCTTATGACGCTTGGGGTTATGTCACGGCACCGAGAGATTCAAGCCTGAGCCACAAAAAATACGTCTTGTCCTTAAAATAACTTTAAAATAATAAAAACTTAACGCAATTGAAAAGGCTCACAATGAAATACATACAACAGAGTATGAGAAATCAACAAACACATACGTTATCTTGCAAATCGCAACGGCACAATTTATAGACTCAAGAGCCGGCTGCAAGCGACAGAACTATAGTAGAGGGATTCCCATAATTGTATGAACATTTATGGAATACCCCTACTAATACACCGAAGAGAGTCAAAATATGTACGCATTTTAATACTCTGTCCGGACTGTAGAGGTAACATTTTGAAAGTGTCCGAAATGTAGAGGTGTCCGGACTACTGCAGTGTCCGGGCTAGCGAGTGTCCGGACCAACGAGGTTGTACTGTAGTACAAATCATCAATTTCAATATTCAGCTAGTTTACCTTTATTTTTTAGTTATTTATTTACTAACAAAAAACGGCTGAAACCTTGCCGGAAACCTAAATCAGTTTTGAGTTACGTAATTACGCACATACGTACGTATACACACAGACAGACATCTCTATAAAAACGTTGGATTTTGATTCTGGTGACCTTGAAACGTGGAGATATGTCAAAATCCGCGATTCACAAAATCGGCCCCATTACAAGAACTTCCATTGGGAAGTTAACAAAATACATTGTACCCTTACCATTAGTATTTTGATCTAAACTGAAGCAATTGCCAATGTCCCTATTCAAGTGCTTGAATTGAAGAAAACGTCTCACTTTTGTGCAAGGTCAAAGCTAAACTTTAATAAAACCCAACAGTTAATTTGTTGGAATTTCATTCTATTCTAAACAAAAGTACAAAGCAAATACCGATAGGTAGTTATGAGGAAGGGAAGAACGACATGAAATGATTGGAAAATCTTGTCTCTATTCAAGTGCATGGGAGTGTATGTATATCGAAGGAATACAATCATGGGATCCTGCCCGATGGAAGCTCCGATCCCGGGATTTTCGGGATTACAAGCCGGTTTTATTTGATGCCTAATATGGAAAGAAAATAATTTGAAATATTTATTTCATTAAATCGAAATTGTCGCCTATTCATTCATTCAGCTGAGAGATTCTGATTATGACTTACTACTTACTTAATGGGCTCCCGATCCCGACCCGTGAAGAGTCTCTGCCTGAGAATTGATTTTGACTTAGCAGTTAAAATAATCGACATCCTATCACCATGAAACTTTCTGTTGAAGCAATCTGAGGACGAGATTCTAATCTATGTACCTACAGCTGATGCAGCATTCATATTTCGTTTTGATCGATTGGAGAAAAGAAACACAATACCTATTTGCCAGAAAAATTACGGAATCTTTGTCAAACACTGATTTTACCGGTTTATTCCACTATCTCCAAAATCCTTCATCAGAATGTTCATATAAAGATGATGTTTTCCAAGCTCCAAACCAAGCGTCAATAAGAAAAAAAAAATTAAATCGCTCATTCAAAGATTAACTAACCAAAATGCAAATATTACTGAAACTAACACAGATAATGAAGAAGAATGTAGTCCTGTTTTGTTGACACAAGATCAACCCACAGAACTTACAATAAAGCAGCAACTACGAGTACAACAAGAAATTTAGGAAATCATGCAAAACCAGTTACCTGAAACAAAATTGAATTTATTAGGGTGTATAAAAAAGGAAATGGTTCTTTTTGAGAATGGAGGTAACCGAGGACATCATCTAGATCTCGCCTACAAATATTTACTGTCCATACCACCGACAAGTGCAAAAGCGGAGAATGTGTTTTCGGCATCCGGTTATATTGCACACAGGTTCCGGAGCAGGCTCGGAAATGAAACTATGGAAGCGTTGGTACGCCTGACATCATGTTACCACAAGTCTAAGATCTAAGACATTAGATGTTATCACTTTGTATGTACCTTATGTACCTTGGCGAATTTGAATTTTTTTGGTTTTTATTGAATTACTTTTTTATTAATAATAATGGATTGTTTTTTTTTTTATTATAATTCGCTTACGCTAAAGGGACTTTGTTGTTTCTGTATATGTACCCTTATAGTGTTAAACACAGCGCATGCATGTTATGTTGAACGTAAGCTGCACCTAGCAATGTAGTATTGTATTGCATGATTTTAGGTGCTACTTACTATTCGAAAGAATAGGAGGATAGGAAAGAAGTTGTTGGTGCTTAGTGTTTTTCTCATTCTGGGAAACACATTTAATCCTTGTTTTTTAACTTATTCAAGGAAAATAAAATTTAATTGAACTGAATAATACCTAAACACTAGTTTTTTAAGGCACTTGTTTTCCTATGGCAGTTTTTTCTTAAATGTGAGGATATGAAGCTAATCTGACAGATCAAAATGGCGTTTTTTGTATGCAACACTACCCATAAAAACTACTTCGTTCAATCCGGGGATATCCCTGAATGCCGTGATGGAAATTTGCTTCGGGGTTATATTCCCTAATACCGACTCTGACCCCACTTGTACTAACTTTGTGTATTTCTCGCATGTAGGGTCACAGCAAAAGGAATTTTCTTTTCACGATATCTACATTCGCGTCCATGTCAATTTCCTGAAATTTCATTAACAAAATTTTCGAAGTCTAGTTTTTTTTTATCTCTGTGTTTATAGTCGTCACACGTTATGTGTATTCCAAATCTCAGGATATAACGCATACCCCTGTATGTGTCTATTATTCATCGCCAAAACTCGCAATCACGATCTAACGATCCTTCACATGCACATGCACTGCTGAATAATGAAAAGGAACTGAAGCAAAATTAAAAAAAAAACAAATCAATATGTGCTACAGGGATGGAATATTACGTTTCTGAATTGTATTTAAAACTGTTATAACTTTTCCCTCATTTTGCACATTTGTTTGGTATACACAAATGTGTATACCAAAATTTCCATCTGGAAATGAGGACTGGAGTAATGGGTTCAGAGCGGAGGGTTATACAAACTTGAATACAGTCAACGCTTTGTGTAAAACTTAACAAAAAAATAGATTTTTATTTGATTTTTTTCTTCTTCTTTATACCCTATTATAATAGTATATTAATTTTGACGCATAGTTTGTAACATACCTTAATATTGCCCGTAGACCCCTAAAAGTTACTATATTTATGATCAGCATCGATAGTAATGTCGATCTAGCCATGTCCGTCCGTCCGTCTGTCGGCAAAAATTAGGCTGGGCCTAGAGAGCTCAAATTTTAACAATACTCTTTAGGGTCCCGAAATAATCAAGTTTACGAATTTTTGAAATCCGCCCTTAGACACGCCCACAAATTCAAAAAAAAACAAATTTTTCGAAAAAATCGAATTTTGAGCTAGAAAGCTGAAATTTTTTATATATGATCTATGACTCCTAAAACTGCTCGAGATATACAATTTTCAAAATCCGCCTACTGACACGCCCACAATTTAAAATCAACTTATTTTGAAAATCCAAAGTTTGAGCTAGGGAGCTTAAATTTATATTATATAGTCTCTAGGAGCCCTTTATGCTCATGTGTTAATTTTTTTTAAATCCGCTTACTGACACGCCCACAATCAAATAAAACAATTTTATTAAAAAACCAAAGTTTGAGCTAGGGAGCGTTTTTTTTTTACAAAAGCTTCTCTTTTTTTTTTTTGATAAAATCCTTTAAATGTTATATAACAAAATATGTAGAGCGTTCTTAACAATTCAACCATAATTAGACTTTTGTCACGCTCACTTATGAGGGATAGGAATAAGAATAGGGTATCCAACAGTTCGCCAAGCGGACTGTAGCCCGTCCCTATGTTTTTTTTGTCGAAAAATACAGATTGCAAAAGAATTTAATAGATGCAGATGGATAAATTGTATCGAATAAAGGCAAATTGTTTAACCAACGACCATACCACGTCGAGTTAATCGGTTCTCGTCAGATCACCGTAATTAAACGACGTTGGGCGCGGTTAGTACGTAGATGGGGGACCGTTCGAGAACAGCCGCGTGTCGTTGGCCAGTCCATCTACAGAGTTGAGGTAGATAATACATACGTGGTGTCACAATGGACCTAAATTGGTCTAAGTGTGTCGGCTTCTGCCGACAGCCACATAAACCTAACCTAACCTAAGGCAAATTGTACTTTTGTACTTGAACAAATTGATTTGTATTGAATACAATCGTATCGACTTTTCCATCCCTGATGTGCGAACCCTCCCACAAACACAACACTACTTATGGTGTCCACACCGGATCGACAAATTGAAACAATTTAATTTCTGCACGGTGTGTGACCCGAAAATTGGTGCTTACCGCAGCCCACACACGTGAAACAGTCTGCAGACACCGACACATTAGTATTCGCACATCTTCGCTGTGTATGAAGTACTTAGCACAGGGCCAGATATGGAAAAACAAACTTTTTTTTAATTTTTTTTTGTTTAAAGGAGATCCAAATCCCAGAGCACTCAGACTCGATTCTACCAGCCAGAAATCCCCTTTTTGGTGTATAGGTTAGAGAAAACATGGTGTCAGTCGTTTCTCTACATTAATGGGTGTCGTAAGCTGTTGTCCCCCGTGGGGATTGAACCCGCACCACACGTGTAACAAGCCAACACACTAACCTCTACACCGTCGCCATCCTAACAAACTTAATCAGGACACCAGATCACGCAGCAGTACTAAAAGCAAACGAATGAAACGTATGTTTAATGCTTTATATGTAAAGGGTGTTCAAGTTTGAGGTATCATTTTAAATTTTGAATGAAAGACAAATTCTGTGAAATCTGTATTTATTTTTATTGGAAATTAATGTACATTGGTTCCGGTTAATAATGAAAACGAATGTCGTCCACTGACCTCCTCTTCGAATCACTTTCGCATAATGATGGCTCAATTAACTAATATTTGCTCGATGATGTTGTCTTTGAGCTGTTGAACAGTTTGAGGATTACGGCATAAACTTTTCGGGTAGAGTACGATAACTCAGGCGACAAAGTTTAACGACAGATAGAACTGTTATTTACAAGCATTCTTTACTATGGGAGGGGAGGGTCTATCTCGCCCCATTTGGGCGGGAGGGGCGATTTTCTAAAAAAAAAAAAGCACATCAAATGGACAAAAATATATTTAAAAACAACGGTAATACTTACAATTAGGTATTGCACTTATTTTTAAAGATAAAAGTCGGTTCTATCATCTTGTTTTTAAATCAAGTGATTTCCATGAATACTTTTTAAAAAAAACTAATTTCAAACTCAAAGTTTCTTTAAATCCAGATTCCCTAAATGCAAAAAAAACTGCATACACCCAACCTTTTACTTAATAACCTACATAACCTCATTCTTTATACGCCGTACCGTAATGCTTGCAATATAGGTAACGCCAAATAACTTACTGTTTTCTACTTATTAGAAGGATATCAGTTAAAGATGTCCTTTCCGAGGACTACAAAAAAAATCGAACACCAACCTTCGGCTGGTCCAACAAGTTCGTATATTCAAAGAAAGACTATTTTACCACGTTATAATAAATTGTATATTTGCGACTATATTCATTCACATCCGAATTAACATTAAATACCTCATCCAAAAAGCTATCGCAGGTAGCCTCGCCTTGCACTGTCCAATCTGCTGAGTCGCCAGGTTCATTCGTTGCGCGTGCATCCGCTCGTATCGGGTATCCAGTCATTGCCATTGGATCTACTGCATATCGTGGGAAACTGCTGATGCAGCTATTATGGTTGTCGTGTGGATTGGACATGCGCGTGTTGTATCGTGTTAACTCCTCCCTCTTCGAAAATCTACGTCCCGTAGATCTGGTAAGTTATGCAAGGTCAGTGGCCGGGTGTTGGTTGCCAACCGGAAGCGGTCCTTGTAGGTGAAGGTCTAGTCTTGGGATCTTTGACCCAGCATTGAAACTTCGTAATGCCCACCAGGCAAGGATTAGAATCAGGAGGAATAAAGTCGAGTCTGTAATTAAAGAAATGTTCGCTTTATGGGTTAAATTACCTAGCCATTCGATATTTTTGACGCTCAGGCTATGCACATATCCCAGATCAATCGTATGTCCTTTGGTGGTGATATTCGACATCGCTGGAGGGAGAGCTTGAAGATGGCTCAATATAGAGCTTGTAAACGTCCTGTCTTTGACCTGGATTGTTTCGTTGCTCAGCTGGATGATGTAAGTACCTGATAAAGACCTTGAAATATTATTAGAGAGTAAAGTGCCATTGAAGTTCGTCAGGTAGATTGTGTCATCTTTAACGAGTTCGATGACCTCGTTGCTGTTTGAATGAAAGGTACATCCCGCCTCTCCACCTTTTAGGAGCCTAGATACGCAGTCGTCTTCTGGGATTCTCCTTAGTGCCTCTTCTCTGCACACCGTCGAGTTACCTATGGATAAGCACTTGCCAACTAAGCCGTACGTTTCCTTATGGTTAATAAGCATCCTGTCAAATTCTAAGTTGACTTGTTTCCCCTCAATAATCGATGACCTAGTCAGCAACACATTGTAGTCTTCGTTTCTTACCTTGGGGATTGAAAGAACGTATAACAAGATTGAATTATTGGTGTAGATCGATGGTGTTCCGTGCTCTATGGCTTCGACTTCATTCTCGTAAGGTAGAGTTTCGAGTTCGCTAATTATTCTACTTATTTCTTCTCCATCTAGAATGTTCGTATTGACCATTCCATTTTTTGCCATTTGGCAAGCTCGTACAATTTCGTTTATTTCTTCTTTCAGGATCAAAACCTCGTTTAATAAGCCCTGTTCGTAATGGCCCTCGATTTTGTCTCTAATCCCCATGTTGACCCGATCGATCACCTGGTTGATTTTCTGGGTGAAGTTATCCATGCTTCTGAATAGTTCATCGTTAATTTTATATTGGTGGTTGTTTCTCTCTATTATATTTTCCTGACTTCGAAGAATGTTGTTCCAGTCGGTTGCATCAGGGTTACCTGCTACCCATTTCCAGGCGGAGCCAATCCAATCGATGGACCTTGCCTTCCTAGGGGATCTGGCTTTCAGTAGGTCGATGCGCTCCTTTGACTTCCGCAGATGAAGTTGAATGATCGATTTGTTCTCCCCTCCAGCGGAGAGGTTCGCCGTTGCATCTGTAATTAGGTTCAGCACGTTCTCGAATTTCTCCAGATCGATGACGTGAACGAGCTTGAAATACCCGTCGATTATCCACGCCTTTCCATCCTTTATGGAGACTATTGGTGCCTTGTAGTCGTAGATTTGAAAACTCTGGACGGTCAATGCAAGCAAGCAAATCCTTATGCTATGGATGTAAAGGTTAATTAGTTACAATAATTACGAAATCATATTCAACACGTAATGTTTTTCCGTCATACTTGTGTATGAATTAATTTTATTTGACTTAAGCCTATGTTATAAGAATGAATAAATTGTATCTAATGTCTACGTTTATATTTTTTTCTTTATCATACGTTTGTATGGTATATCATCATACATGTGTATGGCATTTCATCATGCATGTGCATGGTACATCATCATACATGTGTATGGTATATTTTCATACATTACGTATGGTATCAGTTTTTTAAATCTTTAATGGGGTGGAAGTTACAATGATAAAATTAAAAATGTATGTTAACTCTTCCCTTCCCCCTTTTTTCTTTTTTTTTTTTTTTTTTATTCCGCATTTTTTATATGACTTTTGTGGACTTTCCGTCCGGTGGAAGTGACAACGGACACTTTGTTGTTCCTTGCCACAATTTCCTTGCGGTATAAAGGTTTATTTTTTCCTTGTACTTTTTTATAAGCAGTATATATAATATCGCCTTTTTTATATTTTTTGGGAGATAGCTTTTTGGTGGTACGCCACCTATTGTTTGACTTCTGTTTTTTCTCAATTTCTCCCCTTAATTCGTGATTTACCTTAGCACGAAAGTTAACCAAGTTTTGAAAATTGATTCTCGCGGTTCTATTAAAAAATACATCGGATGGTTTCCTCTTGGTGACCGAGTGCACGGTGTTATTGTACCTATCCACAGCAATGTGAATTACCTCCTTCGTTCTCAGACCCTTATACTCTGCTTTCAGACATCGGAAAATTTCCAAGATCGTGGAGTGTAGTCGTTCCACTTGCCCATTCACTTCACTGCGGTTAACTGGTGTTTGATATAGTTTAATACCTAGCATACGAATGAAGTTGAGTATGATTGGGCTGAGAAAGCTTCGTTCGTTATCAGTTACTAATACCCTGGGAACCGTAAAATAATGTAAAATTTTCGTAATCTTGTCTCGTAGGTATAGCGAAGATTTGTTCTTAATGTGGAAGAGCTTGGCGAATTTTGAAAATTTGTCTATGCAGCTGATGAACTTCTCGTTCTGAATTTCTACAATATCCATATGAAGTATTTCGCATGGATATGATGGTATGGGAGTTGGCTGCAGCTCGGGGTTATTGGGGTGTCTATCGTATTTGTTCGCCAAGCAGACTTCACATGTCCTAGTATACTTTGTAATTAAACTGTTCATCCTAGGGAAGTAATATCGTTCTAGAAGTTGAAGCTTGTTTTCCCTAGCGTTTCTATGTGCCCTTCTATGCTCCTTGCTAATCAGTTGCCATACCCTTTCCTCTTTCTTGACGTCCTCCACTATTCTCTGGGTAATACGGATTTTATAGTTAACGAAATTATTTAGATAGACTCTCTGCAACATGGCTATGTGCGCTTCTGGTATTCTGATGCCGTTGACCAAGTTCGGCCTTAGCTTTGCCTTAAGTATTCGTGTCAACTTGGGTTCATCTAAATTTGGTTCGGCGACGTAATGTCGAGAGTAGCCGGGATGGGGCTCCTCATATATGTCAAGGCCCTTATCTGCCCTTACAATTATTTGGTTTCGGAAGACATTGAGAGGCGCTTCGACGTGTGGGATTAGATCCGAACCGTCTTGTTCCGCACTGTGCATGGTTTCGCTGGCTGAGTCCGTTGAACCTTCCGATTCCATGGCTGATTCCGTTGAGGACTGCGACTTCGCGCCGTCTGCGACAGCTCCCACGAGTGAGTTATTTTCGCTGGCCGTATCGGTCGCAGAGCCATGCTCCACATTGTTTGAACTTGGTGCTGTCACAGGTCTAGCTGTGTCAGACAAGTGATTTACATGTGTTTTGAGTCTCGAGAGAGCGTCTGCCACGAGATTCGATTTACCTGGTTTGTAAACCAACTCGCAGTTGTACTCCTCGATGCGCGCCTTCCAGCGCTTCAGCTTCGCGTTGTAATTGCGGTTTCCTAGGGCGTACGTCAAGGGTTGATGGTCGGTGTAGATTTTGATTCTTTTCGCACCGTAAAGGTACGACCGTAAATTGTCAAGGGCCCAGACAATTGCCAGCATCTCCTTCTCATTCGTGGCATAGTTCTCCTCGGTTTGGCTTAGAGAACGAGATATATAGGAGATTGGCCTGTCGTTACCAGGTTCACCCTGGGATAAAACTGCTCCTATAGCATAGTCCGAGGCGTCGGTTGTGAGGCTAAAGGGCTTAGTGAAATCAGGGAAAGCCAGGACCTCTGAAGAAGTCAACAAGGTCTTAAGGTCGTTAAAAGCTCTTGCTTCCTTTTCATTCAGGGTTATAGGAATATTTTTGGACTGGTTGGCTTTGACTTGGGAGTTTGCCCCTCTGGTGAGATTGGTTAGGGGTTTGGCCACATTAGCGTAGTCGTGGATACATTTCCTGTAATAGGACGTAAGGCCTAAAAACGATTTTAGTTCCTTGAGATTTGTGGGGGGTAGAAGATTTTGGATAGCTGAGACTTTTTTACCATCTGGCCGGATGCCTTCCGGAGTTATTATGTAGCCAAGGAAGTCGACTTGTGTTTTCATAAAATGCGTTTTCTCTAGATTTACCTTAAGATTTGCCTCCCCCAGTCTGGTCAAGATGGTTTCGATATTTCTTAGGTGACTTTCCTCGCTATCCCCAAAGATGATGATGTCATCTATATATACATAGCAGATTTTGCCTATGAATTCCTTTAAGACGTCATCGATCATACGCTGGAATATCGCGGGTGCGTTCTTTAAACCAAAGGGTAGTCTGAGGAATTCGTATTTCCCATTCATGGTGGAAAAAGCTGTCTTATGGATGTCCGATGGCTTCATCGAAATTTGATGAAACCCGGAGGTAAGGTCTAGAGTAGTGAAGTATTTGGCCTTGCCAAGGCTCGCTATCGTCGAATTGATATCAGGTATAGGGTAGGCATCGGATATGGTTACGGCGTTCAACCGTTTATAATCGATTACCATACGGTACTGTTTCTCGCCTGAAGGCTTGGGTTTCTTGGGTACCACCCATATGGGAGAGTTGTATGGGCTCTTTGAAGGTCTAATGATTCCCTCCTTCAGAAGTTCAGCGATCTCCCTATCAACTTCCTTTCTGAGGGGCGCTGGATAGGGGTAGCTTTTCGTATATATTGGTTCATTGGTGCTTGTTTTAATTTCAGCAAGAACTGTGGTCTGAACTGTTTCATGGTTGGTGATGGGGCTAAAACGGGAATTATGTTTTTTGATAATACAACGCAACTTGGACTGGGTTTCATTTGATAGATTCTCGTCAAGGACAATGTTAACTTCCTTAGATAGTTCTTCCCCGAGGGGAATAACTATATCAGGGAACAATCTTAAAACATTCGTTTTCCTGTCGATTACCGCCTCTAGTTCTTTTAACGTATCATCTCCGATGATACCGTCAAAAGAGAGCAGACCCGGTAAGACGTAGAATGTTAAGACAGTGTTGTTGCCGGCTTGCTCGAAGAATCTTCCGGTAACGCACTCATTAATTTGAATTTTCCCAGCTGCTGAATGTACTAGAAATGGTTTTTGTAGGCGGGTGGTTTTTTCGGAGACGGACGGACCAATGAAATTCTTGTTTGCCCCCGTGTCGACAAGGAATTTCAGCGTGGTTCCGTCCCTCATGCAGTACCCTATATATGGTACGCTGGATGTCCGCCTGACATAAAATTTGGCTCGTCTTCCAGATTTGCGTTCGCTGCCTCGGCATATCTATCTTCTTCATTCGTGAATTCAGGCAAATCTTCTCTGGAAGTTTGCAGGTTAAACATCCTCTGCTGTTTCCGAGGGTAGTTGTCCGACCATGCTCGCCTTTTAAACTGTCTAGCATCCTGTGGTCGATTCATGTAATTAACATTACGTGACTGAGTTGATTGATCCACCTCCATCCTTTCGTGTGGCTTAGGGCCACTCGGCCTTGGAGGGGTTTCAGTTTCGCGGTTGGGAGTAGAATACGACTGTCGATTTGACCTATTAAAGCTATACCGAGGGAAATTCCTTCGTGGCAAAGCAGGCTTTGAGTCCTGTTTAAAGGTTTGGTTTATCGGCGAGGATATCGTGTTTGAGTCCGAAGTTGAAGGAACGTGTATTGAATGGTTGCGAAAATTTAAATTTTGCATCTCCAAGCATGCCGAGTACGCCTCTGGGAGAGTTTTAGGCTTTTGAATGACGAGCATTTTGGAGATTTCGCCGTTCAAACCTCGAATGAACACGTCTAATGCCCTGTTGCGGTATGTTTCCACGAGGGCCGTAACGGTTTCTTGGCTAAACGTTTCCGTTTTGATTATATTAATCATGAGCGACAGTTGGTGATTAACTGCGGCAAAAAACTCGTCAAGCTTGGTGCCTTTTTGTGAGAGTTGGTTGAGCTGATGCTCCAAGGTTCTCATATCCCTTTTGTCTGCGTAATGCAGCGAAAGACACTGTTTGATCGTTGGCCAATCATCGGCGAAAATATTATAAGAGATTAGGGCTGCGTCGGCGCTGCCCCTTATCTTTTGCCTAATGTGCTGGAGTATAGCACGATAAAGAGGTTTCGATCTCACGATCTCAAAATCCCTCAAAATGGTTTCGACCACATGAACCCATGATATATATCGAGTCGGGTCACCCTCAAAGGTTTGGAGTTCTTTGACACAGTCAGGGAGCCGACTTATCTCCCTCAGGTCAGACTCGTTTCGAGGACCACAAAGTTCTGCCTGTTCAAAGAGAGGCTGTTGTTGGGGTTGCCCATCTTCGAGCGTTTTTACGCGAGACTCAAACGCTTTGAGTTGGGCGAGGATAGAGTTCACCGCACCCGTTAACTCGGTCAAAGATCTGCTGATCGCATCCATATCACGATGTATGATTTATTTAAATGAATATAGAAAAAAGGAAGTGGTACTTATCTGAACTTTTATCTCCTTGGTTAACCTCCTGCACAGCGCACGTATCTTTAGGTTTTATATTTTTAATTTATAAAATTTTTTTTTTTTTTTTTTATTTTAGCTTAGGTATCTAACAATCGAACTTTTTTCCTTCAGCAAAGATTTCTCAACACGTGGAACAGTATACTAAATTCGCGGTTCTCCGATCGCAGCTGGTTCTTTAATAATCTCAGTATTTAATTTACTTCACGCACACTAATCTTGTAGATTTAGCAACCGTTTTTAAGTTGGTTTGTGCACTATTGTGGTTAGGCTTTTCAAATGGATATATTCTTTATGCACGAGCGATTAATTTATTTGTGCTATGCATGTATGTATATTTTTTGCACTCAATCACTGTTTTATCTTGACTTTGGCACAGAATTTAAGAAGCTTGGGTTGTCTTTATTTATTTAAGTTAGTACGTGATAGTTTTTTAATCAACGCTCGGTTTTTTATTCAACACTTTGAATTAAGCACACTCACTTCAGAAAGATTATCTTCATATTTTTTTTTTTTTTATTACTGTCGAAAAGAGAATGAAATTACTATTAAAAATCGATTATCACACGAATTACTCGTTAGGAACCGGCATTTTCGGGAGGTGTCGTGTTAGTCCCGTTTAGTTGCAGGCAACCTACTAATGGCACGATCAACCATCACCACCGTATCCTTTAGCCTTCTAGGATGTCCGCATGTTCCCATGTGAATGCAGACTGTTTGTGCTTACTGTCAAAAATGGTCATCTGTGTTCCCATGTTAACAGTGACGTTCACTCGATAGAGCGTATTTGACTTGCACAGATCCACAGGCAAAAAGGACACAGTTTTAATGCCGGTCCCTGCTCGGGCGCCAGTTAAAGATGTCCTTTCCGAGGACTACAAAAAAAATCGAACACCAACCTTCGGCTGGTCCAACAAGTTCGTATATTCAAAGAAAGACTATTTTACCACGTTATAATAAATTGTATATTTGCGACTATATTCATTCACATCCGAATTAACATTAAATACCTCATCCAAAAAGCTATCGCAGGTAGCCTCGCCTTGCACTGTCCAATCTGCTGAGTCGCCAGGTTCATTCGTTGCGCGTGCATCCGCTCGTATCGGGTATCCAGTCATTGCCATTGGATCTACTGCATATCGTGGGAAACTGCTGATGCAGCTATTATGGTTGTCGTGTGGATTGGACATGCGCGTGTTGTATCGTGTTAACTATATCAATATTTATTTATTGACGTCAAGGAAAAAAAAGTCCTTAAATAAAAATTTAATAAAAAGTAGGTTTGGTAATTTTCAATTTTCTCGAAAACTAGTAGACTTAAAACCATCTAGTTTTCAGTATTCGATTGAAAACTAATAACAGCAAAAAAATAGTAAAAAAATTTAGTATGTAGTGTCACAATTTGGAATAAAGATAATATAAACTTGTTTTTTTCTTTTTTTTCCCAAAATTTTGAATTTGAAATTAGTTTTTTTCAAAAACTATGAATGGAAATCACTTGATTTAAAAACAGGATGATAGAACCGATTCTTAGCTTTAAAAACATTTTTAATACCTAGTTGTAAGTATTACCGTTTTTTTGTAATATACTCGTAGGTACTAGTAATGGTGAACAAAGCCATACAATTTTAGTGTTGCGTGTTTGTTAGCTGAATAAAAACGCAGCAATAATTGGACTGAACTATGTGGAAATCTGTACCTGCATTCTATACACGTATACATGTATATTAACTATCAAAAGTGCTCATCCCCAAGTTGTGTAAGAAAAACTTAATACGCGCTACCTACGTTTTCGTACTTCCACTTAGCATGCCCCTTTCGACACGTATTGGTACCTTCAGAAGCACGTTTTACTTGATTACGAATTAAAATTAGCGAAAATGTACAAACATTTTAATCATAAAATTAGATTCGCAAGCTGATTAGACTTTTATGATTGCTTGAGTGTTTCCTATACATAAAGGAGACTTTAATAACATGCTCTCTATGTAGGGCTGTTAAAAAACGTTTTGATATACGCTAACATTAGCCAGGATATTATTAACTGGGTCAATAATACCTTTGCAAGCTGAAACATAAACTGTATCCTTGGACAAAGTTCCATTGGAATGTCGGTAGCCACGGGAGAATCATGTCGCCACTTGTTAATATCTATTGCTGCTTTACAAATTCTTCTTTTTTTTTTTAAAAAAAATCAAGTGTCGAACAGAGAAAAGTGACATACGAGTATCATAACAAAATCTTACTTTTAGAGTTTGATCATAGAGGAGCCATTGACGACACTCAGCAACTGAGGAAAGGCTAGTCCCATTTATCAGAATGCAAAAGATAATTCTACTCAAACTCGCAAAACTTATATCAAAAGAATTGTCCTTTAAGGATAAATCGATAAATCTCTTCGCAATTCTGGACAAAACTAAATGGGCTTGTAACGCTCTCTTCATCTACGAAAGAGAAAGACGCAAGAATTAGAGCTTGAACCTTACTGGTTAATTTCAGTTGTGGTGTGACCTTCTGGTGTGTTGGAAAGCGTGAAATAGGAGGCATACTCCAATGGCCACCTTTTTACGTCTTGTCCTGTTTGATTTGTAGACATGCTGGGCTCTCGTAATGAAAATTTACTGACGATTATCAGCAGCAATGGCCACCATTTTACGTCTTGTCCTGTTTGATTTGTAGACATGCTGGGCTCTCGTAATGAAAATTTACTGACGATTATCGTCCAAGCGATACTAGTAAACGCGATCATCATCGGTTTGCTTTTCGCAACTCTACCATTATCGTGTCGTCTATCGTCAAACATTTTGTATGAATCAACGAAGTGTGGTGTGCTGAATGAAGTAACTGTTGCAGTCGAACCTCACGCAGACCTCTTTCTTTGGCAGGAGTACAGGTTGGGATGACTGATCTCAGTCGAAACCCGGCCTGTTGCTCGAAATTCCTGGTGATGGACCGATGTGTGGCCCCTATGACTGCATATCTTAAGGAGTAACTACTACGGTCGCGCACAACCCGATTCCAGAGACCATGTATAAGGATCCTAGTGGGGTGACTGAGAGCTACCTGGCCACAGAAAGGAGAGTGCTTTGAGGTGACTGCTGCAGCCGAACCCCTGAAGTTAGTTTGACCATTTTGATTTAGTGACGAATTTGCTTATGCAGCATACATCTGATTCGCTACGATAGTTTAGATCTTCAAAGAAAGTTTTCCGATGTCGTAAAAAACTTATCAAACAATAATAATAAACAATAATTATAATCATTAACGTGTTGAAATCGTAAAAAATATATAGGCCTAAAAACTGCTGGATCAGACACAAATGCAGTAACACCAGCATTTGGTTGGCCTCACTAAAAAAATGATACAGGGTGGCGCACCAATTGTGCTACAATAAGAAATTCAAATAACTTTTTTTTTAATCAATCAATTTAGCTAGGAAGCTAAAATTTTTTATATATGATCTATGGCTCCTAAGACTGCTCGGGAGATAACATTTTCAAAATCCGCCCACTGACACGCCCACAATTAAATAATTTTTTTTTTTGAAAATCCAAAGTTTGAGCTAGGGAGCTGAAATTTATAATATATACTCTCTAGGGGCCCTTTATGCTCATGTGTAAATATTTTCAAAATCCGCTTACTGACACGCCCACAATTAATTTTTTTTTTTGAAAATCCAAAGTTTGAGCTAGGGAGCTGAAATTTATAATATATACTTTTTAGGGGCCCTTAATGCTCATGCATATTTTTTTTAAATCCGCCTACTGACACGCCCACAATGAAATAAAACAATTTTATTGCAAAACCCAAGTTTGAGCTAGGGAACGTTTTTTCTTACAAAAGCTTCGTTTTTTTTAGATAAAATCTTTTAAATGTTATATAAAAAAATATGTAGAGCGTTCTTAACTTATGATCGATAGGAATAAGAATAGGGTATCAAACAGTTCGCCCAAGCGGACTGTAGCCCGTCCCTATGTTTATAAATCTAAATAGTAACCTGCCAAAAAAAAATAAGTCGGTTACTCACACAGAAAGAAAGTAATTAGTACTAACGCGATGTTTATTGAGGTCAAACCGCGAGCTTTAGGGACGGACCAGTTGGGAGGCAGTAAAGTGGAAGGGTTTTGGTCCCATTATTCCTGATCGTAGCTTCGCCGTTAAGGAAGACGAAGATATGGTATAAACTCTAGTTTCTTCAACCTTTTCTGTGTCCGAAGTTATATTTTGGCGCGAATACACCATATGAAGTGAAGGCAAGAGTAAGATGCCCTGTTGGAGTCAGCGAGGATCAATCATGATTGCACCGAGCACTTGATGTTTTAAGGGTAATGGGTATTGTGTTAGTCCGAAAAAGACAGAATACCTATGCTGCCAATTGTCTTAGCCACTCCGACCTATTCGATTACATAACGGAAAAGTGTATCTGGCATATATGATCTGGCGGAGCAACCTGTGAGGAAGACATTAATTATCGCGTGAGTGTAGGATGCATGAAGTGGGGGGTGGACAGTCTGCAAAAAGCATGAGCATAAATCAACTTCAGTGGAGAGGAATATGCTTTGCATGACAGCAGGAGTAACAAAGCTTTACCGAATTAGAAGTTCCAAGATCCGAATCACACAAATGGAACAATATCAATACTTGGGCTCGTTGACGAAGTAATTCGAAATCGGGAGGCCTGCCTATACATCTTGAGGTAAACCGGTGAACCCCACAGGCGGGCCACGAGATATGCAGTGAAGTGGGAGGGTGATGATCCCTTTGGTCCAAATCATAACCTCGTCGTTAAAGAAAAACATAGGGACGGGTTGGATACCCTATTCTTATTCCTATCCCTCATAAGTGGGCGTGACAAAAGTCTAAGTATGGTTGAATTGTTAGGAATGCTCTACATATTTTGTTATATAACATTTAAAGGATTTTATCAAAAAAAAAAACGCTCCCTAGCTCAAACTTGGGTGTTTAAATAAAATTGTTTTATTTAATTGTGGGCGTGTCAGTAGGCGGATTTAAACAAAATTAACACATGAGAATAAAGGGCCCCTAGAGAGTAGATTATAAATTTCAGCTCCCTAGCTCAAACTTTGAATTTTCAAAAAAAAAAAAAAAATTAATTGTGGGCGTGTCAGTGGGCGGATTTTGAAAATATTTACACATGAGCATAAAGGGCCCATAGAGAGTATATACTATAAGTTTCAGCTCCCTAGCTGAAACTTTGGATTTTCAAAAATTAATATACCCTTAGAATAGGGTAAAAAAAAATTATTTTATTTATTTGTGGGCGTGTCAGTGGGCGGATTTTGAAAATTTTTTATCCCGAGCAGTTTTAGGAGTCATAGATCATATATAAAAAATTTCAGCTTTCTAGCTCAAAATTCGATTTTTTCCAAAATTTGGTTTTTTTGAGTTTGTGGGCGTGTCTGTGGGCGGATTTCAAAAATTCGTAAACTTGATTATTTCGGGACCCTAGAGAGTATATGGTTAAAATTTCAGCTCTCTAGGTCCAGTTTAAAGGCCTAATTTTTGGCTACAGAAGGACGGACGGACGGACGGACGGACATGGCTAGATCGACATTACTATCGATGCTGATCATAAATATAGTAACTTTTAGGGGTCTACGGGCAATATTAAGGTATGTTACAAACTATGCGTCAAAATTAATATACCCTTAGAATAGGATATAAAGAAGAATTGTTGTGATATGAACCTTCGATTAATTGGTTAGTATTTAAACGCACTTACCACCGAGCCACTGCGTGACAGCGAGTAAGATTTTTTTTTTTAAGTTGAGAGGAGGATATTAATTGAAAATAATTTCTTATAAATCTGCAGCTCGTAAAAAAATATCTTAAGTGAAATATTCACTTTAAAAATCATGGAAAATGCTTAGTTATCCGCAAAATATACAAATCGATGTGAGACGATAACCTATCGCGCGATCGCCATTGCATCGAGTCCCCGAAACGATTTCATTACAACGGTAGACAGTGATATCGTCATTCTTACGTAATGAGGACTCAGACTAACAGATGTCATTGGTTCTCCAAGGTTCGCGATGGGTCCATTTGGTTCCTGATACTATATATTATGGGCTTCTCTCGTAACCTTACTCAACCTAGGGGAAAAGAAAAGAAAAGGGTTAAGGCAGAGTTTTTTTTTGTCATGGTGCGACTTTCTACACTGGATCACTCAGGCTCAATACTGGTTCATTGTACTACCAGGCAGACACACCACATTTTACTGTGAGAATTTACTCGTTTTCCTGAGAAAAACGAGAAGGCACTTCAATGATATTGAGCTTAGGTTTACAGCACTCACCATATCCGCACCAAATACCTGCCACCTGATACGAGCAAAAGCAGGACAATCACAGAGGAAATATTCCGCAGTGTCGTCGCTTTCTCCACAGGCTTTGCAGTTGGTGGTATCGCTTAGGCCTAGTACCTTAAGGTGTTTGGCAAAAGCGTAGTATCCCGTAAGAACGCCAGTAGTCTGTCTGCAGTCTTTTCTGTTGAGAGACAACAAGAATATCGCGGATTTCCTACAGACGTCGGGGAGAATTTGCTTAGTCTGTCTGCACCCTGGAGAGTCATGCCAACGGCGATTGTGTTCATAGGAAACCCAACCGTCAATGGAAGCACTGACCGAGGACGCAGGCAGACAGATCGCTGGTTCAGGTCCTGAGAGGTCCCCCTCTGAGCCTTGTCTAGCAAGTTCATCGGAGATCTCATTTCCCGTGATCCCGTTATGACCCGGGACCCAGACAAGTTTAAGTGAATTCAGCCTTCCGACCGAATTCAGAGATATCTTGCATTCACGTACTATTTTGGATGTAGTTAAGGGTTTGAGTAAGGCCTTAAGCGCAGCCTGACTGTCGCTACAGACGCAGATAATTCGCCCCCTCCACCTGTTCCTCGTAACATAGTCCATGGCCATTAGGATAGCATAAGTCTCTGTTTGGAATACTGACGCATATTTGCCTAACGGAAAGAAAATTCTAACGTTATCGCTCTCCACGAAGACACCAGCACCAGATCCTTGATCGGTTTTGGAGCCATCCGTGAAGATTCGACTGCATTCCCTTCCAGGTTCAGAGTCCGGCCAGAGCCAGTCCTGGACGCGAGGAAAGTCGATCTCGTATTTGCGCTTTAGCCGAAGTTCCGGTGTCATCGTATCAGACGGCATATCCATAAGACAGGAGTCGAAGGACAACCGTTGCGCAAGTTCATCAAAACTCCAGTGCGAGTTATACCAAAAGCCACCTCTTCTAAGACGTGAGATAGCCTTGATTGTACAGCCCATGATGTTAACATAAAGGGGCGGAAGGTTCAATAGTGCATCTAGGCCGGAGCCAGGCGTGCTGGGGAAGGCCCCCGTGCAGCCGAGACATAACTGCCTTTGGAGTTTGGTAAAAGCAGCAGTGGCGTATTTACGTGAAAGATTATTCCACCAAACAACCGATGCGTATGCTATAAAGGGTCTTATCATAGCCGTATAAATCCATAGGACTCTTTTCGGTGATAAGCCCCATGTCTTGCCGAAAATGCCTTTGCACTGCCAGAAAACAGACAGCGCCTTGGCAGTCTTCAGCTCAACATGTTTGGACCAAAGAAGTTTGCTATCCAGGATGACTCCCAGATACTTTGCTTCATTGGAGAGTTGGATTGTGACGCCTTTTAGCACTGGCTGAGTCAACCCGATCAGCTTCCTCCTTCGGGTAAAGAGGAACAACCTCAGTTTTAAGAGGATTGACCGAGAGCCCGTTTCTAGTGCACCATTCGTCGATCACGTCAAGGGCCGCCTGCGCCTTGGCGCATACAGTCGCTAGGCATAATCCAACAGAAAGCACGGCAACATCATCCGCGTAAGCCTGAGCGTATACATTAGAACTGTTGAGTGCGTTCAACAGTGAGTCGACCAGCATACACCACAGCAGTGGAGACAGAACGCCGCCTTGCGGGCAGCCTCTGCTTACCCCCGCCTTAACATAGCGGCCACAATCCGCATCCGCAACCAACGTTCTATTCATTAGCATTGCTTTAATCCACAACACCAATGGTTCGTCTACGCCGTGTTGTCTGGCGGAGCTGCACATGCTATCAAAAGTCGCATTGTCAAAAGCACCCTCAATATCGATGAAAATGCCCATCGCGTATTCTTTTCTGTCAAGCGCGCCCTCAATTCTACAAACTAGATTTTGGAGCGCAGTCTCGCAGGATTTTCCGCGTTGATAGGCATGTTGCATCGGAGATAGTGGGTGCAATCGCAAAGCAGTTTTGCGCACGTGAAGCTCTACTAGCCTTTCCATGCTTTTCAGCAAGAAGGAAGTCAGACTGATTGGTCTGAAGCCCTTGGCGAGCGAGTAGTCACTTATGCCAATTTTTGGTGTAAATGCCACTCTAACTGTACGCCAGGGTGCTGGAACGTATGCCAGTGCTAGGACAGCGGTGAAGATTTTCTTCATAGTCGGTAGCAACTGGTTTGTACATTGATTTCCAGCATGGCTGGGTATATTCCGTCCGTACCAGGTGACTTGAAGCCGTCAAAAGACGCAAAAGCGTATTTAATGGCCTCGTCCGTTACCACGGCCTTCGCAATATGCCAGCTACGCCGAGTTGTTTGTCTTGGCTCACTCATAGTCTCGGTAATCGGGGCTAGTTGTGAACCAATTGCAATCTGGTTACCCGGAAAGTGAGACTCCAGCAGATAACTAAGAGTTTCCGCTTTCGTCTCAGTGAAGGTGCCATCAAATTTTCTAAGTGAGTCCAGTTTGGCTGGTTTGCCCTTTTTCAGAACTTTAACCAACCTACTAGTTTCACCCAGTGTTGCAATCTTTTCGCAAAAATTCCTATAAGAAGCACTTTTCGATACCCGAATTAACCTCTTATATTCCTTCTGCTTCGATCGGTAGAGATTCCAGTCTTCCTCCAAATCAGTCTTGAGTGACCTATTTAGAAGTTTTCTAGCTTCTCTTCGGATTCTCCACCAGGGAACCGGCGTTCTGCCAGGGGTTTTGTTTACTGGGCGCGTCAGTTCAAAACAGCTAGTAATGGCACTGGTCAGGTCTTGAACGGCTTCCTCTACCTTTTGTCTTGTCCTGAGTTTGGTTGGAGTTGCGAGAGTTTTCCCTAATTCCTCCCTGAAGCGTATCCAGTTGGTTTTTCTCGGATTTCTTCTCTCCTGCAAAGTTATGGCTTCGCATTCGATTCGGAATTCGATATATCTATGGTCTGAGATGTACATCTCCGAAGAGACCCTCCAGTTGGTAACCGCCTTAAAGTATCTATTAGATAAAGTTAGGTCAATCACCTCCTGTCTTCTTGACGTCACAAAACTCGATAGAATGAAATCCAGGAGATGGTTTCCTCGCATGTTGCATTTGCTGCTGCCCCAAACAATGTTCTGAGCATTGGCATCGCAACATATAACTAGGCCCAGCTTCCTGGTGTCGCAATAGTCTATGAGTTCAGCAATTGCCCTTGGTGGTGGAGGCGGGAGTCGGACAGAATCCCGAAAAACGTAATCCCGAAAGCCCAAAATCCCAAAAATCCAAAGTCCCGAAAACCCACAATCCCGAAAAACTAAAATCCCGAAAACCCACAATCCCGAAAATCCAAAATTCCGAAAGACCAAAATCCCGAAAATGAAACCAAAAAATTTATTTTAGCAACAAAAATATTTGGCAAATTTATTTAACAAAATAAAAAACTTCAAATAAATAAAACATAACGAAAACAGTTCAAGTCTTACAAAAACACATCAAAAACGATCCATGACAAAACAATATTTAATACAAGTTCATATTGTACGCAATTAATCTGAGATAACTTATTTCAGAACGCTTTCGCTGCTCACACTCCCAGTAAAATGTATCCTTGTATTTTTTGTAGCCGTCAATAAGCAGCTTCTCACGCTGTTTGTTGGTTTTCCCGATGGACACGTTCACTTCTAGTTAGGACTTCAAACACAAAATGTCACTGATAATATAAAGTTTATAAAGGCATGCACGATACTCACTTTGTATTACGATGTTCACTGTCTAACAAAAATCTAGTCGGTCAGCTATCACACTATTACAGATCAGCACAACTGAATTGAATAACATTGCGAATTGCAAAACATTACAACGCAAAAAATTGCAAAACATTATTACGGTAAATGGAATGTATAAACACTTGTCTATTTTACATTCAAAATAAAATAAAGAATCCCGAAAACGAAATCCCGAAAAATTATATACATAAAATGAAAATTTTGCGCAAATTTTTCATTTTATATAATTTTTCGGGATTTCGTTTTCGGAATTTTTTTTTCGGGATTTTGGCTTTTCGGGATTTTGGATTTTCTGGATTTTGGGTTTTCGGGATTTTGGATTTTCGGGATTTTGGTTTTCGGGATTGTGTCCCCAACCCGGTGCAGGCACTACCGAATCATAGGCGAGATAATCCCATCATCAATCTCAATTCGTTTCGTAGCTTATGACTGCAGCAACCAAATCTTGGCCACAAAATTGTCCAAGCTTAGTCGCTGAGAGAACGTTCGACACAGCAAGACAAGCCCTGCACCTTTCGGACCTTTTGTCACAGAGTATCGTGGTGCCACGACCACCTCCAAGGCCACAGATGCGATTTTTCCACACCCATGGCTCCTGTATGGATGTTATGTAGGGTTTTGTACTCAACCCGGAAAGCTTCATGCTGATTAGAGCAGTAGCAGCCTTCGAATGTTGAAGGTTAATCTGAGTAAATATAATTACTGTGTTTTTCTTCGCGACAGCCAATTTCTGTCCACTGGTGCTGCAAGGCAGGGTTCTTCATATTCTTTTATTGCCCTAACCCAAAGCGAAGGATGAGTGTACCTACCAATTAATTCGTAAATTGTGCTATGACCTCATCTAGTTACTTGTGCCACTTTTCGCGAACATCTGTAACGGTCGAAAATAACCTACCATTCACGATCTTAAGATAAACTTGAAATTGACCCATAAATGCGCTATGGACTCGAAACATTCGTTCACAAACACTTTGAACGAACGCTTGCTCTTGTACGATCAAACAACAAATCTGTACTTGTGTAGATGTGTGTATCTATCGTATCAAAATAAAAACAAATCATAAGCGATTACGGTCTTCTATATGATCTTACGAGTAATATATTTCTTGCGATCAAAACCTTTATCCCATTTTGTGCTTATTTAATTAAAATAAACACAAAATCAAACTTTAAGTATGTACCTTACTTGCTATCGTCTATGCAAAGTATGTAGCCTGTGATGAGCAACGTTGGTTGTCGGTTCGGTAGTCAGAAAAAATATTTCAACAATCTACGGAACTAATTTAATCCAACACAATTACCCACTCCCGATCTGAATTGGCCTTTAAAACGTATTATGCAACTTTCGGTGAACATATTCGGTATACATGCCGGCGCTTTGTAAAATCGCACGAAGATCCGCTTTGCGTATTAAGGTTGGCCTTAAGTTTCCGTACCACGAGTACGATTCGTGTGAGAAAAATAATATAAGTCTAATTATTACTGCTGGTTGAGTATGCATAATGTTTCTTACCTATCCACTTATAGCAACTTGAACGACTCATGAAGTGTTCTTATGTCGGGTAGTGTTCGGTACCTACGGGTTCTCAAAAAGCAAGTCTAGCTGAATTAAAGAGATAAGTGTTGCAACCGGACAACTATTCATGGCCTGGGAACAAAGTCGTTTCGGTTACACCAATACCCATAGAATGCCATAGGGCAGGCGGTATAAAAGAGAAAGGTATTTGTACGACCACACTCAAGTCGCTAGTTGATTCGTTAGTTCGAGTTTTAATTTTGCATAAAATGCGATCTGATCACAAGGTCAACAGGTTTCGATCACACACCAGAGACCAGTTGCAAGATACAACCAGAATTGTGTTCGATTAAATGAAAAACTTGTATTATAATCAAAATGTTGAACAGTTGAAATGTGAGGTGTTCGATCAGAAGGCATCAAAACCACTTGCGACGTCCTCCAAGTGTACAATAACCCCTGGGTAAATCAGCTGATCGATTATAATGCCTTTGCTCTAAATTGCGGTTGTAATTTAAATGCACATTTCCTGTTAATAATATGTTGCAATAATGCTTATAATATACATATATAATTAACCTGTATTTTAATTGTTTGAATCAAGTTTGCATATCCAATTTAAGCAAAATGTTCTCATCTTTGGGGGCGAACAAGCTTTTTAGTTCCTCGCTTGAATATCTGTTTAATATATGTAAATTTCAAAAATGACCAAAAATACAATAAAATCACAATAAATGCTTTTCCCTAAGTAGAGAAACAACACCATTGCAGTTGAGCGGACGCAGATTCTTAAAATAAATTACTTTTCAACACAAGATTTCGATATCGAAATTTGTGGCTCCATGGATGGGCGCCAATGCAAAATGGAAAAAAAAAACATGAAAAATGCCCCACAAATTTAACTAGGAAGCAACACCAATGTTGTGTAATCCGATTGGGGTGATTTTGCATTGCTTTGTGGCCATTTGAAATTTTTGTTCGTTCCCATTTTGCATTCGGTTCTTATTTTATTCCGCGAAAAAAAATTTATTTCATAAGAAATGAAGGAAAAAGAAAAATGTCACATAGAAATCACCCCAAAAGCATGATTTTACTTTACTATGTGGAGCCTAGTTGTAGACGAACTGCTGGAAATTAACCAACCTTGGCATTAACTGTCAGGCGTACGCCGATGACATTGTATTGATTGCTCGGGGTAAGTTTGAAGAAACCCTTGGGGACATTATACAAAGGGGGCTCAAACTAACCAAGGAATGGCGCCATACTGTCGGACTCAACATCAATCTGGCGAAAACAACGATAGTACCATTCACAAGGAAAAGACAACTTCAAAGACTTAAGGACATTAGTCTATCAGGCACGACACTGATACCAGTCAAAGAAGTAAAGTATCTAGGACTTCTAGTTTCTAGATAGTAAACTCCTCTGGCGAAAACATACAGAGGAGATATCCAAGAAGGCCACCGGCGCGGCGCTCTCATGTTATGTAGGAGCCTAGCGGGGAAGGCATGGGGATGCAGCCCAAACATCCTGCGATGGATGCACATTGCAATTGTGAGACCAATGATCGCATCGGGAGCGGTAGCATGGGCGAAACTAACCAGTCTCGCCACAACAAGAGAGACACTTAGCAAAGTGCAAAACCAACGACCATACCACGTCGAGTTAATCGGTTCTCGTCAGATCACCGTAATTAAACGACGTTGGGCGCGGTTAGTACGTAGATGGGGGACCGTTTGAGAACAACCGCGTGTCGTTGGCTAGTCCCATCTACAGAGTTGAGGTAGATAATATACGTGGTATCACAATGGACCTAAATTGGTCTAAGTGTGTCGGCTTCTGCCGACAGCCACATAAAAACCTAACCTTAAACCTAGCAAAGTGCAAAGACTGGCGTGCCTGTGCATTACCGGAACAACGCGTAGCTGCCCAACCGCAGTCATGGAAGTGCTATTGGAATTAACCCCTCTACACATCATGGTGATGAAAGCGGCAGACAAAACAATCCTAAGGATGGCAAAGGACGGAATTCGAAGAGAAAAATGCATCGATTCGAAAGAACACGTGACTTAACCAAAAACTCTCACTTCTTGCCATACCTAGGGACGATAGCACCAGGAAATTCAACTTCGAGAAGAATTTCCTCAGCAATAGGGAGAACTGGAGCAATGAATCTACAACTTATGGACTGAACACCCGCACAACAAAGTGGTACACGGGCGGCTCGAGGACCGACGAGGGAACTGCCGCAGGAGTGGTTGGACAGGAACTAAGCACTATGAATCCATGGGCAAATGTACCAGCATCTTCCAGGCAGAAATATGTGCAATAGGCAGGTGCGTTCGAATCAACCTCGAAAAAAACTACCGGAATTGCAACATGCCAATAATGTCTGACAGCCAAGCAGCCATAAAGGCTCTTGACGCCTAGGTCATCAAATCAAAGCTCGTGTGGGAATGCCTACACGGACTGAATAGACTGGGGAAGAACAACAGAATTTCCATCTGCTAGGTACCTGGGTAGTGTGACCATAAGTTTCTCTCAAAAATATTCCACTTACACCTAAAAGTGGAATATTGAAGTATTTTAATATTCCACTTTTATATTCCACATAAAATAAATAAAATGAAATTAAAGACAAGATTATAAAACAAATATCTTTGTTAATAACAAATATAACTCATCTTCAAAAATTAAAAACTAAATAAAAAACTAGAATAAACTTTCAACAAAAAATTTCAATTTATTTTATTATTTTCATTTAAAAAAAAAAAAGTTTTGAAGATCAAAATCCATTTGTACACCTTCTGTCTGTACAATTTTGGAACAAATAATATTCAACTCACATTTTACTGAACCGATTCATTCTCAATTCGTTTGATAAAACAAAAACAAAATGAAATGGCAACACTACACATCACAAGTTGAAAATAATGGGTATGCACAGCACAGCTAGTGCAAAACAAATATCTAAGTAGAAAAATAAATCGCCTGTTACTGTACTTTGGTTACTTCAGACATGAAATAGTGCTATCACAGCTCAAAACTTCGTGAATTTCGCGATTTAGAAGTACCTACGTCCTACATATATAATAAAATTAACTAAATTGAAGAATTTCTAATTTTTGCGAATAGTTTTCGCAAAAAAAAATATATTTTCTGTAGCTCTAAAATATTTCACTAGTGGAATATTATATTCCACTATGGTCACACTGTAACCTGGGCATTACAGGCAATGAGGCAGCGGACTCGCTGGCAAGAAAAGGGGCAGAGGAACCCTTTATAGAACTTGCGGGATAGGAGAACACACTCTACGCGAAGAGTTTAGGAGACTGGACGAAGAAACAAGGGCCAAAACCTTTCTCAACCTCCAAGGTCTGAGGCAAGCAAAGAAACACTTAGGAAACTATAACCAAAAGAGATTCAAACCTTGTATCAGCCTTAACAAAAACAACCTAAGAATCCTTACAGGCCCCTCACAGGACACTCAAGGAGCACCTGAGGAAAATGGGTATATTAGAGGACGGGCTCTGCTCTTCCACCATGTGCTGTATAGCAGTATTCACATGCTCGTGGATTACGTCGTAATGCTTAACCGCATAGTTTTTTAGTATATCCCCTAGATCTCTGTGTAGATTGCCATTTCGAATGTACCATGGAGCATTAACACTACCTCTTAGTACCTTGTTTTGAAAAGTTTGAATCATTTTTAAAAATCATTTGTAAATTTGATTTTTTTCGTATAACCCCAAAGCTGAATTCCATATGTCCATACGGGTCTTAGGATCTGCTTATAAATCAGGAGTTTTTTCTCAATTGAAAGTTGGGAGCCAATGCATATTTCTTAGTTTAATGCCTAGTGCCTCTTCTTTTTTCTTTTTGACATGCTCTTTCCACTTAAGTTTAGCATCGCGTTACGGCACTTCTATTCCATCTATATTAACACTTACCGTATTTATTTTCCTATTGGTGAAGTTAATATGAACGGATTTATTCTCATGGAGTTTTATTCTCCATTTTTTCGTGCAGTCACTAATAGACCTTATGGATCTTTGTAGTTTGTGTGCTGCGTCTTCTGCATTGTCGGCAATTGCCATTATTGCTGTGTCATCAGCATAAGTGGCATTCTAGCTAGCTTCTTCTTGTTCAGGCAAATCTCTTATATACAAAAGGTACGAGATTGGCCCCAGGACACTGCCCTGTGGTACACCTGCCGTTGTCGTCTGCAGGTCCGAGTAGTCATTTTCATATCTTACACGGAAATACCTGTCTAAAATATACTCGTATGATTTAAGAATGCAATAGAACTCATCAGGAAGATCCGCTTTCAATTTACATTCTAATCCTTGATGCCAAACTTTATCAAATGCTTGGGCTACATCTAAAAAAATGGCCGAACAAACTTTTTTGGTTTCCAGTGCCTTTTCTATAATACTCGCAATTCTATGCACTTGTTGAATAGTCGAGTGTTTCTCTCTAAACCCAAATTGGTGGACTGGGACTAAATGTATGTCCTCTATCATTGGTTTGAGTCTCTTTAGGAATAATTTTTCAAATAGCTTTGAAATTATTGGTAGTAAAGAAATCGGTCTGTATAATTTCTTTTCATTTGGTGATTTTTCCGGTTTCAGAATCATTATCACTTCTGCTACCTTCAATTGACTAGGGACATACTTATGTCTGAAATCTGCATTAATTATATGTAATAGTTTTCGAATAGCTTTTTCAGATAATTCTTTTAATATTTGCCCTGTTATCAAGTCATAACCTGGTGATTTTTTTGCATTTAAGTTGTGCTTGATTTCGTTCCTTATCTCTTGCAGTGCTATTTTGTCTATGGTTTTGTGATGGTTTTTTCGACCACAGTCAAATCTTCTGTAGTTTGTCTAGGAAATGGATTAAATGTTTCCTCAAGATGATCAGCAAATATATTTGCCTTTTCCTTGCCATTTTCCGCCTAAGACCCGTTATCCTATTTGATAGGTGAGGCTTGTTTCACTGGTTTTCTCAGGCCTTTCACCGCCTTCCAAAGCGAGTAATCTGCGTTTTTATGTGCGCATAGAGGCTATGGAGATATTTACCGTTAAAACAAACAAAACTGTGGGTTGATTTCCTTTGGGAGAAATTGAGCTTTTGTTTTTGTAAGCCCCTGAAACGATAGCGAATTTCACAGTAGAGCAACCTGGCCATCCCAGTTTCGGGTTCAAAAAGCTCAGCTATGTAGAAGTTGTAGAATGCGTACTTTCGATTCGGTCTAATGCCATCGGGCTAGCTGAAATGCACCCTTCCTTTTTATACCCTATTCTAAGGGTATATTAATTTTGACGCATAGTTTGTAACATACCTTAATATTGCCCGTAGACCCCTAAAAGTTACTATATTTATGATCAGCATCGATAGTAATGTCGATCTAGCCACGTCCGTCCGTCCGTCCGTCCGTCGGCAAAAATTAGGCCTTTAAACTGGGCCTAGAGAGCTCAAATTTTAACCATATACTCTCTAGGGTCCCGAAATCATCAAGTTTACGAATTTTTGAAATCCGCCCACAGACACGCACACAAACTCAAAAAAACAAAATTATGGAAAAAATCGAATTTTTGAGCTAGAAAGCTGAAATTTTTTATATGATCTATGACTCCTAAAACTGCTCGGGATATAAAATTTTCAAAATCCGCCCACTGACACGCCCTTAAATAAATAAAACAATTTTATTGAAAAACCAAAATTTGAGCTAGGGAGCTGAAATATATGAAATAATATATACTCTCTAGGGGCCCTTTAAGCTCATGTGTAAATATTTTCAAAATCCGCCTACTGACGCGCCCACAATTAAAAAAAAAAAACTTTTTTTGAAAATCCAAAGTTTGAGCTAGGGAGCTGAAATTTATAATATATACTCTCTAGGGGCCCGTTATGCTCATGTGTAAATATTTTCAAAATTCGCCCACTGACACGCGCACAATTTAATTTTTTTTTTTTTTTTGAAAATTTAAAGTTTGAGCTAGGGAGCGGAAATTTATAATATATACTCTCTAGTGGCCCATTATGCTCATGTGTTAATTTTTTTTAAATCCGCCTACTGACACGCCCACAATTAAATAAAACAATTTTATTGAAACACCCAAGTTTGAGCTAGGGAGCGTTTTTTTCGATAAAATCCTTTAAATGTTATATAACAAAATATGTAGAGCGTTCTTAACAATTCAACCATACTTAGACTTTTCTCACGCCCACTTATGAGGGATAGGAATAAGAAAAGGGTATCCAACAGTTCGCCCAAGCGGACTGTAGCCCGTCCCTATGTTTTAAATTGATTCTGATTGATAACGTACATTTTCAACACCATTCGGACCCCGATTATCTATCCTGCCGAGTGGAAACTAGCGAAAATCCTGGCGATACCCAAAAATGCTAAATGCAATGAATTTAGACCTATCTCTACTTTACCATTACTATCCAAAGTTTTAAAAAAAAAAAAAAAAACAGTTGAGCGAGTACCTACAGACTTAACCTCCTTACACCCAAGCAGAGTGGCTTTCGAGAAAACCACAGCTGTGTTAAAGCTTTGTTAAATGTCATAAAGGATCTTCGGCGAGGAGTGAACGAGGACAAAGCTTTCTTGTTCTTCTTGATTTCTCCAAGGCATTTGACACAGTGGTTCAGAGTAGCCTTACCGAAAAGCTCCGTCGACAATACAACTTCTCACCTGAAGCTGTAAATCTTATTTTATCATATCCATCGAATAGAATGCAAGCAGTTCAAATAAGTCAGAGCTTGTCGGACTTTCTTCCAATCATTAGTGGTGTCCCACAAGGATTCATACTCGGTCCCTTACTGTTTTCCCTTTATGTTAATGAAATTCCCTCAATCATAAAGAACGGTTCGTCCCTTTTGTATGCAGACGATGTACAAATTTACTGCAGTTGCCGTTTTGGATTGATCGAAAATGGTGCTTGCAGTATGAATGAGTATCTTGAGAGGGTAGTACGTTGGCCTTAACTTAATGGCATTGGCTTAACTTGTTGACACCGCCAGAAACCTAGGAATTATTTTCACCCCTAAACTCACATGGGGCAAGAACTTTAACTCTATTGTCGATAAAACATATGGAGTGTTACGTACTCTCTGGATGACTCAGTTGTATAGTCCTTTACAGACACGCCTAATGCTTGCGAAAAGCTTAATTTTACCTATCCTGGTTTACGGCTGTGAAATTTTTTTCCAGTTATAATTAATCATGCAAAGCAGGGCGCAGCGGCTCAATGGTTAGCGTTTCGGACTACTAATCGAAAGGTCCCCGGTTCAAATCCCGCCGGGGCCAATTAACATTTTGAGTTTTTTCCTGTGCCCCACCCCTTGCAGACGTCTGACAAACATCCAAGAGTATCAATTGTCATGAGAAGCTTTTCAAATATGCAGTTCGGATTCGGCTTGAAATTGTAGATCCCTTCCACTTCGCACAAGAAAGTGGTTACAGATGCTAGGTTTTAGGCCCTGTAAGGGCCGTTAACAATGCCTAATATTTTTTTTTTTTTTTTTACTCATGCAAATGAAAGCTCAATGTTGTCTACAGGTGACAGGTGGCAGTAGTACCATTGGATATATTTTTGGACTTCGAAGATACGATAGAGTATCGAATAGACTGCCGCTTGAGAGTTATTTTCAGCTCCGCACCTAATACCTGCTTTCGAATATTCTGCTAACACACCAATCACCTTCCTATTCAAACGAATCACGAGACTTTCCTCGTCCAGGTCTAACCAGTTGATTCAACCCCGCCACACTTCCCTGACATCTCAGCGCCAATTTTTTATTAACGCTACTCGCCTTTGGAATTCTTGGCCGCACTAAAATAATGAAAGTGATATAGCAGGATTTAAAACCCAATTAAGACACTTTTTTTCTGTTCCCTAAAGTATGTCTCCTCTTGCTTGTGGACCTTCTAATTCAGTCCCATACTTTCAATCTTCACCCTTTTCTTCTTTCCTTTTTCTTTCACTATTATTTTTATTATCCTTTACAATTGTTCAGAACTATGTCATCAAATATTAAGCTCTCTTTTGCAAATTTTTATATCTTTTGTCACTACTTTATAAGATATTATATCTTAATGTGTATAGGCTCTTCTTAATTAATAAATGAAATGAAAACAACGTTTTCACAAATATTTACTTAGGTACTAAAAACCGAATTAATAAACCCAATAAATTAAATGAGAAATCATAACAACAAACTTTTTTTTGCAGTTAATTGACGTTGATTATGCAATCAACTAAATCACCAAAGTAGGTGAATTAACTTGTAATTAAGTTAAAATATAATTGAAAGCATTTTTGACAACTGACAGCGAATTTTTGGACCGCATGAGATGTTGGATGTAGTATCTCCTTCTCCATACAGTTTATTACTTATCGATTCCCAATTCGAATACTATTAATAACTTAACAACAATTAGTTAATGCATGGACATGGTGTTTAATTAATGAGCCGTGAATTAGCTTTTAATCCACGTTGTAGTTAATTTGTGAATTAAAAGCAAATAAGGTTATTTTTACTAACTCGGCTGTTAGTAAATAGCGTAAAAATGCAAGAAAAATTATTACAGTACTTGGGTGGCCCGCTTTGCTGGTAAAAGGGTTTTAAACTCTGGACTTTTCTTCGACTCATACACCGGCCTCGATTTGTACAGAAAAACTCGATACTCACTAAGCTATTTACCGCTTCAAACCAGTGACGCCGTTGTAACAACAGTAGGTATGTTTTTTTACTCAAGCGTATATAGCCTTGAATAAAAAGACTCGAAAAACGCTCAACTGTGACTTGGCAGCACTATGCTGACTGTCATTTGACATTTCGGCCTGTTTCTGCAGTCAAACTAGAGTATGTTGAACCTGATAATTTTATTCCAAAACACTACTCTGATTAAAAATCGAATTATTCCACCATGAAAAATTCTGAAAATCCTTAAAAAAAACTATGTTGGCCTGGATAGGACAAGTGGTTCGGAAATTGCACGGGCTTCAATATGAGATTTTTTTGTATTTTCAGTCGAACAAGTGCACCTGTAAGTTAAATTCCAAAATATTGCTTGGATTAAAAATCTTATTTTACCACCGCGTAGGGCAAGAAAATTGCAAAATTGCAAAAGTATAAACTTGACCCCTGCTATAGGGCGGGCAAGTGGTTTGCAAATGGAAAAATAAAACTTCACACGCAAGTAAAATTTGGGGATAAGTGTCAGTTCAGTAGGTGAGAAATGTTAACAAAAGTTATTGGAATACCTAGAAAACCGTGTTTGGAAGTACTGATCTATATCCGCTCAAGGACTAAGCGGCCATAGTTATCCACGCTTAGATAAGTTGTTGTTGTTGTTGTTGTTGTTGTTGTTGTTGTTGTTGTTGTTGTTGTTGTTGTTGTTGTTGTTGTTGTTGTTGTTGTTGTTGTTGTTGTTGTTGTTGTTGTTGTTGTTGTTGTTGTATTTTATAGGCAAATGTGAATAAGCGTATTAATACGCTTGATTTAAAAAACACACCTAGTTATTTGTGTTTCTGGTTGTAACACACAGTAAACTAAGAAAATGAAAAAAATGCCCCAAAAATATGCAAATGACAATTAAAATACGCTCCAATTGGATTAATGTTTTTGTTGTTGTTTGCCATGTATTATTTTAGGGTAATTTTTCAATTTATTCAAATTTCGTTCCAATCTTTCATTGCTTTGGGACATTTTGCATAAATGGAACAGGGCCATTTTTCAATTTAAAATATAGCCCCATTTTTCGGGTCATTATGGTCATATATGGACTCCATTTCATTCCGCCGAGATTAGTTTTGCTTAAATTGTTTTGCAGAATTGCTCACTCAATGCTCTAATTTGGTATGTGGTGGCCTTAACTGGCCCGTAATCCGGGTGTCCCAAAAGGCGTTTTCTGGAATAACTTTTAAACGAAAAGATAAAAACTAATGAAAGCTATTTCATGGAAATTTTTTACATTATGCATGGAAAATTATATCGATTAAGTGGCCACCATTAGAATGCATGCACTCATGGGCTCTTTTGATTCCACTTTCCATGACTTTTTGAAGTGTTGCCGGCGTAATTTGAGCGATTTCTGTGCGAATGTTGAGTATCAGCTCCTGTATAGTCTGTCCCATAGAAAAAAGTCGACAGATCAGGCGATCGCGGCGGCCATTAAAATTCAACGTTTTTTTGATAAGAAAATAATTTAACAATTTTTGTTCGTCGTCTGATCGTGTAAGTGCTCCATGCTAAATCTCCCAAGCCTTATGTCTGGAAAAAAAATATCTATAAATAAAAGAGTTATTAATTTCTTACATCGGAAAGAGACTTTTGGTCCACCCTGTACTTCCATATATCAAGTTTTGCACTCATATTGTGTGTAGATACTTTTTGTTCGACTGTACATACCTAATTTTATTTTTACTTGCCATTATTAGTTTACACGTATTTTTTGCATGTGATGTTACAAACACCATTTTAGTTAGTTAGATAGCTGTCAACAAATAACGACACTTGATTAAACACTTCGTCATACGCACAGAAGAGTTCAGATTAGTTTCTTACGTTATTCTAAAGCGTATTTAAGTCTTTTTCTACAGAGCTAATATTCAGTAGTTAACAACTACATTTGTGTTTGCATAGATAAATCCCTCTTGAGTGATTTCTTTGATAAAATAAATCCATTTAATTCCTGTTGTATCATAGGGTCTTAGCATACGTATGGACCACATTCTGAACTAACTATTTGTTCAGGCAAATGCTGGCATATCGCGATATAAAATTATTTCTATATTCTTGTCAGCAATGACCCCTTAACTTTATTGAGAGCGGGAGAAAGAGAAAAATATAACCTTGTCAAAGTAACGGCCGCCAAAAGTGCCTTGAGAATCAACCAAACCAACGTTGGGAACGCGAGTCTCTTGAGCATGCACAGATTTTCAACAAATACGTATGAACGATGGCCAAGTGTAAGTCCAGAGGCAACACAAGCCGCCTGCATGCTAATTTATGACTAAGAATTTGAACTCGTTGTATGGCACTTCAGTTACTGCTGAAAGTTCACAGATGTTTTTTGTTTTTTAAACAAATGAAAACGTATTCTCTGCACATGGAATGGACTGAAAATTGCACAAATTTTCGCGCTTTATCCACCATTTTAAGGAAATTTGCCAGTAAAAAAAAAACCTGCGATATCATCTTAGCAATCATATTTGTGTCCGCAGATAGATTGACGATTTTTCTTGGTCACACACTGGTTAAGAATATTTTTTTTTTTTTTAATAGATACTATAGACACCGGCCATTATGGTAGGCGGGTGGTAGGTAGTATGTTTTTAAAATAGTTAGGTCTGTTGGATCCATGCACACTATCAGTGTATCAATCAAATCACCACCCTTAATATTGACCTCTTTCACTACATTATATAGTTATCTTTTTCTTTTGTTACTTTAAAAGTAAATTTTCCTTTTTTTGACTGTCTGTCACTTTTGTCTTAAAAAAAGTTTTAATAAATTTTCGAAGTGAAATCGAACTATTAGCTTTATTGTCTTTCAATCAATATCCGAAGCAGGATCCATTTATCGAAGAAGAAGAAGTCAACAAACCCTACGTTTAAGGTCGCAGAGGCAGCCATATGGGCAAGAATCGCTTTTTAACATCAATAACACAGAAAAATTGTAAATATTTTCATAAAGAACTTTTAACATGTAAATAGTTCGTGCAGCTTCAGTGTGAAGATAACATTGCATCATCTAACTCGCCACCCATCAACATTGCAAGCGAGTAAAGATGAAGATTCTTAGTTTATTTACATTTCTAAATTTAGCCGTGGACCGTCTTAAGAAATGTCGGAATAACTTCACATGTTTTGGCTAAAAATACATTTTTCAAAGCAATGCTTTTATTTCCTGTAAGGCCAATCCATATGGCATATAGTGCTGGTGTGGTGTGTGCCGCATTCATGTTCCTTTATGGTCCAATACAGACACAGATGACAAATGCAGGGTGGCGCACGAATCGTGCTACAAAAACAACTTAATAACTTTTTTTCGTGTGAGTAATCGGCTTATTTTTTTTTATTTGGCATGTTACTATTTAGATTTATTAAATAAACTGCTTGGGATACAGAAAATAGGAGGATGTGGATAGGGCAGCGGTACCATGCTTTGCAGTCCTTCATTTCCGTCCAAAGGGAATTTAGGCGGGAGTTTAGCGGCACTACCCCGAGTAGATGCACCATTATGAGGCTGGTAAACATGTATACCGAGTTCGACCATCGCCCTGGTTGCGAGGAACAAGTGGAGGGGGCGAAGTATCTTCCTCGACCCCTTAATCACCTCCAAAATACTTCGTGAATGCAAGATCTCCCTGAATTCGGTCGGAAAGTTAAATTCACTTAGACTTGTCTTTGTCCCGGGTCATAACGGGATCACGGGAAATGAGATCTTCGATGAACTTGCTAGACAGGGCCCAATGGACTTCTCAGGACCTGAACCAGCGATATGTCTGCCTGCGTGCTCGGTCAGAGCTTCCATTGACGGTCGGGTTTCATATGAACACAGTGGCCGATGGCATGACTCTCCAGGGTTAGGTTAGGTTCGAATAATAGTATTCGACCTGGACAGCACAAGTATCACGAGAAATCCAGTAAGAAACCCAAGGAAAACCAATTGGGAAACTTATAGAACTGCTCTAGAGAGCAATCTGGGGCGCCTTAGTCTGAGGAAGGCTCCGGGACACCCCCTAGAGCTAGAGAGCGCAGTGGAAGGCATAACAAACGCCATCATCACTGCGTTCGAAGAAAACTGTCCTCTAAGTAGAGAACGGGACAGGAAACAGACGCCATGGTGCAGCAATAACTTGTCAAAATTAAGATCCGAGGTGCGGAAGCTTTTCAATAAAGCAAAGCGCAGCGGAGAATGGCAAAGCTACCAAATGGCCCTTACTACATATAATAAGGAAATAAGAAAAGCTAAAAGAAATAGCTTCAGAAAATTCTGTGAGAAAATCACCAGCACCCCTACTGCGGCAAGGCTACACAAAGCTCTTGCGAAGTCAGGAGGGGTGCCGATGTCTCTGAGGAAACCAGATGGCGAGTTCACGGAAGATGAGGATCAAAGGGCACTATTGCTACTAGAAACTCACTTTCCTGGCAGCTCGCCTAGTACTGAGCCAGGCATCAATACCACTTCAATCAGACCTCGGAGGGAAGACTGGGAAACAACATCAACCATCTGTTTTGAGGGACGGCTGAAATGGGCAATAAATTCCTTTCAGCCTTTCAAATCTGCCGGAGTGGACGGCATTATACCCGCCCTTCTTCAAGAAGGGCAAAGGGTACTAATACCACACCTGCTAAAGATAACAAGGAGCAGTATTGCCTTGGGCCACATACCAATGCAATGGAGACGAGAAGGGTTGTGTTTATACCAAAAGCGGGAAAAAAAGACCCCACACAGCCAAAATCGTACAGACCCATCAGCCTTACGTCATTTCTTCTGAAGATGTCAGAAAAGGCTGTAGACAATTATTTAAGGGAAGATGTTCTGAACACATCCCTCTTACATCATCGTCAGCATGCATACAGAGCGGGCAGATCAACAGAGACCGCCCTATATCAGCTGACGGAGATAATTCGAAGTGCCCTGGAGGCAAAAGAAATAGTACTGTGCACTTTCCTAGACATAGAGGGAGCATTTGACAACACCTCACATGATGCGATCAAACGATCCCTGGATAGGAAAGGAGTTAACAGTACAGTATCCAACTGGATGTGTGAGCTGCTGAGCACTAGATCAGCAGAGACTCAAACACCATCTGGAACCATCAGAGTAAACACAACGAGAGGATGTCCATAAGGAGGGGTACTATCACCCTTAATGTGGAGCCTAGTTGTAGACGAACTGCTGGAAAAATTAACCAACCATGGCATCAACTGTCAGGCGTACGCCGATGACATTGTATTGATTGCCAGGGGCAAGTTCGAAGAAACCCTTGGAGACATCATACAAAAGGGGCTTAAAGTAACCAAGGAATGGTGCCATAATGTCGGACTTAACATCAATCCGGCGAAAACAACGATAGTACCATTCACAAGGAAAAGACAACTTCAAAGACTTAAGGAAATAAACCTATCAGGCACGACACTGATACCAGTCAAAGAAGTAAAATATCTAGGACTCCATCTAGATAGTAAACTCCTCTGGCGAAAACATACAGAGGAGATATCCAAGAAGGCCACCCGCGCTCTCATGATATGTAGGAGCCTAGCGGGGAAGGCATGGGGATGCAGCCCAAGCATCCTGCGATGGATGTACACTGCAATCGTGAGACCAATGATCACATACGGAGCGGTAGCATGGGCGAAACGAACCAGTCTAGTCACAACGCGAGAGACACTCGGCAAAGTGCAAAGACTGGCGTGTCTGTGCATTACCGGAGCAATGCGTAGCTGCCCAACAGCAGCCATGGAGGTGCTATTGGAACTGACCCCTCTACACATCATGGTGATGAACGAGGCAGACAAAACAATCCTTAGGATGGCAAAGGAGGGAATTGGGAGAGGGAAATGCATCGGTTCGAAAGAACACGGTTCTTACTCAAAAAACTCCCACTTCTTGGCATACCTAGGGACGACAGCATCAGGAAGTTCAACTTCGAGAAGAATTTCCAGATAAAGCTCAGCAATAAGGAGAACTGGAGCAACGAATCCATAACTTATGGACTGAGCAACCACACAACAAAGTGGTATACGGACGGCTCGAGGACTGAGGAGGGAACTGGTGCTGGAGTGTTTGGGCCGGGAACTAAGCACTACGAATCCATGGGCAAATGTACCAGCATCTTCCAGGCAGAAATATGTGCCGTAGACAGGTGCGTTCGAATCAACCTCGAGAAAAACTATAGAAATTGCAACATAGCAATAATGTCTGACAGCCAAGCAGCTATAAAGGCTCTTGACGCCTACGTTATCAAGTCAAAACTCGTATGGGAATGCCTACAAGGACTGAATAGACTAGGCAAGAATAACAGAATCTCCATCTGCTGGGTGCCTGGCCATGTTGGCATTACGGGCAATGAGGCAGCGGACTCTCTGGCAAGAAGAGGGGCAGAGGAACCCTTCATAGGACCTGAACCATTCTGCGGGATAGGAGAACACACTATACGCGAAGAGTTCAGGAGACTGGAGGAAGAAACAAAGGCCAAAACCTTTCTCAACCTCCAAGGTCTGAGGCAAGCAAAGAAACTCTTAGGAAATTACAACCAAAAGAGATTCAAAGTTTGTATCGGCCTTAACAAAAACAACCTAAGAATCCTAACAGGCCTCCTCACGGGGCACTGCAGACTCAAGGAGCACCTGAGGAAAATGGGCATATCGGAGGACGGGCTCTGTAGATTCTGCAGTGAAACCGCCGAAACTCCAGACCATATACTGGAATCCTGTGGGGCACTGACCCACAAAAGGATGAAACATTTGGGCAGGCACCAAATAACAGACAAGGACATACAAACCATGGACCCACAGCTCATTCTCAGATTCATCAAAGAAACTGGACTGGACGCTGTGCTCTAAGGAGTGTGACCTGCCAAGGATAAATCAGAGCAATACCTCGACACGCTTCACAAAGAAGTATCTAGAGAGGGCTCTGAACGAGGGCAAGCACCTCTCCGAGGCACAAGCAAGGGGACACAATAGACCAATAGGTCGCAGTGTAATATACCCTAACCAAATATTATTATTATTATTATTATTATTATTAGGTTAGGTTAGGTTAGGTTTATGTGGCTGTCGGCAGAAGCCGACACACTTAGACCAATTTAGGTCCATTGTGATACCACGTATATTATCTACCTCAACTCTGTAGATGGGACTGGCCAACGACACGCGGTTGTTCTCAACGGTCCCCCATCTACGTAGTAACCGCGCCCAACGTCGTTTAATTACGGCGATCTGACGAGAACCGATTAACTCGACGTGGTATGGTCCCTCTCCAGGGTGCAGACAGACTAAACAAATTCTCCCTGACGTCTGTAAAAAATCTGCTGCATTCTTGTTGTCTCTCAACAGAAAACACTGCAGACGGACCACTGCCCATTACGGGCCATAACGCTTTTGCCAAACACCTTAAGGTGCAAGGCCTAAGTGATACCACCAAATGCGAAGCTTGTGGAGAAAGCGATGACACTGCGGAACATTTCCTCTGTGATTGTTCTGCTTTTGCTCGTATCAGGTGGCAGGTATTTGGTGCTGATGTGGTGAGCGCTGTTAACCTAAGCTCCATATAACTGAAGCGCCTACTCTTCTTTCTTAGGAAAACGAGTAAATTTCCGCAGTAAAAGTTTTGTGTCTTCCTGGTAGTACAGTGGACCAGTATTGAGTCTGAGTGCTCCAGTGTAGAAAGTCTCGCACCCCAAAAAAAAATAGTAGAGCGATGTTAACGATCTAACGATGCCCTATTATATACGTTTATGAAATTTTAAAGCATATTTATTTCAAAATTTTATTATTTTTCTTTAAATTTGAATTCCTGCTTATTTAAAACTCAACTCTCGCCTATTTTATTTTACTTGAAAGGTAATTCAATTTGAACTGCAGTCTGTGTGTACTTGTGCGGTTTATAATTTGACACCGCTTAAGTCTTAAGTAACACAATTCTCTTTCTTCTCGGCCAATAAAGTTTTTTTTCCCAACACTTAGAATCGGTGATGGAACCTCATCCATTGTCAACATGCAAAACAAAATTTAGAAATTTTTCGACACAACAACAAATTACACAAATCAGTCATGTTTTTATCTATCCATATTGAATTTTGATTAATTAATAGTTAATTAAGCAATTAATTTTAATCATAAACATTTCAAAAGCTTTGTTAGCCAAGTCTCTAAAGCATTGACTTCTGTTTTTTATTAATTGAGTTTGTATTGTCTTGTTGGTGATTTTCCCCAGGAAAAGTCAATGATTACCATTAAGACTTACGTAGGCACATTATCTTATTCTACATCGTCCGGTCACAATCAAAGTTTTGTCCATATTTATTTATTTTCTTTTATAAATGGAATTGCTACTTTTCAATTGGGTTATTAATGAATATGAATTCAATACCATGTCTTGTAAGCGTTGTTGTGTAACTATTTGTTTCGCGATGGCGCGTAAACAAACTAATCATTTAATTTTTAATAAGCAATATAAAGGAAAATACAAAATTTTGCGGCAGCCACATGGGCTGTCAAATAGCAACAGACCATAGATAATCCACACCAAGAAGTAGGTAGCTGCTACTTCCCTGTAGTTGAGCGGGACGGGGTGGGTTTAGCGAAAACGATCGCTAAGCTGAAAATAATTTCCTTCGCGAACGACAGAATTGAACACGCAGAATGAAATAAGAAAAAGGTAAAAAAATGGGCGCCACAATTTTGCGGAAAATTTTGAAACCTTGCCACAGAACCTTTGAAAAATGTAAAATCCAGAAAAAACAAAGGTTTTAAACAATGTTATAAAGCTCCGGTGAAGCACGAGTCTTTATTACGGGGTTTGAAATCTCGGCTAATTTAGAGGTTGGTTTTAACCAACGACCATACCACGTCGAGTTAATCGGTTCTCGTCAGATCACCGTAATTAAACGACGTTGGGCGCGGTTAGTACGTAGATGGGGGACCGTTTGAGAACAACCGCGTGTCGTTGGGCAGTCCCATCTACAGAGTTGAGGTAGATAATACATACGTGGTATTACAATGGACCTAAATTGGCCTAAGTGTGTCTGCTTCTGCCGACAGCCACATAAACCTAAACCTAAACCTAGAGGTTGGTACAACGGGTCGGTATGGACCGTTGGTATCACTCGTTATCGCTTGTTCCGAGGAGAAAAAAAATAATGGGTAGCGTGTCCCGTCTATTCTCGGGATTTTACCTTTACGGAACAAAATCCTACCAGACTATCACTTCAACAAATTAATCAAACGGAAAATCACCATACTTAGCTTTGATAACTCTGTTGCTATGTTTCTTGTTCCGTCCTCAAGCTTCCTTGTTCCTTTCGAGTGCCTTCCCAATTTCGCCGCCTAAGTTTCCTTTCTTCCTTCGTCCTGAACGTTTTACTCTAAAGTTAACTTCTTTTCCTGTTCTTTTAAAAAAACAACACTTCACCAAAATTGCTTTCGAGAAAAAAACTACTCTATGACTAGGATTTAGCTGGTCAACCAAGAAGTGATTTTTCAGATTTTTCTCTTGTCCAAATTCGGTCAATGTTGGGCTCCTTCTTGCACGCACATTAACAGTGCAATCCCACTAATGGGGTGCAATGGTCCACCTGAGTTGGTGGCTATCCGCCATTCCACTGTCCACACACATAGGTACTGTAAGGCGAACCAAGGAGCGGCCCATTCCAGCACCTCCGAAGCTATCTTGCAATGGTTTGCGCATGCCTGCCGTTACCCTTTCTCTCGTGCTGTCCATTCCCTCTTCTGACTAACTCTGACCTGGAATAATCTTTCCAATACAGTCTGATTGGTGTTTTCCGCGTTTATACTAAAAATCGCTGGACAATTTTGCTGAACGGCCCTCAACCGTAGCTCAAGACAAAAGAAACACAGGAAACGCCGTTGGGGACGATTATAAACGCCTAACCCATTATGGCAAGTGGAACCATAGCTGTTGAGGGCGGACGAGGAAACAAAGTCCGCTACCTACCGCGCCAATTACCTGAGTCTGGTGGAATTCTGAGAGCCCCATTCTGGTTCAAGGGTTTGCTTGATGTGACATCTGTCATTGCACATCGGCTTATAGGGTGCGAGACTGTTCGTGGCTAGCTGCCCACGATTATTTAATGTTGAAGGGTGTATTATTACGTGGCCGGCCGCCCACACGCCTCTGCTGCTAATTCGTTGCTCCCTCGACGGAGTTGGATGAAAAGGGAGCGTCATCCCTTCCCCCATCGAACGTGGGTCGCTTCCGTGTTTGTGTCAGATCTTTATTCCTTCCAGTGCAAGTCTCTTATCTCCCCCCTCCAGCATGGTTTCCTCAAAGGTAGATCCACAACCATCCTGGTTGACTTTGTTTCCCTCACACTTTCTGCATTAGAAAGTGCCAATGAAGTGGACTTAATCGCTACTGACTTCAGTAAGGCCTTTGACAAAATATCTCATCGTTTGATTCTTTTCAAACTCTCCTTCCTTGGTTTCGATCCCCTACTATTGAATTGGTTTTCATCTTACGTTGAGAACCGATCTTATAACGTTCGTTTTCGCTCTGTTCTCTCTTTGCCTTTTAAAGCTATCTCTGGTGTTCCCCAAGGTAGCCACCTTGGACCTCTGATTTTTATTCTGGCAATAAATGACATTAACAACGTCGTTAAGTTCTCCTCCATCTCCATCTATTCCGACGACGCTAAATTCTTTAAAATCATTTCTTCTCCACATGACTCTGATCTTCTTCAACAAGACCTCAATAGTTTTTCGATCTGGGGTCAAAAAAACTTTATGGAGCTGAATATTGCTAAATGTGAATTTCTTACTTTTTCACGTAAGCGGACTCAGTCTCCCCCCAGACGATACTTTTTGGACAACCAACCCATTGTTACCGTTCTAACCATCCGCGACCTAGGTGTTCTGTGTGACAGAGAGCTTAACTTTAGGTCACATATTGACGATATAATAAATAAAGCTGAATCGGCCCTTGGTTTCGTCAAACGGTGGTCTAAAGAATTTACCAATCCCTACGTAACAAAATCCCTTTGCATTACCTACGTCCGCCCTATTCTAGAGTACGCGAGCCAAGTGTGGGCGCCATATTACCGGGTCCACATTAATAGAGTCGAAAGCATTCCACGTCGATTTCTCCGTTTTGCTCTTCAGGGCTCTAGAGACGTGGACCAATGGCTGATGGGACAATGGTTGCCCCTCCACTTCTCCATACCATGGGAACGCAGACCAAGAAAAGACGGCTATTGCCAGGAGGGTTGCGGGAAATTTGAACTATACATTTTTGTTTGAGAAATCAAAGTTGTAAGAAAAAGTTCTTGCGTCTACACACTACGTGCGGGTGAACATAATAATATGATTGTGAAAGGAGGGAACTCTGCTCATTCTTGCATAGCAAATAAATACTTCAAAATACTTATTATATTTCAATCCAAACTAGCTTCAAAATGAAATAAGAAAAATAAGTAAAAGCTGCTTCGTAAGTTATAATCACCTTCAGGTATTTTAAATAAAAAGTGTGAGACACTCTCGCCATTTAATAGTTGACTTACCGCTTATTCAATTCTTATAATAAACTGTATTATTGGTTTGTCGTGACCCTACAAAAATTAATTACCATACTGCAACCTTGACAATTAAAAAAATATCTCAGTCGTTAAACTTTATGCAAACACTTTTGTGTTATAATTTCCCGAAAATAATGTCCACATTGAAGAAACTCAACAAATAAAGCGTTTTTAACAGTGTTTCGTCTTTTAATTGTACTTAAACTTGTTATACAATTAGTCACGTAACTTGGATTTCAAATTTGAAGGAACTTTATCTTCCATGAAGTAAATAGACCTGTGGCCTAGCAGTCTTTGTTATTATGTTGTCTTTAGATGGCCCACTAATATCAGTTCGTATTAAAGCGCTCGACTGCGAACAACTTAATTGACTTTTGATATTTCATAACCTTGTGCGAGTTATGTACCTGCAATGTACCGTATTGTTATTTGTTTCAAGTTCAGAAGAACAAGATTAATAACAAATTTAACGCAGAGTTTAAATTAGTGGTCCCGTTCATATGAAGTTATTTTTGCATAGCAGTGAAATCGACTTCAAATACAGGGTGGCACACCAATTGTGCTACAATAAGTAATTCAAATAACTTTTTTTTAATCAATCTTTTGCATTTTTTTTATTGCACAGAAAATGCACGTTTATTTTATATAACAAATTGTTTTTGAAGATGATAGACCGTAAATGACCTCCATGCTCATCCACGCATATGCGGCAGCTGAATAGAAAATTATTCATTGCGGCCTGAAGCGTTGAAGTCGGGGTCGCCTCAATTATTGTTTCAATGGACTGCTTCAATTCAGTCAAATTCCTTGGTTTCGTTTTGTACACCTCTTGCTTGACATAACCCCATAAAAAAAGTCTGGTGCAGTCAGGTCAAGTGACCTGGGGGGGAAGCGGATAGTGAAGTTTCTAGATATTAATTTGTTTGGGAATTTTCGTTGGAGCTAACCGGTCTATGTCTGCAGTTGCTCCATCCTGCTGGAACCAAATGCTGTTGAAATGGAAACTTCTTCGGCGCAGTTCTGGGTAAATAAAAAACTCCTTCAACACCTTCAAATAACGGTACCATTAACAGTTATTGTTACATCTCTTTCTTCTAAGAGGTATGGCCCTACAATGAACCTTGATGAAACTGCGCACCACACAGTGACTCGTTCTGGGTGCAGTACCGTCTCATGGAGTATTTCTGGATTAGATTCACTCCATATACGGCAATTTTGCTTATTGCTGGATCAAAATGGGCCTCATCAGACATAAACAAGCAGTTTATCAAGCTGTTATTTTCTTCGGTCTTTTCAATAATTGTTTGGCAAAATTCCAGGCGAATAGGCAAATCCAGAGGGTTTAACTTGCTTGCAATTTGGACTTTGTACGGAAACAAGTTTAAGTCATCATGAATTATCCGTTGTAATGACCGTCTGCTAACTCCAGTTTGCGCCAATAAGTTTCGCGTCGAAACGCTTGGATTTGCCTAAATTGACTATGCTAAGGCCGCGATTGTGTCTTGAACCCGAACATAGTTATCACGATGGTACGGTATCCGTGCTATGCTTCCAGATTCGGCAAACATCTGAACCAGCCTCATATAGGTCCATCTACTCGGGGGAGTGCCGCCAAATTCCCGCGTAAATTCTCTTTGGACGGAAATGAAGGACTGCAAAGCATGGTACCGCCGCACTTTCCAAATCCGCTTTACGGTATCCCAAGCATTCATTTTAATAAATCTAAATATTAACCTGCCAAAATAATAAAAAAATAAGGCGATTACTCACACAGACAAAAAGTTATTACGTTTTGTTTTTGTAGCACGATTCGTGCGTCACCCTGTACAAGATTCATACTAAATTTGTTATTAGCTTTCGTTTAAAGTTTTATCGATTCAGTTCTTTACAATGATAAATGATTGCATATATCATTTCGCCATTTGTTAACTTGGAATTTAATTATTTCGCATTTTTGGGTTAGAAAATTCATATTTCTCTCCGTTATCGGGTTACAAGATCTCGCATTTGTCATCTCGCAATTTGCTATTTGCTATGAAGCGGATTGTTTTGTCTCGCAATCTTTAACATTCCACCGTCAGCTCTTTGGACAAAGCCAATCTACTTGCTGCCCACTTTGCAGCTAACTCAACGGTCCTAGATTGTGATTTATCTCCCCCTGTACTCGAGAGCGTAGAATACTCCATGGGACCAATCCACTTTCGCACTCGTACAATGGCTAGAGTACTTCGAGATTTTGATATAAACAAATCCGCTGGTCCAGATGGTATTTCCCCCATCGTTCTGAAGAGGTGTTCTTCTACGCTGGCAAAACCACTGCGTAAGCTTTTCTATCTGTCCTATTCTTCTGGGCTCTTCCCGGGAAGATGGAAAACAACATTTGTCCAGCCTGTACCAAAAAAAGGCGAGTCTTTTTCTCCCTCCGCCTACCGACCAATTGCACTTACGTCCCTTCTTTCTAAGGTCATGGAAACGCTGATAAACCGTCAGCTAATGAAATATCTTGATTCGCGAAAACTTCTTAATGACCGGCAGTATAGTTTTCGCAGCAACAGGTCTACTGGTGATTTGATGACATATCTAACCGAAAAGTGGAACCAATCTCTTCACCAAGGTGGTGGAAGTAAGATTGTTGCGCTTGATATTTCAAAGGCATCTGACAGAGTTTGGCATCAAGCTCTCTTGTCGAAAATGCGTGCATTTGGAATCGATGATACTCTTCTTCAATGGATTAGAAATTACTTTGTTCATTCAAGTTGTTTTGGACGGTTTCAAGTCTGCGACTCACCAAATAAATGCTGGTGTCCCCCAAGGCTCCGCTCTGTCCCCGACTCTCTTTCTCATGTTTATAAATGATCTCCTGTCTGTTACTTCTAATCCAATCCATTCCTTTGCCGGTGACAGTACCCTCAGCTTTTCATACTCGTTTCCTGGGTCACGTCCCACTTCTTCGGGTGTGGAACTGGAACGGCAACGTATATTAAGCTCATTAAATTCCGATCTTAACAGCATAACTCAGTGGGGTACAACCAATAGAGTGGAATTTAATGCTTCCAAAACACAATGCTGTCTCCTGTCATTAAAGCACAACCCACATACACTGACATTATCCATGAATGGCACTTGCATCGCTGAAACCGAAAGACTTTCGATTCTTGGTATGTTTGCCAATGACAACCTTCGTTGGAATGACCAAATATCCGATGTCGCCAAGAACGCCGCGAAATGTCTAGGCTTCCTTAAGCGATGTAAGAAATATTTCACCCCTTCTGATCTGGCTACAATTTATAAGGCGTTTATTCGTCCGAAACTCGAGTACAACGCTCATATCTGGTCTGGTGCACCAATAACTTATTTGGAGCTACTTGACAGGATCCAAAAACGCGCGATAAAACTCATTGGCGACCGAGACATCCCGAGATCGATTGACTCACTTTGTCATCGTCGTAATGTTTCCTGTCTTTCGTTATTTTATCGGTACTTCCACCATAAGTGCTCTAACGAAATAGCCAGTTGCATTCCACCCCTTGAACATTTCAACCGCAATACCCGCCATGCAATGAATGCCCATCAGTTCACCCTCAAGCCTGTATTCGGACGTACAGTGAAGTACAAAGAGTCTTTCCTCAGCCGTACAACACGAATGTGGAATACTCTTTCACGCTTTATTTTTCCTTTACATTGTAACATACAAACATTCAAAACCAACATGCATCGGCAACTCTCCTTTTCATCTAATTTCCCTAACGCCCGCGCTGTGTAGCCAATACATGATAAGGGTACAAAAAAATCCCTTTGCGCACTTATAATATAAAAAAAAGAATCTTAATAAATTTCTCGCGAAATAAATGCTTTATAGAGGCTCCAGCTTCCAATGCATAACTCTGTAAGATCTTATTGAAGCTTTTATGAACTCTTTAACTAGCATTATCCACAGATGTTTGTAGTGTAAGTGAAGAGAGATAAACAGTGAACTCCGTTTAACAAAACTACGCTTTACTAAAAAAAAAGGTTACCTGAAAGACAAAATTTATCAAGGAGCATTTTATTTACAATTTTTATATAAAGCACTCCATCACTTTATTTACGGGATGTTATTTTTCGCCTTGATTTAGGTATTTCCTGAATTTCCAGGACCATTTTGAATATTTTTTTTTTTCGGGGTGCGGGACTTTCTACACTGGAGCACTCAGACTCAATAATAGTCCATTGTACTCCATATTTTTGTTTATAACTAACTTACTTAGTCAGCTTAAATAAAAGAAGTTGCTGGCAATAGCGCTTTGCGCCTCTCAATTTCAGGCCAGTTTAAGGAGCAGTTTTGGGCACCGCACGATCTTAACTGATGTGCTACCCGGAAATCATATACGGACAGATAAAATTTCCCCCTTGTACGACTTCGACATCCCGAATGATGTATCATATCCGGAAAGGGAAGAGTGGCAAAGAGATGCAGTCACAGCAGCAAATGAGGGTGCTTTCTACACTGATGGTTCTAAGACAGGGGAGGGAACGGGTTCTGGCATCTTTCCAGACTTGAACGAGTCTATACGACTCCCGGACACAAGCAGTGTCTTCCAATCGGAAGTGCTGGCTGTTCTAAGGGCGGCAGAGATAGTGCAGATGGGATCAGTGTCCGGTAGGGATATCGCCATCTACATTGACAGTCAGGCGACAGTTAAGGCATAATCTGCTAAGCACGCTAGGCGGCTTAGTCTGGTAGATGTGCAAACAGGCAGGTTCTGCGGGGATCTACAAGCCGAGGAAGACATAACGCACATAATAAGTGAGTGCGAGGGTATAGCACGGAATCGTAGGAGGTTTTTAGGGGAGTTGAGCGGCACAGACCACAGGAAGCTTATAAAATTCTGCAGGAAGATTGGATGTTTTGTTTAGGGAGAGTGTTGAGGTTTTTCTCCTTTTGAAGTTTTGGTTTCAATCGGTTCCCTAGGGATCGCGATGGACCCTTCTGGTGCCTAGTACTGTATGCGAACTGCATACCCCTGTCTTAACCTAACCTAACCTAACCTAGGTTCAGAGTATGGTTTACATGTGTCAAGTTATGTCATTTCATCGATTCTTGTCTGTTTATGGAATGATGTCCCATTTGGAGTGTTTTGTTTTGAAAGATATGGGGAGCGTATCAGACAGAATCCCGAATTTAAAAAACAGGTTTTCGGAAAATCCTGAACAATTTTTTTTAAATCCCGTATTCTAAAATCCTGTTTTTTTTTAATACTCTACCTTCTGAAATCCCGACCGTTTTTAAACTCGTTTCTTAAAACCCCGTTTCTAAGAATCCTGAGTTTTTAATTGAATATATGAATACATGAAAAGATAGCACCGCAGGACAAGGGTATTCGTACCAGATCGTGATTCGAAGATCTGTTCAAAGTACCAACCGGGTCCTGCAAGACTTGCCTCTTCAACTTTTTGAATTCACAGTAAAATAAAGAAATTTTAAAAATCGTTTCTCTTCAATTTTCGTCAAATCTCAAAAACGAAATCTAGATTTTTTTAATTTAACGTTTAATTCAAATTGGAAAAGAATCAAAGTTTAATTTGAGAAAATGAAAAAAAAAATATTATTTTTAAAGTTCTTCAGATTTTTGTAGTAGCGGTAATTAAATGTGCTGAATGGGCAATATTTGCAATCAAGAATTTTCCTACCAATTACTTATTTGGATCTACGTGACAGGATTCAAAAACGCGCGAAAAAACTTATTTGGGACACGGACATCGCGAGATCGATTGACTGACTCTATTAGGCATCGTCGCAATGTCTACTGTCTTTCTTTAGTTTATCGTTATTTCCACCATAAGTGCTCAATGGAAATAGCCAGTTGCATTTCACTCTAAACATTTCAACCGCAATACCCGCGATGCAAGGAATGCTCATCAGTTCACCCTCAAGCCTGTATTCGGACGTACAGTGAAGTTCAAAGAATCTTTCCTCCGCCGTACAACACATGATAACCTACAAACATTCAATACTAACGTGCATCAGCATCTCTCCTTTTCTTCTAATCTTTCCTTAACGCCCGCGCTGTGTAGCCATTACATGATAAGGGTACTAAAAAAATCCCTTTATTGCGCGTACATTGTAAACAAAAAACCACACAATGAAACATTGTTTATAAAGGTTCTTTCATTAAGGACTTGACAACTTCTTTTTTATATAAAATGTAAACTTCTTGAGATATCTCAAAAAAAATGTATTGGCTTTAATTACTATCAGAACATTTATGAATGGAATTCGGCTTCGTTCATATGTCCACCACGGGAACGTATGCAGCGGTCGATTGCTTTGAATCCAATTTTCGATGACTCGGCCGTACATTTCGACCGATACGGCCGCTATTTCTCGATCAATATTGACTCTGAGCTCCTCTAACGCCGCCGGCTTCTTGTCATAGACCAATGCATTAATGTAGCTCCATCAAAATAGCCTAGATGATTTTGCGATGAAATTCTTTATTTTCTTCCATCATGTCCAGAGCCCAATTCGAGAACGTACGTCGCTTCATGCAAGTGGCTTTAGTTCTTGAGTCAGCTTGATCTTGTAAGGGTGTATGCCAAGATCCTTATGCTAAATTCGCCAGAATGTCGTCGGTTGATTGATTTGGCTGGTTTGCGACGGATGCCTCTAAGGCAGCAATATTCTCCACACTTTGGGCAATACGTAGTCTCACTGGCACGGCAACATTAAGCAGCGACTATGAATTGCTTGTCTACTGGGACGAGAATTACGACCGGGAAAAGGCGTTAACGATCTTTAAGTTGCAACCACCGACTCGGAATTTCGGTAGTAAATTTTAATTATTAGTAAACGTTGTTCCTTCGTGTACTTTACCATGATGAAAATGTTAATTTTACAGAATATTTTGACACTGACAGTTCGGTAATCGGTTTAAGGGTGCCTTCACACTAAAGTTTGAAGTTGTCAAGTCCCTAATGAATTACCCTTTACATACATGACACTGATGCGTTTAAAACGTTTTATTCTTAACATTGCGTTTTAAACTTTGTTTTATGCCAAATTATGGACTTCTTTGAAAATAACTCTGAATTTGTGGACCTTTTGGGTATGACATAAATCCATATTTAAATTCTCGAGTTGTTTCCTTGCGTTGTTAAATAAATATAAGTTCAGCTTGTCACGGAAACACTCTAATGGAAAGCATTTAAATCAAGTGTTGATCGATTGTTACTGTTCATGTTTATCACAAAAAATTTGCAAACCTTTTCGAAGACCGTCTCTAACTGGTCAGTCGATCAGTGTACATCTATCCGACAAATGAATGCATTTTCCTTTCTTCGTATTAAGGGTTGTCTAGCTATCGAAATATAATTTATTCGCCTTTCTGACGGTACTCATTCATTGTATTCATTTTAATCAGTTTTGATAAGCCTATGGGTCTAGGCAGTTTTCTTACTTTTCCCTTTGCGCCACTCATTCTTACATTATTCGTATTCCATTTGTTTACCAACCTAGCGAGCCACAGATAAACTGTATCAAGTCCGCCGTCCGTAGTTATCGCTAAGCGGTTACACAATTTGCAATGAGAACACGTTCGCAATTGGATTGCATGTGAAGGTTGTCTTAGTATTTCACTTGCGTAAATAAACACAAACCAACAACATTACTCATGCATTACTTACATGTTATAACATGCGTACCAAGCAGAAGGTACATAAGGTTGCGTATTATGAATACCATTTAATTGTCGACGTTGACCTCCCTGTATAATCTCTTCTCTAATGAAAACGAATTTCGGTGTCTCGGCATTATTGTTATGTGCAATACGATCCACCGATTCACGGTCCAAATACGAGCTCGTAGAAAAATTAGTTTTTCCAAAGAACTCGAACCGTTCCGAGTATATGGAGTGTTGTTAGTCTTTTTGTTCAGAGATGTTGTATTGATATTTCGGTTAAAAGAAGCCCACAGACGCGTGTAAGCCTGCGCAGATGTAGGTAACGATTTTTAACAAGCATTTAACTTTTGATTGCAGCTTTAACGTGATATTTGGGTGAGTAAACCGGCAAGATACAGACTACCACAATGCGGATAAAAAGATATCCAGGAAAAGCAGTGGACGCCAGTCTCTCCCTGGATAAGTCTAATGCAATGGGTATTTTGTATGAAGCAAACTGGTTGCAAGCGCATGAGAGCATTAACACCGTAAACGCAGAGCCACTACAGCCAGCGGGTAAAGGCTACCTGAGTGATGGTGTTTCAGTGTTGAGCAAATACCAAATGACTCTAGAGCAAATTCGTGCTCTGGAGCACCAAAACAAGGATGAGGGAATCGTTAAGGCCATCAAAGATCTTAACGGTTACAAGCCATCCACGTTAAGGCGCAAACCACGCAAGCATTACCCTGGTTGGGATGAACTTATTGAAGCTAATGAAAGCTTAGCCGCAAAAAAGCCTATCCCTCCCTCCAGCAATCCAAATCACAAACAGAATGTGGGTAATCATTACGTTGTAGATCCTACGGAAAAGCGTCAACGGCCAAGACAGCTCATAGCTGTTTCAAAAAACATTGATCCTCCACCGCAACCTTTTAAGGGGTTGCGCAGATCTCAAACAGTGGTGTATTCCCCGAAAACATCGTCTGCATGCAGCACCCTAGACATCAAAGATCTAAGGAAAATGTGGAAGATTGAAAATCGGCAACCAATCACCACAGACTATTATCCGACGGAAATTGCACATGAAAATGTGATCGCAACTCAACCTGTTCGTCAAAAAGTAATGCCACCACCTCCACCCATTCGAAGCTGTGATACTAGGATTAGTACTAATGGAAAATATGAATCTACACATACTGCCGTCAGAGAAAGCTCTCCAAAGCCTGCCCAGAGATGCCACCCTCCGGTGGTGAAACCCCGATCTATACTGCGAACTAAAAGCGTTCGTGTTCCAAACGTGACACTCCAAACCAATGTCCATGAACAAGTTTCCGCAAGAACTCCTCCAAAACCTCCTCCACGGACAAATATCCCTGGCCGAACGAATACCAATCAACTCAATAAATTACACTCTCAGTCACAGTTACATTTGGAAGCAAGTGAAGTAATGGTAAGCAGATCGCGACTCACTGCTTCGACCACAAACCTCAACGATCCATCACTGCAGTCGGAAATTTCATTTGCGCCGCTAACTCTTCAGGAAAATCGCAGTCGACGCCAACCCGGAAGTTCGTCTTCAAACAGCACACATAACTCCGACGATCAATTCAGCATACCAAGACCGCGATTAATCGTCCCTATCCACACATATGCGCGGAAACGAAGGACCGGAAACTTGCTAAAAGACCAGGACACAGAGACCATCCGAACCGATGATAATCGAGACGATGGTAAGTAGTATCATAGACAAGCAGCTTACATTTGCTGGCCATGACATCATCTAAAAGTTGTATTGCAACAAAAAATGCTGATCGCGATTCCAGTTAGTCAGCAATCTAAATCTTAAACCTGTATTATTTACTCTCTTCTAATATCTCATATGTCAAATCTATGGAAATTTGTATGCTTTTTATGGTTGCTCGAAATGTTTCACACCCTCACATAAACGGTACGCGGTACGTAACGGAGAATACGAGGAATGTAAACTTCGCCTTGTCGTAAACTCCAGAAATAGTTAACTTTCATTCTATTGGCTCGTTTGCGATTTGAATCTGCGACTATTCGCCGCCACACAAATATTAATTTATACACAGTTGCTGCTGTTGCCGATAGTCCGTCGAAATCTAAATAAAAGTCTTCCAATTAACTTTTACTTTTTTTTCTGCACGGCTGCTTGCTTATACAGTGTGGGTCAAAAGTGACTTCCTAATTTAAAGTGATAATAACTTTTATAGATTTAGTTTGTTATTAATAATTTATTTTAGAATCACAAAGTATGACTTATGGAGATTTTTTTTGGCCAAGTATGGAATATAAAGTCCGCAGAGACGGGCTCTTTTTTAAGAGCGTTTTCAATAACACTTCGTAGGACATCTGCGCCTGTATTTCAGCACGAATATTCTCCTTTAGCTGCGGGATAGTGTTGGGTTTGTTTACGTACACTTTATTCTTTAAATAACCCTACAGAAAAGAGTCTGGTGCAGGCAAACCGGAGAACGTGGAGGCCAATTAAATCCAGAATTTTTGGTAATTGCCATTTCTTGTAAACGAACCGCGTAAACAACACGTTGTTGAGGATCTTCCAGCTCGAGGAAAATCAACTACTGTTCCTTGTTGACGAAATGGTGCCACCAGTGCAGTGGCGTATGCCGCCTTTAGTAATTTTTTCACACACTAAAAAAAAACAAAAAAATTTTGTCTACGGTTTCAACCAGTTGAACCTACATTATGTTTGTCAACTGTTGTTCGTATTACTTTCTAGCAAGTGAAGTAAAAATTAAGCCGCAAATTTAAAATATTCCCATATTGGTTATTTTCCGATTTCCCAATCTCCTAGCGGAAAAAAATTACCTACCTCAGGATATCAAATAAACAACGGTAATTCCCATTAAACTTAAATTATCTAAATTAAAATTCTTCAGAAAAACAGGATTCGATTAGTTTTTGTTATTTATTTTCCATATATTTATTTTTTTCTTTAACTTTTTAAATTTTTTTATTTTATTACAGTAAATTATATTGCATTAAATTACGAACAAGCTGTTGAAATCTTTGCTGTATTTCGGCACTGACTGTCTAAGGAAGACAATAATTTTCGTCGCACTTCATTTATATGGGATAAAGCAGCATCTACATTTCCGTCACCAAAAATATGTTTTTCTTCTTATTTTCCTGGGACGTTCCATTAAAATTCAAAGTTTTTGACAAAGCAAAATTAAAAACTTCCAAAAGCCCAAAAAAGACAGAAATGAAAACGATTGCAATGCTATTAGCAATGCTCCTGCATCCGTCCGTGTGTTTAGTCTTTCGTCTGCCCCCGTCAGTTTTTCCAAGGTTTTAAAAATGCCCTCATAATGGTTCCAGGTATTCTCTACTGCATCAGCTCTTGCGCTCCATCTTGTTTCTTGCAGCCTCTTCAATGCTTTGCCTGAATTAAAAAGCAGAACTTCTAATTGTGTGTGAACAGAATATATGTGTGTTCTATGTAAGGTAAGGAAGAAAGTGACCTAATTTGACTCAACAGCAGCAGTATGTAAACAAACCAAGGTCAAAGAGTCATTGTAGCAGGGTATAAATTCTGCTTAGGGGTTTATGTCTTTCGGTCTTTGCTGCACTCCTGTATATTTTCCAGCCATGACAGCAGCATTGTCATATGCTTGACCTCTGCAATCCATTATAGCAAGACCATCAGCTTTTAGCTTACTTAAAATCATGTCAGAAATGCCTTCAGCTGTTTTGTTCTCTGTTTCGATAAAATCAATAAAAGATTCCACTACTACTACTTTCAGATTTTCAGTTTTAAGATAACGCAATACTTGACTGGATTGAACTTTGTGTGATACATCTGGAGTGCTATCAAATATAATGGAATAATATTTGTCCTATTTAACGTGACAGAAAATTCGTTGACGAACGTTATCTCCTAACTTATTAATGATCTCGTTTTGAATTTGTGATGAAATATAAGTGATAGTTCTTCCACCCTTTTTTATTCGTGAAATGTATTTTCCAAGCACTGGTTCGTAATTTGCGAGTGCACCAGTTCTAAATAGTTGCCTCTATTTGTACTGGTAATTTCTCCTCTGTGGCCACGAAAAGCCAAATTCTGTTTCACGAGGAATTTAATAATATCGACCATTGTAGCAAGAATTTTCTTTTATTAATCGTCTCTAACTCCTTTCATTTGCAAAGATTTTGTTGGGGACTTGATTCATGGCAACTTTGGGATTTAGTTTTTGCCAGTTATTATAAACATCATAACATGAGCAAAACTGTGAAGCGTGGTTTTTGTCCGAAATTTCAACAAAAGGTAACAAAAGAAAAATAATGACTATTTAAAAGGAAAATGAGCCATCCAAGAACGTAATACTTTTTCGTCATTAGTCAACGTGCGATAAAACCATTCTATCGTTAGCCGCCTCGTCGTTCCTGTCGGTGCAGAAGAAACCGTGTCGCTTACATGCTGCACTACTTTTGGACCGCGTTGCACAAGCAGTAGTCTCATATTTTCATCTATATCATTAGGCCACTTTCCCATATCATCTAAATTTTTAGCTGATTCCAATGCTATATCAGTCTCAGTGTCAATGTGTTCTATGATATATTCAGAGACAGACCCGGAGTCAGATCCGGAATAGTAGCCATAACTATTGACAACTATATTTGAACTATATTTGGATTTTGTTGTTAAGCAACACAAGGAATATTAGATTATTTACTGTGAAGCTGTGGTAATGTTGGTAAACTGAAAAAAGAACCCGTTTTGTAAATTGTATACACACGGCCGCCCGCCGCACCTACCGTCCGGTGCCTGTGGCCCCCTTGCCCCCCTCTCTACGCCACTGCACCAGTGCCGTAATCATGTGCGCAGAGGGTTGATTTCGCACATTAAAACGGCGCCGATAAGCTCTTTGGGTTAAAATAATCGAGTGATTATTTTCAAAATAAAATTCAATTAGTAGTTTGGTCTACTCTAAAGCGCTGTAGTTCATTTTAGTAATCTCCCAAGTTTGTTTTATAAGTACTTTAAAAAAAGAAAAGAAAAAAAAATTAAAAACAAAAGAATTATAATTTTTGCCAAATTAGGAAGTCACTTTTGACCCACACTGTAGAATACGAGTATAGAAATTTATTTTTGATTTTTCTTTCATAGGAGCAACACGTTTTGCTAATTTTATTTTTTTAGCAGTGCTGGAGAATTTGCATGTGCTGTGCAATATACACCCACAGCAAAGATACAATTGTGGAATTTTCCGATTGCCCCGATGGGGGAATCTTCGTGGCATTTAAATGTCAAAGTCTTTGCAATATAAATCGTCGTTGTCGGCTATAAAACCCAATGAACTCGTAATTATAAAATAACGCCGCAGGAGCTAACTATTTTGTAACAGATTTCGGTGTTATGTTTGGAAAATTGAAAAAGAAAAAAACTGTATTAATGCCAGCTGATATAATACCGCCGCTGTGCTCGAAAAGTGAAAAAAAGGAAAAAATGCCAAACTGGCGGTTGTTTTGGTGTTTTTTTTTGTAATGATTCAACGCCTTTTGATTTGGCAAAAGCTCGTGATCAAAATTTGAAGTTAGACTACAAATTGAGTTTTATCATGCAGATAGCGGATGCGTGAACAGTTTGCATGTGACATTTTGTTTTCTCCAAAATCTCTAATGAAATTAACAGTTCGTGACAGCGACATCGCAATAATAAATCTCGTATTATAATAACTAATAACTGAAGACTTAACCAAAAAAGGTGGACAGAGCCGTTTTTTAACAACTCGCTAATAATCTATTAGGAAAAGTAGGTGTAGAAATCTTTTTGTTTTTTTTTTTCTGGCTCGCCAAGGCGATGGAAAAGGCACATCGACCTAAGATCTTTTGTACCATAGGGACACGCAAATATTTAGGCTAGTAGAGTTTCTACATTCCGATAAAGCTGACAATTGTACCAGCAGAAGAATTGTTTATGTCTTCGGAACTAAGTTGTTCCTTGACAAAGTTCTTCGTTCTAATTCCATTGAGGGTTGGACATTCACATAATATGTGTTTAGCTGTTTCGTCTTCTTCAAGACATAGTCGGCACTCAGGAGAGTCTACTATTTTCATTTTGTTAAGGTCATATCATATATATAAACCAGTAAGGTAACCTACTAAGTTGTTGATATCGTGCCTTCTTAGATTTAGACATCTACTGGCATTGGTATTAGGCCGAATGGCTCATTTGGCCTTCGACCCGGGGTGCTCTCCCAGTATAAGATACATTTTGTATGTTCCCAGCTTTTTATTACTGTGGTTTCTGCCGATCTAGGAGTGCAGCAGAAGGGTTCAGGACCTGTGAATGGTGTTTCTGAACCCTTTCTGGCCAATTCATCGGCCTTTTCATTACAAGCTAATAAAAACAATACTATACAAATGTTGCCAGTTTTCCAACGATTGCTTATTCTTTGACCGAATTTTCTCTCTTGTTTGTATATTGACAGAATTGTGTCTCTTATTTATTTAAAAGAAGCATTTGAATTTGAATTTCCGCTTTCGAAATTGCATTTTTCCATGTGTTTGACTCGACTTTAAAGTTAAAATCCCGAAGTTCTTTCTTCCACAAAGTCCAAACTCCGACTTAGATCACTTCGGTGTTGATCTTGTTTTTTTTTTTTTTTTTTTTTTTTTTTGTCGGGGTGTGTGAGACTTACTGCACTGGAGCACTCAGACTCAATACTGGTCCATTGTACTACCAGGCAGACACACCACATTTTACTGTGGGAATTTACTCGTTTTTCTAAGAAAAACGAGAAAGCGTTTCAATGATAAGGAGCTTCGGCTTACAGCACTCACCATATCCGCACCAAATACCTGCCACCTGATACGAGCAAAAGCAGGACAATCACAGAGGAAATGTTCCGCAGTGTCCTCGCTTTCTCCACAAGCTTCGCAGTTGGTGGTGTCGCTTAGACCTAGCACCTTAAGGTGTTTGGCAAAAGCGTAGTGTCCCGTAAGAACGCCAGTAGTCTGTCTGCAGTCTTTTCTGTTGAGAGACAACAAGAATGCCGCGGATTTCCCACAGACGTCGGGGAGCATTTGCTTAGTCTGTCTGCACCCTGGAGAGTCATGCCAACTGCTATTGTGTTCATAGGAAACCCAACCGTCAATGGAAGCCCTGACCGAGGACGCAGGCAGACAGATCACTGGTTCAGGTCCTGAGAAGTCCCCCTCTGAGCCTTGTCTAGCAAGTTCATCGGAGATCTCATTTCCCGTGATCCCGTTATAACCCGGGACCCAGACAAGTTTAAGTGAATTCAGCCTTCCGATCGAATTTAGAGATATCTTGCATTCACGTACTATTTTGGAGGTAGTTAAGGGTTTGAGTAAGGCCTTAAGCGCATCCTGACTGTCGCTAAAGACGCAGATACTTCGCCCCCTCCAGCTGTTCCTCGTAACATAGTCCATGGCCATTAGGATAGCATAAGTCTCTGTTTGGAAGACTGACGCATATTTGCCTAACGGAAAGAAAAGTCTAACGTTATTGCTCTCCACGAAGACACCAGCACCAGATCCTTGATCGGTTTTGGAGCCATCCGTGAAGATTCGACTGCATTCCCTTCCAGGTTCAGAGTCCGGCCAGAGCCAGTCCTGGACGCGAGGAAAGTCGACCTCGTATTTGCGCTTTAGCCGAAGTTCCGGTGTCATCGCATCAGACGGCATATCCATAAGACAGGAGTCGAAGGACAACCGTTGCGCAAGTTCATCAAAACTCCAGTGCAAGTTATACCAAAAGCCACCTCTTCTAAGACGTGAGATAGCCTTGATTGTACAGCCCATGATGTAAATATCAAGGGGCGGAAGGTTCAATAGTGCATCTAGGCCGGAGCCAGGCGTGCTGGGGAAGGCCCCCGTGCAGCCGAGACATAACTGCCTTTGGAGTTTGGCAAAAGCAGCAGTGGCGTATTTACGTGAAAGATTATTCCACCAAACAACCGATGCGTATGCTATAAAGGGTCTTATCATAGCCGTATAAATCCATAGGACTCTTTTCGGTGATAAGCCCCATGTCTTGCCGAAAATGCCTTTGCACTGCCAGAAAACAGACAGCGCCTTGGCAGTCTTCAGCTCAACATGTTTAGACCAAAGAAGTTTGCTATCCAGGATGACTCCCAGATACTTTGCTTCATTGGAGAGTTGGATTGTGACGCCTTTTAGCACTGGCTGAGTCAACCCGACCAGCTTCCTCCTTCTCGTAAAGAGATCTTGTTTAATCGTAATATATTTTACATTGTCCTAGTTGCCGCCAATTTACATTGAAATGATTCAATGAACAACAACATCTTGTGATTGCTTCCCCGCAAAGTTCAGTGCACTCTTCTGCGCTTAAAAAGAAAAAGGTCTCATATGAAAGCGTCGTTTTGACTCAATCTGTCAACAAATACAAAGCGTCAGCAAAAATGAGGCAGCAATTAGTCGCAATAAATATATATAAATCCAAAAACGGGCTCTAGCATGCATACAAAACAGAGAATGGCACTTTTAGCACCTTTTATGGCTGTTTAAATACAAAAATAATATATAAAAGTTATCTTAAACCAAACAAAAATATTTGTATTTGGAGCTGCTCGAACCGAAAGCAATAAAACATGTTTTTTTTTCTTATTTTTAAGTGCTCCATGCTCTCCCAACTATGTATCATAAAATCGATGGATTTCTCCGCAAACTTATTAATTATTTCTTGGCAAATTAATTAATATTAATTTGTTTTTATTATCATAACAAATAAACACCAAAACGGCATGTTTATTACACTTGGAGGAAAGTGACCTGAAAGTCAAAATTTAAATATCTCAAAGCCCAAATAAGATATTGATTTTATTTAAAGTGTGGAAGTGTAGTATAAAGTCAGCTCGTGCATTTTTTTTTTTAAACTTGCGAGTACAAGTCATTAAATTACCCACTATCGGCTGGTCAAATTCGCCCTCTATCTACTGCGCCGCTTTGTTTTTTTTTTTTTTAATACCAAAAGCTTAAGGTAGGATCGTTTTATATTATTAAAATCCACAAATAGTTGATTTCCGTGCCGTTATAATCCTATGAACGGCAAGCGAAAATTAAGTGCAACGTCGCCCGAGCCAAAAAACAACAACAAAAAAAAAAACACCTTCCTATAATGAATGCCGTAGTAGGGAATCTGTCAGTCAACGATTTGAAAACGATCTTGGACGAAACCATGTCGGAGAAGCTGAAGAACCTGGCAACAAGAGAAGATTTATCTATTCTTTCAAATGAATTGTCTGCACTAAAATCGACTAACGCAATGTTAAGTGACAAACTACACAAGATGACGGAAAGATGTGACCTCCTGGAGGATCAACTTGAAGTTATATCTCGAAAAAGCAACGAAAATGCAGTAGTTGTTCATATTCCTTTAGACCAGAAGATAGAAGCAGTCAACTTTGCTAAACAGATCTGCAAAGATCTTCTAAGTCTAAAAGATAATGATGAGCTTGCAGTTAAAAAATCGAGACAAATCATCAACACTGCGACAAAAAGAGGTACAATCCTCCTGGAGCTGAAATCGTCTAATGACGTCGAACAAATTATTGCTGCTTCCAAAAAGTTGAAAGGCACAAACATCAGCGTTCGCCGCGAACAATCACTGCTGCATAGGAGGAAAAGACAATCGCTTTACGAAATCAAAAAAAAACTGCTCGCGATTAAACCGACACTAAACATTTATATAAAAGGTGACAGGCTGCAAATTGAAAATCACTCGTTTGTTTACAAGTTTTCGCGGGGAATTGTTCTCAAAACACCGATACAAGTGGCGTTTGTCAAACAAACATTTGGAGCGAATTTACTTGACATCTTCGACTGCACCGAGGAAGCGAATTCGGTAGAACCATCGTGCTCTTTACTTCCGTCAGCGACGTCTACATCTCGTAACTCAACAACTTCGCCGAGGAAAAAACAATAGGAAAGAGTTGCCGTCTGTCATAATATCAAAAACTCATTTAATTTAAATATTATTAGCTATAATATAACCGGTCTCAAAAATAAAATTTTATTGCCGGACTTTTTTAAACTTTTTATAAATTATGATATTATTATTTTATTAGAGACTTTTCTAGAAAAAGAAGGTGAGAGGGAATACTATAAATTCTTCAAAGATTTCTCAATTGAATTTATTCCTGCCACCAGATCAAATGTACGGGGGAGGGCTAGTGGGGGCATGCTCTGTGGTATAAAGAAAAGATTGCTAAATGTAGCTAAATTTAAAACGCTTAACGGTAAATTGATAATTGAAATTTTGAACAATCACACTCACTATATTCTAGTGCCTTTGTATTTAAACTTTGCAAATTGGATTTCAACGAGCTCCATGAGTTTCTAAATAATTGTAATTTTGAAAATATTATGATCGTAGGTGATCTGAATGCGAGAATTGGTAATTATCAGAACCCTCCCATTGACCAAACTTTCCCCAATTCGGGTCTGAGTTCCAACCGTAGCTCTAAAGACTGTGTGTATAATAGAAACGGAAGACTGATGACAGATCTTTTTGCAGACTTCGGCCTTTTCGTCACAAACGGGGTTTTTGAAAAGGACTCTGAAGGTGAATTTACTTATGTCAGTGCACAAGGTAGCTCTGTAATCGATTTGTGTGCTATAACTGGCAAGTGGCTCTATTCAGTACAGAATTTCGAAGTAGTAGCTGAAAGTTACTCTGGCCATTTACCCATCCTAATCAAAGCCAATTTCAATGGAGACCCGCCGCAGGTTCGATCAGATAATTTTCAAAAGCTGAAATGGGTTGAGAACAACTCGGCCAACTACAGGAAACGTCTTGACCAAAATTGTATATTTCTTCCTTCTTTGGCCTCTAATACACCTGAGCAAATTGAGAAAAGCCTAGTAAAAGCCATTAAGCTATCAGTTACCTCACATAGAAGGCATAGTACCGGGGCGATAAATAAATGGTACGATAATGAGTGTCGTCAACTCCGTAAAAAATCATTTGCGTTTCTTAATTTATTCCGGTTCACCGACTCAGCGTTCTACAGAAATGTTTATATCTCCTTAAACAAGCAATATAAACGGCTGTGTATGCACAAACGCACAGAATACTTAAAGGATCTTGGCAAAAAGCTAGTAGATTGCAAGAACTCAAAAACGTTCTGGATTAATGTTCGCGAGCTGGCTGGTAATAGTCGAAACTCACACAGCTCGATCCAATTAGACGCGCTAGCCTCTCATTTTCGCTCGCTTCTAACTGCCGATGCCTCCCTCAAGTCATTCCAATACGCCATCCCTAATGTTACAGTGCACGACACTGACTGTCCTATATCCATGTCCGAACTAGAAACTGTATTGTTCAAAATGAAAAATGGCAAAGCCCCAGGTATCGATGGAATTCCTTCGGAGTTTTATAAAAATGCAACTGTGCAGTTTAAACAGTACCTACTACTCTTTTTTAATATGCTGTATAACACGTCTAACGTCCCCGTAAGCTTTAACAAGGCACTGATAGTTGCTATCTTTAAAAAGGGGAATATTAATATAGCTGAAAATTACAGGGGAATTTCAATCCTCAAAACAATCAGAAAAATCTTTGCTAGTATTCTCTATGATAGACTTTCACAATGGATTGAAACAAACAGTCGTTTGAGCGTTTTCCAGGCTGGTTTTCGTGCTGGATGTTCTACGATAGATCACATATTTGCTATTACTAGTATCGGCCAAAAATTTATAGAGAAAAAGAGGAAGCTATATGCATGCTTCGTGGATTTCAAAGCGGCGTTTGACACCGTGAATAGAAATGCCCTAATTTACAAGCTGTCAACATTAGGATTATCTAAGAAATTCTTAGCGACTTACGCTAATCTACTCGCCTCAACTAGTGCAACTGTGTATGATGGAGTGGATGTGTCCAATTGGTTTGACACATCTTCGGGTGTACCACAGGGTTGTATCTTAAGTCCGATACTCTTTGCACTCTACATCGATGACATATGTAATTGTTTACCAGGAGGAGTGCTGATTGCTGGAACCTGGATAAAGGTCCTACTTTATGCTGACGATCTCGTCATGGTGGCTGACAACCCTTGCTCATTGCAGTTGCAAATCAATAGGCTCCAAGACTATTGTAGCACATGGGACTTACAGGTTAATGTCCAAAAAACTAAAATTATGATATTTGAACAGCGTCATCGTCGCCTTCGTCTGGCAGAAGAGAACTGGTTTCTTCATGGGGAACGTATCGAAGTGGTTAAAGAATTCAAATATTTGGGTGTACTGATTACCAGTAATTTAAATCTTGCGAAGCATGCGAAGGTAAAAAGCACCGAAGCTAAGGCAGCGCTAAGTATTATGTGGCCTAAGTTTTTCGGGAATCCGCACATAGACTTAGCATGTAAGTACCGTGTGTTCGAGGCAACAGTTAAAACCTGTATGTGCTATGGGGTGCAGGCATTTGGTTACGTCCCTTTCGAAGATTTCGAGCTAGTTCAACGTTTCTTTTTCAAACGTTTGTTCAAATTACCAAATGCCACACCGACTTATGCGATACATGTGGAGTCTGGCATTGCACCGATTTACATCCAGAATCTAAAAGCCCACTCAGATTATATCACCAGAGTTATGAGGAGGAACGGTAACAACCTGCACAAGACAATATTGGCGTCTCTCCTCCGGACTAATGCTTCCCCGTTCAAGGAATGGAATCAACTTGCGCTCTCCCATGACGTAAGCCTAAATTTGAATGATTCTAACGTTGATGAATGGACCGGAATGTTTTCTGATGTGATAGCTAAAATTGACGAAACAAAGTATTTGCAATGTCTGGACCGTGCATCCTCCTCGAACTCAAGATATATTTACAAAAACTTAAGCCATCGTTTGGATAATAGCTACTTTTCTAGTGTTCACTCTGCTTCATCCATAAGTACCATTTTTAGGGCTAGGGTCGAAATTCTCAACCTGAATTTCTTACCCCATAGGAACTCGCCTTCTGATCTGTGTACTCTCTGTAACAGAAATGAGAGAGAGGATATTTACCATTTTCTCGCTGTTTGCCCTCTCTTGCAAGAAATCCGCAGGTTTTATTTCAATGTCAGCTCGTTTTCTAGTAGTGTGTGTAGGGACATCTTGAATGGCTCTTTTGGTTGGCCTATTTTAATTCAGTACTGCAAGCATGCTCTCACTTACCGTAATAGTTTTCAAAATGTTTAATTAATTTAATATTCTTCTTTTTTTTTTTTTTTTTTTTTTTTTTTTAATAGTTACAGTCAGTTCGCTTTTTAGTGAAGTAAAGTAAATATTGTGAATATGCTGATACAGATAACTTTCTTTTTCTTATGTTCTTCCACATTCTTCAAAGTAATTAAATTTAACTCAAAACAAACTTCTATCTTTGCTAATGTATGTTTTTCTTTTTTTATCTTTATTTTTTGAAATGTTTCACCCGACAGACGGCATAATTGCCATGTCTATGTAAATTCTATGAATTTTTGTTAAATAATCTATTTGATGTAAATAAAGAATTTGATGAAATGAAAAAAAAATTAAATGATTTATTTAAACGCAATTACAAAGAACATTATTTCTTCAAATAATCAACTATGTACTTCATAAAGTTTCTGCAGCAACTATTCACAGAGTTATACCATATAACTTATATGTATTGACATGGGTCAGGGAACGGAACCGTGAAGCTAGTCTTAAATCCTCGATAAATAATGTACTCATTGGAGACAGACATACAGTGCTGTGCAATTTACTTGGGACAGGCATGATTTTTAAACACAATCGTAAGTAGGCTATGATTTTCGCGGTACTGTTTTAAACTTTGGTAAGGTTCTTTGCAAATTAATTATTACAAATATTTTCTTTTAGATTAGCGAAGGTAAGTTGCATTTTTTTGTGCATTTATAAAAGTTTAGTGTCATGAAGCTGTTATCCGATATTTTATTAGTTTTGGTTGGTTCGTTTGAAACAAATTTGAAAATGGATATTTCGATGGAGAAGAGGGCTTCAATCATTGCTTTGCATGAGCACACTGACAAAAGCATACGGAAGATTTCAGATGATGTTGGGGTTCCAAAATCAAGTGTGGGTAGGATCATAGCGTTGCACAAGGCTACAGGATCCATTGCAACGGCTCGTACGGGGCATTGTGGCCGAAAACGCAAGACAACGGATCGCGATGACAAAACTTTGATCCGTAACAGCGTCATTCATCCTTGGAAGACTAGCGGTGATCTTCAAAGGGACTTGGCGTCGGCTGGTGTGGTGGTGGACTCGTCCATTGTTAGAAGGCGTCTTTTAGATGTGGGCCGCAAAGCAAGAAGACCACTTAAAAAACAGCTTCTAACTGAGGCTATGATGAGAAAAAGGCTGCAGTGGGCAAAGAAACATAAAGACTGGTCTTCGCACGAATGGGGAAGTGTCATTTTCTCTGATGAGAGCCATTTCGAAGTTCAGGGCTACCGGGTAAGTGTCGTGAGGAGAAGTGACAAAGAAAAGCTCCGACCTGGTCACATTATACAGGCCCCTAAACACCCCCACAAAGTAATGTTTTTGGGTTGTTTCACCTCCTTTTGCCCTGGAAGCTTAAAGCCGATTGAAGGGATGATGAATAGCATCAAGTACGCTGACGTTTTAACCCACATGCTCTGACCGACCATGAGAATACAGTTTCCGACCGGAAATGCAATTTTTCAGCAAGATCTTGCCCCATGTCTTCAAAAAAAATGAAAGCATTCTTTGCGGAAGAACGTAATAAGGTGCTCGAATGGCCAGGCAACTCTCCAGACCTCAACCCAATAGAGAATCTTTGGGCCATAATAAAAATAAGGCTGAGGAACAGGGATTGTACTACCAAAAAGAAGCTTATTTGTGCAATAATTGAAGTGTGGTCTCACGACGAAGAAATAAGAAAAATTTGCGAAACATTGGTTTCATCTATGCCAAATCGAGTGAAAGATGTAATTGCTGCCAAAGGCGGCTATATAAATTATTAAATTTAAAAAATTGACAACATTTTATAAAAAAATAAAAAAAATCATAAAAATGTTGCCTGTCCCAATTAATTTGCACGGCACTGTAGACAGTAGAACGATTTTATTTTTCCCATTTCCCAAAGTATTGAACATTATGTCGGTTTGTTTGGAATAAATGAAAATAACCTACAGTTTAAGGCTGATTCGGAGCGTCAACTTTCAAAAGCTTCTTATTTTTTTTTATATTTTTTTAAAGGAAATCCAAATCCTAGAACACTCAGACTCGCTAACGATCCATTGTACTACCAGGCAGAAATCATACTTTTGGTGTAGAGGGTAAAGAATGGGTGGCGTATGTTGTTGTTCCCCATGGGGATTGAAGCTGCACCGCACGGGTCACAAGCCAACACACTAACCTCTACACCGCGGCCACCGTAGAAGCTTCTTATGACAGTTTATATTCTTGGATGTTTGCCACACTTTCACAAAAGATGGATCAGTGAAGAAACTTGTCGATATTCTTGGGTAGGATTCGAAACTTGAACCCCTAGCTCATTAGTTTAAAGTCATTGCATTGCTTCTTGAAGAAAAATTAATGAATTTTTTTTTAATTTTTGTTTATATACACGTAGTAAAATAAAACGACTTTTTACCTCCCTAACTTAACACTGTCCTTATCTTCAGAAGCTAAATATCTAGGAATTATCCTAGATTCAAAGCTAAGCTGGAAGCAAAATGTAGAACACCAGGTACGCATTCTACGCCTGCAGCAGAACTTTTGGGAAAAGGTGCGGACTCTGGCCTGAGATTATGCTGTGGACAAACAAAGCCGTTATACGCCCCATCTCCACCTACGGGTCACTAGAATGGTGGCCTGCCTTAAGTAAAGCTTACAACATCACTAAGCTCAATCGAGTGTAGGCCGGCTGGTATTGGTGGAACCGGGGCTCATCGGTCGAATCCGACGGATGCTCTTAGTGTACTTCTTAACGTCCTCCCTCTCAACCTTCACATCTGATTAAATGTATCTTGTAGCGCAGTAAGGCTCAGGGAATCTGGGTTTTGGTAATCTTAACCCTACGGTCACATGAAGGAGCTTGACCTGCTACCCGGGGACCTTGCAGCGACTGCCACTAAATACACAACGGCCAAACATAACAAAGCCGTCCAAGTCTATTTCGAATCCAGAACGGAATGGAAAAATAGAGCGTTCCCAATGAACCACCTTGTAGCGATTTTTACGGACGGTTCGGAAATGGAATGCGAAGTCGGCTCGGGTATCTTCTTAGTCCGAATAGAACGTATCCAAATCATTACGACTCCCGGATTCCTCTAGTGTATTCCAGGCGCAAATACTAGCGTTCAGGGAGGCTTGTATGTTACTCGCCCCTTTACCCCATAACCCAGAGACATGTGGCCATCTTTACTAGTAGCCAATACAATAAGGGCAAATCGGTGGAAACCGCCCTTCACTCCTTGGTACGCACTATTGAATACTCCCTTTACCACAAGGAATACACTATGGTTGCTTTCCTAGACATAGAAGGCGCTTTCAACAACGTAAACACATCTGCAATCGCAAATGCGCTGACAGAACTGAATGTGAATGGCTCGCTTGGGGAACTGATCAATCTTTTGCTCTCAAGCAGGATTATCAATTCGAAACTGGGCGATTCATCCGCTAGGAGGTCTGTCAGTAGGGGTACGCCACAAGGTGGTATCCTTTCCCCCCTTCTATGGAACTTGGCGGTGAATAAACCCATGACATGCCTGGAGGGGGAGGGCTTCATGGTGATTGCCTATGCGGATGACGTTGCTATTGCCATCTCAGGGAAATACCTCAACACCCTAAAAGAGCTACTTCAAAATGCTCTCAATAAGCTGACAAGTTGGGCAAGAAGATGTGGGTTGGGGGTTAACCCTCATAAAACCGAACTTGTCCTCTTCTCCAAGAAATATGAAATCCCTCAAATCGATCCTCCTTCCATTAACGGTACAAGCTTAACATTTTCCGATGAAGCCAAATTCCTGGGTCTTATCCTCGATAGGAAGTTAAGCCGGAAACCCAACTTACAAGAAAGAGTAAAAAAAGCGACAGAAGCACTTTTCTCTTGCAAAAAAGCCATCGGTAATAAGTGGGGCCTACAGCCCCGCATATCTCACTGGCTATACGTATCGGTAGTGAGACCGATTCTGACATACGGGGCGGTTGTCTGGTGGACTGCTCTTGATAAAGCGGTAAACCGAGATAAGCTAAGCAAGGTGCAACGTACAGCTTGTCTGTGTATCTGCGGAGCACTCCGTACGACCCCCTCCGCCGCACTGGACATCTTACTGCATCTGACACCCCTGGATATTTTTAGCAGGCAGATGGCTGCCTGCTCCGCTGTCCGCTTAAAAGCCACCTCACAGTGGATCAATTCGAATATTGGCCACTCTATCATTTTGGACTCACTTGGGTCCGTACCTAGAAACATCGACTACACTACACCCCAACTACAGTTCCAAATCACTATCCCCACCAGATCATTCTGGGAGGATGCTGGTTGCACGGAAGTTAAATCGATCCACTTTTACACCGACGGATCAAAAACTAGCGAGGGGGTAGGTGGGGTGTTTACTCAGAAAGACTAAATATCAGTCTCTCCTTCCGTCTTCCTGATCATTGTAGCGTGTTCCAGGCGGAAATCATGGCGATTAAGGAAGTCCTGTCGTGGCTGAAGAGAAATGTGATATCCGCTAAGGATATCTGCATTTTCTCCGATAGTCAAGCCGCGCTAAAATTCCTGGACTCAGTCTCTCCCAATTCCATCGTAGCCTTAGACTGCCGTTCATCTCTGCAAGAGATGGCAGAGCAGTTCAATATTCACCTTTGTTGGGTGCCGGGGCATAGAGACATCCCAGGGAATTGTAGGGCAGACGAACTCGCCAAAAAAGGAACAGCACTACCTCTTCTACCTGATAAAGGTTTCCTAGGTATGCCCATCGCTACTTGTAAACTCATGCTCAAGCAGTCGAGAGTACAAACCTCAGGTGGACAGGTAGTGATACGTGTCTAGCGACCAAGCATATCTGGCCAAAGCTGGATCTGCGACGCTCTTTGAGTTTGATCTCACTCAACAGACTGCACATTGGCTCTGTCATAGGTGTCATCACAGGACACTGTCTAATAGGTAGGCACGCATCAAGGCTTGGCGTTTACTCAAACGACTTCTGCAGAAGCTGCAGGGATGAGGAGGAGGAGGAGACTACGTCTCATCTCCTCTGCACATGTCCTGCACTCTCCCATAAAAGAAATCTCTACCTAGGAGCCTTCTTCGTCAACGAACTCAGTGACTTAGCTAATACAGATGTTAGAAGTCTATCGAGCTTCTTTAGAAGCTCCAAATGTTTTTAGCGAGTAGGGGTCGAAACTCCCGATCCGTGTGCCTTCACAACCGACCTCATTGGTCTAAGTGTGTTGGCTTTCTGCTAACAGCCACTTCAACCTAACCTAACCTAACCTACTGGTAGCCAAGCGGCTATTAAAGCTCTCGACTCACACTCCATATCTTCCAAATAAGCCGCACAGTGTAAAGACGCAATCACTTGTCTAAGTGACTACTTCAACATCACTCTCCTTTGGGTTCAGGGCCATAGTTACATAGAGAAGAATGAAAAAGCCGATGGGCTAGCAACCTTGACAACTTCCTTGTATAGACAGTTTCTTCTCCTTTATGACTTGTCAAAGGAAAAATATGCAAGTACTACCTTTCACGGGCGTACTTCAACTGGACCCCTCTAAACAGCTGCTTCATATCCAGCAACTCACGATCTAACAAACAGAACCCTGAGATTGCCAGAATTGTGGCATTCAACACTGGACATTGGCATGTCGGCACTCATGCTGCCAAGTTGGGCATCGCATTCAACCCACACTGCCGCAGTTGCAAAGATCCATTGGAAAAGGAACCCCTTCGCCATTGCCTCTGCAAACATCCAGCCCTATCTAGAACTAGACATCACACACTCGGCGAAACATTCTTTGACGACCTATCAGAATTAAGTAATATAAAATTCTGCAATATCAGCCGTGTTTCTTTGCACGCGGATATAGGGATGGCATCAGAAATCGACCATCGCCGCTTAAGAATTCATCAAAAAAAAAAAACTTGGCAGCACATGCACATATGACATGCACCGTGACACAGCTGTAATTTGTAGTTAAGAAATTTGTATTGAAAATCCTGAAATTGAAAAATATTTACTTCCGCCAATTGAAATTGATGCCAAGCATATTCTAAAATTATGAAAAACAATTTCACATTAACAGATTTGCTAAATTCAATTACCCTTATAATGAAGTTTGAAAAAAAAAAAAAAAATAATAAAATCACGAACAAAATATTCGGCGGGATGTGTTAGTGGTCGGAGGGATGTCAAACTTTGGCATTTCCTGAAAAATTCATCGCATCGGTTCATCAGAAACGAAGAAAATGGGTTTTGGAAGCACTGTTTATCCCCGCTAACTGACTTAGCGGCGATAGCTATCCCCGCTAACTGATTTAGCGGCGATAGCTATCCCCGCTAAAGTTAGCGTAAATAGGATAAGTTGTTGTTGTTGTTTTTTACATTCAAATTTCAAATGATCCCTATATCCGCTTGCAAAGAAACACGGCTATCATTGCATTCCACAGGCTGGATTTGAAACACAAAGGGACACCCTTGGTCACTGGAGTGGTGGCATTAAAACTGCACCTTCGCGTTAATTGCGTCCTGGTGTACTGGTGTACTACCAGGCCAATCCTACCACCCACCTCCTTGTAAACGCTATCCCAAGTGTATATTACTTCTGACTCAGTGTTTGTAACAAGTCCTTATAATGGTGGTAGGGGTAGATCTATAAAAGTAACTATATATGTGATCAGCATCGAGAGCTGTCATGAATCTAAAACAATTATTAGCCCCTTAAATTGTTTTATTTTTTTTTTCTCTCTATGGGTGGTAAATCTTCAAAAGACACTTGACAACATTCGGTACCAAGAGTATGTTACTTTTACCCACTAATGCCACCAGGAAAATCAGGACCAGTCTAGGAAAGATCGACAAACGATTTTTCTTTCTTAATTTAAAATCGCTTTGGGGGAAGTTTAAAGTTTTAATACTTTCCCATCGCTCTTCGACCATCAGCTCATGAGGCTTGGCTCTTCTTAGTCTCCGAACGAACATTGTCTTGTACATTTACGACAGTCTCCATTTCGGAGTTAGTATGACTTGACTCCCAATCTGTTTCGCACCCATTGATAATGAAACTATTGCTAGTTAGGAAACAGGGTTTTCTTTTTCGGGCGTATAAGACGGAGTGACTTAGAAGTACAAGGTGGCGCAAAAGTAATCCTCCTATCAGAAAATGCTATACATTTTGCGATTGGCCCCTAATGTCAGTTCTGTTTTGACATTTGTGTAGTAAACACATGCGAAATACACGTTAATAAACAATGTTACGGTACACTGCTCCAGAACGCGGAATATTGGTGACTATTTATTTGAGCAATAATCGGTCGGTGACCAAAAAACATCGGAAGGTTATTTTTGCGCCACCTTGTATTTATCTTTATCTTCCAGTCGCTAAAGTAATTTTGTATAATATATAATGCAGATTGCACGTAAGTTCCAATAGTGAGAGCAATTGAATCTGTAGAATAAATACATGTGTCGTCAGCAAAAATAGCTGTTTCACAATTATGAAGTGTTGGAAAATCAGACGTAAACATATTGTAGAGCATTGGACCGACGAATGAACCCTGAAGGACCCCTGCAACACAAACAAAGACTTGAGAAAGACAATTGTTGACAGACACAAGACATTTTCTTGAAGACAAAAACGATTTTATGATTTTAATAAGGTACATTTTGAAATTAAGAACTAATAGCTTATGTAGAAGTCCTTCATGCCAAACAGAATCATAATCAACGTCAACATCAAGCAACACCAAACCTGTACTTTCACCTAAACTAAAATTGCTTTTTATGTCTTTTGTTATGCGATGAACCTGTTCAACGGTACTGTGAAAATCACGGAACCGAAACTGCTCTAAGGGCAAATCATTATTTGAGTTAATGTGCTCAATAAGTTTGTTCTTGATCCCTTTTTTAAAACATTTACTAAGCGAGCTCAGTAGACTTATTGGTCTGTAGTAAGGGATCTTTGTAAAACTATTAAGCCTGTGTTTATGTTTTAGATACAAGTTTTTTACACAGTCAAAACCCACTGACTTTCAAGTTTTTAAAGAAAGCAGAACGCCCCTTATGTCGTTAGTTGTGGCGAAACCCACATCATTATTTACACCACTGGTGTTAATTAGATTAATTGAATTTAGAACAAAAGATTCCACAGTGATATTACCTATAGCTTTGCTAGCTAACAGTTGGACTTTACAAAAAGTTTCTGCCAGTGCATTTGCCTTTTCAGTGCCCGACGTCAAAAATTGGTTTACTACCTTCAGTGCAGGAATATAGGAATTACGCTTTTTAATTATTTTAACGACATTTCAAAAGGGTTTGCTAGCTTTGAACGACAAGGTTATGTTCTAGACTAAAGGGATCAAAACTCTCGTGAATCCCTACTGTTCCGCTTGTGGGGTTCGCCTTTGTTTAAGAAAAAAAGTAATAGCCAAATATGTAGACAATGCCCTTAATGAATCGTTTCTTGCCACACCCACTCTTAGGAGCGATTTGACCAAATTCTAAATTCTAGTTTAGTCAACATCTTTATCTTCCAAAAACATTTTGACGAATTTATTTTCCCTAAATGAAATACATAATCCAAACTCTACGTTAAATATTAAAAACGAGGTGATGACGATACAGATACTGTAATAATAATTTTGGCTTTGTAACCTAATAACAATTATTTTAAATGAATTATTTTAAATAAATTATAATTTCGCCCCCATGCATAAAGGGGCTCTAAAAACTAACTTCCACAGTTGGTATGACTGAAATTGGCAATCTTCGTTTGAATAAATCAAATCAATGTCACCGGGAACACTGTGGTAGAAGGTATACCACCATTTTTTTTAAGCGGTGTTCATTCGGCCTTAACTCGAAAAATGAAGTACATCGCTCTCGTGTAGATTTTTTTTTATACCTATTGCATGAAGTAACACAACAAATGTTCGATATGGTATACAGCTCACATTACTCCACGTGCGATATTCAATGTATCGAAAGATTTATTTCTCACCCCACTTTACTTTGTATGTTTTAAAAATATGTATGTACATATCTATCTCGCAGCTTGAGTGCAGATGCAAAGTTGTGCGAATGCTTATGTTGTGCATTCAAATTTAATCTTAAAAAATGTATTAGTGTCACGATTCACGATATAAACTGGTAAATGACAATGACATGGGAACTCATTTTTATAGTCAAGAATATATTTATTTTGTGAAAGAAGAATGAATTTCATTTCATCATTTAATTATTGGGCGATGAAAATGCGTAGGTATAGATTTTGTTAGAGTTAGCCTAATACTTTTGTTTCCCAATAAGTTGTCCGTAGGCCACGCTTAAATCCCAGATCCAAATTTAATCCAAAAAAAAACAACAACGAACTCTTGTGGATGTGTTACTTAAATATAGCACCATGAATAAAAGTTACTACATACTCGTACATACATACGAAGCCCAAGAGGGCCTCCAGCCTATAGTTTCTCCCAACATTCGTGTGTGCAAATTTCTTTCTTTTGCATGAATGAAAAGTGAGAAGCTTCTCATGATAGTTTGTAAACTTGGATGTTCGTCAGACTTTCGCAAGAGAACAATAATAAACATTTCATGTGTTCGATACGAACATCGCACCCCAGCTACTGCTCGCAATAATATTTACGTAGGACATTCAAAAACTAGGGGAAGCCGGGGCATAATAGGCCCTTTAAGGATTATTTTTAATAAAAACTCCGAAAATTTTCTAGAAATATCTGAAGAACTTTTATTTAAAAGAAAGTTTAATAAGTAATACGTATAAATAATACAGTTTTTTTAAAAATAAATAATTTAGTATTTTTGTGTACCTTAAATAAATTACTCTATTTGGCCGGTGCTAGAGCGCAATTGGCATAGGTGGGGCATGATGGGCACGGACCTAAATTGGATTGCTACGTAAGCATAAGTGTTTAGATTCATCATCAACATCAACCTCTCCAGCACAAGAACAGTGAGCACACTTCCCGCAAGCTCTACAGGAAACTCATCCTTCTTTGGACTGGGAGTATAAATACCCGCAATACAAGCACTCCCCTTCTTCTTCGCTTTCTGAACTTTCTTCCTTCCTGTGTTTTTTTAATTTTGTGATGTGTTTTTTCTTTTTTTATAGTGGGAGTGGGCTTTGACTTGGTGATTTCGGCCTGTAGCTGCTCTTTGTATGGAGAACTCGTTATTACTGCGGTTTTCCCCCGGCGCGGCGTTTAGAAGGACTTTTCTTTTGCGCTGCTTTGGGAACTGCTATGATCTGAGAAGGTGAAAATTAGGGAAAGAGGTTGAGGACGTTGGCACATCGTTAGTAGTAAAAACAGGGTCTAGACATGCAAGCATTGGTGTCGGTATGAAGGATTTCTGGTTAGAAATTGATGCCTTCATTGCCGTCATTGCTGTTATTATAGCTTCTGTTAATATCAAGGGATCAATGGTTGATGAGTCTATTGGTGGCAGTTGTGAAGTCTGTGAACATGGTTGTTTCTTCCACAACAGTAGATTGCTCCTCAGGTGACATGTCCATGGTTTCGCAAGGCAAAAAGTCATGGTCTTCGAATATATTTGAGTTTACTGGCCATATTTCGGTCTTCCGAAAACAGTTTATCGCAACTCTCATTGTAGCAGCTCTTAAATATGCATAATATGAGCTCAGAGGCTTCATAAATGCCACATCCAAGGGTTTCAATCGATGAGTGCAATATGGTGGGTAACAGAGAATGAAAACACCACTGGCCCTTGCAATATTTATGATTGACGTCATAAATATTGCAAGGGCCAGTGGTGTTTTGCTTTTTACATGGCTTGCATGCCCATCTAAAAGTAACAAAACAGGTTGGTCTTTGGTTGGGGGTGACAATTCAATAAATCTTTGAACCATTTCAAAAACAGTTCCTTAGTTATCCGTCCACTTTTATTACATTCGCCGCATGAATTAGGCGGTGTTCCATCCATCAGCTCAGCCTTCATTATTCTTTTTCGGGGGAAAATAAACATTGGTGGCATATATGACCCATCAGCGCTCGTACAAATATTCACAGTTAAGAGTTGTCCGCGCTCTGAAGAAGATAACGATCCTACTTGTTTCCTCACTTTTGTTGCCAAAATTGTACCCAAGCTCTTTAAAACGGTAGTGATTCGTGTTTCGTCTACGTTAAATATCCTGTTTGACGAAAACCATTGCATTTCGTCTTAAAAAATAGTTAGTTTAATAGCAATGCGCGCTGCAGCATCAAAGTTATTGGCCAACCCATTTTTTTCCGCTAGCTTATACGCCAGTTCACGAAATTCCTTAATCGAAAAGCCAAACAAGCGCCCTTCCATGTCTTTAAGATATTCTGCTAACTCTTTTTCTTGGTCCTCTGAAAAAACAGGCTTAAAATTTCCCACTTTTGTACCAACAAGTGGAATGACGGGATTTTGATGTGTTTTTTTTACAAATCTTTCCAAAGTGCTTCGAGGAATTTCATAATTCCTAGCAGCAGCCTTATGGCAAGCTGGGGCACATTCATTAACTTTTTTTAAGCTTCGTACTGACTCCATTAATACGCTAAACGCAAATTTCTTTGGAGTAACAGATAATTGTAATATTGAAGAACCATTTTGAAAAAAAATGCACATAATATTGATTTTTATAAAAAAAATTGTGTTTCAAAAATTCAAGTCAATTTGCTGAAAGTGCCCCGACTCGGGGCAGTTTCGCCATTTGGTCGGGACCATTCGGCATTTAAGTGTCTCTATAGAAAATACGAGTACGAATTGCTTTGTTTTAAATTTTGTATTTTTTTATTCTAAAGCTGTAAAACATAACAAACAAATAAATTTAATTCAATAAAAAAAATAAGGCTTTTTTCATTGACTCCTCATTAATAGAAACCCTTCTGGTTTTCTTTTGATAGGTTCGTAACATATTTACATAACACAAAAATAACATTAACATAATATGAACATTTTAATGTTGGGGCGTATTCGGCATCTGCTGAAAGTGCCCCGACCTTTGATGCTAAATGTGCCCAAGCTTCTCAAATGTTTTTCTTCTTCACAAATTCTCGTCACTTTTAGTTACAGCCTATTTTTAACAATATAGTTCACTTCACAACTTAATATACTAGCAGGCCACAAAAATCTGTTTTTAAAACAATAAGATTGACTTATTAAAATCTCTTACTTACCTCTTGAACAAAATAACACTGGAGAGGAGAAAAACACAAAAGTACACGTAACTTTCTTGAGCGCCTGACTGCGAGTGTCAAATTTTGATCGAGTTCATGGATTCAATAATAGATGCATTCATCTTCATAACTGTTGCTTACTTCAAAATGCAATGACATACAGCTCATTTTGTTGACTTCACATCTTGAAGGATATAGGATAATGTCCTATATAAATACTAAGGGATCTAATTTTGCCCCGGGTGACTATTATGCCCCGCCTTCCCCTACCTATCAAATTTTTACGTTTTCGTAACCACAAAAGTGTAAAATGCCCTATTGTCTTATAAAAGGTCCGTTCGCGTACTTTATGTGTAGAAAAATGAAAATGTCAAATCTTAAAAACCGAGAGAGAATCCTCTCATTTCAAAGAAAAGTACGAAAACGCTTTTGTATAAAAAGATGAAAAACTTCAAAGTTTGGCTCGTAAAGAAGCAACCGCTGTTTTTTTTTTGCTGGCAAACTCATACTCATAGGATTTCATCATTTGACAGTTGTCATTTTCTTACCAGCTGAAATTCTGTGTGAAGAAAAATTAACGAAAGTACATGTTTCTTTCGTTCATCTTTTTACCATTTTCTCAGTACGCGAACGCGTTTGTGTAGTTTTGCACGTAAGTTTATATAAATATACGTTTGCATATTAGTTCGCGAACGGACCTAAAGACAAAAAAAAAACTGTTTTGTAATTCAAGATGTGATATAATTTTTGATAGTTGTAAATGGCAAAATATTGTCTGATGGTGACATATGATCTAATTTCATTTTGCAACCAATCTGATAATAAAACACACAACCAAAAGCCATTATCAAAATTAATACTTCCACACTTTGTTTAATTGGAGGCAAGAATAAACTTTACAACACGCACTTAAGAAATGAAAAATCAAGACCTTGTTTCTTGAACAGCAGTTGTTAAGCATTCCTACTATTCCCGGTATCAATGTCATAATTGTCTGTGAACTATGTTTTCGAAAGAGTTAAAATTTCACAATTCCAATTAAGACGCTCAAATTGGAGCGTCCTCATTCGATGCAGTAGTCTTATTGCCTCCATTCAATATGTAGCAACAAAAATCCATGTGCGTGAGCAGAAAAAAAAATGACCTCTATAGTCTGCTTAACAATGCTCCATTGGTTAGGCGTTAGGGTATAATCTTCATTTTGATGCCACGCTAAGTGCAAATTAGTTTTAATGGTTTTCATTAGTTGAAATTCATTGTACGCCAGTCCTCACAATCGCACTGATCTTCCTACAAGCTTATGAATCTAGTCGTAATTAGGCGAGAGATTTTGAGTTCTGCTCGACGTTTGTGGTACTAGAAATGAGCCAGCTATCACTCAGCAGATACACGATGCAATGACGTGTGCGTTGTTGTTGCTGCTGATGCTGTTCTTCGAAGAGGAATGTACAGCCGCATTGCTTGTGGTTTTTGTGCCTCATTCGCGCGGAGAAGAGATCCATCATCGGGCGTCAGACGTCATGGAATAGAAACTCGTTTCAAGTGAAATCACACAGGTTTGGGTTTGTTTTTTTTTTTTACACAAAGTTTGACATTTGGCTATGTTGGCGAAGTAAATATTCTTTGCTGGTACTCTGATGGCTTACTACATTGGAAGCCAGAGCACTATGCTTACTTTATACATATATGTTGCTGGCATGACAAATTGTGTTCCTTTTTTTTGCAGAGGGACGAGTCGAAGTATCCCGTGAAGGTAAATACTTGTCGACGCTATCCGGAGCGAAGGTACTTGGAGAGCTGGCAATACTTTACAACTGTCAGCGGACGGCAACTATTACTGCTATTACTGAGTGCAAACTATGGGCCATAGAGCGACAATGTTTCCAGACAATAATGATGCGCACTGGTTTGATCCGCCAAGCCGAATACACGGACTTCCTGAAGAGGTGAGTAATTCTATTTGATTAATCAATCTGCGTGGAAACATTAGTTCAAACCTTTTTGGGAGACGCCAACACAAATCCATGGTTATTTGCTTTACAATCACATAGTCATGTTATACAATACAAAGTAGCAGACGATTACGCTAAGCACTTGGAAAACAGATCCGCCCTGACAAGTGTTTCGAATGAAAGTCTATCTATCTGCATTATGCAAATTAATGATTTATCTGTTATTTAGTCTCTGAAATTCGATTGCTATGCTTGCTGCATGCATCTACAGTCTCGACCTGCCTCACTGGCCAAGAGTTTGATTTGCCTTATTGACTCTTTGTCAACATTGTCTAGGATTGCGGTTAATTTCACCCATAACTGCCGTTTGTTATGGCGGCTATTACCCCACAACAGTTTAATTGTGTATACGGGCGTATAATTTTGTTGTTGTAATAAATTGCGGCAATAACTGAAAAGGAAAGTTGCAATCGTGAAGTCCGCCGCCTCTAGGGGGCGGCCAAGAGTCTAGGGTTACAAGCAAAGCGCTGGAACAGTATTCATTGCACGTCCGATGCCACACAGCAAGAAGCTTAGACTAAAATAAAAAGTAAAAGTGAATTGTGAAGGGGCTGCACGGATTCTTGGGTTTCAAGCTTAAATAATTTGAAATAAGATCTCTGCTTAAAGAAGTTAAGTGACCACTGCCGTACATGCGAGGTTTGGTAATTTTGTTAGAGGATCACGTTAAACGATCCGGTAACTATTCATCGTATTAAGGACAGTTATGCAATATTTATGGTTGCAGTAAATCAGTAGCTGACGTTTTCTTTAAATTTGTACATGGTGTTGGGTTATTGCAAAAAGTAGGTTTTAGATAATATGAAGACAAAAAAGTTACCCCTGACCAGTTAACTGCACTGCGCACTTCTGCTCCAGAACAAAATTGAAGAAGTAGGTTAGATAAGGTACATGGATGCCCTTTTGACGGATGTCAAGTCTCAGGTCCATTGTGTCCATTTCGGGATCCTTTAAAATTTGCTGGGAACCTGAAAACAAGAAAAAAGAAACCGTTGTTTAACAGCTCAGTAATTCGCATTAGTAGAACCACCCGGATTCATGTGTGAATCTCAGGAGTTCCTTCAGCTCCAAAGCAGCCAGATCCTCCAGCTCCTCAAAGAAGTAGCTGCCAAGAATCTTCAATCTTTTTGTTCTAAGGGCAGGGCATTCGCATAGCAGGTGACGTATAGATTCTATTTCTTCAACGTCCCTGCAGCTCCTGCAGTAGTCGTTGTGCAGTATGCCCAGCCGCTCCGCGTGTGACCCACTACACAGTTTCCTGCGAGGACCCCCGTCAGTGGTCGAATGTCTTTGCGGTTAAGCCCGATCATGGTTTTAGCATTCATTTAGTTAACCGCTGGCCAGTGCTCCCTTGTATGTCTGCACGTATTAAGGTTGATCCAACGTAAGTTTACTTTACTCATGGATTCGGTGTCGATACCTAGCATTAATGTGCTTAGCGGGGTTCTTATAAATTTTAGGGCCAGAGATTTATTCTTCTCCGATCCTTTCCTTGCTAGTTCATCCGCTTTCTCATTTCCCGAGATGTCCTTGTGCCCTGGTACCCAGCATTTTTTATTTTATTTTTTTTTTTTGGAGGAGAGAATACGTGATGTACCGTCAAGTGGTAGGCCATCATCACTTGGTGTTTCCGACTCTCACTGACTAAACTCTCCCCGCTTACGGCCTACAAGCCACCCTGGAACCGCTCTTGACATTACATCAGGGTGGCGCCGTTTATAAGTCCGTAAAAGGACGCCAATTTGTTAGTCTTCTGTGCCCTAAGACGTCTGTGCCTACTGATACCCTTCGTGGTCTTCTTCTCTTTTCTTTTTCTTTTGAGAACATGTTCTGTGTAGCTACAGACGTTTTCTTAGTTCTCGTAACTCTGTAGCGTCTTCTCTACTATGTTCTCCGTTGTGATGGCGCCAATACTTATCTGCAGGTCTTAGCGAAGGCTTTCGCATCTGCTGCAGGCGAAGAAGGTATGTTTCGCGTCATCTTCTAGCGAGTCTCCGTACTGGCAGGCTGGACTGTTTGTTTTACCGATTTTGTGAAGGAAGGCATTGAAATATCCGTGTCCGGGTGACGTAGTAGTTGACCTCACCGTATTTCCGGTCATTCCACTCAGCCACGTTCCTAATTAGCCTCGTAGTCCATCGTCCTATGTTTTCTGAGCTCCAACGCTCTTGACACTTCTGGCTCGGATTACCGTATTCACAGTTGATATCTCGTCTAGTCATTTTTTGATTTCAACACCGCCCTTGACTTGACTACTACTGACTCCATAGCTTTTATAGCCGCTTGGCTGTCAGAGTAAATGGTGATGTGTTTGTCGGCTAGTTTGAGCCTCTTCACCTCCTTGCCCGCCTGAGTGATCGCAGCTGTCTCTGCCTGGAACGCATTGTATTAATTACTGAGTCTAAATGATTCACTCAGGTCCAAAGACTCACAGGAGATGCCTGCACCTGTACCCTGAATTCGTCAGTGTAGATAGCTATTTCCTCTTCTTTCGTGACCATTTTATTACTCCATTCGCTTCTTTCGGGGATTCTGTTATCGAATCTCCTTCCTTGGCTACTTTCTTTTCCGGTGCACTCCATCGTGTCTCCACGGAGGCATGTCCGTAAGAAGGCGTAGCTGAGTCACTCACTGAGAACTGGGATGAATTTGCCTGGGACTTAAGATTGCTACATCCTCGGCATAAGCGCTCACAATGAAGCCTTCCCTATCCAGTATCGTTAATAGCTCGTCTATTACCAGTAGCCATATAAGTGGAGAGAGGACGCCGCATTGACGTTCACAAATCCGCTGGTCCTTCCCCTATCGTTTTGAAGAGGTGTTCTTCCTCGCTGGCAAAACCATTCCGCAAGCTTTTCTATCTATCCTTTTCTTCAGGGCTCTTCCCAAGAAAATGGAAAACAGCATTTGTCCAGCCTGTCCCCAAAAAAGGCGAATCTTCATCTCCCTCCTCCAACCGACCAATTGCAATAACTTCTCCTCTTTCCAAGGTGATGGAAATGCTGATGAACCGTCAGCTCATGAAATATCTTGAATCCTGAAAACTTCTTAATGACATGCAGTACGGTTTTCATAGCAACAGGTCCACTAGTGATTTGATGACATATCTAAACGAAAAGTGGGACCAATATCTTCACCAAGGTGGTGAAAGTAAGATCGTTGCGCTTAATATTTTTTTAAATGCATTTGACAGAGTTTGGCATCAAGCTCTCTTGTCGAAAATGCGTCCATTTCGAATCGATGATACTCTTCTTCAATGCATTAGAAATTACCTTTCAGACCGTTCAATTCCACTTGTTTTGGACGGTTTCAAGTCTGCAACTCACCAAATAAATGCTGGTGTTCCCCAAGGCTCTGTGCTGTCCCCTTCTCTCTTTTTCATTTCCATAAATAATCTCCTGTCTGTTACTTCGAATCCAATCCATTCCTGCTGTCTTCCGTCATTAAAGGAAAATCCTAACCCCATTCCATTGTCTATGAATGTCACTTGCATCGTTGAAACCGAACGGCTTTGCATGTGTGTGTTAATTACAACTTTCGTTGGAATGACCAAATATTCGATGTCGCCAAGAAAGCTGCGCAATGCATAGGCTTCCTTAAGCGTTGTAAGAAATTGTTCACTCCCTCTGATCTGGCTACTATTTATAAGGCGTTTATTTAGGATCCAAAAACGAGCGATAAAACTCATTTGTGACTGTTACATCGTGAGATCGCTTGGTTCTTAGTCATCGTCGCAATGTTTCCTGCCTTTCGTTATTTTATCGTTATTTCCACCATAAGTGCTCGAACGAAATAGTCAGTTGCATTCCACCCCTAGAACATTTCAACCGCAATTCCCGCTGTGAAAGGAATGCGCATCAGTTTACCCTTAAGCCTGTATTCGGATGTACAGTGAAATACAAGGAATCTTTCCTTAGCCGTACAACACCAATGTGGAATGCTCTCCCCGCTCCATTTTTCCTACACATTATAATCTACAAACATTCAAAACCAACGTGCATCGGCATCTCTCCCTATCTTCTAATAATATATATAATACATATAAATAGATAGATAGATACTTTGACAGCCGTAACAGATGTGCTAACCGCAATGCGTTCAAATTTCCAGGCATAAATTAACTTACATGTGACTTGCGTTGCTTCGGAGCTTGGACTTGGCGACTTCTGCCATTCACTTAACATTCAATCGCGGCGTCCGCAAAATGAATCATTCTCAATTGGCAGAACGATTTGTTATCATAATGTAACACGCAAAACCAGTATGAGAGAAGTTGGTCCTTCTCCCTAACTGTGGATTTAAATTTCACTTGCCCAAAGGGAACACGTTAGTTGAATTACAAGCAACTTAACCCCCTCAACAGTCTTTTAGAAAGCTTGCCCAGGCGGTTTGTTATTATCACCTCAAACTGTAGTTAGCAGGATGACGACGATGAGGGCAACGAACGAATGTGTATCGAACACTTGCTGTCATTAGCGTTCATTGTAAATATGTACGAAGATGAGGTGCTGTTCGAAATGAAAACAATTCTATACACGATGCAGCCGCGGTACGGCATCCATACGCGTTAGGGAATTGCCATTTCACATACCTACTTGCTGCAACTTTGAAGAGTATAGTGAAATCATTCCATAATAAGCTACTTTAAGCTAGCTCTCTATTTGATCGATTTAAATACATACACAAGTGCACATCCAAATTTAGTTTAAAAAAAATAATTCGCTCAAATATCTGCATTGGAGCGTGCTGCGTGTGTTAGGGGATTAAGCCTCCTCAAGATTATTAGGCAACTGTATGTGCAAATTGATCTAGCAATCGAATACCTAGCCTATTGCTGTAATTGTGTGTTTGTAAGAAGCAAACTTTCACTAGACAAGCGCAAGCTAACAACCGATTGATCTCAATGCGCGCAGAGTAGTCAGGACAGAGTTGGTATAGAGAGACACGTCAAATGGCTAACTGCACGGATGTTATGTTTATCAATGCCAATCTCACGTAAATGCGATCTCAATAACGCAAAATCCGCATGAAGCTGCTGATCTTATGGCATTTCATGCCGGCGACCATAATTGAGTAACACTTCTTGTTCACCGACGCAACGTCGAATGCCAAGAAATTCAATGTGCACAACTTTCTTCTTTTTTTCTGGTTTGTCTCCGAGGGGGAGTGGGATAGGAAAGAGTTCGATGCCTTCAAACGGAAATGCAAAAAATACGTTAAAATCTAATCATCACGTTTTTGCAGTGTACCCATCTTCAAGAATCTGCCGGAAGACACACTCATCAAAATATCAGATGTGCTGGAGGAGACATACTATCAACAAGGCGATTACATCGTGCGCCAAGGTGCCCGAGGCGACACTTTCTTCATTATATCAAAAGGTCAGGTGCGCGTTACTATTAAGCAGCTAGACGCTCAAGAAGAGAAATTCATTCGAACCCTAGGCAAGGGTGACTTCTTTGGCGAAAAGGCGCTACAAGGGTGAGTATTTTATTGGAATTTGCTTTTACAAAATATTAACTTTATCTTATTTTACAGAGACGACCTTCGTACGGCCAATATTATTTGTGATTCTACAGATGGCGTCACTTGTCTGGTTATCGACAGAGAGACATTCAACCAACTCATATCGAATCTGGACGAGATTCGACATCGATACGATGACGAAGGGACACTTGAGAGAAAAAAGTGAGTACATACCTCATTAGAACAACGGAATCACAATTTCACATACCTACATATTTATATTTATATTTGTTGTGGTCTTGTGCATCATATAAACTTTCGCCGAAAACCTGACGTGCTATTAGTCAAGGTCCGAAGAGTACTGTGACGAGTACCAGTCCGCTTGTACTTTCTACCACAAATTCCATTTGGATTAGCATAGGCAAATATTTAGCATTAATTCAATACATTGTGCGATATTGGTACCCAGTCGAAAGTGATAAAAGCCAAAAATAGTTTTACTACCTCTAATAATTTAAAGACATTAACGTTTATACGAAACATGTTTTGATGTCGGATGTGATTTTTAAACGAGGTGTTTTTAAACTCTGAGAAAGCTCATCTAGTGAGGAATATGTACCGAATAGGTAGTTGCTGATGATGTTGCATTGGTTTGATCGATGAGTTCTTAGGCCTGCCTCGTCTGTTGCGATTTCGACACGTGCATGTTGCTGCTGTTTATTGTTTTTTGATCTTCTTTTGAGGACAACGGTGATCACGGTGTCAACCCATTGGACAAGCCGAAGAGCTCTGTTTATCGGAGGGCGCTGCAGTAACATTCTTAGGCCGCTTATGCCCTTGTAAGTATAAAATGAAAGATATTTTTCGCGAAGAAGCTCATCAAATTGCTGTCAAATATCATTCTCGATCTTAGGCATACATGTAAGTTCTTTAAATGACACTCACGTAGATGCTACTTTTGAAGATGTCAGCGATGTAATTTTGAATCTGAAATCAAGAAAATCTGCAGGTTTTGATTGCATTAAAAATGTATATCTTAAGAACTTGCCGAAATCGGGAATCAAATGTTTACAACTAATATTTAACTGTTGTCTGAAGTCAAGTTACTTTCCTAATGCATGGAAAACAGCTAAGATTATACCAATTTTAAAGCCTGGTAAAAGCGCAAACATACCAAGCAACTATAGACCAATAAGTTTGTTAAGCTCGCTAAGTAAATGTTTGAGCAAATTATTAAAAGTAGAATTGTTTCTCAAATAACAAGTCATAACACTTTACCACTTGAACAATTTGGTTTTAGGGCTCATCATAGTACAGTTCACCAAGTTCATCGAATAACAAAATATGTAAAAACAAATGTTAGCACAGGAAAAAGTACAGGAATGGTACTTCTTGATGACGAGAAAGCATTCGATACAGTTTGGCATGATGCTTTATTTCATAAACTTCTTAGACTTCAGTTTCCTATGTACTTAATCAAAACAATTGAATCATTTCTGTTTTAAAGGAAATTCAAGTTTTCGATAAATAATTGGTACTCTGATATTTATAACATTTCAGCAGCTGTACCTCAAGGATCGGTGCTTGGTCCAATCTTGTATACTATTTTCACTTACGATTTCCCATTTTTAAACAACTGCGAAAAAGCAATATTTGCCGTATCTTTTTCACACTAAAAAGAAAATCCTATTACCTTCCGAGCAACAATCTTCAAGTAAATGGTGTAAACACTGAATGGCGTTGAAGTGCTAAGTATCTTGGAGTTGGAGAAGAAGTAATTAAAAGGATCAATATAACCACTAAAACTCTTTATCCCTTTATAAATCGGAAGTCCAGACTAAGCAATGAAAACAAGCTGCTGATTTTTAAAGTCGTGTTCCAAGCAATTATGTTTTATGGTTCACCAGCATGAGGTAAATGTGCAGCTAGTCATATTAGCAGACTCCAAGTAGCTCAAAACAAGCTTTTGAAAATGATCCTTAAGCTTCCATGGTCATTTTCAACAGCTGAACTTCACGATATTTCAAGGAAATGGTATCAACTAGAATTGCCAAACTTAATGAACGTTATCTTACATCTTGCTTATCTTCAGATAACCCTCTAATTTCAAACCTAGCTTTATAGTTATAGTTCTTTTATTTAAAATATAACTTATTACATATGTGATATTAAACTTAATTATTTATTTCCTTTATTCACTATTTGTATGATTTTTTGTAATTATTTATTTATTTATTATATGATTTTTTGTAATTATTTATTTTGTTTTTTTATATTTACTTACTTGTTGTTATATATTATTATGTACTTTATTTATTTATTCTTTTTTTATAATTTTAATTTATTTATTTATTGTATCAATTAACTTATTATATTTATTTATTATAGTTATTTATTCAATATATTATATTTATTTTCTTACCTATTTATTTATTATATTTATTACGTTTATCGTTTATTTTTCTTTCATGTTAATTTATTAGATTTCCCTTTGATATTTAGTTATTCATTTATTTATTCACATTGATGTAAATTATAATCATTTTTAGTTTGTTTTTTATATGTAAAACTTAGCTTGGTTTGAAAAAGGTCCCGCACCGCCCACCCTTCTTCTCTTCAATCTACGTTGTATATTATTATCGTTGTTTAATTATTTTTCTGTTTTTTTTTTGTTTTTTTTATATATAAAATAAATTTACAACATTATAAACAAAAACTTAAAACTAAAGAAGTGGGAAATATAAGACTGGATATGGGCGAGGTAGTAGGATCTATTTAATATTTTTCTCCTTTTTTATTGCTGCGACGTAAAATGAACAAAAACTGCTGCCTTGAAATGTTCACTCCATGCTAGGTGTTAAATACGTGAAGGCAATGAATTCCATAGCCTAATCGCATGAATGAAAAACAACCGGGAGGAATTCAAATAGCAAAAAATAGGGATGTCCATGTTAAATCTTCTACGAGAGCAAGAGAAACTCAATTTAGCGTATAAACAAGGAGGCATTTTCGTATTTATAATATGATGCAAGAATATGCATACTTACTTGTTGTTATATATTATTATGTACTTTATTTATTTATTCTTTTTTTATAATTTTAATTTATTTATTTATTGTATCAATTAACTTATTATATTTATTTATTATAGTTATTTATTCAATATATTATATTTATTTTCTTACCTATTTATTTATTATATTTATTACGTTTATCGTTTATTTTTCTTTCATGTTAATTTATTAGATTTCCCTTTGATATTTAGTTATTCATTTATTTATTCACATTGATGTAAATTATAATCATTTTTAGTTTGTTTTTTATATGTAAAACTTAGCTTGGTTTGAAAAAGGTCCCGCACCGCCCACCCTTCTTCTCTTCAATCTACGTTGTATATTATTATCGTTGTTTAATTATTTTTCTGTTTTTTTTTTGTTTTTTTTATATATAAAATAAATTTACAACATTATAAACAAAAACTTAAAACTAAAGAAGTGGGAAATATAAGACTGGATATGGGCGAGGTAGTAGGATCTATTTAATATTTTTCTCCTTTTTTATTGCTGCGACGTAAAATGAACAAAAACTGCTGCCTTGAAATGTTCACTCCATGCTAGGTGTTAAATACGTGAAGGCAATGAATTCCATAGCCTAATCGCATGAATGAAAAACAACCGGGAGGAATTCAAATAGCAAAAAATAGGGATGTCCATGTTAAATCTTCTACGAGAGCAAGAGAAACTCAATTTAGCGTATAAATAAGGAGGCATTTTCGTATTTATAATATGATGCAAGAATATGCAATTCTTCGTATGCACATATTGCGTCAATGTGCAACCAAGAAAGTTACGAGAGTAGACAGATATCCTGTCATATCTTCGCAGCCCATGAATGTACCTAATGGCATCATTAAAAGCTACCTACCGGATGGCCGTACACAACTTCAGCATATGATATAATCGGCATTATGAGTCTACGCACTAGTCTTTCCCGAGTTTCGAATGGAGTAAAACTAGCTGTAAGCCAAAGTTTACGCAGACATCCAAAGACGCGAGCAAGAAAGAGGTTAACGTGATTGTAACATGATAGGCTACGATTATTGACAAATGCAAGACTTGGCATGTTCAACAACCTTAATTTTGGAGCTTGACAGCCATATATCAGGTAAAAGGCTGAAGTCAAAAGATTTATTGGATATGGGGATAGCCATAGATTTGGTTGGGCTTAACACAACGTCATTTTCCTCTGTCCAGCTATTTATTGCTGACAACTCCAAATTAAGAAGTGTAACAAGCTGTTCAATGTTTTTAATGGGCAGGGAAAGATGAAGTTGCACATCGTCTGCATATAGATGGATTTTGGAATGACGGCATACCAACGAGAGGTCGTTGATAAAAATACAGAACAAAATGGGCCCTAAGATTGTTCCTTGAGGTACACCTTGCTTGATAGGCTTAAACGCGGAATGTCTTTCATCAATAACTACTCTTTGAAATCGATTAGATAATAAATCTTTCAACAGCCTAACACTACTATTATTGAAACCGAACAAATGCTTTGGTTTCCAGCAAAGAATACCATGATGAACTTTGTCAAAGGCCTTTAAGAAATCGAGCAAGCAAAGTAAAGTTACAAAACCCTTGTCAAACTCTTGTCTGACGTTGTCAAGGATATTAACCATTGCCGAGCAGCAACTATGACCAGCTCTGAAGCCTGATTGGTGAAGGTTAGGCAATAAGTTTTGTGACAGATGGACAAGTATTTGCTTTGCTAGCACCATGCGGGTGGCAATGGTGCAGTAGTAGTGTATTCGGTTACGGAATGAAAGGTCGTGTGTTCGAATCCCGGCCAAGTCCATTACTTTATACCGAATACATGAAATCGTAATCTCCCTAAGTAACTTAGAACACCACCCGTGGAGAAAAATCCTACAACTGCACCCAAACACTTCTTTCCTATCTCTCTATTCTTTCTAATACCAAGTAGCTTACACTGTGTTCTTAGCATTATAAGGGTAAAAAAAATCCCTTTAGCGTAAGCAAATTATAAAAAAAAAAAAAAAAAAAAACCCTCTCAACCAACTTTGACAAGCACGGTAAGATGCTTATGGGCCTAAAATCACTAAAAGAGGCAGGATTAGCTTTCTTAGCAACTGGTATAACTTTTCCATGCTCCCAGGACTGGGGAAAGGTTGATGAGGTTATACAGAAATTTATTATATGCTTATTGGAACACCATCTTCACCAGTCGCATTAATCCTTATTGAAGCTACGGCGGAAAGAACTTCGTGCTCTGTCACTACTTCAAACTCAGTCCGACCTCCAATGCCTGCATCTATTTCTTCAACATTAAAGACACTAGTAACTGAGTCGTCTTCCAAAAAATTTCGTTTAGTTAATTTAATTATGGTTTACAGTTGATATTAAATCACTAATTTGTAAGTACTCGTAGTTTTACTTTTTACATTAAAAAATGTGTTTTGATAACAAATAAAAAATGTGTCAGAAATCATATCATCTAGGCAGTTTTACCATATGCATACGTTGACACTACCGGATATCACCGGTGTCGTAAAAGCAACTTTAAACAATAATCAATATTGGGAGCATGCACGTGACAACGTCATGAAATAGGCAGGCCTAAAAACTCCTGGATCAAACATATGCAACACCACCATCATTATTATCCTCAGTTATGAGGTCATCCGATACCGGGATGCTGCCAATGTTTATTGTGGGCGAACCGGCGAACCCCACCGGTAGGATCAATAGGAATGCAGTAAAGTGAGAGAGTCGCCTACCGGTGCAAAGAGATCGCACTATGTGCCTTTCTGGAAATGGAGGGTGCTTTTAACAACACTGGATATGAATCCATATCAAATGCTTTGCACAATAGAATAGACAAACCAACTATAAAATGAATCAAAGCGGCGCTAGAAAGTTGTAGCATAACTGCTTCGTCAAGAATGACGTCACTATCAGTATCAGCCGTAAGGGGCTGCCCACAGGGGGGTGTGCCTTTACCCCTCCTGTCGTCTTTGTTCATCGACCTGCTACAAGAACTGAGCAATTTAGGCTACATTACAATTGGGTACGCCGATGACATTGTCATCATTGTTAGGGCCAAAGACTCACATGAAGTCCCTTCAAGAATGCAAAATGCTCTTAAAACAGCCCTAGACTGGCGCATCAGGGAAAATCTTTCCATAAATCCCAATAAGGCCGTCGTTCCTTTTACAAAAGGAGAAATTTTGACGTAGGTCAAATCTTACTAAACGACATGGTTGTAGAATACTCCGAAGATATCTTGGAGTAATCCGAGAAAAAAGACTGAGCTGAAACTCTCATATAAATAACGAAATTACAAAAGCCACTAGAGCTTTATGGGCCTGTCGCCTCACGTATGGTAGAACCTGGAGAATCTCTCAAAAAGCTCGTCCACTGGATCTACACAATGATGATAAGACCCATAATTACGTAGACCTCCATAGCATGGTGGATAAAATCCACAAAAAAGATCGCAATACAGAAGGTACAACGGCTTGCGTACCTAGGTATCTCCGGAGCCATGCGAACCTGTCCAACAGCTGCCATAGAAGCAGCAACAGGATTAACACCCCTCCAGATTTACATTCAAAAAGTGACGATCCGAAGTGCAACAAATTTAATTCACTCAAATGAAATAAGGCTTAAAGACCTACCCGGAACTTATGACCCTTCTCGATGAACTCCCAGCACTTGATATGATTTGCACAAAACACTGTGCTTCAATAACCGACCCTCCACAGAGTCCCAAAGAGAAGCATGGGTTAGTAATAACCCACCAAACAGCCACAACGGCATGAAGTGGTATACGGATGGTTCTTAAATATCATCTGGGGTAGGAAACGGAAGGTACGAGGCAAATACACGCTTAACGTTACCCATGGGAAAAAGTCCCAGTTTATTTCAAGCAGAGCTCCACGCCATTCATGAATGCGCCATCCAAATTCATATATCAGGTATTAAAGGCGCAAACATCCATATATTCACGGATAGTCCAGCAGCTAAAAATGCCGGCACACCATTGACTCCCAATCAGTCATGCACAAGACCAAACTTTAGTGGTTTCCAGACATGTATGGTTTGATGGTTATGAAAAAGCGGCTAAATTGGTCAGGAAGGGTTCGGAAACACCCGGCCTCAATCAAGTTATAACTATATTTGCAGTGTATAAAACACAAGATGTGTTTAGTGGACGAAAACTAGATCAGAACGGAACAGAACAGTACAAATGAGTGAAAACTGTCAGATCAAATGAAAACCGAAAAGTACAGCTTAGAGGCTTATGTTCTCCTTTTAGCTGTGAAATTTCAAATAGATGACGATGAGATGAGTGTTTTCTAGTAATTTTCAGGTTTTGAGTCAGCATTAGGTGTGTTCCCTTACTTTTTTAAGTTACTTTAAACTACTGCTTAAAGTTGTTGTGCCCTGACACACAAATTTCGTAAAAGAGAGAGGCAAAGAGAAAGCAAATCAATTCCCTTCAACTGGAAAAGTCACGAATTTCTATCCAAGAAATTTCTTTGGGCAGGTTAAACAGTACTTTAACTGACAGTTGATATTTCAGTTTGTTATTTTTTCTTTTATGTAAGTCCGTGTGACTTTCTTAAATATAATCCACCAATCATCCGTACAACGGAGAGCAGTATAGAATACAGGTATTCTTATGAAAGGTGGCCCATAACCAACGGATACATGAACTTCAAAGGATAAAGTAGCCCTACTTTCTACTTTTCTTTCCGTCGAAGTATGCATACATACAAATATTGCACTTCACACATTCTTGAATTGAGGTTCACGTACACTGGCGATCACAATATGTAATTTCTAAGGTGGGCGGTAGAAGGAGTATATGTCAAAAATTGCAATTTTTCAGGAAAGCGAAAAAACGTTATAAAACTTTAAATTTCTGTTTTTTTTTTAATCAAACTGGGAGTTTTAATTTTTATGCCGAAATCAAAAATAGAAAATGTATTTTGTAATATTTTATAGTAAAGAAGGAAATTTAGTTATTTATTTATTTATTAAGGTCTATAAGTATTACAACTTAGGTACATATTCCTTATAAACTAATACATATAATAATTTAAGACATAAAATACATATACATTAATACATACATAGCTTTAGATTATGTTTTCCATAACAGTGGATTTAAAAACAGATCTATTTTGATCAAGATCGATAACATTTGCATATTTATTAAAATTGACACACGCATTAGTAATAGGCTCATTTTGACCATAGTTTGTTGCATGTCGAGAAACATAGAAAAAACCATTACTTCTAGGACTTAAGGTTCTAGAAGGTGCATAAATTCCAAATAAAGCTAGAAGAGGGGGACAGTCAATATGTCCCGTTATGACATCTCTTGCGAATGTTATAGAGTAGTAAGTTCTTCTACAATATAGAGTCTTTAAACCAATCAATAAGCATCTACTATTATAAGATGGCATGGAATCAGACCAATTCAGATTTCGAAGCGCATACTTAGTAAACCGTTTTTGATTTTTTTCAATAGGTATCAAATCTTTTTTGAAAAGAGGAGACCATACGACACAACAATATTCCAAAATTGGACGAACTAAAGCTAAGAATAGGGATTTTAATGTATAAGGATCTCGAAATTCACGAGAGTTCCTAAATACAAAGCCAGACATAGCGTTGGCTCTCGAAATAACATAATCAATATGTATGTTGAAAGAGAGATGAGAATCAAAAATGACTCCCAAATCTTTTTGGCTTGCGACTTTATTTAATACAACATCAGCCATTTTATACTCAAACAATATCGGCATAGCGGACCTTGAAAAGGACATAATTCAGCATTTATTTATTCATTTTTGTGGTTTTTTGTCTCCAGTTGCGTTTTCTGTTGAGTGAAGTTATAGTAAAAAGATAGACTTATTTTTTATACTATTATTTTATTATCAAATTATATCACAACTTATGTTTTGTTCGTTATTTATATTTTTTTAATTTTTGCGCTACGCGTTTCGAAACTTAGTTTCATCTTCAGGCGGTTGTACTAATCTTCTATTGTTTATTGTGTTGGCGTTATGTTGTCTCGCTTCTGTTTGACAGTTTGTTTCGGGTATGCAGGTGTCTATTGTTGTTTTCTTCTTTTTTCTTGTTGTTTATGTGCTGTGCTTTAGTGCGGTGTCATATAGCTCGTTTGTTTTGAATAGTAGTTTGTCGTTCAGTATTCTGTCCTCTTCTTTTTTGTTTGCTTTGTATATTTCGTATTCTTCGAGGGCGTCACGTAGTCGGCTCTTCATTTATTTATGTTCAGGCTTAAGGCGTTCATACAGCACCATTCGTTCAAAGCATCAATATCTTTTTGTAAAGTACACTATCAGCAACTGACTTTATAGACAAATCGGGCGATTTGTACTCATGTGACCACTAATATTTTGTTCGAAAACTGACTTAAACAACATAACAAATCAAAACAAATAAAATTTATTTTATATAAGTTGGTTTTTTTAAAGAATGGAAAAAATACTAAAATAAGTAATACTGAATTTTTGAAAATTGGTCTTCTTCTACAAATTCTTCTGTATCTGGAAGTGAATCAATTCAAGAGTTCGCAGTTTTTAGATATATGTATATCAATATAAAATTCGTGAAAATTCCCGTGCAGGGACGGGCTTAGAATATCCATTCAGCGCCCCACAAAACAGCGCTTGTCGTAAACGGCGACTAAGGGGGGGGAATTACATCTAGGCAATTTTAACATCCAGTTGAGCCTAGCAACACATTTACCATCTTAAAGCTGTCCCGCAAGTGTGCATGCAAATCCGTGGTTGACACCGGTGTAGTAAAAGGTCGATCAAACAATAATCAATCAAGGGAGGATGTACGTTTCAAAATCGTAGAAAGGAGGCAGGCCTAAGAACTCCAGGATCACACAAATGCAACAAAACCAGCATTTGATCGGCCTCAGTGCTGAAGTGATCTGACACCAGGAAACTTGCCGATGTCGATTGAGGTCGAACCGGCGAACCCCACAAGCGAAACAGTAGGGATGCAGTAAAGTGGGAGGGTTATGTTCCCTCTAATCCTGATCATATCCTCGTCTTTAAGGAAGAAGAAGAATATAAAATTCTTGAAACTCAGCTCTTATTAGGGGTAACAGGCTCATTTAATCCTTTTCTTTTCTTTTGGAATAGGCAAAGTTTGTGTGTACATTTTTTTTGGTTGTAGTGTTGGTTCCGGGTACATTCGTCTTTGCACCTTGAAAAACTACTAACGAATAATAATGTTGATTTGGAACTCCAAGTAAAGATGGAAATTTAAATTTGAAAGAAATTTCAAAGCCTACTTTTCATGCAAACATCAATGGTTCATATTTACTTTTGATGGTACAAGTGAGAATAAAATACTGGCATAGGCGAATTATTTGGTCATTTAAGTACAAGTTAAAGAAATATTATCTGTCAGTCGAAAAAAACAATACGCCTTATTTGATCATAACAGTATAAGTTGACTTATACTCTTTTAACCTCGAACAATTATTTCTCATAGAGTTATGTTACTTTGACCACTGCCTTTAAGAGTGATTTGTGTGTGCAAAAGACTTATACTGCTTTTCCCAAAAATGCTACATTAATTTTAAAGTCGAATGGTGTACTTATCTTATTTTGACCAAATTTTGACTTATACTCCTTCTACCGCCCACCTTAGATTTTGCAATCGATTTTCAGTCTTTATACCTATTGGAAATTTTATACCCGAAAACTTTTACTAACTGTGAACAGGTTCATATTTTCCCAATAGTAAGTCATAAAATTAAAGGGTAAATAAGAATCCCAAGATTAAACAATGAACTACTTGAAAAGCGTATAAAAAGATGCGCCACTAGGATGAGGCCACATGCAAAATCATCGAAAGAAAGGAAAACATGAATAAAATGTTTACATTTTATAGTTTTAAAACATTTATTCATTATGTTTTTCTACATTAATAATGAGTATGCCCGCCATTTTTCGATATGACATCTATAAGACGGTTTGGAATAGAATCATACAGTTTTTTTTTTTAAATAATTAAGAGAAATTTGGGCCCAGGCATCACAAATAGCTTCGACTAAAGTGTCCTTGTCTTCAAATTGTCTGCCGCCTTCATAAACTTTACCTTAACACATTTAAAATGAACACATTCCTCTTAAAAATTCTTTAATATTATCTTTCTTTTGTTATTAAATTGCAAACAAGCCGAATTAGTATTTTGAGTAAGTCGCAAACATCTTAAATTAAGTTATATTTTAAACATTTTCTATGCTAACAAATTTGTCTTCTCCCCAGGATCAACGAACAATTTCGTGATGTTAACCTTTCTGATCTGCGAGTTCTTGCCACGTTGGGTGTCGGCGGTTTTGGACGAGTTGAGTTGGTCCAAATTATTGCCGATCCATCACGATCGTTTGCTCTTAAACAGATGAAAAAATCACAGATTGTTGAAACTCGTCAGCAGCAGCATATCATGTCGGAAAAGGAAATAATGGGCGAAGCCAATTGCCAGTTCATAGTAAAGCTTTACAAAACATTTAAAGATAGGAAATATCTGTACATGCTAATGGAAAGCTGTTTGGGCGGCGAATTGTGGACAATTCTACGCGATAAAGGTAACTTTGATGACTCAACCACAAGATTCTATACAGCATGCGTGGTGGAAGCGTTTGACTATCTGCACTCGCGAAACATAATCTATCGGGACCTGAAACCGGAAAACCTTTTATTGGACGACAGGGGCTATGTCAAACTAGTTGATTTCGGTTTCGCAAAGAAACTACAGTCTGGACGTAAGACGTGGACTTTCTGCGGTACTCCGGAATACGTTGCTCCTGAGGTTATATTGAATCGAGGCCATGACATTAGCGCAGACTACTGGTCGTTGGGTGTTCTGATGTTTGAACTGCTAACAGGTATAACAGAAAATTCTTAACCATAATTGTGGATTTTTCATCAGTGTCTTCTAGGTACACCACCATTCACTGGATCCGATCCTATGCGTACATACAACGTAATTCTAAAGGGAATCGATGCAATCGAGTTCCCACGGACCATTACCCGCAATGCCAGTAATCTTATTAAAAAGTTGTGCCGTGACAATCCTGCCGAACGTCTGGGCTATCAGAGAGGCGGAATCAGTGAGATCCAGAAGCACAAGTAATCTCATGCAGATACATAATAGGATTTTTGAAAATCTCTAACATACCTTTCATAGGTGGTTTGATGGTTTCTACTGGGAAGGACTCTTAAATCGTAGCCTGGAGCCGCCAATCTTACCAACAGTGAAGAGTGTCATCGACACTACGAACTTCGATGACTACCCACCGGATCCAGATGGTCCCCCACCAGATGACGCCACTGGTTGGGACAAAGACTTCTAAACAGTAGTTCCAAACAATTGCCTACTCAAAACCATGTTAAGAATCTGTAAATTGCATATAAGAAGGGAGCTATTTGACTACTAAATCTGGCGATCAGACGAACGCCACATTATACATATTTACGTATACTGACACCTAATCTTCCTTGTGTATTCGCAGTGGATACTGATTACCGGGCCCCGTGGAGAAGGTGTAAATATATCAAAACATAAATCGAATATTATGGAATATATTTAATATATATGTTTTACTTTATTAACGCGGTGTTTTGAATGTTTCCCCTGAGAAAATAAAAATTAAAAATGTGACGTGATTTATGCACGCAAATCGCCATGCTATAACGCTAGATTATCTATCACTTGTTACAATCCCCAAACCCCAACCCATTTCTTGCTAGATTATTATTGAAATTTTTTATAGATACTGTGTCGTTGTTAAATAAATATGAATTTATTATATTTTATAAATTTGCTGCTATTATTTTGTTGATAAAAGAAAACATTTATTATTCGATTAAAGTTCATATATTTTTTTTGTAAAATTACATATTTTATTTAAGTATATTGTGAATAAAATGTATGTGTAGATTTTTTGTTAAGCTCTGTCGTTTTTCTTAATGTCGCCAAGAGATTTAGTGGCCTCCTGAGTGTCAGAAAAAACATAAAGATTTAATGGTATTTAAAGAACAAAATTGTAATATTGTTCACGATGCAATTATAAACATAAAAATATATGTGACACAAAAACTTGAATAAAATTGCGTCAAAAGCGCTCCGAGATGGAAGCAGGTGGACCTCGCATCTGCTGTTGAATTTGTTGATTTTTCCGGCCTTTCGGTGGAAGAACTCCAAGGATGTATTGCTTAGGTAATAGCCCATTTACAACATCGCGTCTACTTCCATTATAGAAGCAAAAGGCATCGACTGACACACTCGGCCCTTTCAGGTATCCGTTCGGAAGGAAATTTTTTCCGATTTGTATGAATTTATTCCGTATCATCTCGAATGGAAAAGTGTTGAAAATTAAAGAATTGTTAAGTTCAGTTAATGGATATTTTAGGAAGATTTTTTTATTGATTATTAAATAACAACTTACGTAGGCACTAGACAAAAATAATAAAATCTAACTTAAAACTAACCCGATACTTATACTATAGTACATTCCCGCTCAACTGAATAGGTTCAACACTTCTAAAAAGTAATATTGCAATATCTATTCAACGAACTTACTGATTTTAATAAAATAAATTTGTTTGCATAAATTAATTAATTAGCAATGGAACACAAAAGTATGCGGTGTCTAACACACGTACACATGGTTGAAATCGGCCCTCGATGAGGATGCACTTAGACCAGAAGTAGGTCCATTGTGCTGCACACGTACATATACTCTTAATTTATTTTTTTTTAAACAACAAAAAAAGCTCAATTGAATAGGTTCAGAAACTTTAGATTTAGATTGCCAACACATTGGACTTGTTTCTTACCTCTCACCCCGATAAATACGCTTTGAACGTATTATCGCCCCTAGGTTCGTCAGACTATTGTATCATATCAGCAAATTTCTCGTACTCCAACCACATAGTTAAAGAACAAACTGCTAAAAGAACCGTATGGCAATAATATTTTAATATTTTATTTATTTCAAAATCGCTTACAGAGTAGGACAAAAGTCTTATAAATTTTTGAAAGCCTTTAAATTAATTTAAGAATTTGAGTTTAATGTATTTATTAAGCTATTTACAAAAAAAGAGAAAGCAAGCAATAAAAAGAGAAAAAAGAAAAAGAGGAAAACAAAAATTGAATAAATATGTAGATAGATTATCAATGATTTGCCAAATAGTTGAAAAGTAAACATTTAAATCTTCTTGTGCTCTTTACACTTCTCATACTTATGGGCAGGGAGTTCCAAAGGCGAATAACATGGACGAAGAATTGACGCTCAGTAATAAGAAAATTGTATCGAGGTAGTATAAGAGCAAACGACCTTGTTGAATGAGGGAAGTTCAGCTTACCGTGTAAATAATCAGGCTGTTTTGTTTGAAAAATTTCATGTAGATAGGTAAGTGAGCGAAAGTTTAATAGATTGTCTAGACTACAGCCAGAAATGCGAACAGCAAAAGAGGAAACGTGGTCATAGCGACGGAGATTATAGACATAACGGGCAATGTTGTTATATGCGACATTTAATTTGCGGTTGGTGGCAGAGTCCAAGTCGCAAAAAATTGCACATCCATATAACATAATGGGTAGTAAGAAGTTTGGTTTTTATGGGGATGAAACTTCGAGTGACTTGGAGAACACGGAGACTACCATACACTTTACCGATTACTTTAGTTAGGTGGTCGTTCCATGTGAGGGAAGGATTGAAAACTATTCCAAGGTTTCTAGCACTGCTAACATATTCGATTCTATCGTTTTCAAGGTTCAGTGGTCTTAAGACTGATAAATCAAAGATTTTGCGATAGATGGGGAGAGCTGTTGATTTGACAGGGTTTAGGCACAGATGATTTCTCTTAGACCAGCGAGAAATGGAAGAAAGGTCCTCATCCATCAATGCAACGGCATCATTCTTTTCCCGAAACGGTCGACTTATCAGAAGCTGCACATCGTCAGCGTAAAGATGAATTATACAATGTTTGACAACTTTTGGGAGCTCATTTATGTAAAGTGAGAAGAGAATTGGGCCAAGAATTGATCCCTGTGGCACTCCATTCAAAACATTGAGATAGATCGATGATTGACCATTTGCCACCACGCATTGTTGCCTTCCGCTAAGGTACGAGAGAATCAACTTCCAAGACTCTATAGAAAACCCAAAGATATTACGCTGTTTTTCACATAAAATTGAATGGTTAACAGTATCAAAAGCCTACGAGAAAGCCAATTGGGAAAAACTAAACGGTTTCTTTAAGAGTTTTAACTGGTCGCTGTGCTTCCTCGACAGCGACGTGGATGCTGCTGCTGATATGATCACAAACATAATTCACCTGGGCATGAAGTCTTTTATCCCTAACAGGATAACAAGTATCAAACCCAAGTTAAACGCGTGGTGTGACTCGAGCTGTAAAGAGGCTATCAGGTTAAAAGAGGTAAGTTTTCGGTTATTCAAAGCCAACCTATCTGAGGAAAGCCGTAAAAAGTTTAAACGACCCAGAAATGACTGCAATGCCCACATTAATCGTGTCAAATTCTCCTATGACCAAAAGTTGAGGCAAAAAATACTACAAAGTCCCACTGGTAGTAAAAACTTTTGGTCATTTGTTGAAAACATCAAGAATTCGACCTCATCATCCATCCCGACACTCATTTACAATGGCATTCCAGCTGTCATAGATAAGGCCAATCTGCTTGCTGCTCACTTTGCAGTCAGCTCAACGCTCCCAGATTGTGCTTTATCTCCCACTGTACTCGAGCGCGTAGAATTCTCCATGGGACCAGTCCACTTTCGCACTCGTACAGTGGCTATAGTACTTCAAGATCTTGACGTTCACAAATCCGCTGGTCCATATGGTATTTCCCCTATCGTTCTGAAGAGGTGTTCTTCTTCGCTGGCAAAACCATTGTGTAAGCTTTTCCATCTGTTCTATTCTTCAGGACTCTTTCCGGGAAGATGGAAAACAGCATTTGTCCAGCCTGTACCAAAAAAGGCGAATGTTCTTCTCCCTCCTCCTACCGACCAATTGCACTTACGTCCCTTCTTTCTAAGGTCATGGAAACGCTGATAAACCGTCAGCTAATGAAATATCTTGAATCGCGAAAACTTCTTAATGACCGGCATCTAACCGAAAAGTGGAACCAATCTCTTCATCAAGGTGGTGAAAGTAAGTTTGTTGCGCTTGATATTTCAAAGGTATTTGACAGAGATTGGCATCAAGCTCTTCTTCTATGGATTAGAAATTACCTTTCGGACCGTTAAATTCAAGTTGTTTTGGACGGTTTCAAGTCTGCAACTCACGAAATAAATGCTGGTGTCCCTCAAGGCTCTGTTCTGTCCCCGACTCTCTTTCTCATTTTTATAAATGATCTCCTGTCTGTTACTTCTAATCCAATCCTTTGCTGATGACAGTACCCTCAGCTTCTCATATTCGTTTCTTGGGTCACGCCCCTCAACTTCTGGTGCGGAACTGGAACGGCAACGTATGTTAAGCTCATTAAATTCCGATCTTAACAGCATAACTCAGTGGGGTACAACCAATAGAGTGAAATTTAATGCTTCCAAAACACAATGCTGTCTCCTGTCATTAAAGCAAAACCCACACACACTGCCATTATCTATGAATGGCACTTGCATCGCTGAAACCGAAAGACTTTCCATTCTCGGTATGTGTGTTAATGACAACCTTCGTTGGAATGACCACATATTCGATGTCGCCAAGTACGCAGCGAAATGTCTAGGCTTCCTTAAGCGTTGTAAGAAATATTTCACCCCTTCTGATCTGGCTGCAATTTATAAGGCGTTTATTCGCCCGAAACTCGCGTACAACGCCCATATCTGGTCCGGTGCACCAATAACTTATTTGGAGCTACTAGACAGGATCCAAAAACGCGCGATAAAACTCATTGACGACCGAGACATCGCGAGATCGATTGACTCTCTTAGTCATCGTCGTAATGTCTCCTGCCTTTCGTTATTTTATCGTTATTTCCGCCATAAGTGCTCAAACGAAATAGCCAGTTGCATTCCTCCCCTTGAACATTTCAACCGCAATACCCGCCTTGCATGGAATGCTCATCAGTTCACCCTCAAGCCTGTGTTCGGACGTACAGTGAAGTTCAAAGAATCTTTCCTCACCCGTACAACACGAATGTGGAATGCTATTCTCCGCTCCATTGTTCCTGCACATTACAACCTACATACAAACATTCAAAACCAACGTGCATCGGCATCTCACCTTTTCTTCTCACCCTAATTTCCTTAATGCCCGCGCTGTGTAGCTAATACATTCTTATTTCACAGCAAATTATTAAGATAAATAAATACATATACCCTAGCTGTATGAATGGGAGCGTTGTCGTGCTGGCATATCCAAGGAATCCATCCGAAAACGTTTGAGAAATGTGGAAAAGCCTTTTGTAGTACAGTTTTTAATGCATTTGCGTTCATTTTTGATGATACAAACTGCAGGTCACAAGTCCTAACAAATCCCTTTAGTGCGCGCTTATTATAAAAAAAAAAAAAAAAAAAAAAAAAGTAAATTCACAGCTTTGATTCTTGTCAATATAAATATATACATAGTATGTATTTGTTCAAAATCAGCCCGATTCTCAATAACAACTCCCGGGGAATTTGTTCTCTTTTCCCTTTACTCTATTCTAAATAAAAATTCCCGGGGAATTTGTTCACTTTTCGCTTTTCCTTTATTCTAAACAAACTTCGAAAAAGAGGGAAAAAAATTGCGGCAAAAAAGTAGGCATTCTAAATAGAAAAAGAGGAGAGAATTTGAATACATTTTCCGCGTTTCTCTTCCCCAAATATTTGCTCGGGAGTTTATTGGAAAATGTAAGTTTTTTTAATTTCTACAAACGAAAATGGAATATAAGTGAAATTTATTTAGGTCTAAAACAACAAACAGGTTTCAGCTTCAAATGCTCCTAAATTAAATGGAAGAACACCGGGATATTGCGTGTGGTTTCCACAAAAAATCAAAAGAAGAAATGGTATTGTTTTGGCAAAAAGCTGAAACTGCACTTAATTTAGCGGGACCACCAAGCAAGAGTATTTATGAGTAGAAAAAAGTAATAAATTAATTTCTTAAAGCGTTTATTTAACTAATTTCACTTATAGGTATGGAGTGATCAAAAAAAGTATCAAATAGTATATTGAGGCAACTCCAGAGGATTAGAGCTATCGCGCAAGCATCTTCTAATAGCCCTTGCTTGTCCTTGCAGAGTTTTTTCTTCCACCAATATTCGCATTCCTATGCTATGCATTTCCCGTTTTTTTCACAGTTTTTTTTTAATAAAATTCCCCCGAAGTTGTTTTTGAGAATCGTTCTGAAAATATCGCAATTTCATTGGAAAAGTCAAATGTCAAAAAATTTCAAGCAATCATATGTTGATATCGACATAATTCTCTCAATTTTTTTTTCCAACATAAACTCCCGGGGAATTCGTAATAGGGGAATTTAGCTCCCGGGAGAAAATATTCCAGGGGAGTTCTTTTCCCGGGGAATACTTAGAATATGGCTGAATAACTTCATACATTCGGTTTGGCAAAGACTTACAATATTTGCCAATGTCCCTAAGCGAAATCGTAGACCAGGCTTTTTTAGTAGCTTCAATCAGGGTAGCAATATCCTCTAATTGTCTCCCGCCCTCATAAACTCTTCGGAACAACAGCCCCCAAACGTTCTAAATAATATTAATGTCGACGGCAACTCAAGCAATTTTACATTTTGGTCGTTTATCCACTGTTTCACTTACTTAAAATGTTCCCTTACTTGTTTTAATTTTTTTTTCTATAAACGTAAAATATGTCGCCATGTATATCCACATGTAAACTGTGCACACTTAAAGAATGTTGTTCTTATTGCACAGCAAATCATTAAGATAAATAAATACATATACCCTAGCTGTATGAATGGGAGCGTTGTCGTGCTGGCATATCCAAGGAATCCATCTGAAAACGTTTGAGAAATGTGGAAAAGCCTTTTGTAGTACAGTTTTTTATGCATTTGTGTTCATTTTTGATGATACAAACTGCAGGTCACAAGTCCCATAATACGATATTGCACAGGTGTGGTGACTACTTAATACGCGTTCCTATCCTTTCGCAGGTCGTTAAAGTAGTAAATGTAGCCGTCCGGTCCATCCAGGTTGATTTTTTTTTCGTCGGAAAACACGACAGGCAATTTAAAAAAAGGCGTGAGCCACGCTGCACTCACGGTATAGTTGATGTGTAAACATGTAGGCTCGTCAGTGTTGCATGTGGAAATATCACAGAGGTTGTGGTTTTGATAAACAAGAGATTTGGGTATTGTATTGAAAAAAAATAATATATATTTAATGTCAACGACAAAATTTATTTAATGTTTGACCGAACAAATAATAATTGGTTTGTGAAAGCTGAAGTAGGAGACTTACACCGTCGACTCAAGTGTGTCAATGTACCGGGAAAATATAGCATCGACTGTCGTTTAAGTGACATTCTTAAATCGGCCATCGGTTACCGAAGTACAAATCGATATTTTTCCTCTTACCTTCAACTGATGTACAACAAACTACAACTACAAGCTATACAACCTCAATTATTCAAAACAACTTTCCGGTGTTTCGTAAGGACTTAATAATTTCTAAAATTGAGCATACATAATCAATAAAAAAAAAACGACGACACGCGGTTGTTCTCAAACGGTCATCCATCTACGTACTAACCGCGCCAAACGTCGTTTAATTGCGGTGATCTGTCGAGCAGCGATTAACTCACGTGGTAATGAAAATTAACGGGAAAATCTGACGATGATGGTGACGCTAGATATTTCCAACTAGTCCCTACCGAGAAGAAATATATTTACACATCAACGAGAGCAAAAATGTTTACACATTAAAAAAACATAGGGATGGGCTACAGTCCGCTTGGGCGAACTGTTGGATACCCTATTCTTATTCCTATCCCTCATAAGTAGGCGTGACAAAAGTCTAAGTATGGTTGAATTGTTAAGAACGCTCTACATATTTTGTTATATAACATTTAAAGGATTTTATCGAAAAAAAAACGCTCCCTAGCTCAAACTTGGGTGTTTCAATAAAAATGTTTTATTTAATCGTGGGCGTGTCAGTAGGCGGATTTAAAAAAAAAATAACACATGAGCATAAAGGGCCCCTAGAGAGTACCTATATATTATAAATTTCAACTCCTAACTCAAACTTTGAATTTTCAAAAAAATTTGTTTTTTTTAAATTGTGGGCGTGTCAGTGGGCGGATTTTGAAAATATTTACACATGAGCTTAAAGAGTCCTTTGAGAGTATATATTATAAATTTCAGCTCCCTAGCTCAAATTTTGGTTTTTCAATAAAATTGCTTTATTTATTTGTGGGCGTGTCAGTGGGCGGATTTTGAAAATTGTATATCCCGAGCAGTTTTAGGAGTCATAGATCATATATAAAAAAATTCAGCTTTCTAGCTCAAAATTCGATTTTTTCCAAAATTTTGGTTTTTGAGTTTGTGGACGTGTCTGTGGGCGGATTTCAAAAATTCGTAAACTTGATTATTTCGGGACCCTAGAGAGTATATGGTTAAAATTTCAACTCTCTAGGCGCAGTTTAAAGGCCTAATTTTTGCCGACGGACGGACGGACGGACGGACGGACATGGCTAGATCGACATTACTATCGATGCTGATCATAAATATAGTAACTCTTAGGGATCTACGGGCAATATTAATGTATGTTACAAACTATGCGTCAAAATTAATATACCCTTGGAATAGGGTATAATTACGTCGATACGTTATCGCTAAAGATCACAAACTGATGAGCCAAACAAATTCAGTGCTTTTGGGGAAAATAATGATTAAAACAAAATTCTAATTTACCGTTTCACAAATCGCGTTATTTTTTCCTTCTATGTTAGGTTCGGTTATAGTGACAGTCGGCAGAAGCCGACACACATAGAGCAATAAAAAGGTTCATTGTGATACCACACGGATCTATCTTCTTCCTACTCGTTGAAGCAGTTGGAGCTTTTGACAAAGCTTTAACGACTTTTTTATGTCGATGTTTATGAGATCGTTGAGATCTTTGTTAAAGAAAGATCCGAAATGGAGTTTTCTTCTTTGAGAGAGAGCAGGGCATGTGCAGAGTAGGTGGAGAATAGTGTCCTGCTCCTCCTAGTCCAAGCAGCTTCTGCAGAAGTCATTTGTATAGACGCCAAGCCTTATTGCATTCTTGCCTATGAGACAGTTTCAGGTGATTACACCAATGTGCAGTCTGTTCAGAGAGATCAAACACTTAGAGCGTTTCAGATCCAGGCTTGGCCAAATCTGTTTTGTCGCTTGTCCACCTAATGTTAGTTCTCTCAATGGCATCCCTCATAAACATGAGTTTGCATGTAGCAATTGGAATGCCTAAGGGACCTTTATCAGGTAGATGGGGCAGTATGGTTCCTTTTCTGGCGAGTTCATCCGCCCTGCAATTCCCTGGAAAGTCTCTGTGTCCTGGCATCCAGTATAGGTGAATGTTGAGTTGCCCCTTCATCTCAACGAGAGATGACCGGCAGTCTAAGACTACGATGGAGTTTGTGGAGACAGAATCCAGAGATTTTAGCGCTACTTGGCAATCTGAGAAGATTCGGATGTACATAGCGGATATCACTTTCCTCTTCGGCGACCATATGACTTCTTTAATCGTCATGATTTCCACCTGGAACACGCTGCAGTGGTTATGGAGACGAAAGGAGAGGCTGAGGTTCAGCCTGTCAGAAAACACACCTCCACCTACCCCCTCGTCGGTTTTGATCCATCGGTGTAAAATTGGATCGACAGGGGGCCTTCCTTACAGAATGTTCTGGGAGGGATGTTGATTTTGAAGTTTTTGTCAAAACGTGCCTGAGGTGTTGTGTAGTCTATGTTACTAGGAAGGGTTCTAATTTTTTTTAGAATAGAGGTGTGGCCGATTTCAATTTCAGACCACTGGAACGTTGTTTAGGCGAACAGCCGCACTATCAGCCGCTTGCTTACTAAAGATGTCAAGGGGTGTCAGGTGAAACAAAATGTACAATGCAGCAGAGGGAGTAGTGCGCACTGCACCACTCCTGCAGAGACACGCTGATCGTTGGACTTTGCTTAGCTTATCGCGATTTAACGCTTTGTCTAAGGCAGTCCACCAAACAACCACCCCGTACATACGGTCTTATTACCGAGATGTATAGCCAGTTGGTGATGCGGGGTTGAAGCCCCCATTAATTACCGATGACTTTTTTTGCAAGAGAAGAGTGCTACCGTAGCTTTACGAACTCTTTCTTGTATGTTAGGTTTCCAGCTGAGCTTTTTATCCAGAATAAGACCCAAGTGTTTAGCTTCGTCAGAGAAGACTAAGCTTGTGCTCCTGATTGAGGGGGGATCTGTGGAATGTGTGGAATTTTATATTTCCTAGTGAATAGAACAAGTTCGGTTTTGTGGGGGTTAACACATAAATCACAACGATCTGCCCATGTCGTTAGCTTGTTAAGAGCGTTTTGGATATTTCTTTCAGATTTAGGTGTTTCCCTGAGGCGGCAATTGCAGCGTCTCTCTCGAAATTGTTGGGCATTTCAGAGGATGCATTTTCCTCCAGACAGAACCTACATTCATTATTTGACTGAGCACACATTTCATTTGGAAAAATGTTAATAAAATCGAAGAAAAGTGATATAGGTAAGATTATTAGAATTCTGCCTACAAATGACCACATGCAAGTGAACACATCCAGGGCTATCGTGAGTGAATTCCGAGGGATTTTGTACCCTTGTCAACAATGTAAAGGCCTGATTATATGTTAAATGACCTAAAAATCAGCGTTGACAAGGTTGCATAGTAGACTACGTGACCACGCTGATCAAAATGGTCCTGTTTGATTGCTGGTCCTTTAAATCACTTATTGTGGAACAGGAACAGAATAAATATAATAAAGGGTCTTTCATTAGCGACTTGACAACTTCAAACTTTCAGTGTGCACGCAGCCTTAAACCGATTACCAAACTGTCAATTTCAAAATATTAAGTAAAATCAACAACATCCTGGTAAGTACACCAAGGAACAGTGTTTATAAATAATTAAAATTTACTACCGAAATTAAGAGTCAGTGGTGCATTAACGGCCGTAATTCTCGTCCCAGTAGACAAACAATTCATATTCTAATGGAAAATTTGAGTCAGAATATTCGCTGCTTGATGTTGCCGTGCCAGTGAGACTATGTTTTGCCCGCAGTGTGGAGAATATTGCTGCCGAAGAGGCGTCCGTCGCAAACCGGCCAAATCAGTCAATTTCACTGCGTTCTCAAGAATTGGGCCTCTCACAGACCACATTATGGCGATTTTTGCATAAGGATTTTTGGTCTACACCAATACCAGATCAATCTGACTCAAGAACTAAAGCCACTTGGTCATAAAAAGCCACGTACGTTCTCGGATTGGGCTCTGGACATGATGGAAGAAAATGAAGAATTTTATCGCAAAATCATCTTCAGCGATGAAGCGCATTTTTGGTCGGGTGAGAACCCTCATGTGCTTCCGAAACAGCACTTCATCTGCAAAAAGACATCGTCTTGTACTGTTTTCATGCCGGTCGCTACAGATACATATTGGAACGTTATTTCTTTTAACAATTTTAACAATTGCATTAATTGCACCCGTTGTAGAAGTACGCGCTATAAGGGTTTGCCGCAATTTCTAAATCGCGTTATAGCAAATTCGCGTTGTGAAAATACCGCATTATACGAGGGTTTACTGTTCTTGCAATGTGGTCAAACTTATCTGTCAAAATGAACATGGTCATATCTCATTAGGTCATTAGATCATTTGACATATACATATACACACTGCATGACCCTATTTCGACAGGGAAAACTGTCAAAAATTGTTGTTATTTGCCCTCTTGGCGTGCTGTCTAATCTTACCTCAATGGATGATATCTACACATGTTCAACAGCGAAGGGACGCACGGAGGAATGCATGCATCAACGAACACCAAACACATTGAGTAACAAATTGCCTTCATTCATTATCCTTATGCTTTTATCCTGACCTAAATATCACTGAACGACCAAACAGTCCAAGATGTTAGGTATTATCATAGAATTTCAAGCACTAAACAAAAGTGTACCAAAGGTTGTACCAAATTGTTCTGTTCTACTACAATCGATGCTCAAGTAAGTCATTTTACACACAAAATCATCTTGCTGCACGGCTCTTGCTGCACATGTGTTTTAGGCATAAGGGTTTGTTTCGAGGCAAAGCAAGCAGCACCTTCGGCTCACGATCTAGAAATAGTACCACCGATCTAAGAGGCTATATCTTCAACCGATTTAATTAAATAAATTCAATTTAAATGAGATATCTCTTCGACACATCTATCCGTCGGCTTCACATGCAGGTACACAGGGCGCAGCGATGTCTCTAATGGATGATGAAGGCGAATCATCCTCCAGCACCAACCACTCTTTTTACTATCGACATTTAGGTGAGGAGAATAGTAGATGGCGATTTTAAATCAAACACGTCTGAGGTCATGACGTTAATGTTGCTGCTTGTTTCATCTTTGACTTTCTGATCTACGAGTATTACCATATTCTAATCAACGGACAAATCAATAAACTTTTGTGTAGCCCTGGGATGGAATCGTCTTAAGAGATAAGTGGTAGTTTATATTCACTTCGATCATTTTAGATGTATGTTAGACGAAGGCCACTTTAATTGGCACGTATTTAATACTGATTTTAGGTGACACCTATTTATGTATCACTTTCCAATGTGCCAAAAATGAATCAAATATTCAAACTTCACAACAAATAAAAAAAATAAACCAATTACTGTCGTTATTCCGTCTGAAAATAACGAAAGTTAACCGTGGAAATGAAATAGATTTGCCGAGTTTAGACCAGCGTTGCCACTTTGTGAGAAATTTTTTGCAGCTGATTCAATAAAAAAGTTGCAGTAGATTGAGTTTTTCCGCACTAGATTTTTATTTTTAAACAAAAATAGGTTTATAAATAACAAAAAAGCACATAACCAAGGAAAAACTTGAAAATACCATTTAAAGGAAAAAAAAATGCATAGGTAGGGAACAAAATAAACGTAGCTTATCGCATTTTTCCGGTGATCTTATCAGTGAAAGCTAAAAACTTTACCAAATGTTTACCATTTTTGAAAAAAAAAAAGAATTTGAACTATAAAATGTTCCTTGCTTTATTTGCGGGAGAATTTTAAAGCGAGAGGTAAGATAATTAAATTACCTATGCAGACGCGGCAGTGTAATTCTTAGTCCTTCCCTGCACGCGCATATTCCCATTCTTGGCATGATACTTCATTACTTTACTAGCTTCCTTCCATGATAAATCTAAGTTGTAGCGCTTTCGTACCACCCATTACGAGCACTCCTTCCGGCAAATATGTATCCTCAATATGCGAACACATTCGTCGACCCTCGAGAATGATAATGGACATATAGGGCCTTTCATTAAGAACTTGACAGCTACTTTTTTAAATAAAATGCAAACTATATCAGATATCAGAAAAAAATTTTTTGGCTTGAATTACAATCAAAATATTTAGGAATGGGATTCGATTTTGTTCATATATTTACCACGAAACGTATGCAGCAGTCGATACGTTGAACCCAATTTTCGATGACTCGGTCGCACATTTCGACCGATACGGCGCTATTTCTCATTCAATATTTTCTCTGAGCTCCTCTAACGTCAACGGGCTGTTGCCACAGACCAATAATTTAATGTAGCCCCATAAAAAAGTCTAGAATCGTTAAATCACACGATCCCGGCGGCCAATAGACATGTCTGTTTCTCGAGATAACCCGTTCACCGTACTGAGACTTCAATAACTCGATTGTTGCACCCGCTGTGTGGCTTGTGGCATCGTCTTGTTCGAACCACAAATCACTGATGTCCAATTCATGCAACTGCGCTCAAAGGAATAACGTTCCAACATGCTCTGTAGCGAATACCATTTACGGTAGCGTGGCAGTCATTTGTATCGACGAAAAAAAACGGCCCAATGACGCTACCGGCATGGAAACCGCACCAAACAGTGACTTTTTGCGGATGAAGTGCTGTTTCATGAAGCACAAGAGGGTTCTCACCTCTCCAGTATGAAATATTTTGCTTATTGACGAAACCGTTTAACCAAAAATGTGCTTCATCTTCCATCATGTCCAGAGCCCAATTCGAGAACGTGGCTTCATATGACCAAGTGGCTTTAGTTCTTGAGTCAGCTTGATCTTTTGTAATATTAGCCGCGTTTTATTATCCCAATGATCTTGATACGGATCCGATCTGATAATAAAACGATCTGGATCATCAGTGGCAAGTAGTGGCAACAGTTGTTTTTAACACATAACAGACGATACCAGGTATTTCAAGTTTCGATTGGCACTCAGCCATATTGCAAATATAGGGTACAATGTGACGTCACAATATGATCGCTTGTTGTGTCGGGGGTGTTGCCATTTGAATACAAATCAGCATACAATTTGCACTCAATATTTTTTTTTTCAGAAACTATGTTCAAATGTTATGTTCAAATATGCAACATATTAACAGTATTGTACTGCTAATATTTCCATTAATTTTTGTGTATTATATTATACGAAGCAAAACGTCTCAAAAGTCGCAGTGGTAAATTATTCGAATATGAAAATATGCTAATTGATTTTTTGTGTTATTAATAGTGTTTCATATTTTGGTCTGGCAATATTATTGTGTTCCTATAATTTCCTATAATTTAAATAAGCAACGCCACGAAAAAACAGGTAGTGAGTTTTGTAATTACATTTTGGATCACGATTAATGATCCCGATAAATAGCAAGATCCTGTGTTGTTTTTGTTTTACGTATTAAATTGATCCAGATCCAGATCCGCATGGATAATAAAACACAGCTAATACGCGGCTATTGTAGGCCAAGATCCTTACGTAAAATTCGCAATAATGTGGTCTGAAATTGACTGATTTGGCTGGTTTGCGACGGACGCCTCTACGGCAGCAATATTCTCCAGACTTCGGGCAAAACGTAGTCTCAATGGCACAGCAACATCAAGCACCGAAAATACTGACTCAAATTTGATTACTAGTCTATGAATTGCCTGTCTACTGCGACGAGAATTACGGCCGAAATATTGGCATTAACTCGGAATTTCGGTAGTAAATTTTAATTATGTGTAAACGTTGTTCCTTGGTGTACTTCACCATGATGAAAATGTTGATTTTACTGAATATTTGGGCATTGACAGTTCGGTAATCGGTTTAAGGGTGCGTTCACACTGAAAGTTTGAAGTTGTCAAGTCATCTTGGCAGTAACAGTGAAACATGCTACTCGAGCGAGGCGTGGCCCGCCTCTTTTTAACGATTTCGACAAGTATATGCTTCCATTATTGATAATTGTGCGATTGACCTGTTACGACACCGGTAATGTCCAGTCATGTCAACCCACGGATGCATTCATACTTGCGGGACAGCTTAAAGATGTGAGGTGTGTCGCTGGGCTCTCATGGATATTAGAATCGATTAAATACGATTCTTCCCCCACAGCTCAGGCAAGCGCTGTTTTTTTGGGAGGGAGCTGCAGTGATATTCTTAGCACGTACCTGCACGGCAGAGCGGTACAGTATTACACTTGTTTTGTGAAGGGACATTTTTTCTACATTTTAAAGAGTATTCAAGCTCAATACAAATAAAATGTGTGATAGATTTCATTTTATGGCAGTCGAATTATATTTCGTAAGAAATGCAGTAGATCGACTGCAATTGTCGCAAAGTGTCAGCCCTGGATCACACACACAACACGAAGCAAACAAGGAGATAGTCAAAACTCCAAAAATGACTATCACACAAGTTGCTATCACCTATATAACCTTAGCAGATTCCACCCCTGCTTGGTAGCGGCACGAAACCACGTACAACATACATACACAAATTTTTATAGTTGCTTTAATTTTCTGTTTACAAGTAAATGTGATAATGAGAACGAAAACATTGCATTAGAATAGAACTTACGTTGCCATTATTTGTTTATATTATTTGTTTGCTTGCTAAGAAAGTGATTCCCCTGGCCATTGGGAAATCCGAGAATGATGAACGTATAAAAACAGAGTTTTCTCAAATAAGTCATCAGTCCAAATTATATCGTGTTCATATAACAAACGCACCCGCATTTAAGTAAGAAAATGAAGCTGCTGCTGGCATTGTTTGCTGTTTTCGCATTGATCTTTATCGTTCGAGCTGACAAATCAGGTTTGTTTTGATAAATCTAGGATTGTTAATAATGTTTCTATTTTGAATTTGAACTACCTACTGTAACTTAAACCTACAACAATGTTTTAGTGTGTTCTCTTCCGAATGAAGTCGGACCATGTCGGGGACAGATTCCAAGTTACTTCTTTAATGGCAAAGAGTGTGAAAGCTTTTCGTACGGCGGATGCAGAGGCAACGGTAACCAGTTCAACACGAAGGAGGAATGCGAAAAACTTTGCTTGTGAACGGATAATTCGCGACTGGCAAAGTGCCATTCAATCAGTGTATTAAATTTAATTTAAATAAAAAAATAATAACTTGTTGCAATAGGAAACTCTTAATTTATTACTTAAGTTTGGTTGGCTTTGTTACGATAATCGTTCAACCTCTTACCCTCTTATTTGCATTGTTCTTGTTTTCAAAATTAGGAACGATTGCTTTGGCATCTGCTCCATTCACAATTTTCGAGAAATAAAAATATGTGAGATTCGAACTAAACTTCCTATAATTAGATTTGGGTTGAATATTGGCTAAGCAAGAAATGAGAAGGTTCAACGATTCAAAACTAGGGGGAAATATTCATAACCGTAGAACTTAAATTTAAAAACAAAGAATAGGCGGCTTGGTTGGTTGTTTAGAAAAGGCCCTCGTGCACTTGACCTTGGACCATTCATACACTAGTTTGCATAATTATTTTGACAAACGCCACTGCGATGTTTTCGTGTCTGGTACTGGTATGTTTGATTGAACTAACGGTATACTAGTTATGCTCAAAATAAAGTGCGTAAGTAAACTCTCTCATAAGCGGACACTGACGGTACCAAGAAATTTGTCCGCTTATTAGAGGTGTCCGGTTATGAGAAAAAATATTTCATCGACAACCTTGAAAAAAGAAACAAGCCATATGCATTAATGGTACCTAAAACATTTTATTGTAAAATGAAATGCATTTTTTGTGATAAACATTAATTGTAGGTAATAAAAAGGATAATAACAAAACATAAACAAGAACAAAGCCTTTAAAACATACACTTATGCATACACTTACACACAAACCTACGTATTGCGCCATGAGAATTTTAGTCCGATAGTCGACAGACGGCCGCCGGCGCCGCAGCCTACTATGTTTTACCGTTTTTTTTTTAAATTTTTTGCTGGGTATCAATGGCAAAGCGCAAAGAAAAGGAAAAAAAGCAAACAAAATAAAAGACAACGAAGTGTGCCAAGTGCGTTTTGTCCGTTTAATAGAGAGTGAAATTCTATTGCGGTTATGAAAACTGGTGTCCGCGTCCGGTTATAAAAGAGTCCGTTTATGAGAGAATTATTTACATTAAAAATTGTGTAGATTATTCCGTTCTTTGAAATTTGTCCGGTTATGAGAGGTGTCCGCTTATGAGGGGTGTCCGTTAGGAGAGAATATACTGTATTTACAACTACACAGATGCAAAATATTTTGTCTATTACCTTTTGCATTTTCTTTCCGCTGATAAGAATGTTAGCAGCCAACTAATTTAGCGATGGTATAAGTATTTTTACATCGTGTGATTCGGTCGTTTTTTCATATTTAATTAGAGTTCGAGGTGTAATTGGTCTGTTTTTAAATGTTCATAATTATTAATTGAAAAAAAAACGTATTTTAAATTCTAAACGTGGTGAAAGCATTTGAATTAAGCGTGTCGATTAGAACAGAAATTGTGACAAAGTAGGTATAGCTTGGGTATTTCAATTATAAATATCGCTAAGGAACATAATTTGTAGAGCCAAACTGTCTATTACCTAATAAATAAAAATAAAAATACGAAACAAGTTACAAATTTGCGTCGAACAGGTAGTAAACGAAAGACAACGTCTCATGAGGACCGGCTGATCGTGCGTCAATTCAAAAATGATCCATTGAAAAGACCCAAAACTGCAGCTTTGAAGTGGAATATGACCACAACCATTTGCATTAGGGAAAGAACAATTCGCAGGCTTGTATTTGATGCAAATATGAAGACATATACAGCAAAGGCAATTCCTTATATAACTTCGAAAAATAAAATTAAGCCTCTTTCATTTTGGCGTAATATACTGTGGACTGATGAGAGTCTTTCGAGTACCATTCATTACCAAAAAAAGTTTATGTACGATTAAATAAAAACCTTCGAAAAAATTGCGCCTGTATGTCAAAAAGAAAGTCATGGAGGCGGAAGCGTGATGTTCTGGGGATCCGTTTCATATAATGGAGTGGGAGACTTGGTTCCCATTAACGGTTCCATGAACCAACATCAATACGAGTATTTAAGGACGTTAAATAATTCTGCGTTTCCCTCTGGCGACGGATTGATCCTAGAAGCATTCGTTCTCCAGCGTTATCCTGCTGACTCCTTGTCACAACAGCAAAATAATCACAAAGTTTTTAGCGGATATTGGGGTTGAAACACTAGATTGGCCACCCCAAAATTCAGATTTGAACATTATTAAAAATGTATGGTCATACATGAAGCGAAATAGATCCGCCGATTTGGCAAGGACGAGACCGTCACTGGAAACCATCACTGAGATAACAAACGCGTGGAAGGTTATATCAATGGAGTTCCTCCAGTCTTTAGTAGATTCAGTCCCAAAACGACTTTAAAAGGTCGTGAATGCGAAAGGAGGATATATTTTCTATTAATTCATTTAATGTCAAAATACTTATGCCACATACTGAATAATCATATTTTTAGATTTAATTACAACAAACAAAACACATTTAAAATATTTAATTCAATTCAATTTCAATTCTCAATTTATTTGGAACCAATGTACAAATAAGACTCAGTCTTTTGGAGTACTTAAGAATACGGATAATAATAATAATACATAAATCTTAAAGCTAATATTAATATAATTATAAAATATAAAATATAATATACCTAAGTTAATAATATTTTTAAAATTACTACTAATAAAATACAATACCTATATACATTTATACATTTTTTTTTTGCATAAAATAGGAAATAAAAAAAAACAAAAAAAGAGAATGGTAGGTATGTCAAAGTAATTATGCCGACTAGTGTATGAGAGCGACCAATTACCCGCGTCCGAACAACTATTATTACTAAAGTTTGACACTTCATTCACATTCCACAATTTGTTGGTCGTGGACGGCAGCGAACTGTACTTTAAAACAAACTATACATACGCGACGAAGTGTTGTGGATTTTGACTAAACCTTAACAAATCGACATTTGGTTAATTAAACCGTGCTGAACTCTGTTTTTTAAAATATGGTTATGAATGCATTAAAAGTGGTCTTCTCCGCAGTTTGTCGCATCGATTGTCTGCGCAAGTCGCACTCATGTGAAAAGTCCTTTAAGCCAAGGTATGTCCATTGTGATGCCATTGGAAAGTGGGTGGTTGTTTTTTAGTTCAATGCAGAGCACTGAGCAGAGCGGGAGTATGAACACGTAGAGCATTCTCTGAACCGATCGTGCTCAGAGCGTCGTATGAATAAAGGCTTAAGGATAAACTGATGCGCATTCCTTGCACAGCGGGGATTGCGGTTGAAATGTTCTATGGGTGGAATGCAGCTGCCTATTTCGTTGAGCACTTATGGTGGAAATAACGATAAAATAACGAGAGACAAGAGACATTACGACGATGACTAAGAGAGTCAACTAATCTCGCGATGTTACAGTCACCAATGAGTTTTATCGCGCGTTTTTGGATCCTGTCAAGTAGCTCCAAATAAGTAATTTGTGCAGCAGAACAGATATGCGCATTGTACTCGTACTCACGTTTCGGGCGGATAAACGCCTTATCAGGGGGAGTGAAATATTTTTGCAGCGCTTATGGAAGCCTAGGCGTTTGGAATATGTGGTCATTCCAACGAAAGTACATATATTAGTCTAAGTGTGTCGGGTTCTGCCGACTACCACTATAACCTAACGTACTATACAATAGTATGTACATACGAGAAAGTTAAGTATTTATCCACCCACTTTACTGCATCCCTGCTGGTCCGCCTGTAGGGTTCGCCGGTACGACCTCAACGAATATTTTCAGGCATCCCGGTTTCTGATTAATTCGTAACTGAAGCCAATCAAATGCTGGTAGTGATGCATTTTCGTGATCCAGAAACGTTGTTGCATGTATGCTCCCATTTGTGATTATTCTTTGACCTCCAGTCGTGACAACCCACGTATTTTGCCCCGTTGAAACTGCCTAGATCTAATGTCTCCCCTTAGTCGCCTTTTACCTGACCTCCTCTAAAGACCAATGATTTAATGTAGCCCCGTAAAAAAAGTCTAGACGCGTTAAATCACACGATCTCGGCGGCCAATAGACGGGTCCGTTTCTCGAGATAACACGGTCACCGAACTGAGACTTCAATAACTCGATTGTTGCACCCGCTGTGTGACTCGTGGCACCGTCTGGTTAGAATCACATATCACTGATGTCCAATTCATGAAATTGCTAAAAGAAATAACGTTCCAACATGTCTCTGCAGCGAATACGAATAACGTGACAGTAATTTTCATCGACGAAGAAAAACGGGTCAATGACGCCACCGGCATGAAAACCGCACCAAACAGTGACTTTTTGTGGAGTGTTGTTCCATGAAGCACATGAGGGTCCTCACCTGTCCAGTAACAAATATTTTGCTTAAGCCGTTAACCAAAAATGTGCTTCATCGCTGAAGATGATTTTTCGATGAAGTTCTTCATTTTCTTACATCATGGCCAGCGCCCAATTCGAGAACGTACGTCGCTTCATATGATCAAGTGGCTTTAGTTCTTGTTATTCACTAGACTATGAATTGCTTGTCTACTGGGACGAGAATTACGGCCGAAAATTGTCGCTAACGCTCTTAAATTTGCGACCACCGACTCGGAATTTCGATAGTAAATCTTATTTATTTGTCAACGGGTTTCCTTCGTGTTCTTCACCATGATGAAAGTGTTGATTTTATTAGATGTTTTAGCATTGACAGTCCGACAATCGGTTCAAGGATGCGTTCACAATAAAAGTTTGAAGCTGTCAAGTAACTAATGAAAGGCTCGTTAGTAACTTAAAAGAAATTCTTAAAAGACAAGAATATGGTTGAATTCCCAAATCATAATACATGGGAGGCTTATTGTGATCTAGCTGAAAGTATTCTTTTTCTGGATACCAGGAAATCACAGATACCGCAGGCCAACATGTACATTGTACATTCCTCAATTGAAAACAAATATATATATATTTAGTGATAAGAAACTTTAAAAATTCCGTAAGAGCAGGGAAAACTACAAACTTAATATCTGTTTTCCTGCAAGCTTAGTAGAAATAGTAGAATGAGTGATCGCGCATTTCAGAAAGTGAAAGCTCCGTGCCGTACGGGCATCTCCAGGGCTAATCGTTAATAAAAACAAATACATATTTAATTACAAATCAGTTTAATCGAAAACGCTAACATAAAATAGTCGTTGTATCTTTAAAAAAATTGTATTAACAAAATGAAGTTCTTATTTACATTGATGGCCATTTTTGCTTTGTGCTATGTGGTTTGTGCTGACAAATCAGGTGTGTTTTTGAGCAGAGTTAAACTAAATAAAATACAGATATTTTAGCTTATTCTATTTTACTCATAACAATCACATAAATGCGATCACAGTGTGTTGAAATCTGTGGACTTACGACAAAAAGCATTTCCGCTAAATTTATATTTACTTTTATTTAATTATTTGAAAATTAATTGTCTAGCAAAGCTAACTTTGCTATGCTAACTATCGAAGAAGACTCATTTTTAACTTGTGCATTAATTTTTTTAGTGTGTTCTCTGCCGAAAGTTACCGGGCCATGTCGTGCAGCAGGGCCAAGCTTCTTTTTCAACGGTAAGGATTGTGAGTTCTTCCTTTATGGAGGTTGTATGGGAAATGATAACCGATTCAATAGTAAGGAGGAATGTGAAAATCTTTGCTTGTAAAATTATTTGACATTAATGTATCTAAACCGGATATAACTTGTATGTATGTTTTTAATAGTAATTTAATATTTGTGATAAGTTAATTGATAATAAAAACAATCTGTTCTTTTGCTGGTTTAACATATTGCCTGAATGTTTTTTTGTTCCGATAACCTTCTGACACTGACGAAAAAACACTAAATCTACTGATTACACCTTCGAGTTTGGCAATCGACAATAATTGAAAGATCAACGCATTACTAGTGTTTATTAAATCAGTGACAAATTAAAAAAACCATAAATAAATGCTACAGTCAGCATGGGCGAACTGTTGGATACCCTATCAATTCCCATCCTCAATTGGCTTGAGATTTCTTATTCATTTTGAACATATTTTTTGTTTTTACAAATCGCTGGTAAAAACATCCTCGCTTGGGCGAGTTGTTAAGAAGGACATTGTCTACATATTTTTCTACTACTCTACGTTTTCTTACGAATTTCATCAAAAAACCAATTGTTTTTGACAAAAACTCCTCCAAAAAGTGGGATTGGCAATATACTCGTACTTTGAATAGGCAAAGAATAATTTAAAGAAAAACAAATTTCAAACTCAAAGTTTCTTTAAATCCAGATTCCTTAAATGCAAAAGAAACTTTGCATACACCCTACCTCGCACCTACCCCAAATCCTGCAAATAACCCAAGGAGGGCATCTATGTAGTTTTCAGTATTCGATTAAAAACTAATAACAGGAAAAAAATAGTAAAAAACATAGGGACGGGCTACAGTCCGCTTGGGCGAACTGTTGGATACCCTATTCTTATTCCTATCCCTCATAAGTGGGCGTGACAAAAGTCTAAGTATGGTTGAATTGTTAAGAACGCTCTACATATTTTGTTATATAATATTTAAAGGATTTTATCGAAAAAAGGCAGCTTTTGTAAAAAAAAACGTTCCCTAGCTCAAACTTTGGATTTTCAAAAAAGTTTTTTTTTAAATTGTGGGCGTGTCCGTAGGCGGATTTTAAAAATATTTACAAATGAGCATAAAAGGCCCCTAGAGAGTATATATTATAAATTTCAGCTCCCTAGCTCAAACTTTGGTTTTTCAATAAAATTGTTTTATTTAATTGTGGGCGTGTCAGTATGCGGACTTTGAAAATATTATCTCCCGAGCAATTTTAGGAGTCATAGATCATATATAAAAAATTTCAGCTTCCAAGCTCAAAATTCGATTTTTTCCAAAATTTTGTTTTTTTTTGAGTTTGTGGGCGTGTCCGTGTGCGGATTTCAAAAATTCGTAAACTTAATTATTTCGGGAGAGTATATGGTTAAAATTTCAGCTCTCTAGGCCCAGTTTAAATGCCTAATTTTTGCCGCCGGACGGACGGACAGGACATGGCTAGATCGACATTACTATCGATGCTGATCATAAATATAGTAACTTTTAGGGGTCTACGGGCAATATTAAGGTATGTTACAAACTATGCGTCAAAATTAATATACCATTATAATAGGGTATTTAATTTTAATTTTAATTTTGGTGGGGGCATACACCCCCATTTATTCAGCTTAATACAAGCTATTTAGGTCTTAAAAAACTAATTACACTAAGACTTACAGCTAGGGCTTAAAAACTACTTAAAACTAAATTAGGTGGATGGTGAGGGATGGAGGAGGGTAGATTTGAGGGAGGAAGTGCAGTGATTAAAATCAAAGAGGAGGTGGTTAGAATTGACCTTCTGCAACATACGGGATATCGGCTCGTTCAAGCCGTACAACGTGCGACGGGTGGGAAGATAGAAAAGAGGAGGGGATCTTAAATTCCGAGGGTTAGTGTTAAAGACAATGTAGTTCAAAAGATAGGAACAATCAACGGAGCCAGTGAGAAGACGATGTATAAACAGAATGTCAGCCACATCTCTTCTTTTTTCAAGGGTCTGAAGGTTTATTAAATTAAGGCGTTCGTGATATGGTGGAAGGATAAGGTGATTATTCCACGGGAGCCCACGAAGAGCAAAACGGAGAAATCGACGTTGAATGCTTTCGATTCTTGTAATGTGGACCTGGTAGTATGGTGCCCACACTTGGCTAGCGTACTCTAGGAGTGGGCGGACGTAGGTAATGTAAAGGGATTTTGTCACGTAGGGATTGGTAAATTCTTTAGACCACCGTTTGACGAAACCAAGGGCTGAGTTAGCTTTATTGATTATCTCGTCAATATGTGACCGAAAGTTAAGCTCTCTGTCACACAAAACGCCTAGGTCGCGAATGGTTAGAACGGTAACAATGGGTTGGTTGTTCAAATAGTAACATCTGGGGGGAGACTGAATCCGTTTACGTGAAAAAGTAAGAGATTCACATTTAGCAATATTCAGCTCCATAAAGTTGTTTTGACACCAGACCGAAAAACTATTGAGGTCTTGTTGAAGAAGATCAGAGTCGTGTGGAGAAGAAATGATTTTGAAGAATTTAGCGTCATCGGCATAGAGGGAGATGGAGGAGAGGTTGATGACGTTGTCAATATCATTTATAGCCAGAATAAAAATCAAAGGTCCAAGGTGGCTACCTTGTGGAACACCAGAGGTGGCTTTAAAAGGCAAAGAGAGAACAGAACGAAAACGAACATTATAAGATCGGTTCTCAAGGTAAGAAGAAAACCAATTCAATAGTGGGGGATCGAAGCCAAGGAAGGAGAGTTTGAAAAGAATCAAACGATGAGATATTTTGTCAAACGCCTTACTGAAGTCAGTAGCGATTAAATCCACTTCATTGCCACTTTCTAAAGCATAAAGTGTAACGGAGACAAAGTCAACAAGGTTGGTGGTTGTGGATCTACCTTTAAGGAAACCGTGCTGAAGGGGCGAGATAAGAGACTTGCACTGAAAGGATAATGAATCGTACATCATACTTTCGAAAACCTTGGGTAAATGCGACAGCTTGGCAATAGGTCGATAGTTAGATACGTCATTCTTTGGCCCTTTTTTGTGAACAGGTGAAATGAAGGACGTTTTCCAGATTTTATGAAATTTCCCAAGAGATAAGGAATGTTTAAAGAGATTGGCAATAAAAGGTGAAAGAATCGCAGAACACTTTTTGAGAAGAATGGCTGGAAGGCCGTCTGGGCCGGGTACAAATTCATCATTGAGATGAAGAAGTCTGTCGCACACCGTGGAATGGTCAAAGGTGGGTAAAATGAATGGGCCAACGGTATAGTTTTTCAGATAACTGAAGTAGGAGTGATCCGGTTCAGGGCAGTCGTCAGTGAAGGACTGCATGAACACGGTGGCAAAAGAGTTTGCGATTACAAATGGGTCCGTTAAGGACTCGCCTTCAAACAAGAGTGAGGAGGGATATCCATCAGATTTCCTTTTATAATTAACAAAATGAAAAAATGACCGTGGGTCCTTGATGAGGTTAGCTTGAGCATCAGAAAGATAGCGTTGATAGAGACAGTGAAAAAGGTTAGAGAACTGTAAGTACGAACCGAGATAATTCGAATAATCTGTAGTAGTCCTGGTTAGAAGATAGATCGCCCATAGTTTGTTACGTTTATTACGAAGTGAACGCAGTTTCCTATTATACCACGGAGGGGAAGATGGTGAGATTTTATGGCGCGAATAAGGAACGAATAAAGAAATGCATTTAAAGATTTCGTCATAAAAACGGGTGGCAGCTTCATCAACGGATAAGTTCGAGAAGTTCAGTTCGATTCTGCTCAGAAAGTCATTGATCTTTCGGAACTTAGCTTTGTGGAAGTCGTAGGAGTACAGGTTAGTTGGAGGCAGGGATTGGGAAGAGAGGTGATAAAAGAAAGAAAGGAGCAGAGGAGGGTGGTAAGCGTCAATAGTAGAAAGGTGTAAAGAACTTTCAATGGTTGAGGAGTTTACAGGGTCAGTTGTGAAAACAAGATCCAACTGTCGTCCCATATAATTTTTAACACCACTGACTTGACAAAGCCCAGAATCAGTTACGCGGTCGACAAAAAGGCATTCCTTACTAGATATCGGGTTTATTGGGACGAAGAAAGGTTGATCTTCCGATAAGCTCCACTGTAGATTAGGGAAATTAAAATCGCCGAAAATTATGATTTCATCGTTTGGCTTACAAGTATCAAGTAAATGGTCGATGGCATCCACGACGAGTTGGTAGGATTCGATGGGTTGAGACGGACGTATGTAGAAGCACATTACGTAGAGAGAACGGTTAACGAGCGAGATTTTTACTACAACAAAATCTAGAAGAGGGGAGGTTGATGTTGAGATGATGGAAGAGTTCAAGCTGTTATGAACTGCAATGAGAACGCCACGGCAGGGAAGTATGTCTAGAAGACAAGTGACGTTATCATCACGAAAGACGTTGAAAGATGCTGGAAACAACTCTTGGTTTAAGATATTCGGGGAAAGATTAGTTTCGGTAAGAACATAAACATCAAAAGGAAGAGTGTGAGTACGACGGAAAACTGCGTGAGTTTTGGTGCGTAGTCCTCTTACGTTTTGATAGTAGAAGGATAGAGGCAATTTCAGATCTGAGGCGGCCAAAGGTGTTTTAGGGACGAACAAAATTATTGTGATCAACTCGGTTACGTTGAAGATATGAGATACGTTTGGAGTTAATATGAGAAGCAAAAGCAGATAGATCCTTAGCCACATTAGTAGAGGAAATGTTAAAGCTTTCATGGAAGCGGGTGTAAATATCACGGAGTGCAGTGGGATCAGTTGGGAGGCCTTCTTTCTGAATTGAGATTTGAATATTCGTCTTAGTCTTTCCGTCAATGCAGATTGATTCAGGTTTGTCATGCAAGTAGGCAAGGTATAGGCGAACGTTTTCAAAGAGTCTGTGGTCTCGAAGCCGAGCCATAACGTAACGGCCGTCGAGGTCATTGTTCGAGGACGTAGGGGTAACAAATTTGGATGTTAGTTTGATGGTTGTTGGAAGTAAAGGATCGATAAACGCTTCAGAGGTTGGGGTTGGCGTGTTAATATGGGAAGTCTGAGCAGGATTGAGAATATGGGAGTGAACGAAATTCGGGTAATTGGAGGAAGTTGTAGCAGAAGTCGAAGGGTCAGTGGAGTTTGGGGTCAAATTAAAAGAAACCCGTTTTGGTTGAAGCCCTGGAGACGTCGAGTTGGTCATGGGTCGAGTGGAGGAACTGTGAGGAGATGTCAGCTTAGAGGAATTAAGGGAGCGAGAAGGAGTAGATATTTTGAGGGCGGGTTGAGGAATGGGTATGGGTTGACGGAGTTGAGGGGAGAATAATGGAAAAGTTCCAGCTTTGAAACTCCAGTTAGGATCGAGGTTACTGTTGGACATGGGGTTATATGACTTACGTTTAGTAGGCTTAATGTTATACTTAACGCTATTGGATCCCATCCTAGGCCGAACAACTCCTGCGTTAGACCATTTCGCGATGGACATATCTCCTAAATTCACTTCGTTGGAGGGACTCGAAAAAAGCCAGTTGTATTTCGAGGGTATGTCGAGTTTGAAACTACTGCTATTGGACTTAGCCGGGGAAATCTTCTGACAGTTGGCAATGGTGATAGAGAATTTCAGCTGGAAATAGTTCTTCAACCAAGAGGCGTCAGCGTGCCGGGGGGCGCATTTTATGACGAATGAATCGTCTTTTTGAATTTTGTCTAGCCTTTTGTTCCAATCAGCCAGTGTCCATAGCGTGCCGAATCAGTTAAGGTAGATCGGTGTGGGTGGTCCCTTGATGGCGGCTGGAGTTGTGATAGGAGTGGGCTTGTCCAAGGCTGTTATGGGTGATTTTAAAGTCCCAGGTAGCGTTAGAGTTGTTGTGGTCGTATACAAATTTAGTGGCTGCAGGAAATAACCCCCCCATGATATAACCCCCCAAATGAAAGATGAAATAACTCCCCGAAATGTGTATGGAGGTGGGGATTTATTTCATATGAAATAAGCTCCAAAATTGGGGACTTATTTCATGGCTTTTTGGTGACTTATTTCATACTTCAAATTGGGGGGTTATTTCATAGTGAAATAAGTCCCCAAATTCAACTATGAAATGAGTCCCCAAATTTATAAAATAAAACCTCGCACCTACTCCAAATCAAACAGTGACTCCAAGCAGGGGGATTGGGGGGGGGGGGGGGGGGGCACCATGCCCCCCCATATGCATTGCACTGTTTATGGGATTTCCATATAGGATTTGGGGACTTATTTCATACCATTTTGGGGACTTATTTCATCTTTGATTTGGGGAATAATTTCACAGTGAAGTTATTCTCTTTGGGGAGTTATTTCATTTTCCCTTTGGGGGGGTTATTTCATTGGGGGGTTATTGCCCGGAGCCAAATTTAGTATGCAGTCTCACAATTTCGAATAAAGATAATATAAACTTGTTTTTTTTTCATTTTTTTCCGAAATTTTGTGTTTGAAAATTCAAAAACTGTTAATGGAAATCACTTGATTTAAAAACAGTATGATAGAACTTTTAGCTTTAAAAAAATGTGCAATAGTTAATTGTAAGTATAACCGTTATTATTAAATATTTTTTTTCTATTTGAAGTGTTTTTTTTAGAAAATCGCGCCTTCCGCCAAAATGGGGCGTGATAGACACCCCTCCCATGTTAAAAAAATGCTTGTATCTAACTGTTCTACACAAAACCGTTATTTTTTCTTGTCGCCTGAGATATTGTACTCTTGCCATTTAAAATTAATAATGCTTTCGACTGTATGGATAGTGGGTCTCATTATGATAAAAATATTTTAAAGCGTGGAGTTCAGGTCGGAAATCCAGCTTATAATGAGCTTAAATAATTGTTGTTTTACTTAAGATCAAGGCAAGAGTCTGCTAATCTTATAGGAAATTTTATGTAAAAAGAATTGTACAGACAATAAACGGGTTAGTGAAGATGATGATGGTTTATTCGGGAAAATTGAGTATTTACTTACAAAGAGAACTCATCAAGATATTTTGGAAAATTTATTTTCTATTATTCGCAGTAAAGGTGGTAACAACAAAAATCCTTCTGTGTACGAATTTAATGTTTTAATGTCAAAAATTCTGTCCTCAAATCTAATCGGTCTTACTATTCATAGTAATTGTGATGATGATGATGTAGAATTCTTGAATTTAGATACCTCCCAGACTCAACCGCACACATCAGGAATTTTTTGAAGTAAAACTTCTTTACGCACGCTTGACTTGGGGAGTAAGCTGGTGAATGCGACACGGAAGTGTTGACCAATGTAGACTTCCGGCGCAACGAAAGTGTAGACCGATATAGACTTCTGGCGCAACGAAAGTGTAGACCAATGTAGACTTATGGTGTAACGGACGTGTAGACAAACGTAGACTTCAGGTAATACCGAAGTGTAGACAAACGTACACTCTTTTGTTACAAACCATTCAATTTAGTCGGCGAAAGGTTCGTAGAATGGGTAAACACCCTTGAATCTCCTCAATTGAGGGCAATACTAAGCTCAACATCTATCCAAACTGATCCAAAGGAGAAAGCTATATATAAAACAGTTGTCAACAGATGGAATTTACCGGAAGTGAGTAAAGTCATTGTGTCCATGAATCGCAGTTCATTAGTTCGAAATATAGAGCGTCACCGTCATCGTCAGATTTTCAGGTCGGACGGCAAAAAAAGAAAGTTTGAGCTAGGGAGCTGAAATTTATAATGTAGACTCTCCGGGGGCCCTTGATGCTCATGTGGAAATATTTTCGAAATTCGCCCACTGACACGCCCCCAATTTACAAAAAAAAAACAAAGTTTAAGCTAGGGGGCTGAAATTTATAATATAGACTCACCAGAGGCCCTTGATGCTCATGTGTAATTGTTTTAAAATTTCGCCCACTGACACGCCCACAATTTAAATTAGATGGAGCGAAAGAAGTATTACTTCAGTCGTGTGGTCTTAAGCACACTAATTTTTTTTTTATCTACCTGAAGCACGCGAGGAAATTGTACCTATTTGATAATACTTTGTTCGAAAAAATAATAAATGAAATAGAAATTATAAATGGAATTTCATTAAAATTTTGTCAGGAAAACAAATGCAAAACAATCACAAAATTGAACCAACTCCGCAAGATTGAAAAACACGGGGACCTCACTAACCAACAACCCAAGAGTGAGTGGCGCGGAGTCCTGGCTATAAACCAGCACCCCAATAGTGAGAGGCACCGGGACCTAGCTATAAACGAACACCCCAAGACTTAAAAGCAGTATGTATCCCAAGTTGCTATTGCAAGATATACTTTTCTGCTAATCCCCTCTCATTGTTGTTTAAAAAAAAAAGAAATAACCTTGAAGAAGAAATTCCTTCAATTGAATCACAATTAGAATCTGAAAAACAAAAACACACACACTAGGTACATACATGAAACCAAAAACCGAAATAATGAAAAACAAAACACAAAGAAAAATAAGCAAAAGCAACAAGCAATTTGTTGTTCCAACCAAATTTGAAAGAACAACATTTCTTATGCACAATTTGAAAGAGTCCGATCAAACGGGGACATAGAAGTAAATCCCATTCGCCTGAAAAAAGCGACTTATTTTTTTACTCTGCATGCGATATCTATGTAACTTCATTATCTGTGGTTCTAGGGTTAAAATTGTGGGCGTTTCACTGGTCGGATTTTAAATATTTTATCTCCCGAGCAGTTTTAGGAGTCAAAGATCATATATAAACAATTTCAGCTGTCTAACTCAAAATCCGATTTTTCGATAAATTTGTTTTTCTGAGTTTGTGGGCGTGTCTGTGGGCAGATTTCAAATTTTTAAACCTAAATTATTTCGGGCGCCTAGAGAGTAGGTATATGGTTAAAATTTCAGCTCTCTAGGTCCAGTTGAAAGGCCTAATTTTTGCCGACGGACGGACGGACATGGCTAGATCGACATTACTATCGATGCTGATCATAAATATAATAACTTTTAGGGGTCTACGGGCAATATTAAGGTATGTTACAAACTATGCGTCAAAATTAATATACCCGGGTATAAACAGTGGACATGTTGACCAAAACGCTTGCGCAGCTCTGAGCTCCTCTAACGTCGCCGGCTTGTTGGCATATGCCAATGATTTAATGTAGCCCCATCAAAAAAAGCCTACAGGCGTTAAATCACACTATCTCGGCGGCCAATATATGGGTCCGTTTCTCAAGATAACACGTTCAACGAACTGAGACTTCAATAACTCGATTGTTGCACCTGCTGTGTGGTTTGTGGCATCGTCTTGTATTAATACTGATGTCCAATTCATGCAATTGCTCAAAGAAATAACGTTCCAACATGTCGCTGTAGCGAATACAATTTACCGTAACGTGACGGTCATTTTCATCGACGAAAAACATCGTCTCAATAGGTTGTCACCTGTCCGTGTCCAGTTACGCATATTTTGCTTATTGACGAAGCCGTTTAACCAAAATGCGCTTCGTCGCTGAAACTCTTAATTTTCTTCCATCATTGAAAGCCGTGAAAATGACTGATTTGGCTGGTTTGCGACGGATCCTCGTAGATAAAACAACCTCAGCACCTTAAATATATAGAGATATTTAAGCGGCAATATTTTCACAGATTGGAATAATGGTAGTGAGGGTTCCCATCTAGGTTTGAACAGCATTGCCCTAAGTGTCTTCTTTTGAGCTATTATGAGCGGTTGCAGATTACTAGTAGACGCACCTCCCCAGCATGAGATACCATACTCCAAACGAGAGTTAGCTACTCGTATTCCAGTCTGATCGGAGCTTTGATGGCAATCGCATCGACACGGAAAATTTTCTATTTCTCTAAGTGTTTTCTTAATACCGTCAAAATAAGTAATCGCGCGAGATCGCCAAGTTCTGGGGGCAACTTATTGTCCTCAGACAAAAAACATAAATCGGTGCCTAAAATGGTTTTAACCAAGAAAGACTCCAATTATTGGAGTCCATTGCAATGCTTGCCAGGCAGTGATGCTGAGAGTGATGATATGAATGAGATTGTGCTACCAGCTAAAACTACAAAACTAGTTATACCCCCAATCAAACTGCTTCAAAAATCTTGTGATTTCGTTCATAAATATTTGTGATTATTCGATGAAGAAGATGTTAATCGGAAACAAAATTATGTGTGATAGTATGGAGTCATACTCATCGGTTCTAAATAAATTTCAATCCGAAAATTGCCAATATTTCACACATGATTTGAAAAGTGAAAAAGCTTTTAAAGTTCTTCTGTTTGGTTTAGGTACTTACGATACCAATGAACTTAGAAATCAAAATGATAACGAAAACATATGAACAATACACTGATGTCTTCTATCTAGTTTTTCTGGAAAGTGGCACAATCAAACTGAGTGAACTGAGAAAGAATATTCGGTAAATTTTTCATACGCAGTACGCAGATCAACTGGAATTATCAATGAAAACAAAAGAACAGACCAACACAATGCCGCAACTGTCAGATGTTCGGACACGGCGAACGGAATTGCCACATCAAAACATACTGCTCCATCTGCGCCGGTAATCACAAGACTGCTGATTGTACCAACTCGGGTATATACAAATGTGCGAATGCGAACTGCAAAGGAAATCACAAGTCCACAGACAGCGCATGCGCCAGCAGAATCAAGTACATGGAGATGCGGCAAAAACAAAAGTTAATCGTTTGGCCCCAAGACAAAGCAACAACAACATTCCGCTAATGTCAATGCATGATTTCCCGCCTCTACCAACGCATACTGTCAAGCGGATAGAGGTTGAAACCAACAACAACTTCCTGAAAGATTGGGAGCACGCTCCAGCAACATCGCCATCTACACGCAAGAAAAATTTAAACGGAATCAACAGCAACATCATCAACCACAACGAAGAACTTTTTTCAGTGGAAGAATTGAACTCTCTCGTATTGGAAATGATTACACAGCTAAGTACATGTAAAACTAAAGTAGATCAATTTAGAGTTGTCGCTCAATTAGCTTCTAAGTTTTTGTATAATGTAAGTAATGCAAGAAACAAAATAAATATTATAACCTGGAATGCCAGAGCTATAAGTAACAAACATATTGAATATGTAAATTTCTTGAACACAAACGAAATTGACATTGGTTTAGTTACTGAAACGTGGTTAAAACCAAACGATAGCATATCCACGCCAAATTTCAAATGCTATCGTGTGGATAGAGATAATAGAAGAGGTGGCGGTGTTGCTATATTGATTAAGAGATCAATTCAACATAGGTAAGCTTGTACCTTGCATTCAAACAAACTACATAGAAAATATAGGGATTGAAGTAACATTAAAAAATAATAAAAACATCAAAATCTATTGTGTCTATTTTCCAGGGAAAATAATAGGAGACTTTACTAGGGAGAAAAAAAAGCAAAGATTTAAAAATGACCTTAGAAAACTTTTTAATATGTACTGCAAATTCCTGATAGGAGGTGATTTAAATTGCAGACACAGAGACTGGGGCTGCGTAAGAGCAAATTCCTGGTCGTCCCAATTCCTAAGGCGGGTAAGCCTCCATATGATCCTGTAAGCTACAGGCCAATTAATTTACTTAGTAGTTTGAGTAAAATCTATGAAAAAATACTTAAAGAAAAAATTGTCAAACGTATCGAGGAACAAAAAATATATCCTGACGAGCAGTTTGGTTTTAGGCGTCATCACGGAACCTCACATCAAGGTCTCAGAATATTTAATATGATTAGAAGAAATCGTGCAGTAGGTAAATCAACTGGAATGGTTTTGCTGGACATTGAGAAGGCATTAGATTCCGTTTGGCATGATGGGCTTATCTACAAAATGTTAAACAATAATTTCCCCCCATTTCTTTGTAGAACTGTTCAAAGTTTTGTGTTAAATCGTCGCTTTAAAGTTTTTGTTAATAGTAGTGCGTCTGATGTAGTAAATTTTTGTGTGGGTGTACCGCAAGGTTCTGTGTTTGGTCCTATCCTTTATAATTTGTTTACATCTAATCTCGCAAGTCTTCCACAGTGCGAAATAGCTATTTATGCTGACGATATTGCTATACTTTCTTCGCATGAGTTCGGTCTCGACATTGAGACGAATTTAAAAAAATGCGATTGAAATATTGCAATGTTATCTCTCCAAATGGAAAATAAAGCTGAACGCAGAAAAAATCCAATCTATCTTTTTCTCCAGATAAAGAAAGCCTTGCTTTCTTCCAGCTGATCAATTAAGATTAAATGGCCACTTAATAGCATGGAAACCATTTGTTAAGTACCTGGGCATACAGTTCGATCATAAACTTACATTTAACAGACACATTTTAGAAACAACTAATAAAGTAAATATAGCCATACGAATGCTTTATCACTTTATAAACAGGAAATCATTACTTTCAAATGATTATAAAATAATAATTCATAAGACGATATTCCAACCTATCTTACTGTACGGTTGTATAGTGTGGGGTAATTGTGCTAAGAGCCGTATTAGAAAGCTTCAAATATCCCAAAATAAAATATTAAAAATGATGCTTAATCTTCCCTGGTATCATTCTACATACAATAGATTTACATGGTAGAGCTAATGTTGAATTGATCTCCTCCAGGATATACAAGCTAAATGAGGCATTCAAACTGAGATGTAATATCTCCAACAATCCGCTAGTCAATCAACTTATTTCATCGTGATATATAAAATATTTTGTGTTCACCAAATACCGATACATGTTCATTTCTTATTTATCTGTTTGTTTTTGTTAACTTAATAATATTTATTTAACTGTTCAAATAATTACCTTTGGATGTATGTATCTATTTATTTGTTTATTTATGTGTTTGTTATAATATATACTATTTGTTTATTTATTAATTATGATATATTTATCTATTTGTTTATTTATTTTATTTATTTATTTTATTATTTATTTTATTTACGAGTATTTATTTATTTATTTACTTATTTATTCTTTTTAATATTATTATTATTTTTATTTATTTATTTTATTTATTTTTTATTTTTTTAATTTGAGGTTTTTCTCATGATTTTCCTCATTATTCATAATCATAAAATTTTCATATTTATTTGTGTTTTTTAAAAAAAATAAAATAATGATTCAGTTGAAAGACAAAAAATAAAAATGTCAAATCTCTGCAACTACATAATGTAAATTGGGCGACAACGTATTTTTATTTCATGAAGCAAGAATAAACTTAAAAAAAAACATAGTATACAGATGTGAGTAATTTAGGGGGTATCAGTTTGCGTAAGGGGTAAATTCTATTCAAGGCAATGTAGATATTTTTTTTAACAATAGCTATCTGTGACTTTTAATTAATTTTGCTGTCCAGAGTTATGCCAAGGTACCTAAACTCTGTAACCGATTCTAAAGTTATACAGTTCTTGCAGCAAATAGGAGAGTTGTCGCTACATACATGAGCACCAATTCCATTGTATGTATGTATGCATTTTTATTGAGACTTCATCGATTACATTAATATTTTGTTTTACATAAATTCATTGTTTTAAAGCCGACTTAGAATTGGTCTGGCTGTAACAGCAATATTTACATATTTCTGGTCAAATTAACAAGAAAATCAAATTATAAACTTCGCAGTTACATAAAAAAACATGTTTGCTCAATCGAAACATGACAGAGACAAAGAAACTTAAAACTAGGTAACAAATGGAAATATATATAAAAGAGATAGAGAATGATGCTTGACAGTTATGCCAAAGTGCAGAAAAGTGAAACACAAATTATAAAGTTTTTAAAGAGTACAACCTTAAAGAATATGAAAAATTGTTTATTCAAGTGTTTTTAGCATAAGGCGTAGAGATTTTACAACGATTTATGAATTCATTTGGAATTATAGGTATTAAAGAAGAAACTAAAATATATGGTACGAGTATCTAGATATTGCATTAATATCTTACTTATTATTTACTTTTTTTTGTCATATAGATTCACATTTTTAAATATTTTTTTTTTTATACATTTTTGAATTTTATTTAAGCTATTAAATATTATTAACAGTTTTGGATATATTTACAGTTGTTTTTTTTTTTTTTTTTTTGGTTTATTTATTTATTTTCCTAATTTAATAAATGGGATGTTAATTTTAGTTGTGCTCTATGTTTTTTTTTGTATTATTATTTTATATTACTAGCCCCTGTAGTTGGCATTGTTACTTTTCTTATAGAAGTTTGATAAGAAATGTGAACTGTTTTGACAGCGAGAAAGGCATAACTTTTGATTTGCAGCTTAGCACCATTTGGTGATTCCGAAACCAATCATTCATTTCTGATAGATCCGCATTCATTTGCTGAGCTAGATCATTCTCATCTGGTGCAGCATACGACATAGCCAGATCATCAGCAAAAGCGACTATTTTTCCATTTAGAGACAACTTAAATATTGAATTAATATAAATGATGACAAGCAGTGAGCCAAGTACTGATCCTTGGGGGACACCAACTTCTCTACAGTGAAGAGGCTCACTTAGAGATGCATTGAGACGAACATATTGCTTTCTGTTAGTGAGGTGGGAAGAGAACCAACTGTGGATATTATTTCTGATACCAAAGCTCTTTAATATTGCCAAAAGTATTTTGTGATTAACTAAATCAAATGCTTTGGTTAAGTCCAGGAACATACCAGCTGACATTTTGTTTACCTCTATTGCGTTATATATACCATCTAAAAAAGAAACTATTGCATCCTCAGTGGACTTCCCTTTCCAAAAACCAAATTGTTGAGAATTTAATAAATTGAACTTTTCGAAGAACTTTAGAACTATTTTAGTTATCATTTTTTCAAAGACTTTTGAGAAAACTGGGAGGAGAGAGATCGGTCTATAATTATTAGGATCAGATCTATCGCCCTTTTTATGGATGGGTATAATAATAGATGTTTTGAGGCAACCAGGAAAAATTCGGGTTACAAAACTTCTGTTTATTAAATAAAGGTTTTTCACCGTCATAGGCGGATCAGTAGGGATGTAGTAAAGTGGGACGTTTATTAGTCCTCGTATCCACACTATAGCCTTACTGATAATGAAGAAAACGAAGGGTTGGGTTGGAACGATAACCCGATAATTATAATCCTGTTTCATCACATCCATTTTATTATTTTTTCGATTTTAATAACATTGCTTTTTATAAAACCAGTTTTTAAATGCCGCTCTTCCAATCTAAATGAGTTATTTTAAAAATATCGTGTCTGGAAGCGCAAAAGAAAAAAAAACGACTAGGAGGACGCCCCATTTTTTATCGATTTCTCGAGATGAGCTTTTAAAGATCGGGATTTTAGCCGGAGGATTTTTAAACCATTTTCTTTCTGGATTTTAATAAACGCTTCAGAATATCCGATATATTTCGATAAGCCGTTGGTTCAGTAGCTTAGTGGTTAGTTAGTTGGACTTCTGATATAGGGAACCCAGGCTCCTCACCTCAGTAAAATACACTGTTTTTAAAGTCTGACAAAAACCCAAGAGTATGGTTTGTCAATATGACGTCAGAATTTGTCGCAAAGTGTTCAACTCGTTTAAGTTTTACGTAATCCAACGCGTTGTAAATTTTTTGTTTCACATTGTACCTTTAATCCAACAAAAACCTTCTTAAATATATGTAAGCGGCGAACCCATCAAAACCAACTTGATAATAAAATAATGGAGAAGGTACTTGAAACACCATCGCGGTCTTTATTTTTCTGGAGCCTGAAGGCAATCATTTTGCCAGTGAGGTGCGATTATTTACATTGCAAGTAAATACACACATTGTATTTACTTATACGTTGCGTAAGTAAAATCAACTGTAAACATCTGCGATCGATTTTATTCTTATCATTTGGGCCAATATCTGTCTCATGCTTACAAAGCCAATAAGAGGAGAATGATGGGATTTCCCCATGTCAATCATAAAGGTATAAAATCGTCAATTCATTGACAAGAGAGCATCAGTCCCACTGCCGTCGTTAACTAATAACAACCATCCGAACTAAAAAGTATCTGTTCTCACAATGAAGATTTTACTCGCTTTAATGTCAATATTCGCGTTGGTGTTTGTCGCTCGTGCACAGGTTGACAAATCAGGTACGTCTTGAAGTGAAAAACAATTATTGATAAATTAATTTTGTTATATTTTTTTTATTTAGTTTGTGCTCTGCCGAAAGAAGTTGGTCCATGTCGTGGAGCTGGTCCAAGCTTTTTCTTCAACGGTAAGGAGTGCGAGATGTTTCTTTATGGAGGCTGCAAGGGCAACGATAACAGATTCACCAAAAAGGAGGAATGCGACAAACTTTGCTTGTAAATCGAAGAAAAGCAGGGCAAATAGAATACCAATAATAATATTTTAAATAAAATTAAAAAGATACAAACGATACGTTTCGGCTATTCTCTGGTTAGGTGCCCACCTAAATGTTATTGTTATTTTAGCGCTTATTTCGGGTAGGTACTTGACGAAAAGGAACACTCAAGTGAAAGTCCAATCATGTCAGTGTGCAATTTAATTGACGTGCCGGATTTATTGATGAAGCAGAAGAAACAATTCGAAGGTTTGGCAGCTTTTGACTTAACTTAAATCAATAAAAACAAGCAAACGAGTTCGACAGCTTGTATGGTAATCGCGGATGATAAACAAAATTAGCGATAATCATCATTTATGTGTCTACATATATCATTTCAATAGTTCATATATGTAGACTCTCATCCAGTCTAAATAAATGAGGTGTCGAAAGAATGTAAATTTCCTGGGGCACGAAATTGCATTTATACTTTTAACGATTTGCTATAGAAATACGTGTCGTACCGGGTTTTCACGACAGCTTTTGCACGGATATACCTATACCAGTACAAAAGTAAATACATTTTTCATTTTCATTTGTTGAGCATCATGTTCAAATAAGACTTAGTCTTTTATAAAACTTTAACAAATATAAGATAACATGTGACCTACACTATAACAATAAGTAAATAAGAAAATATTATAACCATACGTTAAGATGTAAATATATCTTTTTTTCCGGCTGTATAAAAATTATTTCAATTCAATTTATTTATTTGGCAAGGAATAAGAACAAATGTCTTTTATAGTACATAACAAAATATTTTAGCACATAATTGTATTTATAAAGAAAGGAGCACAATTAAAACATTAAGTGAAAGTTCAATTTAAAGGGGTTTAAACTAAATCTAAATTAAATTTAAGGTATGCGTATGCTAAAACACAGGAAAGGAAGCAAAGATGGAAAAGTTGGAAATGAGGGGGGCGAAGAGAAAAACTGAAATGAAGGATGAAATAGAAAGGGAAAAGAATAGATTACAATCATGAAAAATGCGCAAATAGTGCACTTTTAAATTGATTAGCTCCTATTACTTGTTTAATGGTCTGACACAATTAGGAAAGTTTACGCCGGTCTTCGTACCCTAAGATGTTCATCTCACCTGCTGGTTCCCAGCATGAAACTGCGTCTAGTAAAAAGCCTGATTGTTCCGTTCTTTACGTTCAATTGTAATGTCTATCCTTCCATGGATTATGAATGTCATCGTAAACTAAATGTTGCGTTTAATGATTGTGTACGTTACATATATGATGTCCGTAGGTACACCAGTGTTTCACGTTTTAATTCTACTCTTCTGGGTATCAACCTGGATAAATACTACTCCTTCAGAAATCTTTTAAAGATGCATAGTATTATTCACAACAAATGTCCGGTATACTTAAGTGAAATGATACATTTTTCTCAGTCACGTAGAGGGGTTTGCTTGATATTTCCACGCTTTTCTCACACAATAGCAGAACGCTCCTTCATTGTGTCAGCGATTCGACTCTGGAATTCTCTTCCTGTCGAATTGCAGACAATTACTTCACTACCCATGTACGAGAGGAGGATATTTCAACACCTATCAACCTAATTTTATCACAGAAATATTTAAGAAAACAATCTTTATATATATGTATATAAAAAAAAAAAAAAAAAAAAACAAAAAAATATCAATTACATAGTTTGTAAATGTACTTTTAATAACTTTCATATAAGTTTCCTTTTCCCTAAAATGTTTTGTATTATTACTAGATACTTAATTTTAAGATTATAAATCTTGTAGTATCGTGTATTAATAAGTTCAAAAAAATAAATACAAATGCAAATACAAAAATACAAATGGTGGTAGGCAGTGAATTCCAAAGTCTGGTAACATGAACAAGAAAGAGGCGAGAAGGGTTAAATTATTTTGAGGAGGGCTTGATAAAATTGAAAGTTCTCGGCGACTGAACAAATTTTAATTTTTCAAATAAATATGGTGATGATTGTGTATGTATTAATTTATGCATAAACACACAGCATCAGCATCTAATTTCCCAAAAATTAAGGAATGAACACCCAAGGACATGCTTATGGTAATGAGATATATGGTCATATCTTCTTACTCCAAAAGCATATCGAGCCATATCGTTAAAAGCGACAAGTAATTTGTGCTGGGAGAGGGAATCTAACTTACAATAGCAAAAGAAGGCACTTTATCATTCTCAGTTTGGTGTTAGCAGGCGTAAAAGTAGAGAGCAGCCAGAGCTTTCGCAATCCTGAATAAATACGGGCTATAATATGGTGTACATGATCCGAAGCGGAAAGGGACCGATTTATTTTATATCCTAGACTAACCACAGTGTCAGAATATATAAGACTCGTGGAATTGAGAAAAATAGGCGGCAGATCTTCAGTATTATAAAGTTTCTTTGAAATCAAAATAAGCTGACTCTTTCTTGGATTTAAAATCAGACCATTATCTAGAGGCCATTTTGCAATAAAAGACAAATCTGAATTAAACCTAGCCACAGGATCTTCAACCAGCCCGGGTGGTCGAGACAGGTATATCTGCACGTCATCGGCATACAGATGTACAGATGTGTTTCGACACACTTGTGGTAAATCGTTAATATAAAGACAGAACAGGATTGGGCCAAGAACTGAACCCTGCGGAACTCCAGAAAGTATATTTTTTGGTTGAGAGTATTTAAGATTGGCAATAACCCGTTGAACACGATTAGTAAGATAATTTTTAACCAAACACAATTTAGTTGAAAAAAAAAACGAATAATCACGGCTCAGCCTTGACCATTAGAGCTAAACATTGAAATTCAGCAGAGTGGGTCTCTATATGCTCCAGATGTTATAAAGGAAGGGATTTTGATGTGTAAACATCTTTGCTCTCGGTAGGGGCTAGTTGGAAATATCGAGCGTCACCGTCATCGTCAGATTTTTAGCGTCATCGTCAGATTTTCAGGTCGGACGGCAAAAAACCAAAGTTTGAGCTAGGGAGCTGAAATTTATAATATAGACTCTCCAGGGGCCCTTGATGCTCATGTGTATTTTCAAAATTCGCTCACGCCCACAATTTAAATTAATGCAACGCTGACGAGCATACAGTCATGTTTACACATCAAATATACCGCGAGTGCAGCGTGGCTCATACCTTCTTTTTTAAAAAAAAATTGCTCAAAGTATTTTAAGCTAGGTTTAGTTAGGCACCAAAAGGGCCCATCGCTATCCCTAGGGAAGTCATTGAATGAAAACTTCAAAAGGAGAAAACCTTAACACTTTTCCTCACAAAACATCCAATCTTCCTGCAGAATTTACCAGCTTCCTGCGGTCTGTGCCGCTCCACTCCCCTTATTCCTCGAAGAAATACTCTCCTAGAAACCTTTTACGATTCCATGTTATACCCTCATTCTCACACAGTATGTGTATTATGTCTTCCTCGGATTGCAGGTCCCCACAGAACCTGCATGTATCCACATCTACCAGTCTAAGCCGCTTAGCATGCTTCCTTAGGAGACAGTGTCCTGCCATAATCCCAACTACTGTTCTAAGCTGATGCCTACTCAATTTGAGAATTTCCCTCGATGCGGCCAAAGCGCATGAGACACCCTATTTCGCTCCAAATTTTTCCATCTAAGGCCAGCCATTTTTGAGAATTTCTCATTAGTTATTCCCTTGATAACGCAACGGGGTGGTTTGATTTACACACCTCAATCACTCTACAGTTTCCCTCCTTTTCGCAAGCTCATCGGCTCGCTCATTCCCTTCTAGTTGCCTAAGTGCCGCCTGACTGTCAATGTAAAGGTTATTTCATTAGCGACTTGACAGCATCAAACTCTCAGTGTGAACGCATCCTTAAACCGATTGACAAACTGTCAATGTCAAAATATTCACTAAAATCAACATCATAGTGAAGTACACGAATGAACAACGTTTACAAAAAATTTAAATTTAATACCGAAATTCCGAGTCGGTGGTCAACTTTAAGAGCGTTAACGCCAATTTTCGGCCGTAATTCTCGTCCCAGTAGACAAACAATTCAAGTGAAAGTGCACACATTTGAGTCAGAATATTCGCTGCTTGATGTTGCCGTGCCAGTGGGACTACGTTTTACCGGAAGTGTGGAGAATGTTGCTGCCGTAGAGGCGTCCGTCGCAAGCCAGCCACATTCGTCAATTTCCAGGCATTCTCAAGAATTGGGCCTCTCACAGACCACATTATGGCGAATTTTGCATAAGGCTCTTGGCCTACACCCTTACCAGATCAAGAACTAAAGCCACTTGATCATATGAAGCGAAGAACGTTCTCGAATCGGGCTCTGGACATGATGGAAGAAAATGAGGAATTTCATCGCAAAGTCATCTTCAGCGATGAAGCGCAGTTTTGGTTTTGTGCTTCATAAAACACCACTTCATCCGCCAAAAGTCACTGTTTGGTGCGCCACCGGCATCGTCATTGGGCGGTTCTTTTCGTCGATGAAAACGACTGTCACGCTACGGTAAATGGTATTCGCTACAGAGACATGTTGGAACGGTAGTTCTTTGAGCCATAGCATGAATTGGACATAATTGATATGTGGTTCCAACAAGACGGTGCCATAAGCCACACAGCGGTTGTAACAATCGAGTTATTGAAGTCTCTGTGGACGTGCTATTTCGAGAATGGGGCTACATTAAGTTCAACTTATCGACCGCTGCATACGTTCCCGTGGTGGAGATATGAACGAAGTCGAATGTTTTGATAGTAATTCAAGCCAATTTTTGAGATATCCAAAGTAGTTTGCATTTTATTTGAGAAAGAAGTTCTCAAGTCCTTAATAAAATACCCTTTAGATGGCGATATCCCTTCCGAACATTGATCCCATCTACATTATCTCTGCCGACCTTAGAACAACCAGAACTTTTTAATGTCCGGCAGTCGTAAAGACTCTTTCAAGTCTGAATCAACAGAAAAAAATTACAGAACCCGTTCCCTCCCTTGCCTTAGAACCATCAGTGTAGATAGCAACGTACGCCAGGGTGTTGGTATGTATGCCAGTGCTAGGACAGCGGTGAAGATTCTCATCATAGTCGGTAGCAACTGCTTTGTACCCTTTGCAGCATGGCTGGGTATATTTGCTCCCTGTCAGTTGACTTGAAGCCATCAAAAGACGCAAAAGCGTATTTAATGGCCTCGTCCGTTACCACAGCATTCGCAATATAGCAGCTAAGCTGAGTTGTTTGTCTCGGTAGTCGTGGCTGGTTGTGAGCCAATTGTTATTTGGTTACCCGGAAAGTGAGACTCGAGCAGATGAGTAAAAGTTTCCGCTTTCGTCTCAGTAAAGGTGCCATCAAGTTTTCTAATTAATTCCAATTTGGCTGGTTTGCCCTTTTTCAGAACTTCAACCACCCTACTAGTTTCACCCAGTGTTTCTATCTTTTCGCAGAAATTCCTATAAGAAACACTTTTCGATACCAGAATTAACCTCTTATATTCGATCGGTAGAGGTTCCAGTCTACTTACTTCATTAAATTTGCTTCTATCGGGGAGTACGATAACTCCGGCGACAAAGTTTAACGACAGATTTGTCTTGTAAGTTTTTTTCAAAAACTATTAATGGAAATCACTTGATTTAAAAACAGTATGATAAAAGCGACTTTTAGCTTTAAAAAAATATACAATACTTAATTGTAAGTATTGCCTTTATATTTAAATATTTTTTTCCCATTTAAAGTGTTTTTTTTTTAGGAAATGCTTGTAAATAACAGTTCTACAAAAAACGTTATTTTTTCTTGTTACAGTTATCGTACTCTTGCACTTCTATCTACAGTTTAGTTTTGGCCTAGTCGGGAGCAGATGTTTATTTGTTTTTTGACGGCAAGTTCAGCGTTTTGTCTTCGTTTGCCTCAAGACCAGTCAACTTACCCCGTTTTTTTTCATCTTCCACGATACGCTGAGAGCCACCGATGATATCGATATATTTCGCTTACGCTATAGTAATACGAACCTGTTGAATATAGTGCTTTCCATGTTGTGCCTTGCGCAATATCTGCTACAAAAAATACCGAAGAAGTTCATGTTTGGACCAATAAGGAAAAGGTTCTTCCAAATTGCAAACTGCACCGCGTGTTTTCTAGTGTCATCCGACACAGCTGGATCAGGTTTACCGGGATCCCAAATTCAATCATCGCCTCTGACGGCTTTAAACTTGAAGAAAAGATGGTAAACGTTGACTTGAAATCACATCACCATCATATTTGAAGAGCTCCGGTTGTAAGCCATCAAAGCTGGTGCCCTTTTGTCCTTCAGTTTTTTTTATAACTTAACCAACCTCTTCTATACTTATTCACCGTATTGACTGTTGTGACTGACAAAACGTGAATTCGTTTCTGAGACTCATCAGCCGGTCGTTTCTGCCCAGCAACATCACCACATAGAAGGAGCATTAACATCGGCTGTGGCATGCCTTTAAATAACGTTCTTACTTCAGCCCCCACTTTAAATAGTTGAAATCACAAAGTGCTGTTGTTTTGCTATTTGGTTTTGGTCCAACACTCGCCCTTACCGGTAGCAGGTGGTTACCACGGGTGTCAAAATGAGGACATCTGATGTGATATCACAAATAGTTAAACCAACGATTTGCGCCTACACTCTAATCCCACAATGACCACAGTCCATCCAAAATTAGTTGACGTTGACACAAGCACAATAAGAAAACAAACATTTTGTCAACTAATTTTGGATGGACCTTATCATGTTTTTGTTTGTTTTAGTTCCGTTTAATGTTGGGCATGGGCTGGGCATAATATTCGTACGATACATAAGATCAGCAGCCATTGTTTTGTAATCATGGGTTGCCTTGGTGTTGTATTGTTTGAACATTGCTTTTTCTTTAAACAAAATAATGACAACAATTTTTAAGACCTGTGACGCATGTTTTGTCGACGGTATTTGAGTTCATATGTGCCTGAAATATTGGAGCCGGATAAACAAGTTTTAATTATGGTACAGAGGGTTGCCCGAACAATTTAATGTTCTCATTGATCTTGGGCTCTGATGTTATTTATTGAGAGGAAGACTATTAATGAAAATTTAAAAGTGCACGTTGAGTCATTTTTTCTGTACGATGAGGATTTTGTTGTGGTAAGATTGTAAGAATGTTTTTATTTATTTTTTTAGGACTAAACCGCACCTATAATAATAACAGTGAATTTATTTCTTGATTAATTCTTCATAGAACTGGTTTAGAAAGTTCTTTAAGCAAGGTCAAAAGCTGCCAGCCTGATAAACAATTTTAATGAGTTGTAACCTAGGTTAGGTAAGGTTAGGTTAGGTTGGGGTGGCTATCAGCCTAAGGCCAACACAGTTAGACCAATATTAGGTCCATTGTGATACAACACAGATCTATCAGATGGAGATTTCTTTTATGAAAGAGAGAGGGACATGTACAAAGAAGGTGAGGTGTACTCTCAGCCTCCTCCTCGTCCATGCAGCTTTTGCAGAAGTCGTTTGAAAAAACGCCAAGCCTCGATGTGTGCCTGCCTATCAGACAGTGCCCTTTACTGACAGCTATAGTGGAGCTAATATGCAGTCGGTTTAGTGAGATTAGACTCTTAGAGCGTTGCAGGTCCAGCTTTGGCCACATATGCTTAGTCGCTAGACGTGTATTACTACTAGTCCACCTAAGGTTTGTTCTCTCGATTGCGGATAGCTTGAACAAAAGTCTGCAAGTAGCGATTGGTATACCAAGAAAACCCTTTTCAGGTTAAAGAGGTAGTGTGGTTCCCTTTTTGGCGAGTTCATCTGCCCTACAGTTTCCTGGGATATCTTTATGCCCCTGCACCCAACAGAGGTGAATGTTAAACCGCTCCGCCATCTCCCTAAGATATAAACGGCAGTCAAGGGCTGCGATGGAATTTAAAGAGACTGAATCCACGGACTTACAGTGGGTGATCAAATTATTACGGCCACCTTAAAATATATATTTTTTCAGGATTTAGTGCAAATAAATGAATTATAAGAAAAACGCCTTAAATGGGCTAAGGCTCTTAAGGACTGGACATCCGAAGACTGGTTAAAGGTGAGAACTTAATATGTCGGCTTTCAATAGATTTTTTTTTATATTTTGGAGATATTGGTATTTTCATGATTTTCGTGGCACGGGTTTTTTTGTAGGTCTGCTTTTCCGATTAATCAACGGTTCAGATTTTGTTAGGAGGAGGGCAAACGAAAAATATAAAAGGGAGTGCATAGTAGAACGTGTGAAACATCCTATAAGCATTATGGTTTGGTCGATCATCATCAGTGGGCGAACTGGACGTCTCTACATTGTTGAAGGAACCATGCGTCAAGGCCAGTACATTTAGGTCTTATCATCGAAAATGTTGCCACAAGTTCAGGAATGGTTCCCAAATGGCAATTTTGTTTTTATGCATGACTCTGCAGCTTGACACAAGGCAAAAAGAGTGGCTGCATTTTTGCAGGAAAAAAATGTCGAGGTTCTGGAATGGGTGAGAAACTCTCCCGACCTTAACCCCATGGAAAATCTTTGGGAACTGATGAAGACAGAAATAGGTAAGGAAAAAACTACAAATAAGCGAGCATTGATCGAACGTCTTATCGAAGTAAGGCATAGGAGCGAAAATATTAAAACTTATTGCTTTAAATGCATCGAAAGTATGTCAAAAAGGGTTAAGGCTGTTATAGCAGCAAAAGGCAATGTAACAAAATACTAATTTTGTTCAGTTTTACTGTTCTCTTTCTTAAAAAAACTGCGTTATTTTATTAGTTTATAAGTCACTTCGAATATGAATAAATAAATAAAGCTTAAAAAATACAAAACAAAAAAGGTATGTTGGTCTATCTTTCAACAAGTTATATTTTTTTCCCTGTGACCGTAATAATTTGATCACCCAATGTAATCGCGGCTTGACTGCCTAAGAAGATACAGATGTCCCTTGTGGATATCACATTTCCCTTCAGCCTCGTCAGGGCTTCTTTTATCGCTATAATTTCCGTCTGGAATACGCTTCAATGATAAGGAGGACTGAAAGAAAGACTAAGATTTAGCCTTTCGGAGCTATAAACATAGGGACGGGCTACAGTCCGCTTAGGCGAACTGTTGGATACCCTATTCTTATTCCTATCCCTCATAAGTGGGCGTGACAAAAGTGTAAGTATGGTTGAATTGTTAAGAACGCTCTACATATTTTGTTATATAACATTTAAAGGATTTTATCAAAAAAAAAAAACGCTCCCTAGCTCAAACTTAGGTGTTTCAATAAAATTGTTTTATTTAATTGTGGGCGTGTCAGTAGGCGGATTTAAAAAAACAACAACACATGAGAATAAAGGTCCCCTAGAGAGTATATATTATAAATTTCAGTTCCCTAGCTCAAACTTTGAATTTTCAAAAAAAAAAAATTGTGGGCGTGTCAGTGGGCGGATTTTAAAAATATTTACACATGAGCATAAAGGGCCCATAGAGAGTATATATTATAAATTTCAGCTCCCTAGCTCAAACTTTGGATTTTCAAAAATTAATATACCCTTAGAATAGGGTATAAAAAAATTGTTTTATTTATTTGTGGGCGTGTCAGTGGACGGATTTTGAAAATTTTTTATCCCGAGCAGTTTTAGGAGTCATAGATCATATTTACAAAATCTCAGCTTTCTAGCTCAAAATTCGATTTTTTCCAAAATTTTGTTTTTTTGAGTTTGTGGGCATGTCTGTGGGCGGATTTCAAAAATTCGTAAACTTGATTATTTCGGGACCCTAGAGAGTATATGGTTAAAATTTCAGCTCTCTAGGTCCAGTTTAAAGGCCTAATTTTTGGCTACAGACGGACGGACGGACGGACGGACGGACATGGCTAGATCGACATTACTATCGATGCTGATCATAAATATAGTAACTTTTAGGGGTCTACGGGCAATATTAAGGTATGTTACAAACTATGCGTCAAAATTAATATACCCTTAGAATAGGGTATAAAAAGCGCATTAACAGGCGCTAACATAGAACAGGGAATCATACATTAGGTATGCAACATGCTCGCCAACAGGAACATAAACTGCTCCCTTGGTCAAAGCTCCATAAGGATGTCTGCAACCAGAGAAACCCCGCAGGAGGGAGTCATATCGCCACTGCTGTGGGTACTGGTCATTGACAACGTCCTAAAGGAAATTAAGTCAATGGGTATAAGTGCCACAGCGTATGCGGACGACGTGGTCATAGTAGTACAGGGAAAATTTTTGAATACTTTAAGTGATATCACAGAGACCGTCTTAAGGAAAATTAGTAATTGGGCCAAGGGCTGCGGACTAAATGTCAATCCCTCGAAAACGGAGTTAGTCCTGTTCACGAAACGACACAAAATACCGCACTTCAATCTCCCGAAACTTGACGGAGAGGAACTGCTCCTCACGGACAGTGCGAAGTATTTGGGCGTAATCCTAGATGGAAAATTAAATTGGAATCTTAACATAAGGGAACGAATGAAGAAAGCGTATAATGCCCTCTTTATTTGTAAGAGAACAATAGGCAAAACATGGGGCCTGAAACCCGCCATGGTACACTGGATATATACGGTAGTGGTGATACCCATACTTACATATGGCTCACTTGTGTGGTGGAGGGCAACAAATAAAAGAACCATAATTGGAAAACTAGCAACGGTGCAGAGAACGGCAAGCATAGCCATGGTGCCGTTCTGGTGCAATCCGTACTACTCCTACGGCAGCACTGGACGCCTTCCTGCACTTTATCCCGCTAGATTTAAAAATAAAGCAACTTGCTGGCAACAGCGCTTTGCGCCTAAAAAATTTAGGCCAGTTTAAGGACTGTAGTTTTGGGCACTGCACGATCTTAGCTGATGTGCTACCCGGAAATCCTATACGGACTGATGAGATTTGCCTCTTGGTCGACCATGACATCCCCTATGAGGTGTCATACCCGCGAAGGGAGGAGTGGCAAAGAGATGCAGTCATAATAGCAAACGAGGTTGCTATCTACACTGACGGCTCTAAGACGGGGAGAGAACGGGTTCTGGCATTTTTTCTGCTGATCCAGACCTGAGAGAGTCTATACGAGTCCCGGACACAAGCAGTGTCTTCCAATCGGAAGTTCTGGCTGTTCTAAGGGCGGCAGAAATAGTGCAGATGAGATCATTGTCGGGAAGAGACATTGCCATCTATATTGACAGTCAGGCGACACTTATGGCACTTGAATCTGCTAACATTAACTCTGAGATAGTCAGAAACTGTCGCACAATGCTAAAAGCAGTATGTAGACGGAATCGAGTAAGACTGTGCTGGGTACCGGGAAACAGCGGTATAGAGGGAAATGAGCAAGCCGATGAGCTAGCAAGAAAGGGAGGGGAGCTGGAAAACAGCGGAGGAGTGAACATTAAACCACCCCTGGGCGTCTTTAAGGGAAAAATCAATGAAAAGATTTTAAAAATGGCTGACCTCAGATGGCAGAACATAGTGGGACATAGGGTGTCTAGAGCCCTTTGGCCCCATTTGGATAAGAAAACATCTAAGGAAATTCTAAAATTGAGCAGGCAACAGCTTAGAACAGTAATTGGGATTATGTCAGGGCACTGTCTTCTAAGAAAGCATGCTAGGCGACTTGGTCTGGTGGATGTGGACACGTGCAGGTTCTGTGGTGATCTACAAGCCGAGGAAGACATAACACACATATTGTGTGAGTGCGAGGGTATAGCACGGAATCGTAGGAGGATTCTAGGGAAATACTTCTTCGAGGAACTAGGGGAGCTGAGCGGCATAGACCATAGGAAGCTGGTTAAGTTCTGCAGGAGGATTGGGCTCTGTCTAGGAAAAGTTTTTTTTAGGTTTTTAGGTTTTTCTCCAATTGAAGTTTTTTCAAGTGGTTCCCTAGGGATCGCGATGGGCCCTTCTGGTGCCTAGTGCTGTATGCAAATTACATACCACTTTTTAACATATGACCTATGACCTAGCCTTTCGGAGAAAACACCTCCACCAACCCCATCACTAGTTTTTGATCCATCAGTATAGATGTGGATCGATTTATCTTCCGCAAATACAGTGTCATTCCAGAATGATCTAGAAGGAATAGTGACTTGGAAGTTCTTTCCGAGCTGTAATTGGGGTATGGTGTAGTCTCTGTCTCCTGGTAGAGACTCAAATGAGTCCAGAATGATGGAGTGGCCAATATTGTTGTTGACCCACATGCGAGGTAGCTTTTAGGTGGACAATAGAATAGGCCGCCATTTGCCTGCTAAAAATGTCAAGAGGTATCAGATGTAACAGAATGTCTAGTGCTACTTGGGAAGTGTTGTTGCCAACACTTGTTGCCAATGGCTTTTTTGCATGAGAAAAGTGCTACTGTGGCTTTTTTGACTCTTTCTAGTATATTGGTTTTCCAGTTTAACTTCCTAACGAAGATTAGACCCAAGAACTTAGCTTCATCGGAAAAAGTTAAGCTTATACCGCCAATAGAGGTTGGGTCAATATGTGGGATTTTATATTTCCTGGAAAAGAGGATAAGTTCGGTTTGTAGGGGTTGACACCCAAGCCGCAACGATTAGCCCATCTCTTTAGCTTGTTGACAGCGTTTTGCAGGAGGTCCTTATAACCTAACCTCAATCTAATATTTTTATATATTTTTTGTAAGCAATTGAAATGATTTGCATATGCCACAGGCTTGTACATGAGTACAGATCACGGAACTGATTTCTATACTGCATGCAAAGACCTTTCCAATTTACTTACTTTACTTAACGGGCTCCCAGCTCGTGAACAGTTACTAATTGAGCCTTCCAAGCATCCGCGATGGCTGACTCATTGAAACGGAGGATCGATCTTTCTTTTTTTCTCGCGGGCTGGGATTCAAGGATCCTCTTGGTTGGAGCATTGTTGTCCATTCGCTTGCTGTGGCCGAACCAAAATAGTCGACGTGTTCAAAACGGACTACATTCGCATCTTGGGGATAGAAATATGGTATCTTATAGAGCTCAGTGTTCGTGTTATTTTCGCATATCCTTGCATACTGGATGAAATTTCCAACGGACTGTTTTTCTTTCGAAAGAGTTCAATATCAGTTTCCCTTTCCTACTTATCGACGATTTCATTTCTTTATACCATATTCGAAGGGTATATTAGTTTGAATCATAGGTACGTTAATATTGCCCGTAGACCCCTAAAAGTAACTATATTCGTGATCAGCATCGATAGTAATATCGATCTAGTCATGTCCATCCGTCCTTCCGTTTGCAAAAATTATACATTTAAACGGCTGGAGTTACAGCGCTGTTTCACGGTTAGCCACAACCGATCATCAGACTCCTTCTGTGTTGCTGGTCTGTCTTTTTCCTTCATTCCTTCATTCCTTCATTTCCTTCATTTTATCGAAAAAACCAGAATGAATAACATACTCGTAATATACTTACAAAAGCAAGTCTATTCAAGAAAATCAAAATAAAAACTGGATGAACTCGTGGTTTCAAATGGCACAGTGCATGAGTGCTTGGAAGAAACGGATTTTCGGGATAAAATGAAGGAAAAAGACAGACCACCACAACAGAAGGAGTCTGATGATCGGTTGTGGCTAACCGTGAAACAGCGCTGTAACTCCAGCCGTCCACTTCACGTGGTAACGAATGGAAGGGCGTTATTCATTCAAAACAACATAAAAAAGGAAATTGACGGAAAAACAAAAAATTAAAACCAGGAAAAATTGTGTGGCATCACATAAAAAACCATTAAATCGTATACATTTGAACTAGAGTTAGAAAGCTGACATTTTAACCATAACACTGTAGGGGACCGAAATAATCAAGTTTAAGAATTTGACGTTTGAGCTTGGAAGCTGAAATTTAGAATTTATATTCTCTAGGAGCCCTTCAGGCTCGTGTTTAAATATTTTTAAAATTTTAAAAAAATTAAAAAATAAAATTTTTATTGAAGAAATCGTTGGCGAAGAATGTAAAGGGTCTTTCATTAAGTACTTGACAACTTCCTTTTTAAATAAAATACAAGATTTTTCGCAGTGTCAACAAATTCAATCGGCGAGATATTAAGGTATAATTTAGGAAAGAATAACGTATCGTTAGACCTTCTTGAGATAACCAAACGTTTTGATTTGATTGATAAGGCAGAGGCCGTTAGATCGCGACCAGTGCAGAATACTATTGAGATCTTCGTTAATTTCGTAGGCTGCATTTTCCACAAGACCCAAAGGAAAACTTTTTCGCACCTCAACATCATCAGCATACATATCAACCAAGGAACTTCTGGTGCACAGAGGGAGATCGTTTATGTAAATTGTGAAAAACAGAGGGCCCAGAATTGAATCTTGCGGAACGCCCCAGTCAATGGCAGAAATTCCGATATGCAATTGTTCAACGCAACTGCTTGGTATCTGTTGTTCAGGTAAAATGAAACCAGATTCAGAGAAGATGACAAAAAATAAATTCTCTCCTTAGCTTACTATTTAAAACATTATGGTTTACTGTGTCAACTGCTTTGGAGAAATCTAATAGAACAAGAAAAGTTACATTGTCATTGTCCTCAGCTTGCCTTATACTCGTATCTTCAACCACATTAATTATTGCTGTTGTACAGCTATGCTTAGGACGAAAGCCAGATTGATTTCCACAAAGCAGATTGTTGTATTTCAAATGTTTGTGTATCTGAGAATTTAAGATTTTTTCGAAAACCTTTGAAGAGAATGGTAAAATAGCAATTGGCCAGAACTCATTCAGATTTTTTGGAACTGGTATAATTTTTGCACGTTTCCAGGTAGTAGGAAAAACTCCCGTCATATGAGTTATTGATTTGAGAGTGTAAGGAATAATAGCTTTAGCAAAAATCGGGTGAATGTCATCAAATCCAACCGAATTCGACTTTATAGAGATAAAGTCCTTGGGGTGTTCCCCGATGTGCTTGTCTCTTGATAGAACTACTGCCAAGTGAAGCATTTATTACTCTGATTCTGAGTATCTGTTTCACAAGAGATCAGACTGATTCGCGGATGTTGACCCTTCGAAGGGCATTGATAATCGAATTTGTTTCATCGTTCCTCCTCGGTGTTCTTATTTGACTTCGGAACGTCAGTTTCTTGTAACTTCGAATCGGTTGTGGAACTCTTTGCCATGGAATTTAGGAGGATAGACAGCACAACAGAATTCAGAAGTAAACTTAGGAAATATCTTTCTACCTATTCTTAGAAACATAGCTCTTTGTTTTATCTTTTCATTTCATAGGTCATTATTTTTTTTAACTTTCATATTACTCTTGGTATTATTTATTTTTATTTGTAAATTAACTAGCTGACCCGGCAAACGCTGTTTTGCCATATAAATTATTTCTAGTGAATATTTTCGTAGGGAAATGAAAAATAACTAACTTATTGTAAGTGTATTGGGATGTGTTCTATGACTTAAAGAGGAATTGAGCGCTGTGTACCCTTTCAGAACATTAGCGGATATTGGAGAACGGCGTGTATCAGCAATGAACTCAAGATTATTATTTCTTCTTCAAATCAGTCGCCAACCATGATTCCAGCAAAGTCGTCAACAACAGGTGCATGAAATCCACGCATGTGCTCTACAGCTGCTGTTTTATCAGGATTGATGACAATAGCGTGATTGGCAGTTTATAATTTGTAAATATTTTTGTTTGGAAGCATATAAGTTGAAAAGTTTTCTAAACAAACATATTAGATATCTAAATACAATTGAACAGCGTTTTTGGTCCACATTATCAACTGTTTTTATACCCTATTCTAAGGGTATATTAATTTTGATGCGAAGTTTGAACCATACCATAATATTGCCCGTAGACCCGTAAAAGTTACTATATTTATGATCAGCATCGATAGTAATGTCGATCATGTCCGTTCGTCGGTAGGCAAAAATTGGGCCTTTAACCATATATACTTTCCAGGTCCCTGAAATAATCAAGTTTAAGAATTTTTGAAATCCTCTGTGGACGCCCACAAACTCAAAAAAAAAAAAAAAAAAAAAAACAAATTAATCGAAAAAATCGAATTTTTAGCTTGAAGGCTGAAATTGAAATTTGTTATGATCTTTGAGTCATAAAACTGCTCGGGAGATAAAATTTCTAAAATCAGCCCACTGACACGCCCACAATTAAATAAAACAATTTTATTAGAAAGTCAAAGTTTGAGCTAGGAAACTGAAATTTATGATATAGACTCTCTATTGGTGTCTGCTGGGAATAAGAATAGGATATCCAAAAGTTCGCCAAGCGGACTGTAGCTCGTCCCTATGTTAATTCTTTGTTTTGCTTTAACATACTTTCTCACGTTTTTTCTCTATTATTTGTTACTTTTTACCCTTCAATAGCTTCTGCTTGCACTTTCATATTCAGTTCATTAACAATCACAATGATTATTCCATACGATTTGTGCAAATTTCTACAATTTTATCATTCAATTTGTTTCTGTTGTTTAAGACAGGGATTCCGCACTTCAGAAAGAGATAGCTTGGTGAAAATGTCTATTGAGCATCCAGCTCGCCGACGATGCGTCTGGCATATGGTGAATTGAGGTTATTGTAGCCGCAACGTGCGCTTTCGGAGTCCCCACCGCCCATAAAGTAAATTTGTAAAAATGTATGTGGTTCATTCGGCATTGGCAGCAATGAGCCCACTTTGTGATAACCTTGGCCTTGGTTTTGAATGTTGAATGGAATTGTTGACCATTTGCAGCATTATTATACCCTATTCTAAGGGTATATTAATTTTGACGCATAGTTTGTAACATACCTTAATATTGCCCGTAGACCCCCAAAAGTTACTATATTTATGATCAGCATCGATAGTAATGTCGATCTAGCCATGTCCGTCCGTCCGGCAAAAATTAGGCCTTTAAACTGGACCTAGAGAGCTGAAATTTTAACCATATACTCTCTAGGGTCCCGAAATAATCAAGTTTACGAATTTTTGAAATCCGCCCACAGACACGCCCACAAACTCAAAAAAAAAAATAAAAATTTTGGGAAAAATCGAATTTTGAGCTAGAAAGCTGAAATTTTGTATATATATGATCTATGACTCCTAAAACTACTCGGGATATAAAATTTTCAAAATCTGCCCACTGACACGCCCACAAATAAATAAAACAATTTTATTGAAAAACCAAAATTTGATCTAGGGAGCTGATTTTTTTTTTTTTTTATATAATTTGCGTGCGCTAAAGGGATTTCTTTTTTCTGTAGTGACACATTACCCTTATAATGGTAAAACCACAGCGCAGGCTTTTTTAGTTTGTTGCGCAAGTAGCTCCCAACAATTCATTGCCTATTTTTGGGTGCTACTTACTGAAAGAATAGAAGGATAGGAAAGAAGTTTGGTGCGGTGGCATTTTTTTTTCTCAACAGGTGGCGCCTAAATTGCTTTAGGGAGATCAGTTTTTGTTGTGTGTATTCAATTTATAAAAATCATGGCCCTGGTCGGGATTCGAACGCACGACCTACCAATCACTTTAGTGAATACACTACCATCGCACCATTGCCACCTGCTGAAATTTATAATATATACTCTCTAGGGGCCCTTTAAGCTCATGTGTAAATATTTTCAAAATCCGCCTACTGACACGCCCACAATTTAAAAAAAACTTTTTTTGAAAATCCAAAGTTTGAGCTAGAGAGCTGAAATTTATAATATATACTCTCTAGGGGCCCTTTAAGCTCATGTGTAAATATTTTCAAAATCTGCCTACTGACACGCCCACAATTTAAAAAAAAACTTTTTTTGAAAATTCAAAGTTTGAGCTAGGGAGCTGAAATTTGTAATATATACTCTCTAGGGGCCCTTTATTCTCATGTGTTAATTTTTTTAAATCCGCCTACTGACACGCCCACAATTAAATAAAACAATTTTGTTGAAACACCCAAGTTTGAGCTATGGTAAAAATAAAATGATAAAATCCTTTAAATGTTATATAACAAAATATGTAGAGCGTTCTTAACAATTCAACCATACTTAGACTTTTGTCACGCCCACTTATGAGGGATAGGAGTAAGAATAGAGTATCCAACAGTTCGCCCAAGCGGATTATAGCCCGTCCCTATGTTTTTTAACTATTTCTGTTGCTCCAAACGATGTCATTTGGAAACATGAATTAAATGTTCGAATTGACTTCAGGAACAGGTTAGAACCTGGATCCATACAGATAAGTAAGATATTCAATCCAATTGTCTTTGTTGATTTCATTCAGCTCGTGCCTCTTGTGATTGTGATTCACGAAATTGTGCCATGCTCATACGCACATCTGCATTATCTTGTTGGACTCGTTCATCTGATCTTTGGGCTCTTCTATTTCGCATGTCTGTCGTTCTATTCGTTCGACGGCCCAAATTGGTCCCTTTGCGTCTTGCTGGCATTGTTTACTACACATATAAATAGATTAAATTAAAGTACTTAATGATGGAAAACAGTATACTGTTATTTTTTTGGTTGTTGCCAAAATAAATAAATACAAAATGAAAAAAAAAAAATTTTAAAAATCGAAAAAAACCTGTCGTAACACGCTGGGTGGTCGAAATAAGACATTTTAAAATTAAATTTTTTTAAAACCCGCACTGAGAAAATACCTTTCCATCAAAGTATAAATCATCAAAATCGGTTCGGCCAATCTCGAGTTATGGGGTTACATCGCTTCGGAAACTTTCTTTTATATATACAGTAGTGGAAGTTCGATTATGGACAGTTTACACCGAAAATCCGAAATTCCATTTAAAAGCCCAGGAAGTGCATCTGCTACTCCAAAGCACGTTCAAAGCACCTGTCGACATTCCATACAATAAACCGTTACCTTACAAGAGCTTTCTCATTCTTCGTTAGTGAGCTCACTGGAATTTATTGAAAAGGTGATAGAAAATGGTGCATTGCTGGTGGAAGTTCGATTGTGAACAATTGCGCTATTTTTGCTATTGCGGGGAAACTGCTCAAAAAGTTTTGGATGTTTTTTTCACTAAATTGTTAAAAATAAATAAATTTAATGAATAAGTATAAAAACTTGAGTAAAATTTGAGACAATTAAAAATGGGACGCGGTAAGGACCTAACTCGGGATGAAATAACAAAAATATTTTTCTTCAGTGAACAGCGTTTGCCCATGAGGGAAATAAGCCGTAAAATTAACAGGTCTGTTGAGGTCGTATGTAATTACGTTAGACTTGGTGAAAATTACAGTGAAAGAAAAAAATTTGACAACAACAGAAAAATTTCATTTCGTGAAAAGAGGCGTATTTTACACGAAGTTCGACGGCATAATGTCACATCCAGTGATATTCAAAGGGAATTTGCTCTTCCTATCACAGCGAGGAGGGTACGGCAAATTTTACACGAAGACAGAAACCTAAAGTACCGTAAACGTGTCAAACAAATTCCGCTTAGTCAAGCTCATAAAGATGCGAGGCTGGAGTTTGCGAGAACTCACATAACCTGGATAGAAGAATGGAACAATGTTATATTCAGTGACGAAAAAAATTTTAATCTTGACGGCCCCGATGGTTTTTCAAATTATTGGCATGATCTGCGAACACCTCAGCAGGTCAAAATAAGCAGACATAACGGAAGAGGTTCGGTTATGATTTGTGCGACATTTTGCTCCGCGGGAACATCACAAATCGCGTGGTTACCAAGAAATTTTAACGCTTCTTTGTACATCGATGTGCTAGATCTCAATGTAGTGAGCATGTCCGAAGAGTTTCTTTTTGAAAATTGAATTTTCCAACAGGATAACGCTCCCGTTCACAACGCAAGGTCCGTTAAGGAATGATTTTCACAAAACAATATTGAGGTAATGAAGTGGCCGGCTCGAAGTCCAGACCTTAACCCAATCGAAAATGTGGGGGATTCTTGGACGTAACGTTTACTCACATGGCAGACAGTTCCGCCACGTCAATCAGCTTAAAGAAGCTATCCACGAGGCTTGGTCGTCAATCAGCCTTGATGTGCTTAAAAGCCTTACAATGTCTATGTCAAATCGACTTTCAGATGTTCTCCAAAATAGAGGAGGCTCCACAATTTTTTTTTTCGAAAAAAATCCATCATTATTTAAAAAGAACCGGAAAACCTTCATGTGTTCACAATCGGATTTACCATAGTTTTCATTGATTTCTCCTGTTTTCTTATACCTTTATTTTGGAAGTCAAATTTTATGTAGCAATTTGTTATTTATCATTTATCATTTATTATAACGCTTTTATGTACCTACATTTAAAATTTTCAATAAATATTTTTAATTGCTTAGAAAACTAGTTTTTTGTTGATGTTCATAATCGAATTTCCACTACTGTATATAGATTATCAATTTTCACTCCATTTTTATGTTGCTCATGTAGCTTTCATTAATTGAATTTTTGAATTTTTGTTCCTCTTTTTCTATGCCTAATACTCTTTTATAAGATAAATGTATCTTACTGTATTTAAGCAACTCTTTGAAATTAATAAATAATTAAAATGGTGGTTGAAAAGATGCCCTAATAAAGTGTATCGATATAAGATCTTAATACCAATTTTTAAAACGACACCCTTCAGTTAACAGGATAGAGGAAATCCATTTAACAAACTTAAATAAAGCTTCTGAAGGAAAAACGTTTGAAATAGAATATGCTGAAAATAGAAACTATAGGCCAAAGACATTGTTGTGTTGGTGAAATTATTACGAAATGAAATAAATCTTTACCATTAGAACAGCTATATGCAAGTATCTGTGCGCCATGAAAAACCATTTTCATACAAACCAACTACTGAATGATAAATTTGATCTGAACTGTGCACCAATATCCGCCTCAGACTTATTACAAAAATGCTAAAGCTCGATTCAAATAAACGCTCCCCTCCGGTACAATTTTAATATGCAACCCAATGCTAAGGACAATAACTGAAACTCGTTAAGGATGACCTTAATCAACATACCGAAAGCGGTATAGATTTTCAATAAAACCACCTCGTCTGACGTCACCAAAACGTTATTCTCTAAATATCCCCATATATGTATGTATATAAAAGAATATTTGCTTAATACAAAATTGTGATTTTTATTTAGCTTCTAAGCTTCATCTGACATGTAAATCAACTCCATTTGTTAAACTTTAAGACGTAATTTTATAAGAGTATTAATTACGCATTAAAAGTCCCCAAGCTTTGCCCAATATAATTGACTTTGGCTCATATTTGTTTTGGTATTTTATAGACTGCTTTAGAATGGGTGTCTTCAGTTGGAAAAGTTCCACAACAAAACCAAAACGTGCTAAACATACACCTCAAAAATTGCATTCATCGCGAAACTAGTTCTGTGGGTAATAATCAACATCGATCGGTGTACATCAACTACTCCAGCCCATTTTCAGTACCACCAGACAGTAGTTGACTGCAGATAGTGTTTCGTTAACCACATGATAAGCTAAGCATCCCGTCTGACACAATGAAAACGATATTACTTGGTCTTGGTTTGATCCTTGTTTTAGCTCTGAATCTAGTGACAGAAACAAGTTGTAAAATCGAGGACCGTTACGTAGGTACGTAGATCGAAGAATTTCTCATGAACATACTGGTAGATATGAATACTTTCTCTTGTACGAATAGATATGCCTGATCGCTGCCTGAAGCCCATGGACTTCGGTTACTGTAGAGCGAAAATGAAGCGCTACTATTTCAACTTTAAACGGAATCAGTGTTCAGCTTTCTACTACGGAGGATGTGCTGGTAATGTGAATAATTTTGAGACCTTGGAGGAGTGCAACGCGATGTGCGCAGGAAAGGAGTTTGCCGAAGAGTATTGAATAAATTTAATATAAATAAATTTTGTTTATCTACGTAATATTTATAAGTATCGATGCGGTGCTAAAGTAATAAAGTTTTGTTTTTGTTATGATAACCTTGAGAATTCTTTGGAGACTGAGTGCTTTAATATGTCGTCATTTGTATTTCAATTATGGCATTCGCAAATGATAAACGGACTTCACATGTGGGTCAAGTTGTGCTTCAACATTTTAGAAGGTTTCGGGAAGTGTTTATTTATTAATATGTGATAATTGTGAAGATAAATACATTCTAAGTAAATCACATGAGATAATTCATTTTCACACTGCACCGTTCTGTTTGCAAATACTCAATACCTAATTGTCAAACCTAAGAAATGTAGTTCTAATATGCGCTTGAGATAATGTGTGTTAATTTATTTTTTCCGAATACGTAACAACATAATTGCTGCGTTTTAAACGACAAGTTTCTTGCGAGCATCATCCGCAATATTACTTTGAGATACTTTCTATAAATTGAAATTCCTCCAGACGTACCGGCCTTCGATTATTATTGTTGTTGATGTGATGTTGACAAACATTTCTGTGATCTCATAACTGATTTTCAATTTATCTGTGCGTCTGGTTATACTTATATATACTCGTAGATGTGTTTTTTATACCCACAAGTTTGGATCTTTTTGAAGCTGTTCTTTGGGATCGTGACAAACGAAATTCATAATTGCTTAACAAACATAGATATTGAACAAAGTGGATACTTGTAAACTTGTTTAAGGCTTGGGAATTTGTGAGGGAAGAACAAGTGAAAAATACTTTAGAAATTAATCAAAATAATGGTGTGCCTTTTAATAGATCAAAGCCTTGGCGCAAAATAATAGTCAAGTTAACTCGACACTAACACACATTTATTGTGGCAGTAGGTAACATTTTAACTTAGTAGGTACAGTATATTTAAAAATGATGTTGAAGTACGTTCTGTTGCTGATAAACAGACAATTTTTAAAGGGTGGCAACAGTGTAGATGTTAGTGTGTTGGTTTGTGATGTGACCCGTGCGGTGCAGGTTCAATCCCCATGGGGAACAACAACCTACGCCACCCATTCACATGCCTCTACATCAAAAGGAGGATTTCTGCCTGGTAGTACAATGGACTGTTAAAAAAAAAAAGTGGTCTGGGTGCGACCCGAAAGGTCCACACGACTAACTTCCCAGTGGGATCAATATGATTTATGCGATTAGTGGGAAATTTTGAAATGTGGTTAACCATAACATATGGTTAATAATTATTTAATATTAAAAAATGCTCTTTAATATTGTTCATGGAAATTAAATGCTGTTAATAACAGCAAAGTGTTATATACATACATATAACAATGCAACCATTGTTATGAACACGGAGACCCGTAAATTTATATTTATGCGAAATAACGGAGCACAATGAAATAATGATTTGCTCAATAACAAATGACAATAAATAGTACAAATAAAGGCAAATTTATTTATTTACTAACAAAAAACGGTGACCTTGAAACGTGGAGATATGTCAAAATCCGCGATTCACAAAATCGGCCCCATTACAAGAACTTCCATTGGGAAGTTAAAAATAAAAATAAAAAAACGTTCTGTTGCACTAGGAATAGGCTCTCTGTCAAACCTCTCGAAACTGAGGTTGTTCTTTTTACGAGAAGGATGAAGCTAATCGGGTTGACCAGTGCTGAAAACAATCCAAATCTCCAATGAAGCAAAATATCTAGGAGTCATCCTGGATAGCAAACTTCTTTGGTCCAAGTTTGTTGAGCTAAAGACTGCCAAGGTTAGGTTAGGATAGGTTAGGTTATATTCTGTATTCTATATTCTTCCTACTCTTTGAACCAGTTGGAGCTTTTGATAAAGCTTGAAAGAGTTTAAATGTCGATGTTTATGAGATCGTTGAGATCATTGGAAAAGAAAGATCCCAAAAGGAGTTTTCGTTTTTGAGACAGATCAGGGCAGGTGCAGAGAAGGTGGAGAATAGTCTCCTACTCCTCCTCGTTTAAGCAGCTTCATTTGTATAGACGCCAAGCCTTGTTGCATGCTTACCTATAAGACAGTGTCCCGTGATTACACCTATTGTAGCACCAATGTGCGGTCTATTCAGTTCAGACACATCAAAAACTTAGAGCGTTTCAGATCCAGCTTTGGCCTAATCTGTTTTGTCACTAGACAAGTGTTGCCACTTTTCCCCCTAAGGTTAGTTCTCTCAATGGCTTCCCTCATGAACATGAGTTTGCATGTAGCAATTGGAATGGCTAAGGGACCTTTATCAGGTAGAAGGGGCAGTATGATTCCTTTTCTGGCGAGTTCATCAGCCCTACAATTCCCTGGAATATCTCTGTGTCCCGGCACCCAGCATTGGTGAATACTGAATTGCTCCGCCATCTCCGCGAGACATGATCGGCAGTCTAGGACTACGATGGAGTTTGTGGAGACAGAATCCAGAGATTTTAGCGCAGCTTGGCTATCTGAAAAGATTCGGATGTGCATAGCGGCTATCACGTTCCTCTTCAGCCACGATAGGACTTTTTGATCGCCATGATTTCCGCCATGATTTCCGCATGGAAAGAGAGGCTGAGGTTCAATCTGTCAGAGAACACACCTCCACCAATCCCCTCGTCGGTTTTGGATCCATCGGTGTAAAAGTGGATCGATTCATCTTCGACAGGAGGAAGGCCTTCCGCCCAGAATGTTCTGGGGGGCATGTTGACTTTGAAGTCTTTGTCAAAACAGAGCTGAGGTGTGGTGTAGTCTATGTTGCTAGGGAGGTCTCTAAATTTTTTTTTAGAATAGAGGAGTGGCCGATTTCATTCTCGGACCACTGTGACGTTGGTTTAAGGCGGACAGACGCACTAGCAGCCGCTTTCTTACTAAAGATGTCAAGGGGTGTCACGTGAAACAGACTGTCCATTTCAGCAGAGGAAGTAGTAGTAGCGCAGTGCAGTGTACAATCACCCTACCGCCCTCATTTTCCAGGCACATCAGCAGCTCTTTCATGGGAGCATTTACCGGCTTTGGGTATAACAACTACTTTAACTTCTCTCGATACTACTTTAACTTCTCTCGATATCAGCTCTATGCAGCTTATCAAAACTTTATACGCCCCAGTAATTAGACCCGTATTAGTTGCTCGTACAATTGACCTGTTTCGGTTTGTATTGCTAATAACGTGGGAGCTACCTGTGAAATGTGTATAAAGTAGTAGATTAAGCGATTCCTCGCTAGAATTGGTCCAGGAGCCGTCTGCACTCTTCAAACAGCTAGGCAAACTGGGTTGGTTGAGAGGATTTTTCTTAGCCTTGATGCCTCGGATGATTATTCTATGTTCCCACAAAAGAGTCACCAGGACGAGCGTTCGGCTTTCCTCAGTTCTTTGTTGTAAGCATGGAGAGATGCTTTGTATGGAGCCCAGTCGGTTTCAGCTTTTGCGAACTTGGGTTTGTTGAACAGTTTCCTACAACTGCTTCTTAGAGTTCGTAATTCGGAGGTCCACCAAAGCAGCTTCTTTTTGCCTCTTGGCCGGATAAGCATGCAGGCAGAAGTCAGTGCCTTATTGAAGGCCAGCTTGAGTTCCATAACTTAGGAGTTCAGACTTCATTGAACTTTTTAGTACTTCTCTGTACTTGAGCCAGTCGGTTTTACTATAATTTCTAAATATTTGTTAGCGGGAGAATCATCAGTTAAACAGAATTGAATGTAACCGTGGTCACTAAAAGAGTGTTCCGCCGGGACTCTCCAGTTCAGTATTTTCTGATTGATTGAATCGAAGGCAATAGTTATAGCTAAAACTTCTTGTCTATTTTTTGTTATGAAGGTATGTTCGCTACCCGTGTTACGCACCATGCGGTTAGTACTTAGAATGTAATCAAAAAGAGATTCACCTCTATCGCTGGTATCGGAACTGCCCCATACTGAATGTTGCGCGTTGGCATCAGATCCAATAATGAGTTCAGTTTGCTGTAGTTCTGCTTTCGCGATCAGTCAATCTAGGTTGACACCAGGCAAGGACCCTACGTACTCATGAGCCAGAAAAGCTGAGGCTATCTCACTAGACTTACCACGGTTGTATCACGATCGCTGAAATTAGGGAGTAAAAATACATTTAAGCTACTTTTTAACAATATGCAAGTTCTATGTTTACCTTTATCTGTTGGATATAGTATTTTGTATCCATGAGTCGGGAGTCCCCGAACCAGGTTGTTAACAATCCATGGCTCTTGGATTAAGACGATATCTTCTCCACCTTAGAAAGACGGATAAGAAGGGAGGCCGAGGTCTTTTTGGGGTGCTGGAGGTTAATCTGTACGAATCGCAACATTGAGTCAGGCAGAGTAGCCTCCACCAGGGTGTTGCTTAGGTCTTCTGATTCAGAAAATGAGCCCAGGAGCTCGTCCTCACTCAGAAGAACCTTGTTGAGGAAGTCTTCCGTGTCCATTCTTGACAAGGTATTGTCAATGGAGGTAGAAAGCGGAGTGTGAACAACCTTGTTGGAGTCGTCATCTTCCATAGATGGTAGGTAGATTAATGCTTCAGGGTGACGGGTGTCAAATCCTGCGTCAGAGGGGTAAGGAGGCTTGTTAGCGTCCAAATCGTCCTTCTTGTACACATGAGGTGTAATCTTGTCCCAGCCAAACCGAATCACGCCGTTGGTCTTCGCCAAAGGAGCAGGGCATTGTTGGTTGATCACAACTATAGCAGATCTTAAGGATCTCCTTTGTTGTTCCAGCTTCGCGAGCTTCCGGGTCGGGAGTGAGGGATTGCCGAGTTTTATGACTGCCATTATTTCTTCAGCGGAGGGGGGTTTATCTGGAATGCAAGCGCGAGCCCTAAGTCTACTTGGAATACCTTCCCTTGCAACGATCCCAAGCTTCGCACCACGCCAAACCTAACCAAACTTTCCTATGTCGAACTTATATAGATCCAAACGTCTAACATCTTCACAGGCAACGAGCCGATCATGCCCTTGATGAAGTCCGGCGTCTTCAGTTTCTGGAGCTGGTCCAGATTGGTCCTTCATAAAGGCTAGATAGCAGCTTAACAGCTTCAATCTAACCTTTTGCCACCGTTTGGAGGAAATTCTTCCCTCTGGATCGGTGCGGTCGATCACTGCGACCACGATATTTGTCTTCTGTCCTGCACTGCTCACATAAGATAGCAGGTATTTGGTGCTGATGTGGTGAGTGCTGTAAACATAAACTCCTTATCATTGAAGCGTCTACTCGTCTTTCTTAAGAAATCGGTCACTTGAAATGAGACCTAGATTAATCACCAATACCATTTTGTGGCGGGAAAAGTCAGTCATCTTCTGTGACCGAAAAATATCCAATTAGCTGAAGCTGAACTGAAGCTCTACACAGGAGTCGTGAGTCCGGCGCTCACATACGGTTCACAATGTTGGACAGCGTACAAAAATATTAAGGCAAATTAACGGTATCTGAGAAGAAGAATGCTTTGCATGGCAGCAGGATAAACAACGATTGATGGAATAAGGTGTTCAGATATCAGAGGAAGCCTTCACGTCAAAGGACCTATCTCCAAAAAAATTGTGAGCAGAGGAAATTCTCAAGTGGAAGTCCTACGATTCCTGTCAAAAAGGCAATACCAATAAACGTTTCCATACAAACGCGAAAGAGAGGCAGGCTAAAAGCTCCTGGATCATACAAATGCAACAACACCAGCATTTGATTGGACTCAGTTACGAAGTGATTCAAAATAGGGAAACCGCCATTTTTTTCTGAGGTTGAAACGGCGAACTCCAGAGGTGGACAAGAAGGGTTGCAGTTAACTGGGAGGGCTATGATCCTTTTAATCCTGATTATAGCCTCACCACCATTAACGAAGAAGAAAAAGAATTTCTCTAAAATGTGAAACGATCATGTTAAAATTCGTTCACATAATCGAGATTCTACTGTAGTTGCAAATTTTTCTACAGCATCTGAGAATATTCTTTAAAATTGTGCTGTTTCGAAATATTACAGAAATTAATAATTATTATTGCATACACTTGGGCGGAGTTTAATTCAATTCAAATAGGTTCTTTTAAATAACAAAGGCATAAGTAAAATATATTTACCGCAAATTCATACAATATATGAAGCCTTTACATAAATTTGTATGTACGCATAAAAATTGGGTACAACGCTCATATCTAGTCTGGTGCACGAATAACTTTACTTTGAGCTACTTGACAGGATTCAAAAAAACCCACGATAAAAGAACTCATTGACGATCGTGACTTCGCAAAATCACTTGACACTCTTATAGCGTTTTTCATTGAAAATCGAAGGAATAGCTCCCAAAATCTAGATTTTGGTGTTTTGGTTCTGACGTTTTATTATTCTAGTATTGGTTAGGTACTTGGAAGTGTACATCACTGTTGTCATAATGACAATTTTAAATACAGAAAGCATGTCCGCGGAAACAAAAAATAAATATTATTGTAAGAAATTTCATCTCTGGGATTTATTGACATTATGCTTGTAATGGAGGAAGTGTTGATGAGAGGGAGGATAGGTCTTGTTGTCTCAAAAGACGAAAAAAAACTTGGGGGAAAGGGGATCGAGGTACGAAGATAGAGGAATGGGATAAAAGGACAGGAAGGTATTCAGCTGCATGGACGCGGTGTGCATGCCTTGTTGTCTCGGATAAGCTCGTCGGAACGGGAGGGTTCTTGCATCCAAACACCCGAACGATAACCACCACATAAAAAAAAAATTGCATGCGAAACAAAATAAAAGAAAATAAATCAAAGAAGACCAATGACATCACCATTACCTTCGAGGAACAGATGAATGTCCTCGCAGCGGGTCTTTACCCACCCCGCCTTGTGCCAGTTTCCTCTGAAAAAGAATGTGAACTTGCACCCAGGTAAAGCGCTAGGCTCCCCTTATTCCCAAAGACCACAACTCATTGAAATGAGACAACCAATTGAAAAACTTAAACTAACATTTTATTCTATTAATCCACAACGAAATTTAAGAAAAATAATCATAATAACCAAGTTCTACTTTCATAGCTAACCAAATTAGAAAGTAAGGCAAGTGCTCACTATTGGAAGGATATGATTTAGTAAACGCTTTTAAATTATAATTAATTTTATTAAATCTAGGCTTGTAAAGTAATTATTTAATTTTCAAATTTAAGATCTTTTTAACTTTAGATAAAGGTTTGTTTTAAAAAAAAATTAATGGTTTTAAAATATTGTAAATTGAGATACAGTACACTCTCGATAAAGTGAACTAATAAAAACCAGGCCTGTTCATACGAGCGAGATTGTTCACATAACCAGTGTATAGTCTGAGATATTTTTTATGATCTAATGATGTTTTTATTATTTTTTCTCAAAAGATACAAAAAAACAAGATTCATGATCAGTTTTTTTAAATATATCTTTAATCAACAAAAAATAAAAAGTAGACATTTCAATGCATTTTTTTAAGATAAGGATATAAATAGTTTTGTAGTACTAAAAAGGAAAAGGTAATTTATACTTTTCTTAAATAATTTGTAACTTTTGTTTGTTTCTTTCTTAAATTTAAGTCAATTTGCACTTCCTTTTCCTGCAACCGTTTTACGACTTAAATATCTTTGTAATCAATTTCGTTTAATCCTGCCCACTCAAGTACCTTGTCAAAAGAAAGTATGGCATCTCTCGAAGAAACCTAGCTAGTTCGGGCGGTCCGGAACTAGTTGGCAGTCTTCTTCATCTTCATTTTCATTTTCCGCTTCCTCAATATTGATGGTATCTGATCTTCGTTCCAGTCGTTTATATCAATAACTATGTGAGGAACCTCTACATTGATATGATTAAGAAAATCACACATCACACATCTTGGGCAACATTTGTGATTGGCTGACTACGAAGAATACTAAGAGGTATATCGTCTTCGTCCTCATAGCTTTTATCGGATCCAAGAATGTTATTCCAGCATTTTTCAATAACAGAAGCATTAACGCTATCCCAAGCTGCTCTTAAGTTAAACACCGCATCCTATATTGTTATAGATTTAACAGCTTCACAAATGTTGTCTGAAAGAGTTCCATGAAACTTACAAAACGCAACACCTTTATGATATGACAAACAAAATCGTACCTTTATCTGCAGCAACAAGCGATAACAGTAAGCTTTTTCTGTAGAAAAGTTTAGTCAGGCGAATAACATTCTGGTCCATAGGCTGAATTAGTGGGGTCACATTTGGGGGCATGTAAATTACTGTAATGCCTTTATCTGAACTTTGAAGCTCGCTCTCCGGTGGATGACTTGGGCCATTATCCAATATAAGTAAGGCTTTGACTGGTAAACCATCTTTTTTGAGGAAATTTGTAACTTCGGGAACAAACAAGTTACTGAACCAGTCTTTAAAAATTGCTGCAGTCATCCAAGCTGATTTGGAGCATGCCAAAAAGGTTATCCTTTGCTTTGCAGTTTTTCGCCCCGGAGCAGTTTTCTCAGCAGATGCCACATAAGTTTAGAATCTTCCACTATAGCTCCGACTCATCGGCATTATAAATTTGATCTGGCTGGAGGCTTGAGGCTTGATTTGCTCGAAACATTGTGCAGCAGCGGGATTTTCTAGCGGCGTTAAAACACATACACATAATATGTTGTTCACTCTACTGAGGTTTGCTTGTTCACTCTGTAGAGTAGTCTGTACAAATTTTTGTGTGTTCACTCTATTGGATTGTTCACTGCACCGATGTTCACTCTACCGAGAGTGTACTGTACTTAAGAAAGATGAAGATAATTAATAAATTTAAATGACAAGGAAAAAAAAAATAAAAGGAATTTATTCAAACTTAAGTTATCTATGGCAACCCTGATTGGCATGTGTGAACACGAGAGAGTTATGCATCGAATTAATATACCTCGTTATAAGCGTTCTTCCCGTACACCCCCACTTACTTGGTCAACCGCTGCGTCGGGCCCGTCGAAGAGGATTCCGTGGTGAAGCTGCTGTTACAAAAACCGAAAAAAAAATTTTCCCGCAATTCCCCGTTTGCATTCTCCCATACTCACACAAATGACATTAAATTAAATTGTAAAATAAAGAGAAGAAAAAAAATAAGTGATATGCGCAATAAAGGAACAGTACAATATTTTAATTATCTAGAACTACCGCTTAATATAAATGATTATATGCGCTGGTACTACTGGGGCTGCTGAGGTGTCTCGGGGTAATGCTCCGGACCGGGGTATAGTGTTGGCAGATGGGAGAAGTCGCTGGGACCGATGGAGACTATGTCTTGGAGTTAGATAAAAAGCTCTGAACTGACATCAAGCGCCCTGAGCTGGCGGGAGGCGCACACTTATTAGGGTTTTTCTTGTAACCGTCTGTTTGGGGCACCGCGTTAGACGTAGCGGTACACTTTGTCCAGAGATTTCGATTTTTAGGAAGCCCACGGGGGACACTGTACTGTTGTCACTAGGGCGAGTACCTATATCCGTTTATTATTTGCATTTATTTGGCAGATTTAGACGGAAATTTCACACGCGTGTTTCAGACACCGGGCCAGGACTTTTGAACAGGCCAGAGCTGGCAAGTTGGACTTGGCCAGTAAACACTTTTGGGTAACACGCGGTATGGTATAATCAGGCGCAAATTTTCACACGCGTGTTCGTGACACGGGGCCGATAAAACTGAACACGTAAGTTGAACAATAGGCGTGACGACAAGCACTTTTTGTTTGGTCGATGGGGCTTTAAAATACGTTTTAGATTCCATGCGGAATGACGTAGTCCGGTGGTAATTTTGAGCGCGTGCTTCTGGAAGCGGCGGTTGAATTTCTTTAGTTTTTTCTTTTTGTTCCGTTTATTAGGTTCCGGACTGAGAGAAACAACCAAAATTATTTCCGGCGATAAGGTACTAAACTTTTATTTTAAACGTGTTCGTGGCGGCCATTTGCAAAAATAGGAGCATCTTCCAATAGGGTGATTTCTTTTGGCCCACCTTGTATTATTGAAAATAACCTACTAATATGTAACAAAGGTAACACCCCGACCTTTATCTTTCCGAGTACGGACAGTTTTAACGGCTGGGAAGACGTTATAGATGTTGCGCTCTGTAATAATAACAATATTATGAAGGTTGAAAATTGGAGGGTATCCAATAAAAAATCGTTCTCAGACCACAACTGGATACTCTTCGACATAGATCTCGCTAAAGAGATCCCGAAACCTTTCCAAAACCCCAAAAGAACCGATTGGGCAAAGTTTAACCAAGTTATTAAGACAAAGTTACACACGACCCCCAATCAAAAATTTACCTCCACTTCAGAACTCGACACAAAGGTTGAGACTTTTGAAAAAGCTTTCAACGTAGCGTACAAAGTCTCGTGTCCGATCAAATATAGCAAAAAATGATTCCCCCCTTGGTGGAACAAGGAACTCTCTGCTCTCAGAAAATTGACTAGAGAAACCTTTAACATCTGTCATAAATGCAACTACTGGCAACCCTACCGGGATTGCCTTAAAATCTACAAGAACTCTATTAGAACGGCTAAGCAAGACTCAGCAAGACTCAGCAAAATATTGTCCAAAGAACACTCCAACCCATCTCTTCTGAGAAAGGAGGACGGAGAATGGGCTGAGTCAACTGCTGAATCCCTAGAACTATTAATAAACACCCATTTTCCCGGATGCAATAATTACGGTGCAGAGCCATCCAGCTCACAACGCACACAATCAGACGCCTGGGAAAACATAACATCCATTATTAGCGAGAAAAAAATTTCCTGGGCAATAAACAGCTTCGCCCCCTTTAAATCGCCTGGCCTGGACGGCATTCTGCCCATCATGCTCCAGAAATCTCTGGAACTGGCAATTCCATGGTTCACATCGATTTACAAGAACTGTATACTCTACAATCATGTACCCTATTCATGGAGACGAGTTGTTTTCATTCCAAAAGCGGGTAGGCGTGGTCATGAAACTGCGAAAGATTTCAGACCAATTAGTTTGACCTCCTTCGTACTGAAGACGCTCGAACGTCTCCTAGACAACCACCTGAGAGGGGCAATAGAAGCTTCACTCCTCTCCAAATCTCAACACGCTTACCTCAAGGGAAGATCTACAGAAACAGCTCTTCACGAGGTAGTGCGTACGATAGAAAAATCCCTACATTACAAAGAATACACCTTGGCTACCTTTCTAGACATAGAAGGAGCCTTCAACAATGTACACACTGAAGCAATTCTAGAGTCCCTGAGGGAGCTGGGAATAGAAAACCATCTAAGTCAATGGATTGTTTCCATGCTCAGCACTAGAATCATTGAAGCAGCTTTAGGAAATAGCAATATAACCAAATATGTCAGGAGGGGAACACCTCAAGGAGGAGTCATCACACCCCTACTCTGGCTCCTAGTAATGAACAAAATCCTCATAAGTTTAGACAGAGAAGGAATCAAGGTAGTCGGGTATGCGGACGATATGGTGATATTGGTGTCAGGAATGTTTCCCTCCGTGATTAGTAAAATCATGGAGAGTGCTCTAAGCAAAGTTAGCACTTGGGCAAAAAAGTGCGGTCTGGGAGTCAACCCGAAGAAAACTGTGCTGATGCTCTTCACCACCAAAACCAACATACCTGACTTTACGCTTCCTCGCCTAAACGACACACCCCTACCCCTTTCAACCAGTGCCAGGTATTTAGGAGTTATCCTAGATCCTAAACTCAACTGGAAAATAAACATAGAACAAGGGGTAAAGAAGGCATGTATAGCCTTCTACGCCTGCAGGAGAACCTTCGGCAAAAAGTAGGGCCTGCAACCAAAATTGACCCTGTGGATGTACAAGGTGGCGCAAAAATAACCTTCCGATGTTTTTTGGCTGTAATTTAAAAAAAAAAATGAAAAACTTTGATTCTTCTTGTGGATTATATTTATTTGGTCTTTTAATTTTTTTTTACATCAAGTCGAGAATATGATGTCATGTAAATGGACGCCACCACAGTTGATTGTCAATTGAGCCCTTTTTATGGCATTTGCCATCACTTTGGCCAAAACTTCCGGCGATAGGTCCTCACATTGTTGACGGATATTGACTTTAAGAGCTGCAAGAGTCTGAGGCTTGTTGACATAAACCCGCGACTTCAAAAAGCCCCACAAAAAGAAGTCTGGAGCGGTCAAATCAGGCGATCTTGCTGGCCAGTGCAAATCGCCAAAACGGGAGATTAGGCGCCCGGGAAATGCATCCTTCAGCATATCGGTTGTGGCACGTGCAGTGTGTGCCGTTGCACCGTCATGTTGGAATCACGGCAATTCATCAAGTTGCGGCAAAAAGAACTCGTTGATCATTGCTCTGTAGCGCTCACCATTCACAGTAACCGTTTGGCTTGCAACGTCTTCGAAGAAAAAAGGTCCGATGACTCCTTCTGCGAAAACAGCACACCATACAGTGACTTTGAGCGGGTGTAATGGCTCTTCGTGGGTTACACGCGGATTTTCAGTGCCCCAGAAGCGTAAATTTGCTTATTTACGTACCCGCTAAGATGGAAATGGGCCTCATCACTCATGATTATTTTTGATGAAAAATCATCTTCCTCTTGGTGGTGATTAAGGATGGCTTGAGCGTATGTTAGACGCGATTGGCTAACAGCTGTTGCACCGTCTGGACTTTGTACGGAAACATCTTCAAATCATGTACCAAAATTCGCTGTAAAGACCGTCGACTGATACCCATTTGCGTGGCACGTCGTCTGGTCGATGTCGACGGCGCTTCCATGGCATCTTCGGCTACAGCAGCAATATTCTCTGCAGAACGGCTACTCCGGGGTCTGCCACGCCTGGCAGCATCTCGTGTTGTGCCAGTCTCTTCGAGGCGAGCGGCTAAACGTCGCAGTGTTTCACCAGTAGGGGTTGGACGGGTAGGAAATCTGCGACGAAATTCACGTTGTGCCAAAGTCACCGACCGATTATTGCTCAAATAAATAGTCACCAATATTCCGCGTTCTGGAGCAGTGTAGCGTAACATTGTTTATTAACGTGTATTTCGCATGTGTTTACTACACAAATGTCAAAACAGAACTGACATTAGGGGCCAATCGCAAAATTTATAGCATTTTCTGATAGGAGGATTACTTTTGCGCCACCTTGTACACAGCCGTGGTACGAACAAACCTCATTTTTGGGTCAATAGTATGGTGGCCGGCTCTAAAGAAGTACGATATAACCAAACTTAATAAGGTACAAAGAACGGCATGCATGGGAACAACGGGAGCTCTACGGTCAACACCGTCAGACGGACTCACAGTCTTACTGCATCTTTTACCTCTTGATCTACATATAACAAACATCACAGCACACAGCGCGATCAGACTCAGAGAGTCTGGATGCTGGACTGCGAAACCCTACGGCCACAGTAGTATTCTAGATTCTTTACCTAGAAAACTAATTCCGCCTTCAACAGACTACATCATTTCCAGAATGTCTTTTACAAAACATTTCGTCGTTCAAATCCCTACCAGATCAGAATGGCAAAATGGACAAGTGACAAGGGATTTCGATCAAACAATCTACACCGACGGTTCAAAAATGGACTGCGGCGTGGGTGAGGGAGTTTTTTCAGAATCCATAAACATCGGAAAATCGTATAGACTTCCGGATACTGCAAGCGTCTTCCAGGCGGAGCTACTGGCTTTCCGTGAAGCCTGTCGCCAGATCAACCTTCACTCAAACATAACACCGAGGCAAAGGATCGCCATACTTATTGACAGCTAGGCTGCCATTCAAGCGATCGCTTCGGTCACTATATCCTCTAAGTTAGTATTAGAATGCCGTAATTAGCTGGCCCTGCTTGATAAGTTCAAGGTTACCCTGATCTGGGTTCCAGGGCACAGTAATGTTTATGGATGGCGACGGTGTAGAGGTGAGTGTGTTGGCTTGTTACCCATGCGGTGCAGGTTCAATCCCCATGGGAACAACAACATACGCCACCCATTCACATGCCTCTATACCAAAAGGAGGATTTCTGCCTGGTAGTACAATGGACCGTTACCGAGTCTGAGTGCTCTGGGATTTGGATTTCCTTTTCATAAAAAAAAAAAAATAACAACAAAAAAAAAACGTTTATGGAAACGAACATGCCGACGAACTGGCCAGGTAAGGCTCAGCTCTCCACTGCTCTCTGGCGGAACTAGTTCACATTCCGTTTGGAGCAGTTAAGGTAAATATCACCACAGAATACCTCAAGAAAGCCAACCTCAGATGGAGCAGGCTGACTACATGCGTCATATCCAGAAAAACGTGGCCAAACTTTTTCGCCAGAACCAGGCTCACCACTATAGGCAAACAATTCGTTAACGAAGATGAGATGGGGGAAATTGAACTTGCAAATATCCTTCGCTTTGTCAAGGCTACTGGCAGGTTCTCCCTCACTGAATCTTACTAATCGCCAATAACCAGCGAGCGGGCAGCTATGCTGAAGTACAATGTACCAATAGGTCTAAGTGCTTGTCATCTACTGATGATCCCACTGCACATACAATACAATCACAGCGATCATCACGGGACACTGGCCTATAGGTGACCATGCGGCCAAGCTGGGCATCCCATACAATACACACTGCCGCAGTTGCAAAGTAACAACTGAAAAAGAAACCTTAATTCACTTTTTATGCACCTTTCCGGCTTTAGCTAGGACCAGACTACGAACATTGGGAAGCCCTTTCTTCAATTCACTTGAGGAAGTCTCTGAGAAAAGTATCAAGGAACTGATAACTTTCCTGAACTTCGCAGGTTGGATTTAGCCTCCCCCACCAATCGATAATACCCAGGTTTACGTGAGTTTGTGGTAACAAAACGGCACTCGGTGCTAATTGGGTTTGTCTTATCACACCGCCACACCTATCTACCTTGCCATGTATGCATGCAAATCTGTGGGCTTAAACGGCCGGATACGACCGGTGGATTAGGTTACGTTTATGTGGCTGTCGGCAGAAGCCGACACACTTAGATCAAATTAGGTCCATTGTGATACCACGTATGTATTTATCTACCTCAACTCTGTAGATGGGACTGGCCAACGACACGCGGTTTTTCTCAAACGGTCCCCCATCTACGTACTAACCGCGCCCAACGTCGTTTAATTGCGGTGATCTGACGAGAACCGATTAACTCGACGTGGTATGGTCGTTGGTTAAACCGGTGGATTAGAGGACGATCAAACAGTGATCAATATCAGGAACATGCAAGTGTCGTAATCATAAGAAGAGGCACTAGTAAGAACTCCCGGCATTCCTCAGTAAAAAAATTTAGGTCAAACCGGAGAACCTCGCAGGTTTACCAGTTTAGATGCAGTAAAGTGGGAGGGTTATGGTCCCTTTAATTCTGATCATAACTTTACCATCAAGGAAAAAGGGGGGCTATTTCTAGATCGCTTGATAAGAGTGTCGATTCCAATGGCCAATCCGCGCATTTTTGACAAGGCAGCTTGATGCTAACGTTTTTGTGGACGGGCTGAACAAATGTTTTTTCCATCTATTCGGAAAGCTTCCAGGCGGGAAGGACAGATGAAAAACTGTCGCAGTATTTCTGCCAATGTGAAAGAAAGAACACATCTTCAAAACGGCTATGGGAGAAATTTCCTTTCTACTGCGGGAAATAATTTTACTAATTTGAAGTGAAGTTTTTTCGCAATGGCTTCTTGAATTATACGCCGATTCGTCTTATTATTATCCATTTATTGACTTTCGGCCCTTGGGAGGTATCCTTCGGAACGGAAAATTCTTCGATCTCACGTGAATTGGAGGATTCTTGTCTGGAACACTTGTTCGGAAGAGTACCTCGAAGCAAAAATCCTCCGAATCTTAGAAGATCGGGCAATTTTCCATTCCGATGGATATATCGCTAGGGCCGATAGTCAATAAATGGATAATAAGAAGACGAAGAGGCGTATACCTCGCTAGGGCCGCTAGTCAATAAATAGATAGGCCGATAGTCAATATATGATATTGATATCGGCTCATTAACTCCCCGGAAACTAAATCAAACAGCAATCCCTTTCTGATACAAATGAATATTTTATTTAGACATCATCAATATTATTATTTTGTGCTATTCGTGTAATACTACATCTTATTCTAATTTAGGACTTATTGGATGTAACCTATCAATATTTACAAAAAAAAAGTAATCCTAGTTTGTATCGGATAAAGCCAGTTCACTGGTTAATATAACCAACAACTGGGCCGACTAGCAATGATGTAAGTTGTTGAACTTGTCGCGATCATTGTTGACCATACGATTGTACTTCCATTTATCTTCGTCCACCTTGTGTGAACTGCTGCTACTGTTACCACTGTCGGAGCTATTTTTGTACGAAGAGCTCGAAGGTTTGCCTTTTCCTACGGCAGCAGTACCTTTTGATGGACATTTGACTGTGCGTACGGTGTGAACCATTTTGAATCAGTTTATACGTTTCAACAGGACTAACAATTCAGGGAACGTATTGTATAAGGGTCAAAACGTGAAGTTCTAAATTGTTTGCGGAGTTTCCTGTTCGAGATCCCTTGCTGGATGATAGGTTCTTCGATAATCTAATAAAGAAAGTATTTTTTATTTCACAATGTAAGAGACAGCTACCATCTTATATCCTTACCTTAAGGATTTCTGAAGCTTCTGTTTATTATGATTGAACTTTGGATTAAGCATTGACACCAATCGTATTCCGCACTATTACCATTGGTATAAAAAAGTAAAGACCGAGCACACAATTAAGCTAAATTGAGGAACTATATTCTATCAAAATGACACTGTGGCTTTGCACTGTACTCCACTGTTATCTTCGTACGCTTAGAACCGCAAACAGCTACTAATGTGCTACGTTCCATTGAGTGTCTCTTAAATACCACCAAACCAAGTATCAAAAGTTGTTCTCAGAAAAAGCGCAAATGTGTCAGACCGGTTTAAGCATTGCCATCACACCAAAGATACCGTAATACTTGCAGCATTGTCACACATTGGCAACAAGGGAGCGATCACGTATTCACTGCCCCAGCCAGTGCTGCATTGCAGGACAAAAAAGTATTAGATTTCATTAAGAGAAACACTTAAATTTGTATTACTATAATGGTGGTGCGTTACGTTAATGCATTTCTAAAACTATGGTTTAACCTTTAAGCCTCGACAGACTTGCTTTAGAGAAATTCTATAATTTTGGAATGCCTTCAGTAGAATAAATTAAATTACCATAAATTATTTCAATTTACATCTGATGAAATGCACTTCCAATATTACATCAGCATTTTTTTTCATTGAAATACGCGACGAGACTTGTTCCACTAAAGGTAGAACTTATAACTTAAGCTTTGCGATGTCTCGGATTTATATAAAATATTATTCATAATAATTCATTGTATAATTGGTTTGTTCAGACTTAAATATTACTTACATATATAAATACGTTTGATACACCATTGCGCCGGCTAATGCCTTAGACTACCGAGCTGAGTTCGAGTCCCATCCAGAAGCATCCAAATGCTTTTTTCCACTGAATTAAATTTTGCAAAAATTTGACAGACGTACGGGGAGTAATTGGCGTTAAATTGTAAGTATCAAAATTATAGGTCCGCACACAAGTGGTTGCAGAATCTAAGTTGTAGGCCTTAAATTGTTGCGGATTATTTTCGCGCAACAAGTTTTACCTGTTATAATTTTTTCCCTCCCTGTACCCTTCTTTTATTGGGTGGCATCTGCGAGTTGATAGGAAAGTGGAGGGCAACAAAGGTCCCATCAGCCTTTGGGACACTTCCCCGAACCTCGAAGGTACCACCGCCGCAGGTACAGAACCCACGCGAGTGGAGGCGATTTTCCCTGAAGGCGAAGGTACAGTGGGAGACGGATAGCGAACCGTTTCCTTGTCAGCCCTCAATGGCTAGAGTTTAACTTGCCATAATGGGTGATCCATTTATAGTCGGCTGATGTTCGTCTTTCTTCTTTGAGGCGTTTCCTGTGTTTCTTTGCCTTTCGCACTTTTAATTGTTACGTAGTGGGTTTAGCTACGGTTAAAGGCCGTTCAGCAAAATTACCTAACGATTTTTAGTATGAACCTGGGAAACACCAATCAGACTGGATTGGAAACATTGTCCCAGGTCGGTCGGTACATTTTTCAGTGGTTCTGTACCAAGGTTTCACAACTTTCCGCAAAATTGTGTGGCGCTCATTTGTATACCCTATTCTAAAGGTATATTAATTTTGACGCATAGTTTGTAACATACCTTAATATTGCCCGTAGACCCCTAAAAGTTACTACATTTATGATCAGCATCGATAGTAATGTCGATCTAGCCATGTCCGCCCGTCCGTCCGTCGGCAAAAATTAGGCCTTTAAACTGGGCCTAGGGAGCTGAAATTTTAGCCATATACTCTTTTGGGTCCCGAAATAATCAAGTAAATCCGCCCACAGACACGATCACAAACTCAAAAAAACAAAATTTTGGAAAAAATCGAATTTTGAGCAAGAAAGCTGAAATTTTGTATATATGATCTATGACTCCTAAAACTACTCGGGATATAAAATTTTCAAAATCTGCCCACTGACACGCCCACAAATAAATAAAACAATTTTATTGAAAAACCAAAATTTGATCTAGGGAGCTGAAATTTATAATATATACTCTCTAGAGGCCCTTTAAGCTCATGTGTAAATATTTTCAAAATCCGCCTACTTACACGCCCACAATTTAAAAAAAAAACCTTTTTTTGAAAATCCAAAGTTTGAGCTAGGGAGCTGAAATTTATAATATATACTCTCTAGTGGCCCTTTATGCTCATGTGTTAATTTTTTTAAAATCCGCCTACTGACACGCCCACAATTAAATAAAACAATTTTATTGAAACACCCAAGTTTGAGCTAGGGAGCGTTTTTTTCGATAAAATCCTTTAAATGTTGTATAACAAAATATGTAGAGCGTTCCTAACAATTCAATCATACTTAGACTTTTATCACGCCCACTTATGAGGGAAAGGAATAAGAATAGGGTATCCAACAGTTCGCCCAAGCGGACTGTAGCCCGTCCCTATGTTTTTTCTTTTTCTTACTTCATTCTTCGATTTTGGCAGCAAACGTTTTTTGTCGTTCACGAAGGAAAATATTTTCAGCCAAGCGATAGTTTTCGCTACCTGCTTACTTACTTGTTGGGGATTATCTATGGTCTGTTGCTATTTGACAACTTATATTCGACATTTTCCTTCGGGAGGTGGCGGCCATAAATTTTCTTATGTTGTATTCCGCCGATTAATCGATTAATAAGTAGTTTCTTTTCGCGTTTCTTGACCTAAATATTTACACAACAATATGATGGACCTTTAATGCTTTATTTCCATTGTTATTTAAACGTTTTTTTCAAGCTAAGCTTAAGGCCTTGTTCAACCATTTAACCACCTCCAAAATAGTTCGTGAATGCAAGATCTCTCTGAATTCTGTAAAAAATCTGCGGCATTCTTGTTGCCTCTCAACAGAAAAGACTGCAGACTGGCGTTCTTATGGGCCTTTACCAACTGCGAAGCCTATGGAGAAAGCGATGACAGAGCGAAACATTTCCATTCCTTCAAACCGAAAAAACGCTTTTTTACTTAAAACATTAAAGAACATCTTTATGTAAAAATTGGTTCAAATAAAAAGATGTGCGAATTTGTGACAAACCTGTGACTACCGGAAATGACAGCAAGCAAATGAAATTAAAAAAAAACTTTTTAAGAACAAGCCTGTATTATTTGCTTGTATCTTCTTCTTTTTCTTTCTCTTTAACGATGATGTTATGATCTGGGCTAAGGAGTTCTACTGGTCCTGTGGGGTTCGCTTAACCTAAAACAATAATGACAGGCCGACTCACTTCGACACTGAGGTTAATCAACTGCTGGTGTTGATGCATTTGTGTGATCCAGGAGTTTTTATGCCTGCCTCCCTTTTGCGATTGTTGAATGTTGAATCGTTGATTGATATTGTCATTTTGGCATGGTCTTACGTAAGCTGATGTACTTTGAAGTGAAGGCTTCCTCGGATCTTGGAATTTTTTATTCGATTAATCTTTGTTACTCCTGCTGTCATTTCACCTGCCGTTAATTTGCCCTCATCCTTGTTGTACGCTGTCCAACATTGTGATTTGTATATGAGCACCGGACGCACAACTGCGGTGTAGATACTTCCTTTCAGCTTAGGGGTTTTTTTTCGGTCACAGAAGATGAATGAGTTGTCCCGCCACTTCATCCACCCTACGCTGACGCGAAGCCTAATGTCGTCATCACATGATCATAGATCACAAATATTTGAACTTTTCGCGCAGTTGGGAATCACTCTTCCATCCAAATAAATGTCTGGAATATGTCGGGGTGGATCAGAGAACGGGCAGCACAAGTATTCTGTTTTTTCGGAATAAAACGATACCCATTCCCCTCCAAAACGTCCATCCATAGATCAAGTGCTAGTTGAAAGGACATCGCTAATGACGGCTCCATCGCCAGCAAAGACTATAATAAATATCAAGCCACTTAAGCCACTTCCCTGGTGTACACCGACCTCGGTGACTCCAGCGGGGCATCTTACTTTTGTCTTTGTTCCCTTATACATGTCCATGATCATCTGTTCGTGGGTTTCTGGAACTACTTTTTTTAGCGCCACCGAGAACAGACATATTGGTTGTCTACCAAAGGCATTTTCAAAATCAACCAACACCATATGCAAATCCTTTAAGGAATCGATGTTTTCCCCTCGATCTATGATTGGTTTACCTGCGACAAACCTGCACTGGTCCTCTTGCGTATTATTTACATGAAATAATTACAATTTTTTTTTGCAGAAACTTGCCGCGTATTTTCAAATTATTGCTGTTTGTTAAGACCGACCAACATTTTAAATACCAAGCCAATCGCGGATGCCTGAGCGTTGGGTCTGGATAATGGAAAGAGCGTGCCCGAGGTCACTGGGAATGGAATCAACATGCCCACTCAGGACGGTGCTTTACTCTTGGTAGCATCCCTAAAAAAAAAAAAAAATACTGTCAACTGTCAATTGTCAACTGTCAACTGATTTATCCACTGTGAGTGGATAGGTGTGGAGCGTTCCGGGTAGTAAATTTATTTATTTTCCGCAACTTAGCTTAGACATTGAAAATATTAGTTAAGGTTCGGACACCCGTTTATATGTGATTCCATTCAAGAGCTTCCAAAACCTTTACATAACTTCACTTTTGTGTTCACTCTTGCACTGACCAATTTATCTTCACTTTTGGTTTGCTGTTGTTTAAGATATAAAATTTTACTGAGCTGGGTATACACTTACCAATACAACGTAGAACTAATTGTTTAAAACAAATGAGAACAAAACTCTCGAAGAAAAAACATAACGTGCGATTAGTTTTTACTCCGAAAGGCAATAGTTGGAAGATTAACGTTAAGTTTAGAGCGTCCGCAGAAGGACTAGTAATCTAAAATAAGTACAGGGCGCACAATTGTGCTACAATAAGAAATTCAAATAACTTTTTTTTAATCAATGTATTTCTTTTATTTTTTGTTGTTGTAAAGAAAATTCAATTCCATTTTATATAATAAATTGTTTTTGAAGATGATTGACCGTAAATGATCTCCATGCCCATCGACGCATATGCGACCCCTGATGAGAAAATTATTCATTTCGGCCTGAAGGGTTGAAGTTGGGATCGCCTCAATTCTCGTTTTAATGGACTGCTTCAATTCAGTGAAATTCCTTGGTTTCGTTTTATACACCTCTTGCTTGACATAACCCCATAAAAAACTCTGGTGTAGTCAGGCCAGGTGACTTTGGGGGCCAGCGGAAAGTGGAGTTTCTGGATATTAATTTGTTTGGGAATTTTCGTTGGAGCTCCGTCTGGCTATGTGTGCAGTTGCTCCATCTTGCTGGAACCAAATGCTGTTGAAACGAATACTTCTTCGGCGCAGTTCTGGAAAAAAAACATCCTCCTTCAACCCTCAACATCTTTAAATAACGGTCTCCATTGATAGTTACTGTTACTCCGTTTTCTTCGAAGAGGTATGGCCCCACAATGCCCCTTTGATGAATCTGCGTACAACACAGTGACTCGTTCTGGGTGCAGCACCGTCGCATGGAGTATTTCTGGATTAGATGCACCCATATACAGCAATTTTGCTTACTTAAATTACCGTTTAGATGAAAATGGGCCTCATCAGACACAAACAAGCAATTTATCAAGCTGTTGTCTTCTTCGGTCATTTCAATCATTTTTTGGCAAAATTCCAGGGGAATTGGCAAATCCAAAGGGATTAACTTGCTTGCAATTTGGACTTTGTACGGAAATAAGTTTAAGTCATCATGAATTATCCGTTGTAATGACCGCCTCCAATTTGGGCCGATAAGTATCGAGTGGAAACGCTTGGATTTGCCTGACTTGACGATGCTACAGCCGCGACTGTGTCTCGAACCCGAACATAGAGATCTTGATGGTACGGTCTTCGTGCGATGCTTCAAGATTCGGAAAACATGTTTACCAGCCTCATAATGATCAATTGTCGGGCGCAGTAGCTTAATGGTTAGTGTGTCGGGCTACTAATCGAATTTTAATTCAATTTCCCGCCGCTGTCAAGTAACATCTTGAGTTTTTTTTTCACTGCCCCACTTCTTGCGAACGTCCGACAAACAACCAAGAGTATCAATTGTCATGAGAAGCTTCTCAAATTTGCCGTTCGGATTCGGTTTAAAATTGTAGGTCCCTTCCACTTCGCAAAGAAAGTGGTTGGAGTATCTAGGTTTTAAGCCCCTTAATGCCTAATATTTATTTATTTATTTTAATGATCCATCTACCCGGAGGAAGCCGATAAACTCCCGCCTAAATTCCCTTTGAACGGAAATGAAGGAATGGTACCGTTGCTTTTAGGTCTGTTTTACTCATTTTTGTCCAGTACCTAAGTTGTTATAAATTAAAAACTTTAAAAGTAAAAAAAAGTTCGTCCGGTGTTTGAGTCTCAGAGACACCAAGACTTTTATTTTTCTTAACAGCACACACCGGGATATTCACCTACTATTTTATTCGCCTCAGAATCTTTTTCCTCCTAAACTGAAGAGCCAAAATCAGAATCAAAGGAATCGTAACCATCTCCTTTTACTGCATCCCTACTGATCCGCCTGTGGGGTTCGCTGATTCGCCCACAATGAATATTCTTTTTAATCGCATGAAAATCGATAGGATTAAAATAAAGTGATTTTTATCATACGTGCATCGTTGTCCGGTTCCTGTAGCCACCTTTTGGCTGAATCATCACAGATCGCCTCAATGGTACCATCATATTATAATTGTTGCAAAATTAGGTAGCTCTAGCTTTATTATAAGTCGTCGAAATCTTAAATGCATGATTTGTCTCAATAAGCAGATATTTAAATAAAATCCAAAAATTTATGAATCTGTTTTGTAAGAACTTTCAACAAGGTCAAAATTTCTCAGGTGAATTCACATCAGTTCAGTGCATCTTGTGCTCGATTTACTTTTGTAAGCTAAATACGAGTATACCACACCCAGTATGCGAAGGCATCGCGTTAGCATACGAAAAGATTCAACTTTGTTGACTGCTTTCCAAATCATTAAATTAAAGCAATACGCAGTCAAAATTAGGGAATACTCTAATATTTGTTTACTCGAAAAGCATCCTCGTAACTTAAACTCAAATTACAAATTCAAATTAATTTGGGATGTATACCTAATACCTATACATACTTATAAATACCAAAAAGAACAGGTATCTAAATATGTATTTGATGCTGGGGCACCTTGTTTCCCAGTTCGTCAGATTTTTTTTAAAAAACTATTGTTCGGCGATATAGCAAAGGTCGCACAACAACTGTGTCAAATATATACCACCATACTCAACTAGAATTTTTGTTCTTTTTAGGGTAATTTATTAGATTTGTATCCACCTTAAATGTATCAAAAGCTGCCCCCTGGAAATATAAATTGACTTGCATTGAAAGCAATGTACGAGTATCTCTACATATTCCAGTTTATTACTTGTTTATCCATCCGTTGTGTGTTTAACACTTTTTCACGATTTCTTTGCCGTACAAATTATGACTCAAATTGTGATTCACCTGTCTTTTTATAATTAAGTTCAATTTTATCCGTGCATACATTATATACAAAGTAAGAAGTCAAGCAATAGAATCTTTTTAGAACATAAAGTGTTGATTAATCAATGATATTGACCGAGTGAATGACTTTTTTCAAGGTCAAACCGTGATGTTGCATGCCCCATACTTGTAAAACTTGATTTATTATATAAGTGCATAACAAAACTGGAAATTTATTAAATGACAGATGATTTTGTTAGAAACGAATCATAAATAATAATAATCAACTTCCACATCCCCTCCCCAGTCCCGTAAAAGAAGCAAATGGGAGGCACCTAATCCTTTCTCCAAATTTCCAATCGGTGAATACAGCTGACGTTTATTTTCTCGAGTGCTGCCCAGAGATGGCGGAAATGCCATTTTTCCAGTATAGAACAAAATAATACATTGTTACGTCTACTACACATTTAGGTAGAAAAGGTAGTTGATAAATGTAGCAGATATAAAGGTTGTTTCATTAAGGACTTGACAACTTCTTTTTTAAATAAAATGCAAACTAGTTGAAAATATTTATGAATGGAATTCGACTTCAAGAGCAGTAGCGATGGAGTGGGATGGGGCACGATGGATACCCAACGACGTGGCTTTTTTTTATACCCTATTCTAGGGGTATATTAATTTTGACGCATAGTTTGTAACATACCTTAATATTGCCCGTAGACCCCTAAAAGTTACTATATTTATGATCAGCATCGATAGTAATGTCGATCTAGCCATGTCCGTCCGTCCGTCGGCAAAAATTAGGCCTTTAAACTGGACCTAGAGAGCTGAAATTTTAACCATATACTCTCTAGGGTCCCGAAATAATCAAGTTTAAGAATTTTCGAAATCCGCCCACAGACACGCCCACAAACTCAAAAAAACAAAATTTTGGAAAAAATCGAATTTTGAGCTAGAGAGCTGAAATTTTTTATATATGATCTATGGCCCATAAAACTGATTGGGACATAAAATTTTCAAAATCCGCCCACTGACACGCCCACAATTAAATAAAACAAATTTTGGGAAAAATTGAATTTGGAGCTAGAAAGCTGAAATTTTTTATATATGATCTTTGGCCCATAAAACTGCTTGGGACATACAATTTTCAAAATCCGCCCACTGACACGCCCACAATTAAATAAAATATTTTTTTTGAAAAACCAAAATTTGAGCTAGGGAGCTGAAATTTTTAATATATACTCTCTAGGGGCCTTATATGCTCATGTGTAAATATTTTCAAAATCCGCCTACTGACACGCCCACAATTATTTTTATTTTATTTTTGAAAGTCCAAAGTTTGAGCTAGGGAGCTGAAATTTATAGTATATACTCTCTAGGTGCCCTTTATGCTCATACTTAAATTTTTTTTAAATCCGCCTACTGACACGCCCACAATTAAATAAAACAATTTTATTGAAACACCCAAGTATGAGCTAGGGAGCTTTTTTTTTTGATAAAATCCTTTAAATGTTATATAACAAAATATGTAGAGCGTTCTTAACAATTCAACCATACTTAGACTTTTGTCACGCCCACTTATGAGGGATAGGAATAAGAATAGGGTATCCAACAGTTCGCCCAAGCGGACTGTAGCCCGTCCCTATGTTTTTTAAATAAAATGCAAACTAGTTGAAAATATTTATGAATGGAATTCGACTTCAAGAGCAGTAGCGATGGAGTGGGATGGGGCACGATGGATACCCAACGACGTGGCTTTTTTTTGTTTGCTTTTCGTGGCAGATACTGGCACTGGCACTGTTAAGATTAAACGTTTTTTTGCGCTTTTTTTTGTTTTTCCGGGAACTGAACTATGGTCGCGTGACTATAGCTGTTGGTCAGTAAATCAAGGCCGATTACGGGCAAAAAGCAAATACCTACGCTCGCAACGAGAGACAATTAGCAACTCCAATTGATGCAGAAGGTATTCTAAAATTTTAATAAACAATTCCACATCAGCAGTTCGTGTCCCTTTTTGGGAAAACTTAGCCCTTTATATACAGCGACTATTTATAAATAAATAAATATGTTATAATAAATAAATCACAAATTACAAATTAAGCTGTATTCGTATTCTTAAAAGGAAATCATCGTTCTACTATTAAACTAGCCATTCATTCTAAGGAACTCAAGAGGTATTCGAAGAAACATACCTTAATTTGGTATGAATAAAGCTGAGTATGTGCTAAGGGCGTTTATGATAGATGAGATGCAATGAGATAGTCGAATTTATCTGTTTATGTTTCGTTTTTACATACACTGGCGATCACAAGGTTGAGGCCATACATTTTGCAATCGATTTTCAGTCTTTGTACCTGTTGGAAATTTTATACCCAGAAACTTTTACTGCCTGTGGACAGGTATCTTCCCAACAGTAAGTCATAAAATTAAAGGGTAAATAAGAAATGACCGCTGGAATTTCCCGAGATCAATCAACGAACTACTTGAAAAGCGAATGAATAGATGCGCCAAACAACTAAACTAGAAGCCAATATTAATAAGTAATGCTGAGGATCTAACTGCTGTTGCTGCTGACCTGACGACGACAAATGCTGCTGATTGCGAATAAGAGGAAGATAAAGGCAATAGTAGAATCGTCATTCTTTTTTTTCATTATTACTTCGATTATGATTTATTTTCCATTTTATTTTTGTTCTGCTTTTAAAATGTATTTAATATTCTGTTCTTTATTGATTATACTGCATTCTGTAATGAATTTTGCTTTTTCCTTTTGTAATGTTTTATATTTACTTCCTCTTTCCTCTGATTTTTTCTTTTGTAACTATTTTTCGATTTTCTCTCTACTTTCTTTCGTATTATCAGAACTCATCTCTCTCTTTGATTCTTTCCTATTTTCTACTATACTTTTAACTATTTCTTTTTATTGTAAAAGTATTTGCTTTGACACTTTAGCTGTGTTTTATTATCCATGCGGATCTGGATCTGGATCAATTTAATACGTAAAACAAAAACAACTCAGGATCTTGCTATTTATCGGGATCATTAATCGTGATCCAAAATTTAATTACAAAACTCACTGCCTGTTTTTTCGTGGCGTTGCTTATTTCATTCTTAATGTTGGTGTCCCTGTAAATTACACAACAAACGATCATATAGTGACGTCACATTGTACCCTATATTTGCAATATGGCTGAGTGCCAATCGAAACTTGAAATACCTGGTATCGTCTGTTATGTGTTAAAAACAACTGTTGCCACAACTTGCCACTGATGATCCAGATCGTTTTATTATCAGATCGGATCCGTATCAAGATCATTGGGATAATAAAACGCGGCTTTTATATACCTTGAGTATGTTGTTTGTTCTGTTTACTCACCGCATAATTAGTCGATACACAGTTGAGTGAACGCAATGTGGATTCCAGAGGGGGCAACAGCGATGTTATAGCAAGAACAATGTTAAATGTTTTATGCAATCATAGGGAGGGTTTTAAAGTAGCTCACATAAATTCTCAAAGCTTATTGCCTAAAATAGAAGAGTTTAAATATTTATTTGAAAATTCAAAGTTGGATGCAATCGGTGTGTCAGAAACTTGGTTTCAGACAGACATTGCGAATTCATTATATTCAATACACGGTTATAGACTTTTTAGGTCAGATAGATGTGGTCGTGGTGGAGGTGTTGCGGTTTATTTAAGAGATGGTTTGTCATGTAAAGTAAGATGCTCCTCATCAGGTGGTTCTTCGTTCGAATATTTGTTTTTAGATATCATTGGTAGCGAGAATAATCTTCTGTTAGGAATCGTCTACAGACCGAATAAAAATGTTGATCTAGAGCCCTTTTATACTCTTATGGAAGAATTGACTGTCAGCTCACCAAATATACTATTGTGTGGTGACTTTAACAGTAATATTCTAATTGACAGAAGCTTTAGCGATTACATGATTTCACTTGATTTGCATCCAGTAAACTCAACCATACCTACTCATTTCACGAATTCATCAAGTACTCTTTTGGATGTTTTCTTTGTCAATAGAAAGGATCGGGTATTATGTTATGATCAACTCTCTGCTCCAGTTTTTTCATATCACGACCTTATTTTTTTAACTCTTGATTTCAGCACTGAAAACTGCATAGATGATCATCCAATCAAATTCAGAGATTTCAAAAACATTAATAGGTCGATTCTTGAGCAGCATATTCGCATAATACCCTGGGAAAATATTTACCTTATGAATTTACCCGATGAACAAGTAAAGTTTTTGAATGAAAACATTTTAAACCTCTACAATACACACGTCCCACTAAAAACAAAAAAAATCATTTGCGTATCCAAACCCTGGCTTACAATCGAAATAAAAGATCTAATGAATCAACGCGATCAGGCCTACCGAAGGTGGATACGTTTTCGAGTGCAAGAGCTGCATGCAGCTTATAAAACTCTGCGAAACAAGGTTGTGCAAGAAGTTAGAGGTGCAAAAATATCTTTCTACTCCAACCGCTTAAATGTCCGTTCTGATACTCGTAAGCTATGGAGTAGTCTTCGGGAACTTGGAATCGGCAAGCAAAGTACTTCACTGCAAAACAGCATTGACGGTAATGAATTGAATCGTAAGTTTTTGTCTGCTCTCAGTACTGCTGCTTCGATTGATGTTGAATATCTTAATGACCCAACAACAACACTCTCAGATTCCTCTTTTAGTTTCTCGAGTGTAAATGATTTAGATGTTTTAGAAAGTTTTCTTTCAATAAAATCTAACGCATCTGGAGTAGATGAAATTAACCCAACATTTCTAAAAGCCATATTACCCTTGTTGCTACCTTTTTTTACTCATGTGTTCAATACTGTAATTACCACTGGCATTTTTCCATACCACTGGAAACTCGCTAAAATCATTCCAATCCCAAAGAACTCATTACGAGATGAATTCCGACCAATCTCAATTTTACCTTTTTTATCAAAAATCTGTGAACGAATCTTACAAAAGCAACTAAATGATTATATCTCACGAAACAACTTTTTAGTAAGCATTCAATCCGGTTTCCGTCCTAAGCACAGCTGTACAACAGCACTCATGAAAGTCATTGAAGATATTAGGGATAAATTAGATGATGGTTGCGTTACCTTTTTGGTTCTATTAGACTTTTCCAAAGCGTTTGATATGGTCAACCACTCTGTTCTCTTAAAAAAGTTGCACCTTGAGTTTAACATTTCTCCAAAAGCCATTAAATTGATTTCCTCGTACCTTATGGAAAGGAAACAAGCCGTTTGCATCGAAAATCAGCTCTCTGAGTTCCTCCCGATAAAACGTGGTGTTCCTCAGGGATTGATTTTGGCTCCTCTGTTATTTTCTTTGTATATAAATGAAATAGCATCCATAATACCAAATGTATCTAAGCACTTTTATGCCGATGATATTGAAATCTATAACCCCTTAGGTCTTTTAGAAAACTGCGTTTGTACTATAAACGAGGAACTAGATCATATTTCTACTTGAGCAGCTAGCAATGGTTTGACCCTTAACCCATCAAAATGCAAATGTATAGTCATCTCCAAAAAGATATTAGATTTATCCTGTTTTCCATCGGTGCTTCTGAACAGTATTCCCTTAGAATTTACAACCACTTCAAAAAACCTTGGTATGGTTTTCAATAGAACACTAACATGGACCGATCACGTTAATTCAACAGTCGGAAAAACATATGGAGTTCTTAGATCTTTGTGGGCCGTTCAGCAGTTTACCCAATTAAATATTAGAATGGTTCTTGCAAAGACCTTGGTAATCCCAGTTCTTACGTATGGTTGCGAAATATACTACAATTGTGATTCTGCAAGCAGGAGAAAGTTGCAAGTAGCATTTAATAGCACGATTCGTTACATTTTCGGTCTCAAAAAATACGATCATGTTTCACATCTATGTATGAACCTCCTCAATATGTCGTTCGAAAACTTTATAAAGTTTCGTACGATGAACATACATTTTACTATTATAATGACAAAACAGCCAACTTACTCATATGAAATTCTTCGATTTCCAGCATCAAGCAGATCAAACCATTTAATGCTCCCCCGTTTCTCTTGTCTTACATCAGAAAGACAATTTTTTATTGCTGCAATCCGTCTTTGGAATTCACTACCACAATACTTGCGGGAGTCAAGCAGAACTAAACAGCTTCAAAATAGACTGAAATTTTTCTTTATTAGTCAAAGCAATTAACTTCTTTTTATAATTTTTTTTTTCTTCTCTTTTTCCTTTTTTTCCCTTTCTACTTTCATGAATCTTTCTACCGTTCAAAAATTTTCTACCCTTTTTCTTCTCGCTTAAATCATATAAATTATTGTTATATTTATAAGCAAAAGCCTTGAATTTTGAACTTTGTAAATCCATAAAATATCACACAGGTTTTTTTTTTAAATAATTAAGAGAAATCTGGGCCCAGGCATCACGAATAGCTTCGATTAAAGTGTCCTTGTCTTCAAATTGTCTGCCGCCTCCATACGCTTTGCGAGATAACCATGCCCAAACATTTTCGACTATGTTAAAGTCCGGTTAAAGTCCGGCCATGGCAAAACTTCCACGTCTTCTGATTGAATCCAATTTCTAACAACCCTGTAAGTGTGGATAGGGGCATTGTCTTGTTGGAATATCCAAGACAGGGGTCCGAAAATGTTTTTCACTTTTGGAAATGACCGTTAAAGCAAACATTTGTGGTTGTTTACATTCTTGGTTGTGGACAAAAAGTCCAACTCGATTGTGCCTTAGTGGGTAATAGCTCCCCACACCATTACACCTCATGTACGGCTGTGATGTCTTCCCAAAATAAGCTCCTCCTTTCTTAGATCATGGAAATAAAAGTTGTAACCATCGGCCCGTCAAGGTTAAACTTTTGTTCAACACAACGCGTTTCCATTCAGTGCTCCAAGCGACATGTTATCTTGCAAAATTCATTCAATGCTCCTTGTGCACTTGCCTCAAAGCAAATTGTCTGCCGCCTTCTCTGTATAGTACCAATTTTTCGTATTATCCTTCCGACATTTGCTATGCTGGCTAATAATCCGCTGTATGCCCTTATTTTAGTCACTGGTAGAGTAGAATTTCGGGCAAGCCGTAGAATAACCCGCTTTTCTCGCGATGTTAATGCTTCTGCCATGCGTACTTTTTGATTTTTTCAATAGTTTTGTGGATCCGCAAGATAACTGTTTACAACAGTCTTACTTCTATTTAGCCTCCTTTCAATTTCTCGGCCTGAGAGTCCTAACTCATTGAAAGCATCTATTTGTACTCTTTCTGTCGCTGTCAGTCTTTCCGGAACCCTTTTCATGACTAAATGAAAACAGTTCTTTTCAACGCCTTTTTAAATATTCTTAAAAAAAAACTTTGAAAAAAATCGCTGATGAGAACTTCTGCAGCGAAATATTCGCAATGGCCTCATCCTACGCTTTTCAACTAGTTAATTGTTTGATCTAGGGAAATTCCAGCGATCGTTTCTTATTTAACCTTTAATTTTGTGACTTACTGTTGGGAAAATATGTACCTGTTCAAAGGTAGTAAAAGTTTCTGGGTATAAAATTTCAAACAGGTATAAAGACTGAAAATCGATTGCAAATGTATGGCCTCATCTTTGTGATCGCCAGTGTATAAATCAATCCCAACACAGGTTTACCCAAATTTTTGCCCGAATTTTTGGTTATTATTTTTATTGTCAATAATTAAACTTATAAAAAAAATCGTTTAAAATAAATAAATAATGTTCACCTGCGCAACGTATCCGATTACCACCTGTTCGTAGCTACTAGATGGAATCACGATGGTGGTACCATCCAAAAGATAGTTTCGGGACAAAGTTTGACACTTTGCCTTTTATTCGGTATAGTGAGCAGTTTCTGTATAAGTAAAGTCCCCCGAATTTAAGCATGTGAATAAGTTGGAAGTTTATAATTTAGTTTTATTTCACTTTCACAAATTGAAATAGGTCCAAATGTATGCATATAGTTCTTATTTCACGGCATTATGGTCTCCTATAGTAAAGGCCAGTGTCACTTGATAATCATTGTTTTTCTGTCGTTATCTTTCCGCGTTCTGCTAAGGAAGTCGATTGTTTTTATTTGGCCACATCTTTATGATATGACGCATGTGCCAATATTCTCCATCTCAGGTTGGCTGTCATGGGGTCTTCTGAGGAGAAGTTTGCCTTTCCTACTTATAGTGATTCCTCAAGTGAACATTGAAAAGCTTAGCCTGGCCCGCCCAGTTCGCCGGCATGTTTGTTTTAAGAAACGTTACTATGCGTGGAACCCAGATCAGGGTAACCTTGAACTGATCTGGCACGGCTGGGCTATTTCGGCATTCTAGCACTAATTAAGCGGATAAAGTGGGTGAGGCGGTAGCTTAAATCATGGCTCAGCACGGCTGTCAATAAACCTAGCGATCTTTTGCCTCGTTGTTATGCTTGTGTGTGGTTAAGAAAAAGTCTCTGGTATTTCGCAATCTATGGACAACAATTTCTCCATTCACTCATAAGCTACGTTTGCCTGTGATTCTTACAGTAAAAAATACAAAACCCTCAGAATACAATTTTTCTCAATAGTGAAATGGATAAATACATCAGTCACTGCATTAACAAGAAGCCATTACCAATTTACGGTGGCAGCTTAATTAGCGGAAAATTTTACAACTCCGAGTTTAACAACATTTCTTATCTTTTTTGCTTATTCATATACCCAAAAATATCGAGATCCATAAATTACCAACAGAGCGATAGTTAGAAGAAACAATAAAATTGTGTGTTTTTTAGTTGCTAACCACTCCAAATCTGGGATGCTAATTTCCCTGACATCTCACCAGAGTTCGTCATCAAAAACCTACTATATTACATAAACATGAATTCAACAGAAAAAATAAACAACAAAATCAAACGTCATACGCTTATATGTTCAGCACTGATTTGTCGTCAACATTAAGGAAAATATTCATAAAACCCGAAGAAATAAACATTTCGTTCTGATTTTGTTTAAATGACTAACATGACCCCTGCTCATGGTTTGCTAATAAATTCTAAAAAGTCAGAAAGTTATTAGTCAGAAACCATATAGCATGCATATAATAGCCCTGTTCAAATGGCGATAGGACATGTCTACCAGAGTGGGGGTCAATAACAGGTTAGCTTCAATTAAAATTTTGCAAAATATGATGGCCGTTAAGAAACGAAAATCCCCAAAACTAAGAAGCCAACAAAATTAATTTAAGCTCGTAGATATATTCGTGTCTTTAAGCACGTAAATATTTAAAATAAAAAACCCGTCTGCAGCTAAGTCGAATATTTATGCATAGAGAATCCAGTTTTGACACTCAAAAGCGAGGTATAAAAGCAAATTTCCGTCAGCCATAGCAACCATAACAAATTAAGAGATACTATCGAACAAACTACGCACTTTTGCCAAAAAGTAGTTTCAACAAGTTATGTGTCAATGAATAACCGCGCCGATACCAAAGCCAAATTGTTTGCTGATTTAAGGTGAGTTTTTTTAAAACAAGGATTTCCAATTGAATAAAAATAATAATTTATTGCCTTTCCTGTTTATTTTAGTTTATCGAAACATCTATTATCCAAAAAAGGATCCCGCACTAACAATTGTGCGAACCATCTAGAAAACTCAGTGTTAACTTATATTCAAAACGTACCTTGATCGGAGGCAAACCCAAACAACTTGATTTAAATAAAGAAGACTCTGTCATCAATATGGTTCAAAAGCATCGTTGTGTCAAGAACATTGCCGCTAAGGATGTTAGCCCAATGCGCAAAGTGGTCAAACAAGAGGCGTCGTTACAAGTGGATAGGAGAGAAAAAAACACCCACGATAGCAAGGAGGCTGACAAATGGAAATACTCAAATATGGTGATGAAGGATAGAAACACATTTAATAATCTTCATTTTTGTTAATCATCGGAAGGTTAATTATTGTTAAGTAGTGTTAAAAAATAAAATAATTTAAAAAACAAGAAAAAAAGTGTATTTAAGAAACAAGTCGAATCTATAGCTGGTACCTTTGTGAATCAGTTTGTAGACTTATAGGATCATAGGAAAACTGATACCAATATTAATGTTCATCAATTAATGGCTGTCAAAAATCTGGTATAAGTTTTGGTAGAACTAAAGAAAGCACATTTGTTCAGGGGCTCTGCAAAGGCGAGTGTTAAAAAATTTCAAGGGAGATAACATCCAATTTTTGGTCAATGTTGTATCTCCATCAAGTATATATGTCCGCAAAAAAACAAATGGCCACATCACCCTATCGCTAAAAGTGTTGGCCGATAAATTTTGATTGACGCTTGTGTATAAGGGTCAACATAACGCCAGACAGATAAGTACAGAAACTCTACAATCGACGCACTATACCGACAGAAAAGTAGACTGCTCTCGAGGTTTAAACGGCTTTACAGGCAATTCACTGACCGCAACGGCCCGGAGTTAACGATGCTGAAGTCAGAGATCCGAATCCTGAAACAGCTGATAAAAGAAAATTACAGAAAATCTGTAAGCCTGTATTGGGGCTATAAAATTTGGGCTATCAAAACATATAGTCCGAATATGTTCCCACAGATAAATAAGTTGTTCAGGAGGAAGGATCACAATGATGTTCCTTGTGTCCGAATCTCCCAGACAACAGAAAACAGATAGACAGTACTGACTGCTGGAATTACTCCGGAAAGTGTCGCTTCAAACGATGATTTTTTCGTGGTCGAGGATCCGGATGAGAAAGTGGATTTGCTGGGCGCTTGTTTCGAGGCCGTGTATTCGGTAAACAATCCTGTTCGCCGTAACCACGACATTGAGAATAGGGCTCTGGTGAGCCACTTCTATCTGCGTACCGAACTTGAGTATTGGGGATCTGAGAATAACGGATTCACCGTAATCAATAATGAAAACCAGGCTAATGCAGTTGTCGCCAATGGCCGAGATATATCACACTTGTTCGTGTCGAAGGATCTTCTGTGTATCTTCGAGTCACTAAAGAATAAAATGTCGGCGGGGATGGATGGTGTCCCAAACGTCGCATTGAGACACCTGCATCTGGAGGCTCTAGATATGTTCACCACGCTGTTTGACAATGCGCCGAATGATGCATATTATCCGGCGCATTGGAAGGTAGCTGTGGTAAAGATAGGTCGAACCCTGACAATCTCCGGTCGATTAGTTTGCTTCCGAATATTAGCAACGTCGTTGAAAAAGTTGTCAATAGAGGTCTGTTGAAGTGGGTCGAGGACAATAACATAAATGCGGACAACTAGTTTGGTTTCAGGGCGGGGCATGACATTATTTATACCGCGTCGAAACTGGTTTCCGACATTCAGTGCAATAAATGCAAGATCCAATGCACGGGTGCTTGTCTGGCTGATTTTGAGGAGGCTTTCGACCCCGTTTGGTTAGAGCTAGAGAGACTTTTGTACAAGTTGACTAGGCGAGGGATGCACAAACATTTGCTATATGTAACTTATAATATGCTTATGGGAATGAAGTTCGTTGTCAAATGTGGTAACGTGACTTCGAGCAGAGCCTTTGAAATTAAAAACGGTTTACAGCAGGGGGCGGTTAATTCTCCGATCCTGTTTAACATTTACACGAGTGATCTGGTGGGTTCACTCAGACATGCTATTGCGTATGCGGACAATTTGGTGGCATACAGATCAGGTCCTAAATCGGAGTAGAAGATGCATGCTCTATCGAATCTTTATCCTTATGCAAGTTAACCTTTATGGCGCCGAGTGTTGGATGATAAGCAGGAAAGGACAGTTTGAAAGAAAATTGTTTAGCTTTTAGTACTGGTTTAGTATTTGGTCCTGTGTGCGAGGAGCGCGAATGAAGCAAAGGATACAAACGCGAGCTCTATGAGCTGTCAGATGATGATAAAGTCCTTCTTTTTCTTTCACGCTGGAGTTACGATCACGTTTTAATGGATCATAACCACAGCACTCATACTAGTCCGCCGGTAAAGATCGCCGATTTGACCTCAATAAATATTAGCCCCGGTTCATAGCTCATGCCAATCAAATGCTGGCATTGTTGCATTTGAGTGATCCAGCAGTTTTAAGGCCTGTCTATTTTTTTAACTTTCGCGACACGTCCACGAATGCTGTGCCGGTGGCTAAAAATCATAATTTAAATTTAGTTTCGGAATTTATTATAGCCGCCATCTAATAATAAAATGGGTTCACCTGGATGGTTAGTTTAGGTTAGATTGAAGTTGCATTCGACAGAGACCGCTGCACTTAGCATAACACGTGGATCTATCGCCACACTGCTCATTGAACCAGTTAGAGCTTTTGATCTATTGTGAGAGATGTCAGTGTTGATCTGATCATTATAGAACAAAGCCAAAATATGGAGCTATCGTCTATGAGAGAGAGCAGGATATGTGCAGAGAAGGTGGATAATAGTCTCCTCCTCCTGTTCCTCTTCCAAAGAGCTTCGGCAGATATTATTTGAGTAAGCCTTGTTGCATCATGCCTATCAGACAGTGTCTGACAGTTTTAACTTGAGTTTGCATGCAGCTATTGGAATGCCTAAGGAACCATTATCAGGGACAGTGTAATTCCTTGTTTGGCGAGATCATCAGCCCTACAATTGCCTGGAATGTCTCTATACCCGAGACCAACACGGGTGAATATTGAACTGCTCCGCCATGAACGGCAGTCTAGGGCTTCGATGCATTTTATCGAGACTGATTCTAAGGATATTATCGCAGCTTGGTCGACCCGGATGGTTCTTACTAATTTAAGAACATTTTTTTCTAATATGAATATGTTGTCGATATTTAGCGAAAAAAGAAGGCAATTATTATTCACATCTTAGCGAACTGTTTTTCGAAAAGGCGACAGCTATATTACGGCTTTACTGAGAATAGATAACGGAAGATAGATTTCTTTAAGGCATTCGACATTGTTGACCACTCTGTTTTACATGAAAAACTTCTCCATCACTTCAACCTTTTGCCCTGTGCAGGCAATCCAACTAAACAATGATTTGTCGGGTCCCCTTCCAATTGCTGGTGGCGTCCCACAAGAATCCAATCACAGGCCACCGCTTGTTCTCCCTCTACGTTAATGAATGACTCTTATTGCTAAACACTGCTACATCCAAAGGTATGCCAACGTAACGTGCAAATGTATTTGATCTTTTTGTATTTTGTATTTTATTTATAATTCATGTTAACACATAGATACAATGCAATCTTTTAAGTGTGTTACAGTATTAACAAGGTTGGTACATTAAGGTGTAAGTATATTTTACAATTTCAAATTGATTTAAACGGCAAAAATGTATTTAGCTGTATTGATATTGGATATTTTACTTAAAAAGAGAAAAGAAAAATAAATAAAAATAAAAATAATATGCTAAAATTCCCTAAAACCCTATAGCAGTTAAATAATTAAAATTAAATTCAAAAGTGTTGTTTGATTTGTCTTTGAAAATCGCTTATGCCTGAAGATCTCCTGATATGAACCGGAAGCGAATTCCAAAGTCTTACGGCGGCGTATACAAAAAATAGGTTTTGTGTAACATTATACTCGTAGTTATATGCTGGCGGAACGAAACTTCTACTTCTGGCCGAAGAAGATGCAAATTGTAACCTTTGGAAAAGATATTCTGGTACCTGTTTTTCTCTGAGAGTGAATGGGAAAGTCAATATTTTGGGGTCGAGATATTTTTGTAAGTCAATTCCAAGAAAATGCCTTCATATTCAGAAATGTGTTCCCTTCGACCCAAGTTTTAAGCAAATCTCACTATACTATTTACTGCTCTGACTGTCTAACTCACAAAAGACTGGATGTGCATAAAAAAGAATGAGCAGCAGAAGTAACTTAACCAACATCGCTTTGATCCTATACTGCAGATCTTTTCCTACTTGATACAGAGCGCTCAGGGATCCACAAACTTTAGAGACGATATATGATTCTCCCAAGTGAGATTTAGGTTAAACGTTACAGCGAGATTTTTTACGCTGGTGACGTGTGTCAACTCTGATCCATCAACAAAAAGTTGAGATAAGCTTTGTGTATCGATACTTAAACGGCTGATTGCAATTGATTGACTTTTGCCGGAATTAAGCCTAAGCTTATTTTTTCGCGACCAAGTGACTACAGAATTGAGGTCTTCATTCAGTCACTGAGAGGCATCCTCAACTAGACCCAATAGATAGATGACGTCCACATCGGCATACATTTGAACCTTGCAGTACTTTAACACTAATGGAATGTCATTATTGAATAAGGTGAACAATAACGGACCCATTATTGATCCCTGTGGAATGCCGGCTCTGGTTACAATATAGTTGGATAATGTCTCGTTGATATACACAGCTTGAGTACGCCCATTTAAGTAGCTTTCCATCAGTCTTAAAGCCGTCGGGTTGAAATTAAAACAGTGTTTTAATTTAATAATTAATATTTCATGGGGCACAATATCGAAGGCTTTCGAAAAATCTAACAATATGAGCGATGTTACACGATCTTCATTCATTTCAATGCGAAGGTCGTCCGCCAAATTCAGAAGCGCTGTAGTACAGCTATGCTTTGGTCTAAAACCAGATTGATGAGGTGACAGAAGATTGAACTCATTTAGGTATGAGTGAATTTGTTGGCTCATAAATTTTGCAAAAGCTTTCGATATGAATGTTAATATCGAGATGGGACTGTATTCTTTCTTCCTCGAGTTTGAGCTTTTAGGAATTGGGATGATCTTAGAAGCCTTCCAAGATTTTGGATACATGGAGTAGGTAATAATATTATTAAAAATGTATGTAATTTCGGGATCTGCCCGCTGCGCCTTATTTAACACGGTGAAAGCTGTATTATCGAAGATCTCTCGGACGTAGCATGTTGGTGTCAGCACACCAGTCTTGTATATTAATTCCTAATACTTTTCCCCTGTTATCTGTCATTACATCCCAGTACCGTATGTCGAAACAGCTAAAGATCTAGGCATGATATTTAACCGCATCTTAAGTTGGATACGGTTGTTGGTAAAACATATGTACACATCCATGAGAGTGCGTGTGCTGCTTGCGAAAACACTAGTCATACCTACCCAGATCTATGATAGCGAAATTTATTCAAACTGTGAGTCCGTTAGCAAAAGAAGATTAAAAGTCGTATTTAATAGTCTCATACGCTATATTTTGAGCCTACGCTGATATGACAGTGTATCTAATTTTTCCTCGCGTCTATTTAATATGACCTTCGAAAACTTTCTCAAGAAAGTAACGCACTTTTACAACAATGACCCAGCCTTACGCTAACTTTAGCGGAGATAGCCATCGCCGCTTACTGCTGCAGCGGATATAGATCAGTGCTTCCAAACAACGTTTTCCATTTTATATTATTTATTTTATATATTTTTTCGTCTTCGGTTGTGTTGAATTATAAAGAAAAGATATTCAATTTTTTTTTTTTTTTTTTGAACATATGTTTATTGTTGTTCGTTCGTTCGTGCTCACGAAGCCTAAACGCCCGATGATGGAGCACAAGCTCCGAAACGCGTCGCAATAGGACAATAAAATTAAAGATAAAGTTGTGATAATAAAAACGAACAACAATAAACATATGTTCAAAAAAAAAAAAAAATTGAATATCTTTTCTTTATAACGTTTTCCACGTTTTCTGATAATTTTTGTTATCCAATGTCAAAACCTTGACATCCCTCAGCTACTGAACTGACACATACCTACCCCCAAATTTTACTTGCGTGTGAAGTTTTATTTTTACCAAACAAATATTGAACCATTGCCGTTCAATATACTCTAGTTTGATTGGAGAAACAGCCGAAATGTCAAATGACAGCCAGTATAGTGCTGCCAAGTCACAGTTGAGTGTTTTTTTTTTTTTAATATTTTTATCTAAGCCTACATACGCTTGACTAAGAAAACACACTTCTTGTGCATAAGTATTTAAATGAAATAAAATAAATGAAATGAAATGAAGTTATGGTAGAACCTGATCAACACACCCACTCCGACTTCGAGTTTGACAACCACGTTTGACCTAAATCCTAAATTCGAAGTTGAAGTGCAAATCCAAACAACCTGGCGGCGATGTTTTCAATATTCCCAACATACGAGACCGAAAAAGTAAAAATCTATATTACACTGTCAAGTTCTACAGAAAAATTATATGAGCACCGAACCGACTTGTGGCAAAAAAAATAAAGTTGTTATACATAATTTGAAATTTGAAATTTTTCTTTTGATTTAAGGCTTGTAACCATTTGAAGTACAAAACCTAAGCATGAATTAAATCCATCGTACCGGGAATTTTTTATTATCAAAGAATAAGAAACCATGTCAGTGTACATAACTCTCCGGCTAATCGCTGTAAAACAGGTTTTCGCGAAGCAGGGCGTCATCAAACAATGTCATAATTAAATGCAAATTTGTAAACTAGTTTTTACACGTTTCCTTAGTGTGATAGCAACTCAATGAAATATGAATTAATTTGAGATTCAAAGCATTTTTCACTGCAGTTAAAATTTAATGGAGTCTTTTGTAGAAGAGGGAAGCAGCAGGTTCATATAATTCACACGTCTTGCCATTTTGATCACATTGCGGGTAGTAACAGTGCAGTGGTTAGGTTAGGTTAGGTTAAGGTGGCTGTTAGCTGATAGCCAACAAACTTAGACCAATGAGGTCCGTTGTGATGCCAAATGGATCGAGAGTTTCAAGCACTACTCTCTAAAACCATTTGGAGCTTCTAATGAAGCGCGATAGACTTCTACCATCAGTGTTAGCTAAGTCACTAAGTTCATTAAGGAAGATGGCTCCTAAATAGAGATTTCTTTTATGGGAGAGTTCAGGACTCTCCTCCTCCTCGTCCCTGCAGCTTCTACAGAAGTCATTTGCATAGACGCCAAGCCTTGATGCGAGCTTGCCTATTAGACAGTGTCCTATAATGACACCTATAGCAGGGCCGATGTGCAGTCGGTTAAGGGAGATCAAACCCAAAAAGCGTCGCAGATCTAGCTTTGGCTAGATATGCTACCTGTCCACCTAAGGTTTGTACTCTCGACTGCGGATAGCTTAAACATAAGTTTACAAGCAGCGATAGGCATACCTTATCAGGTAGAAGAAATAATTGCATTTCCATTTTTTCCATTTTTGACGAGTTCATCTGCCCTACAATTCCCTGGGATGACTCTATGCCCCGGCATCCACAGGAGGTAAATATTGAAATGGTCTGCCATCTCCTCAAGAGATGAACGGCAGTCTTAGCTACAATGGCAAAGTTTGAAGAGACTCTTAACTATTAACTTGCTGATCGGAAGGTTGCGTGTTCAAATCCTGACCATGTCCATGAAGCAAATATCCGCAGAATAAAAATCAATATATGTAATGTGCAGCGAATGCTTGCTTATTATGTGAGCTTTTAATTATTGTATAAGTTTCTCCAGTTTAAACTTGAATACAAAAAACTTCAACATAATGCTCCTTAAATTATTTAGACGCCACCCGTGGAGAAAAAACGCTACCCAATGCACAAACCTAGCTTTCCTATCATTCTACGTCTTTTTTGTTGTACCACCTAATAGTAGGCAATAAAATACGTCCACAATGGCATTGCACTTTTAGGTTTTGAATTTAAAAAAAGCCTGCTCTGTGCATACACACTATAAGGGTACTGTATCAATTACAAAAAAGAAATCCCTTTATCGCACTCTAAAATTATTAAAATGTGTTTTATATGCCAAGTAGTTAATCTAAAGGGTGTTTCATTAAGGACTTGACGACTTCTTTTTAAAATAAAATCCAAACTGCTGGAGATATTTCAAAAAATTGGCTTGAATTACTAACAAAACATTTACGAACAGAATTCGACTTGGTTCAGATGTCCACCACGGGGACGTATGTAGCGGTCGATACGTTGAACCCAATTGTCAATGATACGGCCGCTATTTCTCGTTCAATATTGGCTCTGAGCTCCTCTTACGTCGCCGGATTGTTGGCATAGACCAATGAGTTAATGTACCTCAATAAAAAAAAGTCCAGAGGCGTTAAATCATACAACTTCATCGGCCCATAGACGGTTCCGTTTCTCGAGGTCTCATGTTCACCGAACTGAGACTTCAATAACTCGATTGTTGCACCCGCTGTGTGGGTTGTGGCACCGTCTTGTTGGAACCACATATCACTGATGTCCAATTTATGCAATTGCTCAGAGAAATAACGTTCCAACTTGTCTCTGTAGCGAATGCCATTTACCGTAACGTGACGGTCATTTTCATGGACGAAAAAAACGGCCCAATGACGCCACCGGCATGAAAACCGCACCAAAAGGTGAATTTTTGAGGATGAAGTGCTGTTTCATGAAGCACATGAGGGTTCTACCTGTCCAGTAACGCAAATTTTCCTTACTGACGAAGCCGTTTAACCAAAAATGAGCTCCATCGCTGAGGAGGATTTTGCGATGAAATTCTTCATTTTCTTCGATCATGTCAAAAGCCCAATTCAAGAACGTACGTCGCTTCATATGATCAAGCGGCTTTAGTTCTTGAGTCAGCTTGATCTTCTAAGAGAGGCCCAATTCTTGAGAACGCCGTGAAATTGACAGATTTTTATACCCTATTCTAGGGGTATATTAATTTTGACGCATAGTTTGTAACATACCTTAATATTGCCCGTAGACCCCTAAAAGTTACTATATTTATGATCAGCATCGATAGTAATGTCGATCTAGCCATGTCCGTCCGTCCGTCCGTCGGCAAAAATTAGGCCTTTAAACTGGACCTAGAGAGCTGAAATTTTAACCATATACTCTCTAGGGTCCCGAAATAATCAAGTTTACGAATTTTTGAAATCCGCCCACAGACACGCCCACAAACTTAAAAAAACAAAATTTTGGAAAAAATCGAATTTTGAGCTAGGAAGCTGAAATTTTTTATATATGATCTATGACTCCTAAAACTGCTCGGGATATAAAATTTTCAAAATCCGCCCACTGCCACGCCCAAAAAAAAAATTAAACAATTTTATTGAAAAACCAAAATTTGAGCTAGCGAGCTGAAATTTTTAATATATACTCTCTAGGCGCCCTTTAAGCTCATGTATAAATATTTTCAAAATCGGCCCACTGACACGCCCACAAATAAATAATACATTTTTTTGAAAATCCAAAGTTTGAGCTAGGGATCTGAAATTTATAATATATACTCTCTAGGGGCCCTTTAAGCTCATGTATAAATATTTTCAAAATCCGCCCACTGGGCGCGTCCACAAATAAATAAAACAATTTTTTTGAAAATCCAAAGTTTGAGCTACGGAGCTGAAATTTATAATATATACTCTCTATGGGCCCTTTATGCTCATGTGTTATTTTTTTTTTAAATCCGCCTACTGACACGCCCACAATTAAATAAAACAATTTTATTGAAACACCCAAGTTTGAGCTAGGGAGCGTTTTTTTTGATAAAATCCTTTAAATGTTATATAACAAAATATGTAGAGCGTTCTTAACAATTTAACCATACTTAGACTTTTGTCACGCCCACTTATGAGGGATAGGAATAAGAATAGGGTATCCAACAGTTCGCCCAAGCGGACTGTAGCCCGTCCCTATGTTTTTTTTATAATTTGCTTAAGCTAAAGGACATTTTCTGCACCTGGCAATATCATATTTCATTGCATTCTTTTCGGTGCTACTTACAATTAGAAAGAATAGATAGATAGGAAAGAAGTGTTTGGGTGCAGTTGTACCTAAGGTTTTTCTCCACGGGTGGTGTCTAAATTGCTTAGGGAGATCTAGTTTTCCATATATTCGCCGAAAAGTAACGAACTTGGCCGGGATTTGAACGCATGACCTTTCAATCAGTAAGCGAATACACTACTACAGCACCTTTGCACCACTCAAATTTGTTCATTAGACTATTAATTGACAAGACGAGACGTAAATTGTCGTTAAAGCTCTTAAGGTTGCGACCACCGACTCGGAATTTCGGCAGTTGTTAACTTTAATTATTTGTAAACGTTGTTCCTTCGAGTACTTTACCATGATGAAAATGTTGATTTTACTTTTTGACATTAACAGTTCGGTATTGGGTTTAAGGGTGCGTTCACACTGATGGTTTGAAGCTGTCAACTCGCTAATGAAAGACCCTTTATAACCTATATCTTGAACGTTAGGTTTCAAGCTTAATTTCCTATCGAAGATTAAACCCAAGAATTTATCTTCGTCGTTAAAAGTTAAGCCTGTACCATTAATCGAGGGTGGGTTTGTATTTCCTGGAAAAGAGGACAAGTTCGGTTTTGTGGCGGTTCACTCCCAAGCCACAACGATCGGGCTATCTCGTTAGCTTGATGAGAGCGTTTTGCAGGAGTTCCTTTAACTGTTTGAGCTGCTTTCCAGACAAGGCAACAGCAACATCTTCCGCATAGATAATCACCCTGCAGCCTCTCTTTGCAAACAGTTCATTCACCACCAAGTCCCAGGAAAAGGGGGAAAGGACGCCGCCTTGTGGTGTACCTTTGCTGACACACTTCGCTCAGTTTTGAAATGGCAATCGAGGATGAAGTGAACTGTGCCTAACGTCAAATTATCAATAAAAAAGGGCGAACCGCTCCGTTGGTATATAGTCATGTTCAAAGAAGGGTTCCAATGAACTCCTCCCTAAAGGCAATATCAATCAACGATCCTGTACAACTACGGAAGGAAGGCAGGTTGATGAGCTCCTGGAAGAAACACATGCAACACAAACAGGCTGATGAAGTCATCGAGACCGGAGGGTTATGATCCCTCTGATCACAATCGCTGTAAAAATGCAGAACTAAATTCTTCGTTTTCTTTTTTTAAATTCTTGTCAATGATCAATCTACGCACACGAATTCGCTAAGCTACTCAAAAGGTTCAACATTTAATTTAATACTGAGCAAGTTTATACGAGTATGTCATCGTAAACCATCCTCGAAAATGTGTTCTAATTCTAACTCGAATAATTATGTAAATAACATGTAAACAAGCCTAAATTCAAAGGAAAGTCCTTAGCCGTAAACAAATTTAATTTTTCTGTTTTCGTCTTAAGATCGTCAACAAATTCATAAGAAAAAAAATATATTAACAAACTAAACGACTCTAAATCCAGTTATCTAATTCAAATATTTATTCTATCGATATTGCTACGAGGTATAAAAGCAAATTTCTGGCACCCAAGTCAGACATACAAATTTGGATATCTTCGAGTCAGCGTCAAAACTACTTTTAATACGTCGATTTAACTAGGAATGTGTCAATGAATAACCGCGCCGATACCAAAGAGAAATTATTTGCTAATTTGAGGTAAGTTCATATTACAAAAACGGAAATGAAATTGCAATTAATTGTTTGGCTTTTTCTCAAATTACAGTTTATCAAAACACCTCTTATCAAAGAAAGGATCACGCACAAGCAATTGTGGAAATTGTCTAGAAAACTCAGTGTTAAATTATATCCAGAACGTGCCTTGATCGATTTACTCTTTTCGAAAACTTTATTTATCCAAAGCTAAACTTAATCATCAAAATGGTTCAAAAGCATCGTTTTACCAAAAATTTAATCGCTAAGGATGTTAGTCCAGTTCGTCAAGCGGGGAATAAGGCGACACCGATGGAGGTTACCAAAAAAGACATCAACGCATTCACTACCAACGAGGCTGACAAATGGAAATTCTCAAACATGGTCACGAATGATAGAAATGCATTTAACAATCTTCACTTTTGTTAGTCATTAGGGTTTATTTGTTACCGAATAAGAAAATAAAATTTCTTTTATAAGAGAATCAATTTAGTTTTGATTGCGTACAACGAGAATGTAGGTACATATCTGTATTTGCATAACTTTTAAACACTGCTTATAGATAGGTACCTTTATTTTGGGGGTGCGAGACTTTCTACACTGGAACACTCAGACTTAATACTGCCAGGAAGACACCAACGATAAGGAGCTTAGGTATACGGCACTCCCCACATCAGTTTCAAATACCTGCCACCTAAAGCAGAGGAAATGTTCCGCAGTATTATCGCTTTCTCCACAAGCTTCGCAGTTGTTGGTATCACTTAGGCCTAGCAACTTAAGATGCTTGTCAAAAGCGTAATAGCCCGTAAGAACGCCAGAACGTCTGCAGTCTTTTCTATTGAGAGACAACAAGAGCAGATATTTTACAGACGCCGGGGAGAAATCGTTTAGTCTGTCTGCACCCTGGAGAGGCATGCCTTCTGCGATTGTGTTCATATGAAACCCAACCGTCTATGGAAGCCCTGACCGAGGACGCAGGCAGATATATCACCGGTTCAGGTCCTGAGAGTTCCTTCTCTGAGTCCTATCTAGCAATCGGAGATCTCATTTCCCGTGATCCTGTTATGACCCGAGACCCAGACAAGACCCGGGAGGTTCAAAAATGCATGCCGGAGCCAGGCGTGCTGAGGAAGGCTTCCGTGCAGCCGATACTCTTTTGGAGTTTGGCGAAAGCAACAATAGTGTATTTACGTGAAAGCTTATTCCACCAAACAGCCGATGCGTATGCTAGAAGTACTCTTATCACAGCCGTATAAATCCATAGGACTCTTTCCGGTGATAAGCCCCATGTCTTGCCGAAAATGACCTTGCACTGCAAGAAAACCGTCAGCGCCTTGGCAGTCTTCAGTTCAACATGCTTGGACCAAAGAAGTTTGCTATCCAGGATGACTCCCAGATATTTTTCTTCATTGGGGAGTTGTATTGTGATGCATTTTAACACTGGCTGAGTCAACCGGATCAGCTTCCTCCTTCTCGTAAAGAGAACAACATCAATTTTGAGAGGAGAGCCCATTCGTCAATCACGTTTAGGTACTAAATCCAGCGTTCGTGTATGGATGGGCTAATAATAGCACTGCAGCGCTTCCCAAGAAACAGTGTTTGTCTCAAAAGGCGACTAAGGAGACCAACCATGTGCCTAGCGACACTTTTAACATCTCGAAACTGTACCGCAAGGGTGCATGCAAATTCGTGGGTTGACACGGTGTCGTAAAAGAAAGATCAAACAAATAATTAGTGATTGAAGCATCACCTTGTCGAAATCACAAAATAGAGGCAGGTCTTAAAAGTCTTGGATCACACGACCCAACTAGACCAACATTTTATTGGCCTCAATAATGATGAAGTGATCTGAAACGGTGGGCCCACATTCGTTGAGGTCTAACCGGCTAACCCCACAGGTGGACCAGTAGCTATGCAGTAAAGTATGATCCATTTATGTAATCATGATCGTATTCTCGCCGTTATTGAAGAAGAATTGCGTTTGGGATACGACTTTGGTGTGACTAGTTCAAACATATTAAAGCATTTATCGAAGTTGGTTTTTGAGATATAAAGATACTCGTATATATAATATGTATAGAGATATCTTTAGTGTAAATCGTTTTTAAATGCATGCTTTTTGTACTTAAATTGACTGAAATCAGCAGAAATTCCTGTTTTCATTGTTCTAGTGAATTGATTTAATAGGCTTGGGTAGACAATTGTAAACTAAAATAACTTTTATTTCGTGGAACTTCAATTTGTTGTTTTTAATTTAAGCAGTACCACTTCAAGGATATATTATTAACCAATATTAAGCTCAAAAAATAGCGACGATACTACTACGATGCATGAACCTACATAATACTAATTTATAAAAGCCGGTTTGTACCGAAAATAGTTCATAGAATTAAATCAGGTTTTATTCAAGCTCATGCTGTTTTAAAGAATTTGATATAACAGCGTGACTTCGAAATTATCGACGCAGTTATTACTCCGAAAAATAAAGTGAACCAAAACCAAAAAGAATTGAGGAAATTGTAGTTACGCGCGGGCTTGCATATTGAACCAAATTACAAAATCAAAACCATCTTTAATATAGTGGTCAAAATTGAAGCAATTCACCCATCGAATTGACTAATCCCTTAGGGCCGTAGGACCAATTGTAGTTCAATCCAATAGACAGAGTTAAACCTTCCATCGTTGATTATGTCATAAGATCATTTGTAGTTAATCTTCCGACTGGCGTTTAAACTTTCAATTAGCTCAAATGGGCCAAAAGATAAACTCTTACAGCCGAATTAATAAACGCAAATTAAGGGTGAATTATCTTTTATCAACGAATTAAATGATAATAATATAGTAATTTTTAAGTTAATTGAAGTTGATAAACATGCGATCAGCTTATTCACCGAAGTAGGTTAATTGGTTCAAAGATTTGCTGCCAGTTGTCAAAAATGCTGTCAGTTATATTTTAATTAAGTTAAATGTAATTAAATTAAAATATAACTAACAGCATTTTTGACAACTGACAGCAAATCTTTGAACCAAATGGGATGTTGGGATTTATTACTAAACGGTTCCCATTTATTACTTAACGTTAATGAGCTAATGTAAGGACATGATTTTTAATAAATGAGCCGAGAATTAACTTTTAATCCACATTGTACTTATTTTGTGAATTAGAGGCAAATTAAGTAATTTTTATTAATTCGGCTGTAAGTGTCATATCATTGATAATTTAATTATATATACTCGTAAATTTACGGTGGCACAGACGTTTTCGGAGCACTCGTTGCCTTGCGCAACAAGAATTTCCTTGACGTGTATTTTTCAAAATTTGGGAATACGATGTGTTATTCCCAACTAGCGTGTTTGTTTTGGCGGCAATTTGTATTTTGTCTACGTTATTGTTTTCAATATTTACTTGTTGCTTGTTTTTATACCCTATTCTAAGGATATATTAATTTTGACTTTAAACTGGACCTAGAGAGCTGAAGTAGGGGAATTTACAAAATATTTCAACATAATTATAAAGGGTACCTAGAGAGTCTATATTATAAATTTCAGCTTCCTAGCTCAAACTTTGACTTTTTAATAATATTCTTTTATTCAATTGTGGGCGGATTTTAGAAATCTTATCTTCCGAGCAGTTTTAGGAGTCTAAGATCACATATAAAAAATTTCAGCTTTCTAGGTAAAAATTCGATTTTTTCGATAAATTTGTTTGTGGGCGTGTCTGTGGGCGGATTTAGAAAATTCTTAAACTTGATTATTTCGGGCCCCTAGAGAGTACATGGTTAAAATTTCAGCTCTCTGAAAATTTCAATTAAAACATAGGGGCGGGCTACAGTCCGCTTGGGCGAACTGTTGGATACCCTATTCTTATTCCTATATCTCATAAGTGGGCGTGACAAAAATTTAAAGGATTTTAACGAAAAAACTAAGCTTTTGTAAATAAAAACGCTCCCTAGCTCAAACTTTGGTTTTTCAATAAAATTGTTTTATTTAATTGTGGGCGTGTCAGTAGGCGGATTTAAAAAAAAATTTAAGTATGAGCATAAAGGGCACCTAGAGAGTATATACTATAAATTTCAGCTCCCTAGCTCAAACTTTGGACTTTCAAAAATAAAAAATAAAAAATTGTGGGCGTGTCAGTAGGCGGATTTTGAAAATATTTACACATGAGCATAAAGGGCCCCTAGAGAGTATATATTAAAAATTTCAGCTCCCTAGCTCAAATTTTGGTTTTTCAAAAAAAATATTTTATTTAATTGTGTGCGTGTCAGTGGGCGGATTTTGAAAATTTTATGTCCCAAGCAGTTTTATGGGCCAAAGATCATATATAAAAAATTTCAGCTTTCTAGCTCAAAATTCAATTTTTCCCAAAATTTGTTTTATTTAATTGTGGGCGTGTCAGTGGGCAGATTTTGAAAATTTTATGTCCCAAGCAGTTTTATGGGCCAAAGATCATATATAAAAAATTTCAGCTCTCTAGCTCAAAATTCGATTTTTTCCAAAATTTTGTTTTTTTTTGAGTTTGTGGGCGTGTCTGTGGGCGGATTTCAAAAATTCTTAAACTTGATTATTTCGGGACCCTAGAGAGTATATGGTTAAAATTTCAGCTCTCTAGGTCCAGTTTAAAGGCCTAATTTTTGCCGACGGACGGACGGACGGACGGACGGACATGGCTAAATCGACATTACTATCGATGCTGATCATAAATATAGTAACTTTTAGGGGTCTACGGGCAATATTAAGGTATGTTACAAACTATGCGTCAAAATTAATATACCCCTAGAATAGGGTATACAAATTAATATGCCATTAGCATAGAGTAGGTATAAAAAGAGGTTATTTTTAATTTCCCAGTGGAAATTGTTGTAATGGGGCCGATTTAGTGAATCGCGGATTTCGACATGTAGGTATAATATATCCACGTTTTAAGGTCGACAGAATCCAAATCCAACGTTTTTATAGAGATGTCTGTGTGTGTGTATGTACGTATGTGCGTTTGTGCGTATGTTCGTATGTTCGTATATGCGTTCGGAATTATCTTTCGCCACGATTATCTCGAGAACCAAAGATGATATTGACATGCAACCGAGTTTATTCAAAGCGTAATTACGTAACTCAGGACTGATTAAGTTTCCAGCAAAATCGGTCCAGCCATTTTTTGTTAGTAAATAAATAGCTAAAATAAAGGCAAACCATCTGAATTTTGAAATTGATGATTTATACTATTTATTATTATTATTATTATGATTATTATTTTTACAGCTAGGGGGAAGAAATGGTGGTAGCCACCCTACCCCTGAAAGTGATAAAAAAGAGGCCCCGGAAGCATTGCCACCTCTAAAAAAGATGTATCCAGGGGCGAAGGTGGTGGCTAGGTAAGAAAGACTGGTAGAGGTGGATGCAGAGGCAGAGGAGGAGGAGAAAGAAGAGGAGGAGGAGGTGGAAGAGGCAGAGTAGATGGATGCCGTCTTCTACCAAAGCTTCTATTACGGATAATAATAATCATAATCATAATAACAATAATAATAAAATAAATAATAATAATTGATTAAAAAATAAATATTGTTTTTTTATTCCTTCTCACTGGGAAGTTAGTCGTGTGGACCTTGTGGGTCGCACCCAGACCACTTTTTAACTTCCCAGTGGAAGTTCTTGTAATGGGGCCGATTTTGTGAATCGCGGATTTTCACATATCTCCACGTTTCAAGTTCACCAGAATCCAAATTCAACGTTTTTATAGAGATGTCTGTCTGTGTGTATGTACGTATGTGCGTATCTACGTACGAGTATGTGCGTTCGGAATTATCTTTCGACACGATTATCTGGAGAACCAAAAATGATATTGACATGGGACCGCGTAATTACTTAACTCAGAACTGATTAAGTTTTCAGCGAAATCGGTCCAGCTGTTTTTTGTTAATAAATAAATAACTAAAAAAATTAAGGCAAACTAGCTGAATTTTAAAATTGATGATTTGTACTATGTATTTATTAACTTCCCAGTGGAAGTTGTTGTAATGGGGCCGATTTTGTGAATCGCGGATTTTGACATATCTCCACGTTTCAAGGTCACCAGAATCCAAATCCAGCGTTTTTATAGAGATGACTGTGTGTGTGTATGTACGTATGTATTTGCGTATGTGCGTTCGGAATTATCTTTCGCCACGATTATCTCGAGAACCAAAGATGATATTGACATGGGACCATTCGAAGCGTAATTACGTAACTCAGAACTGATTAAGTTTTCAGTTTTCAATCGGTCCAACCGTTTTTTGTTAGTAAATAAATAACTTAAATAATTTGGCTTTATTTTTACTATTTATGTCATTGAGCAAATCATTATTACATTGTGCTCCGTTATTTCGTATACAGTAAAACCTGCTAATCGGGACACTCTATAATCGGACCACCTCCTATTCGGACCGCGCGTTATGCATTACCTGCTATTTTTCATACAAATTTCCCTCTATAATCGGGACACCTACTAATCGGACCATGGACCACCAAAATAACATGCGTTGCTTAATGTACTCGTATTTTCCTGCCTAATTGGACCAAGCGTAGGAAATACTAAATATGTATATGTATGCATCGCATTTGGTTTTTTTTTTAATTTTTCGTACCGTTTAAAAAGTCGCCTGTTACTTTGTTTTATTTCGGATGTTGATATTGCTACTTGCGATGATTTAAAAAAAAAAACTTTGAAAACCATTTGTAATGGCTATGACACAAAAAACTTTTTTAACGTGGATGAAATCGTGCTATGTTTTAAAGCAACACCTTCAAAGTCAGTCTTACTCAAAAACGAGAGATGCAGTGGTGTCCAACTTTCGAAGGAAAGATTTGCGGCGCAGTCGGAGAAAAAGAACAAGTAATAGTATCTATTGGTAAGTTAATTTTGTATGGTTAATTTTGTATGGAAGAGCTGCTAAACCCAGATCATTAAAAATATAAATATCGAAAAAGCACTGGGAATAACTTGAAGATGCAATACGAAGGATTGGATGAACTTCACTTTGTTTAAAGGCTGGTTAACCATTTTCGACAAAAAAAAAATGCAAAATGCGCCGGACGTAAGTGGATAAAAAAACATTGAGATAAAGTTTTTTCCTGAAAATACAACTTCGCATCTACAGCCAATTGATTAAGCCACCATAAAAAGTTTGAAGTCCTATTATAGAAAATACCTTATGCAGCACTTGATTTTATGCATAGACGAGCCCAATAACATATCAGAGTTATCAGCTAAAATTAATGTGTTAGACGCTTGCATCTGGCTTAAAAAGGCATGGGAAGGTGTTACTCCAATAACTCCATTTCAAATTTTTTTAAAAAAATTTGAGATTTTCGAGAATGAGGACAACATCTAATGACTGTTTGGAGAATTGGGAAAATGAATTATTAAACTCCATTCAACCAGCTCCTTCTGATACTGGAAAGGGACATATCTCTGCCGATTCTTGTTTAGAGGGAGAAATTGAAGCAGTTTCAGGTCCTTCACACATCTGTATGAACATTTTTTTTTTTTTTTTTTTTTTTTTTTTGTAATGTGTATGAATTTCGTTGTGGATGTCAGCAACATTCGTGGGTTGAGAAAGAATTTTTTTTCATTATACGCCCATATTTTTCACAATAAACCAGCTGTTTTGGCACTTAGCGAAAACCCAGGTTAGCGTTGGCTCTGATTTAACAGAGTTTAGTCTACCTGGGTACAACTTAGTGCCTTTATTCTTTGCCCATCGCGGTATCGCCGTTTATATACGTAGTGACGTAGCCTACCAACTTCAGCCTCAATATGGCCAATGTGCCAACCCAGAATTTAATTTCATTTGGCTAAAACTCCATGTCCGTAGGCAATTAATACACTACTGTTTTATTTACAGAACCCCCAACTTGGACAGACATTCAACTTATAATGAGTTTGATGCCCTGTCCGATTCCATTACAAGAATTGTGACCCTTCATCCTCGTTCTGAAATCGTTATTGCGGGCGATTTCAATACACACAATTCAAGCTGGCTTCGACATTCTGGTCAGACAACACCCGAAGGAAGGTACGTCGAGATCTTTGCTGAGGTAAATAACCTGACTCAGCTTGTAAATGAGCCGACACGAATACCGGACATTAGCAGCCAAACTGCCAACACATTGGACTTGTTTCTTACCTCTCACCCTGATAAATACGCTTTGAACGTATTATCGCCTCTAGGTTCGTCAGACCATTGAATCATATCAGCAAATTTCTCGTACTCCAACCACATAGTTAAAGAACAAACTCCTAAAAGAACCGTATGGCAGTACGAGAAAGCCAATTGGGAAAAATTAAACGGTTTCTTTAAGAGTTTTAACTGGTCGCTGTGCTTCCTCGAGAGCGACGTGGATGCTGCTGCTGATATGATCACAAACATAATTCACCTGGGTATGAAGACTTTTATCCCTAACAGGATTAAAAGTATCAAACCCAAGGTTAACGCGTGGTGTGACTCGAGCTGCAAAGAGGCTATAAGGTTAAAAGAGGTAAGCCAACCCATCTGAGGAAAGCCGTAAAAAGTTTAAACGACCCAGAAATGACTGCAATGCCCACATTAATCGTGTCAAATTCTCCTATGACCAAAAGTTGAGGCAAAAAATACTACAAAGTCCCAAAACTTTTGGTCATTTGTTAAAAACATCAAGAATTCGGCCTCGTCATCTATCCCGACACTCATTTACAACGACATTCCAGCTGTCAGCTCTACAGATAAGGCCAATCTGTTTGCTGCTCACTTTGCAGTCAGCTCAACGCTCCCAGATTGTGCTTTGTCTCCCCCTGTACTCGAGCGCGTAGAATTCTCTATGGGACCAATCCACTTTCGCACTCGTACAGTGGCTAGAGTACTTCAAGATCTTGACGTTCACAAATCCGCTGGTCCAGATGGTATTTCCCCTAGCGTTCTGAATAGGTGTTCTTCCTCGCTGGCAAAACCATTGCGTAAGCTTTTTCATCTGTCCTATTCTTCAGGACTCTTCCCGGGAAGATGGAAAACAGCATTTGTCCAGCCTGTACCAAAAAAAAGGGGAATCTTCTTCTCCCTCCTCCTACCGACCAATTGCACTTACGTCCCTTCTTTCTAAGGTCATGGAAACGCTGATAAACTGTCAGCTAATGAAATATCTTGAATCGCGAAAACTTCTTAATGACCGGCATTATGGTTTTCGCAGCAATAGGTCCACTGGTGATTTGATGACATATCTAACCGAAAAGTGGAACCAATCTCTTCACCAAGGTGGTGAAAGTAAGATCGTTGCGCTTGATATTTCAAAAGCATTTGACAGAGTTTGGCACCAAGCTCTCTTGTCGAAAATGCGTGCATTTGGAATCGATGATACTCTTCTTCAATGGATTAGAAATTACCTTTCGGACCGTTCAATTCAAGTTGTTTTGGACGGCTTCAAGTCTGCAACTCACCAAATAAATGCTGGTGTCCCCCAAGGCTCTGTTCTGTCCCCGACTCTCCTTCTCATTTTTATAAATGATCTACTGTCTGTTACTTCTAATCCAATCCATTCCTTTGCTGATGACAGTACCCTCAGCTTCTCATATTCGTTTCTTGGGTCACGCCCCTCATCTTCGGGTGTGGAACTGGAACGGCAACGTATGTTAAGCTCATTAAATTCCGATCTTAACAGCATAACTCAGTGGGGTAAAACCAATAGAGTGGAATTTAATGCTTCCAAAACTCAATGCTGTCTCCTGTCATTAAAGCAAAACCTACACACACTGCCATTATCTATGAATGGCACTTGCATCGCTGAAACCGAAAGACTTTCGATTCTTGGTATGTTTGCCAATGACAACCTTCGTTGGAATGACCAAATATCCGATGTCGCCAAGAACGCCGCGAAATGTCTAGGCTTCCTTAAGCATTGTAAGAAATATTTCACCCCTTCTGATCTGGCTACAATTTATAAGGCGTTTATTCGTCCGAAACTCGCGCACAACGCCCATATCTGGTCCGGTGCACCAATAACTTATTTGGAGCTACTTGACAGGATCCAAAAACGCGCGATAAAACTCATTAGCGACCGAGACATCGCGAGATCGATTGACTTTCTTAGTCATCGTCGTAATGTCTCCTGCCTGTCGTTATTTTATCGTTATTTCCACCATAAGTGCTCAAACGAAATAGCCAGTTGCATTCCTGCCCTTGAACATTTCAACCGCAATACCCGCCATGCAGGGAATGCTCATCAGTTCACCCTCAAGCCTGTGTGCGGACGTACAGTGAAGTTCAAAGAATCTTTCCTCAGCCGTACAACACGAATGTGGAATGCTCTTCCCCGCTCAATTTTTCCTACACATTATAACCTACAGACATTCAAAACCAACGTGCATCGGCATCTCTCCTTTTCCTCTCACCCTAATTTCCATAACGCCCGCGCTGTGTAGCTAATACATTATAAGGGTCCCAACAAATCCCTTTAGTGCGCGCTTATTATAAAAAAAAAAAAATATGTACCGAAAATTAAAAATAATTAATGTGCAATGTAACTTTGTACAATGTACATAATCAAAACTTGTTAAACAAACAAATTAAATTAAATACATACATACAACATACCTACATATTAAAACATTTTTTTTCTTTTAATTCTCAATCGAGGTTAAATTCGAATACTTTTTCTGGAAATTTATAGGTAGGTGTATATGCACTGGCAGTCGTTTTTTTATGAACATTATAAATAAACATACTTCACTCTTAACGGACAGGCATGCATGAGAGGAAAACCTTTGTTAGTGGACCGGTCCTATTAAAAAGGAACCTCTACAATGGGACCACCTCCTAATCGGACCCCTTTTCCTCGGTCCCAAGGGTGGTTCAATTTGACAGGTTCTACGTACATGCAAATTTACAGGTCTCCGTGTCCATAACAATGGTTGCATTAATATATATCACACTTCGCTGTTATTAATAACATTTAATTTCTATGAACAATATTAAAGAGCGTTTTTTAATATTAAATAATTCTTAACTATAAACCACGTTTCAAAATTTCCCACTAATCGCATAAATCATATTGATCCCACTGGGAAGGTAGTCGTGTGGACCTTGCGGGTCGCACCCTGACCACTTTTTTAATTAGCTTTTTGGCTTTCAACATTTCGCATTTTTTATGAGTCAAGTCTGCAATAATATCAAGTTCATCGCACGAGGAGTGAAGACCTCTGGCGACTACTCTAATTGGTCTAGTAGTCTTATTTTTATATGAGTCATACTGCAACTTCATTTTTGTTAGCTGATCCGTGATTTCTCTATAAGTGTCACTGTCATCGACATTTAGTTTCCAATTCTTGTTGCTATACTCGTATGATGTGAGCTTGCATGTTTTCTTTGTTTTTTGTTCAATGATTCTTTTTGAGTCACCAAACCTGTCTACTCCAGAGATTATTATTGGTGGTGGTAATGGCTGTCTTATCAAACCAATTGGGACCTTTTCAAGCCTTCTATCATTTAGTTTAACTTGTTGAGTTGCATTCTTTATCGTAACCCACGATCATGATTTCTTACAGATGTTTCAAGACTTTCTTCTGTCTTGCGTTTTTTCGTTGGCCTTTTGCTTTTCTTCAATATTCCACTATTTATTTTGATTGGAGTTATTTTCAACTCACGTTTCCTATTGGCAGTTAATGAAAAATGAGATATAAATATTTTTATTGTTGCTTAATGGAAAACTCGGACAAACCGGAGAGTTAAGTAAAACTGTTCCGGGCGTTTCGCTTATTCGAAAAAAAGTAGGTACATGCCCGGGAAAATCCCACTGTCCGGATGGCAACGCTAAATTCGGCGAACTCTAGCATATCCTTTTGATATTCTGCATAGGCTAAGTGGCATTGCGTTGCGATTCATTTTGGAACATTTTATTGTTCTAACAAAAGAACCGAAATTTGAAAATTTGGTCGAAACGCCCCCAAAAGTTGGTTTAGGTATAAAGCTTTGCTAAAGCACTGTCTGAATGTTTTTGTTTTTTGAGCTAATAATGGAAATAAATTTTGTTGAAAACACCCCAAAAAAACTTTGTGTGGCGAGTTTTTCCGCATACCTTACGAAGAACACGTACACTTTATCCGATTTCAAAAAAGAAGCGACGATTTATTGAACTCGCAAGTGTCAGATACTAATGTCGCCAGCTACAAATACGTGACTTAATCTTTTGAAGCGTTTTGCCACCGAGCAAACACTTTCATTCGAGAATTAGTAAGCCCTAATAGGTACATATATGTAGATTTTCACCCTTCTGGCAGAAGACGTTTGGTTAAATTTTGCACATCTGCCAACTATTATATTATAACTATTATAAATCAAATGCACAGCCAAATCTGTACATACACCATTGGAAAATTTGGCTATCAACTAAATTTTTTTGCAAGATTTGTGACACGTGTCGCGCTGTTGTCCGCAGCTTTTCAGAATACATATTGCCATTAGCCACAACCGCACAGCATATTTATTAAATTTAATAAATACAAAAATGATATATAGCATATGTTCACATGTTCTGATTTCCGGAGCGGTTTTGTATTACCACTCCAAGCAGGGCCTTCTCTACACATGCCAAGTATTAATCAAGTTCAGTTGATGTATGTAACTTTTGGTACTGATGAAGGTATCCATCATTTTGCGGTACCTGTAGCCTTAAACGTTTGTTGACCCAAAAACTTTGTTACTAAATTTGTCCATTTAATGCACTTGAATTGAAAACAAAATGCAAATATCGACAACAAATTTCTATTTCGACGGGTTTATGCCTCATTTGAATTTGCCAGCCGTTACGGCCGGTCTCACGAAATAAGATGTTTTTATTGCATCAGCCACTTTCGCTGTGTTGTGTATCTTCGTATCTGGTAAGGATGGTAGTGGAAATTTCCGATCAATAAAGTTATCAATACCTACGACAAAGCCCAGGGTCTGAATAGAGGTGTCATTGTGCCGTTTAATTTTATGCTAACTTCTTGTGCCACATGTTACCGGATTCGCTTTACAATTGTCTAAGAAATGTGTGAAATATTTGAAATGCCTCAAAATTACAACCCTCCACTATTCCAATTGAATGTTTCGATGGAGATAAGGTTCAAAGGAAGGCCATACGTCCACATGATTCCCACAAACAACGCTAATTAAGTATTACAACAGAAGTCTGCCTCTCCATAGAGTCTGACTACACTTGTCTTGTTCTCGGTTGAGTGGTTGTTCGCGTACATTGTTACGTGTGGCATTTAGCCCTTGTGTGCGGCATAGCTCTTCGTGCTCTGCCGGCGTCAGCAGTCATTAAATTATCACACGCTTAACTTCAAAACAATTCAAAATTTCGCTTACCCGACTCCAATATGCTGCCCGCATTACATGCTTTGAACATGGTTATTACATCAAGGCTACATAGCAAAGGGTGGGATCTGTGCTCTTTGCTCGTCCGTATATGGCACAGCCGAGTGAGCACATTACATAATCTTTGACGATCTGATTTACTTTACGATTCGTGGCTGGAGATGTCATTCGATCCGAGAGGACATCAAATGCAAAGGGATTTTCCCATAAATCATAATCGAAACATCGGTTCCAGGACTCCAGCGATGCTTGACCCCTGCTGGAATGCTTCTGTAGCATTATTACATCATTAGGGCTACATCATAGGACTTTTTCATCAATTATTGGCTACATGGTATGGTAGGTTGTTTGGTTGCAAAACATCCCAATCCTACTCAGGCATTACAGTGTTGTTTCCTTTATATTTCTGAATTGTGAGTTTTGCATGGTCATTTGATGCTCCTTTCTCATCCGAATTGTGACTTTGTCGGAAGAAAATTACACAGTTAGGGCGTATGTCGCTGATGGGCAAACTTAGTGACTAGACACAAAGATTGATTATATTCTAATACCATTATCCCCCCAAATAGGAGAAGAGAGGCTTCGCTCCGACAGCGCTAGTCGACAATAGTTTCTTGTGAGGATTAATGGAAACAGAATCACCTCACCATTCCATTGGTTTTTTTCCTCATCACATCTGGATAGTAGAAAGCTCCTACAAAGAAATAAATTGATTACTATCACGGAAGTATCAGAATTAAAACTTTATCCCTTTTGCGATTTTTCCTTGAAGGATTCCTTTTACTACACGACACACAAAACTGATAGATCACGTGAGCAGCTCATTCAGTCTTCAAGGAAACAAATACAATTTCCGGAAAACTTCAATATACAATTGCTTTTTCGTCTGCATTTGCAGCAGGTATTTCATTGTATTTCAGAAATGGGGGAAGGATTTGATTTCAGTGAACAACCGGAAAGGAAGCTACAAGAGTGTACGTAGACAGTAATTAAGTACAAAACAGATTTAGCGTCACGGTATTAGTTTGATGTTGGAAATCGATGTATTTCCGATGTAAGTGGATTGGGAAAACCTGCCATTTTATGTACTGAAATTCTTTAATTTTGGTTAAATTTGTTTAAGAGTTTCGGATTGAGATGTATTTTGCAAGGTACATAGCAATCAGACTTAGTATTGTTCGTAAGGCCTTGACCCATTTAAATTAATCCATACAACGGTGTAAATATCACCATTCAACGAAAATTGAGGAAGGTACCATAATCTTTATTGCACGGCTTATGACATTTACACCTGATGATTTACTCACCTTAAAATAAATTAAAATAAATATTTTCTGTCTTTTCGATTTAAGCAACGCCTTAAGCATAATCAGGAGCCCCTCTTTGATTTTTAATTTTCTCCGTTGCCAAGGCATACGAAACAGAAAAAGTATGTCTGGTAATTCCGGTCTGTCTCCAGATCTTAAACTATAATTATTTCGATTTTGTCTTTATTTTTCGTTATTTAACATGTCAAATAAAAATAATTTAATCTTACTTAGAATTAGCAGGGACCTTGTTCGAGTTGGTCCTCCGATATAAATCATATGCTAAGACATATTGTCTTTCGGCCTTAAATCTATTCAAGGACTAAGCTCTTGCATTATAATACTGCCAAGAAGTTGAGAAAAAATAACTAATTTTATATTTTCGGTGGAGCGAAATAACGCCAAACGAAATTAGGCCCAATCTTAACGTTTGGTTTAATTTCTTTTTGTGACATTTGGCCTTATTTCGTGTGGCGTTATTTAACTCCACTATTTTTTTATGTAAAACAGGAGGAGCCCGGCGAACGGTGTTTCGTTATCTCGCAGGCGCCTATGTCGGCTTTCTTTTTCGAAGCAAATAGTGTTTGGGTGGGCCGCTTCACGGGGAAAAAAGATTAAACAATTTTTTAACTTCGTTCCTCCGCTAAGGGTAGGTTCTAGTTGTCTGGCAGGTGGCTATGGCAGCTTATTTTTTTTGCATCGAACAGCGTTTGTGTGGCCCGCTTCGCGGATTAAATGGATTTAACACGTGCGAATATTATTGTTATTAATATACAAATTGTTATTGTTTTGTCTTAAAATTGTTTTTCCATTATTATACCCGTCTGTTCAAACTTGGCTAGAAATTGATATTGTGCCAATGCTATTTTATTTTGCGACCGTATCTTTAGCAAGAGCAATGAATTCAAAAATGTTTAAGTGAAGCTTTAGATTTTTTTTAAATTAATATTTTTTGAACAATATAATTGTTATTATTATTATTACTATTGTTATTTATTATTCTTACATAAATGTACAGAGTAATAACTTAAAAATTACAGCGTTTTTTCTTTATTGCTTACTTGCAAACAATTCTCTGTTGTGATCTTTTTCAGATTTTGTTATTTCTTACTTCTTTATCAATCATAAATAAATCAAACTTTGTTAAGATTAATCCAGAGACCGTAACGGACACAATCACAAAACTTTATCCAAATCCGTCGTGTGGCTCGTAGGTCTATAAAGGATACACACAAACAACGTGTCATTTATATTTATGTACTAGTTGCACCCGCTCAGCTTTGCCGTGCCCAAGAATCATCATTACTGTCTATTGCGGCTACCAGGCGTGCCTTGCTGGGCCTAACAAAAAGAAATGCATGCTTTTTTTAGTAAAACAGAAAAATGCAATTCAACATTTTTTTATAATTTCATTTCATTTCATTTCATTTATTGAACATCATGTACAAGTAAGACTTAGTCTTTTATAGTACTTAACAATAGAGGATAACATTTCATGGTTAGACCTACTAGGTAGTTCTTGAGTGGCATGAGGTTTTTTGGATATTAAGATTACTTGCGATTTTGATGGATTAAGCTGAAGACCATTACTCCGTGACCATTCATCGATTTTTGATAGATCTTCATCCTACAAACAAGGTCGTCTACTAGTCCTATTGGTCTGGACAAGTAAATTTGAGCATCATCTGCAAAAATGAACGTTAGTGTTCAAACATACACCGGGCAAGTCATTAATAAAAATGCAAACCAAAATAGGGCCCAGGATTGACCCTTGTGGTACTCCGGCAAGTATCTCTTTACTGTGAGAAGATTTGTCGCCAACCTCAACCCTTTAAAAACGATCACTCAAATAACTTGCTATAAAACGCACAGATCAGTCACTAAATCCAAAATAATCACTTAATTTTCTCGAAAGGATGACATGATTAACACTATCAAAGGCCTTAGAAAAATCGAGCATGCAAAGCACAGTAACATAGTCCATGTCATAACAAACCCGAATATCATCTAGAATCTTAACCATAGCCGTGGAACAACTCTGTTTTGCTCTAAAGCCAGACTGAACCGGAGATAGCAAACTGTACTGATCAGGGGCCTAGAAATCTGCTTAGCAAGAATTTTTTCCAGGACCTTTGATAGGCATGGCAAAATGCTGACTGGTCGAAAATCTGTTACCGAAAATGGATTTGGTTTCTTGGGAATGGGAATGACTTTGGCACACTTCCAACTGAGAGGAATCGAGGATGACGTGATACAAAAATTCAAAACATGCGTAAGACTTTTCAAAATATGGATCAAAATCATTTTTACAAAACGAATGGGAACACCATCATCTCCAATCGCATTTGACTTCATAGAACGTATGTAATTAACAACATCAATTTCAGATACAACCTCAAAGTCGAAATCTGATAACGGTTCAAAACAGAGCTGATCGTTAGGAGTAAATGATGTACCACTTACTGGGTTAGTCAGGAAAGCGTTATTTAATTCATCTGCATCAGGCATGGTGATTAAAACATCTTTTTTACCAACTCCAACCGAACGCAAGTTACTCCAAAGTTTTTTTCCACTTTGTTCTGTTCCCAGCTTGAACAGAAAATATCTTTTTTTTAGCTCTCCTCCTCCTTTTAGCCCTTAACCAACGACCATACCACGTCGAGTTAATCGGTTCTCGTTAGATCACCGAAATTAAACGACGTTGGGCGCGGTTAGTACGTAGATGGGGGACCGTTTGAGAACAACCGCGTGTCGTTGGCCAGTCCCATCTACAGAGTTGAGGTAGATAATATACGTGGTATCACAATGGACCTAAATTGGCTTCTGCCGACAGCCACATAAACCTAACCTAACCTAACCTTAGCTCTCCTCGTAATGAAAGTTGACTGGTTACGTGCACGACAAAAAAATTCCCAATTATGAATTGTTGGACTTTGCTTCCACCTTGAATACATTTTCCTGCGAACTTTCATAGCTCTATGAACATCGGATGTAAACCATGGACAGCTGCTGTTACGGACTTGAACCGTCTTTAAAGGAACGTGTTTGTCAAATAAATAGAGTAACAGCGATTGCAGGTGGTGAACTTTCTCATTAACATTTGATGCATAGTAACAACTGTGCCAAGGAAGTATACTCGCATCATAATGCAAGGCAATGATATCCACCGAAGAAAAATCCCTAAACTGAAAAGTTGATGGTGTGGCAGAACGAGTCAAATCAATATTATATGTGCAATAAATTAAATCATGGTCAGTCACACCTTCTAACGATAACTGGTCTTGTAGCAGTACATTAGACCGATCAGATACCAGGAAAAGATCCAGGAGACTAGGGGAGGCATTAGGAGCGTAACGAGTCGGATATGAATTTACTACAGCTAACCCTGCAGATGCAACAAGTTCTAAAAGTTCATTCTGCAGTCATTTTTGAGAAGATCAGCATTAAAATCACCACAGACAGGTATGTGTTCATAAAGAGGGGTGAATTCCTGGATTGCGGAAAATAATGGTTTTCGAGGGCAACTTCGGTTGGGGCTGTAAACTACGCCTATAACACACTTACTATTACAATCAGATACTTCCAGAAACAAGTACTCATTGGTACCCCCATCCGATTTAACAATAACTTTGCAGTTTAAAGAACTATTACAGTACACAGCCACTCCACCACCAGTTGTGTTCGTGATCCTATCATTCCGAAAAAGTTTATATCCATTAATATTGAACAAACTATCCCCAATGTCAGCCTTAAGCCAGGTCTCAGTGATACATATTATATCAACGCTCGATTGTTCGAAGACGTGACGTAAATAATCTACTTTTGATATATTTAAGCTACGAGCATTGATATAGCATACCTTAAACCCTTCACACGCATTGGACAGTATTCTTATCATCGATCGCACATTGACTTCGTCGATGCCAGCTGACGTGTGCTCATTATTCAGAGTCAGCATTTAAAAAAAAAAAAAGTAAACAAATAGCAGGAGCAAAGTTATGACAACAAATAGGAGAACTCTTAAAAAAACAAATAAAAAAGCAACACGAGTCGAAAATAGAAGTAAATGCATGGTAGAGAAAGAAGTGAGAGGAAGGATAGGAAGAAGTATAAAAATAAGAAATCATAATTACATAAAATAAAATAATAAAATCTAATATAAAATCAAATGTGAACATAGGGACGGGCTACAGTCCACTTGGGCGAACTGTTGGATACCCTATTCTTATTCCTATCCCTCATAAGTGGGCGTGACAAAAGTCTAAGTATTGTTGAATTGTTAAGAACGCTCTACATATTTTGTTATATAACATTTAAAGGATTTTATCAAAAAAAAAAACGCTCCCTAGCTCAAACTTGGGTGTTTCAATAAAATTGTTTTATTTAATTGTGGGCGTGTCAGTAGGCGGATTTAAAAAAAAAATAACACATGAGAATAAAGGGCCCCTAGAGAGTATATATTATAAATTTCAGGTCCCTAGCTCAAACTTTGAATTTTCAAAAAAAAAAAAAAATTAATTGTGGGCGTGTAAGTGGGCGGATTTTGAAAATATTTACAATTGAGCATAAAGGGCCCATAGAGAGTATATACTATAAATTTCAGCTCCCTAGCTGAAACTTTGGATTTTCAAAAATTAATATACCCTTAGAATAGGGTATAAAAAAATTACTTTATTTATTTGTGGGCGTGTCAGTGGGTGGATTTTGAAATTTTTTTATCCCGAGCAGTTTTAGGAGTCGTAGATCATATATAAAAAATTTCAGCTTTCTAGCTCAAAATTCGATTTTTTCCAAAATTTGGTTTTTTTGAGTTTGTGGGCGTGTCTGTGGGCGGATTTCAAAAATTCGTAAACTTGATTATTTCGGGACCCTAGAGAGTGTATGGTTAAAATTTCAGCTCTCTAGGTCCAGTTTAAAGGCCTAATTTTTGGCTACAGACGGACGGACGGACGGACGGACATGGCTAGATCGACATTACTATCGATGCTGATCATAAATATAGTAACTTTTAGGGGTCTACGGGCAATATTAAGGTATGTTACAAACTATGCGTCAAAATTAATATACCCTTAGAATAGGGTATAAAAAAGAAACAAATTAAATTTAATCACTAGTAAAGAATAAGCTCAAGAGCAAAAGTGTGTATACCTATATATTTTCTTTTTCTTGTGTTTACTCTTTTGGCAATGCACATAAAAGTATTTATATATCGCTCCGGCGATATACATTGGTGGCCCGATTTTGACCAAACTTTACAGAAACACTCTTAGGCCAATACCAAAGGTTGCCTTATTTAAGCTCAATCGGTTCAGTAGTTTAAGTCGTTACACTTTTTTTTCCACCTGGCCGGCATTAGCCCGCTCAACCAACGTGAAGGGTGGAAGCTATTTGTCTGGCAGGTGTCTTTGTCAGCTTACATTTTTGAATCAAACAGTAAAACGAAAGAAAGAAATCTCGATTTTCTCACTTTTCATTCACTTTAACACAAATTTATTGTTATCATTGGTAATTTCCGATTCGTGATGAGGAAAACAACTTTCTGAGGTTCGATTCGCGAAAAAGTTCCAGCAACAGAGAAAAATCGATGAATAATAAAAAAATCATAATCATTGCTACATAATTCTAATAATTCTTTAAACAAAATTCCCATACAAACACTATCCACAAGTTTTGCAATTTTCCCGTCAACTTTGCTAAGTTTTTTTTCCATAAAAACCTTATTGCAAACAATTTATAAAAAAACGATTCAAATCGGCAAAACTGTTCTCGGGTGATGCGTTTACATGCAACAATTCTACTCAAATATCAACAACGTAATTGACCAATAAATACAAAAGTGGAAATACAGCGCTAGGTACCAGCATTCAAAATAATTATAAACAATTTCATAATCATAGCCAACGTACATCCAGTCTGATCTGGGTTCCGAGATCCGAAAAATCGCGACAGCTGACATTCAAAAATTCCAAAATCCCGCAAATAGACACGAACTAACTGGGTTCCGATACCCGATAATTTTAAATTAGGTTCCTATATCCGATTACTTCCGCTACATTGCTTCCGCTGCAATGCTTCCATTACAATTAAAATTTTACCCTCAATGCGCCAAAAGAAACATAACTTCAAAAACGGCACAAAAGATCTTACAGGTCGAAGTGCTTTTTTCATCGCCTTGGCGAGCAGAGTTTAAAAATGTATAATAAGAAAAACGTATGGATTTGCAAAAGTGAACATTTTTTTTTCTGTAATTGATACAGTACCCTTATAATGTGTATACACAGCGCAGGTTTTTTTAAATTTTGCACCTACCATTGCAATGACATTGTGGACGTATTCAATTATTTTTTCTTATAAAAAAGGGATTTGTGTGTATCCTTATAATAGCCGTGTTTTGTTGAGAAGTGTATATGTATAGCTAGCTCAGCATAATTTTACAATAAAACAACTAGATCGTATTCTAAAGGGTTTTTCAATAAGAGCGCTACAAAAGTTTTTTTAAATAAAACAAAAACGGTTTTGGATATCAATGAAATTCGGAACTCGATTTCCTTTGCATGGCCACCACGGGCACACTTGCAGAAGTCCAGACGCTGAAGCCAATTTTCGACGGTTTTCAAGCATAAATCGGCCGATACTGCTGCAATTTCACGTTCGATATTCGTACGAAGTTCATCAATCGTCGCTGGCTTGTTGGCATAGAGCATAGACTTGACGTAGCCCCACAGGAAATAGTCTAACGGCGTCAAATCGCACGACCGAGGCGGCCAAGCGACTGGACCATTTCGTGAGATAACACGCTTTCCAAACTTGGTTTCCAATAAATTGATTGTGGCATTCGCTGTGTGGCTGTGGCGCCGTCCTGTTGGAACCACATGTCCTCCAAGTCCATATCATCTAATTGGGGCCAAAAATATTCGCAAAATTCGCCACAACGACGTCACAGAGATGCCCAACGCTTGAGAACGACGTGTGAGAGACACATTTGGGCTTTCTTCAACTGAAGCCTCAGCGGCAGCAATATTCTCGACACTACGGGCACTTCTTTGTCTCACTGGCACGGGAACATTTTGTACTGTGCTTGTGGATTCAAATTTTTCCACTAGACGCTCAATTGTTGATCTGCTAGGACTATTATGACGACCATAAATTGGACTTAGCGCTCTTAACGTTAAGGCCACTGACTCCGAATTTCGGTAGTAAATTTTAATAATTTCAACTCGTTGTTGGCTCGTATATCTTTCCATCATAAAATGGCAAACCTTACTGAAGAGAAAGTGGTTTTCATACCCAAGGCCGGCAAATATTCCCACGTCAGTCCAAAGGACCTCAGACCCATTAGTCTATCTTCATTCCTCCTCAAAACGCTGGAGCGATTGATTGATATCCATCTTCGCACGAACATAAATCCGCAATTGTTGTCTGCGGCTCAGCATGCATACTGTAAGGGAAGGTCGGTGGAAACCGCTCTTCACTCCTTAGTACGCACTATCGAATACTCTCTTCATCACAAAGAGTATACCATGGTGGCTTTCCTTGACATAGAAGGCGCCTTTAACAACGTTAACACATCTGCAATCGCAAATGCACTGACAGAACTGAAGGTGGATAGCTCGCTTGGTGAATTGATTAATCTACTGCTTGAAAGTCGGATTATTAATTCAAAACTGGCCGTTGCATCTGCTAGGAGGTCTGTCAGTAGAGGCGCGCCACAAGGCGGTGTTCTTTCTCCCCTTCTCTGGAATTTGGTGGTGAATAAACTACTGAGAAACCTGGAAGGGGAGGGCTGCAGGGTGATTGCCTATGCGGATGACGTTGCTATAGCCGTCTCAGGAGAACACCTCAATACCATAAAGGAACTCCTGCAAAACGCTCTTAACAAGCTAACGAGATGGGCTGATCGGTGTGGACTGGGCGTTAACCCCCACAAAACCGAGTTGGTCCTCTTTTCCAGGAAATATAAAATCCCACATATTGACCCTCCCTCTATTAGCGGTACAAGCTTAACTTTCTCTGACGAAGCAAAATTTTTGGGTCTAATCTTCGATAGGAAGTTAAGCTGGAAACCCAATATACAAGAAAGAGTCAAGAAAGCTACAGTAGCACTTTTCTCTTGCAAAATAGCCATTGGCAATAAGTGGGGTATACAACCCCGCATTACGCTGGCTATATACAGCGGTGGTAAGACCAATTCTTACTTACGGGGTGGTCGTCTGGTGGACTGCCCTGGATATAGCTATAAACCGCGATAAACTGGGCAAAGTCCAGCGTTCAGCGTGTCTGTGCATTAGCGGAGCACTCCGTACTACCCCCTCCGCTGCACTGGACATTCTGTTACACCTGATACCCCTCGACATTTTCAGCATGCAAACAGCAGCTTGTTCCGCTGTCCGCTTAAAAGCTACCTCACAGTGGACCAACAAGAAGATCGGCCACTCCATCATTTTGGACTCCTTTAAGTCTCTACCCAGAAACATAGACTACACCATACCCCATCTGCAGTTCGGAAAAAACTTCCAAATCACCATTCCTTCCAGATCATTCTGGGATGATGATGCATTTGCGGAAGATAAATCGATCCACTTCTACACCGGCTGATCTAAAACCAGCGATGGGGTAGGTGGGGGCGTTTTCTCAGAAAAGCTAAATCTTAGTCTCTCTTTCCGTCTTCCAGATTATTGTAGCGTGTTCCAGGCGGAAATTTTAGCGATAAAAGAAGCCCTGTCGTGGCTAAAGAGGAATGTGATATCCTCAAAGGATATCCGTATCTTCTCGGATAGTCAGGCAGCGATTAAGTCCCTGGACTCAGTCTCTTCAAATTCCATCGTAGCCCAAGATTGCCGCTCATCTCTTTCGGAGATGGCAGAGCAGTTCAACATTCACCTCTGTTGGGTGCCGGGACATAGAGACATTCCAGGTAACTGTAGGGCAGACGATCTCGCCAAAAAAGGAACCACTTTACCTCTTTTACCTGATAAAGGTTCTTTAGGAATACCAATCGCTACATGCAAACTCTTGCTCAAGCTATTAGCAATCGAGAGAACAAACCTTAGGTGGATATGTAGCAATACTTGTCTAGCGACTAAGCGAATCTGGCCAAAGCTGGATCTGCGACGCTCTAAGTGTTTAATCTCATTAAACCGACTGCATATTAGCTCGACCATAGGTGTTATCACAGGACACTGCTTAATAGGCAGGCACGCCTCCAGACTTGGCGTGCACTCAAACGACTTCTGCAGAAGCTGCATGGACGAGGAGGAGGAGGAGACTATACCTCACCTTCTCTGCACATGTCCTGCGCTCTCCCACAAAAGAAATCTCCATCTAGGGGACTTCTTGTTTAATGACACAAGCGACTTAGCCAACACTGGCGTCAGAAGTCTTTCGCGCTTCATAAGAAGCTCCCATTGGTTCAACGAGCAGTGAGGGAATCCCCAGATCTGTGTGGTACCACAATGGACCTAATTTTGGTCTAAGCTTAGCTGACAGCCACGTCAACCTAACCTAACCTAACCTACTGAAGAGAAATGTCAAAAGAGCGGCAAGAAATTCGGCGTCGTTTGCTGTCCCTGTCGCTCTACTTTTGTGGCGTCCCTGTTGAAAAACCCTTTATATTCACTTTTCATTTTTAAAGGATGTGTTTTGTATGCGGTGTTTGTACTTTAAAAGAGTGCGATTTGGATTATTATTAAAGCAAGGATGTAAATCCAAACGTATTTTTTGAAAGACTTTTGAACATCATAAAATCCTTTGTGTTTGACAGCAAGGAAAAGAACGGATGCTTATTTTTGCCAATTTTTTTTTTTAATTTTCTTCTCATAACTTTCTTTGAAATGTGGATTTTTTTGTTTAATCGATGAACACATCCACTATCTCTACATAACAATCGATTGGTCCCAACCCCACAATAAGGAATATTTTTGCTCCCAACTTATTTTACCGCCATCTAGTCGCTTCATGGCATCAACACTTTATGTTATGTTCACTCCGTCTCAGTCCTCGAGTTCTGACCTCTTTATCGTCAGCACTCCTTTTTGTTATTGTTTGCGTGTTAAATGTAGCTGAGCTGCATATACACCTTTCACAAAAACACGGCTAATGTAAGCAGTTACACAGCGCGGGCAGAAGGGACATTTGGATTGGAGAGATAGAGGCGATGCCGATGCACGTTGGTTTTAAATGTTTGTAAATTGTAATGCGAATGAAAGATAGAGCATGGTAGAGCATTCCACATTCGAGTGGTACGGCTAAGAAATGATTCTTTATATTTAACTTTACGCCCGAATACAGGCTTTAGGGTGAACTGATGTGCATTCCTACCATGGCGGGTATTGCGGTTGGCCGTTCTAAGGGAGGAATACAACTGCCTATTTCATTTGGGCACTTATGGTGGAATTACCGATATGACTACTAAAGGCAGGAGACATTGCGACAATGACCAAGAGTCACTTGACTGACTTCGCGATGTCTCGGTCACCAATACGTTTTATCACGCGTTTTTGAATTCTGTCGAGTAGCTCCAAATATGTAATCGGTGCACCGGACCAGATATGAGCGTTGTTATCAAGCTTTGGGCGGATGAACGCCCTATAAATTGTAGCCACATCAGAAGAGGTGAAACATTTCTTGCATCGCTTAAGGAAGCCTAGACATTTCGCAGCGTTCTTGGCGACACCGAATATATGGTCATTTCAACGAAGGTTGTAATTAATGCACATACCGAGAATGGAAAGTCTTTCAGTTTCAGCGATGCAAGTACCGTTCATGGATAATGGTAGACTATTCAGGCTTAGCTTTGGTGACAGGAAACAGCATTGCGTTTTAGAGGCATTGAGTGCCTTAATATACGTACTCGTAGCTTAATATACGTTGCCGTTTCAGTTGCGCGCCCGATGATGAGGGACGAAAAGCCGTCATCAGCGAAGGAATGAATTGCTCACTATTAGATGCTAGAACTAAAAAGAAGTATAACGATAGGAACGATTGGTTTGTGTATTGGGAAGAGGTTTTTTTCTCCACGGGTTTCGTCTCAATAACTATAGGAGCATTTACGTTGTACTTTCGTATTCAATTTTGTCCGCAGAAAATAATGCTAATTATTGCTTCATGGACATGTTCGGGATTTGAACGCGCAACCTTCCAGAAAGTGATTACACTTACCACTGCATTATTTTTATATAAATAATTGTAAGATATAGATAGATAGATAAGAAGAATGATCCGGTTCTGTGCAGTGGTCAGCGAAGGATTGTTTGAACACGGTTGCGCAAAAAATCCCTTAAGGACTTCCCATCAGATTTCCTTAGCGCCGATAGAGACAATCAAAAAGGTTAGAGAACTGTAAATACGAAATGACATAATTCGAATAATCTGTTGCAGTTCTGGATGGATGATAGATAATAGATTGCCCATAGTTTGTTACGTTTATTACGAAGTGAACGAAGTTTTCTATTATACGAAGGACGAGATGATGACGAAGTTTTATGGCGCAAAAAAGGAACGAATAAGGAAAAGCATTTAAAGATTACGCCATAAAAACGGGTGGCTGCTTCATCAACAGATAAGTTTGAGAAGTTGAGTTCGATTCAATTTCCATAGCGAACATTTGCTTTTCCACTCCGAAATTTCTGAATCACTTGCGTGTATGTTTTAAGTTATCCTCTTCATTATTGTTTTGATAAAAAAAAACTTTCATGTCGCACAAACTAAGTTTTTAATTAAGTCGAATATTTTTTTTTCAATTAACCCAAACGAAAAATGTCCCTGGTCCACCTTTTGTTTCTTTATAAATTGAAATATGTATTTGTGATGCTTCACGCCATCACGATTTAATTGGACTGAGTGAGAACTTCGAAGAAAATCTTACCTAGTTCCCTACTCTTGCAAGAGTCTGAGAAACATGCAGGAGTATGATTATCACGAGAAGCTTCTTTAATTTGGCGCTGGCTTAAACGGCCAACGACCTTGCTACGTCGAATCACCGCAATTAAACAACGTAGGTCGTGGTTAGTACTTAGATGGAGGACCACTTGGGAATACCGCGTGTTGTTCGCACCTCTTGCCAACGCCTGACAAACATCCAAGAGTATCAAATTGTCATGAGAAAGCTTCACAAATTTGCCGTTCGGATTTGGCCTAAAACTGTAGATCCTCTCCACTTCTCATGAAAGTGGTTGGAGAAGCTAGGTTCACTCACTGTATGGCCCGTTAAGGAATAATATGTATGTGTGTTAAACGGAAAGATTCTCGCCAAACATAGGGTCATCCAACAAGAGGTGCCATTTTAATTTCACACCATTGTTGAACTGTAAACATTTAACTATCATTCCGATGACGTTTGAATAGTAAAAGTTAGGAGGTTATTTAATATGGATCGATAGTTTAGTTTAGTTTAATTTTAGTTTAGTTTATTTCGAGTAAATACTAACACAGTAGGATAAATCTTATAATCTAGTGATAGTTTATGGATTTACAAAGTTCAATTTTCAAGGATTTTGCTTATAAATATAAAACAATTCATATGATTTAGGAAAGAAAAAAAAGAAAAAAAAAAAAACAAAATTGAATTGACGTAGGTGACTATTTATATAAATAAAAAAGAAAAGATTGAAGAAAAACGGTAGAAAATTTTTGAAAGGTAGAAAGATTCATAAAGGTAGAAAAGAAAAAAAAAAAAAAAAAGAAGTTAGTTTCTTTGACTAATAAAGAGAATTTTCAGTCTATTTTGAAACTGTTGAGTTGTGCTTGACTCCCGCAAGTATTGTGGTAGTGAATTCCAAAGACGGATTGCAGCAATAAAAAATTGTCTTTCTGATGTGAGACAGGAGAATCGAGGGAGTATGGTTTGATCTGCTTGATGCTGGAAATCGAAGAATTTCATATAAGTAAGTTGGCTGTTTTGTCATTATAATAGTAAAATGTATGTTCATCGAAAAACTTCATAAAGTTTTCGAACGACGTATTGAGGAGGTTCATACATAGATGTGAAACATGATCGTATTTTTTGAGACCGAAAATGTAACGAATCGTGCTATTAAATGCTACTTGCAACTTTCTCCTGCTTGCAGAATCACAATTGTAGTATATTTCGCAACCATACGTAAGAACTGGGATTACCAAGGTCTTTGCAAGAACCATTCTAATATTTAATTGGGTAAACTGCTGAACGGCCCACAAAGATCTAAGAACTCCATATGTTTTTCCGACTGTTGAATTAACGTGATCGGTCCATGTTAGTGTTCTATTGAAAACCATACCAAGGTTTTTTGAAGTGGTTGTAAATTCTAAGGGAATACTGTTCAGAAGCACCGATGGAAAACAGGATAAATCTAATATCTTTTTGGAGATGACTATACATTTGCATTTTGATGGGTTAAGGGTCAAACCATTGCTAGCTGCTCAAGTAGAAATATGATCTAGTTCCTCGTTTATAGTACAAACGCAGTTTTCTAAAAGACCTAAGGGGTTATAGATTTCAATATCATCGGCGTAAAAGTGCTTAGATACATTTGGTATTATGGATGCTATTTCATTTATATACAAAGAAAATAACAGAGGAGCCAAAATCAATCCCTGAGGAACACCACGTTTTATCGGGAGGAACTCAGAGAGCTGATTTTCGATGCAAACGGCTTGTTTCCTTTCCATAAGGTACGAGGAAATCAATTTAATGGCTTCTGGAGAAATGTTAAACTCAAGGTGCAACTTTTTTAAGAGAACAGAGTGGTTGACCATATCAAACGCTTTGGAAAAGTCTAATAGAACCAAAAAGGTAACGCAACCATCATCTAATTTATCCCTAATATCTTCAATGACTTTCATGAGTGCTGTTGTACAGCTGTGCTTAGGACGGAAACCGGATTGAATGCTTACTAAAAAGTTGTTTCGTGAGATATAATCATTTAGTTGCTTTTGTAAGATTCGTTCACAGATTTTTGATAAAAAAGGTAAAATTGAGATTGGTCGGAATTCATCTCGTAATGAGTTCTTTGGGATTGGAATGATTTTAGCGAGTTTCCACTGGTATGGAAAAATGCCAGTGGTAATTACAGTATTGAACACATGAGTAAAAAAAGGTAGCAACAAGGGTAATATGGCTTTTAGAAATGTTGGGTTAATTTCATCTACTCCAGATGCGTTAGATTTTATTGAAAGAAAACTTTCTAAAACATCTAAATCATTTACACTCGAGAAACTAAAAGAGGAATCTGAGAGTGTTGTTGTTGGGTCATTAAGATATTCAACATCAATCGAAGCAGCAGTACTGAGAGCAGACAAAAACTTACGATTCAATTCATTACCGTCAATGCTGTTTTGCAGTGAAGTACTTTGCTTGCCGATTCCAAGTTCCCGAAGACTACTCCATAGATTACGAGTATCAGAACGGACATTTAAGCGGTTGGAGTAGAAAGATATTTTTTGCACCTCTAACTTCTTGCACAACCTTGTTTCGCAGAGTTTTATAAGCTGCATGTAGCTCTTGCACTCGAAAACGTATCCACCTTCGGTAGGCCTGATCGCGTTGATTCATTAGATCTTTTATTTCGATTGTAAGGCAGGGTTTGGATACGCAAAAGATTTTTTTTTGTTTTTAGTGGGACGTGTGTATTATAGAGCTTTAATATGTTTTCATTCAAAAACTTTACTACACCCTGACAAAGTAAAGGTATCGCGGAAACTTTTCGTACAGTTCACTCTACTTTTGCCTATCATCAAGCGCGTTCCCTCGCAGCTATAATGAATTATTGTTTAAATTTGAATGTCTCGTACAGGTAAGCGATGTGAATACTCCAAACCCAACTATGTTGACTTCGAGACATTCACATTAATTGGGCCTATCCGCAGAAACTTCGCGGCACATTTTGCTACATGCTTATAAGGTCCAGTTGGCACAAGAATAAAAGCCAGCAAACCACGCACAACGCCGTACATGCTAAAAATGATTTAAAAACATAGGGACGGGCTACAGTCCGCTTGGGCGAACTGTTGGATACCCTGTTCTTATTCCTATCCCTCATAAGTGGGCGTGACAAAAGTCTAAGTATGGTTGAATTGTTAAGAACGCTCTACATATTTTGTTATATAAAATTTAAAGGATTTTATCAAAAAAACGCTCCCTAGCTCAAACTTGGGTGTTTCAATAAAATTGTTTTATTTAATCGTGGGCGTGTCAGTAAGCGGATTTAAAAAAAATTAACACATGAGCATAAAGGGCCCCTAAAGAGTATTTATTATAAATTTCAGCTCCCTAGCTAAAACTTTGGATTTTCAAAAAAGGTTTTTTTTTTTTAAATTGTGGGCGTGTCAGTGGGCGGATTTTGAAAATATTTACACATGAGCTTAAAGGGCCCCTAAAGAGTATATATTATAAATTTCAGCTCCCTAGCTAAAACTTTGGATTTTAAAAAAAAGTTTTTTTTTAAATTGTGGGCGTGTCAGTGGGCGGATTTTGAAAATATTTACATATGAGCTTAAAGGGCCCCTAGAGAGTATATATTATAAATTTCAGCTCCCTAGCTCAAATTTTGGTTTTTCAATAAAATTCTTTTATTTATTTGTGGACTTGTCAGTGGGCGGATTTTGAAAATTTTATATCCCCAGCAGTTTTAGGAGCCATAGATCATATATAAAAAATTTCAGCTTTCTAGCTCAAAATTTGATTTTTTCCAAAATTTTGTTTTTTGAGTTTGTGGGCCTAGATAGTATATGGTTAAAATTTCAGCTCTCTAGGCCCAGTTTAAAGGCCTAATTTTTGCCGACGGATGGACATGCCTAGATCGACATTATTATCGATGCTGATCATAAATATAGTAACTTTTAGGGGTCTACGGGCAATATTAAGGTATGTTACAAACTATGCGTCAACATTATTATACCCTTAGAATAGGGTATAATGACAGCTCTTGTTGCACGACCCTGTATAAATTTAGTTCAAATATAAACAAAATAACTAAATATAACCATAAAATAACTTTGGGATTCAAGGTCCTTAATCCAAAGTAGAATGCAACCGTCCAGATTTCAGAGACCAGTCATTGGCACCATAGCCTATTACCTTCAATATGTTCTTCATTTTATCAGATTCATTCGATTGATTAAAAAGTTAAGTGTATTTTTTTACTGCAGGAATATATCTCTGCCAACTACTTTAGAGCCGTGGTTTCTTATCACCCCACGGATGTATTATCAAGAAGGAACCAGTCTCACGTGTGATGAATTTTAAAAACGTTCTCAAACTTAACGACCAACATCGCATTGTTAGGAGTTTCTCGTTTCTTATCGCTTGCAGACCATTCTGGCAAATAGCCACCACCCACCTAACTTTAAATTGAATAAGATCGAACTAAAAAAGGATACATTCTCTCCTGTCGACCGATAGCGAAGGAACATGTGCCAAACGACGACTGTAATAGATTCCTTATCATGTGTGCAATTTAAAATTTAAATCGACACAATCCTTTCAAATGGCTCTTCGACGACATTGTGAAAATGAAGCTGTTTTCAGCTCAATTTTTTATCATTCCTCATGGGTATTCTTGATGCCCAAACTTTGGGACATCAATGGATTCCGATTCGATGACGATGGGATAGATTTTCAGTCGGATAAATTGCTCATGCAATCGATACCAGATGACGTCATAAACAATAGCGTTTAGCAATAACAATAATAATTAATAAAATTCTCCAGATTGTAATTATTAGGAAGCAAACTACTTTCACCCCCAGGATCAGGACGAACTGAAACAGCCAAAAATGAAGGGTGTGTATGGAAGCAGTTAATTCAGTACACAGACTGTGTGAGCTGGGCTCACTGGTATAATTGCACGACTTCTTGAATTTATCTTTATCGTAAGTTCAGCTAATTTTATGACAGACAAGTACTGCATACTAACGCGCTCCATTGTTATTAATATTTTTTCTTCTTAATCTGTTCGCCGAAGCCCCCACCACTTACGGAGACTTCGGCAGGAAAATAAATAAAATTATTATTATTTTACTTTTGCAAAAGTTTTCGAATTTCCTAAGATATTTTTGTCGCCGAAAATTATGAGATATACAGTGGCGAATTTGTGATCAAATTTCATCCAGAAGGTGTACACCGTATATACCCAGGGAGGAGTTAATTTTCTCTTAATTGACAATTCGCGTGTTTCACTTCTTGGAACCATTTGCCCTTTGGGTTAAAATTCAAAGTTTTCCTTTTTTGTGGAAAGTATCCCACGCTTTGGCTTACACAAAGCGACTAACTGAAATTGGAATGTATCCTTGACGTGGCAATCGCCTTTGTGGCATTGAAGGAGTTATCCCCTTACGAGGGTGGTTAATGCCGTAATTGAAACGAACGAAAAAAAGGGGTTGCAGCACTTGTTCTTTTATAGCATGCCAAGTAGTATATTGCAACTGAAAAGGCGAGAACTGTGACGAGGGTGGCACGTGCTTGACGGCTATTATCATGTCTCCGTGATTTATCGTCCTCTCTAAGGGATGATGTTTTTTCATTTACGAGTGGGCCTTCCAACATACTTGCTGACGGATTGAGGGAAGAGGATTATATATATTTTTTTACGTGTTTTTCCACGATAAAACGTCTGTTGTCTGAATTAAGTGTTTAATGGTCTCTTAATAGAGATGTGTACACTGGGGGTGTGGCAACACCCTTGTACGTATCCAAATGGAAATGGAAAGTCAAATTTTTGAAGATACTCGTACAGGCGGGTGGTTTGTGTTTGTTTTGTAAGTGAAACCAAGGAATATAGGAAATCCTGCAAGTGACATTTCGGCAAGACATCAGAGATCACCTGTGGAGACGTTTTAATTACGCCGACGACTACATGACGAAGGAACAACATTTTGATTATCCTGTCATCCTTATTACAAGGCATAGTACACTTCTTTGATTGAATCCTTTGCAGGAGAGTGTCTGAAAGAGCGAAGATATTTCAATTGCATGGTGGATATAGTGGCAATGGAAAACAAGGAAGCACCCTACTGCGAGCATCAAAGGCTACTCACGCCTCGCGTGTTGCGGTAATGATTTCTGACACATTCATTTATCGCCCGAAAAATTAATGTAAAAATTCACCACATTGGGTTTGTTTTGGGATGGTTGGTTGTGCGCCAACATCAGCTTGTGCAGAAATTTATGAATTTCAATTTTGAAAATTATCGCTTTGTCTGGTTGGTTAATTGCGCCAGCAGTCAGTAACATCCCGCGCAAAATAAATTAAAAGCGATTGTCTCATGCCCTGGCGGACAGAGATACAGTGGGTGTTGAAACTGTCCGCACTGGACATTCCTCACTTTAATATTGCTATACATATTAATACATATACATGTATGAGTTTGAATGGTACACTTTGATAAATCGAAGGACATTTGTTTTTTAACTGAGGTGACGGTAGAAATCAGCCAAAAATGTATATGAAGACACGCTCTGTGCACGTGCCACGTTTGACATCTCTAAAAAAGATATATATATATAGCTTATGTCTGTAGGCTAAGGAAGCGTGGTGTGTAGCCAGATGACATGAAAAGTCGTTTAAAATTGCAGCTTCCTCATTCAGTTCCGCTCATCGTTGTACTGCTGAATTTACAGGCAACAATATGCTTTTGTGGTCAAAGACTCTTCCAGTACTGTCTGCGTTTGTTCGAGCGGAAAGAGTGCTCCTGTACGAACAAGTGGTTCTACTTCTAAAAGTGTACGATAACGACAGACTGATGTGATGCGATTAGTTACAGCATACTTCGCAATAATCAACCCCTGTCAACGGTGGAGCGGAAGTGTTGTTGGCATTTTTTTAAGTAGTCAACCGTGGATTGACGCCCGCAATCTCTTTCTTGAATATTAAAATGTTTAAAATGACTGCCTAGTTTTAGGATGCTTGACAAATTGTGGTTTTGAATAGGATACTTTATGGGGCGTTGGCATCCAGAATCAGTGAATACTCGTATATTATGAATATTGCAACTTGGAAGAACACATACACATCCCCCAAACATTATGTATCTACATATATTCATGTATATTTACATGGATGCGGTGTAAATATGTATTTTTTTGTTAATAGAATTAAAACTTCTATATTTATGCATCTGTTAAAAGAAAATATTAGTTTTATTTATTGATTGGAATCTGCTAAGCAGTGGCAGTCTTAGCCTGTTAGAGGCACGGGCGGCAAAACTTAATGAGGTACCTGGTGTTCCGACATCTCTGTGTTTTTGTAGGCTTAATACTTTTCAGAAGTAAACTATATAATATCAGCCACTAAGAGAGAACCACAACTTCAATCGACGAATGATTGTTTACTCGGCAATCTAGTTAGAATATTCAGGGTATTTTATTAAGGACTTGACAACTTCTTTTTTAAATAAAATGCAAACTTCTTCAGATATCTCCAAAAAAATTGTATAGGCTTGAATTACTATCAAAACATTTATGAATGGCATTCGACTTGGTTCATATGTCCACCACGGGAACGTATGTAGCGGTCGATATGTTGAACCCAATTTTCGATGACTCGGCCGCACATTTCGAACGACATGAATGCTTTTTCGCGATCAATATTGGCTCTGAGCTCCTCTAACGTCGCCGGCTTGTTGGCATAGACAAATGATTTAATGTAGCACCTTTTAAAAAGTCTAGAGGTGTCAAACCATACGATCTCGGCGGCCAATAGACAGGTCCGTTTCTCGAGATAACATGTGTGGCGTACTCAACAAATAAAAATAAAAATAATAAAAGGAAAATGTTTAATTTCGGAGATATACTCCACCTATTCAAAAATATAACTGCAAACAACACATTTCCGGACACAAACCGGATACTTTCGACGAACACTGCTTTTCGACCATTCTGACCAGCTGTGCAAAGCATTTCAAATACAAGTATTTTTTTTTATTCTTCGCCATCCACACAAGCTTTATATTTTTGCCTAATATAAAGAAGATTGCTTAGTACTTATACTAGTGGCAAAAGCATAGCGCGCCCTTTTTCTTGGCTGCACTTTATACTGGATGCTACGTGCGAAATTACATTTGGGTTAGATAATTCTTTTTTACCACTGAGCATGTGCGGATAATAATTTTTCTTTGCTGTCCAACAAATTTCAAGATTTTGTTTTTCAGGAATAGTGAAGATTTCACCGACAATATCCAAAAAAAATAAAGCGCATTAAAATTTGCTCGGTTATTGGAATTATCGTAAAATACTCGTGCTTTCACAAGGCACGTGGCATAGTACATAAATGTACTTGGCTTTTAATTGAGGTAAGGCTGTGCGAATGAATTATTGTCCCCCAAACTCATTTAGTTTTCTTAATAGCGCGGACATTTTTTTGGGCAGTTGAAGAGCGTTCCAGCGTGCTTACTGTGCATAACAGATATATGTATATATAATATATATATATAATCACTGAAAGGCACATCCCTGGACAAAACTCGACCCACCAACTAGCGCCAAAAGCGTCCGCAACTTGCATTTTATTGACGCCTACAAAAATTCCCGATCTGTAGAGCTATTTTCACTCCAGACCAAGAGGAATCTGTAAAACTCGTGACGCCAAGCTATTCATACGTGGTTCATAACCCCGAAAAGCATGTGCAGAGCTGTAACCAGATAAAGGAAACGTGACATGCCATCAAACATAACCACCCATCAATCAAATTACTCATCAAACAAAGTTATCCCTTCATCAAAATACTTTCCAAGCCATCGTGCATCATCGCCAAACAAAAAAAAATATTATCATGGAAAAAGTGATATCTCGCTACATGCTTATATGCATGATACTCAATGTGGTGTAACAGTTTCTAATTAAATACTTAAAGATCTACCTAACCCTTATATCTAACATCTTAATCTACTACCTTAATCTTAGGTTAGGTTAGGTTGAGGTGGCTGTTAGCCGAAAGCTAACACACTTAGACCAAAGAGGTCCATTGTGATGCCACTAGGATCGGTAGTATCTACCACTACCCGCTAAAACCATTTGGAGCTTCTAATGAAGCGTGATAGACTTCTAACATCTGAGTTAGCCAAGTCACTGAGTTCATTAAGGAAGAAGGCTCCCAAATAGAGATTTCTTTTATGGGAGAGTGCAGGACATGTGCAGAGGAGAGGAAGTGTAGTCTCCTCCTCCTCCTCATCCCTGCAACTTCTGCAGAAGTCGTTAGAATAGACGCCAAGCCTTGATGCGTGCTTGCCTATTAGACAGTGCCCTGTGATGGCACCTATGACAGAGCTAATATGCAGTCGGTTAAGTGAAATCAAACTCAGAGAGCGTCGCAGGTCCAGCTTTGGCCAGATATGCTTGGTCGCTAGACACGTATCACTACCTGTCCACCTGAGGTTTGTACTCTCGACTGCGGCTAGCTTAAGTATGAGTTTACAAGTAGCGATGGGCATACCTAAGAAACCTTTATCAGGTAGAAGAGGTAATGCTGTTCCTTTTTTGGCGAGTTCGTCTGCCCTACAGTTCCCTGGGATGTCTCTGTGCCCTGGCACCCAAAAGAGGTGAAAGTTGAACTGCTCTGCCATCTCCTCAAGAGACGAGCGGCAGTCTATGGCTACGATGGAGTTTGAAGAGACTGAATCCAAGGATTTCAGCGCGGCTTGACTATCCGAGAATATGCGGATGTCCTTAGCGGATATCACGTTTCTCTTAAGCCACGACAAGACTTCCCTAATCGCCATGATTTCCGCCTGGAACACGCTACAATGATCAGGAAGACGGAAAGAGAGACTAATATTAAGTCTTTCTGAGAAAACACCACCTCCGACCCCATCACTAGTTTTTGATCCGTCGGTGTAAAAGTGGATCGAATTATCTTCCGTGCAATCAGCCTCCTCCCAGAATGATCTGGAGGGGATAGTGATTTGGAAGTTCTTTTCGAACTGTAGCTGGGGTATAGTGTAGTCGATGTTTCTTGGTAGGGACCCATGGGAGTCCAGAATGATAGAGTGGCCAATATTCGTATTGATCCACTGTGATGTGGCTTTTAAACGGACAGCGGAGCAGGCAGCTGATTGCCTGCTGAAAATATCCAGGGGTGTTAGATGCAGTAATATGTCCAGTGCAGCGGAGGGGGTCGTACGGAGTGCTCCGCAGATACACAGACAAGCTGTACGTTGCACCTTGCTTAGCTTATCTCGGTTTACCGCTTTATCAAGAGCAGTCCACCAGACAACCGCCCCGTATGTCAGAATCGGTCTCACTACCGATACGTATAGCCAGTGAGATATGCGGGGCTGTAGGCCCCACTTATTACCGATGGCTTTTTTGCAAGAGAAAAGTGCTTCTGTCGCTTTTTTTACTCTTTCTTGTAAGTTGGGTTTCCAGCTTAACTTCCTATCGAGGATAAGACCCAGGAATTTGGCTTCATCGGAAAAGGTTAAGCTTGTACCGTTGATAGAGGGAGGGTCGATATGAGGGACTTTATATTTCCTGGAGAAGAGGACAAGCTCGGTTTTGTGGGGGTTAACCCCCAGCCCACAGCTTCTTGCCCAAATTGAAAGCTTGTTGAGAGCGTTTTGAAGGAGTTCCTTTAGAGTGTTGAGGTATTTCCCTGAGACGGCAATAGCAATGTCATCCGCATAGGCAATCACCGTGCAACCCTCCCCTTCCAGGCATGTCAGTAGTTTATTCACCACCAAGTTCCACAGAAGGGGGGAGAGGACACCACCTTGTGGCGTGCCTCTACTGACAGACCTTCTAGCGGATGAAACGCCCAGCTTTGAATTGATAATCCTGCTTGTTAGCAAAAGACTGATCAATGCACCAAGCGATCCATCCACATTTAGTTCTGTTAGTGCATTTGCGATTGCAGATGTGTCGACGTTGTTAAAAGCGCCCTCTATGTCTAGGAAGGCAACCATAGTGTATTCCTTGTGGTGAAGGGAGTATTCTATGGTGCGTACCAAGGAGTGAAGGGCAGTTTCCACTGATTTACCCTTAATGTACGCATGTTGTGCCGCAGACAGCAGTTGCGGGCTTATATTCATGCGAAGATGGATATCAATCAGACGCTCCAGCGTTTTGAGGAGGAATGATGATAGACTGATGGGTCTGAGGTCTTTTGGACTAACATGGGAGTATTTGCCAGCCTTGGGTATGAAGACTACTTTAACTTCCCTCCAAGCCTGAGGAATGTGAGTCAGCCTTAAACAGCTATTCATAATCATCTCCAGTGTTGGTAGAATGATGTCAGAAGTCCTCTGAAGTTCGGCAGGTATTATGCCGTCAGGTCCTGCAGACTTGAAGGGCTTGAAGCTTTGTAGTGCCCAAAGAAGCTTGTCCCTAGTAATCAGATTTTGAGAATTTGTTACCTGTAAATCCATAGGTGACCTGTTTGGGTTACTATGGCCGGTAATGTTGGAGCTACCAGGGAAGTGTGTGTCAAGTAGCAGATTGAGCGATTCCTCGCTGGATGTAGTCCACGAGCCATCTGCTTTCTTTAGGCAGCTAGGCATAGTTGGATTTGAAGCAAGGATTTTTCTTAGCCTTGATGCCTCTGAGGTTTCTTCTATTTTGCCACAGAAGAGTCTCCACGAAGATCTTTTGGCCTTCCTTAATTCTTTTTTGTATGATTTGAGGGATACTTTGTAGGAGTCCCAGTCAGTATTGGATCTTGAGCTTTTAGCTCGATTGAAGAGTCTCCTGCAATCATTTCTCAGTGGTCCTAATTCAGGTATCCACCAATGTGGCTTCTTTTTCCCCCTGGGACGAACGAGTGGGCAGGAAACAGCCATCGCTTCCTTAAAAGCCATCGTGAGCTTGTTGACTTTGCTGTCAAGCTCGCTAGGATTGCGTGGGGGACTTAAGAGTTCAGAGGTTATATGTCTGCGCATAGTATCTCTGTATTTGGGCCAGTCTGTTTTCCGAGGGTTACGGAATGTGGATTGGCAGGGGATGTCAACGTTTAGGTTGAAGGTAAGATATCGGTGGTCGGAGAAGGAATGGTCAGACGAAACCCTCCAACTCGATATCAATTTGTGGATGTTATTAGAGACAAGAGTAATGTCTAAGACTTCTTGTCGATTCTTGGTGATGAAGGTGGGCTCATTACCCATGTTGCACACAATGAGGTTAGTACTTAAAATGTAATCGAAAAGTGACTCACCTCTGCTGTTGATATCAGTGCTTCCCCATACGGTGTGATGCGCATTAGCGTCGCATCCGATGATGAGTGCAGCTTTCCGCCTCTCTACTTCCGCAATAAAACTCTCCAGGTTAACACCAGGAAGAGGTCCCAGGTTGTCATGGGCAAGATACGCTGATGCCAACCAGTATGTGCTACCAGCAGTCTCCAGTTTGGCAGCCGTCGTATCTCGATCGCTGAAATTAGGGAGTAAATAAGCATTGAGGCTACTCTTCACTAGTATGCACGATCTAGGTTTACCTCTGTCGGACACATATAGTGGGTAGTATCCAGGGGTCTTCAGTCCACGAACCAGGTTATTGACAACCCAGGGCTCCTGGACCAAGACTACGTCTTCTCCGGTTTTAGCTAGACGGAGAATAAGGGCGGCCGAGGCCTTAATCGAGTGTTGGAGGTTAATCTGAATGATCTGCAGCATTGTTGCTACGATCTTGTGGAGAAGCCTCCATCACTGTTTTATTGAGGTCCTCCAAATCAGAGGACGAACTGAGAAGTTCATCCTCACTCAGAGGATCCTTGTTGGACAAGCCTTCCAATACAGAGGATGAGCTAAGGAGCTCGTCTTCCCTCAGAAGGTCATTGTCATTGGTGTCGTGTGTGTCCATAACCGACTGGGAGTCGATCACAGGGGGTAGAGACATGGTTGGTTCCTTAGAGGGCTCTGAAATGTCATCCTCTAGGGAGGGGAAGGTGACTGATGCGCTTGCATCCGACACAACAGATTCGGAGGGATGATGGGGTTGCTTATCAGCGTCCAAATTATCCTTCTTGTCTCAGCGTGATGTCGTTCCACCCGAACCGAATCATGCCTGCAGTCGCTGCCAGATGAGCAAGGGATTCCTGATTGATGATAATAACAGCGCATCGGTAGGAACCCTTTTGTTCTTCCAGTTTTGCGACTTTCCAGTCGTGAGTCGGAAGGGATGGGTTGCTGATTTTGAGAAGGTGCAGTATCCTTTCAGGGGAGGAAGGGCTAATTGGGATCCAGGCACGCGATCTCGGTCGGCAAGGGATGTCCTCCCTTGCAACAACATCAAGCTTAGCCCCTGGCCAAAGCTCACCAAGCTTGTTGATCGCGACCTTGTAGAGGTCCAATGATCGCTGATCATCGCACGCGATAAGTTTAACGCGTCCTTGATGCCAGCCACCATCATGGATTATTGGCGGTGGTCCGGGGATATCTTTGTAGAAATCCTCGAAGTTTTCCAATAGGGAGAGCATAATGAGATCCCACCGTTCAGGTGAGATCCTACCATCGGCGTCGCTGCGGTCTATAACTGCGACCACAATACCTTTTTTTTAGGACGTCGCTAAAAGACCTATGAGATTTGACGGTGGACGCGCTAGGAGGAATACTGGTGTTGTGCATCCTCAGGCGCTTGGAGACCGAACTGACCTCCTCCACCGATCTCTGTCGCTTTGACGCAATGTCTCCGCTGGTCTTGTCCTTTCCTGCGAGTACGTTCTGAGCCCAGGTCAGTTTACTGATCTGAGCAGGGGTTCTATCCAACTCAGGGATAGTGCCGATAGAGCCAATAATGCGATTTGCATTGCGTTTATCCTTGTAGTGCGACGTCGAGGTGTTACGACGACGCCTACAAGACGCGCTGGTGGAAGTAGGAGCATGTTGCACAGTCCCGATCCCCCCAGGGGGGTGATTGTGTCTGGTAGTAGCATCCAAGGGTTTACTGCCAGCGGAAGGACCATGAGTTTGCACAGTCTCACCCCTGACTAGTGTAGCAGGAGTTTTACCAGGGGGCAGCTTTGGGACACTGCCTGAGGGGTTGCTGCCAGCAGAGGTGGGACCATTTTGCACAGTCCCACTTTTGCTGGGAAATTTATTTTTATGCTCGCAATCACTGACGGAGGAACCACGGTTATCCACAGTTCCGCTGCCAGCTGCCATAAGAGCATTGCCGGTAGACAGCTTTGTCGCCGTACTACCGTCCGGTTTCAAAGGGATACCGGCCTTAAAAATTTGTTTTTGTTTTTGACTAGGTTTCATAATAGTTCCCACGAGTAGCGGAGAAGGGAAGGTCCGTCTGTACAGAGATCCGCATTGTACAGATAAGGCTAGCTGTTCCGGAGGTCGCCAGGTATCCGGATACTCCGCTTGCGACTGAGCTATTTTTTAAACCTGGGCCCTCAGCCAGGCTGACTATCGGCACGGGTCTCCATTAGTCCAGCCCAGGGGATAAAGGAGGGAGAGAGATGGGAAGGGGAGAGTAAGGAATAGAGGAGTGGGAGAAGATGGGGGGAGAGTGGGATCAGGACGGAGTGTCCTGTGGGCAGTTCTTAGTAGATGCTGAAAAACAGCACCCTTAAGCCTCCACACCGGCACCAACAAAGAGAGGTGCGCTCGACAAGGTGACTGACCCTTCGTGGAGGTACCTTAATCTTAGTCTAACATAAAAACAGAATTTTTTTTTTTATCATTTAACTTTTCTTTTCGTACCTACAATACATCCTTTATGCTTATTCCTTAATACTAGAAAGCCACAGAAAAGTTTTTTTTTATAACATAAAGGGTACCTAAACATCTACAGCGCTATTAATAAAAACCATCTAGTCAACCGTTGAATGGTCGCTTAGCTATTCGGTGAGTAAGGGACTTAGTACCGCAGTAACTTTTTCCTATTAATAAAACATTGTACACCACCAACTAGTTATTTGACGTTTCAATGCAAAAACGTATATGCAAGGGGGAGCACTGCTCCAAATTCCAATAAGAAATTATCTGCAGCTGATATTTTGTTGTCATTTTTGACACACCTCCATTTCAAAATTAAAAACTGTTAGCTACACGCGTCTTTAAAGGTGAGGAAAAAAATAAAATAAAAGTGAATAATAGATTCGTCGTCTTCCAAACGAAAGCGCAGTGAAAATTGGGTTGCGGCTGATAAGGTAAGATGTACCTTTAAAATTGCTTTATACAGTGGACGTCCAATATAACGAATTATATAATGCACAGCCTTTCGTTAAATCGAAAAATTCGTTAAATCGGTCGTTCTTTTTTATATCTAATAATACAAGAAAATGAAGTAATGAAAGACTTATAAAACAATATGTACATGTGTATTTACAGAGAATAAAAAATCCATCAGAAAAAAAGGAATTAAAAATTAAAATTTCGAAAAAAAGTCTTTGATTTTTGTTTGCTTTTTTGTTCCCTCTAAGCTCTTCTGAACAGCCTCCTCCAGCATTTCTCTTAAACAAAGGGTCTTTGAATAGTCAGTATGGTTCTGTACTGACCACTCGATGCATTTATTGAAGCAGTCTATTGCTTCCGAATGTTTAATTTTTGTGCACTCAGGTAGGTTGCTTTCGTCCTCGCTTGCACTAGCAATGACATCCTCTTCCTGTCCAAAATCATCATCGAAGTCATCACTGTTCCACTCGATGAGATTGGCAATATTAAATGAAGACTGAAGAAGATTATAAAACCTTAATATCATTACAAAAACACAATTAATACTTGTTAACCTACCTCTGGAAAAACGTTGTTAATGAGATTGAGTGTTCCTCTCACGCATACAATTTCGTCTTGCTGCATTAAAACTGCCAACGGAATTTCGTCCTCTTTATCAAATTCTGGACAATCTTCCGTCAAAATATTTCTCCAGCATTTTTGCAATGTTTCTGCTGAAATTTTTAGCCAGGCCAGAGCAATTAAAGAAACAGCATCATACAAGTCGAGTTTTTTCAAAGAATCTATTATGTTTTCTGATCCAGTAGCTACAACTCTAGTCAGTAAACTGTTTTTGTAGTGCAATTTAACCAGCCGAATGGCATTCTGATCCATCGGTTGGATCAAAGGAGTAACATTCGGCGGCATAAACATGACCCATATGTTTCCGTCCTGAGTTTTTTTTACAAGTTCGCTGGCAGGTGGATGACTCGGCGCATTATCCAGGATAAGCAATGCATTTTTTGGTAGATTCTGAGCATCCAGAAATTCTTCGACCTGAAAGGAACGCAAATTTATGTTTCTAGAAAGATCAACTGCTTTACCGCTCTACTTTAACAAAGCTGTGGTACGAAATTATTAAAAAACCACTCTTTAAAAATGAGCACGTTCATCAATGCACTTTTAGAGTGCGAGTAATCTACAGGTAGCAATTTGTTCCAGAACGCTCTCAGTTTTTTTGCCTTGCCGATGATCAACGGCCTTATTTTCTTTGTGCCCGCAGCATTTGCATACGCCAAAAACGTAAGCCTTTCTTTTGAAATTTTTCGCCCAGGTGCACATTTTTCCCCTGAGTGGACATACGTTTTATCAGGCAACATTTTCCAGTAAAGACCCGTTTCATCAGCGTTAAATATTGCTTCCTCAGACAACTGATGCTCCCTTATAACGGTCGCTAATTTTTTTTTAAATGGCTCCACCAGCTCCACTTGTGAAGACAGTTTCTCACCTGATTCCTTAAGAAGCCGAATACCAAATCTTTTTTTAAATTTTGTTAGACAACAAAAAATTTCTGATGAAATTCTATTGCCTTAGCTTTCAAAATTAACATTGGGATGTTGTTTTGGCGTTTTATGAGGAACCAGTTAAAAAGCGCTTCTTCCATTTTGGGAAATTCACCCTTCTTCAAGGATAGTCTGGATTTGGAACCATTTTTCGAAGTTCCCAATGTCTTTAAAATACTTTTTTTGTGTTTTTTTATGGTACAAATCGAAGACTTTGATAGTCCATTGTACTTCAAAGAAATTTCACGAAGTGACACTCCTTTTTACATTCCTCTAAAATATTTACTTTTTCCTCCAAAGAAAGACGTTTTCTGTTAACAGACATTTTAAATTATTTTCTAAGCAAAACACAACCGATCACTAGAAAAACTTCACGAAACGAAATCGAACATCGAAGATGCCAAGCCAGACGTACACAAAAATAAACCGTAATTTTTTGTTTTTAGGTAAACTTAACTTTTCACCCAGTAAGAACTGTAATAAATGTTACGCAACAGAAAAAAACAGACGTTTATCAACCTACATACATACCATATGTAGGTTTGTAGTGATGAATGCACAAAAAAGCCAAATGCAATCTTGCGCTCGTATATATGTTTGTGTATGTAGTATGTCGCATAAGTTTGTTGTACATATTTTGTAGGAATTTACAAGGCATTCGTTAAATCGAGCGTAAAATGTTTGCATCATTCGTAATATAGAACCATCAATGGAAAAAAAATCCTCATTCGTTATATTGGAAATTCGTTAAATCGAGTATTCGTTAAACTGGACGTCCACTGTATTTGACTTTTTTAATGCTTATTTACAGTCATTACTGAAAGACCTAGTTGCTGAAAAAATTTACGTTATTGAGAATAAGGCTGTGGATACAAACACAAATAAGCAGAAGAGACAAACATGGGACGAAATTTTGATATCGTAACTAAATCGTTTGCAACCAACCCAAGCGTTATGATGATTGATTTTTTCTATTTAGATTTCATACAGTAAGTAATACTCGGAGAGATGTCGGTCAGCTGCAATTGCAGTGGCGGACAATGAAACTAAAAGCAAAGGAAAGTCAGTCTGATTATAGAAAGCAAATCAAGGCTACAGGTGGTGGGCCCCCTCCTAAGCCCTTAAATGATGATTGCTTGGAGTTGATAAATCTGATACCGAATGAATTTGCAGTTGACAAAAACGAGTTCGATAACGATGGCCGAGCAAAAGTAAGTTCGATTAATAGATCCGTAATAATTTTGTATAGAAAACTAACTAATTCTAATCAATAGGTAACTCCACAAAGCTCCCAGGTGTTGAACATTGCAACTGTATCAGATTTACTTCCACAAGATTCAATATCGATTGATCAAAAGGGTAAACCAGAAATAGATCAATAACATAATTTAATAAGAAAGTGCTTTAACTACGTTCGTTTTATGTATTTACAGAAACTCCAAAACTACAGTCCAAGACTCGTCTGGGAAAACAAAAACCATCCACGAAACAGCTCCTTTGGGAAAAAAGAAAAAAATTGAACTGTAAAGTGAGTATCAAACATACTGAAATTGAGTATGTAAAGATAACGATTGATTACGAGGGCGGGTCAATAAGTCCGTGACTTTTGGAATAAAACACAGATTTTTTGATAAAAAAAAAAAAATTATTTTTAACGTAGTCTCCCTTGAGCTCTATACAATTTGTCCAACGCTTCCCCAATTTTTTTATCCCTTCCAAAAAAAATGATTTGTCGAGGTCCTCAAAATAGGCCTTTGATTGCGAGATGACTTCATCATTGGAGTCAAATCTTTTTCAACCAAGCCATTTCTTCAGGTTTGGGAACAAGAAGTAGTCGCTCGGAGCCAAATCTGGAGAATAGGGTGGATGAGGGAGCAATTCATAGCCCAATTCATGGTTTTTTGCCATGGCAACTGCACATGTGTGCACCCTTGCATTGGTGGAAAAGAACTTTTTTCTTGGCCAAATGAGGTCGGTTTTTTTTCAAATCGTCATTGAATCGGTCCAATAAGTTGGCATAATATTCCCCATTGATTGTTCTTCCCTTTTGAAGGTAGTCAATGTGGATTATCCCGCGTGCATCCCAAAAAACAGTCGCCATAACTTTATTGGCTGACAAACCCACCTTGGCCTTCTTTGGCGCCGATTCACCCTTAGAAACCCACTGTTTTGACTGTTGTTTGGTCTCTGGTGTGTTGTGATGGATCCATGTTTGGTCCACGGTTACAAAACGGCGCAAAAACTCCTCCATATTGCGATTAAACAACGCCAAACCTTCCTGTGAAGTTGTTACACGATTGCGTTTGTGGTCGACTGGGAGCAAACGCGGCACCCATCTTGCGGAAAGCTTTCTCATGCCCAAGTGATCATTCAAAATTGAAACCACTGAGCCATGCGAGATCCCTACGGCTTCCACAATCTCTCGCACTTTCAATCTTCGGTCGGCCAACACCATATCGTGAATTTTTTCGATTGTTTCGGGTGTAGAGACCTCAACTGGGCGTCCAGGTCGTTCGGCATCTTCAGTGCTTGTACGGCCACAACGAAATTCAGTAAACCACTTTTTTACCATTGAAATCGATGGTGCAGAGTCCCCATAGTATTTTTCAAGCTTAGCCTTGGTCTCGGTAATGGTTTTTTTTCGCAAGAAATAATGCTTAATAAGCACACGAAATTCACTTTTTTCCATTTTCTCCTGAAATTAGTGAGTAGTCTGATAAAAATAGCTGTCAAACACAAACTAACTGACGCAGCAAGTTTAAATTTTGACAGGAGTCAACTGACAGATGCCTGTTGACAGGAGCAATGTTGCCGTTTCAGTAAAGAGGTCAGAAATTCAAAAAGTCACTGACTTATTGACCCGCCCTCGTATTTTGTTTTTTTGTTTGTTTTGTTTCCTTTAGCCTTATGATTGGAAGTACAAAAAGGAATTATACGATTTGTCGAAACAGTTGAGGATTATGGAGAAAAAATTTATGACAGAAGAGCACAAAGAAAAGATGATGATTCTACAGGTGCGAAGGAAATATTATGAGAGACGATTGGAATTACTTGAAGTACCACATAAGTACGAACAGTACGAGGTCTTAGAATCATCAGATGACTTGTGAGGAAATTGTGCAACCAATCTATTTAAAATCAATCCATTGACAAGTTTTTTTGCATAAGTTTTGTGTTCTTATTATTTATCAATTGTTCTTTTTTTTCGTTACTTTAATTATTTTCTGTGTTTTTTTTATTGAAATGAATTAAAAGTTATTGTTTATGAAAGCTCTGCGTGAACTTTGTATTCCTCGTGGTAGATCTTTCAGAACGTTGTTGAAAACATCATCTCCTGTATAATCTTGAATGTTTTCGTCTAAAAAAATTCATAATGTAAGCTGGATAAACGACAAGTATATAGTTTTTATACGAAAACTACTTTGCAAAATTACCTAGGGAATCAGTGTACTCTATTCCCAAATTATGTAAAACAGCTAGAGCCACTATAGTTGTTTTAATGTTACTCAATGAGCCTCTAATGAGTAAGGAACAAAATCTTGATTTCCATACACCAAAAGTTCTTTCAACAGTATTTCGTGTAGCAATGTGTGCTGAATTGTAATTCTCCTCAGAGTTATTGCTACAGTTCAATATGGGAGTAAACAAAAAATTGCTACACGCATACCCACTATCTCCTAAATTTCGGCCTTTAAATTCTCCTGCTTCTAAACGGTCTTTTATATTGCTTTCACGGTAAATTCTTGAGTCATGTGTGCTCCCGCGCCAGTGCGCAACTATGTCCCTTATTCGCAATTTGGCATCGCAAACAACTTGAGTATTTATTGAATAGTACCCCTTCCTATTTACGTAAAACTGACCACTGTCTCCTCCCTGCCTTGGTATTCGGACATGTGTGCAATCGATTGCTCCACTGAAATTGGGAAAATTACGAATTTGTTTAAATTCCTCCATAACTAATATTTGTTCGGATACAGATTGTGGCATATTAATAAACATACTTAATCTTGAAGCGAACGCCTTTGCAACAGGATGAGAAATATTGCTTAAGGAGGGTTGACTAAAGCCATGAATGTCAGCGCCATCGTCTTGAACCTGTGGAACAAATTATTTGAGGTAAACATTGATAGATAATCAATTTCAGTGAACATGGCTCTGGACTACTGAATCTGTTTTTAGCTATTTTATATGGGAAGAAATAGTTACCTCATTTCGACCCCAGCTTCTTACAGCTGACATTACTTGGAGATCTGCAGGAATATATCCGCCTCTTCGGTCTCCATCCAAATCCCTTTTTACTAAATTTATAGGCTTCTGCATGTTGTCCTTTGAGAAACGATATTTCATTTTGAAATTAAGCTCATCTAAGTCATCCATAGGGTTATAACGCGTTTTGTTAATCTTCTTTCGCCTTCGAGGAGTATCGAATTCATCAAATTCGTCGATATCGTCGTTGAAAATTTCTTGCGAATACGATGCCATTTTTGACTTTGATTTTACTTTATTTAAAGAAATTTGCAAATTGACAATAGCAATAGACACTTGACAGGTGACGACTTATTCATAGGTACTCTAAACTACCTCCGGAGGTAGTTTAGTTATTCGCTCGTTTCTTAAACGTCAAATAGCTTTTGAAAATGTTTATTAATAGCATTTCTGCGTATTCAATCGATAAAACAGTATTTTAACCTAGTTGGCCGCTATATTTTGTTTATTAATAGCGCTGCTAGTCATGGAGATCAAAGTGAGTACTATATACACAAAAATACCTATATAACTTTTCATTGGCTTGCTTTTTTCATATATATATTTTTGTTAACTAATTTAACGTAATCTTATTGCTTAAATACCGCCTTTTTTGAATATTTCTCTTACTTAATATATCTTAATACCTATTACCTAATTATTTTAGGTAATTTACATTATATATACATATACGGGAAAGCTTATCATCACAAAACAAAATATTGCTACAACACGCTCTGAACCTGAAGAAACGCAAACAACTTTTTTCGGTACATACTGCGAGGGGATGTGTGTATGTAAAGTGTCATCAAAATGATTCAGCCGTATTAATTGACAGCGTTGAAAGATTAGAAGGAGTTGCCAGAACTGAAAATGCAAATTATTAATCTAGTACTTTTTAAAAATTATTAATCTAGTGCTTTTTTATTTTTCTTTAATTTTAATAATTTCCTTGATTTTTCACTATTCAATAACTTGAAAAAGAAGAAGTAGGAAAAATCCGTAAAATAAATTCGCTTATGTTTTTGATTTTTATTCTCGCATCATTATCTCTGCCATTTAGGTTTCTGTCCCGTAGCTAATTTTTATTTTTGATAAAGGTTCTTTAATCTGCGGACATGGATGGAAGTGGGGTATTGCGCGCTATGATCAGAGTATTGAGCTGTCAAAAAGATGGTTTTAAGGTCTGCCACTTAAACGCGCAAAGTTTAATGCCTAAGATTGACGAGTTTCGTGACCTGTTCCAGGGCTCCAATCTTGACGTTATCTGCGTGACGGAGACTTGGCTAGTAGAGGATCTGAGAGACAAATTGTGTGGATTAAAGGGATATAGGGTTTTTCGTTTCGACATAAAAGATCGTGTTGGTGGTGGCGTTGCCATTTATGTCAGACATGGTATTAAGTGCAAGCTTAGGTGCCGGTCGAAATCCGATAGCGCGATTGAATATGTCTTCGTTGAGATTATAGGTGAGGAGGATAGCCTTTTATTGGGTAATGTGTATAGACCAAATAGATATATTGATATTTCGCCCTTTATAACACTAATGGAGGAAATGTCCTTATTAAGTCCCAGCATAATAGTGTGTGGCGATTTCAATAGTAACATTTTAGTAGACCAATCCTTGATCGATGCAATGAGTACTTTTAATTTACGTCCAGTTAATACCAGTCACGCTACTCACTTCTCGAATCATCTCCCAACGTTACTGGACTTATTCTGGTTAAGCGATTTAAATAAGGTCACACTTTATGATCAGCTTTCGGCTCCTGCCTTTTCAAAACATGATTTAATATATATGACTTTTGACTATAAAATTACCTCAGTAGTTCAAACAATGCAATACAGGGACTTTATACACATTGACTATGCTCTATTGGAAGAACATGTTAGAAGCATAAACTGGGAGACAATTTACTATTTCCCCACACCTGATGAACAAATTCATTTTTTAAATGATCGTATTCTTAATCTTTTCGATAGCCATGTGCCTTTGAAAATAAGAAATTGCACACCCCTGATAAAACCATGGTTCTCGTATCAGATTCGCTCGCTCATGCTGATCGGGACCAAGCATATAACCGCTGGAAACGTTTCCGCTAAGGCGAGCATCTCTCCCTGTACCGCTTACTTCGGAACCAAGTTGTAATGGCAATTCGCACTGCAAAACGTCAATTATACTCCAATCGACTGAACCCATCACTGAGCGGACGAGAACTGTGGAAAAATCTTCGTCAAATAGGAGTTGCTCAAGGCAGAAATAGCACTGTTGACGGTATGGACTGTAATGAACTCAATAGGAAATTCGTTTCTCTTCCTGCAACCCCACTAGTAAATGCTAACCCTACAGAGGCTCTTGCAACAAATCACACTCAAAATGCAATGTTTACCTTTAGATCAGTAGATCAGACCGATGTGGTTGCAAGTGTACTCTCGATTAAATCAAACGCTGTTGGACTTGATGAGATTCACCCCACTTTCCTTAAGATAAGATTACCCTACGTTCTCCCCTTTGTAACTCATATCTTCAATTCCATTCTTACAACCGGTGTATACCCTGTGCAATGGAAATTAGCCAAGATATTACCAATTGCTAAAAATTCAAAGGGCGATGAGTTCAGGCCTATTGCAATCTTACCGTTTCTGTCTAAAGTGTTCGAAAGAATCTTGCAAAATCAAATAACCACACATCTCTGCTCTTCAAATCTATTAACATCCAAGCAATCTGGTTTTCGCAAAGGTCATAGCTGTATTACAGCGCTATTAAGAGTTACGTAGGATTTGCGACAAGCCCTGGACAAAGATCACATCAATTTTCTAATCCTTTTAGATTTTTCCAAGGTGTTTGATATGGTTGACCACTCTGTCCTATGTGGAAAACTTCTTCGACACTTTAATTTCTCGCCCTGTGCAGTGAAACTTCTGTTCTCCTACCTCACAAATCGAATGCAGGCAGTTCAGTTAAACAATTATTTGTGGGAACTCCTTCCAACACCGCGTCCCACAAGGCTCAATCCTGGGCCCCCTTCTGTTCTCCCTTTATGTTAATGAGCTACCGTCTATAGCTAAAAACTGTTCAATTCATATGTATGCAGACGACGTTCAAATGTATTTCAGTTGTCCACTCGGACTCATAGAAAATGGGTTAAGCTGTGTTAACGAAGATCTCGAAGACATTGCATGTTGGTCTCAGCAACATGGCCTTTTATTAAACCCCAAGAAGAGTATGTCCCTCGTGATATCCAAAAAAATTGTTGACCTTTCATATTTTCCCCCAGTGATCTTGCACAACACTGCAGTCACGTATGTCGACACTGCTAAAAATCTTGGTGTGGTGTTTAACCGCACCTTAACCTGGAACAACCATATTAATACAGTTGTGGGTAAATCATATGGCATTCTTCGAACTTTGTGGGCGACACAATCCTACACCCCCATAAGAGTGCGTATGTTACTGGCGAAAACGCTGGTCATACCAACCTTCATCTATGGTTGCGAAATATTCTCCAATTGTGACTCCGTGAGCAAAAGGAAACTAAATGTCGCATTTAATAGTTTAACACGCTATATTTACGGCTTACAACTTCCTTAAGTATCGTGCCCTGACTTTGCTCTCAAAAATCCTTTTAAACCATCAACCGCAATATGTCTTTGAATATATTGACGCGGCATCCTCGCAAAGGTCGCGAATGCTAACTCACCCGCGATATGCCTCCCTAACATCCGTGCGACAATTTTTTGTCTACTCAATCCGCCTGTGGAATTCTCTACCACGCTTTATTAAAGAAGTGAATGATGCTGCGATAATAAAGGACAGAATTCGACTTCATTTTTCGGAATAACATGTATACCTACCCAAAATAATTGATTTTTTCGTTTTCTTTTTCTTTTTACTTTCTTCCTTTCTAATTTTGTATAAATTTTATATTTGTCCTCTTTCTTATATTGTATATTGTATTAATTCCTTCACAATATTTTTAAACCAAAATTGTCTGAGCTAGGCTTTTATATTGTTATATTGTAGCTTGTCACTCAATAATAAGACAATATGTCGTAGTGTGTATAAGCATTTCATGAATAAAATAAATAAATACATAAAAATAAATACATATTACCTTACCTTTAAATACTATCGCTATTAAGTACAAGAAATATGTCTTTGAAATCCTGAATATCCACAAATAAATATGTGCTAGTTTAACTTAAAGTTGTTGAGATGTGTTAATTCATAGTGATGTGCTGTGCATGTGATCGTGAATAAGGGATTATTCTCAAAATATCGAGGAAAGAATAGTCACGGAGCAATTGCACTTGCCAGTTGCAAGGGGAGGGTCCCTCCAGGCGTCCAACCACAGACGATGCAACCGCTGATAAAGTTCATATACCCCTTTTTCTTTATTTCTTACCAAACTTTTTTTTGCAATAGCACCAATGGTCAATGATCATTGATATCCTCTGATGCGCGAGGTCATAAGTCCCCTTACCCCTCTCATTACTAATGTTTTTTTTTTATAATTTTGGCACGATATTTTGTGCGCAAGGGAAAAGCAGCAAGATCCCACCCCTCCGACAAGCTGATGCCGTGCACCGCAAGCGTTCCTACCGCTGCTATAGCAAGGACTCCCATCATCATGTCCTGTATCCTATCTGACCCATGCTTACGCATAGGTGTTGAAATGCCCCTTCCCGCCACACATGTTCATTGAACTGAGACTACAATAACTCGATTGTTGTACCCGCTGTGTGGCTTGTGTTACCGTCTTGTTGCAACCAAATATCACTGATGTCCATTTCGTGCAATTGCTCAACGAAATAACGTTCCAAAATGTCTCTGTATCGAATACCATTTACCGTAACGTGACGGTCATTTTCATCGACGAAAAAACGGCCTAACAACGCATATTTTGCTTATTGACGAAGCCGTTTAACCAAAAATGCGATGAAATTCTTCATTTCCTTCCATCATGTCCAGAGCCCAATTCGAGAACGTACGTCGCTTCATATGATCAAGTGGCTTTAGTTCTTGAGCCAGCTAGATCATGTTAGGCTGTAGGCCAAGATCCTTACGCAAAATTCGCAATAATGTGGTCTGGGAGAGACCCAATTCTTGAGAACGCCGTGAAATTGACTGATTTGGCTTCTCCGCACTTCGGGTAAAACGTAGTCTCACTGGTACAGCAACATCAAGCAGCGAATATTCTGACACAAATTTTTTCACTGGACTATAAGTTGCTTGTCTGCAGGGACGAGAATTACGGCAGACAATTGGCGCTAACGTTCTTAAAGTTGTGATCACCAACTCGGAATTTCGGTAGTAAATTTTAATTATTTCTAAACGTTATTTGTTAGTGTACTTCACCACGATAAAAATGTTGATTTTAATGAATATTTTGACACTGACAGTTTGGTAATCGGTTTAAGGGTGCGTTCAGTTGATGTTGTCAAGTCGCTAATGAAATACCCTTAGGAATAGTAACGAGGTAACAAACTTTGCTCGTAAACTTCGTTCTCGTCTACATGTTCATTGCAACCATGAAATAGTCCAGACTTTGGACGAGACGTACATTGTGCGCTGACTTCAAAGAACAAGACCCTTCGATTTAGCGCAGTAGAGGCAAACCGCATGTAGATAATGACGGTTTTAGCAGGTGCCTTCGCTGGAAGGCAGCCTGCCCAACACGATGAGCCACAGAAGCGTAAACTTATCGATAAGGAAGCTAAGTAGTAGACATAACAAAAGAAAATGAGATGATATAATCTCCCACTAGTACTATGAGCATGCACGGCCGGTTCTCATAGTGCCTCTCTGAGGGGTAAGGTTTAGCACGTACGCATATATCGGGCGCACTCTCAGGATCAGGTATATGAATCGGGCATAGCCAATGATCAATGGTATCTTTGTAAGATTCCTTCACCTTTAGGAGCATCCCCAAAAAAAAAACTTTGTTATTACCCTCAAGTTAGCACAGGGATTGAGTATTGCTCTCCCATCTGGAGTTAAGCTTCCATCCATTCTCTCAAAACATCCGACAGTATCAAAAGGCGTGCAGTTTAGTCTCATCGATGACCAAGAATGGACATCATACGGCATTTTAACGTAAGCGAATAGAAAAAAAAGTTGGCGCATGTGGCTTAAGTAATCATAATATGGTAAGCGAATTTTCAAAAAAGGTTCGCTGTAAACATCCAGGCAAATACCTTCTGGAAATTCCATAAAATTATTCACATTCGACAGGGTATTTGTTGAATGCGCTAAAGGTTAGCTATTGGCTACAATTGACTTGTCAATTCTTTATGTACCTCATGAGATGCTCAGAGGTATTTACCGAAATAATTTCAACTGCCAACCAAAAATCAATTAAATATCGAACAAGCAAACTTTGGAACTCTCTTCCAAGAAACATGTTTATGGAAGCGTACAATATACAACAATTTATGAGTACAAGCAGCTAACTTACCGTTATAAGTTCCGCCTATTTCTGAGAGAATAAATTCAAAAACAGAAAAGAAACACCTAATATAATAAATGTACGTATGTCAAATAAACGCCACTCAGTGGTTACTACTTGTTTAATTATTGTCATCTTAATTAAATTGACAAAAGATCTAAAGTTATTATACGTCCGAGACGATCAGGAAACAGGGGAACATATTCTTTGAAAATGCTTCGCTTTCGCCAAAGAACGCTGCGATACTTTAACAGCGGCTTAACAAACCCTGTAGACGTACTCAATTGATTTTTTTTTTTTTTTTTTTTTTTTTTTTTACGCTGGGAGGTGGTAATCTTCCAAAGACGAAACCGAGCCCGTACTCAGTAACAGTGTGGTGATTTCTACCCACTAACCCCTTCTCCCGTCTTCCCGTTTTCCCTGCGATACAACCTTCTTGGTATTTCATTGCCGCAGGGCGGGGATTAGCCAGCTTTCCAATTATTGCACCTAGTAGTTAAACCAATCAGCAATTTGTCTTTCTAATTTTACAATTCATATTCTAAGTATTTGTCTATAGAGGATTTAATACTGTTTTTGTTTTATTTTTCGAGCTATGTAGCTAGTTCAAAAGGTTTAATTCTTCTTAACCTCCTAGTCATATTGCTAGTATTTAATAGTTCCTTCATTTCTGAGCTGACGTGATTGAGAAGCCTAAGTTTATGTCTATTAGCTACTTTTTTGACTTCATCTTCAATCATTTCTATTTCTAGATCTCTATGCAGATCAGCGTTTCTTATGTACCATGGTGCATTTACTATATTCCGTAGAACTTTGTTTTGAAATGTTTGAATTTTCTGTAGATTTGTTTTGCATGTGCATGCCCATAGGTGGAGCCCGTAGGTCCATACTGGCTTTAGAATTTGCTTATAAAGCAGTAATTTATTGTAATTTGACAAACAAGAGTATTTCCCTATAAGCCAATACATTTTACTGTAGCGCATATTTAGTTCTTCTCTTTTTTTCTTTACATGTGCTTTCCAGCGCAGTTTTGCGTCTAGTGTCATGCCTAGATATTTGGCTGTGTTTGCGTAATCTACTTCTTTATCATTTATGAACACTGGTATGTGCTGAACATTTTTATTTGTAAAATTTATATGGACCGATTTTAGGTCATTTAGTTTAATTTGCCAATTTTTTGTCCATTTTGTTATATTGTTCACTGCCTTCTGTAGTTTTTTTGTCGCTACTTCAACTGTTTCTCCCACAGCAAGTACAGCAGTATCATCTGCAAATGTTGCCACAGTTGTTTCATCACTGTTCGGCAAGTCGCTAGTAAATAAGAGATATAATACAGGACCTAACACACTTCCTTGTGGTACACCAGCTTTTATTTCTCTTAATGTGGAGTAGTCATTTCCTTGCTTAATTCTAAAGAATCTCTCTAATATATAGGACTCTAAAATTTCTGAAAATTGTTTTGGCAGATGCTTTTGCAATTTGTAGATCAGTCCTTTGTGCCATACTTTGTCGAAAGCTTGTGCTACATCGAGAAATATAGTAGAGCATATCTTTTTTTCTTCAAATGCTTTTTCGATTTTATCTGTTATTCTATGCACCTGATCGATCGTGGAGTGTTCATTTCTAAAACCAAATTGATGGTTTGGGATTAGCGATTTTTCTTCGATTATTTTGTTCAGACGTTTAATCAACATCTTTTCAAATAACTTGGACAACATAGGAAGTATAGATATGGGGCGATAGGAGGTGACTTCACTAGGCGGTTTGCCTGGTTTTGGTATCATAATCACCTCCGCGACTTTCCACATGCTAGGTACATACCTTATCCTGAATACAGCATTTATGATCTGTGCTAGTTTCTTTAGGCCTTTTTTTGGGAATTGTTTAAGGATTTCCCCTGATATTAAATCAAATCCCGGGGCTTTTTTAGTACTGATGCCTTTTTTTATTTCATTGGCATTTTTTTTAGCCGTTACCGGTTGGATGTGACTTTCCTCTTCGCACAATTCTACGCTTTCTTGACAGTCTTTATCTTCATATGGTTGAAAGACGCCTTCAAGATATTCAGCAAAGAAATTAGCTTTTTCTTGGTTGTTTTTTGCCCAGTTACCTTCACTGTTTTTAACTGGTGGAATGTGAGCAATTGGCCTTTTCATTTTCTTTGTTGCATTCCAGAGTGAGTACTCGGTATTAGCATCATTTGTAAGATTGGTAAGGTATTTTTTAAGAGACTCATTTTTAAATTCTCTTATCGATCTTTTAAGCTGGCTGTTTAGATTATTTAGTATTGTTTTGTCTCTGGGCGCTCTTGTTTGTTGCCAACGTTTTCTAGCTCGTCTCTTTTCCGTAATTATATCACATATTACTTTTGGATACGAGTTTTGTTGGATTTTAGTTTTCATTTTAGGTGTTGCAGCCCATGTAGCTCTTTGGATATTGACAGTTAATATTTGAACAGCATCTTCTAATTGATCTTCTGTTTCTATTGTTTCTAAGAGCTGAATACTATCCTCTAGATGCTGTCTGAAGTAGCTCCAATCAGTCAGCTTATTTCCTAGCCTTGCGCTATTTTCTTTAACAGTGATTTTATCGCCAAGTGTTAAAAGTATTGTGGAGTGATCTGAGTCAAGATCTGGTCCTTCTTCTACCTTCATATTGTTAGTCGAGATATTCTTTGTTACGAAGAAGTCGACAAGATCAGGGATTTTGTTTCTATCTGTTGGCCAATACGTAGGTTTTCCCGTTGAGTGATACTTGCCGTTAATTTCGTTTATTGCTTCATAAAGTTCTCTTCCTCTTGTATTTGTCAATCTAGATCCCCAATACTTGTTTTTGGCATTAAAATCTCCCCCTGCAATAAATCTATTGTTAAATATTCGGAAGAGGCCTAAAAAGTCATTTTTCTTTAGATTGTAACTGGGAGAACAGTAAATTGATGCAACTGATATAGTTTGTCCACTTTTCGTTCGAATGTTAATAGAAATTCCTTGCATCGCGCATGATTGGAACTTGGCTTCTATATGGTGATCGATCGTATTCTTTACTATAACTGCAGCCCCGCATTTTGCTGAATTATGGGGATGTGGGGAGTGATATAATTCGTACCCTTGCAGTTTAAAGTTTGTATTGAATTTTAAGTGCGTCTCAGAGATAAGACATATATCTATTTGGTTCATGTCGAGGACTACTTGGATTTCATCCTTACGGTTCTCGATACCATTAGCATTCCATTCCAGGATTTTTAACCTATCCATCATGTTCTTCTTTTTTGTGCAGCCTTGTTATTGCTGCTTTTTTTCTCGAGGAGCGAGATTCTTTCTAATATAGCTTTATTGCTTTTATCCATGCTTTCTATTCTACTTAGGATTTTTTCCATGAACGTTTCCATATTATTATTTAATTTAGTTTTGGTTGTAGTTTTCGTTTTTGCGACATTATCTACTTTTTTCGATGCAGCCTGTGCATATGTCAATACTGTACCCGCTCCTGTTTTTGGTACTAATGTCTTTTTGATATTTTTATCGGCTATGGGTACTTCTTTTGGCGCTCGCATCTGCAAGTCCTTTATGTCTTTAGGTGCGTCCTTTTTTGTATTTGTCATAGCTTGTTTATGCTTTTTGTCTTTTGCTAATTGAATCTGTTTAGCAACTAAGCAGCCTCTATAGTTGGCTGGATGCTTTTCGTTGCAGTTAGCGCATTTTGTTGGTTCGTCTTTTTTCTTCATACAATCTTTAGTATGGTGGTTTCCTGCACACTTTACGCATCTTGGATTATAGCTGCAGTATTTATTCGTATGTCCATACTTTTGATAATTCTTGCACTGTGGTACAAGTTTTGATTTCCTTAGGGCATGAATCTCTATCTTCATTCCAAGGATGTCTTTAATATCGTATATCTTTTTGATATTTTCGTCATGCTCAAAAGTTAGCATAAACATTGGAAGCGGTGCTTTGCTTTTAGATTTTAGCATATTGACAACTTCTAATATCTTTAGGTTTTTCCTTCTTAGATCTGTAACTACACTCTCTGGCGAGCATGAGAAGTGTAGTTTCTTTACAACAACCTTAATTGGCCTAGTTTGTTTATTCTCATAAGAGTACCATTGCACCTTTTTTTGGTTAAGTATTTTGGTAAGTCTTCTATAAGAATCTTCTTCATCTACATTTATTTTAATGTCATTGCCATTTATTAGCATTGTATTAGCTTTAATTTTATTTTCCTCCAATAACTTAACTAAGCTTTCATACTTTGTAATTTCCAGAGCAATAATTGGAGGAGGTTTGACTGACTTTTGAATTTTATTTTCTTTATTTGGAACATAATTGGTAGCTTGATAGCTTTCTTCCGGAGATGAGATCTTTGGGGATGTGCTCATTTTCCGTTTTTTTATTTTTGTTCCCGTTTTTTGGGTTTTCTTTCTGTCTCTTTCAGTAGTTCTTCCTCATCAGTTGAGAACTCAACTACTTTAATTATTTCTTTTTCTTTGTTTTGGCTGTTGATCTGATTTTTCAACGTTTGCAACTCCTGCTTTAGACTATTAATTTCTTGGATTAATGTCTCGTTTAGTTGCTTAAACCCATCTCTTTCCTTGCAGACTTCTGAATATTTTGCATTCAGAGTTTGGGTTTCATCCATTTTACATGATGATGGGGGTGATCTCTCTACCCTCTTACTTTTTCCAAAAGGGTTCTCGGTAAGCAATAAATGGCCCCCCCCCCCCCAGAATCCATGGGACCGACCTCCGAAGAGGGTGGATTTACCACTTTAGATGGCATACCACCTGGGGTATTAAAATCTTTTGTTTTGTTCATTGCATGTTTTAATTTTAACTTTTGTGAAAAGTTTAAACGTTTTTTTTTTTTTTTTAATTGTGCACAGCCGCTCCTGACATGGAGAACAGACGCTGACCAGGGAGCCGCCCAATATGGGTCAGACGCTTCTGGATTTTTGTGACTAGGGTCCGCAGGGTCGTTACGCCCGTTACCTCTCTCCAGAGAAGTACCCTTGCGGGGAACTCAATTGATTGGCTACAACGATCTATAGCTTTATTTAAAACTTCGTCTTACCTCATCACTCCCTAGATATAATAATAGATGGTAAGTACGAAAGATCATAAACATGTAGCATATTCATACCGGCCTCTTATTTTCTTTGGAAAATAAAATTTAACCACAATTGTATCCTTGTTTTTTTTTTCAAACACAAATGTCGCTCTACCAATGCAATTCAATTCAATTCAATTCAATTTATTAATCTAAAATGTAAGCGGGCTGTGCAATGAGACTTACTCGTAGTTCTCTTTTAGTACTTATGGTACCTACAATATATATAAAAAAAATTTACAATATTATAAACAAAAACTTAAAACTTAAGAAGTGGGAAATATAAGACTGGATATTATGGTTGAGGTAGTAGGATCTATTTAATATTTTTATTCCTTTTCTTTTTTTCTTTTCCCTTTTTTATTGCTGCGACGAAAAATGAACAAAATCTGCTGCCTTGAAATGGTCACTCCTTGATAGGCTTTTAATACGTGGAGGCAGTGAATTCCATAGCCTAATCGCATGAATGAAAAACAATCGGGAGGAATTCAAATAGCGAAAAATAGGGATGTCAATGTTAAATGTTCTACGAGAGCGAGAGAAACTCAATTTAGCGTATAAATAAGGTGGCATTTTCGTATTTATAATATTATGCACGAATATGCAATTCCTCGTATTCACGTATTGCGTCAATGTGCAACCAAGAAAGTTACGAGAGTAGACAGATATCCAGTCATATCTTCGCAGCCCATGAATGTACCTAATGGCATCATTAAAAGCTACCTACCGGATGGCCGTACACAACTTCAGCATAATACGAGTATGATACAATCGGCATTATGAGTCTACGCACTAGTCTTTCCCGAGTTTCGGATGGAGTAAAACTAGCTGTAAGCCATAATTTACACAGACATCCATAGACGCGAGCAACAACGAGGTTAATGTGGTTGTAACATGATAGGCTACGATTAATGACAAATCCAAGACTTTTGGCATGTTCGACCACCTAAATTTTGTAGCTTGACAGCCATATATCAGGTAAAAGGCTGAGGTCAAAAGATTTATTGGATATGGGGATAACCATAGATTTGGTTGGGTTTAACACAAGGCCGTTTTCCTCTGCCCAGCTATTTATTGCTGACAACTCCGAATTAACAAGCTGTCCAATGTTTTTAATGGGCAGGGAAAGAAGAAGTTGCACATCGTCTGCATATAGATGGATTTTGGAGTGACGGCATACCAAACGGAGGTCGTTGATAAAAATAAAGAACAAAATGGACCCTAAGATTGACCCTTGAGGTACACTTTGCTTGATAGGCTTAAACGCGGAATGTCTTTCACCAACAACTACTCTTTGATATCGATTAGATACAAATTCTTTCAACAGCCTAACACTACTATCATTGAAACCGAACAAATGCTTTAATTTCCAGCAAAGAATACCATGACGAACTTTGTCAAATGCCTTTGAGAAATCGAGCACAAAACCCTTGTCAAACTCTTGTCTGATGTTGTCAATGATATGAACCATTGCTGAGGAGCAACTATGACCAGCTCTGAAGCCTGATTGGTTAAGGTTAAGCAATGAGTTTTGTGACAGATGGAGAGGCATGGTAAGATGCTTATGGGGCCTAAAATCACTAAAAGAGGCAGGATTAGCCTTCTGAGCATTTGGTATAACTTTTCCATACTTCCAGGACTGGGGAAAGTTTGATGAGGTTATACAGAATTTTATTATATGCGTTGGATGGCCAATGATTTCCGGTAGTATTAGTTTAACGAAACTTATGGGAATACCATCCTCACAATTCGCATTAGACCTTATTGAAGCTATGGCGGAAAGAACTTCGTTCTCTGTCACCACTTCAAACTCAGTCTGACCTTCAATGCCTGCGTCTATTCTTCTTCAAAGTTAGAGACACTAGTTACTGAGTCATTTTCCAAAAAATTGTCGTTTAGTTCATTAGGGTCCAAAACGCAGTCTTCAATGGACCTACTGCAAATACCAATTTGTCTCAGTTTCCTCCATAACACTTTTGGGGGCAGTGAAGCATTTAACTTCGATGAAAAATAGTTACGCTTGGAATAAAGAACAATTTGAGTCGCAAAACCAACCCGATACAAAACCAAATCCAGTTGTGTGAACGCTGCAAATCTACCAGTTAAGCCATTTTGTATTTGAAAACAATTTCACTTCCGAAAGTGGAAGCTATTTAAGCCAGTGCATATCTCTCTGTCTTTCTTTTCGGTATACCACTTTCGCTCAATCTGAATCTCTGCTCGGCACGACAGTACAGAGCGTTAGTAAAAGCTGGGCATAGGTTGAAATTACTGCACAGGATTCCTTGAAAACTCCCATGAAACGTGGCTTGATTTCTTTTATGTTTTCTTTTGCTGGCGCATGCGTGATAGTGCTCCGCTATAGTCATAACCAACGACACGGGTGTGACAATTCTTGTCTGCTAAAAACCACATGGTTGAATCTCCACAGCGAATAGCCTGCCTTAGCCACAGATTAACCTTATCCATCCTACTGGCTACCGCGGTGCCCCGAGATCAGCAGATATCAAGGTGTACCAAAAATGCCACCAAAATCAACTAACAAATAACCTCAAATCTTTCAACAATCGGCCAAGTAACCCACATATAAAAACTACATTAAAACATCAATTAAACGTGACAGCAATCAAACAACCAAACATATAGCAAGAACACATCCAACAAACCAATCATTAAGTGCATTTCATCCCGAGTCTCCAATCAAGTTGTCATCCAATAGTTCCAGTCATACGTTCACCAATACAGTCAAATCAAAATCAAAGCTTCAACTAATATAGACATTCAAAGTGAGAAATTGTCCTATCGATACCCCATTGCATTAAAAATATGTGTTTTGCTAATCCTCTTAAAATTAAATTAACCTAGATTCTTTACTTCAATTATTTGCTTAAAACCTAGCCAATGGAAATTAGTGTTTGAAAATTTGAAAAATTAATTGAAAAGGTATATAGGTATTCGAGTATAATATCATATCAGCATCAGCGGAACTTTGTGCACAAATTTCAACGCTCCAGAATCATCATACGAAACGTGAGTACCGACATTGATATTTTACTTATTTACTTTGGCTTATCATTTGTTTCATTAAAAAAATAAAACAATTGAAAAATGTATGTACATCAGTGGCGAGGCGCCCATATAACTCGATTCACGCCGGGTTACCTTTTAAAATTCTACCTTTCAACAATGTTCTAATCCAACAAGCAACATGCGTCTTAATGTGTGTATATAAACATAAGATTTGTATGTTTCCTACAACTACACTTGCAAGCAACAAATTCTACCATTGTATATAAACCTTATAGTAGTGCAACCGTGCGTAAACGACGATACGCCACCTGTGCGTATTCGCCCGCAACAAATCATGATAGTCTAGTTCTACACCATTCTCGTGCTGGGAATATGAGTAGGAGGATGATGCAGGTAGTGGTGGTGGTTGGCAAAGCAGGTTTCGTGTAGATTTATGGTATATTTTTTGTTTGCTTTAATGGAAGGGGTATGTTATGTTTTCTGGATTTTAACACAATTGGTATGTGTGTGTATGATCGTTGAAGGAGAGTCGCATTTCAGCTACTGTGAGGATTCTCAAATGATTTTCTTTGTAATTCATATTTGCAAGTGAAAAATGGATATTCATATTTAAAGGTAGGGGCGATGGTAGATACAGAAAGGTGGGAGAATTGTCATCAAGTAGATTGATGGTATATTATTTGTTGGCTTTGATGGATGTTTGGGGTAGGTTATGGCATATTGCAATTAGACCGTCACAGTCACCTGTAACTTGTTTCTTTGTATTCAACACAATTGGTGTCTGTGTTCACATCGTTGAAGGAGATTCGCATTTCAGCAATGAGGTTTCCCAAATGGTTTATAAACCATATTTGCATGTGAAAAAAATATTAATTGAGGCAGAGATAAAAAAAGATAAGACAAGTGGAAACCCTTAAGGATCGTTCGCAATGTAGCTGGGAACATTGCGAACGATCCTTAAGGGTTTCCACTTTAAAAAGAAAATCGTGGATATTTTCGGACCCGTCGAATGCAATTTGCCACTTTTCAATTTTACAAACTGAACTTACCTAGGTACCAGTGGCGTGGCGTGGATAATTTTAAAAGGGAAGACGTTGAAAAATTTAGTCACCTATAAAAATAAAAATCTTTAAAACCTGAAATAAAATAATTTTTAATGGGGATATTGTATCTACATAATATGCATTCCACATTGACTTAGCAAAAATATTCTAGCCACATTTTTTATACTTCAAGACATTAATATTTCAATCAACAATGAGCTTAAAGCATAACAAAAGTGACTTCAAAAGAAGCCGGTCTTGACAGACGCATGATACAATAACTTAAAAAAATTCAGCATAATGTGGATAGTAATTTTAAAATAAGAAAATTCAGAAGAATTACATGGATAATTCTTTATATTTGTTAAAATATAAAAACGATACAAATAATAATGTCAGCAATAAAAATAAATCAAAATTAAAAACAGCTAAAATTCACACACTTAAAAAAAAAAGTGAAAAGTTTTGTTAAAATATTAGTTCTTTATAATTATTTGTATTCTAATGCTATTCGACGATCTTTTTTGATAAACTCTGCCAATACCCTTTCATAGAAGTTTAGTCTATTTTTAATTTTAAGAAGAAGTCTTCTTTCTATCGATATGAGGGCTAAATCAGAGAGCCTATCCTCGCCCTGTGAGTTTCTTAAATAAGTATGAATTCTTTTTAAAGCAGAAAAAGACCTCTCAACGGAGGCGACGGAAATGGGAAGTGTTAAAAGTAAACTACTTAAGTTTAAGACTTGAGGGAACACTTCTTTCAATGCTTCACTATTCAAATGGTTGTGAAGGTTGAGAACCTCAAACTGCCGAAGTGACGACGAAGAATATAAAACATTAAGTTCATTTTTTAATGCCGTGAAGTCAAAAATTCTAGGAAAAAACTTAATTAGGGAAGATATTTTTACATCTGAACTGGAACGAGAAAAAGTGTCATACTTCAAATTATTTAGTAAATCCAAAAATGTAAGATTACTAAATGATTTATATCTGGCATTTATTTGGCTAACTATATTGTCTTTAATTTCAACAAAAAGGCGCTTATAATTCGTCTTCAAATCGAAGTCAAGCAACCTGCGTTTACGTGGAGGTTCGATGCAATCATTTACGCTGTCATAAATAACTTCAAACATATTTAAAAAGTCAGAGCTTATCCATGACTCAAAACGTTCGATTTCTTGCTTGGCATAATTAACGTCTGTTTGTTTTTTTTGAATTAAATTAAATAATACATCGGTCTTTGCAAATATTTCAGAAAGGGTATGAAGCAAAAAACAGAATTCCTTGCTCTCTAATTTATTTAATAAACTTTCTGCCATCGAAAGTGTGTCAGTATCCCATTCCCTAGAGTCATTAATTATTTTACTAAAAGTTTCAATTATATCTATTCTACAGTTAAAGATTACGTTTATTATTCTTGAATGATAATGCCATCGAGTTTCCGATACTCCTGGCATGCGTCGATTGGAAATTTGTTTTAAAAGATTGGACCGCTTTGTGGATTTATTAAAAAATCGAACGATGCTATTAGTATAGCCAAAAAATAGTTTAAGTTCTGCTATGTTTTCTAGAGATCGGGATAGTACTAAATTTAAAACATGTGCATAACAAGGAATAAAATTTGCCATCGGGCATTCATCAAGGACCTTCTTTTGAACACCACCCCCCTCGCCGGACATAACTGCGGCACCATCGTAGGATTGTCCTATTAACTTTTCCTTGCAGTCGTATGTTTCAAGAATTTTAAATATATGATTGGATAACTCATTTGCATTACGACTTGCGCTAACGTCAAAAAATCCGAGAAATCTTTCTTGTATACCATCCTCTGACAAGTACCGAAATATGGCACTCAGTTGTTCCCTATGACTCAAATCTGGTGTTTCGTCGATCATAATCGACACGAACCGAGCATCCTTGATTTCCGTTTTAATTTCGGATTTAATAACCGCCGCGATACTATGTATCAAATCGTTTTGAATATCGTTGGATAAACCTGAAAAAATTGGATTGTGTGTACTTGAACACTGCTCTGAATGGGATTCCAATAAAGTGTCATATTTAGATAAAAAATAAACCGCTTCGACATAATTGCCACGATTATCTGAACTAGACCTTTCATCATGACCGCGAAATGCTAACTCCTGTCTGCCTAATAAAATGACCGTGTCAATAAAACGTTCCATTAGTTTCCGATTTTTATCTACTTTTTTATTATGAACAACGAAAGAATTTCCTAAAGAAGTTTCAATGCGATTCGTGCCGAATTCGTGTAGGGATAAACAACAACGAATATGTTTTTCTGTCTTAATATGTTTTTTCGAAGAATTAACTAAATTATTTATATCAGTGAAACCCGTTCGGCTCCAAACACTGGCGGAGTTTGAAAAAAGAAGACAAGGAAAACAAAACATTTTATTAAGCTTGCAACTCCCAGTTAGCCACTTATATTTTTGGTATAAGGAAACATTAAAATGTGTCACAAAACCATCTCTCCTTTGGTAATTAATATTTATAAAAGGCATAGAGCGCCCTACGTCTATAACTTTTTTTTTATCAAGAAAAGATAGCTTACTAAAACTATTTGAATCCTCCAGGAGGAAATCAGTTAAACAGCAATCTACACTAATCAAAGACATTTCCAAAAAAAAATCTAAAACTGCACTAAAATTAAGAAGCTAAAATGTTTTTATCAGTAAGTTGGTAATAAAAGAAACTAAAAAATTACACATTAACCTTCACTTTCACTTTCACATCTAACTTTTCACTATTTTAATTTAAGATTTTATCAAATTGGCTTTACAAAACACTAGATTTTTTCAAGTTATTGCACTTGTGCAACGCAGTCTGTCAATAAATTCCAACTGATTCTAAATTAAAATTTGAATTCCTGCTTAAAAAAAAAACAAGTGTCGGTATTTTATTTGACATGAACTTCTCTTAAGCGATATGCTGAATTTACTCTGCTGACAAATTGCCATAATATTCTACCATATTTTATTTCATAAGACAAAAGTATAACAATAAATTTGTAAAAACATCGAAGCATTAACTATCACAAGAGAGAAAAATGAAAGCTCAACTTCTTACATCAACACGCATATCAATATCAACATCAAATTCAAAATCAAGAATCAACCCACATAACACATTCAGATATTATGTCATAAGAAAAAAGAAATAAGTCAAAGAACACCGTGTTATTAGACACAATGTTGCAAAAAAAACGAGTCAAACGTAGCACCTGCATTCCTGCAACATGTTGATATCTTCCGATTGAAACGCAATGCTAATCGCAAAAGGGAGAATGAAATGAAACAATTCCAAGTATTCAGCGTGAGATTTGGTTTATAAGACGAAATGTAGCGTCTTTTTCTTTGAATATAAAAGCGGGTGTTGAACAAAGAGGATCGGAACCGCAATGCTTGTAGAAGAAAGGGATATAAAACAAGTAAATAAGACGGAAAAATATTTTTTATTCTATTATAGAGAGCAGCGGTAGTTGAAAACTTTTTACTAAGAGTATTTTTGTGACTCTTCGTTGGTTTGTTGTTTGTGATTTGTGGAATGTGGTTGAATCTTGATTCTTGAATGAAGTATGAAGATACAGACGAGAGGTAGAATGAAAATATTAAACTTATTCGATAGCTTATGTGTGAGTGTGTGTGTAGATTTTATTTTATAATTAAAATACGGGACGGGTTTCATTTTTCATATATTTATTTGGCAGATAGTGTTTACTTTTGGTGGATTTTTAAAAGGGAAGACGGTAGGAATCGTGTTATATGGACGCCACGCCACTGCTAGGTACTGAAGAAGTTTGTTGACTTATTGGTGGTGCTTGTCTGCGTTGCACAGTGTGACGAATCGCTGATTTAGCTTGATTTAATAAGGAAAATGACATGCACAAAATTAAACAAAAACCGGTTAAGCCTCCTACGTAATGACTGTGCAATTTTTTTTTGTTGTTGCTTAGTGCAACAAAAAAAAATCATCTCAAACTCCAAATTGTGTATAATTTTTTTTATAAGAAGGTCAATTTGAAAAGAAAGTGTTTATATCGTTTATAATTGGTTCGCGTACATGTTATAGATTTTTGTTATCTTTTCTCAATAAGTAAACAGTCAATTGATATAAAAGTATGTTTTTCTTAAAAAATTAAAGATTTTGTTTAATATAAGGGGTAAATGAAAGTAAAATTTATAGATAAAATATGTGTTTTTTGTATTCATTAGACGAAAAGTATAGTTGTTCAGTGTTGTCCAAGTTGGAGACCGTGTTTGTTCTAAAGCCTTGCATATGCACTGCTAAAATGTATTTCAACTTGTTGCGCACAGGTGCGACACTCATACTAAATTTTTCGTTTTTTAGGATCCCCATGGAAATCAAGAAAAAGCAAATTTTTGATGTTTGGATTTCTTCTTAAGTCAAAATTAAGCGCTTAGATGCTGTTTTTGCTTTTCTTATGGGTTACTTTAGCCATATACTATTTTCTGAGGCTGCAACAAAGTCAATCAAATTAACCTTTAAAACTTTATGTTTAAGATTTGACGAGAGATGGCCCAAAAGTGGTCGGCATAGAAAGCGCTTCGAAAATTCAAATTCTGTGTGGCTAAATGAAAATCTAACATATCCACAACATATCTTAGATGAAATACCTTCTTCATCTAGAGTAGGAAGACCGAGAAAAAGCTTAAAGATTAGATGTCAAGGTGCGGCAGGTTAAAGACCAAGGCAGTAAAGAAAAAGTCAAAGCCAGAAAATAACTAATCCAAGAAAAATTTACAAGAGAAACAGGCTTATTGGTAGATATGCCAACTCAACAGTCTGGCAATAGGTACTAATGACGGGAACAACGCTGGACGATTTTTTAGAGATGAGGAAAAGACTGCCCAAATTACAGGAGTAGATAAAGAAATTATCAAAAAGTTTCATATCATCTTAGAAGCTCTTGGGTCTGGGTTCCCAATAGATGCAGATGCGTTTGAAAAGTATGCAAGGGAAACAAGGGAACTATATTTTAAAAATTATGCCTGGTATTTTAAGCCAGTAAGTGTGCATAAGGTCTTCTTTCATGGAAAACAAATAATTTCTACTTGTATACTTCCAATCGGACAACTTTCAGAAGAAGCGCAAGAGGCAAGAAACAAGGAAAATAGAAGGTTTAGGTAACTTCTTACCAGAAAAATATCACGTGTAGATACAAATACTGAACTCTTAAATCGATTGCTTATAACCTCAGATCCAATTCTTAGCAAGTCTAAGATACTTTCCGAGAAGAAAGAAAAGCGTCATGGAACATGAATACTTGCGACAGGTGGACGTTCATTAATATCTCATCGCTCATTATTATCATCACTATTGTGGTTATCTACCAGTTGTGGTGAAATATGATCCTGGCTTAAGCCTACACTAGCCCCAGGTGGAGTACGACCAACTATTGGCCTGGATTCCATTGCTCCTGAACGGGGAGTTATTTCGAAAAGTGCACGAATTTCTCAAATTACTTGGTCTTCCTCTAGAACGCGTATTTGGAACTCTATTATCCCTAATAGGAAATTTCGGATTTTAAATACAACTTCAAAAGTTTTTAAATTTCAATATCTTTTAATAAATCTGTATTAAAAAAAATTAATACATGCATAATTTGGGGTCAGCGCGGTCGGTGCTAAATTCGATATTAAATCAGATATTAAATATGATAAGATTAGATACAATATGCTTAAGAGCAAGATATCTATCTTGGTAAACAGACGGATTGTGCAAACAATGAACACAATACGAACAAGACTGTATATAATTGGCAACTATAGGTAACATTGTAGCAACATAGTCCAGTGTAATAACTACCCGACAATGGACTACCTATACTAGGTATAAAAGAATTAGGATTTATATATTATAAAAATATTCATATGCACAACTTATCCTTTCACGAATAAAATTAGACCAATATGAATACAAAAAGCAGTTCAACTCTTTCTGATATCCAATAGTCGCAACGCGGATTACAATTAAAACTATGAATATACTGGGACTATAGTAATGAAATTCATACTGAACTTGAACCGCCAAGAGACACAATAGAACACTCTTCGATTGCTAGAGCTTAGCTAAAAGCTCTAGAGTTAGCCAGCATAATCTTTGTTGTGACGTTCTTAATGCCTCGAAGTATATCTAATGTTAGAACATGTTTAATACATAAGAGAAACAAGCAAGTAGCCTCCATTAAGCAAAAAATAACAACAAGTGATCTTCCTCAATGCTTCATTGAAAAGGTACATGAACTTTAAAATATATACCAACAATTTTACATGTTGATTAAAGATAAATAAACTTGCGCAATACTCCAATTTAGCAATCTAGCTCTACGCAAAACAACGAAAATTCTTATTATCCATATAAATATTCATCGTATAGGTACCTATTGGCACTTCTTGGTGGTGCGGCATGGCACAATACTGACAAAAAATAAATTATGTCATTGTTTTATAAATTATATTGAATATTTCTAAATCAATTACAAAAAAAATGATATAAATCGGTACATTTTTCGACAAGATATAGGCAAAATAGCGAGAATCTAAAATGCGATAAATTCATAATTTCTCATTTGAAAGAAAAATACCCAAATCAAATTTTATTAAATTTTTCGTTTCAAACGAATCGCCCCTTCCATCCAGAGAGTCGATAATGCGAAATCCATTATCCATACAAATAATAACTTACTTGGTTTCCATCATCAACCTCTGCTACTTGCAAAGCATACGTACATGAACATGCTACCTGCGCTGCCTACGCCTATGCTCCTTCTTACAATGAAAAAAAAATGCATACACAATGGAATGAAATTCGTTCGGCGGAAAGATTCGAGAGAGACAAACCGGTTTATTTGGTCTTGCTTTCTTCGCTTTCAAAGTGTGTATTTAAAATGAAAATGACAGCAAAAGTTTAGACACAAACATTCTAGCTCAATTCATAACGCCATCTGTATTTAGTCGGCTAAAACAAAAAATTCGACATGATGGCACTACTATAAAGTGTATATACAATGATTCTACCAACCCACCACCTGCTATTCACCTGCTCTCATATCGTTCTACTGCTCTACGCACACAAATACTCACACCATTGCATGTCTATTCTCCAACATCACATACTCCTCTCCATAGTCTATACCCCATAAGAAACACATACGCAAAGCGATAGCAAAACAAAGCAGTAAATTTTTGTTTAGTAGATTTGCTTTTGGAAGAAGAAAATTATTTTTGTAAGTTGAGTTTTCTTAAAAACAAACTCTATAACTTAGAGAATGGACGCTCTACTCCTTCTATGAAAATAGATTATAAGCGCAAGGATGGTTTTGTTTCGCATTTCAACGCATCAATATATCAAAAATATACTTGGTTGACTGGTAGTTGTAAGCTCAATAAAATGTTTTGTTTTCCTTGCCTCCTTTTTTCTAATTCTTCTAGTGTTTGGAGTCGCACGGGCTACGCTGTCATAAACAATTTAATTAATTCGGCAAATAAACATGTCAAGACGGAAAAACACATTCGTAGCTGTATCTTTGCACGAATTCGGTACTGATCGTTTTGAAACATCGTTAGGTAATTCCTTTGTAGCTCACAACAAAAAAGTTGATAGAAACCGTAAACTAATGGAACGTTTTATAGATACGGTAGTTCTTTTAGGCAAACAGGAACAAGCATTTCGGGGTCATAATGAAAAGCCAGATTCTAATAATCGTGGCAATTATGTCGAAACACTTTTATACTTATCTAAGTATGACCAGTTAATGGACTCTCATTTGGAACAGTGTTCAAGTGCACGTAATCCGGTTTTTTCAAGTCTATATGACATCCAAAACGATTTAATACAAAGTAAAGCCGCAGTGATCAAATGCGAAATTAAAGTAGAAACAAGTGAAACGCGATTTGTGTCCATCATGATTGATGAAACACCAGACATGAGCCATAGGGAGCAACTTAGTGCCGTTTTGAGTTACTTATCGGAGGAAGGAGTAGAAGAAAGGTTTCTTGGGTTTTTTGACGTGAGTGAGAGTCGAAATGCCGATGAGCTCTCAAAACACATTTTCAATATACTTGATGTATACGGTTGCAAGGAGAAATTAGTTGGGCAATCTTACGATGGGGCCGCGGTTATGTCAGGGGAAGTAGGTGGTGTTAAAAAAAAGTCCTGGATGCTTGTCCAATGGCTTATTTTATTCCTTGCTACGCACATGTTTTAAATTTGGTGTTATCTCAATCACTGCAAAATATACCTGAATTGAAAGTTTTTTTGGCAATATAAACACAATTTTTTTTTTATTTTTTTTTTTTATATAAAAGAAAAGGAAATCCAAATCCCAGAGCACTCAGACTCGGTAACGGTCCATTGTACTACCAGGCAGAAATCCTCCTTTTGGTATAGAGGCATGTGAATGGGTGGCGTATGTTGTTGTTCCCCATGGGGATTGAACCTGCACCGCATGGGTAGGAAGCCAACACACTAACCTCTACATCGTCGCGTCGCCATCCTATATAAACACAATAGTACGCTTCTTTAATAAATCAACTAAACGTTCAAATATTTTAAAACAAATAGCAAACAGACGCATGCCGGGAGTATCAGAAACTCGCTGGCATTACCATTCCCGAATAGTTAACGTTATTTTTAACTGTAGATTAGACATTATTGAAGCTTTTAAGCAAATATTAGACCATCCAAAAGAATGGGACACTGACGCACTTTCAATGGCCGAAAGTTTATTGCTTAAGTTAGAAGGGAAAGATTTTTGCTTTTTACGGCACGCGGTTTCCGAAATATTTGCTAAAACCGATGTATTGTTTAATTTAATACAAAATAAACAAACAGATGTTGAAGTTGCTAAGCGAGAAATCCAGTGTTTTGAGTCTTGGCTTTCTACTGAGTTTCTAAACAAATTTGATTTAATTTTTGAAAGTATAAATGATTGTGCTGAACCTCCACGGAAACGCCGATTACTTGATTTTGATTTAAAGACTCACTATAAGCGCCTTTTTGTAGAAATAAAGGACAATATTATATCTCAAATTAAGACACGATATAAATCTTTCACGGATTTATTTTTTTTGGATTTACTCAATAAATCAAAATACAGTCGTTTTGCTCAGTCAAGCCCAGATGATAAAATATTCGGTGATTAACTTTTTTATTCGAATTTTCGATTTTGCAGGTTTAAAAAATGAGCTGAAAGTTCTCTATACTACGTCTTCACTTCAACCACTTGACGTTTTATCCCTCTATAAACATTTAAGAAGTGAAAGATTGTGTGAAACATTTCCCCAAATCTTAAAATTAAGTGGACTATTTTTAACACTACCAATGACTGTTGCTTCCGTGGAGAGATCTTTTTCCGCTCTGAAAAGAGTTCATACATATTTGAGAAATTCTCAAGGAGAAGACAGGCTTTCTCATATAGCACTTTTATCCATAGAAAAGCGACTCATTTTAAAAATAAAAAGTAGGCCTAACTTTTATCAAAGAGTTCTTGCAGAATACGTGAAAAAAGGTAGAAGAATAGACTTAGAGTACAAATAAAAAAAAAATATTTAACAAAACTTTTCACATTTTTTTCCAAATTCTACTGTTTTTGATTTTAAAAAATATTAATCATTAATATTTTCTCTTTTTAACTTTGTACAAAAACTATTTTTAAAATATTTTTATATATTAAAATATTTTTATATATTATAGATCTATATATAAATCTATAAATTTTTGTAAATATTATGCGTGAAGCTTTTTAATTTAAATTTTTATTTATGTATTTATTTATTTAACAAACCCTGATTTATGAAGTTCCTTTTTTTATTACTTACTATCAATTTTCTTTAAGGTACAGCATTTGCATCTGCCAAAAAGGTTTCTTTCGAAGCCACTTTTATTATACTTTAGGTTCATTGTAAATTTAAGCTTAAATGACTTGAAGTATAAAAAATTGGCTTGAATTGCTTTACTTCTATGCGATTTGCAGTACACAATATAATTTCAGAAAGCGTTTGCAGGTGCATATTTTTTCCGACTTACCATTTAACATTTTCCACGCCACGCCACTGATGTACATATATTAAAATTTGCCTACCCTTGCGTGAATTTCCTACATCCATACAAAACTTAAAATTAACACTTAAATCTTGATCTATATGCATACTTTTTTTTTTTTTTATAGAGTTTCTAATATTACTCCCAAGCCATAGTAATATTAACGTTACTCTCAGCAAGCTGAGAGTTACCTATCCTGGTTATAAGCACGAGACTTGCAACCAGAACTAGACTCGGACGAATAATAGGGGTAGGTGGAAAATCGTACATGCGACTCTTTCTCACTTAAGATAAAAAAAAACAAAAACCACCTCCCATCGAAACCTCCATACTACAACTAGGTTATTCATATCCAGTAGTATTATTTAAACTGTTAAATACGCGTTTGGCAGGCAGCTTCCCATTGGAGGCACCTGCTAATACCGCCATAAGCACGCGGTTACTAATTCAAATGGTTTTATCCTTTGTAATCGGGTGCACTAGGTTAGTATCGTCTCGAATTTGTAGCATGGTGTTATTGCAATAACCGTGAAGGCGTGTCTGTTTTGTTTGCGGGCAAAATGTTTTATTTCATCTTCGACGGTAGCCATACTTAAGTCTCTGTGGATATCAGTGTTTCTGATAAACCATGGTGCATTTACCATTTTTCTTAGCACTTTGTTTTGAAAAGTTTGTAAAATTTTAATATTACTGGATTTAGTACAACCCCAAAGTTGTATACCGTATGTCCAAACCGGTTTTAGTACTTGCTTGTTCTGCATGCTGAGTTGGGAAAATCTACCAAGCAGCCAGTGCATTTGTTTACATTGAATGGCGAGCTCTTCGCGTTTCTTCTTGATGTGCGGTTTCCATTTTAATTTCGCATCGAGTTTCATTCCCAAATATTTTGCCTCGTTTGCGTACGGAATTCGTAAAGAATCAATGAAAATGGGTAAGTTGTCTACATTTCTATAAGTAAAATTCACGTGCGTTGATTTGGCTTCGTTGAGATCAATACGCCAAGTCTTTGTCCAATCACAAATTTTGTCAATAGAACGTTGGAGTTTATTAGTTGCTGATTCAACGGTATTACTGACCGCTAATATAGCTGTATCGTCTGCAAACGTGGCTACTGTTGTGCATTCTTTTTGCGGAATATCACTAGTGTATATTAGAAATAGGATCGATCCAAGAACGATTCCATGGGGAACTCTTGCCGCGATTTCTTTGAATTCAGAGTAATCATTTCCGTGATTTACACGAAAGAGTCTGCCTGATAAGTAACAACTAAGGATATCAGATCACTGTTTCGGAAAAGCTTGTCTTAGCTTATGTTTCAAGCCCGTATGCCATACTTTATCAAAGGCCTGAGAGATGTCGAGAAAACACTAGAACATATTTTTTTCTTCTCTAGGGCTTTTTCAATTACATTGGTTATTCTGTAAACCTGGTCGATTGTAGAATGCTTAGTCCTGAATCCGAATTGGTGATCAGGTATTAATCGACGTTGTTCGATAATCGGATGTAGGCGCTTTAACAAAAGTTTCGAATACCTTCGATATTATCGGTAAGAGCGATATTGGCCTATATGATTTTTTGTCATTTAGTGGTTTAACGGGCTTTGGAACCATTATAACTTCAGCTACCTTCCATTGTCGTGGAACGTACAATAACCTGAACGATGCATTTATAAGATAGGCAAACTTGATTAAAGCTTTCCTAGATAACTTTTTAAGAACCTGTCCTGTGATTAAGTCATATCCAGGTGCTTTGCTTAATTTTAGTTTTTCTATTTCGAAGCGTAGTTCGGGTAGCGATACACTTTTTAATCTATAATTGTCAGGTGCCACGGTTAGGACAGGAAATTCGAGCAACGCTTGACCATCAAATGGTTTAAATGTTTCTTCCAGATGTTCGGCAAATATTTCGGCTTTTTCCTTGTCACTCTTCGCCCATTCTCCATTGATTTTCCTGATGGGTGGCGCTTGCGTTTTTGTTTTTTTAATGCCTTTCATGTCTTTCCAGAGCGAGTAATTTGTACTTTTATCCGCAGTTAGGCTTCCAAGATATGTAAAAATTTCACGATTTTTAAAGTCGCGAATTTCTCTCTTAAGTTTACTACAAAGGTAGCTAAGAGTGGTTTTATCCTGTGGAGCGCGAGATTGTTGCCATCTATTGCGCGCTCTCCTTTTCTTCTTTAACAATTGAGTGATTTCTAAGGGATATTTTATTTCGCAATTTGTGGTTATTTTCCGTTCATTTTGTATTTTTCCAGGCTGAGAATTGTATGACGTTAATAAATTGATCGACTTCGTCTTCAAGTTCGTGGGGTGTTCGAAGAGACACTTTGAGATCGATTTTACTTTCACAGTATTTTTTAAAGGATTCCCAGTTTGTTTTTATGTTAGTTAGTCTGGGCGGAACTTCTTTTTTTCGTAGGCAGCCGTTAATTGTCAAAATGACCGGTGAATGATCAGAAGAAAGATCGAAGCATTCCTCAACTACAATAGAGTTTCCCGACAACCCTATCGTGATGAAGAAATCGATGAGGTCTGGTGTTTTTGCCGTATCCGAGGGCCAGTACGTCGGTTTACCTGAGGAATGGAAGTCAACTCCCAATTCCATACCGGCTTCGTAAAGAACTCTACCTTTTGCTGAGATGCATCTCGAGCCCCAGAAGGTATCCTCCGTTGACGAAATTTCGTCCGAGTGAGTCAAAGATACTTATAAAATCGTTCCTTTCCATATATGCATACTGACATCCAATTACCGCGATCATACACATGTGATAACGTTGATATGATCATATCTACCTAGAATTATCCCTTGGTGTTATTGTTTGCAGAAACACCGTTTGATGCATCCGCATACTTACTCATTTGATTTGATTGATTTGATAACCTAATAAATGCATTACACGTTAATTAAAGAAAACACAAACGGTTTTATTCCTCTTTCGTCCACGAGCTAATCATGGACATGTGCTAAACAACTTTTTATAGCCGTCGAGATGAGTCGCTGATCGAAGTGTTCGTGATCTTGAGTTAGGGACTATTCCAACAAAGACCGCGGAAGGGATAGTCATGGTGCGACGGTTTTGGCCAATCGCTAGGGGAGGGTCCGTCCAAGTGTCATTAGATCTACGACAACAAAATAAGAAATAAGAATGTTCATAATACTTTTTTTTTCATTCTGCAATAGAATCACTTCCACAACAAGCAGTGATACCCTGATCTTAAGACACAGTTTCAGTTTTCCTCTCTTCTTTCTTATATTGTTGAGTGAATTCTGGGAGGAAATTTCTACCTCAAATAACGCCTCTCAAGCGTATGAAATTTTCCACAAAACCTTAACATATTACATTAACATCTCTAGTGTTTGCGTAGAGCGAAGAAAATCAAAAACTAAATTGAAACCATGGATGAACAATTCTCTTTTAAGAAAAATCTAATTCAAACACAGGTTGCGTATTAAATGCTTGAAGCACCCACTTAATCTAGCTTTGAAACACCGGGTCAATCATTTGTCCAAACAAATTAACAAGGACATTACAATCTGCCGAGATAGTTACTTTCAAAGCAAATTAAACAATGCACACGGGAATCTTAAAAAAAGAATGGGAAGTGGTCAATAGTATCTTAAATCGTAACATACGAAATCATAGTGCATCTATTTCACTAAAAAGTGAAAACTTTACTATCACTGATACTGCTGAAGTGGCTAATGAGTTCAATGAATATTTTACCACAGTGGGTCAAATGTCTTTTCCACATGACTTTCTCCGAACCTACAGTTGTTGTTCTATAAATGGTGGATATACCCCTGTAAATAACGGCTTCTTTTTTGCACCCATTACGGGGTTTGAGCTGTTGAAAATAATAAATTCCCTCAAAAACTCGAATTCCTGCGGCTTCGATGGAATTTCTAACAATATTTTGAAAAAAATAGCGCTTAATGTTGTTGATGTGCTGGCCCATATATTTAATTTGAGCGTTTTCTCGGGTGAATTTCCTAATAAGCTGAAATACGCCAATGTTACACCCATTTTTAAAAGGGGTAACAGAAACGAAAAAAGCAACTACAGACCGATTTCCCTACTTTCCGCTATTTCAAAAACGTTTTAAAAGGCGATTAAAAGCAGAGTTCTGAAGTTTCTTACGAAAGTTCCTTAATGCGCTTCATTACTTGAAGATAGTTAATGGTTTCATGGTTCTGCTCCTCCCCTTTTGCACTGAATTTATTTTAATTTTAATGTTTTCTCAATTTAAAAAAAAAAAAAAAAAAAATATTGATAGATATGTTTGAATTAGATTGAATTTAAATACACGTATAAACTTGTTCGCCCCACATTGATTTCTTATCTGAAGTAACATTTATCTCTATTCATCTGAATACCAATGTCACTAACTATTCTCATAAGATAGATAAATTATATGAATTTGTTATAACTTTGAATTGTGAGAATAAAGAATTATAAAAAAAAAAAAAAAAAAAATATTCGATACGAAAATTTAGTAAGCATCGGGAATTGAGCAGCAACATTCCACCCCACCGACAAGTTAACGCCCTGCGGTTGGCAAGCGTGCCGATGCTGCTCCAAGCAAGGATCTTTTTCCATCCCAAGAACCTCCCATTGCCGACGACGAAATTGACCATAAGAAGAACGCTGGAAAAAACAACGCCGGGTGAACTCGCTGATGACGCAATTAAAAATTATTCATGTTACGCATTCCAATCCCACGGGTAACTAGGCTGCTGGTCATTGGAATCCATGCTGCTGCGTCAGCTCATTCCAATCGACCAAGAGTAGCTTATTTGCTCGTCATTGGAAATCACGCTCACCTGAGCGTGGGATACGACAAGATTCTATTATATACATTACGTTAGCGGCATAGCCGCATAAGATTATTTTATTATTATTCAAGAGATTCAATAAAGAACCACTAGTGAAACAAGTTGACTATTTATTATCATTACATGGCGATCCTGCCAAACTTAGAATTAAAGAAGTTCGGAAAAACAAAGTAATGTGAAAACGCTAAAACTAAGAAACTGAGAATTAAAGAAGTTCAGAAAAGCCTAAAAGGAAAACGACACAGCCACCAAAAGACGCGGAGGTAAAAAGGCAAGAGACAAGAAGACAGCGACAACGAGCGGTAATGGTGAATAGAAGTAAGTAGAATGATGATGTAAATTGCTTTTAAATTGTAAACACATGCAAGTAACTAAAAAATAAATTGTAAATATAACAAATACGAGTAAATGTAAAGAACATTTAATTTATGGTCAAAGAACAATCAAAAATAGAGAAGCCAAATGCCAATGTGATTACTGAGGTTGAAATAACCGAAAAACAATCAAATAACGAAATGTACTTAATCTTAATCATTCCACTTTTAGCTGCTCATCTAGCACTAAAACTGGATACAATGCACAAAAAAACCCTAAAAAAACATACATGGCAAGAGCGCAGTCTCTTGCACAAATTTAATCAAAATGCTTTTGAGTTCAATATATCAATATTTAATAAATTTAGTTACAGGTACGATTATACGATGACGACATAAAGTGCATTATAAAATCTTTTTTTTCTCTTTCTCCGATTTAATAATTTGAAAATGTTCTTCAGTTTACTCATTCAAAGGAATTTCTTATATTTATGCCATAGCCAATTAAATGGAATGGTTAAGGATTGTCGAAAAATTTCGAGAATCAAAATAAGTACTTGACAAATCCTATAAGTCAATCAATCAAGATAGACCTATAGGTAAGGAAACTTTAAACAGGCACTTAGAGGTATTGGTAACCAGCTTCGAAAATATTAGAGTAATACTAAACGTTAACTACTCAAAGCTAACAAATCTACATACAGACAATGCTCACAAGTTCTTTAACGAATGCAGAGACAAAGTCTGTCTCACTCAACGAGAAAGTTGTCATCGATACCGACGAGAACCAAGAAATTAATAGTAACAAAACCAGTACTTCAAATACAAACAAAATGCCACAAACACCTGTGGAATTTCTAAACATAGCATCTAAAATCCTCCCGGATTTTTATGGTAGCGCGGACGAACTGCAAAGCTTCTTAGCTGCATTAGAGTTAATAAATAGCATAAACGATGACAATAACATCGTTGCTATTAACCTAATAAAAACAAAGCTGAAAGGAACCGCTATAAACCTAATATCTGGTTCGGAAATAACAGTAGCAGAAGTAGTCCAAAAACTAAAAGCCACAGTAAAAGGGGAGTCTGTAGACGTCATCACTGCAAAGTTGATGAACGGCCGCCAAAGCGCAAAACCGGCAAATGAATATGCAAAAGAGGTTGAAGACCTCACCAAAAAATTGCAAAGGGCATATATTTCGGACGGACTAATGCACCAATTGGCTGAGACATACGCGACCAAGTCTACCATAAAGGCCATGATAAAGAACTCCAACAATGATAAGGTTAAACTTATTATGGAGTCCGGTCAATTCAACAACATGAATGAAGCAGTAGCTAAATTCGTGAACTGCTGTACAGAATCTTATGGCCAGGCAAATGCAATACTGCATTTTAGAAATAATAGAGGTAGGAGTAATAGTTATCATCACAACAATAATCGAACTAATAACAACTTTCGCGAACGCGGACGCGGCGGAGGTCGTGGACGTGGACGCGGAAGTTATAATGAACGCGGCAATAGAAATAATTATAACCAGTTCAGAAATAACTACAACAATGCAAGTAGAAACGTCAGAATGACACAAAAGGTTACGGAAAACGAACCAACCCCAAGTACTCACTAGGAAATAATAACATAAGTAGTAAAATCTATAATATACGACTAAACTTAACATCATTCATAGCATTAAAGACTTCACTAAATAATGATATAACATCGTTCATTATCGACACAGGCGCGGACATTTCTATAGTAAAGAAAAAACAAATAGATCAATTCCATACTTTCGACAAATACGAAACAACAAGCCTACACGGCATAGGTCAGGGAATAACTAACACACTAGGCAAAGTTTACACTGATTTAAAGATTGCAAATATATATGCTCATGAATTTCATGTCGTTAGCGATGATTTTCCAATTCCATCCGATGGAATAATTGGGCTTGACTTTGTCAAGAAATATAATTGTACACTTAACTATGACAGAAATCAAGATTGGCTATTAATAAGACCAGATGGTTTTAATGAAATTGAATTACCAATGTTTTGCTCACCAGCTAATAATGCAATAGCAATACCTGCAAGATCAGAAGTTATCAGACAGGTCAACCTGCAATGTCAGGAAAAAGAAGTGCTTATCCCACAACTGCAACTTAAAGATGGAATATATGTGGCAAATACAATCGCAAAAAGTGCAAGAGCATTTGTCCGTGTAATAAACACAACAAATGAAAATGTATTCATACACAATGTTGCATTAAAAACAGAAAGTCTAAACGACTATGAAAACATATCAATAGAAAATGTCAATCCCAGTGACGTTAAGCTACAAAAATTGTCCAAACATTTTCCCGACTTCATAAAGTCTGACTTGCATAAACTCTGCTCAGAGTATATTGACATATTTGCGCTCGAAACAGATAAAATAACGGCTAACAACTTTTATAAACAAAAGCTTCGTTTAAAAACCGACGATCCAACATATATTAAAAACTATAGAATACCGCACGTTCATAAAAGTGAAATAACAAAACAAGTTGACAAACTAATAAGAGACGATATAGTGTTGGTACCGAAAAAATCTTTGCCGGGTAATCATCAAAAACGATGGAGATTAGTAGTAGATTATAGGAGTATAAACAAAATACTATTTGCGGACAAATTTCCGTTGCCAAGAATAGATGATATTCTCGACCAACTAGGAAAAACTAGGTATTTCTCTTGCTTAGACTTGACGTCAGGATTTCATCAAATTGAATTAGATGAAAACTCAAGGGACATCACGTCATTTTCAACTGATAAAGGATCATACCGATTCAAGCGTCTACCCTATGGCCTAAAGATAGCACCAAACTCATTTCAAAGAATGATGACAATTGCGTTTTCTGGCTTGTCACCAACGCAAGCATTCTTATATATGGATGATTTAGTCGTGTTGGGCCGTTCAGAATCACACATGTTAAAAAATTTAACCGATGTACGAGTATTCAAAACGTATCGAAAATGCAATCTAAAATTACATCCTGACAAGTGCACATTTTTCAGTCACGAAGTGACATACTTAGGTCATAAATGCACGGACCAAGGCATTCTCCCAGATGATAGCAAATTTCAGATTATCTTAGACTGTCCAATAACCAAAAATGTAGATGCAGTCAAGCGATTCGTTGCATTCTGCAATTATTACAGACGATTTGTTCCAAATTTCGCTGAACATTCAAGGCTCTTAACGAGACTCTGTAAGAAAAACACCCCCTTTGAATGGACCATAGAATGTGGCAATGCATTCCAATACTTAAAACAAATGCTATTAAGCCCTCAAATCTTGCAGTATCCAGACTTCCGGAAGCAATTTTGCATAACCACCGATGCAAGCAAATACACATGCGGTGCCGTACTTAGTCAAGAGTACAATAGATACCAACTTCCAGTTGCATATGCCTCCAGATAATTCACAAAAGGTGAAAGTAATAAATCCACTATTGAACAAGAACTAGCTGCTATTCATTGGGCAATCAATCAATTCAGACCCTAAATATATGGGACTAAGTTCTTGATTAGGAGCGACCATAGACCACTATCGTATCTCTTTGCTATGAAAAACCCGTCCTCTAAATTAACACGAATGAGACTAGACCTCGAGGAATACGATTTTACTATAAAGTACTTGGTGGGAAAAGATAATCATGCAGCGGACGCATTGTCGCGCATAGATTTTAACGAAATTCAAAATATAAGAAATCCAGCCAACAAACTATTTAAAGTCACAACCAGGCTGCAATCCAATAAAAATAACGTAGAATCAGCCGACAAAATAGAAAGTTGATCTAATAAGATAAATATATATGAAGCGTTCAGTAGTAGAAGTAAAAGAAACAGCGCCCGGCTAGCTATTAATGGCGACTGTTTAAAAATTACTAAGAATAAAAAAGTGATCACTTTAGAAATAAATAACCTTATTACTAATGGAAACATAGGGACGGACTACAGTCCGCTTGGGCGAACTGTTGGATACCCTATTCTTATTCCTATCCCTCATAAGTGGGCGTGACAAAAGTCTAAGTATGGTTGAATTGTTAGAACGCTCTACATATTTTGTTATATAACATTTAAAGGATTTTATCGAAAAAAAAACGATCCCTAGCTCAAACTTGGGTGTTTCAATAAAATTGTTTTATTTAATCGTGGGCGTGTCAGTAAGCGGATTTAAAAAAAAATAACACATGAGCATAAAGGGCCCCTAGAGAGTATATATTATAAATTTCAGCTCCCTAGCTCAAACTTTGAATTTTCAAAAAGAAAAAAAAAAAATAATTGTGGGCGTGTCAGTGGGCGGATTTTGAAAATATTTACACATGAGAATAAAGGGCCCCTAGAGAGTATATATTATAAATTTCAGCTCCCTAGCTCAAAGTTTGGATTTTCAAAAAAATTGTTTTATTTATTTGTGGGCGTGTCAGTAGGCGGATTTTGAAAGTTTGTTATCCCGAGCAGTTTTAGGAGTCATAGATCCTATATAAAAAATTTCAGCTTTCTAGCCCAAAATTCGATTTTTTCCAAAATTTTGTTTTTTTGAGTTTGTGGGCGTGTCTGTGGGCGGATTTCAAAAATTCGTAAACTTGATTATTTCGGGACCCTAGAGAGTATATGGTTAAAATTTCAGCTCTCTAGGTCCAGTTTAAAGGCCTAATTTTTGCCGATAGACGGACGGGCGGACGGACGGACGGACGGACGGACGGACGGACGGACATGGCTAGATCGACATTACTATCGATGCGATCATAAATATAGTAACTTTTAGGGGTCTACGGGCAATATTAAGGTATGTTACAAACTATGCGTCAAAATTAATATACCCTTAGAATAGGGTATACAAATTGACTTGGATCAATTATTTTCTAAAATAACGAGTGATAACGGATTAATAGAGCTGTAGCAGTCACTAGCTGACGATATTTTTGAGAAGATCCGGATCAATGAATATAAAGAAATAGGAAATAGAGCTCTAACAAACCTTCGAATTACACTGACGCCTATAATTATAAAAATAAGAAATGATGACAAAAGAAAAATGATTATACAAAAGTACCATGATGATCCAATCTGTGGTGGCCACGCAGGGATCACACGTACATTAAAAAAGATACGACAAAAGTATTATTGGAAAAATATGACTAGGGATATTATAAAATACGTTAAGAGATGTGACAAATGTCAAAGAAATAAGTCACTGAAAAACGTAAAAGAACCAATGATTATAACTGATACCCCAACAACCGCATTTGATGTAGTACTGATAGATACCATTGGACCATTACCAAGATCAGAAAATGGCAATGCGTATGCAGTCACAGTAATATGTGATTTAACCAAATATCTGGTATCGGTACCTATCGCTGATAAAAGTGCAAAGACAATTGCGAAAGCAATCTTTGACCATTTCATACTAGTTTACGCCTCAATGAGGAAAATAATCACAGATATGGGCACCGAATATAAAAACCAAATATTTGACGAAATATGTAAACTATTGAAAGTGGAAAATGTCACCTCTACCGCATACCATCACCAAACGTTAGGAACTGTGGAAAGAAACCACAGAACATTTAATGAGTATGTTCGCTCATACATTTCAATAGAAAAAATTGACTGGGACGAGTGGCTAAAATACTTCACGTATTGCTACAATACTACGCCATCAGTGGTACATAACTATTGCCCATTTGAATTAGTATTTGGTAAATCCCCAGGTAATTACGACTTTCATTGTGATGCAAAAGTAGACCCCATTTATAATGTGGACGCGTATGAGAAGGAAGTCAAATTTTGACTTCAAACGGCTCATAAAAGGGCCGTAGAAATTATAAAAAGCAAAAAGCATAATGAAAAGGCCTTATACGACAGGTATAGCAATAGCATAGATATTGCAGTAGGAGATCTCGTTCTAATGAAACAAATAGGACATAAGTTGGCCAATATCTATAAGGGACCATTTAAGGTAGTAAGCTTAGACAATAGGAACAATGTAGCTCGGGATAAACTATTTATATTTAAGAATAAATTCATTTGAAATTAAATTAAAATAAATTAATCAAAATAACTTAAGAGTAAATTTATATAGAATTAATTCATTTGCTTTATGAAATAAAATTTAGAATTAAACTTATATTGAATAAATTCACTCTTCTAAAAAAGGGAGGTGTAGCGCGAATTCGCTTACACCGCAATTGAAAATTATTCATGTTACGCATTCCAATCCCACGGGTAACTAGGCTGCTGGTCATTGGAAACCATGCTGCTGTGTCAGCTCATTCCAATCGGCCATGAGTAGCTTATTTGCTCGTCATTGGAAACCACGCTCACCTGAGCGAGGGATACGACAAGATTCTATTATATACATTACGTTAGCGGCATAGCCGCATAAGATTATTTTATTATTCTTCAAGAGATTCAATAAAGAACCACTAGTGAAACAAGTTGACTATTTATTATCATTACAGGATTAACGATTCAAGAAGATATTCGTCGAACAATGTTTGAATGTATTGACAGATTTAAAGAAGAACTGTCCCATCGATCGACGGCCATACAAGAAGTTAACAAAGTTTTCCAAATTGTTAGAACAAGGTTTATGTTCGAAGCTTTTGATGGCGCTTTGGCTATTGCCCTTGACAATTTGGTAGACATTTATGAAGAATTCAATAAGGACAAAGAAAATCTACAACTCATCACTAAATATGACTTCAATGAGTCTTTACCCTGCACATTGGTTATAATTTAATATTTACTTCTTGGCCATTGGCGTTTCAGTAGCATCATGCGAGAAGAATTTTGCCAAATTAAAACTTATAAAAAATTATTTTCGATCCACCATGAGCCAAGAACGTCTAGATAGATTTCAGCTATGTAATTGAGGAATTCGGCAAAATGGAAGCACGAAAGTATTTAAATTAATTAGAAAAAAAAAATTTTTTCATTGTACAGTGCGGTTCAATTGAATAGTCGCACCTAATCTATGTTCTAAAACTTAATTTTTTTCTTGTATTATTACCATCAATGGGAAAAGAAAAGGTAAATTAGTACTAAAAAAAGTAAACAAAATTTCAAACTGATAAGAGGCACATAACAGTAGTTTTACGCTCGGTTTCGTCTTTGGAAGATTTCCACCTCCCAGCATAAAAAAAAAAAAAACGCTCGTTTTCCTATACCATGCAAAAATGTATGCATTTATTCGGGCCATTTCAATTGTCGCACCGGTTAAATTGTTAAGTTAGCAACAAGTGTTCGGTCAGTGAACATTTAATTCAGAAGTGTAATAAGTATTTTTTTGAACGAATTTTATAAAAATGGGCGGAAAAAACGGTTGAATTTGGAGGAAAGGGCTAAAGTTGATGCTTAGATTTCGAAGAGCTTTTCAAATCGTGAAATAGCACGTAAAATTTTTCGAAGTGAACACCTAATAAGAGATTTTGTCAAACATTGTGCATTCTATGGAAAAAGTTACAAAGGAAAGATAGCAAAAGTTTCGCCACAAGACAAGCGGAAAATTCAAAGTTGTGTATTTGGATGAAAAAAATTCAATTTGGATGGTCCTGATGGCTACAACTATTACTTTCATGATCTCCGGAAAGAAAAAAATCGGTCCAGCCCTTTTTTGTTAGTAAATAAATAACTAAAATGAACGCAAACTTGCTGAATTTTGAAATTGATAATTTGTACTATTTATTATTATTATTATTATTATGATTATTATTATTTACAGCTAGGGGAAGAAATGGTGGTAGCCACCACACCCCTAAAAGTGATAAAAAAGAGGCCCCTGAAGCAGGACTACCTCTAAAAAAGATGTACCCAGGGGCGGAGGTGGTGGCTGCGTAAGACAGACTGGTAGAGGTATAGACAGACGCAGAGGAAGAGGACTAAGAAGAGGAAGAGGAGGAGGATGAGGAGGGGAAGAGAAGGAGGAAGAGGCAGAGGAGATGGAAGAGGACGACGAGGCATTTTTCATTTATGATAGTGATATTCGTCTTTACATATATTTATGTTTCTATTACTTGTTTAATTTTACTCTGTTTTTAAATGTATACACATGTTTTTAGAATTAAAAACAATTACTGTTACATATTTTTTTTTTTTTTTTATTTTTTTCTTACATTGAAGTTTTTTTTTTTGTATGTTTCCTACAAAATTACAATTATCTTTATTAAAAATGTATCTTTTGTAAGATCACAATAATATTATTATTATTGTTTTAGTAGATAGTTATAGGTACAGATATACCAAATCTCTGTGTTTTGTAAAATGTGCGGTAATGAACCTATTGTATAATTTTTCATGCAAAATAAAATATATCTATCTATCTACTCTAAGATGAACAAAATATTGTTGCACGTAAACTGCTTGTTAATCTGAGTAATTTTCCTTTCCATAAAAGATATCAGCAGCAAACAAAGTATTACACGCACCTCACAAACCAATTTCAATTACTGAAATTGACTATCTCTGTGACCCTGACCGAGTCTCCGTCACTATAAACCGTATACATTTCATTTGAAACATATTAATGTCAAATACATTTTCAAAAGACTTATCTCATACATATCACTTATACGGTACTTCTTAAGAGTATTAAAAAAGAGGGTTTCCATTTCATTGGTTATATTAGTCAGGAGTTTTGATATGTCCTGGTGCATCACAATGGCGACTGAGTCCCGTCATAATTATTTACCAATTTAGACAATCACACTTATAGTTTATTCATGAGATTGTCAAACTGTTGTGGGATAATCGCCGCCCGAATTTCAATAGCCAAACATCCACACAGGATCATAATTTTTTGATCGACAGCTGTCAAGTCATAAATTTGAATATCTTGTAACAACTTCATTCGATTCTCACTCCTAACTTAGATGGTAGCAGCCGCGACACAACTAAATGTCGTCCTTTCAAAGTTCACCCCCTTGGAAACCAATTTCCTACTGCCATTGTTGTTTAGTGAATAATAAATAGAAAAAAAAGAACTGGCCCGCCATTGAGAGCATCATCATTCGAGTTCATCGTTCGAAACCCACCAAATACGTATCAAACAATTATGTCGAGTTGTATTCAAATCCGAAAAAAATCAACATTAAAATGCTTTTTTCCACTCGCCCTCCTTCAAAGGGCCGGAATGGGATTATTCGCATTCGTACTCGTTTAGTTGTCCCAATTTTTTTTTTGCTTTTTTGTGTGTTTAAAAGCACAGCAAATTGTTTTATTCCACGCGGTTTTGTTTCTGGTTGTTTTGCAATTATTGATACGAGCTAGGGGGTTGAAATTAACGGCAAGGCAACCCTGCACTAGAGGCGGCAGCGGATCTGTGCTGGAAATTTGATGTCTTTTCAATCGCGTACATTTATGAGATGCACAATAAACGCGCAGAGCACAATTACATTCATGTGTGTGCATGCACACCCTTTAACCTCAGAAACATATTCGCCGTGTTTAACCTACTGCTACTGCATCATTATGGTCTCGTTTTGAGCATTCCATTGTTGGTTGTTAGGTAGCTGCTCTTTAGTGGTATACTAGGAGTTGGTAGATTTGCAAACCAAATTCGAGGTCGAGTTCTGCGATGATGTCTTCGCGGATTCGAATCGAGTGTGTGTACTTTTAACCCCGATTGAGGCGAGGGTTGCTTAAAGTGTTAAACAATACGAAAACATTTGCTGGTACTTATGCTAAACCGTTGCACATTTCACATACAAACACAGCGTATTTGCGATTACGAGGCTCACAGGAAAATCTCTTTTATGCGGCTAAGAGCTTAAGTGTCCTCTCGAGTTCCTAATGCAGAGATATTATCATTCCAATTAAAATGAATTTCGTAGACCGCTTTCCAGTTGGAACTCGTCGTAAGCTTACAAGACAATAATGAAAGTCTCAATTCTTCATGTGACTTGGTCGTATTTTTCTTTCTTTAAAAAGTCATCGCGCAATTTGAATCCATTTTAAAGTCATAATCAACACGCTATGTTGCAGTAGAAAGTTAATATCCTTGTGTCACAATGTGTCATCTGCAAGAATGTTATTTCCACGTTCCACCCCATCACCTCGACAATCAAAAGGATTTATGCCACCATACCGTGGATTCACATTTTCAGCGCTGTTGTCGTCTAACATCTGTCGGAAGTCGTTGACAACAAACGAGTATTTATCTCGCCTTCATGTGATGTACAAACAGGAAAATTACATTTTGATGGGCTGCAAATTGTCATCTGATAATCCTATTGCCTGGTTTTGATGTTCCCCTCCGCATATTTCGCAAGGACGTAGGTAATAATATTTTTTGAAGAAAATTTCTTAGCAGGCGTTGTTGGCGAGCCTTCTGCTGAAGATGTTATCAAATGTTAATAAGGGTGCCGGAGCACATTTCATTGTCACAGACACCAGAAGACATGACATTAATAATTGTGTTCTTGGTGCAAGGATTTCAACAAGGAGGCGTAAAGCTATAATTTGTAAAAAAAACCGTGGCACGAGTTTAAGTCCGAAAGGTGCGATTGTTTTTGGCGCTAGCGACACAAACTTTGTTTTGAATAATAATAAATCTGGTAAAAACATATGCTGTTGAGTGATTTCAATTTCAATGAAACTGATATCATTGAAAACCGGTTGCAACGCCAATGTTCTCTTTTTCATCATATTTTAAATTGATGCACTGAAAATTGATAAAGCTATGTAGATATATAATAAGAGAAAACGAAAAACCAATTAGTTGTTCCCGTACAGAAGCGTTCTAGGAATATTACTACAATATCGTCGGTGAAACCAGAAAATCGTGTAACTCCACTTTTAAACGATAATGAGATTTGAATGGCATCTATTAGCTCGAACCCATACCTACAACTCGGCGAAATTTGAGCCTAATAAGTTGATTTATTATATTATCGGAGATTCAGTTGGTAGAATATCTTCAAAATCAGTGCATTTGGTGGGTACCCTGTGTGTGGAAAATTGCTCTCCTGTAAAATTTGCTAAAATGGAGTTACACATTTTTCTGGTTTCACCGACGATATGACATATTAATACTTGGGAAGAGACAGACACTGGAATTAATTTTGGCCCGACAAATAGTTACTTAATTAACGGGCCCCCGACCCGCGAAGGGTCTATATTTTCTACTTATCGTCCAGAACTCGGCACCATAAGGCAGCGGTTTCCTAAGGCAATTCTGCGTCGGATCTCCACCAAGGTGTCATTTGTGGAGTTAATGTTTACTCCAACGTAGGTGAACTCCTTACCTACCTCGAAGTTATTGCTATATAGTGACGTTTTGTCCTTGGCGGTTGACAGATGTTTGTTTGTTGACAGATGTTGTAGCCTGTATTTAGGAGAACCGATCTCACTACCTAGTATAGAAGAAGTTTTCAAATGTGTCATTGTTTTACGGCGCACGCACCAAATCATCAACCAAGTATGGGTGGAAGAAATACCTCGAATATTGCAGTGTTATATGGAATCTGTTTAGAAATGGGTTAATTCTCCCAAACACTTGAAATATACGCTATTTTGTAAATCTATTTTTTTTTCCTTGAGGGAAAATAACCCTACCATTACTTAACTTGCTAACGTTGCTGTAAAATCATGTACCTACACATATTTTTAGTACTTTCTCTCTCTTTTATAACATGTTAAATAATTTAGTTCCAAACTCTTGCTATTGCAATCGCTCATTTCTCGTTCTCGTTTCTCACTTGGATTTGGACCTTACAATAAACAACATTCATCAATTGGTAACATTATTTGGTAACATTAATCGATTGTCAAGGAGAACTATTTCTCCTTGTCTCTTCATCGTTGGATTTCGTCGTTAATTAAATTGAACAGAATCCGTATTACGATATTTACTCTAAAAGGATTGAAAGGGTTCAAAGAAATTTTACTAGGTTCGTAATATTCAAGTTAAATTGGAGAATTGACACACCTATTTATGTTCTTTGAATTACTTGAACTCCCTTCGTAGTTGACGTAAATATTTGTCGGTCATGTTTATAAGAGATTTAATTCATTATCAAACACAGTGTCCTGAATTTTTTAGTATGATCAATTTCCCTCTGTGCTCTCGTCGTCTTCGCAGTTATTTTAACTTTCGTGAAGATCTTCTTATTATCAATTTTTCTATGAGACTATTGCCCGCTGCATCAAAGAAGCAACCTCAATAATGACTTCGTTCGATTTGTTCAGGGGTTGTAGCAGGTTAAATTTCAAAAACAAACTTCTCCTAATTTTAAGACAGACTTAGTATAATTGCACTATTGAAATCTTATTGTTTATTGTTCTTTCTTTTTTTCTAAATTTTTTTTTCTTTTTCGTCTATAAATGAATTATCTATTAATATTCAACAAATCATATTGTTATTAATCTATAAGAGAAATGTACTCTAGTGATGAAATAAATAAAAATTAAATTAAATAATGTTCTTGTTAGAAAACTTGGATTTCACTCCGTACTTCTTAAATGGATTAAAAGTTATTTTGTTGGACGAAAGCAATCCGGCAAAATTGACAATGTGTTGCCAAATGATATAGAAAACATTTCCGGTGTACCTCAGGGCACCCACCTCGGACCACTCTTTTTTTATAAATTTCTAAATTTACTGTATAATATTTCCAATAGAAAGTTTCTTCTGTATGCCGATGATCTCAAGAGTTTAAGATGTAAACGGCCTTTCATTAGCGACTTGACAACTTCAAACTTTCAGTGTGAACGCAACCTTAAACCGATTACCAAACTGGCAATGTCAAAATATTCAGTAAAATCAACATTTTCATCATGGTGAAGAATATGAAGGAACAAAGTTTATAAATAACTAGCTGCACCTGCCCGGCTTTGCCAGTGCCCAAGAATTCTATTGGCCAATATGTTCGAGTAGACTTCCTTATAATTGTCTATAGCGGGTATACGGCGATGTTGCTGCGCCTAAAAAAAGAAGACCGATTTTGACCAAAGTTCACAGAAACACTCTCAGGCCAATACCGAAGATTGCCTGATTTGAGCTCAACCGGTGAAAGGGACTGCACGTTTTTCTACGCATGGCTTAGGCCGCTCACACAACTTCGTTGTTCCGTTTAGGGTAGGTGCTTGTTGTCTGGCAGGCGCCTATGTCGCCTTACTTCTGCGAATCAAACAACAAAGCGAAAATAAAAAACTTATAAAAAAAATATGTTCGAGTAGACTTCCTTATAATTGTCTATAGCAGGTATACGGCGTATGTTGCTGCGCCTAAAAAAAGAAGACCGATTTTGACCAAAGTTCACAGAAACACTCTCAGGCCAATACCGAAGATTGCCTGATTTGAGCTCAACCGGTGAAAGGGACTGCACGTTTTTCTACGCATGGCTTAGGCCGCTCACACAACTTCGTTGTTCCGTTTAGGGTAGGTGCTTGTTGTCTGGCAGGCGCCTATGTCGCCTTACTTCTGCGAATCAAACAACAAAGCGAAAATAAAAAACTTCGATTGAATCACTTTTCATTCACTTCCACACCGATTGTTATCAATGTTGGAAAAGCAACTTTCCGATGTCCGATTCACAAAAAAATGCAAAAAATTTCAATAAGAGTTATTTGAATAAAATATTGAACACACGATATCTCAAGAATGAAAGTGCGCACAAATTCCACAATAAGCTTGAAACGTTCGTTTGTTCCCCCTTTTTCATATGCTTGTTCGGATAACAAAATAAGTGACGTCTGTACGGTCTCTGTATCTGCGTCGTAATTTACACGCATACGCACATATGCATGTGTACTCACTCAAATGCCCATATCTCACACACCGATGCAGATATAGCCAAACATAAAAACCTTCGTGCAGACGTCATCTTTCATGGGGAAAAATTTCATTGGAATCGGTTAACGCGTTTGGCCAAACACCGGCAACAAACACAAATATGGATTGATTTTTATATATAGAAAATATGTATTACACAAAAAAACTTTTTATTATTTCACTTAAATTTGTTTTTTTTTTTCAAAGCACATGATACCTACATATGAAACACACAGTGTATAAATACATTGTCAATTTTTTTTTCTTTTTTAAGAAACACATAATTTACACACCGATGCAGATACAGACATCGCACATACATAACATCCTTCGTATAGACGTCACCTTTCTTTAAAAAAAATTTTCATTGGAATCGGTTAACGCGTTTGGCCAAACACCGTCAACAAACGCAAATATGGATTGATTTTTATATACATATATATATAAATAGATATAGATATATTCTCATATCAATTTTAATTCACAAAAACTCACAAAATCGCAATGAAGAAATCGGAATCCGACAGCGCCACCAAACATGAAACAAAATAGGCTTCTCCATTGATCGATAATAGATGGCGTTACGTTGCGTGTCTATCTGACAGTTCAATTGTGATACGATATGTTACGGTCAAATGTGATTCTTTATTTGGTTGTTGCCAAAATAAATAAATACAAAATGAAAAAAAAAAAAAATTAAAAAAAAATCGGGAAAAACCTGTCGTAACACGCTGGGTGGTCAAAATAAGCCATTTTGAAATTTAGATTTTTTTTTCTTCTAAAACCCGTGCTGAGAAAATATCTTTCCAACAAAGTATAAATCATCAAGATCGGTTCGGCCTATCTCGAGTTATGCGGTTACATCGCTTCGGACACTTTCTTTTATATATATAGATTAAAATTTAATACCGGAATTCCAACTCGATCGCAACTTTAAAAGCGTTAACGCCAATTTTCGGCCGTAACTCTCGTCCCAGAAGACAAGCAATTCATAGTATAGTGAAACAATTTGAGTCAGAATATTCGCTGCTTGATGTTGCCGTGAAAGTGAGATTACTAAAATATGCGTTACTGGACAGGTGAGAACCCTCAGTGATTCATACAACAGCACTTCATCCGCAAAAAGTCATTGTTTGGTGCGATTTTCATGCTGGTGGCGTATTGGGCCGTTTTTTTTTTTCGTCGATAAAAATTACCGTCACGTTACGGTAAATGGTATTCGCTACAGAGGCATATTGGAACGTTATTTCTTTGAGCAATTGCATGAAATGGACATCAGTGAAATGTAGTTGCAGCAAGACGGTTCCACAAGCCACACAGCGGGTGCAACAATCGAGTTGTTGAAATCTCAGTTCGATGAACGTGTTATCTCGAGAAACGGACCCGTCTATTGTCCGCCGAGGTCGTGTGATTAAACGCCGCTAGACTTTTTTGTATGGGGCTACATTAAATTATTGGTCTATGGCAACAAGCCGGTGACGTTAGAGGAGTTCAGGGCCAATATTAAACGAGAAATAGCGACCGTACCGGTCGAAAATTGGGTTCAACGTATAGACCGCTGCATACGTTCCCGTGGTGGACATACACTTTGCTTCAACTGAATAAGCACAAAAATTTGTTAACATTCGTTGTCCACTTTTTCAAAACCTTATGCCCTAATATATCAGTTGATGATGCTAACTGTTTGCTTATGATGGCGGGATGAAGCCAGACCGGAGCGTACCTACTCTCTATGTACATTTCATTAGGCTAGTAAGCCCCAAATATCAGGCTATTATCGTTGGCCATTGCCCTTTCAACGTGCCTTCGAATCACCTTAATGAGGAAATTGTCAATCCTATTCACCGGAGTCCCATCGTAAAGGATCTTGTTAGGAAAGCATTTTATATAGTTGGATTCTTACGTTCGGAACAACCGGAGATGTACCCTTAGACATTGTCTCTTCAAAACCCGAATCTTTCCCTATATTGAACCACAATGGACAACCATAAACGATGATCGGCCTCATAAGAGCCACATAGCATATGACCTTCACTCTGGAATCAAGTTGACTGCTATGAAACAGCCTCCTTGTCAGAGCATAATCCTTCTTGTCTCCAGCAAGACCAGCAACTATATGTCTATCGAATACAGATACTGGTCAAGTCAGATAACCGGATATCTAACTAAGGCTGCCCATTTTGTTCAATAATGGCCGATTTCTTATTTTTTTTTCTGGTATCAGGCCCCAGCCAATGTTGTTCTGAACAAGATTGTTTGTGTCTTCTGAAAGTTGATTTTCAACTTCCAGTCGTCGCAATATCCCTTAATTTGATCGAAGTTTGTGACCTCGTTTGTAGCACGTGATCTGTTTGCCAGCAAATCGGAATACGCTATATCAAATCTAAGCGAACCCAACAGATCACTCGTGTAAATGTTAAACAGCATCGGAGAATTCACCGCCCCCTGCTGTAAACCGTTTTTAATTTCAAAGACTGCTCGAAGTCACGTTGCCACATTTGACAACGAACTTCTTTCCCATAAGCATATTATAAATTACATATAGCAAAGGTCTATCCATCCCTCGCCTGGTCAACTTGTAGAAAAGGCCCCTTTAACCATACGGTGTCAAAAGCCTTATCCAAATCAAGCAGACAAGCGCCCTTGTATTTTTTCTTGCATTTATTCCACTGAATGTCGGAAACCAATTGCGACGCTTCATGAATATTGTCAGCCTCTCTAGTAATGCTCCGCCTTGAAACCAAACTGGTTATCCGGAGTTATGTTATTGTCCTCGACCCTCTATTGACAACCTTTTCAAAGACCTTGCTAATATTCGGAAGCAAACTAATCGACCGAAGATTGGCAGGGTTCGTCCTATCTTTACCCTTTTTCGGAATTGGGTGTATCACAGCGACTTTCCAATGCGCCGGATAATGTGCATTATTCAGTGCATTGTTAAACAGCGTGGTAAAAATATCTACAGCCTCCAGAGCCAGGTGTCTCAATATGACGTTTGGGACACCATCCACCCGCCCCGACTTTTTATTCTTTGGTGACTCGAAGATGCACATAAAATCAACCTTCGACACGGACAAGTCGATCATTGGCGACAACTGCAATAGCATGGTTTCCTTCAGTGAATACGTTGAATCCGTTATTTTCTGATCGTCAATTCTCAAGTTCGGTGTGCAGATAAAAGTGGCAATATAGTGGGGAATAAATAGGATCGTTCACCGTATAAACGTCCACGTTCGGCTGTAGATTCTCGACCACGAAAGAACCGACGTTTAAAGCCACCCTTTCCGGAGTCAGTACTGTCTGTCTGTTCTCAGTTGTCTGGGAGATTCGGGCACAAGTTGGTTTTCAACGTATTTATCTGTTACCTCAGATCTATAATTGCTTAGGTGATATGATATTTCATTATGCAATGACAAAGTGGTAAAATTTGGAAACATTCGGTGTAGTAATTCGAAATTCACAATGCATTGTAGCTTTTTAGACAATTAAAATAAGACTCAATGTATATGCAAACTATAGGGCGTTTTTATAGAGGTATAAAACTTCAGATTTTTTTTTAAAAGAAGACTTCTGATCCTCTCGCGAACGTCTGACAAACATCCAAGAGTATAAATTGTCATGAGAAGCTTCTCAAATTTGCCGTTCGGATTCGGCGTAAAATTGTAGGTCCCTTCCACTTCGCAAAGAAAGTGGTTGGAGAAGCTAGGTTTTAGGCCCTCTATGGGCCTTTAATAACTAATATTTATTTATTTTTATAAAACTTCTGATAGGGATAACTGTGAAACTAGCTGTCATACTAATAAAGTGTGTTTGATTTTTTTTTCAGTATACTTTGGCGAATCACCATGGCAAGACTTACACCAGAACAACGTTTACTAATCGTGGAAATTTATTTCCAAAATTCCGGCTCTGTTCGCCAAACGGCGGGCGGTTCGAAATCTCACACTACAAAGGTTGACCTCGTTCCTTAATTGAGGATCCGCCAAGGTGAAATATAGATGAAACTAATAGAGCACTTCGTCAAGTTTACTGTGCGCATAATCGTCCATCTGCAACAGCTAATACGCAATACTATGGATCGATTCATAACCACATTTGCTCTTTCTTTTTATGTTGTTTTAAATGAATAACCACCTTACATTCGTTACCACGTGAAGTGGACGGCTGGAGTTACAGCGCTGTTTCACGGTTAGCCACAACCGATCATCAGACTCCTTTTGTGGTGCTGGTCTGTCTTTTTCCTTCATTTTATCGCGAAAATCCGTTTCTTCCACTGGGAAGCATATTATCTTTCTGATAATATTCATCCAAATCGAGGCCGTACCGTTCGTATAGAAGAAGCAATCGTTTGTAGACGTGAGTGTGAGAGAGGACCCGGATTTATCCATCCGACGCAACTCGGTTTCAGCCCGTCCACTACTTGGAAAATTTTGAGGAAAGATCTTGGTCTACATCCATATAAGATCCAACTGGTGCAAGAATGTGGAAGTTAAACCAGATTTTTATCGTCAAATCATCTTCAGCGATGAGCCGTATTTCTGGCTTCACGAGTTTGTAAACAAGCAGAATTGCCGTTTTTGGAGTGACCATAATCCTCATGAGACTCTAGAGACTCCATTACATTCTAAAAAAATCACTGTTTGGTGTGGTTTACATGCCGAAGACGTCATCGGCCCATTTGTCTTTAAATCCGAAACCGGTGCCAACATTACCGTGAATGGCGAACGCTACAGGCAAATGATTCGTAATTTTTTATTCCTCATGTCATTGGAAATCATTTGGATGAGAAATAGTTCCAAAAAGACGGCGCAACATGCCTTTGTTGAGCCAAAAGTTTGCTGAACGAATCATTTCAAGAAATGGACCTGTGAGTTGGCGACCTCGTTCGTGTGATTTGACACTTTTGGACTACTTTTTGTGGGGGTACGTCAAATCTTTGGTCTATGCTGATATACCAGCAACGACTTATCACCTAGAAGCCAACATTAGACGCACTATTGACGAATGAAGACCTGGTATGCTCGAAAAACTAGCGCAAAATTGGACCGACAGGATGGCGCAGTCACGGAGATATGGCCGCCACAAATTATTTTAAACATTAAATGCCATGAAATTTGTGAACTAATAAATCCAAAATTTGGTCATTCCATTAAATTTGTGTTGTGTTTTATTTTTAAAAAAAGTTGTATGCCCCTATAAAAAAAACCTGTATTATGGCATACTGCTGCATTTCAGATCTATCTCTACAATTTAATAAACATATCTACCTGCTTCCATTTACTGTAAAATCATCGTTTAATTTAGCTATTTTAATAACACTCCTTTTTTAATTCACGGCAACAATCTTAATGAGATTGCACATTGTGGAACAAAGCTATTTAAACAGCAGTAGTCCAACGCCCGACCAACGATTGCTTCGTGTGTACTCGTATCTAGCCCGAGGTGCTATGCAATTCAATGGTCGTCTCTGTTTCCATGTAAATTATTAAAACAAATGCAGTGCTTAAAAATTGATGTAATCACATGGCAGGATGGTTTTTGGAAAACAAATCCATCTCGAGGCGTTTTATTCGCTGAAAAAAAAAATAACACTAACCACAACAATGGCACAAGTCGGCTAATAAATTTGGCAGAAACCGGTAAAGATAAATACACTGTTTTTACCAACCTAATAAGATTGTATCCACTTACGACTAAGTTGCTTATTGCAGTGGGTCATCGCTGTAAATTTGCCTAAGATTTTCTCCCTTTGCATTGCGAGCATGTTTGCATAGCCAACAGCGTCCCAAAGTCAATAAAAGAGGTTCATGTTAATACAACTTGACGAACGGTTATAATATAATAGCCGCCGGCAATTGGGGGTTGTTTGGTTTCATGTAATAATTGTTTAATTACTGCAACACACAACCACGCCGCACTTCCACCAACAGAACAATGCCGTCGGCATTCTCATGATTTATCAACCACCACCTCCAAAACACAATTGTTTCTGAGGACGCACCGTCACCCCTTCAGCCTTACGGGAGTGAAGCACAGTGCGACGCTCATGGCAACATATTGACAGACAATAATTTGTCTTAATGAAATTTTAAACTAATTTATGTGATATCCAAGACAATTGCCATTCTTCAGTCGTACCATACGCTCCTGCAATTAACAGTTGATTTTAGGGCTGTATACAACTAGCACCTTATCTTTCGCATTGACACCGGTGAAAATCACTCCAGAACGTAGTGAATCCTTAGAAAGCTTTTGTGTCTAACTAATTGAGATTTCCCTTAACAAATATGATGATGGTCTACAGGCAAAATAATGTTATTGTTACTTCTTCATGCCGTTGGGCTTTCCTTTTCATTGAATTTTCTCATTTGAATTTTCCCCGAAGAAAATGTTATTACTCAACCATTGTTCGCCAGACAGCTAATATCGTGCTGCCGAAAGGGGCTGCTCTGCTAATGTAAAAGTTTAAATTTTCTTATTTTCAGAAAGATGTCCAACACGTGTCGGTGAGTTTATTATTCTGTCGAATTGGAATCCAAGGTGCTATTGTATCCGATATGAAGCGAAGACCTTTTATAACACCCAGCGCCTTAGGAACCTTGAGATTGTTTCACTTGTCCTGGAGATTGAAATCAAATCACGTTTACTGGAGCTGTGTAATTCAAAATTGAAAAATAAAAAAAAGTACAAAAATTTTGTAAGTATGCAATTGACAGGAGTCTGTTTCAGACTGAAGAAAGATGACCGCAAAGCATCCAGCAATTGCTTTTTATTTCATTACGTCTTAGCGTCGGTAGGTATATATTTTTAAAAGTGTGTGTACGTATTTGTTGGACAAATTTTTGTATTTGTATACAGCTATAGCGGATGTTGGCGGAATCACTTTACAGGGCATTAGTCCACACAGCTCTCACAGACAATGTCCGTTCATAATGCAGAAACATCCTGTTCATCGGTTGTTGTTTTTTTTCATCATCATCGCATGGTTTCCCATTATGTTGTCTACGTTGTCGCTCCACACCGAGTTATATCCACCACCAGATCCGGTGTTTTGTTTGTCAGTCCGCGCGCACATGGATTCCTTGGAGATCATCTGGAAGTAAACCGAGGGGATAATGTGATTACTCAAAAAACGATGTACTTACGAAGGAGTTGAGGTGAGTCTAAGAGAAAAGTCTTGTGAATTGTATGGGGGACTAAATAGCTTTGTGTTAGAGAGGCAATACCCTCTGAGATTTGTATCAGAAGATTGGAGATCGCCTTTGTGTCACCAAATTCATATTCCCACATTTTGTTAATCGAGATAATTAAAAAGACTTAATGTGAGCGTTATTTTTCTCAAAAAGATGGAAACGTAATGGGATTTCATTACCTCCGTAAGCTCTGAGGCAAGATAGCTAAGCCTGATTTTCCAGCGCTGTGAAAGCCTAAAGACACGCTGCGGGAATTCAATGATGACTTTGAATTTATTACCACCTCTTTAGGCTCTAGCAGTTGACACTTATGCTTCCACATGATATTGAAGAAGTCATATGACAGCCTCTTGCAGTTTGACAAATATTGGAGAATTTTCCTCTCCGACACAATTGTAACTGTACCAACTAATACCTACGCATCATTTCTTTGAAACATGTTTAGTTTTGAATGCTACAAATAAATGCCACAAACGAGCAAACGAATCCTAAAGGCGCAACTACAGGCTGGCGGACGAATCGTGCTACCCAAAAAAACGCAATAATTTTTTTTCTGTGTGAGTAATCGGCTTTATTTTTTTTTATTCGGCAGGTTACTTACTGAGGTGGCGCTACAGTGCGGGGTGGACCTGGGCCTCAACCAATACGCCTCCCCAGTTAGCACGATCTTTGGCTAACTGCCTCCAGTTGCGCACTCCAAGTTGGTTGAGGTCATTTGCGCGCGCCACCTAAGGCGAGGTCTTCCTCTAATGCGTTGTCTCTCCGGGTTGGAATTGAAGACTCTTCGGGCCGGAGCGTTGGTATCCATTCGGTATACATGTCCTAGCCATCTTAGTCGACTGATACGTGCTTTTTTGACCATTTCGATGTCGCTGTACAGCTCGTAGAGGTCCCCGTATGAATCTCCTCCAAAGCCGGTCACCGCAAACGGGACCGATAATCACTCGAAGAATCTTGCGTTCGAAACGATCAAAAAGATCCGCTTTTGCTATTGTCCACGCTTCTGCGCCGTAGAGCAGGACTGGGATAATGAGGGTCTCATATAGAGTCTCCTTAGTTTTTCTTGACAAGGCCTTACTAATCAATTGCCATCTTAGGACAAAGAAGCAGCGGTTGGCAAGTGTAATTCTTCGTTTGATTTCATCTGTGGTGCCATTATCAGAATTAATAGCGGAGCCGAGGTAGACAAAGTCCCTAAATACCTCACAATTATAGTTGTCTATAGTGACGTTCTGTCCGATTCGTCAATGTTGTGTGTCCCTTCTTGTTGACAGCAGATATTTTGTTTTGCCGCATTCACCACTTAACCCATTTTTCCCGCTTCTGTGCTAATCATGCTTATTTCGAGATTCGAATGAATAGTCAATTCGTTCGAATATCTCTTTCCGTTCGATTCAAACCGGTTTTCCTCGAATAAACTTTCTATTTGATCGAATTTCAAAATACAAATTCTTCTAATTCGACAAACTTTCGATCGAATTCGAATGTCAAAATAAGCATATGTAAAGGGTTTTTCAACAGGGACGCTACAAAAGTAGAGCGACAGGGACAGCAAACGACGCCGAATTTCTTGCCGCTCTTTTGACATTTCTCTCTAGCCATTTCATGATGGAAAGATATATGAGCCAACAACGAGTCGAAATTATTAAAATTTACTACCAAAATTCGGAGTCAGTTGCCTCAACGTTAAGAGCGCTGCGTCCAATTTATGGTCGTCATAATCGTCCTAGCAGATCAACAATTGAGCGTCTAGTGGAAAAATTTGAATCCACAAGCACAGTACAAAATGTTCCCGTGCCAGTGAGACAAAGAAGTGCCAAGTGCCCGTAGTGTCGAGAATATTGCTGCCGCTGAGGCTTCAGTTGAAGAAAGCCCAAATGTGTCTCTCACACGCATCTCTGTGACGTCGTTGTGGCGAATTTTGCGCCCCAATTGGATGATATGGACTTGGAGGACATGTGGTTCCAATAGGCCGGCGCCACAAGCCACACAGCGAATGCCACAATCAATTTATTGGAAACCAAGTTTGGAAACCGTATGTTATCTCATGAAATGGTCCAGTCGCTTGGCCGCCTCGGACGTGCGATTTGACGCCGTCAGACTATTTCCTGTGGGGCTACGTCAAGTCTATGGTCTATGCCAACAAGCCAGCGACGATTGATGAACTTCGTACGAATATCGAACGTGAAATTGCAGCAGTATCGGCCGATTTATGCTTGAAAACCGTCGAAAATTGGGTTCAGCGTCTGGACTTCTGCAAGCGTGCCCGTGGTGGCCATGCAAAAGAAATCGAGTTCCATACATAATGGCATCGAACGTACTTTCACAGGAATAAAGAATTTCATTGATATCTAAAACTGTTTTTGTTTTATTTAAAACTACATTTGCAGCGTTCTTATTGAAAAACCCTTTACTTGCAAACGCACCAGTGACAGTTCGCTGTGTTCTGCCAATTATGTCAATGTCGTCAGCATATGCAAATAGTTGCACAGACTTTTGGAAATTTGTGCCTCTAGTGTTGGCTTGCGAGTTTCGCACAATTTTCTCAAGTATGATGTTGAAGAAGTCACATGACAGCGCATCACCTTGTCTAAATCATTTTTTGACATCAAAGGTCTCAGTTTCCGACCTTTATGTAGCGGCGGGTGTTCTCCATCGTCATTCTGCACAATCTGACAAGTTCCCAAAACTAGACATAGCTCTGTATAGCTTGTATCTATAGATGCTGTCATATGCGGCCTTAAAATCGATAACAAAATGGTGGGTATCGATCTGAACTTCTTGGGTTTTCTTCAGGATCTGCCGTAGTGTGAATATCTGATCGGCCGTGGACTTACCGGGCCTAAAACCGCACTGGTAGGCAGCAATCCGGTCGTTGACGAATGGTTTCAGGTGTTCACACAGTACAGAAGACATGATCTTATAGGCAGTATTCAGGAGACTGATGCCTCTATAACTGCCCCTATAAATGCTGAGGTTATATTCATCAGGCATAGGTAATTTCTTCTGACCAAATCTTGGAAATGAGTTGGTGTATGCTCTTCGCCAGGTCATCTCCTGCTGCATTAAAAGGCTCGGCACTTTAACCGTCTGGTCCAGCAGCTTTGTTGGATTTAAGCTTGGACATCGTTCCCTCACTTCGTTTTGGTCAGGTGGACGGAAGTCTTGACTTTCATCGTCCAGGCTGAATGGTTCGCTCTGCCTGACAGCATAATTTGTGTGGTCTTCGCCGTTTAACAGTCTGTAAAAATGGTTTTTCTATGTCCTCAGCACCGACTGTGACTCTACTACAAGATTTCCTTGTTCGTCTCTACAGGTCTCTGTTCGGGTCTTACTACCGTGACACGTCCTTTTTACCTATTGGTAAGACTTCCGAACGTTGTTGCTGGAGTAGCACCTCTCTACTTCCTCGATCGCGCGCTTCACGTGCTCTTTCTTTTTACTCCAGAGAACCCATGTTCTTCCCTCCTCTTTTGCTCGTAGAGCTGACGAGCTGCTCTCGTCCTTGTATGCAGTGCCGCTTCGTAGGCGCTTTGTTTTGCTGCATGCGGTTGCCGGAACTCCTCGTCAAACCACTGGTTTCGTGGTGGTGGCTTCTGATGGCTTCTTGGCATCGATCCCACTTTTCTTCGGCACTTGATGCTGGCAGCATAGGTCTTCCCGAGAGGTTGAGGGATACGCGATCCGAAAAGGTTCCGGCGGTTTTTTGCGATTGTAGCCGTTCAACGTTAAATCTCCTCACAGTGTTTTCTCGTTGTTGTGGCGTGAAGGATATCCGCATTCGTACCTTGGCTACAACAAGGTAGTGGTCCGAGTCTATATTGGCCGCTCGGAAATTCGGACATCTAGAATACTGGAGGCGTGCCTTGCGTAGATCACAACATGATCAATTTCGTTGACGGTTTGATGATCATGTTCCTTAATGGATATTGAGGTGAACAAATCGTGAACTAGCTATGGTAACATTACGCCCCGCAGCAAAATCAATCAGCCGAAGATGATTTTAACGTCATACTTAGGAAATTGCTCATATGGTTTGTGGAGGAACTCGTAGAAATACTCTTTAGTAGCGACGTCTTTATCTTCTGTGGTAGCGTGAGCGCATATTAGGCTAATGTGGGCCAATTTAGCCTTGATACGGATTGTTACAAGACGTTCGCTAACGTGTCTAATGCTCAAGACTTCTTTTCTAATTCTGCCGCTTACAACGAATCCGCATCCAAATAGACGCTGCTTCTGTTCCCTGTAGCAATCACCGTAGTAAATGTCACAGTTTCGCATCCTCCTTTTGCCCGGCCCATCCCACCGCACTTCCTGAATGGCGGTGATATCAGTTTTGTAGCAGCGTAGGGCCTCCGCCAAATGTTCGGCTGCACGCGGTTCGAACATTCCACGTCATTGTCTTTATTTCGTTTTGCAGGGAGGGTCATCAACAGTGAATCCGTCCTTATCCGAGGCTTTTGGTTGCTTCGTAACCATTAATTTTTCCATAGTTGGGTTGTTAACCCCACGCGCAACCCCCAACCTGGAGAGGCGGACCCTTTCTGCGACCCTTGTACGAAAGGGGCCGGAATATTCCGAAGTCAGTAACCCTCTTAGGCGATTTGAGAGCTGCCGTTGCCTCATTAAGGGCTCATCCGCGACAGAAAAAACTGAGATAGTCCTTGTGAGGAACAAACTCTAAACGATTTGCTAATCGGAGAGGAGGTTATAAGAAGCAAAGACGCTATTAAATGTTTGGGTGTGACAATCAACACCAACTTACTTTCTCCTGATGTCGACAACGTATGCCATCCTCCTCAACGGATGTGAGATTTGGGCAGACGTAATTCGACAGGAAAAGTACAGAAAGCTGATGACAGCTGTGCAGAGATGCGGAGCTCTACGTGTGGCAAGCTCCTATCGTACGGTGTCGGATCCAGCCGTTCTTGCTCAGGAGTGGACCTCCTAGCGGCAGAAAGGAAGTACGTCTACGAAAAAAAGACGAAGGTTAGAGTGGAAACGGCAACGGAAGAGGCCAAAAGGCTCACGAAACAAAAGTGGCAAGAGCGCTGGATCTCGGATCGGCTGATCAGGAACGTGTCTGAGTGGAAGGAGGTTAACTATTACGTCACCCAGTTACTCACCGGAAACGAATACTTCAAAGCCTTTCTCTACAAAATCGGCAAAACGAATAGTCCAGCCTGCCAGTAAGGGGACTCCCAAGAAGACGATGCGCAACATACCTTCTTCGCATTCAGCAGATGGGAATCCGAAAGGTGAGAGAAATACCGATACAATAACTCTACACAACGTAGTTGAAAAGATGCTGGCCAGTGAGGATAATTGGAGCCAAATTTGCACCTACGCCAAACTTATTCCGAAAATAAAGAAAATAGAAGAAGAGCAATCCCGCGTTACACAGTGAAAGGGCGAATAATTACAGCCTCCCCCCCCCCCCCCCCCTAAAATAATGCGCACAGTGCTTGCGGGAGGTGCGTCCTTTAACGGACTTATAAACGGCACCACTCTAGTGTTATGCAACGAGTGGTTCCAGGGTGGATTTTTGGCCGCAAGTTCTGCCACTTGACGGCACATAACGTATTCTCTCCTCAAAAAAAAGACAAAAAAAAAAATAGTACAGGGTGGACGAAATTGTAATTACTGTGCACTATCAGATTTTTTTTCCGGGTGCGCGACTTTCCACACTGGATCACCCAGACTCAGTACTCGTCTATTGTACTACCAGAAATACACACCAGTTTTACTGTGAAAATTTAGTCGTTCTCCTAAGAAAGACGAGTAGACGCTCCAATGATAAGTTGCTTAGGTTTACAGCACTCATCACATCAGCACCAAATACCTGCCACCTAGTACGAGCAAAAGCAGGACAATCACAGAGGAAATGTTCCGCAGTGTCATCGCTTTCTCCACAGGCTGCGCAGTTGGTGGTATCACTTAGGCCTAACACCTTAAGGTATTTGGTAAAAGCGTAATGGCCAGTGAGAACGCCATTAGTCTGTCTGCAGTCTTTTCTGTTGACAAACAACAAGAATGCCGCCGAATTCGTACAGACGTCGGGGAGAAATCATTTAGTCTGTCTGAGCCCTGGAGAGTCATGCCATCTGCGATTGTGTTCATATAAAACCCAACCGTCTGTGGAAGCCCTGACCAAGGACGCAGGCAGACATATCGTCGGTTCAATCCCGGGAGGAGTCCTCCTCTGAGCTTTGTCTAGCAAGTTCAAAAGAGATCTCATTTCCTGTGATCACGTTATGACCCGGGATACAGACAATTCTAAGTGAATTCAGTCTTCCGATCGAATTCAGAGAGATCTTGCATTCACGAACTATTTTGGAGATAGTTAAGGGGTAAAGCAGATCCGTACACTGTGGCTGTATCGCGATTTCGGTGTTATTCGAAACCACTAAATAAATTCCTGTCATGATTTGGTAATCGGTATACTCCGCTGTTATAATGTTTGCCATAATTCCACATCAAACAAACAGTGCATCAGAGATTCGGATTCGATTTACCTATTCGATGAATTTCAACACGTTGTTTGTTTTGTTGTTCGCCAAATCATATTACGACAATTGCCTTATATCATCACCAACTTTGGAATGTAACGTACTATACATAATGTCAAGCATCCACCAATTTCTACGTACGTGACTTCTATTGTAATTGAGTATTAATAAAAGCATGAAGCTCCTTAGCAGACAGGAACATAAAATAGCTGTTTGATGTTATCAATTTGTTACAACAGCAAACCTATCGCATCGAAACATTCGCAATACATGAGTTTATGCCGTCTGCATTGTGTTCGAGTGTAGGGCAACTTTACTTTGGCTGAGAACGGTGAAATTGTATATCTCTTGTGTTGAAAATTTCAAGGAGCGTATGCCACTTCACAAATGTTTATGTTCCTTGTGTGATCTGCGCTGATAATCAGCCGTATACTGACAGCAAAATGAATAAAGATGATATTGGTATCGAATTCGAATATTTCGAACGTGACTTCCACCAAGAATCGCGATGAGCGCCCTTGTACCGACAGACACTATTACGAACTGTGTGATTGCTAATTCGAGCATCACTAAATAAACCAAAAATGAAATTAATATCATTTTCAAGCAATAAAATTTGTATGCATTTTATTTTGCACATCGGATGATGCGCTGCATTGTTTGCTGTCAGTGCGTGAAGAAGCGAATGTTATTCAATATTCTTGACTTTTAAACTGCAATAATAAACATAAAATATTGTTCCGATGCCAATGTTTGATGCCATATCAGTGTCACTGTTCTTGAATTTAGTTTATTTGCGAAGTATTAGCAGAAGTGGCTAGCATTATATAACAATGCTCAGAATTATTCGTGCAATAAGTTCTTTGCAATCACACCTTCACACCACCCCCGTTGCGATTTTGTTGCTACCATCTGGTTGGGTTGGGTGTTATAGGATTAGGGTAAGCGTTGATCAAGTATTTGTATTTGTATGTATTCAAGAGAGCGCTTTCAACAGATCCTTCAAACTGCATGGGATTGCTCATCAAACCTGATGGAACAATCACAAGCGACCGGGAAGAAACTCTAATAACCTTGCTGCAAGTTCACTTCCCTGGTTCCCTAACTGTCGATCACACAACTGATCAAACTACTGAGGTTTCATATCCAACTAACCTCAGCAGAAATAATAGTTTATCTGGTAGACTATTTAGTCCAGATAAGGTAAAATGGGCAATAAACTCATTTAAACCATTCAAGGCACCAGGAAATGACGGAATTTTTCCAGCCCTCATTCAAAAGGGTCTGGAATTCTTCCTACCTAACATGATTGCCTTATTTAGGTTCAGTTTCAACTGGGGCTACATACCACGCACTTGGCGGGAGGTCAATGTAGTATTTATCCCCAAACCAGGTAACAAACCTAGTGAACTACCTAAATCCTATCGTCCCATAAGCTTGACATCGTTTTTCCTGAAAACAATGGAAAGAATAATTGACGTTCATATCAGAGAATGCGTTACTTTTAGCATGCCTCTACACCCCTGTCAATATGCGTATCAAAAAGGCAAATCAACGGAAGGCGCCCTGTTAAAACTAACAAATCACATAAACAACGCCTACCGTTGTAAAGAAATTGCACTATGCGCTTTTCTTGACATAGAGGGTGCTTTTGATAACACCGGTTATGATTCAATATCAAACGCTTTAATTCACCGAAAGGTAGACTTTCCCACCATAAACTGGATAAAAGCGATGCTCGAAAGTCGGAAAATCACTGCTTCGTCAGGACAGACTTCAGTATCAGTTTCAGCTATAAAAGGCTGTCCACAAGGAGGAGTTTTATCACCCCTCCTGTGGTCTTTGGTCATAGATGACCTACTTCAAAAATTAAGTAATTTAGGCTACGACATAATAGGGTATGCCGATGACTTGGTCATCATTATTAGGGGCAAAGAATCAAACGTAGTTACTTCACGTATGCAAAACGCCCTTAAGATAGCTATAGACTGGTGCGTCAAGGAAAATCTCTCCATAAACCCCAGTAAAGCTATCATAGTTCCTTTCACAAAAAGAAGAAATCTCAGCTTAGCTCAGATTTCACTAAATGGCACGACCATTGAGTATTCCGACGAAGTCAAATATCTTGGAGTAATTCTGGACAAAAGACTAAACTGGAACTCTCACATCAACAACAAAATCACCAAAGCTAACAGAGCTTTATGGGCCTGTCGACGCACATATGGCAGAACCTGGGGAATCTCTCCAAAGATTGTCCACTGGATCTACACAGTGATGATAAGACCCATTATAACATACGCCTCCATTGTATGGTGGACAAAATCCACACAAAAGGTCGCAAAAGAGAAGCTCAAAAAGGTACAACGGCTTGCGTGCCTTGGTATCTCCGGAGCCATGCGAACCTGCCCAACGGCTGCCATAGAGGCAATAACAGGTATTACACCTCTCCACATATACATTCAAAAAGTGGCAATCCGCAGTGCAATAAGTCAAATACAGTTAAACGAGATAAGTCTTAACGATCATCCGGAACTTAAGACCCTTCTTGGTGAACTGCCAGAACTCAACATGAACTGCGCGGTCACAGACCGCATCCATAAAACACTATGCTTCAATAAGCGGTTCTCCACGGAGATTCCCAAGAGAGAAGCATGGGTTAGTAATAACCCACCTAACAGCCACAACGGCATAAAGTGGTATACGGATGGTTCTAAAATGGAAGCGGGGGTAGGAGCGGGAATTTACGGACCAAACAAACGCTTTACGATACCCATGGGAAAAAGTCCCAGCGTATTTCAAGCAGAGCTCCACGCCATTCAAGAATGCGCTAGCCACATAAATTTATCTGGTATAAAAGGTGCAACCATCCATATATTCACGGATAGTCAAGCAGCTATAAACGCCCTTAGCTCGCATACGATTGACTCCAAATCAGTAATGTACTGCTTCAACACCCTACAGGCACTCGGAACAAGTAACAAGACCAAGCTATGGTGGGTTCCGGGTCATGTCGGGGTGGAAGGTAACGAAAAGGCCGACGAACTGGCCAGAAAAGGTTCGGAAACACCCTTCATAGGTCCCGAACCCTTCTGCTGCACTCCTAGATCAGCAGCAACGGCAGCAATAAAAAGCTGGGAATACAGAAAATGTATCCATCTATGGGAAAGCATCCCAGGTTTAAGACAGACCAAACAAGCCGTTCGGCCTTTCAATAAAAATGCCAGCAAATGCCTAAACCTAAGCAGGCATGATATCAAAAACTTAGTAGGTTACCTTACTGGTCACCATGGTTTAAGATATCACCTACACAAAATGAAAATAGTAGACTCTCCTGAGTGCCGACTCTGTCTTGAAGAGGACGAGTCAGCTGAACACATTTTATGTGAATGTCCGGCCCTAAACGGAATTAGAAAGAAGATCTTTTTCAGGGAACAGATGTGCCCTGAGGACATAAAGAATTCTTCTACTAGTAGAATTGTCCGCTTTACACGGAAAGTGGAAACTCTACTAGTCTAAATTTTTCTGGCCCACACGGCACAAAAGATCTTTTTAGGTCGAAGTGCCCCATATTAAATCGCTTTAGCGAGCCAGAACTTTAAAAAAAAAAAAAAAAATGTATTCAATATGGGTTGCTTTCAAAATACTGCTTTTCAAAATTCGCGCGCTTTTTAACATTTTCCAAACCTTTTTTTATTATTTGCAGAATTTTGTAAAACATTCTACCTAGACCTACCTACTCACTTGTTATAGAAGAAGAGGTAAAAGTATTTTTAAAAAACAAACAAATGAATAGAATTTTGAAAAAGAGACTAGATCTTAGCCATATCGGTTTTCTTAAGAGATTATCAAAAATATTGTTTTCGCTGGCTTTGTTTAGTTTCTTAATGCTGTTGTTTCTTTTTTTTGTTGGTAATCTCAATTATGAAATAATTAGTTATTTTTTGGCGCTTTTTGTGTTTTTGTGTGTTCCTGGTACCCACCTGTGTCCTTCTTTATATGAAATATATTGTAATTTGTTGACAAAGTTGAAAACTATTTGTTTTCTTTAAATCCGTAAATTAAAAAAAAAAACCGAATTAGCAGAATTTATTTATTTTTCAGAAATTTAAAAAGCTGAATTTTGAAAAGCAGAATTTTTGTGTTAAAAGTCAGAATTTTGCAAAGCAGAATTTCGACCCGCTCCCATACAATATACATTAGTTCCTGATGTAGAATTAAGTTTAACAAAAAAGTTTTTCAATTTCTTATCTACAGTCCAATTGATAATTATTTGTTTATACTGTCATCTTTCGGCCTAGAGTCATGCATTAATAAGCCTACTCGTAGCTCTGATTCTGCAAGTACTTGTATTGATCACATCATGGTGCGTTTTTGTAATTCTCAAAATTACGTGCTCAGTAGCGCTGTTTTCGATTTGCAGTTGACTGACCATTGCATGACATATTTAAGCTTAGAATATGTTCTTGATATAAGTTCAAAAAATCTTCCTTCTTCTACCTTTGTTAAAACTGATTTTGTGGCACTTAATAATGTTCTTCGCTTTGAATGTTGGGATAACGTATTTCATGAAAGTAATCCCTCTAGATCGTACTCTTTGTTTATTGAAACTTTAACCAAGTATGTCAACCAATGTTCGAAAACAGTAAACAAAAATGATCCTAAATTCAAGAAGCTAAAACCTCCATTACTTTGGATTTACTCAATAAAATTAAAGAGAATAAAAGACTCTATAAAAAAAAAACTAAATTTCCGAATGATGTTGGACTCCTCACTGCTTATAAAAAAACTGTGCAAGGATATTGCTGGTGATGTGTTATCGTGCAAAAATAATTTTTATTTAAACAAGTTTCGTGATGTCAAAGGTGATTCTAAAAAAGAATGGAAACTGGTTAATGGCTTACTTATCCGATCAACTCCAATCCAGCGAATCCAATGCTTGAGTTTAAATGATGCATTCATTAGTAATCTTAGCTAATACATTTAATGACTATTTCTCGACTGTTGGTAACAAAGTAGTATCAGAAAATTGTGCTCTTTTTTCTAAGTGCGAGTGTTTATCTAATGAATTTTCATCTCCTCGTAGCTTCTTCTTTGAGCTTATTACATCTTTTGAAGTGCATAATCTCAGTATCTCTCTCAAGAAATCGAATTCCGCCACCTCAAACAGCTTATCAAATAACATCGTTAAAATAATTGCTTTCAATATTTGTGATATTTTATGCCATATCTTTAACAAGAGTATATCGTTTGGCGTTTTTCCTGATGATTTAAAGGCAGCTGAAGTTGTGCCTTTATTCAAGAAAGGTGATAAAACATCATTAAATAATTACAGGACAATTTCTCTACTCTCGGTGTTTTCAAATTTTTTTGAAAAAGCTGTCAAAATCAGAATGATCAAGTTCTTAGATAAACAAAATTTCTTTAGTGAGTGTCAATATGGCTTTCGTACGGGTTATTCAACTGAGGATGCACTTTTAGATTTTTCTTCTAATATATACCATAGTCTTCATAACAGGAAGCTAACTGCTGCCTTATTCATTGACATAACAAAAGCCTTCGATACCGTCGATCATAATATACTCCTAGACAAACATAATTGGTTCTGCTCCTATCTATCTGAAAGAGGGCAAAGGGTCAGAGTAAATGGAGAATTCAGCTCTGTGCATGTCATTAGGTGTTCCTCAAGGTTCTGTGCTTGGTCCTATCCTTTTTCTAATTTTTATTAATTCGATTTTTTTACAACAATTCCGAAGTAAAATAATAGCGTTCGCTGATGACATGGCATGTGCTTTCCAAAGTGATTCTATGTTAAACCTTTTTGTTGACATAAACCATGATTTGGAAACTGGAAGTCTTAAGACATTGGTTCTCAATGCATAAAATGATTATTAGTGACAAAACCAAAATAATGTTTTTTAATGTGTGTGGTAAAGAGGTGGTTTTCGGACCTTTCTTGTTTCATTCTCAGTCATTTTTTGAGGCACGTTGTTGTTCAAATCATTGTTTCAGTATTGAGTGTGTGAAGTCTTACAAGTACCTTGGTATTTTGATTGACTGGAAGATGAATTGGTCCGGCCATACGAATGCACTTAAGAAGTATCTTATGGCTGCTACAAGGCAATTCTACTTGTTAAAACAGTATTGTACCAGGGATCTTCTTGGGTGTATTTTATTATGGTTTGGTGCATGCTAAGCTCGAATATGGCATAGTTTCATGGGGTGGTACTCATAACAACAAAATTAATCCGCTTCTAGTCTCTCAAAAACATGTTATTCGTCTTATTTGTAACAAAAATCGTCGTTATAATAGTTTAATGCTTTTCAGAGGTCTCAAAATTTTACCTCTGAAACACTTGTATTTCTAGAAAGTTTTGAAAATACTTTTCGCCAGATCTGGCCATCTATTAAGCAGGTGCTCTTCTAGCTACAGCCTTAGAATAAATAGTCAACATCTTGCTCTAGTACCAAATCACAATCACCAATATTAGGTTTTGCCCCATGCAAAACGTCTGGCACCCACAGGTTTATGTAAATGGCTTCTACCTCTTTCATTTAATACTATTCATAAGTGGTTATATCTTCGATCCAGGATTTGGAAAAAAACGTATTTTTACTTTGCTATTACTAACATTTGCCCCAAACAAATGCTGCCAGACTAGCCAAATAGACTTAAGCTATTTAGGCACCTAACTTTGATATATCATAATTTTGGTTATATCTTCACTCCCAAAAAATGCTGTGGGCTCTTGGTCTATTATGGTTTCGGAAAAAAGTGGCTGTGACATTCCCGGACAGACAGACAGACAGACAGACATGACGAATCTATAAGGGTTCCGTTTTTTGCCATTTGGCTACGGAACCCTAAAAAGACAAAAGTGAGTGAAAAAAGCAAACAACAGAGAATATATTTATAGGTTACACTGTAATTTCAACAGATATACATTTAATTAAAATTGACCTTTATGCGGTGATAAAAAACAACTTTCATTTCCATAGAATTTTATTAAAACGTTCTTCAACATATTTGTATTGCTTCCGCCTGTGGGGTTCTCCGGTTTGACCTCAGAAAATACCGGCAGACTTCCCGATATTGAATCACTTCGTCGCTGAGGCCAATTAGAGGTGGGTGTTACTACATTTGTGTGATCCAGGAGATTTTAGGCCTGGCTCTCCTTCGCGTTTGTATGGAACTTTGATATGTATCACATAATTGCGTATGGATTGGATGTGTATGGTTATCCACTGATGATCCTACACCAGTACATCTGGGTGAAACGTCATTGGAAATAAGGTCACTTATGTTATCAAAACATTGATTGATATTGCCTTTTTGACAGCGGACGTCTTTTGAACATGAGGGTACCAACTGAGCCCGTTACGCTAAATTTTTTTTCGAGATACCTTCTTTGACGTTAAGGCTTCCTCGGATCTTGGAACGTCTTATTCGATCTCTCTTAGAACGTCTTATTCCATCAATCTTTGTTACGCGTGCTATCATGAGAAGCATCTTCATCTCAGCTGCCGTTAATTTGCCTTCAAACATTTTGTGCGCTGTCCAATATTGTAAACTGTTTGTGAACGGCGGGTGCACAACTGCAGTATAGAGATTTTCTTTCAGCTTAGTTGTCATTTTCCGATCACAGAAGATGGATGGGTTTTGCTGCCACTTCATCCACCGTACGCTTACGCGATGCTTAATGTCGTCATCACGCTTGCTTTGCTTTTGATCATAGATCCCAGATATTTGAACTTTTCGCATTTGGAAACCACTCTTCCATTCATATAAATGTCTGGAATATATCTGAGTGAATCAGAGAATGGCAGCGTACAAGTATGCTGTTTTTTCGGACTGACAAGATACCCATTCCCATCGAAAACTTCCACCCATATGTCAAGAGTCGCGAAATCACAAGTAGATCCCATAAACAGTGCAATGACCCCTGTTTGGGGTCACTGTTTGCAAGGGCAATTTGTTGAAAATAGCACCAATGGAAAGTGAAATAAAGCCAAACGTTAAAATTTGGCCTTCTTTCACTTTCTCAAAGCGAAGTAAGGCCGAATGCACAAATTGGGTATTTTTTCGTTTCCTAGCATAACTGGTATAAGCTACATTAATTTATTTATTGATATATTCATATACCAAGTAGATTTATAATGACAACTGTTTATAGATTAAGTACATACATCTTCTTCTTCTTCTTCTTCTTCTTCTTCTTCTCCTTCTTCTTCTTCTTCTTCTTCTTCTTCTTCTTCTTCTTCTTCTTCTTCTTCTTCTTTTTCTTCTTCTTCTTCTTCTTCTTCTTCTTCTTCTTCTTCTTATTCTTATTCGTTCTCCTTATCGACGAGGTTATGATCCTAACTAATGGGATCATAACCCTCCCACTACACTGCATCCCTACAGGTTCGCCTCTGGAGTTCGAGAGACAGGAACAGTGCTAAAAGAGCGATAAGGAATAGGTTAGGTTATGTTTATGTGGCTGTTGGCAGAAGCCGACATACTTAGACCAATTTAGGTCCATTGTGATACCACGTATGTATTATGTACCTCAACTCTGTAGATGGGACTGGCCAACGACACGCAGTTGTTCTCAAACGGTCCCCCACCTACGTACTAACCGCGCCCAACGTCCAATAATTTGAAGGAGTTAGGCATTGGGAAAAAAGGCAGCTGATACAGATGCCTGTGAAAAATGTCCTAACGAATTAAACATCTATTGCTGCTCCTTCAGTAACTTAAAATTTCCTGTCGACAGAGAAGAATCACCCACTCTAGCTACTTTTAGAGATTTTTGTTTTCAAAGAATTTATGAATATGACGTACTTAAAGCCACCGCTATTTAATCGAACGCCATCGGCTTGGATGGAATGCATCCAAAATTCTTAAAAATGATAATCCATGCAGTACTACTCGAAATTACATACATTTTCAATAATATTATAACCTACTCCATGTATCCGATATCTTGGAAGGCTTCTAAGATCATCCCAATTCTTAAAAGCTCAAACTCGAGGAAGAAAGAATACCGTCCTATCTGCTATCTCGATATACCATTCATATCGAAAGCTTTCGAAAAACTTATAAGCCAACAAATTCACTCATACCTTAATGAGTTCAATCTTCTATCACCGCACCGCGCTTTTGAATTTGGTGGACGACCTTCGCATTGAAATTCATGAAGATCGTGTAACATCGCTCATGTTGCTAGATTCTTTGAAAGTCTTCGATATAGTGCCCCATGAAATATGAATTATTAAATTAAAACACTGTTTCAATTTCAAGCCGACGGCTTTAAGACTGATGTAAAGCTACCTAAATGGGCGTACTCAAGCTGTGTATATCAACGAGCCATTATCCAACTTTATTGTAACCAGAGCCGGCGTTCCATAGGGATCAATAATGGGTCCGTTATTGTGCACCTTATTCAATAATGACATTCCATTAGTGTTAAAGTATTGCAAGGTTCAAATGTATGCCCTTAACTGCCAGCTGCACTTAAGCTATCCATTGGGTTTAGTTGAGGATGCCACTCAGCGACTGAATGTAGACCTCAATTCTGTAGTCACATGGTCGCAACAAAATAAGCTTGAGCTTAATTCCAGCAAAAGTCATGCACTTGCAATCAGCCGTTTAAGTATCGATACACAAGGCTTACCTTAACTTTTTATTGATGGATAAGAGTTGACATACATCACCAGCGTAAAAAATCTCGCTGTAACGTTTAACCTAAATCTCACTTGGGAGAATCATATATCGTCTCTAAAGTTTGTGGATCCCTGAGCGCTCTGTATCAAGTAGGAAAAGATCTGCCGTTTAAGATCAAAGCGATTTTGGTTCAGTCACTTCTGCTGCCCATTCTGTTTTACTACCATCCAGTCTTTTGTGACTTGACAGTCATAACTCTCGCAAGTTAATTGTAGCAGTAAATAGTACAGTGATGCTTATAATTTGGGTCGAAGGGAACGCATTTCTGGATATGTAAGCCATTTCCTTGGAATTGACTTACAAAAATATATCGACCTTAAAATATTGACTTTCCCATTCACTAGAGAAAAACAGGAACCAGAATATCTTTTCCAAAGGGGTGGCAATGGTGCAGTAGTAGTGTATTCGCTTACGGAATGGAAGGTCGTGCGTTCGAATCCCGGCCAAGTCCATTACTTTATACCGAATACATGAAATCGTAATCTCCCTAAGTAAGTTAGACACCACCCGTGGAGAAAAACCCTACAACTGCACCCAAACACTTCTTTCCTATCTCTCTATTCTTTCTAATACCAAGTAGCTTACACTGTGTTCTTAGCATTATAAGGGTACTGTAACAACAGAAAAAAAAAATCCCTTTAGCGTAAGCAAATTATATAAAAAAAAAAAAGGTTACAATTTACAATCTTCTACGGTGAAAAGTAGAAGTTTTGTTCCGCCAGCATATAACTATACTGTTACGACCCAAAAACAATTTTTTGTATACGCCGTGAAACTCTGGAATTCGCTTCCGGTTCATATCAGGAGATCTACAGGCATGAGCGATTTTCAAAGACAAATCAAACAACACTTTTGAATTTAATTTTAATTATTTAACTGCTGTAGGGTTTTAGGGAATTTTAGCTTTTTATTTTTATTTTTATATATTTTTTCTCTCTTTTTTTAGTAAAATATCCAATATAAATATGAATACATTTTTGCCATTTAGATCAATATGAAATTAATAAATACAAATACAAATAAATACAAATACTGAGACCAGTCAAATGCTGCTGTTGCTGCCTTTGTGTGAAGCAGAAGATTTTAGGCCTGCCTCTTTTTCGCCTTTGTATTGCAACGTTGATTGATATTGCCTTTTTGACAGGTTTCGTTGGATTTCTTCTTTGAACATGACAGTACGAACTGAGCCAGGGTGGCACGGTGTAGAAGTTAGTGTGTTGGCTTGTGACCCGTGCGGTGCAGGTTCAATATCCATGGGGAACAACAACATACGCCACCCATTCTCCAACCTCTACGTCTACACCAAGAGGAGGATTTTTGCCTGGTAGTACAATGGACCGTTACCGAGTCTGAGTGCTCTGTAATATGGATTTTTTTTTTTTTTTTTAAAAACCAACTGAGCCGTTCGTGCTCCATTTTCTGCGACATAAGTTCTGTGACATGAAGGCTTCCTCGGATCTTGAAACTTCTAGTTCGATTTTGCTACTCCCTCCAAAACGACCACCCATCCATCAAGTGATTATTGCAGGTATCAAAACTCGCTTAGGAGCCGTAAACGTCACACTTTTTTTTTCATACAATCTGCGAAACATCATTGAAACTGAGAATCCTTCAATTTCGCAGATGTGTAAGTTTCGTATCTTAAATTTCCTGTAAAAGTGAAAATAATATTGCTTGAAATTATTAAAAAAAAATAAACAAATGATTCAATTATAATATTTGCTATTTATGTAGTGTAAAGTAGGTACTAAGATATCAAAAAAATAACCAAAAAACTGAATTACGAAATATACGAAACTACAATGCCGGTTGAGAAGGGACAATTAAGTATCCCTATTATTTAGGCATATTTTATATTTGCTCTGATTGAGCCTGAGTGAAGTGTGCAACGCTATTTTCAGTTTTACTTCTTTTTTTTTCTGTTGCGTTACGGGGAACTTCCGAAACATGTTCACCTTGGCGTCGTTGAATTTCAAAACAACTGATTGCTCAATTCTGAAAAATTGTGAGCAATTTCCTTCAATAAATTCGTCATTTGTTCATGTCGGAATGTAAATATTTTAACCATATGACCATGAAACCATCTTTGCGGACATTTGCGGTTTATTTGAGTTTAAGACGTTTGTGATAGAAAGTATTACACCCGTGGATAAGTTGAAACATAAAAAGAAAAATGAACATACTCGTATATCTGGAAGCATCTGGGAATGGGAACTCCCACTTCGAGATAATTGGACGAGAAACGTAGCGATTACCTCTTTTTCTATATCCTTTATAACAAACATTTTATTTACTACACGCACAGACGAACTTGCAGCAGCAGAAGCAATAAGAATAAAGAAAAAATATTCAACCCTTCTTGAAAAGGAACTTCTCTAGTGGAATAATCGCGCAACGTCGTAATATCCTTATCAACCAAGTCATTTGGAAAGTTCTATTCGGTGGAGAGACCTTTGCAAAACTCGTCTTTCAGAAACACAATCAAACAAAGACTAAAGCCACGTTTAACGCTTCAAAAGCTCTTACCTCGTTCGGTGTTTCTCTGTGATTTGCAACATTCGCTTAAACATACGAATTCTTGGAACTCTGAACAAAGTGACATGTGAATCTGGCCTACGATCGCGAGTCCAAATGAATAAAAGCAAAGAAAAAAAAACCGCTGCCGCAACGGTGATTGTTTTTCACTTATACACCCCCAGGAGCAGGATAATATAGCAAGTTATGGTGCTGTACCACAGAACACAATACTACATAAAACTGCCGGCAGGGGTCAAGTACGCACTCCTGAAATTGATGGCTCGTTTATGATTTATTGACATCCTTTGTGCTCGATGTCCTCTAAGGTAATCATATTTGGAAATCAGCTCAATATGGATATCATTACCGTTTTTCACCCCCAATTTGGGAATTTTATCCATGATGTAACAATAATGTAATATGCTTGTTATTATTCTGCTGCACTTAGGGTTGTTTAGCTGAATCGGGTTTAATCGCTGTGAGCACATCGAGGGTGGTTTCACAGCAAACCATGGGCGACACTTGAATCAATTTGCCTATTTTGTGGGACTGTCAGTGAGTTATGGTTTTCCGCAGTATCAAATTGGAAACAGCTCTCTCATCCGGTTGAGAGATCCCAATCACATTGGACATCATCCACGCTGTCTCATAATTAAATGCGATAAAAGAAACAAAAAATAAATTAGTTCTCGTTGTTTGTTTGTCGAAAAGACAGATCATAAAAAAGTGCCGGCCGACCAACTCTAATCAGGGGCACTGAGAAGAAAAAGATAGACAAAGACAAGTCTCAAATTTCTCCAATCCAAAACCACTTGATATGGCGTGAAATCGTTAAGGACTCCTTGGATACACTTGTCGTCATCATCATCGACGTTGTCCCTTGTTTGCGTGGTGGAATGGGAAACGAACGATGAGTGCGTGTGATATAAACATCGAGAGTGGATAAGTACCCTCTCCCATGCACGTTATGTCATAATCTCGAGTTGAATTTTGTTTAACTATCGCTCGATAAAAATGAAATCACTGAAATGGCCTGATGATGGAGGCAGTTATTAGCCCTGTGCTTGGAGCAATAAATATCTGCTATGACAACAAAAACACTGAAGCCTTATCAGGGTTTCCGTTCGTGACGGTTTTTCACATAGCAAAAAACATGCAAAGACAAGGACTCTTTTCTTATGCTTCGATGGCAATGGCGAGCACGGTTATATTTAGTGAGTTGGTTCGAAGAAGAAAGTCCCCTTTGCCTGTCCATTACAATGTAGGTGACTTGAGTAGTTGTGTCCTTTAATGTCCTCGAATGGAGAGACGGAGGGCGCTCGGTACATTTGGAAAAATACGAGGACATCTACGATGAACAAACGTTGGTCAAGTATCACGCAACCCATCACCTGGACGACACGAACGGACCATACGATTGGGGCCACTTTGACGGACAACGATTCCAAAGACGGCGGGGAGTAAGAGTCACTTTATCGTGTCTCCGCCATTAGAGTACCACAAAAAAGGGGGATTCGAGAAATTGTTCATTATTCATAAATATGGAAATAAGCCGCCATATCATCAGAAATAAATCGTTCATTCTATTCACAAGGATATAGTTGGTGGGCGGTCTCGGGCCGAGGGCCAAGTCGAATATAAATTGCTAGCGCGGAGCAAAAAACGAATAAAAATCACGATGGAAGATATCTGAAACGAATGACGAGTAACGAGCAATTTATATGCAAGGAGTCTAATGACCGAATGAGTTGTCCTTTTTTCAGTGTCCAGTGGATTGAGACAATCGCGTTGGCAGACAATTTATGTAAATGTTCCTGGGCAAGTGTCCATTTGGCAAGGGCCTCCTTTTGGCCGGACACCAAAATAGACTGCCTGTCGTAGACACGCGTTTAATGGTTGTAAAAAAATAAGCTTGATCCGACTTTGTGAACAGATAGTCGGCTGTCTACATTCAGGAAGTAGATCGTAATTTAATATTATACAAAATTAAACTGGAAAAGTCCAAACGGAAATGCGTGCTTTCTTTTTATGTTTGTGTTTTGAAGACAAGCATGTAACACTTTTTTTTTGTAATCTTCCACAAAATAAGCAGTTGTTGTCGATAAAGTGACAATGGTCTTTTAACAATTTAAATTTTAAACAATTTAAACTTTAAACAATTGACCTTAAACGTCCCCGCTGATGCAAAGGTATTAGGTATTCTCTTTGTCATGGCAACCGTTGCCTTATTTGGCAAACAAATGGCAATCTTTCTGGATTTCGACTTTACATTTGAATATTTTGTGCAAGTGTCCCACAGGGCTGCATTTTGAGCCCGATTGTATTTTATCTTTTCATAAATGATATTCAAGATCACGTCCGTTGTGGTGTACGTTTTGGAGATCTACTCATCAAAGTGTTGCTTTATGCAGATGACCTTGTCATCTCAACTGATAACTCTTCCGCTTAAATATACTTAAACAATACTGTGGCACGTGGAACCTCAAAATCAATACTGTGAAATCTAAGATTATGGTATCCGTAGTTTGACTCTGAATGGCTCTCATATTGCATGAAAGAATTTATATACTTAGATTTCACAATGATGTATAATTTGAATCTTCGAGGCCATATTACAGAAAAAATTACTGTAGCAGAAGCAGCAATAAACTGTATGTGGCCAATTTTCTCCCATAGCAAGCTTATCAAATAAGACGTGTGTAGACTTCATATTATGTAATGGATTCGTGTGCTTGCACTGAATTTAAAAAAGTTTGTGTACACTAAATATATGCACTCGATTGAGACCAACATCAAAATAGAATTATAGAAACTTTGTAAATTATAAAGGGTTTTTCAATAGGGACGCTACAAAAGTAGAGCGACAGGGACAGCAAACGACGCTGAATTTCTTGCCGCTCTTTTGACATTTCTCTTTAGTAAGGTTTGCCATTTCATGGTGGAAAGATATACGAGCCAACGACGAGTCGAGATTATTAAAATTTACTACCGAAATTTGGAGTCAGTGGCCTCAACGTTAAGAGCGCTACGTCCAATTTATGGTCGTCTTAATAGTCCTAGCAGATCAACAATTGAGCGTCTAGTGGAAAAAATTGAATCCACAAGCATAGTACAAAATGTTCCGGTGCCAGTAGAAGAAGTGCCCGTAGTGTCGCGAATATTGCTGCCGCTGAAGCTTCAGTTGAAGAAAGAACAAATGTGTCTCTCACACGTCGTTCTCAAGCGTTGGGCATCTCTGTGACGTCGTTGTGGCGAATTTCGCGATAAGATCTTGGCCTACATCCTTACAAGATTAAATTGGCGCAAGAACTGAAGCCGCTTGACCACCAGAAGCGTCGTATGTTCGTGAATTGGGCTTAGCAACAACTTGGAAATGATTCGGATTTTCATCGAAAAATCATCCTCAGCGATGAGTCTCATTTCTGGCTGAATGGCTTCGTCAATAAACACAATATGCGGTATTGGTCAGGCAGCAATCCACACGTACTCCATGAGTCATCATTGCATCCCGACAAAAGTACGGTTTGGTGTGGTTTATGGGCCGGCGGCGTCATTGGGCCGTACTTCTTCCGTGATGATCAAGACCGGCACGTTACTGTGAATGGGAATCGCTACCGTTCAATGATAACCGAATATTTTTGACCCCAATTGGTTGATATGGACTTGGAGGACATGTGATTCCAACAGGACGGCGCCACAAGCTACACAGCGAATGCCACAATCAATTTATTGGAAACCAAGTTTGGAAACCGTGTTATCTCACGAAATGGTCCAGTCGCTTGGCCACCTCGGTCGTGCGATTTGACGCCGTTAGACTATTTCCTGTGGGGCTACGTCAAGTCTATGGTCTATGCCAACAAGCCAGCGACGATTGATGAACTTCGTACGAATATCGAACGTGAAATTGCAGCAGTATCGGCCGATTTATGCTTGAAAACCGTCGAAAATTGGGTTCAGCGTCTGGACTTCTGCAAGCGTGCCCGTGGTGGCCATGCAAAAGAAATCGAGTTCCATACATAATGGCATCGAACGAACTTTCACAGGAATAAAGAATTTCATTGATATCCAAAACCGTTTTTGTTTTATTTAAAAAAAACTTTTGTAGCGCTCTTATTAAAAACCCTTTATAAGCGAACACTTTTGGATTATAATGGAGAAAAAATAAATTTTAATACAAAAAAAAAAAAAAAAAAAAAAAAAAAAAAAAAAAAAAACATAGGGACGGACTACAGTCCGCTTGGGCGAACTGTTGGATACCCTATTCTTATTCCTATCCCTCATAAGTGGGCGTGATAAAAGTCTAAGTATGGTTGAATTGTTAAGAACGCTCTACATATTTTGTTTTTTTTTTTTTTGTATATTTTGTATATATTGTTGTTTAAAGGATTTTATCGAAAAAAACGCTCAATAGCTCAAACTTGGGTGTTTCAATAAAACTGTTTTATTTAATTGCGGGCGTGTCAGTACGCGGATTTTGAAAATATTTACACATGAGCTTAAAGGGCCCCTAGAGAGTATATATTATAAATTTCAGCTCCCTAGCTCAAATTTTGGTTTTTCAATAAAATTGTTTTATTTATTTGTGGGCGTGTCAGTGGGCGGATTTTGAAAATTTTATATCCCGAGCAGTTTTAGGAGTCATAGATCATATATGAAAAATCTCAGCTTTCTAGCTCAAAATTCGATTTTTTCCAAAATTTGGTTTTTTTGAGTTTGTGGGCGTGTCTGTGGGCGGATTTCAAAAATTCGTAAACTTGATTATTTCGGGACCCTAGAGAGTATATGGTTAAAATTTCAGCTCTCTAGGCCCAGTTTAAAGGCCTAATTTTTGCCGACGGACGGACGGACGGACGAATATGGCTAGATCGACATTACTATCGATGCTGATCATAAATATAGTAACTTTTAGGGGTCTACGGGCAATATTAATGTATGTTACAAACTATGCGTCAAAATTAATATACCCTTAGAATAGGGTATACAAAAAAGACTCAAGGGCTTTTTGGGTGTTCCTAAATTCAAAGCACCGTTCGATTTACCGGCTAATATGCATTATCTAAGTCAATCGTGTTGAAATGAAAAAAGTATTTACGATATGTTTGTTTCTTATTTTCAGTCTAATTATGTCCAGGACTCCTCTCCGTTAACACATAAGACTTGTTGTGATACTATTACCAATTTGGGTAGCCTAAATTTGACAATAAATCAAGTAATGCTCCAGATTTCTTCCTTAAAACCCACTTTTAAGTTGGCTCGGGATGTATGTCCTATGTTTCTTAAAATGTGTTCTGAAAGTCTCGCAGCTCCACTTACCAAAATTTTCAGCTTGTCACTTTCTACAGGTGACTTTTTGGAAGAGTTCACAATCAGACTCTAAACAATAGGTTAATAATTACAGACTCATTTCAAAACTGAAAGTAATACCAAACGTTTTTGAAGCCCTTGTGAAAATTTGTAGGAAGTGAGAACATGCATCTCAATGTATCAGCATGGTTTTGTTAGTGGCAGATCAACCACCAATCCCGCCTTTTTTGAAAACTTTTGCATTAAGGGCATTGGGCGTGGGAACCAGGTTGACGCAATTTATATGGATTTTTCAAAGGCATTCGATAGAGTTCAGTTTTGCTGAGTAAGTTGAAGGGCTTAGGTTTTCATTCCAATATTTTCCTCTGGCTTAAAAACTACTTGACGAACCGTATGCAGAATGTCAAGATCCTTAAAAATCCACAAGGCAGTCATCTGGGACCTCTCCTATTCATACTGTTTGTTAATGGGCGCAGGGTCATAAGTCCACAGGCCAAAAGTCCACAATGGACTTTTGACCCACCTAGTTGGGTTATAAGTCCACAAATCAATTGTGAACTTATAACCCACCTAGGTGGGTCAAAAGTCCACACCATTTCGGGTCATAATTCCATAATCTGAAAAAGAAAGTGGGCCATAAGTCCACAATTATTCTTATGACTTAATGGATAAATATAAATAGAAAAACATCGGAATATTAAACAGTTTATTTATTTAGTTGATTGCATAGTATTTAAATAGTATGGGTCTAATTCATAATAGTAAAAAAATAATAAATAAAGATAAAATGAAAATTTGATTCAGGTTTTGAAAATTAAAGGAAACTCTCTTAAAAAAAAAAATAAAACAAAAACAAAACAAAAACAAAAATTAATTAAAAAAAATAAACAAACAACTTACAAAAATACTTTTGAGCTATTAACAACTATTTACCTACATAAAGGGCATAAGATTTCGTTTCTGTTTCGTTTGGCTGATTCCACTACATTATTGAAACAATCTTCACAAACTTTTAAATGATTGCAAGGCTGAAGGAGTATGTCTCGTGGGTTTTGAAAGCAAATTCCACAAATAAGTTCGTTGCCCGAAGTTTGAACTTCGTCTTCAAGATCGTTTTCTTCTCTTTCACCTTCGTCTTCTGTCAAATTTTCGCATTCATCAATAAATGCATGTGAATCTGTCTTATTGCTATAAATCTTTGCCAATTGATTTATTAATTCGGTAACACTAATTTTATTATTTTCAAATTTTAACATCATGCTATCTATTAACTTATTTCGTTGTTGAAATTTAGCTTTTGGCCGTTCAAACATTTGCCATGTTTCGCCATCAATGGACGAAGATAAATCGACGGATAAATTAAATTCTTCATCAAGTAGCTGGTCAACAAAATTGAAAAAATTCCCATTTTTTGGAAGAAGTTTTCCCAATTTGCCATTATAAGCCTCGAGCATACCTGTGGTTCGAAAACTTTTTTTATAAACCGAGAATTACTTCGAAATATCCTAAAAACTCAAAATTAACTCAAAACCATCGACAAATTAACTTAAAACAGTAATATATTATACCTGTGGAATCCATTGCTTTCGGAAATATTCGAGAAATCCTTTAAAAATTGAAAACCCTGTTGTTTCTTTGTGGATTATTTCGAATCCTCTATGGATGTGCTGAGGATTTAAAAGTGGAAGAACAAAAAACTTATTGAAAATTTTACGAAATTGCTTTTCTTTTCGTAGAGTTTGCAAAAAATTTGGAATTTTTGAAGCCTTCCTCTTGATTGCTCGACAATAGTGAAACCGCACCCTCGTATTTCTGCAGCTGGAAAAACTTTTCTCAACCCCTTCCTTAATGCTTGCTCAAAATCCAAAGTGAAGGAAGCGGGAGAAAATTTAACCAAATTTGCTTTAATATATTGAAAAGCATGCGTATATGCGTCTTCAGATTTCTTACTCTTGAGTAAGAAGAGAAAAGGATAAACCTATAATTGACAATGGAATATAAAATGTAGGAATTAAAGTTGTAAATGTAAACTAGACTTTTAGCATTCAGTCTTGAGAATGTAACGAAGTATTTTGATTTGTTCACTATTTAATTTTTGAGAAGTCTATAAAGTAATAGTGAAAATTCGCGCGAATTTTTCACTATTACTTTATAAACTTCTCAAAAACTAAGTCCTAAAAACTTACTTCAATTTGATATTTTAAGATTTTGATTATGTTTTTGAGAATTTGATTAAGTAATGGTCTGTACTTACATGCTCTGAATGTGCAACACAAACAATTAATAATTGCTTCCATTCACCTAATGAAAGTACACTAAAGGTGCCGTCAACAAAATAATTCCGCTCTGACCTTGGTAATACCTCAATTTGATTACACATGCTTGTTGACATAAAAATAGAGAACCGGAAATCAGACTCCAAAATCGTGCTTTTGTAAAAAGTATTGCTTTTGTCATATCGAGACATTCCATAACGAAGCATTACATTTTCATTTGAGAATATTTCCTTTATTTCCATAAACGTTTTTGGCGATTTTGGCAAGGTACTACTTTTTATTCGGTTCAAATTTCTTTTAACCGTCTTATATTGGACTAAATTGGCCGAATCCTGCATTTTAACGCGCTTTTCATCAAAAATTTGTTTCGACGTATTTTTTCTTTTTAGCCCACCATCTATACAATCCTTTTTCATTGCATTAATGAGTTCCATCCTTTTAAACATATCGGATTGGTCAGAATGTGGATGAAGCGTATCACAAATCTTAGTAATTTTATTCAACACAGTATCGAATATCAAACTAGCTTTACACGATCTTATGTAGCATGTATATCTGTCACTTGTTTTATAACTATATTTTTTGAATATAATTGTTTTTCTTTCTCTAAATATAATACAACACCATTTTTTCTCAAACCAGAAAGAAATTCGTATTTAATAATTTTTTCCTCCATCTCACTTCAATCTTCAACCACAACGATTGTATTATAATAATGACTCATAAATGCTTAAACTACTTGATTTAAATTATTAGATAATGAAAACCACTGTATTTTTGCTTTTCATTTGAAAAATGACAATTTTTAATAATTTTGGACTTATGACCCATCTTAGTGAGCCATAAGATCACAATTGACGGGTCAGTAATCCACAAATATTTCGTGCGGACTTTTGACCAACCTAGGTGGGTTATAAGTTCACAATTGATTTGTGGACTTATAACCCACCTAGGTGGGTCAAAAGTCCATTGTGGACTTTTGGCCTGTGGACTTATGACCCTGCGCCTTGTTAATGATCTTCCGTCGAGAATTCGATATTGGAATTGTTTGCTTTATGCTGACGACTTAAAATTATTCAGAACTATTAAGTCCAAATTGGATTGTCAGGAATTGCAGTTTGACGTCGATAAAGTCTCATCGTGGTGTCATGAGAACTGTTTGTATTTAAATGTAGCTAAATGTTAAAGTATAGAATTTAAAAGATCGACTGAACCAATTAATTTTTAATACTGTATTGCTGGTTTACCGCTTGAGTTGGTGAACAGCCAAAGGGACCTCGGTGTTATCTTTGATGCTAAAATTAATTTTAAAATGCACTTAGACTATTTGATTTCAAAATCCAATAAATTACTAGGATTCCTAATGCGAAACAGTTTTCTGACCCGTATACGTTGAAAGCGTTGTACATTTCTTTGATAAGATCAACCTTAGAGTATACCTCCTGTATATGGTGTCCGTTGTATAAAGTGGATGTAAATCGTTTAGAATCCGTACAAAGAAAATTTACAAGATTTGCGCTCAGAAAACTCGAATGGGTTGACGATATTTTGCCACCTTCTTCTGATTAATCTTAAATCCCTTGAAGTTAGAAGCAAGTATTATCTTATAATGCTCGTTAGGGATACTTTTCTGTAATCGGATTGATTGCCCTAAACTGTTCTCTCTTTTCTGTCTATATGCTCGCTCAAGGTCGTTAAGGATGAGACAAACACTCTTTCTTGTTTCCCTTTTGTACACTAACTACGGAAGATCCGATCCTATTTCCAGATCCAGTTCTGAGTTTAATTCTCTTTCTCAAAACATCGACTTCTTCCTTAGCAGGGATGTTTTTAAAGCACTTGTATTAGGTTCGTTGTAACATTAACGCATATTTTGTACCTTCTGTTTTTTATTATTATACCTACTCGTATATATTATGTATTTATAAAATATAGTAATATTGTAAATTTTCATAAGGCTTTGTCTTTAAGAGATTAGTACTCGATAGATGGTAAATAAATGATAATAATATAGATCCAGTATCAAAGTATTCAAGGCCTCCCATCTTACTCGCCTAATTTTAATATACACTGCTCTCTTCGACTGCATTTCCACCATCGGTGATCTGATAACATGTTTCAGACATTTCTCGATCGTGCGAGAGAGTGTATGTCAAGGACAATTTACAGTAAATTCAACCTCAGCTTGGGGGTTACTTATTACTTTCGAGAAGAATTTACTGTAATGGAGATGAGTTTGATATTTAAAGCTCGCAGTGGTGCTACCGCTCAATTACAGACCGCGCAGAACTGATATTAACCCCACTCTTGGCGTCATGGTATATAAATTGATGCCCTTGTGGCGGGTGTCACGGCTCACTTAGACCATCAGTTCATTGATGGGATTTTTCCAAAACTTTTTAAAATCCTACAAAGAAACCAAAAATATACCGCTGTTTCACAGCTCAGTGATCCGCTGTATTAGAACAACCCGGATCTATATGTTAATCTCAAGAGTTTCCTCAGCTCAATATCGGTCAGATCCTCCAGCTCCCCAAAGAAGTAGCTGCCAAGAATCTTGAATCTGTTGGTTCTAAGGGCAAGGCATTCACATAATAGATGACGAATAGATTCTATTTTTTCGACGTCCCTACAGCTCCTGCAGTAATCGTTGTGCATAGATTTCATTTTGTTTACAGCTGGCAAAGCTCCCTCGAGTTGCTGCATGTTTCGAGTTTGGTCCAACGTAGGTTTGTTTTACTCATGCATTCAGCATCGATTTTCCGTATCAGTGCACTGAGCGGAGTTTGTATAGATTTTAGAGGTAGAGATGCATCCATCTCCGATCCGTAACTTGCCAGCTCGTCTGTCATTGTGCCCTGGTACCCAGCATACGGTCACTAAATTGGCGATTGATATCTCGTCTAGGTGTTTTCTGCTTTGTAACACCGCCCTTGATTTAACAGCTAGTGACTCCATAGACATTATGGCCGCTTGGCTGTCAGAGTATATAGTGATGTGCTTGTCGGCCAATTTGCGCCTCCTCACCTCCTTGGCAGCCTGAGTGAGCGCAGCTGTCTCTGCCTGAAACACGCTGCATTCGTCGCTGATTCTGAATAACTCACCCAGGCCCAGAGTCCCGCAAAAGATGCATGCACCTTTACCCACATCCATTTTGGATCCGTCTGTATAGATAGCTATTTCGACGTCTACCGTGACCGTTTTGTTGTTCTTTTCGCTTCTTTCGGGGATTCTGGTAACGAATCTTTTTTGAAGGCGAAGGTGTGTGAATTCCCATGTATTGCCGAATGTCCTTCTACAGGGATATAGTGAATTTTTTTTTTTTTTTAAAGGAATTCCAAATCCTAGAGCACTCAGGCTCGCTAACGGTCCATTGTACTACCAGGCAGAAATCCTCCTTTTGGTGTAGAGGCATGTGAATGGGTGGCGTAAGTTGTTGTTCCCCATGGGGATTGAACCTGCACCGCACGGGTAACAAGCCAACACACTAACCTCTACACCGTCGCCACCCATGCCACGTAAGTAAGGTAAGTTTTGAATCTAGTATAACACCCAAATACCTTGCTGTCTTGGATAATTGCAGGTCCACTCCACTCATCCTCGGCAGTTTAAAGGCCGGTATTGCCCTTTTTCTTGTGAACAGCAGAGTTTCTGTGATGGATGCGCTTACCCCGAGTCCTCTTACCGCAACCCATTTGCTGACAAGCAAGATTTGCTACTCAATTGCTTTCTTAGCCCAAAGAAACAGCGATTTGCAAGAGTTGTTTTTCGTTTAATCTCAGAGCTGGTGTCATTGCCTGAGTTCATTGCAGAGCCTAGGTAGATAAAGTCCTTACCCACCTCAAAGTTATATATGTCTATAATAGTGACATTTTGTCCGAGACGTCGGTGTTGGGTGTCCTTTCTTAATGACAGTATATACTTTGTCTTGCCCTCATTGATCGCCAAAACCATCTTCGCCGACTCCGTCTCACGAACGCGCCAGTAACATCCCGCTGCTTCTGCCGATTATATCGATGTCGTCGGAGTAGGCGAGTAGATGGACGGACTTTTGAAAGATATGTAGTGCCTCTGGTGTTAGCATTTGAGTTTTGCACGATGTTGAAGAGGTCACATGACAGCAGATACATACGACGGGCGTTCAATATATTCTCGGTATCGATATAATTCAATATAATTTCCCCTAACAACAATGCATTTGTTACATCTTGAGATAAGCTTTTTTAAAACCTCAAAAAAATAAATTTCCTCTTTCTCTGCAAAATACCCATTTATTGCCGACTTGAGTTCTTCATCATCCGAAAATCTTTTTCCACGAAGACATTTTTTCAAATCCGGAAACAGGAAATAATCACTAGGGGCAAGGTCTGGACTATAGGGTGGGTGTTGGATTTCTTCGAAACCACAATCTCGCGCAGCAGCCTTGGAAACTCGCGCCGTGTGAACAGGAGCGTTGTCATGAAGAAGCAACACACCCGCTGCGAGTTTACCCCGTCTTTTCTTTTTAATTTCCTCCCGCAAATTATGCAAAGTGGAAGCGTAGGATGTGGCGTTGATGGTTTCACCTTTTTTTTGTACTCAATGAGCAAGATTCCCTTTGAGTCCCAAAAAAACTGTGGCCATGAGCTTCCCGGCAGACGGAGTGACTTTGAACATCTTCGGGTGGTCTGTTCCTTTTTTATGCCACTGCATGAACTCTTGTTTGCTTTCAGGGTCATAGTGGTGGACCCATGTTTCGTCCCCAGTAACAATTCGATCCATAACACCGTCCGCGTTCTCACTACACATCTCCAAAAGCTCTCTACAGCATGCGATTCTCATTTTTTCTGAGTCGCTGTGAGCATTCGTGGCACCCACCTTGCACTAACCTTTGAAAGGTTAAGATGGTCATGAAGAATGGTGTGAATGGTACCAATTGAAAGCTTGGTCTCTGCCATCATTTTCACCTTTATTCGGGAATCCTCAAGAACAAGTTTTTCGACTTCTTTGATGCTTTCTCCCGTACAAGCAGTAGCCGGGGCGCCGGAGCGGGGGTCGTCTTCAATGCTCTCTCTGCCTCTCTTGAACTCACTTGACCACTTTTGCACAGTTGATAATGAAGGTGCGGAACCCTGGTAAACAGCCACCATCTCTTCATGAATAGTTTTTTTACTTTTTCCTTGCTTAGTGAGAAATTTAATTACAGCGCGATGCTCAATTTTCATCATCATCGTCTCAGTTGCCATTATGATTCTGTTTAACTAGATATAAAACGTGAATTAATAATCACATTTATATGAAATTTTACATGAATGCTCTAAAATTATAGTTTTACTTGATAAATAAGTCAATTTATATATACAACCACAGCTTCACCCCGATACCGAGAATATATTGAACGCCCCTCGTACGTCAACTGAATTAATTGCCGAAAAATATCGCTTTTATAATATTCTCGCAAAAAAGGTCGCAGATTAATAAAGTTTAGCGAGCTCGATATTTTAGAGTAGCGAAAGAGAGCCTACGATGACATAAAAAGTTATCGAAAATTCCCACAAGCCCATACAGTAGCAGAACACATTTCTGTATCTATAGAACTCTTGCTCATAGAGATATAACTTTTCCTCGAATTAAAATACAGCTGTCTTATTAACGTCGCCGTCGTAAACTTTTCCACAAGAAAAAAATTAAGTTCCCTTCAGCTTCGTCTTCAATAGAGCGTGCGTTTTCTTTTCATCCGCTGAAAGTGTAATTGACAAGTCATCGTACATTGGTGCAGCATGCATATCTCCTCGATAGAAGGTGCAGTCCATGAAATAGATTTCGATGCAGAACTAAATGACTCATTTATTGCGGAGCAACTCCCTGAGTGGGTATTGTCGTATTCTTCATCCGCGTTCGCATCGTAAAACGGTCTTTAAAACGAGTTTCTTTGCATTGTGCCTCCCAAATTACCATAACGAATCCTAAGATGTGCATACAACTCAACACGCTTGCCGACTCCTCTGTGCTGGACTATATGTCTTTATTAAATTAGGTTTGGTGACGAGAACGCGTCTTTTGACTGACATTAGGCCATAACCTACGCCAACAAAGGGGTTTGCCATAGTAGACATCTTATCGGTCTACCACCTCATAAAAGTCGTTTGTGATCTGAAAGGAAGTATCCGGTTGCAGTGTGGACATTATTTGTCATTGCCGATTGTGCTCCTCGCCATTGCCAAAAAGTCATACAACAAGTCACGTACCGTCGATTGGTTTCGAAATGAATGAGTGTACTCAGCAGACAGGTTGCCCTTTTGGCAAGTCATCTTCAGGGCGATGACATGTATCGAAGTTGACCATGACTTGGGGAGATTCGAGTATCATATTATGTAGGCAGGCAGTGGTTGCTAGTGAAGTAATTAAGGCCAAGAAGTAATAGGACACGTGCCACACGGTCGATATAAATACACCACCGAGAAGAGAATATGTAATTTCATGCAAATGTAAACATGCTAGCATAATACTGCGAACCGCAGGGTCATTTCGTCATAAGATTAGGACTATCCGTAGGACACCATCATATTGTGGTCAGTGGCGGCGACGAGCGGGTCTCTTCAACTTCCGAAATTATGCTCTTATCTAGCTTCCTGTCGTGACACAATTCTCTGTCCCGCAGCATTTGACTTATGAGAGCACTGATAAATGCGACCGTGCTTCGTGGCTCCTAATGAAATTCAGAATTGAGTGCGCGCACACACACTCTTAACTCGCAAGGAACACGCGACTTTGATTTCACCTCATTACCTCCTTCGCAAACGTTGCCGTTTGAATGATTTCTTCACTTTTGCCAAGACCCTGGTAAGGATAACAATCTTTATGACAGAAAATGAGGATTAATAACAGTTGGTCAGGTGGACGTCAGTTTTTCCATAATTTTCCACAGTGGGGGTGGCTGAACTTCCCACAGTACCTGCGTTCACCTAACGACCGCAGGCATTAGACGCGCGGTATTCCTTGAATATAGATTAACTAATTAAGCTCTCTGGCGATTTTTGGGTCAAACGAAAAGCGAGGTGCCGAAGAGAGATCTACCAAGATAGCATCTACTCGCAAGAGGGAGAGTAGATTATTATTTATGTCTCTGACAGATTGCTCGGAATTGCTCTGACCCTATTGCGGACAATGTCCGCCCATCCCATGGCCAATTGCTGTGACATTAATTCGGTGTGATCGGGAAACCGATTTGGCTTTTATTTGGCCATTTACAGTATTCGCGGGGAGTGCGCAATGTGCACAACAAGCACACAAAAGTTGTCCCGTCCATAAATCAAAAAAGTAACTTTTGCGCAATATGGCGGCGGATTTGTAAACGGCTTTTTCTTGCTCCTGCTTTTGGGGTTGGCAGGAGATGTTTTATTATTTCTCATTTCAGAGCGAAACCATGGGATAAAGAGACATGTTTATGGTTTTGTTTATGGGTTGACATTATTGCTGTGGAGCAGGAGAGCTGGGAATCCGAAGCCGGGCTGTGCAGTGTGAAAGCACCTAGAACCACCCCCACCGTTAATCGAGAATTATTGCGATCGACGCCGAACATTTTTATTTGTAATTGCTACCTGGGTTACAATTTCATTGCGCATAATTCATTCCTTAAGTGACAGTCTTCAAATTCAGACTTCCCACAAACGGTTATCGTTCTCTCGCACGAATAATATCCTTGAAATTAGGAAATCCTTAAAAACAGATGTTACGCCCCCACCCCTTCGTTGCATATGGATTCTTGCTTCTTCGGATATTCTTACAAATGTTTTTCCTCACTTTCCACGGCCGATGGTGGTGTTGTACAGCTACTGGTCTGCATCTTGCCGTCCGTTTCATGGGCGCATCAAACGACGTGGAAAATTATGATTTACGAGTCCACCGATTTTTATGCTCATGTTCAGCGTATTCCCGTGGCGGTTTCATAACCAATTTCAAACTACTTCGACCAATGCCAAAGTATACGCTAGATCTTCCTTAAATCAATGATAAAGTCGTTAAACAATTTTCCAAGTTTCCGGACGATTTACTCGCTGGTTCAATTACATGTTTCACCAGGGTTGTGGGAAGTGCTATGTTTTGTGGAAGTGTAGTGTGGATAGTGAGGATGAACAAGTAGGATTCAAGGATGTTTGAATATAATTTGGTATGAAATTAATGGGCGAGTGTGAATACGGGATTGAGCAATTACCGACGTTCAGCTCAGGCAGATGCATGTTCTTTCAATGTACTGAGGAAAAAAAAAATAACAAACGTCATCGCGCTACAACCCTGATTCAGTTAGAGTCCCTTAGTGATTGCGAACAAAAGGATTTTTATTCCTATTGTGTTGTATTCAATTTCCGTTCACCTTTCATCACGCCTTCTTCAACGTGAGGAGAACTTTATTTTAATGAATTTATAATAAAAATTATTATAAATTTAAACTATCATTACTTGATACAGGGAAATGTTTTTAATGCCACACAGATACCTAGGTACAGTGAAACATCCCTTAGGCGGACGCGACGGTCACAACGCTTTTGTCCGTCTAAGGGAGTTGTCCGTCCAAGAGAAAATATTTGTATTGCCATGAACATGTGTTATTTTCGGGCCACCTTCCTACGGTTGTGACCTTTCGACTTTTGGCGAATGAAACACAAACAACTAGTATTTTGAGTATCAAGCACACCTAAGCAGGGTTTAACAAATCGATCTGATTCATCATAAAAGACAGATAGATATACAATTATATTTCTTATAAAATTAATTGTGAAATCACAGAATTCATTAATTACATTAAGTAAGGAGTAAAGAAATATTTGAGACATTCAGTATTTTTGTATATTTGTTTTAAAAATAGTGTTGAATGCCACTTCAAAGTGCTTAAATAATTCAAATATAGATTTTTGGGTGGGGTGACCCTATAAGACAATTTGCATCATATTTGACAAAATTATTAGAACAGCAAATTCGACTAAATTAATTAAATTATATCAAAAATACTACAAAGAAAATAAATTTACTTTTAAGGATTTGATTACATAAGACAACAAAAATTATCAAAACTGAAATTAGATCATCAAGTTTAGATTCCAAATTATTATAGGTCAAACTTAGAAGTCAGTGTTTTACATGTTTTAAAAGCATTAAAGGCATTGTTATTGTTTTGATGGAGGCTCATTCTAGAATCAAATGTAAGCCCTAAGTATTTTAATTCATTCACTGTCTCAATTGAGAAACACTTATCACTGCAGCTTGTATTATCACAAAGAGTGGTAGATGGCGCACAGTTGCAATCAAAAAGCTTGTATTTTAGGCACTCAGCTGCGTGATAAAAGTCATTCGGTTCCAAATTATTGAGGGATGACAAATTGAAAAACATTATTTTTGTTTTAGAGCGTATAATCAAATTATGTTCGGCAAAACCACCTTCTTAGTAAATTTAGATCCCATTAATGTCAGAAACTAGATCAAAAGGGCTGTTTAAACCATAAGAAAAGCCTATATCATCCGCAAAGCAGTAGGCGACCATTTAAAATTTAGTGCAAGGAGTGAATTAATTAAACGAGAAACAAAATTGGTCCCAAAACAGAACCTTGAGGTACACAAAATTATTTCGCTCCTAATCTCATCAAACTTCACTCTTTGCTACCTATCTTTTAAGTATGATCTGAACCAATCTAATACGAAACCGCATATTGTGGTTACCCATAACAGAAGCTTTGGTGAAAGCGTTGCCAGACGTCCCGATTTTTCAATCAAAATTAAATGTCCCGCGCGGGAATGAGCCTTCCCGCTTTTCGGGGATAATTCGACCGTGCGCGTGGGTATGTGGCACAGACAAGTGTGTACTGGCCGCCCGTCCGGCGCGTAATACAGATAAGAGCGCGGGAGAGAGAGTAGGGATGCCAGACGTTGAGAGAATAATCAAGGTTTGTTCTGCTTTGAAAACCTACTTTGATAAGCAAGAATCATGTGCGAAAGCCATTGAAAAGATTGTTTACTATGAAGCAGAGGAAACAAAAACTCTAGCCTACTTGCATTTTGATCATAATATGAAGAGTGCTTCTGGTACATTAATAAAAGAGTCTCAGGGAAATGATATTGCCTTAACAGAAATGCATGAGTCATTGTGCCTCTTCCGCTCAAGGTTGACTCAAAGGCTAAAGGATGGGTTTTTCGGCTACCAGACGAAACAGATTTTAAATAAATTGGTTGAATCTGAACGGGCCAAAGCCATCGAAGACTTCAAAGTTTTTTACATAAACTGCCAACAATAATGTAGACAAACGTTATAATTTTTCACATGAAAATATTTTTTCTAGACTTAAATTCATAAAACTGGAAAGGAAGTTAGTTTTGACATGATTGAAAATGCTGTATCTTTAATAAAATTGACAGGCGATATTTCGGTAGATAACCGTATTAGTAGGAAATTGCGAAGACACCACAGAAATGGCACCAGTTCTTTCAACAGTTTCCAAAAAAAGATACCAGGTACAGGTATATATTTAAACTAGTGTCTTTCATATTAAGTATCCCAACAGCAAACTGCTTTCCTGAACGCGTTTTTTCCCAGATGAATTTAAAATGGTCGGATGCCAGAAAAAAATGCTCCGAAAATTTAATGAAAGCAGAATTACTCATCCAGTTTAATCTATGAAGTTATTCTGTGAAGAGTTCTTCACCTTTATTAAAGAGAAAAAGGAAACTTTAAAAGAAGTTAAATCTTCACAGAAATATCATGAATAAGTAATTATTATAAATAAATATTCTCTTATTGTAAGTTGCAATTTGTAACACTCACTCCACAGACTATTGTTTAAAACGCCATATTTTCTAATGAATAAAACTTTTTTGATTTTGATTTGTTTTTTTTTATTCTGAAGACGAATAAGACTCATCTATTTTACAATAGGGTGAATCTGATTTAAAATATTATATTTTTATTAAAATACATTTTCTATGGCTATGTTTGCTATCTATTGTCACGTAAACGTAATTTTATTTCAAATAAAAAGATAAATATTTAAAAACTTCTGATTAAGTAGGTTTTTTTACTATGTCCTGCTTTCGACGAAGGAATCCCGATGTTTTTATTCAAAAAGTTGCAATTTTTTTTTTAATAATAAACACGCACTAAAGGGGTTGGGACCCTTATAATGTATTAGAGCGCGGGCGTTAAGGAAATTAGGGTGAGAAGAAAAGGAGAGATGCCGATGCACGTTGGCTTTGAATGTTTGTAGGTTATAATGTGAAGGAAAAAAAATGCGTGGAAGAGTGTCCCACATTCGTGTTGTACGGCAACTGGCTATTTTGTTTGAGCACTTATGGTGGATTTAACGATAAAATAACGAAAGGCAGAAGACATTACGATGATGATTAAGAGAGTCAATCAATCTCGCGATGTCTCGGTCACCAATGAGTTTTATCGCGCGTTTTTGGATCCTGTGAAGTAGCTCCAAATAAGTTATTGGTGCACCGGACCAGATATGAGCGTAGTACTCGAGTTTCGTGCGAATAAACGCCTTATAAATTGTAGCCGGAAGGGGTGAAATATTTCTTACAACGGTTAAGGAAGCCTAGGCATTTCGCGGCGTTCTTGGCTACATCGAATATGTGGTCTTTCGAACGAAGGTTCTCATTAACACACATACCGAGAATGGAAAGTCTTTCGGTTTCGTCGATGCAAGTGCCATTCATAGATAATGGCAGTGTGTGTGGGTTTTGCTTTAATGACAGGAGACAGCATTGTGTTTTGGAAGCATTAAATTCCACTCTATTGGTTTTACCCCACTGAGTTATGCTGTTAAGATCGGAATTAAATGAGCTTAACATACGTTCCAGTTCCACACCCGAAGATGAGTGGCGTGACCCAAGGGTTTGACATAATTTGAGCACAAAACTGCAGTAGTGCATCTTCCGTCGATCTACCTTTTTGAAAGCCAAACTTATTTGGGTTCATAAACTTATTTCTGATTAGAAAGCTTATTATTCTATGTGTTACAAGTTTTTTTCAAAGATTTTGCTGAAAACTGGAAGAAGTCTTATGGGCCTTTAGTTACACATTTCAATAGTAGAACCTTTTTTAAACAATGCTACAATGTCTGCACATTTCAGTGCTTCTGGAAAGACTCCCGCAAATATGCAGCGATTGCAAATATCTGAAAAGACATCAACAACGAAGCAAGCAACTCTTTTTAAAAACAGATTCGAAATCCCATCAGTTCCACACCAGTTAGAATTCTTGAAAGTACCAATAACTTTTATTAATTCGATAGAAGTAATGGGCTTATAGACAAAACTGTTTCTTTGTAACTGTTCATCCGAGCTACAAAAGGACGAACATGAGGTACAAGGTGGCAGGACAGGACATGGTTGGAAGCTACTTGCTATATTTGCGAAATAGCAATTAAATGCGTCAGCAATGACAGGTTTGTCGGAAACGTCTACGTTATCAACACGAATAATAGGCAAAGAAGAACTATTCAGCAAGCTATTTACCAATTGCCATTCATTTTTTAAGTTTCCCTTATCGGAATTAAATTACGGTAATAGGTATCTCAACAGATCAGGATCTCCCGCTTATCCGGTCACCAATGAAAACTGGAACGCCCGAGAAAAATATCTTGTTCCATGGTTTGATGCAGATTGTAAAAAAGCCAGAGATGTATCATTTGGTTGGCTGAAAGCATATAAGAATGCATGTGACGAACCAGTACTTACAGGCAAATACTGAATATAAGACATTATGTAAGCGGAAAAAATCGATTTTTTGAGGCAGAGTCTAAAAGACTAGTCCATTGCAGAAATTCGAAGGAATTTTGGACCTTGATAAGTAATTTGAACGGAAAGCGGTTTATCATTCATTGTGATCTAACCACCGCAAACATTCTGGCTGAACACTTCATGAATTTGTTGAATACTGTGCAAGAAACAGTAAATTTTTTCATTAAACTCCTCCTGGTTTTGCGAATGATGTTTTGGATGCCGATATAACACAAAGGTAATTTTTGCGGTGGAAATAAATACACTATTAGCTCTGTATCGTGGACTGCTTGAAGCAAGCAATTATCAAGAGCAGAAATTTGCCGGCACTAAAAGTGCTCTCACACCTTATCATTTAGTGCAGGTGTTAGTAAGGACAAAACAATTAAAAATACAATAATTATGTTCATATAAACTACTTACACAGACACAAACACAAATCATGCAAATAATTTATTAAGACATTAAGGCATTATTACGCAAAATATTTTTCAGCTTAATTATACTAACATGCAAGTCAATCACATGATCATTTAGATTATAGATTCTACTCATGCGACTAATAGGCTCATGACTCCCATAATTTGTTCTATGATGGGGGATAAACAATAATTCAACACTGCGTAAATTATGGGCACCACTACGAAACTAAAGCTAATAGACTCAGGTGCATATATTTGACCGGATATAAGCTGCTGTAAAAAAATGATATCGCTATTAAGCCTTACTTGAGAAAGGGGAACGGTATCAAAGTCGATATTGTTTTATGCAACACAAATATGGGCAGCAAAACAACATGAAACGGTGGAGAAGCTGCAACGCTATTTTGTTAAATTAATCTTTCGTCTGCCACCCAATAAGGCTAACTACATGGGTATGCTGGAAACAGATATATATCCTCTTTTTATTCAAACACTAAAGATGCAAATTGATTCCTTTTAAAAAGTATGAAGATGGATAATCACCGACTTCCTAAGATAGCAGCTCTTCGAGTCATAAATACTAAAACAAGTTGGCATTCTGAATGAGACCATGAGATGGACCTCGATCTTGATAATTATGATCACCATAATTGGAAAAAGTACTTTACCAGCTTATTTCAGCAGTTGACATTAAGTGTAGAGAAGGGTTTTTAAGGAACGCAACAGGATCGCTGCAAAGGGAGCTATATTGTGGATTAAATCACAGTTTAACGGAGAATAATTATTTTCGGGACGAAAATGGAGTCAATAAAATATCAATGATGGTCAGATTACGCGGAGAACCTTAACCCTAGAAAGATAATCTTATTTTTTAGTACTGAAAAGATAAACATGCGCCCGCGAGGGGCACAACTTAAAAACGTTTTTTTTACAAAATTAAATAAATAAATTTTTTTTATATCTTCATTCTATTGTTACATAATACCATAAAAAAAGAAACACAAAATTACAGATTTTCGGTATTTAAATATCAGTTATTAATACAAGGTGGCGCAAAAGTAATCCTCCTATCAGAAAATGCTATAAATTTTGCGATTGGGCCCCTAATGTCAGTTCTGTTTTGACATTTGTGTAGTAAACACATGCGGAAAACACGTTAATAAACAATGTTACGCTACACTGCTCCAGAACGCGGAATATTGGTGACTATTTTTTTCATTTTTTTTTAAATTACAGCCAAAAAACATCAGAAGGTTATTTTTGCGCCACCTTGTAATAGGTGACATATATATTATATTGTCATTGGGATTTTTTGTCTTACTAACTGTTGAATTACAATATAAAATCAATCAAAGCAAAACATAGACGCTCCCACTTGTCCAGAACGGGTGTTTCCCGTATGTTTGACCTTACCGTTCCCACAATTGTTAATTTATAGGGTACAAGCAGCAGGGATTTTACTACAGTGACAGACGTGAACCAATTGTCACACGTTATAGTGCGGATTGTGCCATTGGGATAAAAGTGGATCAAAAATATTTCGACACTTTCGAGTAGGACCTCCATTAGAGCGAATTATATTGATCGCAGATGTTCTTCAATGACTTTGGCTTTTAGAAGTAGCCCAATCGTGTCTATTCTTACATCTGATTACTCTTTGAGCCGGAATATGCGGTGGTCATGTCCGGTGTTTTCAGGTGTTGAGGTGTCATTAAGGTTTTCTTCGATCACTTCATCTACGTACTCGTCGTCCGTTTCACTTCGAACATCATCTTCACTTGTATGATCCTCAATCTCGCTGTCACTTCCATAATTTGTTCGTCTTCTTGATTCAAAAAAGAAACAATTTCTCCGACCTCCAACACTTTTCTAGACGCCATGATATTAAAACGTTCCTAAAACCTATTCAATTTTAAATTACAGCTATTTTCTTTCATATTTAGTACATGAGTAGAATATTTATGTTAAAAGTAACAAACAAAAGTATTCAAAAAAAATTGAAATTCGAAAAAAACGAAGCTTGTGTAAAAAAACGCTCCCTGCTCAAATTTTGGTTTTTCAATAAAATTGTTTTATTTAATTGTGGGCTTGTCAGTAAGTGGATTTAAAAAATATTTAAACATAAGTATAAAAGGTCTCAAAGACTATATATCGGACCATCAAAAACGAGCTAAATAATAGACAACCACGAGAACAAGCTGGATTCAGAGAAGGATTCTCTACTACAGACCATCTACAGACAATAAACCAGCTGATCGAAAAATGCAACGAGTACAGAAAACCCCTGTACCTTTAGACTTTAGACTTTAGCAAGGCATTTGACTCAATAGAACATAACAAAATATGGACAGCTTTAGAAAACCAAGGAATTCATAAACTATACATTAAAACTCTAAGAAATATATACAAAAATAGCACTGGACGAATAAAAACAGAGAGAACAGGACGTGAGTTCTGTATTAAAAGAGGAGTACGTCAAGGCGATCCAATATCACCACCACTTTTCTCTGCAGTACTCGAAGAAATATTTAAACAGCTTGACTGGAACCGATACGGTATAGATATATGGGGACAACGATTGAACAATCTGAGATTTGCTGACGATATTGTGCTGATATCACAAAAATCGGACAACGTTCAGACAATGATAAATCAGCTAGCTTCAGTGTGTAAAAACTATGGACTATATATTAACCAGTCTAAAACAAAAGAAATGACCAACTCCACACCAAATGATATCACACTTGAAGGTATAAACATTAATTATGTTGAGGACTATATTTATTTGGGACAATTGAAATCATTTAAAAATCAAGAAGAAAAGGAAATAGATAGACGAATAACAAATACATGGCGACAGTTCTGGAATATGAAGGAGATACTCAACGCAAAACTAAACAAAGACACAAGAAAATATATAATGGACTCTGCAATTTTACCAGTTTTGACATATGGGCTTCAAACACTGGGCTTAACATCAAATTTGACAGAGAAATTAAGGATTTATCAGACAAAAATGGAGAGAAAACTCCTTAATATAAGATTAATACAAAGAGTTCGGAATGAAGATATAAGAAGACAAACGAACTTTATCGACGTAATAAACAGGACGAAACAACTTAAATGGAGCTGGGCAGGACACATATCAAGAATTGAAGACAATAGATGGACAAAACTTTTGACCAAATGGACACCACCAGAAACAAGAAGGCCAACAGGACGACCAAGAAGAGGATGGGTTGACGACATCAACCAATTCAACAGCTATTGGTATCACGACGCTAAAAACAGAGATTTATGGACAATTATGGGGGAGGCTTATGCTATTTGCAACTAAATTTTAGAAAAGAAAGAAGGACTGATTTAATAATGTTTAGACTTTGCCAAATTATAATTCAATTTTTTCTTTGTATTAAACACAGGCAAATAAATACTAAATATAATAATTTAAAAATGTGAAATGTATGTAAAAACAAAAAGATATGTATTTTTATAGTAAATAAAAGCTTATAATAATAATAATAATAATAAAAGGCACCTAGAGAGTCTATATTATAAATTTCAGTTTCCTAGCTCACAGTTTGACTTTTCAATAAAATTGTTTTATTTAATTGTGGGCGTGTCAGTGGGTGGATTTTAGAAATTTTATCTCCCGAGCAGTTTTAGGAGACAAAGATCATATATAAAGAATTTCAGCTTTCTAGCTCAAAATTCGTTTTTTTTCGAAAATTTTTTTTGTTTGAGTGTGGGCGGATTTCAAAAATTCTTAAACTTGATTATTTTGGGCCCCTAGAGAGTACATGGTTAAAATTTCAGCTCTCTAGTTCCAGTTTAAAGGCGTAATTTTTGCCGACAGACGGACGGACGGACGGATAGATCGACATTACTATCGATGCTGCTCATAAATATTAAGGTATGTTACAAACTATGAGTCAAAATTAATATACCCTTGGAATAGGGTATAATGATTAACATCTGAAGCTTCACCGCAAATGCTTTTGTATGCGATTGCATCATTGTTCCAGGAATAGGAACATTTTTATTTATTTCCATTTTAAACCACACAAATACTTTTTCGTCAACAATGCTCCTTCCAGATGCAACAACATACCGTTTTTTATGAGTTGTCAATAAATTTGATTGCCATAGTTTCATTAGTTAATTTTTTTTAAAGGCAGCTTGAATCTTTCCGATCTTTAATTCACTCGGAATTTCGCGCATAGTTCTTTTTATTTTATACATCAGAATTCATTAAATGTATCTTTTTTTTTAAAATCAACACTTTCCGTTATTTTACATACATAATTAGAAAAATATTTTGTCCGCCTAAGGCAATTAAATTTAACAAATTACGGCAGATATTCTTGTCCGCGTCCGATAAAGGCAGTGCCCACTTAAAGGAACATAAAATTTATGGAATTTAAATCCTAAATTCGTCCGCTGAAGAGATCTGTCCTTAAGGGAGCTGTCCGTTAAAGGAGGTTTCACTGTATAATGTTTATTTTGTTTTATTGATTCTATTATTTTGGCCTCTAAAAGGTACTATTGGATATCTGGCTTTAAACATGACCTCGCATGCCATATCAGATCGATACTTTGCTTCTTTCATCTGTTTCAATGTTTTAGGCCCAATTTATTGAATCTCCATTAAAAAGTAGGTAATGCAGTTTTAGCTAAAACCATCATTAAGCCATCGGCGTCATTAACTACACTCCATTAAGTTTTAGATTCATTCACTCTACATTAGTTTAATGGTCCGCTCTTAGTGGCGCTTTTAAATTTGAATGAGTTTTAAAAAGTCCCAGGAATTTTTTCCTCATTGTGATTGAAAATATGAAATTAATATGCTGTACGACAAATCTTGTTCTAATTTGTTTTTAAGAACTTATTTTTTTATGGAATTGAATTAGAAATAATGCATTTTACGACTAAAGAATTTTCACGTGCAGGATATGCAATTTCGTAAAAATGAAATGAAAATTCGTATATTGCCCTTCATATTTACAATTTAATTATTTACTTGGCATGATCCCGACGTGGAGAGTCCCTGGCTGATACACTGCAGCCTTCGATCCTCCGCGATCCCGGGTACGTTTTCAGTTATCCAGACCAAACGTTCTGGCATCTGCGATGGCTTGGTCTTTTAAACGGAGTTTATTTCTTCCTTGTTGCCCTGTGGGCTGAGAGTTGAAGTTCCTCTTCGCTGGAGCATTATTGTAAATTCGCTCGATGTGGCCGACCCAATGTAGTCGACGTACACTGGCGATCACAAGGATGAGGCCATACATTTTGTAATCGATTTTCAGTCTTATACCGGTTGGAAATTTTATACCCGGAAACTTTTACTACCTGTGAACAAGTACATATTTTCCCAACAGTAAGCCATCAAATTAAAGGGCAAATAACAAAGGACCTATGGAATTTCCCAGGACCAAAAATGAACTCGTTGCAGGTGTTCACATCAGCGATTTGTTTTCAAAGTTTTGTTAAGAAGCGTTGAAAAGAGCTGTTTTTATTTAGTTAAAAAAAAATTGGGTTAATGAAGGACTTTGACAGCGACAGAAAGAGGAAAAATAGATGCTTTCAATGAGTTAGGGGTCTCAGGCCGAGAAATTGCAAGAAGGCTAAATAGAGATATGAATGTTGTAAACAGTTATCTTGCTTATCCACAACACTATGGAAAAAATCAAAAAGGACGCATGGCAGAACAACATTGCGAGAAAAGCGGGAAATTCTACGGCTTGCCTCAAATTCTGCTCAACCAGTGACTAAAATAAGGGTCAACAGCGGAGTATCAGCCAGCATAGCAACGGTCCGAAGGATAATACGAAAAAGTGGTACTATACAGAGAAGAAAACTTAAAAAGAAACCTGTTTTGAGACAAGTACACAAGGAGCATCGAATGAATTTTGCAAGAGAACATGTCGCTTGGAGCAGTGAATGAACAGCCATTGTTTTTTTTTGGGATGAAAAAAAGTTTAACCTTGACGGCCCCTATGGTTATAACTTTTATTTCCATGATCTGAGAAAGGATGAGCTTATTTTGGCAAGACATCACAGCCGTACATAAGGTGTTATGGTGTGGGGGGCTATTACCCACTATGACACAATCGAGTTGGACTTTTTGTCCATAACAATGAACGCAAACAACTACAAATGTTTGCCTGAACGGTCATTTCCAAAAGTGAAAAACATTTTCGGACCCCTGTCTTGGATATTCCAACAAGGCAACGCCCCTATCCATACTTCCAGGGTTGTTAGAAGTTGGATTCAATCAGAAGACGTGGAACTTTTGCCATGGCCGCCCTATTCACCGGACTTTAACATAATCGAAAATGTTTGGGCATGGTTATCTCGCAAAGTGTATGAAGGCGGCAGACAATTTGAAGACAAGGACATTTTAATCGAAGCTATTCGTGATGCCTGGGCCCAAATTCCTCTTAATTTTTAAAAAAAAAACTGTATGATTCCAAACCGTCTTATAAAGGTCATATAGAAAAATAGCTGGCATATCATTATTAATGTAGATAAACATAATAAATAAATGTTTTAAAACCGTAAAATATTAACATTTTATTTATTTTATCCTTTCTTTCGAAGATGTTGCATGTGGCCTCATCCTAGTGGCGCATCGTTCATTGTTTGATCTTGGGAAATTAAAGCTGTCGTTTCTTATTTACCCTTTAATTTTATGACTTACCTACTGTTGGGAAAATATGTACCTGTTCGCAGGTAGTAAAAGTTTCCGGATATACAATTTCCAACAGATAAAGCCTAAAAATCCATTGGAAAATGTGTGGCCTTATCCTTGTGATCGCCAGTGTATATAAGCCAGGCTACTCCATCCAATCGTGTGTGCGAAGTTATATTTTTGTCACAAAAGGAAAGAGCTAACAGTGTTATGCGAACGTCAGAATTGATTGAAAAATTTCTCTAAAAAATCACACAAATATGTTTGTATTGTATGAATCCAATGATACAACTAATTCAATAATATCAACACACGCGGCTCTAGTGATTCTACTTTAGATATTTCAACAAACAAGTCCATTATGTATCTTTAGTACCTGTATAAACAGTGAAAAATAAATACAAATGTAGGTGCGTATATATTTACCTTCCTGAGAAGAAGTAAGGGTCCGTCCAGAAAGTATCAATCTCCCAGATAACGAAATGCTCAAACAGTCCCATTATGCTATGTGGTGTGAGAGATCATTTGCAATGATTGCTCCCCTTCAGACAGGGTTGGATACCGCACCAACCACAGTCCTCCATAGGTCCTACGCGATGTGTAGATAGTGAAAGTTTCCAGGGTATGATTTGATAAAAAAAAGGGAACGAATGTCTTTGTCACACACGGCGCTTCAACTGAATGGGGTGGATGGGGGTCAGCCCTGAAACCACCACAGTTATTAGTTTTTCCCTTTTTTCGTTTCGTTTTTTTTTACCATTTCCCCAACTTGCAACAGATAAACCACTAGCAAAGATAGAATAGCGCAGAGATATGATACTGTTTTGTTCGCATTCGTAGATATCTCTTGGCATGCCACGCCTTTGAACTTTGCTTCGTCAAATAAAAATCATTGTCACCGCACAAAATCAACCCCAAACGTGTGTTTTCTTTTTGTTTTTTTTTTGGTTTACTTTTTTTTTTCTGTATCCACCGGCGGAAAGGATTCTTTTAGATTTCTGATGACCGGAGAAGATCATCGGCTTGATGACGACACAGAGGAACTTTAATTGAACCGCGACGCGAATGCTAACGTGAACAAAGTGCACCCCCAACACTCGTACACACTTCAATAACTTGAACATTTGCAAAGATTTTCATGCGTTCCCGAGTAAAAAGTGCAAATTCACTTTACATCCATTTTCTCAGAGTTAAAAAATCAGCAGCAGTACGATTCGGTGAGAAAATGAATTTGCGGCGGTGGAAAGCTCCTCCCACAAGTCGTTAGAAACGATTAGAGGGCGCAGACGCGATGTAAAGTTCGCATCGTCATCGTCAGTGCAGTCACTAGTCAGCCAGCGGAGCCAGAGATAATTGAAGGAGATAAGAGCAACCAAAGCCACACCGCACTCTGTCCATACCCTGTGTGTGCTGGTGCTGTCGAATGTCGGCGGGGGGAAATTCGGCGACAATCAGCCCCCCTCGTCATTGGGGGTGGAAATTTAATCGATCAACGATATACGTCCTCTGAATGGTCGTTGTGAGTGAGTGGGTGGTGGGCCGACGGACGACGAGTCGTAGTTCGTAGTAGTAAGAGGTTTAGAAACATATAGAATTAATGGGGTGTTGAATGTTCACTTGTTGGGGGTGGTTTTTGCTCTTTCTCAGCGGTAAGCTCAGTGTTCTGTGAGAATAATAAAATTTTAATTTTTCCATTATCTGAATGATGAAAGGTTCTATGTAGGTAGCCCCCAGTTTCTCTCTGCCTCTCACCCATTCATCGCATTGAGTATCCAGAGATTGCAGTGAATGTGATGAGCGGAAATCGTTGTATATGTTGGGAAAATCTGTGTTGTTTGGAGAAAACATCTCAATTTTCTTGGATTTCCTGGAATTTACATTAAATCGCCCATGGTAACGAAACGACTTTCCAAAACAAAGTCTTGGTATAATTGCAGCAGTTTTGAGTAAGTAGTTTTAGTTTACTATCTATTGTTAGATGAATGTGTTCAGGTCTATTAATAACTGTTCTACTTAATTAATTTTATATCGGCTGTTCTATGCAGTGGAAATTAAGCGAACTGTATCTATCTCTAAATAGGGAGGTTGTCTAAATGCGACCGTCGAATCTGCGTAACCTACAAACAAGTTCTACTTGTTGATTAAATGTGTCCGTAGCGAAAGCGCTGTATGAATCGAATTGGCATGTCATAAGTCCTAATACCTACTATGCAATTAGCAATCGTAAGAGGATGTGTCACAACTCTAAAGATAATAATAAAAAAAGTTATTTTAAACTAAATTGGACTAGATACACACAAACAAGACCTAGAGGAGTCTCGTTATGATCGTTTGCACGACAGCGATTTCAAAGCTGTAGCAAAGCAATAAATGACTTGTTTTTTCTCTCTCAAAAAAAAAAACATGTCATATTAAACAACCGTCAACAACTGTGGAAACGCCAGTTCCCGTTCTTGCTTGTGCATTTAAGTTCAAGTACCATAAATCTTTTGATGTGCTGTACCTTAACATTATAACATCCTAAACTTCATTACAATTTTAATTTCAATTTTTGTTTCAATTTCAATTTATATATCTAACTAGCTGCACCTGCCCGGCTTTGCCCGTGCCCGAGAATTCTATTGGCCAATATGTTCGAGTAGACTTCCGCAGTAGTAGACGCATGGCTTAGGCCGCTTACACAACTTCGTTGTTCCGTTTAGGGTAGGTGCTTGTTGTCTGGCAGGCGCCTATGTCGCCTTACTTCTGCGAATCAAACAACAAAGCGAAAATAAAAAACTTCGATTGAATCACTTTTCATTCACTTCCACACCGATTGTTATCAATGTTGGAAAAGCAACTTTCCGATGTCCGATTCACAAAAAAATGCAAAAAATTTCAATAAGAGTTATTTGAATAAAATATTGAACACACGATATCTCAAGAATGAAAGTGCACACAAATTCCACAATAAGCTTGAAACGTTCGTTTGTTCCCCCTTTTTCATATGATTGTTCGGATAACAAAATAAGTGACGTCTGTACGGTCTCTGTATCTGCGTCGTAATTTACACGCATACGCACATATGCATGTGTACTCACTCAAATGCCCATATCTCACACACCGATGCAGATATAGCCAAACATAAAAACCTTCGTGCAGAAGTCGTCTTTCATGGAAAAAAATTTAATTGGAATCGGTTAACGCGTTTGGCCAAACACCGGCAACAAACACAAATATGGATTGATTTTTATATATAGAAAATATGTATTACACAAAAAAACTTTTTATTATTTCACTTAAATTTGTTTTTTTTTTCAAAGCACATGATACCTACATATGAAACACACAGTGTATAAATACATTGTCAATTTTTTTCTTTTTCTTTTTTAAGAAACACATAATTTACACACTGATGCAGATACAGACATCGCACATACATAACATCCTTCGTATAGACGTCACCTTTCTTTAAAAAAAAATTTCATTGGAATCGGTTAACGCGTTTGGCCAAACACCGTCAACAAACGCAAATATGGATTGATTTTTATATACATATATATATAAATAGATATAGATATATTCTCATATCAATTTTAAATCACAAAAACTCACAAAATCGCAATGAAGAAATCGGAATCCGACAGCGCCACCAAACATGAAACAAAATAGGCTTCTCCATTGATCGATAATAGATGGCGTTACGTTGCGTGTCTATCTGACAGTTCAATTGTGATGCGATATGTTATGGTCAAATGTGATTCTTTATTTGGTTGTTGCCAAAATAAATAAATACAAAATGAAAAAAAAATAAAAAATTTAAAAAAAATCGAAAAAAAAACCTGTCGTAACACGCTGGGTGGTCAAAATAAGCCATTTTGAAATTTAGATTTTTTTTTCTTCTATAACCCGTGCTGAGAAAATACCTTTCCAACAAAGTATAAATCATCAAAATCGGTTCGGCAAATCTCGAGTTATGCGGTTACATCGCTTCGGACACTTTCTTTTATATATATAGATTTACATATGTACCTACAATTGTACATACATACTTGCGAATGTGGCTTAAAGGAAAATATGGTTTGTAGATATTTTACAAATAAAAATCAACCTAGGTTAAACTTTTAAGTCTCAACTCCATAGACTTAATTCCCCTTTAAATATCTACTTATTCTGCACCTTACCAAAGCTAATAGAGTTTTATGGGCCTGTCGACATATGTGGGCACACCCATCTCGATGAACTGCCAGAACTTAACATGAACTCCGCGGTCACAGACCGCATTCAAAAAACCCTATGCTTCAACGAACGTTTCTCCACGAAGAACCCCACGAGAGAAGCAAGGGTTAGTACTAACCCACCAAACAGCCACAACGGCATAACGTGGTATACGAATGGCTTTAAAATTGAAACGGGTGTAGGAGCGGGAATATACGGACCAAATAAACACTACCTATGGGAATAAGTCAGAGCGTATTTCAAGTAGAGTTCCACGCCATTCACGAATGCACCAGCCACATTTATTCATCTGGCATAAAAGGCGCAATCATCCATATATTCACGGATAGTAGAGCAGCTATAAACGCCCTTAGCTGGCATACCATTGACTCCAAATCAGTCATGTACTTACCCTTCAAACACTCGGATTAAGAGACAAGACCAAATTATGGTGGGTTCCGTGTCATGTCGGGGTAGAAGGTACCGAAAAGGCCGACGAAAAGGCCAAATACGGTTCAGAACACCTTTTATAGGTGCCGAACCTTTCTGCTGCACTCCTAGATCAGCAGCAACGGCAACAATAAAAAGCTGGGAACATGGAAATTGTATTTATCTTTGGGAAAGCATCCGAGGTGTAGGACAGGCCAAACGAGCAATTCGGCCCTTCAATAAAAATGCCAGCAAATGCCTAAACCTAGGCAGGCATGATATCAAAAACTTAGTAGGGTACCTTACTGCTCACCATAGTTTAAGATACTCGTATCATCTAAACAAAATGAGAATAGCTTTGTCTTGAAGAGGACGAGTCAGTTAACCACATTATGTGAATGTCCAGCCCTTAATGGAATTAGAAAGAAGATATTTTTCAGGGAGCATTATGAGCCCCGAGGACATAAAGAATTCTTCTAGTAGAATTCCGCAAGTAGAAATTCTACTAGTTTAAACTTTTTCTGGCCCATACGGTACAAGAGAGAGGTCGAAAAAAAAATTCCACACCTTGGGAGCAATGCCGTCTTAGGGCTGACCCAAATGAAAAATTTATACTATTTCAAGCTATTTTAACACAATTGTTCCATCAATGTGTTCCAACAAAAATAGTCCAATTATGTACATAACAGAGCCCTTGGTTTACGTCTGAAGTTGCAAGCTCTATTTAATTAGGAAACATACTATACAGTAAATGGAAGCGCAGACCATCTAATGATAATAATGATATGCTACTATTGTTGTACGTACTTCAAAGAAAAACTATTTTGCTTCCAAATTAAATATATCCCTTCCTGCAAAGAAACTTTGGAGTAACCTGCGTGAAATTGATTTTTCTACTGGCTGTAACACTAAATGTGTTCTTGAACCAGATGAATCAAACGATTACTTTCTGGGAGATGATTCCAGTGTTAATGAATTCGATTTTAATCGGGCTGAGAATCGTCTGCACTCGTCGCCTAGGCTGGCAGACATTGTAGCAGCCACTGAAGAAGAACTTATCCAATGCATAGCATCTATGAAGTCTGATTCAATTATTGAAGATGGCCTTCCATAACGCTTTATCAAGCTTATCCAACCGCCAATTACCTCCCACTTCACAGCTGTTCCACAGCCAGTCAATCTGCTGGAAGAAATAAGACATAATTTTGACAGAGGTTTGCCATTTCTTCGCCTGCCGAATTTCTCGAAAGCCTTCGATAAATTAAATCGCAAACCTCCGATAGGTCGCAAAGGGTTATTTCGGGTGATAGTTGTTCATCCCTAATGAAAATTATACATGGTGGGCCACAAGGCTCAATATTAGGACCAATTCTCTTCTGTATGTTTATAAATGACTTCGCGACATTCTTCACGGCATTTATATGCAGACGACGTTCAACTACACTTAGCGAAACCTTATTCCAACCTTAAATAACTCGCTTTTTTCATCAATGATGATTTGAAACGCATTCATGCTTGGTTGGATGCCCATCAAAATATCAGCTCAGCTTTCAATGACGCGGTGTGGTACATCCACGGTATTCGTAGATATGACAATATATCTGCATACACTAGGGATTTGCTCGGTTGTGATTTGCATCAGTTTGTCTTCTTCCATAAAATTATAACTAATAAAAAGTCCATCTTATTTGTAGAACAGGCTTAATTTTACTCGCTCGACCCGAACTACCAATCCTATAGCTGCTATTTTCTCAATTCGTCGCGCTTGTTTTTTATTCACGCTGTTAGACTATGGAACTCCTACCCTCAAATATAAATGCCATATCGAATTATTCCATTTTTAAAAGTGCAATTCTTCTATATTTTCTAACACAACAACATTAATCGACATATCTCCTTCTATCTCAACTAAGTTTTAAGAACTTTTTGTATACAAGTTTTAATTATTAAATGAAATTATAATTATAAAGTTACACTTCTAAGTATGTACTTGAAAAGATATATCTTAATGTACCGTTTTATTGAAATAAAGTAAACATGAAATGAAATAAAATGAAACTTAAAATATGATTAGCATACAATGTGTCGGCTGCAGAAAATAAAGAGGCAGCGAGCAATATGCCGATCAGCTGTTGAAATTTGTGAGAGAATTTTTTTTTTATTTTCTCATCTATATATTATCCGTTACCACGGGTATATTAATTTCGACTCATAGTTTTTAACATCCCAAAAAAATACTTTGATCTAGCAAGCCTGTCACCAATTTTGAGGCCAATTCGAGCTAGAAAGCTGAAATTTGGAACATATGCTCTCTAGGAATCGGAGGTCATCCCATGTAAAGATTTTTGAAATATAAAGACTACAATTAAAAAATCAACTTTCAGAAAAAGAAGACATTGTTTAGAACTACATACATGTGTTTAGAGATACCAGAAAAAAATGCATTATTGGACAAAATCAGTCAATAATAAAATAATCATTTATATGGTAATTTTTCAGGCTATTCTGCTATATGGTTGCCAAGTATGGGGTTATGGTTCAAAATGCCATAATAAAAATTACAAGTATCTCAAAACAAACTTTTAAAAATTGTGCCCAATTTATCATTGCATCTTTCAAATTTAAATGTTAACTGAAAGGCAAATGTTGGATTGATTTCAAATAGGATACAAAATCTCCAGATACAATAAGTAGGACGCTGTAGTTTCGCTGAAAATCAGTTCATCACGAACTTAAATACGATTCCTGTGTAAATCAAAGCTAAACATTTTTCTTATTTTAAATTATTTATTAACTTCCCAGTGGAAGTTCTTGGAGAACCAAAGATGATATTGGCATGGGACCGGGTTTATTCGAAGCGTAATTACGTAACTCAGAACTGATTAAGTTTTCAGCGAAATCGGTCCAGCTGTTTTTTGTTAATAAATAAATAACTAAAAAATAATGGCAAACTGGCTGAATTTTGAAATTGATGATTTGTAGATATATTTAATAACTTCCCAGTGGAAGTTGTTGTAATAGGGCCGATTTCGTGAATCGTGGACTTTGACATATCTCCACGTTTCAAGGTCACCAGAATCCAAATCCAACGTCTTTTTTAGAGATGGATGTGTGTGTATGTACGTATGTGCGTATGTACGCACGAGTATGTGCGTTCGGAATTATCTTTCGCCACGATTATCTGGAGAACCAAAAATGATATTGACATGGGACCGGGTTTATTCGAAGCGTAATTGTTTAACTCAGAGCTGATTAATTTTTCAGCGAAATCGGTCCAGCCGTTTTTTGTTAATAAATAAATAACTAAAAAATAATGGCAAACTGGCTGAATTTTGAAATTGATGATTTGTAGATATATTTAATAACTTCCCAGTGGAAGTTGTTGTAATAGGGCCGATTTCGTGAATCGTGGACTTTGACATATCTCCACGTTTCAAGGTCACCAGAATCCAAATCCAACGTCTTTTTTAGAGATGGATGTGTGTGTATGTACGTATGTGCGTATGTACGCACGAGTATGTGCGTATGTACGCACGAGTATGTGCGTTCGGAATTATCTTTCGACACGATTATCTGGAGAACCAAAAATGATATTGACATGGGACATGGAGCCGTTTTTTGTTAATAAATAAATAACTAAAAAATAATGGCAAACTGGCTGAATTTTGAAATTGATGATTTGTAGATATATTTAATAACTTCCCAGTGGAAGTTGTTGCAATAGGGCCGATTTCGTGAATCGTGGACTTTGACATATCTCCACGTTTCAAGGTCACCAGAATCCAAATCCAACGTTTTTTTTAGAGATGGATGTGTGTGTATGTACGTATGTGCGTATATGCGTTCGGAATTATCCTTCGCCACGATTATCTAGAGAACCAAAGATGATATTGACAAGGGACCGGGTTTATTCGAAGCATAATTACTTAACTCAGAACTGATTAAGTTTCCAGCAAAATCGGTCCAGCCGTTTTTTGTTAGTAAATAAATAACTAAAATAATTTGCCTTTATTTGTACCTACTATTTATTGTCATTTGTCATTCAGCAAATCATTATTACATTGTGCTCCGTTATTTCGTGTATATGGACATTTACAGGTCTCCGTGTTCATAAAAATGGTTGCATTAATATATCACACTTCGCTGTTATTAACAACATTTAATTTCCATGAACATTATTAAAGAGGATTTTTTAATATTAAATAATTCTTAACCATATCTTATGGTTAGCCACATTTCAAAATTTCCCACTAATGGCATAAATTATATGGACCCCACAGGGAAGTTAGTCGTGTGGACCTTGCGGGTAGCAGCCAGACCACTTTTTTATGTAATGTTTTGTGGTTTTTTTACCTTAACCGTCTTCCATTTGTTATAATAAATTGATTTTTTTCTACTTATTTATTCATTCTTACTATTGTTTACTTTTTGTTTAACACATTTATTTACATACTTTTTATTTGTTATTATCTAGCAATTTATTTTAAGTTATTTAGATATTGTTATTATTTATGATTTTATTTATTTACATGTTTATTTATTTTTGTTTTTTTTTTATTTATATGTTTATGTATTAATTATTTTTTTTTTTTATTTATTCATATATTTTTTTTAAATTAATTTATTTATTTATTCATTTTTTGTGTTTTTTTATTTATTTGTTTATAATGACTTAAAGTAAGCATCGAAGCAAAATGTTGCCTAGCCTTGCTATGAACCGAGTACTACGGACGGAATTTCAGATCCGTATCGCGTGTACAAAAAATTTATGACTCGAAACAAGGTAAGAATAGGGTAGTAGGGTAGAGTCAGATTATAACTTCTACTTGACTGGAAAAATTGGATTTTGCTAAAGCTATAGGTATGGTAGCTTTCGTGTTTGCAGAATATTGTTGAGCTTAAGGTCTTAAAGCGAATAAAATGTCGCACCCAAATAATAATAGAGGGATGAGTAGTGACTTAGGAAGTATTATTCTTGTTTTGATTGGAGTAATCCTTTGGGTCTTGCTGGAACCAAGGCTGTTTTTGCTCAAGATATTGTACAAAAAATGATTCTTAAAAGTGGGCATGACAGAAAACTTTATATCAAGAAAATGTTCAAAACGACCTTAACTACATACTTTGTAAATGATTTCTCCAGTAAAACGGTTTTTTTCTTAAAGTGGGCGTGTCAGTGGGCGGTTTTTAAAAATATTTACACATGAGCATTAAGAGTATTTGTTCCGAATTTCAGCTTCCTGGCTCAAACCTCGACTTTTCGATAAAATTGTTTTGTTAAATTGTGGGCGTGTCAGATTGCAGATTTTAACTTGTTGAACTCCCGACCATGTTGCGGTTTTACAGACCATATATTAAAAATTTCAGATTCCTAGCTAAAAATTCGATTTTTTCGATAAATTTGATTTTTTGAGATTAAAAAACTCCTAAACTTAGAATCCTAGAGAATACATGGTTAAAATTGCAGCTGCAGTTTATAGGCCTAATTTTTGCCGACGGACGGACGTACGAACATGGCTAGATCGACATTACTATCGATGCTGATCACGAAAATAGTAACTTTTAAGGGTCTACGGGCAAACTATGAGTCAAGAACAGAACAGGGTATAAAAATGGTAAACAAATGAAAAAGACTCTTCACTGCATTCTAAGAGTCTTTTTCATTTGTTTACCATTTTTATACCCTGTTCTGTTCTTGACTCATAGTTTGCCCGTAGACCCCTAAAAGTTACTATTTTCAGGGGTCTACGGGCAAAACAACGAAAAAGACTCTTAACTGCATGCCAGCCCTTCGCGAGAGACACTCGGCAAAGTGCAAAGACTGGCGTGCCTGTGCATTAACGGAGCAATGCGTAGCTGCCCAACCGCAGCCATGGAGGTGTTATTGGAATTGACCCCTCTACACATCATGGTGATGAACGAGACAAAACAATCCTTAGGATGGCAAAGGAGGGAATTGGGGGAGGGAAATGCATCGGTTCGAAAGAACACGGTGACTTACTCAAAAAACTCGCACTTCTTGGCATACCTAGGGACGATAGCATCAGGAAATTCAACTTCGAAAAGAATTTCCAGATAAACCTCAGCAATAAGGAGAACTGGAGCAATATGAATCCACAACTTATGGACTGAGCAACCACACAACAAAGTGGTACACGGACGGCTCGAGGACCGAGAAGGGAACTGGTGCAGGAGTGTTTGGGCCAGGAACTAAGCACTTCGAATCCATGGGCAAATGTACCAGCATCTTCCAGGCAGAAATATGTGCCATAGATAGGTGCGTTCGAATCAACGTCGAGAAAAACTACAGGAATTGCAACATAGCAATAATGTCTGACAGCCAAGCAGCCATAAAGGCTCTTGACGCCTAGGTTATCAAGTCAAAACTCGCGTGGGAATGCCTACACGGACTGAATAGACTAGGCAAGAATAACAGAATTTTCATCTGCTGGGTACCTGGCCATGTTGGCAGTACAGGCAATGAGGCAGCGGACTCTCTGGCAAGAAAAGGGGCAGAGGAACCCTTCATAGGACCTGAACCGTTCTGCGGGATAGGAGAACACACTATACGCGAAGAGTTCAGGAGGAAGAAACAAGGGCAAAAGCCTTTCTCAACCTCCAAGATCTGAGGCAAGCAAAGAAACTTTTAGGAAATTACAAAGCTTGTATCGGCCTTAACAAAAACAGCCTAAGAACCCTAACAGGCCTCCTCACGGGGCACTGCAGACTCAAGGAGCACCTGAGGAAAACGGGCATATCGGAGGATGGGCTCTGCAGATTCTGCAGTGAAACCGCCGAAACTCCAGACCACATACTGGAATCCTGTGGGGCACTGGCCCACAAAAGGATGAAATATTTGGCAGGCACCAAATAACAGACAAGGACATACAAACCATGGACCCACAGCTCATTCTCAGATTCATCAAAGAAACTGGACTGGACGCTGTGCTCTATGGAGTGTGACCTGCCAAGGAAAAAATCAGAGCAATTCCTCGATACGCTTCACAAAGAAGTATATAGAGAGGGCTCTGAAAGAGGTCACGCAGGGGACACAATAGACCAATAGGTCGCAGTGTAACATACCCTAACCAATATTATTATTATTATGCCAGCCCTTTTTAAGAGATAGGAGAATGGATTATTTTAAAAAGGACATCCAAATCCTAGTATCAGGTAAGAGATATATAAATATATATATTAGGGTGGTCCTTATTGCTAAGAAAAAAAAATATTTTTTCTTTAATTTCTCAGTGCACCACGTAGTTTGATTATACCATAAGAAACTATTTCAGTATTTTTTTGGAATTTTTTAAATGACATTTAGGGATCGCTACCAAGGTTTAAATTTTAAAAAAATAACTCAAAGTCTTTTCTTTTTTTTTTTATACTCAGGACATAAAAAATATTATAAAATCTTCACCGATGGATGGCAATGTTGATTTTCTTAATTCGGATAATAATTGACCGATACGCCGAACCTTACTTTGATTTCTAGTAGCTTTACTGAGTCCGCTACTTTTAGACGCCATTACAACACGTTTAATTACGTTACTATGACTTAGAAATGTAAATGACTTATTAGAACTGAAGTGCGGGGCGGGCTAAATCTGGACACATCCGTACAGAAGAGGGATCGAGGGGAGAGCTTTTTGTAAAACCTTTGACAGCTGGTAGCTACCTCTAAATCTTAACAAAAAAAAAAAAACCTATTTCATATTTAGAGGTATATAATCAAATGGGAAAGTTCCCAGGGGATAATTCAAAAGTCGAAAAATTAGGACCACTCTAATATTATATATAAAGGGTTTTTCAATAAAAGCGCTACAAAAGTTTTTTTTTTAAATAAAACAAAAACGGTTTTGGATATCTATGAAATTCTTTATTCCTGTGAAAGTACGTTCGATGCCATTATGTATGGAACTCGATTTCTTTTCCATGGCCACCACGGGCACGCTTGCAGAAGTCCAGACGCTGAACCCAATTTTCGTCGGTTTTAAAGCATAAATCGGCCGATACTGCTACAATTTCACGTTCGATATTCGTACGAAGTTCATCAATCATCGCTGGCTTGTTGGCATAGACAGTAGACTTGACGTAGCCCCACAGGAAATAGTCTAACGGCGTCAAATCGCACGACCGAGGCGGCCAAGCGACTGGACCATTTCGTGAGATAACACGGTTTCCAAACTTGGTTTCCAATAAATTGATTGTGGCACTCGCTGTGTGGCTTGTGGCGCCGTCCTGTTAGAACCACACGTCCTCCAAGTCCATATCATCCAATTGGGGCGAAAAATATTCGACTATCATTGAACGGTAGCGATTCCCATTCACAGTAACGTGCCGGTCGTGATCATCACGGAAGAAGTGATGCCGCCGGCCCATAAACCACACCAAACCGTAATTTTGTCGGGATGCAATGATGACTCATGGAGTACGTGTGGATTGCTGCCTGACCAATACCGCATATTGTATTTATTGACGAAGCCATTCAGCCAGAAATTAGCCTCATCGCTGAAGATGATTTTTCGATGAACGATGCACTTATCGTTGAGGCCACTGACTCCGAATTTCGATAGTAAATTTTAATAATTTCGACTCGTTTTTGGCTCGTATATCTTTCCATCACGAAATGGCAAACCTTACTGAAGAGAAATCTTAAAAGAGCGGCAAGAAATTCGGCGTCGTTTGCTGTTCCTGTCGCTCTACTTTTGTAGCGTCCTTGTTGAAAAACCCTTTATATACTGCAACAAATGGCTGAGAATATCACTGCAGCGCCCTTCAAAAAAACATTCGGACCTGTACGAATGCAGTCGAATGGAAAGATTATGATCCATTTAATACAGATCATAGCTTCGTCGTGAAGGAAGGAGAAGAAGAAGAAGAAGAAGAAGAAGAAGAAGAAGAAGAAGAGGAAGAAGACAAAGAGGGCAGAGGAAGAAGTTTATTTTAGAAATCCTTATTAATTTGGAGGCAGGCGAAATATGAAAGAAATCGTGGCTGTAAATTTCAAAGTTACTGATTTTGTTACCCATTGCTGCAATATCCGAAGTTAGCACAGAGTTAACGCTCTGTAACCGATATAGGGTAGCCTCGCCTGTTCCCGAACATCCCCAGTTTTCGAACATGTTGAACAAAAATTGTAATACTTACGTTATTTCTCGGATTTTGTACTTTATTAGAGCACAAATACACTCCGTGCGACTTGAATAGCATAAATGTAAAAAAACTTTTTTGTAAGCGAAATTTTTCGGATCCAGATAGAAGTTTATTTTTTATATATCTTTTTCTTATAATTATTATTAATTCTTAATCTAATATAGTAAATTTCGTGTTTTTAAATGATACGGTTAAGTTGATATATATTTTTGAATAAACTAACTAAAAAAATACACCCTGATTTTTTCGCCACTTGAATGGAACACTTCTCAAAAAAAGTCCATTATGAAAATTCTAATAATTAAAATATGTTTACTACTTATTTTTTTGGCGAATCCCATTATTTTCAATCGGATTAAAAATGTTTAGTAGTGGGTTGTGCCTCCTTTTTGCTCCAACACCTCACAAATCCTATTTGGAATAGACTCGTACAATCGGGCTAAATAATCGAGTGGAATTGAGCTTCAAGCTAGTTTGATACTCGTAGCTTCGATTAGTTCTATTATAGTTGTGTATTGTTGTCCCGACTCATACACTTTTCACCTCAACCAGCCCCAAACATTTTCAATTATGTTTAGAACCTATTTTGGAACACCATTTTCGTTGGTAAATTGAATTGAAATGGGAAACTGTCAGTTTTATGGTTTCCTATACTCGATCACCCGATATAATCGCCAAATCTTCATTTGGTATTTGCAGTGAGAGAGTGAAGACGGCAAATTAGAACTGTTCGTTTCAAAACAATTCCACTAAGGACTGTATTTTCGTTGAAAGAGTAGATACATAGGAGATGAACAGCAAAACTTAAACAGTCAGCTCGATAACAGACAAATCATTGTGTTTCAGTCAGGCTGTTCCTCTCTCAGCCAAAATATCTTTCATTCCAATGACATCTTCTTTTTGTGTGTACCCACACTTTTTATTGGAGTAACAGCCATGGGAATGCAACAGCTAGGTTATATGTATAGACTAATTGCTGTTTTTTTTTTAAGTGAAGCGTTACTTACGCATGTGAGTTTACTGACATTCAAAAGAAAGCTACGCAAATATAGACCCAGGCACGGCTCAAACTAGATGATTTAAATACACAGGTGTTCGTATCTATCTATCTATCAATCCTTGTTTCTCCTCGTTACTAACTTTACCAAATCAAAGGCGTGTTTTTTTATGGGTTCCCGTGCAACAATAAACTTTTTTTGTATCTTGGAAACATAAAAGACGTAATGTAATGAGAATACCCAACGTCTGGTTGGTCGCTCAGAGCAAGTGCGATAGTCGCTAACTCACACCAACGCCATTAGTCACACTATTCGTGCAAGAAACTCAGAACTTTTACAGCGACACAAACTATCGATGTCTGTTTAGTGGAGAGTCTCGCAGTTCAGCATATGCAAAGTCGCATTCGTGAGGTTACTTCAACGAGCCGCACATATTGAGAGACGGCTCGCATACGCGCTGTGATCCTCCATCATCCTCTTGTCGCGATTCGTCAGAAATTCATCCTCCCGCGCAACAACTCAATCCGAAGTAATAATGTGAACATTCCGAGTTCATATTCAAGACCAAGGAAAAAAAATAAAAAACAATTGACACCCTCTTCGTGTGTTCTTGCCGCGGTGGTTGAAAGTTCCGCGAAAAAAACCACCCTCTCGGTCTATGTAAACATACCCATCTAATTAGGTTCTCGGATGGAAATTTGTTCGGTTGTAACTATTTCTAGTCCCGTTGTTCCATTGCAAGTGCTAGCAGTTTTTCTTTGGCAGTTTTTTGTGTCGTCGCAAGTTTTTTGCTGTCGAGGAGTCTCGTCAGTTGCGACTGAGGTGCTTTAATGAAAACAGGTGCGACGTGAAACAGGAGTTTTTCTTTTGTTCCTCTTCTTGGCCGAGAAAGCCAGAAAGGTTTTCTATTCCTGTGCAAATTTGTACACTCGTACATCGGGATATTTGCCAAGCAGTAAGCTGAAGTTCACAACCCTCAGGAGTTGTGCTCTTGTTGGCGCCGCTGTGTGTGTAGATTTTTGTTGCCGAGTGTAGATGTGTGTGTGTGTGCGTGTTTCTGCCAACTGGTGTATGTTTGTGTGTTCAAAGTTTACGTTTATTCGAGCGCGCGGAAAAGCCAATACGTTGGAAAATTAAGCGGCACCTGCCTCAATTTGAATCGTTGACCTTGCGGTTTCACTTTCCACTTTTGTTTCCACACCACGACGACGGCGATGTGTCGGTGACGATAGAAGTAGTCGAACTTATTAGATTGCGCCACTGACGGATATTCTACTTCGATTTTTTGAATCAACACCTTAAACTTCCCCTTGCACTCTCTCTGCACCGACCGACAGTGTAAACTGTTGTATTCCCCCCACCCCTGTACAATCGATAAGATGTGGTTCGTCCTTTAACTGTGGTGCGATGAGATTTGATTAACAAGTTGTTTTTATTGCATATAGGCTTGTAAATGTGCCATGAAGTTGCGATAGTGCCATAAATTATATTTTCGGTGACATTTTGAAAGGTGTCGCGACAACGACAATCAAATAGAACAATCGGTGGATGATAATGATACACTGTTGACTCCATAAAAGCGGATAGTACAAGGGGCTTTATGACATCCCTGTTGGAGATAATCATGCGATCAAAGGCGATTGCTAGGAAACTTAATCAAGGTGAGTACGGGTCCTAATAGTAGCCTTAGAAGGCTTTAAAATCTTAATCAATAAATGAGTGCTTGGTTTACGGCAATTTCCAAATTTAGTTTATTTTATTTAAATTGATAAATTAGGCAATAAGGTATTATTGGTATGTATAAGTAACATAGACTGCATTTGTAATTCGGTCATACAACAAAACAAACAACTTTGAGGGAAACGCTTTCACCTTTCTCTCCTTTACGGCAACGATCAGGACTAATGGACAATCTCCGAATATTGTTGGTTTTAGTATAAATTTTTTAGTTCACGTCATGTTCCGCTTATAGCGAACAATGTGACGGGCCTTGTTGTTTTTACAGCTTATAGGTGTCTTTCTGTCGTCCCTTAGTATCCGCGAATCCAAAAATTGCGGAGGTTATGTTTTAGCAACTAAATACTAGACACGTGCTGCGGGGTTAGTGTCTTGGACAACTTATATAAAGGCCTCAGGTTCAAATCCCACCAATTAAAATCTTAATCTTAAAGTTTCTTCCAGTGTCTCTTGCGAACGTCTGACAAACATCGACGAGTATCAATTGTCATGACAAGCTCCTCAAAGTTGCCTTTATGGTTCGTCTTAAAGTTGTTGCTCTCTTTCACTTCGCACCAGCAAAATGGTTGGAGAAGCCAGGTTTTAGGCCATTTTTGCGGGTGGCAATGGTTCAGTAGTAGTGTATTCGCTTACGGAATGGAAAGTCGTGCGTTCGAATCCCGGCCAAGTCCATTCCTTTATACCGAATACATGAAATCGTAATCTCCCTAAGTAACTTAGACACCACCCGTGGATAAAAACCCTACAACTGCACCCAAACACTTCTTTCCTATCTCTCTATTCTTTCTAATACCAAGTAGCTTACACTGTGTTCTTAGCATTATAAGGGTACTGTAACAACAGAAAAAAAAATCCCTTTAGCGTAAGCAAATTATATAAAAAAAAAAAAATAAAAAATTTATGGGCCCCGTTAATGCCTAATAGTTGTTTTATTTTATTTTTTTTTATTTTTTTTTATCGTTCAATCAAATGTACCCCTTTGCCCGATATATCGCTAAAGTCGTCGAAGAATAGTGGATTTAGTGCCCGCAGTCTGGCTCTTGCTAGTGCCGGCCAGGAAGTATGTGCGTATTTGTATCTTAACCGCACCTAGCGGAATGTGAAACCTTGCCGCAAGTGAGCCGTCTAGAGCTGAGCCCTGCCTGGCCCATAATATTACTATGCCCTGGAACCCAGAGTAGTGTAACCCTGAAACGTTCGCCCAGTCGGGCAAGCTCGTTCCGGCACTCCTGCACCAGTTTGGAATATATTGTAGCCGAGTCAATAGCTTTGATGGCGGCTTGGCTATCTATGAGGAGAGCAACATTTTGTTCGTACGTTGTGTCACTCCTAGTTGCGTGCAGGCCTCTCGGAAATCCGGAAGGCGGTAGTATATTGATATTTTTAGTGATTCCGAGTAGACACCGGCCCCCACACCACAATTCATCTTAGATCCGTCGGTGTATATTGCCGTGTCGAACTCTTTCACTACTTAGTCCCTCTTCAAACGAGCAGAAAAAAGGAAATCCAAATCCCAGAGCACTCAGACTCGGTAACGGTCCATTGTTCTACCAGGCAGAAATCCTCCTTTTGGTGTAGAGGCATGTGAATGGGTGGCGTGTGTTGTTGTTCCCCATGGGGATTGAACCTGCACCGCACGGGTCACAAGCCAACACACTAACCTCTACACCGTCGGGAAACTTACTTGGAAGCCTTTTTCGAAATTTAGTTTGGGTGTGATGTAGTCGGTTGGAAACCTGATCATGCCTTCTGGTAACGAGTCCAGGATGTTGCTGTGGCCGTATGGCCTTGCAGTCCAGCACCCCGACTCTTTGAGTCTTACCGCACTGCACAGTACGGTATCCTTTGTGTGTAGGTCAAGAGACAAAAGGTGCAAGAGCAAAGTGAAGCCGTCTGTTGGGACCGACCTCAGTGCACCCGTGGTGCCTACGCCGGCTCTACTTTGCAATCTTTTCAGTTTTGTGAGGTTGTAACCTTTACTCAACGCGGGCCACCATACTAGTGATCCATAGGTGAGGATTGGACATACTACAGCTGTATACATCCACAAGGTCATCTTTGGTTGATGTCCCCACATCTTTCCAAAGGTTCTGCTACAGGCATAGAAGGCAATGCACGCCTTTCTCACTCTGTGTTCAATGTTATGTTTCCAGTTAAGTTTTCGATCGAGCGTGACACCCAGATACTTAGCGCCGGAGGATAGTGTAAGTGGTTGACCGTTTAGGCGGGGCAGGGTAAAATCGGGTATTTTGGTTTTGGTAGTGAACAGCATCAGTTCGGTTTTGCTCGGGTTAACGCCGAGGCCACAACTTGCAGCGCAGGTGCTTACTTTGTCTAGAGCAGTCCCCATGATTTCACTTATCACGGAGGGAAACTTCCCTGACACTAGTATCACTACGTCGTCCGCATACGCGACCAGCATTAGCCTGTCTAGTACGATGAACAAATGATAAATTGCTACGAATTATTTCGTTGCATTCCTCCTTCAAAATCAGGAACGGCTCTCCTAAAATATATCCGAGGGAATTGTTCATTTAGAAGGTCACATATATGGGTAAGAAATAAGGTTGAAGAAAGCATCGATCCTTGCGGCAATCCTGTATTAATTGCAAAGTTGTCTAAGGACGATCTATATAGAAATTCAAGTTCCAGATACAGAGTTTATCCGGTATTCCGTAAAGTGCCTTTTACCTAGAACAGTTCTCGTTGCGAGAAAAAAGTCGTAGCTTAATGTGCGACATTTTGCGGGTACATTTCTACGTTTTCAAATCTCGTAACGTTTCAATAAATGATTTCTTTTTTTTATACGCTGGGAGGTGGTAATCTTCAACAGACGAAACTGATTCATACTCAGTAACAGTGTGCGATTTTTACCCACTAACCGCTTCTCCCTTCTGCCCGATTTCCCTGCGGTGCGGCCGTCTTGGCATTTCATCGCGGGACGGGGAGGATCCGTCCTTGCAATTATTGCACCAAGTCGATAGACCAATCAGCAATTTGTCTTTTATATCTTCTAGGTTTTGTATTATTATCTTCAACCTGGTTCACGAAACAAGAACGTTTTGCAGGTACCTTCCCATTAGAAATTCCTGCTAACTCCACAGTTTAGAGTCGGCTATTTATAGCGCTAAGTCTAAGTGTACCCAATAAAATCATGCTTGTGGAACGTTACCGAGTCTGAGTGCTGTGGGATTTGGATTTCCTTTTATAAAAAAATAAAAATAAAAGAATAATAAAGATCTTTTAACTGGATTTCCGTTCATATTTAGAGGATTTCTGCTACCATTTAGAACAACTAAGCATAGCAAGTAGTGTTTTTCTATTCGAAAAAAAATCGCCTTCGCGTAATCTACTGTGGGAAAGCTTTTAAAAATGTACCTAATATCAATGTAACTATATCCTTGTATTTATATACTTGACCAGTGTTTATTCTGTTAACGGTCCCGCTACACGTTACCCTTATCTGCATGTCGTATGTCCAGTGAGTTTGCAGGAAGTAAACAGCTCCCACGCAGCATTATTCCAACGGCACATTGTAATTTGAAATTTGCCCATGAAATACATATTGCGAAAACACTTTTTCGAGGCTGAAATAAGAAAACATAATTACAAAAGTATCTGGAACCTTACTCTAGATAAGAGCGAATTCGTTTCAGAACACATGGTGACATAATTGAATGAGTTGCGGTTTGAAGACCACAATGGGATAGCGGCCTCATGTCAAGAACTGATAATATTGTTATTCTCCCTGCCCTGCTACTTCATGGGAGAAGTATCCCTGAGAAATTGAGATAAATCTGTATAACCCAGTGCGCAACAGCAGCGTTGCCACTTTTCCGTAAAACATTCCACATCAAATCTTATCATAAACAAAAGGAAGCACACACCAGCCCATGGCATGAGTATCTTCTGGTTGTGGTGTGGATATTATTATTTTGGAATTTCGTATTTTCTGATATTCCCGAGCTATAGCTGCAGATAACGACGTAGATTTTTTCATTTTATGGGTTTCTACGGGCGAAGTAGACTGAGACCGCGAGTGAGGCATTCTGCTGTTTTGCATGAACAGAATGAAAGAGTTGTTATCTGCCTTTTAAATACGGATTCACATGTGGCATATTTTTTTCTGAATTATTATAAATATATATGCAGGCCTATTCTTATCATAAATTAGTACTTCTGAGAATTATTAACTCATTGTTAGAATGTTCATATTTCTGAAATGGAATTTATTCATTTAGCTGAATGGCGAAATTTTCAGCTTTAATTGTTGCAGATAAATTGCCTTATATGCACTACATTCCGGCTTGGTTGATGGTGAAATTCACTAAATTGATTCAATCAGTTCTCAATCTATAAAATTTACATAAATGAAATCTTTGATTAAAAAGTTAAAATAATCTTTTTTGTTAATAAGTATAGCTTAAGTCAGACATATCTTTAAGTCGGCCAAAAATTAATTATTAGTTGTAAGAAGAATATGTATGTAATTGTTTAATATATCTCAATAAAAATTCATTCATTCATTCACTTTAAATAGTATTATGTTATAATAAAAAAATATAGGTAAAGTGACACTTCTTAAAGTAATCAAAAGAACGTTGAAGTTCATCAACTAGTTTCGTTCCAAGGAAAAATGACTTAACGCAAATTGAAACGTTTTACTACAAAAATAAATTTACTGACATTTGGCAGTAAAATGACACAAAACGAAAAGTGTCACTTTTCAAGAAACTTATTTATCACGATTTCAACATTTTTTGTAGAAGCAAAGTGTTACAAATGAAAAAAGTCATTTAGCTGGGAAAACAACGAGGATGTTTCCTTAAATTCAAAAAGACACTTATGCCCTCATACTGTCAGTTAAAAAGTTATAGTTATGACGGTTTGATAGAAAATTTGTATTTTTGTTTGCGATTCGTTCTGTATAATTAACTCAAAATCGTCAAATTTTGACTTATGTCAGTTTGCTTTTTAAGCGACGATCTGTCCACCGTCTAGAACAAAACGTCACTGTTGATAGCAATAACTTCAAGGTAGTTAAGGAGCTCATCTACCTTAGTGGAGACTCGGTGAATAATGACGTTAAGAAACCGCTGCTACTTCAGTTTAGCGAAACAAATGGATTCAAAACTCCTCATTCGACGGACAAAATGCATGCTCTATCGAACCTTAAACCCACAAGTCCTGCTTTATGGTGCTGAGTGCATTTTGAAAGAAAAATACTCCGTCGGATATTTGGTCCTGTGTGCGAGGAGGACAAATGGATGAGAAGATACAACAGCGAACTCTATGAGCTGTACAAGTGAGCCAAGATGTGGATGCAGTCCAAAAAGCTAAATCACGTCGACTACATTTGGCTCGGCCACATTGAGCGAATGGAAAATAATGCTCCAGCCAAGAGTATTTTCAACTCCCAGCCCTCTGGTTCCAGAAGGCAAGGAAGAACGAACTTTTGTTTTAAAGGCCAAGCCATCGCGGATGCCAGAGCGCTTGATCTGGAGAACTGGAAGCAGCGTGTCCGGAATCGCAGAGGATGGAAAGCTGCGGTGCCTCAGGCAGATACTCTTCACGGGTTGGGAGCCCGTTAAGTAAGTAGTAAAGTAAAAATGGCACCAAAGCGAAAAACTATTGAGGTCTTGTTGAAGAAGATCAGAGTCATCATCAGAGTGGGGATGAAATGATTTGAAAGAATCTAGCGTCGTCGCCATAGAGAGAGTTTATTGCGAGAATAAAAAATCAGAGGGCCAAGATGACTACCTTGGGGAACACCAGAGGTGGCTTTGAAAGGCAAAGAGAAAAGTGATAGATAGTGATCGTTATAAGATCGGTTCTCGAGGTTAGATGAAAACCAATTCAATAGTCAGAGTTCGAAACCCAGGAAGGAGAGTTTGAAAAGAATCAAACCAGATTTATTTTATCTAGGGTCTTACTGAAGTCAGTTGCAATTAAATCCACTGCACTGACGCTTTCTAATGCAGAAAGTGTGACGAACACGAAATGAGTCAGGTCTGTGGTTGTGGCATAGAGGAAACCATGCTATTACGGGAGATAAGAGACTTGCACTGGAAGGATAATGAATCGTAAAACATACTTTCAAAAACTTTGCGAGAGCTTAGCAATTAGTCGATAGTTTGATATGCCATTCTTTGGTCCTTTTTTGTGAACTGGTAAAATGAAAGATACTCGTATTTTCTAGATGTGAGCAAATTTTTCAAGAGATAGAGAATGTATAAAGAGATCGGCAATGAAAGGTACAAGAACTGCAGAACATTTTTCAAGAAGGAAGGCTGGAAGGCCATCTGGACCGGGTAAAAATTCATCATTGAGATAAAGAATGGTCAAAGGTGGGTAAAATAAATGGGCCAACGGTATAGTTTTTCAGATGACCAAAGTAAGAGTGATCAGATGCTGTGCAGTGGTCTGCGAAGGACTGTTTGAGCACGGTTGCGAAAGATTTTGCGATTGCTAAGGGATCCATTGTCAGAAAGGTAGCGCTGATGAAACAAACAATAAAGCTACAGAATTTCAAGAACGAACCGAAATAATTCGAATAATCTTTTGAAGTTCCTTCGAGTTATATAAGATTGAAAATTTGAAAAACTAATTATATAATCATTTAATTTATTGTTTCGTAAGCTAAGTTGCAAACCGAAAAGTTAAGATGCAGGAAAGGCGCACCTACAGGTGTATAACTTGACATGTATTCGGATTATTTTCCTGTTTTTTTTTTCTTTTGTTATATTTAGATAAATTAACCATCCGAATGATTCGGAATATGTTTGTACGAATTTTCATTCCTTCTATTTGATGCAGAAATTTTGAATTATATACGTATTTTGTCTGCACACCTCCCTGTTGTGTATCTCCAGCTAAAAATGCCTTTTCTCCAATAAAAGAAAATATACTCCAATCCTTTTCCTAACTAGAGATTTATTTATTCTTTAGTGGAAGCTTACAATGGTTACCAGTTGGGTGGGAAGTCGAGATGAAAAAGAAAGACAAACCACGTTGGCTATTTGACATAAAGTAGGGATGTTAGTTTCTCTTCGATATCTCCGTCATGTTGGCAGCTACGTTCGTTCAATACCACGGCAGCGTTTGGAAATACGTAACAGTCCTCACCACTAATATTAAGTATACCCTAAGCGATCCACGGGATTCTTGTTTCGGGTACTCCGTCTTACTGTCGGCTGACTATCTACATTCGGCTTGCTATCAGTGTGTGGTTCTTGAACAGCTTGGACTGTAGACTCAGGTCTCTCTATATTTGACTCACTCTTTACTGGTTCCCTTATCGTTGCTTCAAGGTCTTGATCTGAAAGAATAGATGGTATTTTGCAACGCGTAATCAAAGGTGTTACCTCAAAATCAGAATCCTTCGATATTTTTGATGGATCGATTTTACACTTCATTATTTGATCTACGTGTCTTCGCCAAAGTTTTCCATTCACATTTATAAAGTAGTGTAGTAATCCAGCTCTGCGTACTATCTTACCAAATTCCCACTTCTTATCCTTGGATGTGTAATTTCTCACCTGCACCGTATCCCCCGAATAATACTGGGTTCCATTTGGGTACGACGCCCCTGCATTTTCTGTCGAACGGACTCGGTATATACCGAACGAACCAAATCCAACCGTACTCGAATATCTCGCTGCAGGAACAAAACGCATGGAGCAACTCCCGTTGTAGAATTTGGTGTTTTCCTGTATTGCATAAGGTAATTTGAGAGCTTCAAATTTAAATCTCCTGAGTCCTTCGCCATTTTACGAAGGGCCACCTTCATATTCTGCACGAATCTTTCTGCCTGGCCGTTAGTCGCTGGGTGATAGGGGGCGGAGAACTTGTGAAGTATTCCTTTTGCTCTCGTAAAATCCTTGAACTCCCCCGACGTAAAAGTAGAACCGTTGTCGCTGACTAATGTTACTGGTAGTCAAAAACGAGCAAAAATTTCCCGCAAGACGGCTATAGTTTTCGAGGCTGTCATACATGTCATTGGAACGATTTTTGGCCACTTTGAATGCGCGTCAACCATGATCAGAAAATATTTGTCCATAAACGGTCCCGCGAAGTCTATATGGACTCTCTGCCATGCACTAGTGGGGTACTCCCACAGGTGTTGAACCTTCCTTGTAGTTTGCTTCATAACACTCCTGCATGGAAAACATTCCCGAGCCATGTTTTCTATATCTGAATCTATGCGCGGCCACCAAACGTAACTCCTAGCAAGTGCCTTCATCTTTACTATTCTAACGTGTGCCACATGCAATTCAGATAGGATGAGCTTTCTCAAACTTGCAGGTATTACCACTCGATTATTTCTGAGGATTATTCCATTACACAAAGAAAATTGTTCATCTTTACCTTCAAAATCCGGTTCCTGGAGTTTTTTTTCCCGTCAATAAATAAAAATGCACCTGCTTCAACACCTCATCTTTTGCTGTCTCCTTCACAATTTGCTTTTGCGTAGCCGGAACCGTGTCAAATTGCTGCATTTGGTAGTAGGTTATGTCATCGTCTTCAATGGAACTTTTCGATTGCAGTGGCAGACGCGACAGTGCATCTGCATTGGAATGCGCCTCTGTCGACCTGTACATGATGTCATAGTTGAATCCTTGAAGAAATTGGGCATAATGCAGCATGCGAGTTGCCACCATGCTTGGCAGATTTTTATCTGGGCTGAAAATAGCAACCAAAGGTTTATGGTCAGTGATCAAAATAAACTTACTCTCTTCAGGGCCCAGAATATCGCGGTAGCTTCTTTGTCTATTTGACTATAATTTCTCTCCGATGCTGACAGAGATCTAGAGGCGTACGCTATGGGATGTTCCTGTCCTTTAGGAAATGTGTGTGACAGCACTGCTCCAAGTCCGTATGGACTTGCGTCTGTGGACAAAGACAAAGGTAGAGTAGGATCATACGCCTCAAGCACCACATCCGAAGTAACCTCGTCTTTAATGAGATTAAATGTCTCCTCGCATTCCTTGTTCCAGCTGAAAACAACGTCCTTTTGCAGAAGATGGTAGAGTGGCTGCAGTTTGGCCGATTGATTTTTTAGAAAACTACCGTAATAATTTACCAACCCTAGCCAGCTTCGCACCTCTGTGATGTTCCTGGGTGCAGGCGCATCCATTATTGCTTGAGTCTTATCTTTTGTTTCCTCCAGTCCTCTTGCCGAAATCACGTGACCTAGGTACTCGTAAGTGATGGATTTTTCAAAAAACTTACATTTGTTAAAGTTAACCCGCAGTCCCACAGCGTTAAGTCGGCCCAGCACTTCCTCTAAGCGAGCTATATGTTCTTGAATATTTTTACCTTGAACCTTAATGTCATCAAGAAAAACACACACTCCTTTAATGCCTTTCAACTTCTGCTGGATATATCTCTGCCAAATCGTCGGGGCCACCTTGGTACCATACATCAGCCTATTAACCTGGTAGTCGCCTTGCATGGTCGAAATCGCTTGCAACTGTGCGCTTCGCTGATCCATCGGCATGTGTAGGTAAGCCCCACTAATGTCCAATGTTGTGAAAATCTTGCCACCTTCCATGGACGTGGCAAAGATGTCTTCTATTGGGGGAATCGGAAAATTGCCACTTTTCAGTACCTTGTTGAGGGTGATTTTGTAATCTGCGCACAGTCTGATTGACCCATCCTTTTTTAGAATTGGCACTACTGGTGTGCCCCATTCACTGAACTGCATTTTAGTAATTATACCAGCTTTCTCCAAACGGTCGATCTCTTGTTCCATTTTACCTCGCATAGCTTATGGAACCCTACGAGCTGCAATGTAAACAGGTTGAGTGTTATCTTGAAGATATAACTTGGCTTCGTAGTCGTTAATTTTCCCAACCCCAGGTTGAAAAACCTCACTGAACTATGCTTTTAAATCACGCATCGCTTCTTCCTTTAATCTAGGTGACATTTCCTCCTTCATTTGATGTATTTCTGGCAATTTGCCTTCGAAAAGTTTGAGCCACTCCCTTCCAAAAATTGCGTCAACTTTGCCCGGCATTACGTAGATGTTTGCCTTGGATACTTTTGCTCCATATTCTACCTGCATGGTAGCATATCCCAGTGGATTTATCACCTCGCCTGTATAGGTCTGAAAAGGAATAGAGGATTCATTAATATGTTTTTTTGGCCATGCTCTTACGAATTCCTCATGTGAGATGGATGAGACCGCTGCTCCTGTGTCCAATTCTAAATTTTTCGAAACACCATCTAACCTAAGCTGCAACATAATTTTATGGGGTTTGTTTTTCTCTTCTGGGAGAAAAACTTCGCTCAGATCATTTATATAAAATAGATCATGATGCTCTTGATCTTCTGCCTGTAGATCTATTGACTGAAGTTGTTTTTGACCAGCCGTTCCACCTCTATTCATTGTTGCGGGTGCTGCGGGGGCAGCGTGCCACTCATGCACACGCGTGCCAGATGTCCAATTTTTTTTACATTTTGAACAAATTGTGTGAATGTGACGACATGCATTACCAAGGTGCTGCTTATCCCCGCAACGAAAACAACTTGTTTGTACCGTGTGCAACTGTTTCCCCAATGTTTGCTGCCGTTGCTTACCAAATCGTTGTCCCCATAACAGGATTATATTTCGTCATTTGATTTTGATGATTTATTGAAGTGGTGGCTTGTAGATTTTGGATGTCTTTTGAATCCTTTTGTGCCGATTCCATTGCAAGCGTGGCCGTGACGCAATCAATGAATTTGTTGTTAGGTTCCTTGAGTTAAATCAGTTTCTCTAGCCAGTGAGAATTTCGTAAACCACTTATAAACTGTTGTCTCAAATGTGCATCGGCTGTTGATGCTTGGCAAGACGCACATTTAAAAATGCAATTTTTGCACATTTTCTTTAAATCTGCCACAAAATTTGCTATGCTTTCTCCTTCGTGTTGGATACGTTTGGTGAACCGATTTTGTTCAGCAATTACGCTGGGTGCTGGGTGCTGGGTGCAAATGATCCTTTACCAATTTGACCAGGTCATCGTAAGATTTAGACTGTGGGTCGTCCGGGCTTGTTAAATTGCAAAGAAGTTGTAAGGTTTTTGCACCAATCGCATGAATTAACCGATCCTTTTTGCTCTTACGCACGTCCTCCGTAGAGCCGGTCAATTTTTTCAATCTGAAAAAATTTTCTAGTCTTTTAATGAAAATTTCCCAACTTTCGTTATCCTCGTTGAAGTTCTCCAATTGAATGATTTCCTGCTGTGATTGACCGGTAGTAGAGATGAGCAAAAAATAGCAACCTGCTAATTTTTCACTGCTAATGAAAATTCGCATTCGCAACCTGCTATCAACTTATAAATAAACTGCTATTGCTAAATGCTATTGTCTCGCTTCTATCTCTGAGTCACATCGCATTCACAAATCACAAGTCACAACTTAATTTGTTCATGCATTCCCGCATTACACACACAAACGAAAAAGTATGTTTGGCTAATACGAAAAACGTAAAGAAGAATGAAGCAGAGGTGTATCGATCGCCCGTTTCAAGTCACTCTCTTACTCAACCCCATGCAACCTACCTACCCTTTTTGTAGGTAATGTTCGAAGTGCGGAACCTGCGAACATATCATAGCAATAGCATTTTGCATATCGAAATCGCAATCGCAGTCGCAGCTGGTAAGAAAGTTAAAGTTGGTTCGTTGGATGCTATTAGCAGTATAATATCTATAAGCATAAGGCGTTTACTTGCTAAGTTGCTACTGCGTGAGAAATGGAGGCTATCGCATTCGCAATCGCAACAATGTGATATACCACTATAATAATGACTCCCTTTCGAAATCGCATTAGCAGTTTACATTAGCAGTTTACATTCACTGTGAATAAGAAATCGCATTCACAATTATAACTGCGAATACAAAATAGCAACTTAGCTCATCTCTAACCGGTAGTATTACCCTGAATCGCAGTTTCGATCGCCGATAAAAGCGTCTTTAATTGATCAGCATTCATCTTAATCGGAATTCGTGGGATTCTTGCTCCTCCTCGTCGCCACTGTTGTGTATCTCCAGCTAAAAATGCCTTTTCTCCAATAAAATAAAATATACTCCAATCCTTTTCCTAACTAGAGATTTATTTATTCTTTAGTGGAAGCTTACAATGGTTACCAGTTGGGTCGGAAGTCGAGATGAAAAAGAAAGACAAACCACGTTGGCTATTTGACATAAAGTAGGGATGCTAGTTTCTCTTCGATATCTCCGTCATGTTGGCAGCTACTTTCGTTCAATACCACGGCAGCGTTTGGAAATACGTAACACTCCCTTAAATTCCTTTGACGATTAGTTATGACCTTGCATATTGCCTAAACTACTTGCATGCAATTTATGCATGATTAAATTACCGAAACGACGACGATTAAATGTTAAAAAATAAAAGATCATCAAGCTCAATAAAAATAATATGATAATGTCGACTTGCAATTGCGCAATAATTAAATACATAAACAATAACTCTTGTCGAGCACGTTTGCCCTATAATATAACAAGCGTGTCGATTGATTATTTATCGCTTATTTGTCATCATAAAAATGTCAACTGGCTATCAAAGTTATATTTTATTTATTAGACTTGGACATAAAGGTGATAGTTCCACCCTTAAATGCGCCCTACACTACTTTCGTGGGGTAAGTTTTTCTTACAATTCGCCAAAGTAGAACTTTTTGTTTGTAAAATGGGTTTCTTCTTTAAATTGGTTTGGTAGGTGTGGCGGTTTGTTAAACACTCAATTACGACATGACGCATTGTTGTCAGGTTTCTCCATCTCAGCTTTGCTATCATCAGGTATTCTGAGGTGATGATTGCCTTTACTTCCGATCATGGACTGGTTTCGCGAGTAAATAGTGGAGAGTAAAACCTTGCCTCGGCAGTTCATTTGCGTGAACATAGGGTATCGGGGTACCCTTGAACTGATCTAGCAGGGCTAGCTTCTTTCAGCATTCTAGTACTAACTTAGAGGATATAGTGGCTTTGGCGACATCTCTAATAGCAGCCTGGCTGTCAATAAGACGTATATCGATCTTTTGGCTCGCCGTTATGCTTGTGCGTAGTTTGATCGGAAGTCTGTAGAGGTATCATATGTTTAATTAAAAAACAGACGATTTGGAAACTGTGGATGTGTATTGTTAAATCAAAGTCCTTAGTCACTTGTCCCTTTTGTCGTTCTGATCTTGTAGGAAGCTATACATCAAAATGCTGTATTATGAAGCATATTCTGGTTAATAGCCTCTTGAAGAAGGTTCGAGTTCTCTCGTTAGATAATTGAGAATAATACTATGGCCGCAGGGTTCCGCAGTGCAACACCCAGATTCTCTGAGTCTGTTTCCAGTCTAGTTTAGGTATACCTCCATTGATACATAGCATTGGTCGATATGTAGAGAGGTGTGCCGTTCGGCGAGGGGATGTGAAATCAGGTGTTTTGGTTCTGGTGGTGAAAAGCGTAAGTTCAATTTTACCCCGATTGACTCCAAGACCACACTTTTTTGCCCATGGGCTAACTTTGCTTAGAGCGTTTTTCAGGATTTCGGTTATCACGGGCGGGAACATTTCTGAGACCAATAAAATCTTTCTCTGTCTAAACTTAAGAAGACTTTGTTCATTACTCTTAGCCAAAGTAGAGTTAAGATTACACTTCACGTTAAAAAACCTATCTCCAAGAAAATGGATCGCTACCGGCTCAGTTGGTACTGAGTGCCTGAATGACTGTAGTTCTGCGCAACAGAGAAAATTGAATGACGAAGTTAATTTTCTATTCCCTGCTCTATCAAGGATTCTAGAATTGCTTCAATTGAAGGTTCCCTCTATGCCTAGAAAGGTGACCGTATTCTTTGTAATGTTAGGACTGTTCTATTGTTCGCACTACCTCGCGAAGAGATATTTCTGCTGGTCTATGAGGTATTCATGCTGAGATTGGGAGAGGAACGGAATTTCTATTATACTACTCAGATGGTTATTTAGGAGCCGTTCGAGAGTTTTCAATAAAATTGAGGTCAGGCTGATTGATCTGAAATCGTTAGCGTTTTCGTAACTGTGGTAGCCCTTCTTTGGTATGAAAACAACTCGCACTCGTCTCTCACAGTTATCTTCACATCCGGGCTAAATGGGTTTTTATTAACAGCTCTAGGGATTCTGCAGTTGACTCAGTCCATTCTTCGTCCCCTCTCCTCCGTCTCTTGAATAGATACATAAATGTTTTCAATTTACTATTAAATATAAGGCATTAACGGTCCACACAGGGCCTAAAACCTAGCTTTTCCAACCATCGTGCTAAGTGGAAGGGACCTATCATTTTAAGACGAATCCGAACGGCAAAATTGAGAAGCTTCTCATGACAATTGATACTCTGGGATGTTCCTCAGACGTTCGCAAGAGGATGTTTTTTAGATGTTACTTGGCCACAGTGGGACTTGAACCTGAGACCGTTAGATCGGTAGTCCAGCACACTAACCTGTGCGCCACTGCGCCCGCCAATTTACTATTAATTATGGAAACTAACGTCGTGAATCTATTACGAAATCAATCGGCTATATAGTTGTATACATAGCTCTTCAGAATTCTTTCCTTATTTTTACGTAGCATAACCAAGGACCATACCACGTCGAGTTAATCGGTTCTCGTCAGATCACCGCAATTAAAGGACGTTACGCGCGGTTAGTACGTAGATGGAAGAAGACCGTTTGAGAACAACCGCGTGTCGTTGGCCACATCTACAGAGTTGATGAAGATAATACACACGTGGTATCACAATGGACCTAAATTGGTCTAAGTGTGTCGGCTTCTGCCGACAGTCACCTAAACCTAACCTAACCTAACCCTATTTTTACGTATGCCAAAAACAATTTCAATAATCAAAAACCGTTTATATGGTGGTGGATAGTTAGCGCCTGATTTTACTGCCTTAAAATTTGCATTTGCGGGGTGAAAATTATCCATTTAAAACTAGCAGAGCAATTCAAAATTCAGGTCTATCTTGAATAAATTCCGACCGGATTTGTACCCTTGTCAGCAATGTAAATCAGTTTGATAAATGGGTAAGGTTTCCCATAGAGCAGCTACTATCAATATCAATAATCACGGTCAACGTTTTGCAGAATAAAGTTGAAATTTAGCAGTTAAGCTCCCCTTCACAGTAAATCTGCTATTTGCTTGATACCGATAGATATCTATTTTGGGGGATTTCAGAAGTACTACAGAGACATGATCATTACTGTTTATATACGATTAATCAATCAAATTATCGAAAATCGTGAAGATAATGAGAACATGATATCATTATGAGAGTTATTGGCTATGTTTATTGTTTTATTAGTCTGTTGGTATATTTTTTATATGTATTTATGGCTTTATTTTAAATTGCTGTTAGATACATTCTAGCCACGTATTATTGTTTCTCTATCATTGATGCAAAAGATAGCTAGTGTCGTATTGATTTCATATCTACACATCTATTGAGCGATATTTTATATGAGGCTCCCAAAAATGTGAACGATACTGGAGATTGGGGAAGGTATTGCGTAGCTGAAGTTTACCTTGACAACAGACAAACACTATATCTGTCATCGACTCTAAAAAGCAATAGATTGGACAAATTTTCCAAATGCGCTGCAAGGAGATATGTATGTTTCCAAAATTCATAAATGCCGCAATTTAATGCGTTATTTTTATATTATGTCCCAGTGACGAAAATATCGATTTACATGTAGTTATGTTCATGAATTGAATGAATTAAATTTGCATATTAGTAAAGTTTTTTTTATAATGGACACGCACTTAAGGGATTTTTTGATACCCTTATAATGTATTAGCTACACAGCGCGGGCGTTAAGGAAATTAGGGTTAGAAGATAGGGAGAGATGCCGATGCACGTTGGTTTTAAATGTTTGTAAATCATAATGTGTAGGAAAAATGGAGCGGGGAAGAGCATTCCACATTCGTGTTGTACGGCTAAGGAAAGATTCCTTGTATTTCACTGTACGTCCGAATACAGGCTTAAGGGTAAACTGGTGCGCATTCCTGGCATGGCGGGTATTGCGGTTGAAATGTTCTAGGGGTGGAATGCAACTGGCTATTTCGTTTGAGCACTTATGGTGGAAATAACGATAAAATAACGAAAGACAGGAGACATTGCGACGATGACTAAGTGAGTCAATCGATCTCGCGATGTCTCGGTCGCCAATGAGTTTTATCGCGCGGTTTTGGATCCTATCAAGTAGCTCCAAATAAGTTATTGGTGCACCGAACCAGATATGAGCGTTGTACTCGAGTGTCGGGCGAATAAACGCCTTATAAATTGTAGCCAGATCAGAAGGGGTGAAATATTTCTTACAACGCTTAAGGAAGCCTAGACATTTCGCGGCGTTCTTGGCGACATCGAATATGTGGTCATTCCAACGAAGATTGTCATTAACACACATATCGAGAATGGAAAGTTTTTCAGTTTCAGCGATGCAAGTGCCATTCATAGATAATTGTAGTGTGTGTGGGTTGCTTTAATGACAGGAGACAGCATTGTGTTTTGGAAGTTGGACGCAAAAACGGTGCAGAGAAATAACTTCACTTTTTTTTGTGCCCAATAGGTGAGCTATCTTCAAGTAATTTTTCTTAACATTTTATGATAATTCAAGAACCGTACGCTGGTACGTATAAACATCTTAAGTGTAGCAAGCTATGATGCCATCGATTTACCGACCCAATTATTGATAAGAGTAAAGCGGAAAAGACTAGACTTAGGCCTAGACGGAGGCCTGTAAACGCTCAAGCATGGTACTACTATAAACCAACATACGATGAGACCTTTTCTGTCGAAATGAAAAAATGCTTCTCCTACGCTAGGTTAGGTTAGGTTATAGTGGCAGTCGGCAGAAGCCGACATACTTAGACCAATAAAAAGTTCCATTGTGATACCACACGGATCTATCTTCTTTCTAGTCGTTGAACCAGTTGGAGCTTTTGATAAAGCTTGCACGATGTTTATGAGATCGTTGGGATCATTGTAAAAGAAATATCCCGACGCCAAGCCTTGTTGCCTATAAGACAGTATCATCATATACATAGTGCAGTATGTTCAACACTTTCAGATTTCTAGACAAGTGTTGCCACTTGTCCACCTTAGGTTAGTTCTCTCAATGGCCTCGCTCATAAACATGAGTTTGCATTTAGCAATTGGAATGCCTAAGAGATATTTATCAGGTAGAAGGGGCAGTGTGTCCCGTTGTTAAATTACTCCGCCATCTCCACGAGAGATGATCGGCAGTCCAGGACTACGATGGAGTTAGTGGAGACAGAATCTAGGGATTTTAGCGCAGCCTGGCTATCTGAGAAGATTAGGATGTTTATAGCGGATATCACGTTCCCCTACATTCACGATAGGACTTCTTTAATCCAAATCGACGAAAAGAGAGGTTGAGGTTCAGCCTGGATTAGGTGCTCGTCGGTTTTGGATCCATCGGTGTAAAAGTGGATCTATTGATCGTCGACAGGAGGGCCTTCCTAAGGGATTGTTGTGGGGAATGTTGACTTTGAAGTTTTTGTCAAGACGGAGCTGAGGGGTGGTGTAGGCTATGTTGCTAAGGATGATTCTAATAATAGAATAGAGGAGTGGCCGATTTCATTCTCGGATCACTGGAACGTTGTTTAAAGGCGGACAGCGCATCAGCAGCCGCTTGCTTACCATAGATGTCAAGTGGTGTCAGGGGAAACAGAATGTCAATTTCATACAGAGACACGCTAATGGTTGCACTTTGCTTAGCTTACCACGATTTATCGCTTTGTTTAAGGCAGTCCACCAAACAACCACACCGTACATAAGTTTCGGTCTTATTACCGAGATGTATAGCCAGTTCGTAATGCGGGGCTGATGGCCCCATTTATTACCCTACAGTGCATCGTTACTTATCGGTTTCGGTTTCGGCTGTTGGACAACCCCAAACAATATTGGCAGGTCTCCCGGTCTCGAATCAAATTCTGGTGCTGTTACATTAGTGTAAGCCCGTCTGCCGGGTCACTGTGATATACCAGCGAAGTGTGAAGCTGACGAACTGGCTCGACGAGGCTCTTCTGGTTTAAACAGCATAAGCGTCACCGACGTCGAGGCGCCAACGTCTTATGTTAAACACCTAATAGACACCAATGCGTGGAGCGAAGCCAACCGTCGTTGGCACCAACTTGACCAGTGCAACACCGCAAGGCTACTCTGGCCGACATTAAATTAATCCAGGTTCATCGGACTTCTGAGGCATAAGAGAGGAACCCTTTCCAAATTAGTAAACGCCCTCACCGGGCACTGTGCTATAGGAAGACATGCTCAAAGGCTGAGCATTCCCTACAATGACTTCTGTAGAAGCTGTAGGGACGAGGACGAAGAGGAGACTATCAGTCACTTCATAAGATATTATCTTTTTTTTTTTTTTTTTTTTTTTTTTTAATTTTGGCTCGCCAAGGCGATTTATAAGGGGGGGGTACTTCGTCCTAAAAGATCCTTTGTACCGTATGGGCCAGAAAAGTTTAAACTAGTAGAATGTCCACTTTCCGTGTAGAGCGGACAATTTTACCAGTAGAAGAGTTCTTTATGTCCTCGGGGCTCATTTGCTCCCTTAGAAAGATTTTCTTTCTAATTCCATTAAGGTCTGGACATTCACATAAAATGTGTTCAGCTGACTCGTCCTCTTCAAGACAGAGTCGGCACTCAGGAGAGTCTGATATTCTCATTTTGTGTAGATGATATCTTAAACCATGGTGACCAGTAAGGTAACCTACTAAGTTTTTGATATTATGCCTGCTTAGGTTTAGACATTTGCTGGCATTTTGATTGAAGGGCCGAATGGCTCGTTTGGCCTGTCTTAGACCTGGGATGCTTTCCCAAAGATGGATACATTTTCTATGTTCCCAGCTTTTTATTGCTGCCGTTGCTGCTGATCTAGGAGTGCAGCAGAAAGGTCCGGGACCTATGAAAGATGTTTCTGAACCTTTTCTGGCCAGTTCGTCGGCCTTTTCGTTACCTTCTACCCCGACATGACCCGGAACCCACCATAATTTGGTCTTGTTTCTTATTCCCAGTGTTTGTAGGGTATTGAAGCAGTACATGACTGATTTGGAGTCAATGGTATAAGAGCTCAGGGCGTTTATAGCTGCTTGACTATCCGTGAATATATGGATGGTTGCACCTTTTATGCCAGATAAATTAATGTGGCTGGCGCATTCTTGAATGGCGTGGAGCTCTGCTTGAAATACGCTGGCACTTTTGCCCATGGGTATCGTGAAGCGTTTGTGTGGTCCGTATATTCCCGCTCCTACCCCCGTTTCCATTTTAGAACCATCCGTATACCACTTTATGCCGTTGTGGCTGTTTGGTGGGTTATTACTAACCCATGCTTCTCTCTTGGGGATCTCCGTGGAGAACCTTTTGTTGAAGCATAGTGTTTTTTGAATGCGGTCTGTGACCGCGCAGTTCATGTTACGTTCTGGTAGTTCATCCAGAAGGGTCTTTAGTTCCGGATGATCGTTAAGACTTATCTTGTTTAACTGTATTAGACTTATTGCACTGCGGATCGCCACTTTTTGAATGTATATGTGGAGAGTTGTAATTCCTGTTATTGCCTCTATGGCAGCTGTTGGACAGGTCCGCATGGCTCCGGAGATACCAAGGCACGCAAGCCGTTGTACCTTCTTGAGCTTCTCTATTGCGACCTTTTGTGTGGATTTTGTCCACCATACTATGGAGGCGTATGTTATAATGGGTCTTATCATCACTGTGTAGATCCAGTGGACGATTTTTGGAGAGATTCCCCAGGTTCTGCCATATGTGCGACGACAGGCCCATAAAGCTCTATTTGCTTAAGTGATTTTGTTATTTATGTGAGAGTTCCAGTTAAGTCTCTTATATAGGATTACTCCAAGATACTTGACTTCGTCGGAGTACTCTACGACCGTGTCGTTTATTGTGATTAGGCCTAGGTCTAATTTCCTCCTTTTAGTGAAAGGAACGATGACGGCTTTACTGGGATTTATGGAAAGATTTTCCTTGATGCACCAGTCTATGGCTGTCTTTAGAGCATTTTTCATTTTTGATGTGACCCCAATTGAGTCTTTGCCCCTGACTATGATGACAATATCATCGGCGTACCCAAATTGCTCAACTTGTGTTGCAGGTCATCGATGACAATGACCACAAAAGGGGTGAAAGTACTCCCTCTTGTGGGCAACCCCTTACGGCTGTTACTGATACTGAGGTCATTCGTGGTGAGGCAGTTATTTTGCGACCTTCCAGCATCGCTTTGATCCATTTAATAGTTGGTTTGTCTATGTTTCTATGGTACAAAGCATTTGATATGGATTCATATCCAGTGTTGTCAAAAGCACCCTCTATGTCCAGAAAGGCACAAAGTGCGATCTCTTTGCAACGGTAGGCGTTTTGTATCTCTGTAGTTAGTCTTAACAGAGCGCCTTCTGTGGATTTGCCCTTTTGGTACGCATATTGGTGAGGGTGCAGAGGCATGCTTTTTGATATGCCTTCTCTAATGTTAGTATCTTACTATGTAAGTCTATTATTAATAAATAAATAAATAATTAAATAAATAAATACATTCGTCCTCCTCGCATACAGTACCAAATATGCGACGTAGTATTTTTCTTTCGAAAGAAAACAATATAAGCTCCCCTGTAGCACGACTTGTAGAACTAAGCTTCGAGAGAGCATGCATTTTGTCCTTCGAGTGAGGAGTTTTGAACCCATTTGTTTTGCTAAACCGAAGTAACAGCGGCTTCCTAAGGTTATTCTCTAAGCTCCACTTCGGTGTCATTCGTGCAGTTGATGTTTACTTCTAGGTAGATGAACTCCTTAACTACCTCGAAGTTATTGCTATGAAGAGTGACAATTTGTCCTAGGCGGTGGATAGATGTTTGTTTGTTTGTTGATAGCATGCACTTTCTCTTGTCCTCATTTACTTTAAGACCAACCAACTTCGCCTGTTCTTCAATCACGATGGCAACGGCCGATGATGTCGATATCGTCCGGACCTTTGAATAGGAGGACAATATTTAAGAAAAAGACTAGCAAACTTCTACTGACGTTTGCTGACAATGCGAATATTATTTGCTTTCGTTCCATGAAATATATAAATAAATAATGCATCCAAATATAACAGCAGAATGACATAACCATTATTTAACACAGACCAAATATATTCACACAGACCTATATTCAATAATAATAATATACGAAACACAACTGCACTGCACACACGAAGATGACAATTCAATTTATCAGAAATGACAGCAATGTCATCACCAAATTTCAATAAATGGCATACATGGATGCACCCAGGGTCTTAAGGTAAGATTTGACTGTATGCCAAGTGGGCAAATAATCACCATTTCTGGGGTTCTCCCTGTCAAAATATGGTCATGCAGTGTAACTGCCATATCTCAAATGTCCCATTGACAAAATGACCACACATGACCACGCTGATTTTGACAGATAAATTTTACCGAATTGCAAGCAGTGTAATCGGACAATAAGCTTGAATGCTCTAAGGGAGAACCATCAGAAATGGTCATTATTTGCCAATTTGGCATACAGCCTAATCTTAGCTTAAGACCCTGAGTACATCCACCGCTGATCTCATCTTATCCACATACCAGTTATGTATTTAAAAGGCATTTGAATTGACAGCAAAATGTATAGTAAAACAGACAAGTAAAGCTACTGACTTCAATTATATTACGAAGTGAAGGAGTGTTATCATTGTCTAAGGTGAAGATAGTAGCAGGTGTCAATGTGTCGATTTTAGATTTGACATAATCGCTTACTTTCTTTTCTCACTGTGTAGATGTTTTTTTTTTTGTCAAACCGTCTCTTCGATGGACAACGCGAGTTTAGTGATGACTTTATTGTTTGCTTAGCTTGCGCGCTCATACGGTTAAGATAACACTGGTTATATTGCCGCCGGTGTGGTAGTTATTCTGCTGACCGAAATCAGAAAACTCAAGGATACGGATATTTCGGCATACGTACATGTACACAAATGAACCTGCATGTGTTGAAAAGAATCGGAAAGTTAAAGAAATTCTCTGACGGTAAGAATAATGTCTCAATTGAAAAGTTCTCTCACGGTCTCGTAAAAGAGGACCATCGATTGTCTTGTCTTCTGTGTTTGTGTCCTTTGCTGATAGGATTAATCTACCTGAGCAGTTTGGCAGCACAATTCGTTTTAATTGTGATTAACCCTTTTTGGCGAACATAAAACCCTTTTTGTCGGAAAAATAAATTAATTTTTGCCTGAACTGGATTGGTGGTGATTTTTTTTGACATTCTTAATTGATCTTATTATTCGAAGTGATGCTCCTTGCCAGTGATTAATGGGTGATTGCGCCACAATTGTTGAAAAAATGTGGAATGCCACTGCCACTATCTAAAGTAGAAAAATGATTTTACCAACAATTATAATTGTTGTGCCCTGCCAAGATATCTATCGTGACTTTAAAATGTTGGCAGATGATGCGAATATATGAATTACAAGGTGGTCATTATTTTACAGTTTAGTGTTTTTAGATTTAAACCAGTATAAGCCAGAACGTGTCGCGCGATTCGTTGCGGATGAAATGTTGACCTATGCTAAGAAACTCAATATGTAAAGATTGTTCCCAAAAGTAAGCCTAGAAATCCAGCCTCATGCGGTTCCCATCAAAAGCTTACCATTCGTGTCAACATAAATATAATATTAAGTCATGACTTAGTGCACTACTAACAGAATTCAAAAGTTGTTAAATATATAAAGTACCAAATAAGATTTTAAAGAAATCCACCAAATTGACGCGAGTGTGTATTAATTATTCTCAAATGAGCTTTCGTTGTTTGTTAAAACGACGAACAAGTGTTCATCTTTTAAGAAGAGGTTATGACAAGGAATATGGAATTATACTCCTCCCACTTTACTGCAACCATACTGGGGTTCGTCTTTTCGACTCAAATAAATATCGGTATGCTTCTTGGTTTTGGGTCACTCCATCACTGAGGCTAATCAAATGCTGGTGTTGTTGCATTTTTGTGGGGATCCAGGAGATTTAAGGCCTACTTCATTTTTGTGATTGCGACACGTGCATGCATTATTGTTTGACCGGAATTTTACGACACCGGTGATCTCCAGTCTTGTCAACCCACGGATTTACATGCACACTTGCGGGACGGCTTTTAGGTTATAAATTCGTCGCTAGGCTCACCTAGCTTCGCGAGTAAAAGGGATTTAATCCTGTACCCCGCATGGCTTAGAACGCTCACAAAACTTCGTTGCTCCGCTTAGGGTATGTGCTAGTGTCTGGCGGTCGTCTATGTCAGCTTAGTTGTTTGAATCAAATCTCACAGGCGGACCAGTAGGGATTCAGTTAAAGAGGAGGGTTATGACTCTTTTAGTCCTGATCCTAGCCTCACCGTCATCAAGGGAGAAGAAGAACAAGTCAATTGAATTAAACAGCAAGACGACAGAACAAGAAAGTATTCTTGATCCTCGAGATTTAATTAGATTGTGTGGTTGCTTCGAAAGGTATGGTAGTTTCTGTGAAATATTCCAACTGGTTAGGGATTCCCACCTGCTTTTGGCTTTCATCCGAATCTTGTATTCCACTCGTTCTCTGAAGTTGCAGACTGAAGTGCCTGATATTGATCCATTGCGTACCCCTTTCTTGACAGTTGGTCAGCTCTCTCATTGCCGACTATTTCTCTGTGTCCAGGGACCGAGCTGAGCTCTGTTTTGTGCTGTGTGCCAAGAACCCTGTGGGCTTCGCAACAACGTCGCTATCTTGAATTTAATTCCACTAGCAGAAATTGCTTTTATGGATGGGGCTTTCAATAAAAATATTTAAATCATTTCGTGTTATTGCCGTCGCTGACACCGTGTGGGCTGGTTCTACCATATCCAGTCTATTAGCTTGGAAAAGAGTGCTATAGTTAGGCAGCCTGATTGAGCGTTTCGATTTTTAGATTTTCTTCTCGCGGGTTCACTTGTCTGCCATTCTTCCCCGCTCGAAAAGGAACAAGCAAAACATTTGTCACAATCCAGGTAGTGAGATGTGTAGTCCGAGTCGTTCCCTAAATATATTTTCAAAACCGGTACATGCCCTAAAGTACCTGGGTACCAGCTTCTTGTTTGGCTGATTCTCAACTCAGCTTAAGTGGCTGATTCTTGCATGTAAAGATCCAGTGGAAGCAAATTTTAAATCGTCTCCAGCCCACTGATTAGTGTACTTCTTATTGCGCTGTTTGTCCACATACAAACTAACCTCTAAATTTCCGTCATTGACTTGACATTGGTTGCCTTGTCGGTGGCTTTCCAACAGGCTACGTCGTATGTAAGTATTGGTCGCACAATTGCCGTAAACGTAACAAATTACTCTAGCGTTTGGTCCCCATTTTTTGCCGAAGATCCGGTTGCATGCTTGGAATGCGCTTGTCACTTTCTTTGCTCTTTCAATGACATTTGGCTTCCAGTTGAGTTTCCTATCGAGGATTACTACCAGATACTTCAAACTTTCTGCCACGTTCAGCGGTATCCCTTGAATAGACGTCACGAATTGTGGCATGCTTCTTCCGTTTCTGACCAGCACAAGTTCAGTGTTCTGGGGATTAACCCCAAGACCGCATTGTTTTTTCCAAGCACTAAGTTCGTAACAGTTCGCTTTTGCCTGGTAAGAATTTGCCGGTCGCAAATAATAATACATCGTCTGCGTATGCTACTGTTTTACCCTCTTTATTTTTTTAAATTCATAAGTAATTCGTTAATTACGAGGACCCAAAGTACGAAGGAGAGAACTCCACCTTGCGATGTGCCTTCAGAGGCAGTTACCATCAGGTCAATGTCACATAGTCTTGCATTTATGTTCCTTTCAGTGAGCAAGTTTATAATAATCCTGCTGATAGCTTAGGTTAGGTTAGGTTAGGCGGCTGTCAGCAGAAGCCGACTCACTTAGACCAATTTAGGTCCATTGTGATACCACGTATGTATTATCTACCTCAACTCTGTAGATGGGACTGGCCAACGACACGCGGTTGTTCTCAAACGGTCCCCCATCTACGTACTAACCGAGCCCAACGCCGTTTAATTGCGGTGATCTGACGAGAACCGATTAACTCGACGTGGTATGGTCGTTGGTTGCTGATAGCTTAGTGAACGTTGAAACTCTGCAATGCCATCTTCACCGCGCTTGTTTTGACATTGTTTATCGTTCAACTCGATCAGCATGAAAACAGTAAAAAAAAACACATGACTTCGGAGTGGTCGGACAGGGGGTTGCGGCAGGACATATGTTGTCCTACTAAGCTTTTTGTGCACTACTAATCGATCTCTATCTGATGAAATTATTTTGTTCTTTAAGTAAGATAGTTTTCCGCAATAATCCTTCCAAGGAATATATTTCCTAACGGAGTTCTCCGACTAAGAGAGAGCAGAATTGAGAGGAGCTCTTTCCGCCACCCTACACATACCAGACATCTTTAATCAGAGGAGAGTTTCGCAAAATACTTCAGATTGACAAATACTTCCAGGAGTTATATTCAAAAGATAGGATTAGTATTCCTCAACACTGTCTCAAAAGTCTACCTAGCATCGCAAGAAGCGGTGGAAAAGGTGCCAATGACTCTCCTAACCTTACCTAGCCTCTTGAGAGCAGCAACTTCGAGTTAGATTCACAATAGAATTACAAAAAAGTGAGTAAAGAAGCACCATAGAAATCCGAGTCTTCTCCGATAGACAAGCTGCTCCAAAATCTCTGGATTCTTTCTCCACAAACTCCATCGTAGTCCTAGACTGCCGGTCATCTCTAGCGGCGATGGCGAAGCATTCAACATTCACCTATGCCAGGACACAGAGATATTCCAGGCAAATATAGGGCTGATGAACTCGCCAGCAAAAGAACCAAATTGCCCCTTCTACTTGATAAAGGTCCCTTAGGCATTCCAATTGCTACATGTAAACTCATGTTTATGAGGGTGGCCATTGAGAGAGCTAACCTTAGGTAGACAAGTGGCAACACTTGTTTTTTGTTTTTTTTTATTTATTTATTTAAACTTTAAGAATTTTACAGTTATCTGCAGGAGATTATTCGTTAGTTTTTTGCTTTACATACAAACTCAATCATCAAAATGAACCTTTGCTTGATTTATTGATTTGAAACTGAACTTTTTTTGAAAAGAATTTAATAAATTTATGAAAAAGATTAATATTGAATTGAGTTTAAGTTAAGATTCTACTTTAGTGTTTTCTTAGTATACTAACAAGATCATGATGTTGTTTCTAATAGAAATGATTTTAATTTTCTCTTTCTGACCTGACCTGACCTGGTTTATATTTTTCAGATGTTGAGGTAGGCTATTAAGTATTCTGGATAGGGGTACGGTGTACATCAGTCTTCTTTTGCCGTATTCATTTGTAAAGGAAGGAAGTTGGTACATTCCCTCCGCTCGTCGCCTGGTATCAAACTGGTGACTTATTTGTGTTCGAAAGTTCGGGTCATCATAGCATTCCAGCACCGCTGTCATTTCAAATATCTGCTTCACTTTTAGAACTCTTACGTTTTTGATCATGGTGCCTCTTCTAGATAGTAACTTGATCGCCCTATCTTCGATGTTCTGCAACTTCTCGATGTGGGTTTGTTCTGCACTTCCCCAAGCCAGTACACCATATCTCAATCTGGACTCGATAAGAGCATGGTACACTTGCTTTTGTACACAAGTTGTAGATTTGGTCTGTAGACAGGCCAGCGCAAATAGGGACCCTCTGAGCTTGTTACGAAGATCATTTATATGAGCATGCCAGAGGAAATGGTTATCGATAGTTTTTTTTTTTTTTTTTTTTTTTTTTTTTTTTTTTTTTTTTTTTTTTTTATAGAGTTTCTAATATTACTCCCAAGCCATAGTAATATTATCGTTACTCTCAGCAAGCTGAGAGTTACCTATCCTGGTTAAAAGCACGAGACTTGGAACCAGAACTAGGCTCGGACGAATAATAGGGGTAGGTGGAAAATCGTACATGCGACTCTTTCTCACTTAAGATAAGAAAACAAAAACCACCTCCCTTCGAAACCTGCATACTACAACTAGGTTATTCCTATCTAGTAGTTTTATTTAAACTGTAAATTACGCGTTTGGCAGGCAGCTTCCCAGTGGAAGCACCTGCTAATACCGCCATAAGCACGCGGTTACATCTTATTGCGCTAATTCAAATGGTTTTATCCTTTGTAATCGGCGCACTAGGTTAGTATCGTCTCGAATTTGTAGCATGGTGATATTGCAATGACCGTGAAGGCGTGTCTGTTGTTTGCAGGCAAAATGTTTTATTTCATCTTCGACGGTAGCCATAGTTAGGTCTCTGTGGATATCAGTGTTTCTGATAAACCATGGTGCATTTACTATTTTTCTTAGCACTTTGTTTTGAAAAGTTTGTAAAATTTTGATATTACTGGATTTGGTACAACCCCAAAGTTGTATACCGTATGTCCAAACCGGTTTTAGTACTTGCTTGTATAAAAGCAGCTTGTTCTGCATGCTGAGTTGGGAAAATCTACCAAGCAGCCATTGCATTTGTTTACATCGAATGGCGAGCTCTTCGCGTTTCTTCTTGACGTGCGGTTTCCATTTTAATTTCGCATCGAGTGTCATACCCAAATATTTTGCCTCGTTTGCGTACGGAATTCGTACCGAATCAATGAAAATGGGTAAGTTGTCTACCTTTTTATAAGTAAAATTCACGTGCGTTGATTTGGCCTCGTTGAGAGCAATACGCCAAGTCTTTGTCCAATCACAAATTTTGTCAATAGAACGTTGGAGTTTATTAGTTGCTGATTCAACGGTATTACTGACCGCTAATATAGCTGTATCGTCTGCAAATGTGGCTACTGTTGTGCCTTCTTCTTGAGGAATATCACTAGTGTATATTAGAAATAGGATCGGTCCAAGAACGCTTCCTTGGGGAACTCCTGCCGCGATTTCTTTAAATTCAGAGTAATCATTTCCGTGTTTTACACGAAAGAGTCTGTCTGATAAGTAACAACTAAGGATATCAGATAACTGTTTCGGAAAAGCTTGTCTTAGCTTATGTTTCAACCCTGTATGCCATACTTTATCAAAGGCCTGAGAGACGTCGAGAAAAACACTAGAACATATTTTTTTCTCCTCTAGGGCTTTTTCAATTACATTGGTTATTCTGTAAACCTGGTCGATTGTAGAGTGCTTAATCCTGAATCCGAATTGGTGGTCAGGTATTAATCGACGTTCTTCGATAATCGGATGTAGGCGCTTTAACAAAAGTTTTTCGAATACCTTCGACATTATCGGTAAGAGAGATATTGGCCTATATGATTTTTTGTCATTCAGTGGTTTACCGGGCTTTGGAACCATTATAACTTCAGCTACCTTCCATTGTCGTGGAACGTACAATAACCTGAACGATGCATTTATAAGATATGCAAACTTTATTAAAGCTTTCCTAGGTAACTCTTTAAGGACTTGTCCTGTGATTAAGTCATATCCAGGAGCTTTCTTTAATTTTAGTTTCTCTATTTCGAAGCGTAGTTCGGCTAGCGATACACTTTTTATTCTATAATTGTCAGGTGCCACGGTTAGGACAGGAAATTCGAGCAACGCTTGACCATCAAATGGTTTAAATGTTTCTTCCAAATGTTCTGCAAATATTTCGGCTTTTTCCTTGTCACTCTTCGCCCATTCTCCATTGATTTTCCTGATGGGTGGCGCTTGCGTTTTTGGTTTTTTAATGCCTTTCATGGCTTTCCAGAGCGAGTAATTTGTACTTTTATCCGCAGTTAGGCTTCCAAGATATGTAGAAATTTGACGATTTTTAAAGTCTCGAATTTCTCTCTTAAGTTTACTACAAAGGTAGTTAAGAGTGGTTTTATCCTGTGGAGCGCGAGATTGTTGCCATCTTTTGCGCGCTCCCCTTTTCTTCTTTAACAATTGCGTGATTTCCAAGGGATATGTTATTTCGCAATTTGTGGTTATTTTCCGTTTATGGGGAGTATTTTTCTAGGCTGAGCATTGTATGACGTTAATAAATTGATCGACTTCGTCTTCAAGTTCGTGGGGTGTTCGAAGAGACACTTTGAGATCGATTTTACTTTCACAGTATTTTTTAAAGGATTCCCAGTTTGTTTTCATGTTAGTTAGTCTGGGCGGACCTTCTTTTTTTCGTAGACAGCCGTTAATTGTCAAAATGACCGGTGAATGATCAGAAGAAAGATCGAAGCATTCCTCAACTACAATAGAGTTTCCCGACAAACCTTTCGTGATGAAGAAATCGATGAGGTCTGGTGTTTTTGCCGTATCCGAGGGCCAGTATGTCGGTTTACCTGAGGAATGAAAGTCTACCCCCAATTCCATACCGGCTTCGTAAAGAACTCTACCTTTTACTGAAATGCATCTCGATCCCCAGAAGGTATGTTTTGCGTTAAAGTCACCTCCGATGACGAAATTTCGTCCAAGTGAGTCAAAGATACTTATAAAATCGCTTCTTTCCATCGTTGCACGTGGGGGGCAATAGATAGCTGCAAAATCATATTTTATGTGTTTAATTTTTACGCTCACCGTGCATAATTGCAGTGTGTCAAGCTCGATTGTTCCACTGACTGAGTGTTCAATGGTATTTTTGATCAACAAGGATGCCCCGCCTCTCGCCCTTTCCGAAGGGTGATATGCGTGATAGGCAATGTATCCTCGAATGTTTGTGCTGGTTTCTTTCGTCAGATGAGGTTATCGATAGTGACGCCTAGATATTTGTATGTATCGACAATCATGTCTTCGAAATCATATTTAATGGGACATCCAAAAGTCTTTAGTACGATTGGTGACGCTGTGTACTGTGGACTTCGTATATGCATAAGTTTTATTTTTGATGCGTTGATTAGTATCCCATTATCATGGCACCACTTGCCCACTTCGTAAAACTCATCTTGCATCAACTTTGCTGCTTCTTCCACAGATTGATGACAGACAACGATCGCTGTGTCATCTGCATAGGCAAACGGGAAGCTCCTCTTCAAACATCTTAGTATTTCGTTTGTATACAAAATGAACAGAAGTGGACCAAGCTTTGATCCTTGCGGGACCCCATACTTCACCTTTTGTGCACTGCTACAACAGTCCTTGATTTTTACGCGAAAGGTCCGTGCTTCTAGGTAATCAGTTAACCAGTATGCTAATTTTCCCCTAATTCCGGCTTTTTGAACAGCTTCGATAAGTCTGTTATGGTCCAGTGTATCAAAAGCTTTGCCAAAGTCAAGAAATAAAACTAACACGTTGTGTCGCTTACTTAAGCTGGTATTAACCAAGTTTGCAAAGTCTCCAAGTAGTTGGTTAGTGATTCTACCTTTTTGAAAGCCATATTGATTTTTGCATACTAAGTCATGCTTTCGGATGAAATCGCGAATTCGACCTGTAACTATATGCTCCATAATCTTCTCGATGCCTGGCCAAATCGCAATTGGACGGTAGTTCGTTAACTGGATTTTACTTCCTCCTTTGTATATTGGACGAACAATTGATTCTTTAAGTTTTTTGGGTACTGTTGACTTATCGAAGCTAAGATTTATCAGCTTTCTTATAATGGGAACAAAAATGTCTTTATTCGATTTCAGATCCATCGTTCTGATACCATCTGCTCCAGGAGCCTTTTGAACATTTAGGCGATGTAATAAGCTTTCTATCTCCGAGCATTCAATATTTCCAAAATATATCGAGTCTCGAAGTATGGCACAGTACTAGGCTACAGTGATGAATGGTGGAATCTGCCTGCTGCGAGAAGAGGTCTGCAAATTCAGCTGATAACGCTGCTGTGATTATACTACATGAGAAGTTTTTTCGAATAGTGTCATCCAAACTCGGCTTCTTTCGTCCTAAAATTTCGTTTATTAACGCCCACGTTTTCTTCGGATCGCATCGTGTTTGCTCAAACTTTTCTTTGTAGAAGTGATCCTTGGTTCTAGAAATTTGTTTGCTCACCAGGTTGCGCAGCTTTTTGTATTCAGTCTCATATGTCACATTGCTACGGTTGCTCTTCCATCTGCGATATAGTACATCACGTTCCTTGCATAACTTAACGATGTCACGGGTGATCCACGCAGAACTTCTTCTGTCATTGTTTTCCTTACAAGCGGTTTTTGAGTTTGAATATATTTCATTCATTTTTTCCATTAAAGCGTTAAAAAGTGTTTCGGGTTCTGTTTCTTCAATTATTGGGGCCCAGTTCGTAGCTCTTATCATCTGATTTACTTTGCTTGTCTTTACAACATAACGCAAGGACGTGTCATTATCAATTTGGTGTTGTTGTTGTTTGTAAACCCCATACAATGTGCTGTAATGATCGAATATGTTTAGCGACAAAACAGATTTGGGCCAAGCTGGATCTGATACGCTCTAAGTGTTTGGGGGGAGATACTCCTGAAAGGGTCAGGGTGTGCAGCCTGGCTGTATTTCGCATGGGTTGCGATGTGGACAAGGATTAGGAGGAGACTATTTTCAACCTGCTCTGCACATGCCCTGCTCTCTATCAAAGACGAAAACTCCATTTGAGATCTTTCTTTTACATTGATCTCAGAGATCTTATAAACATCGACATTAAAAGTCTTTCAAGCTTGAAGCTTTTAATAAAAGCTTCAACTGGTTTAAAGAGAAGGCAGAAGATAAATCCGTGTGGTATTACAATGGACCGTTTTTTTGGTCTAAGTGTATCGGCTACTGCCGACTGCCACTATAACCTAAGTAAAGAAGCAGGATTACGCTTACTCGTAACGAACAGGAGCAGGCAGACCAAAAAGCTGTGTGGTGACTTGTTTAAAAAAAATTATTCTATTCTTTTTTGTTTTATTTAAATTATTATGTTAGGTTAGATTAAGGTGGTTGTTAGCTACAGCCAACACACTTAGACCAATCTGAGATCCATTGTGATGCCACGTGGATCCAGGGAGTTTCTCCTTCTAGCCGCTAAACCATTTATAGCTTCTAATGAAGTGCGATAGACTTGTAACGTCTGTGGTAACCAAGCCACTAAGATCATTAAGCGAGAAGGCTCCTAGATAGAGATTTCTTTTCCTCCTCGTCCAAGCAGCTTCTACGTCGTTTGAATAGGCGCTAAGCCTTGATGCGTGCTTGCCTATTAGACAATGTCCTGACACCTATAGTGGAGCTAATGCGCAGTCGGTTTAGTGAGATTAAACCTTTAGAGCGTAGCAGGTTCAGCTGTGGCCAGATATGCTTAGTCGCTAGACACGTCGTACTACTTATCCACCTAAGGTTTGTTCTTTAAGTCTACATGTAGCGATAGGTTTATTTAATTTATTTATTATTTATTCACTATTCGTGATTTAACAAACTTTGTATTTACTTGGTTTACTATTCACAAAAAAAAGTGAAGTTGTTGCCCACTCGAGGTGAAGTTATTGCCCATGTGAGGTTATTGCCCGTGGAGTTATTTCCCTGCATCAATTTTCAATGCTCTGAATAAAACTATAAAAGGAGCTAAACGATTGACCCCACATAATTTTCTTATAGCACATTTTTGCAAAACAGTCAATGGTTCAATCTCCCCAGAAACTTATCCCGTATTGTAGCTTTGATTGAAAAATACCATAATATACCATTTTTAAAGTTTTTTTTTGTCACAAAATGGTGGTAGATCGTAAATATTATTTCAGAATCGAAATATATTTGGAAACTCATATTTCGGTCGAAAGTAATGCCTAATTATTTAGACTGATTAGTTGTTTCTATTTAAAACAGCGTGTGTTACAAGATGCCTGCTCAAACAACATTGTCCTTGTGGCTACCTCAGTACAAACACAATTTGACACATTTGACCATTCGCAATTGTGTGCATGAAAGGAAATTTCAAAGCTAATGGACTCTTGCATATTAAGACTGAAGTGCATTAATTTAGTTTTATTGCTAACAACTAGTTTGTGTTCCGAAAACTACAATCCCAGGAGGTGAAAATCATGATGTATGTCCGCGCTTAAATTTAGAGGACTATCCGAGCGGTATGCAACGCCAAGATCATCTGCAAAAGCTGTTACTTTCCCTTTGAACGGTTGACTAAATAAAGAGCTGATGTAAATAAGGAAGAGTATGGGACCAAGGACTGATCCCTGAGGCACACCCAAGTTCATAGATGTGGGTCTGCTAACAAAGTTACATACCACAACTTGCTGAGTTCTATCATTTAGGTAGGACTCAAACCAGTTGTGTATAAAACCACGAAATCCTGCATAGTGTAATAGATAGATAGATAGATATATATGTATTTATTTCGTATAATTTTTAACATTGGTGTTGTTACCGCACATTTTACATTACAGGGATTTGATAATTGCATCTTGCCACTGAAATATTATTTACAAGGTTGCAAATTACTTTAACAAAACAAAATAGTTATGTTTAGAAGGAAAACACGATAAAAACCTTCTATTAAAAGAAAAAAAATAAAAAAAAAAAAAAATCATAATAATAATGAAAAAATAATTAAATTAGTAAATAATAAATAAATTAGTAAATAAATAAATTAGTAAATAATAAATAAATTAGTAAATAAACTGAATGTTATATAATATGTGCATAATATATATGTATATATGCATATATTTTCATATATCTAAATATATATGACTAGAATGGATTACGACAGCGACAAAGTTTGTTAGTAATAAATATATATGACTAGAATAGGATATGTAAGATACAAAAAGTTTGTTAGTAATAACATATATGCTTACATATTGAAAAATAAATAAATATATAAATATACAACAAAGAAATAAACACCGTTAATATATAATTAGATACATAAACACTGAGAATAAATAAATAAATTAATAAATAAATAAATAAATAAATAAATAAATAAATAATAAATAAATAAATAAATAATAAATAACTTCATCGAGCTAAGCTCCAAGGGCACTGACATATAACATATGATAGGTATATAACAACAATAAAAAAATAAAAAAAATAAAGACATTAATTGCTACATAATTCAAAACTACATCGATCGTCAAACTTGGATTTAATTTTTTTGTATTTTTTGGTGGATCAATTCAACATTCGTTCTATAGTGTAGGTCTAAGGTAGAAAAATGCCAGGGTAAATTAAGCATCAGTTTTAAAATTTTATTCTGGCATATTTGAAGTTTTTTTATGTGGCACTTTGCGCAATTTCCCCAAACTTGGCATCCATATAGTAGAATTGCCTGAAAAATAACTTTACAAATTATGACCTTGTTACCTACTGAAAGCATTGATTTTCTGTTGATAAAAGGATATAACTTTATATAATGTTAATGGCGAGTCCTATTTTCTTGACTGTTTTGTTAATGTGGTCATTAAATATTAATTTTGAATCCAGGTGTATCCCTAGGTACCTAACACAAGAGCCCCAAGCAATACTTACTCCATTTATTTGTAATTGGGTGGTTATAAGGAAGCAATACTTTCTTTTTCTTGTAAAAAAGATAGCTTGCATTTTATCTTTATTAAGTTTTATTTTCCACTTTGAGTAATAATTCTGCAATATTTCCGTCGCGATTTTTAGATTGCTCTCAATATTGAGAGCGAATTCGTGGCTGCACCACAATTGCGTAATTTGGGAAAATCAGATGTATAAATATTATACAAAATAGGACCGAGAACAGAGCCTTGGGGGACACCTGGATCAAATGTTATCAAATTTGAGACACCTCTATTGACATGAACTTTAAAACTACGACCAGACAAGAAACTGTGGACTATTTTACAAATATAGGACGGGAAGTTGAAATTAATCATCTTGAAAACAAGACCGTTGTGTCAAACAGTATCGAATGCCTTTTCTGTGTCTAACAGAACCGTTCCAGTAGATTTTCCTACGGAGCGATTTGTTTTGACGTGGTTACAAATTCTCAGTACTTGTTGCGAAGTATTGTGATATTGTCTGAAACCAAATTGCTCGTTAGGATATATGTTGTTATCACAGATATGTTTGATGATTTGTTCCTTAAGAACTTTTTCAAGTATTTTGCTAAGGCTACTTAGCAAACTTATCGGCCTGTAACTTCCGGGGCTTTCGGGTGCTTTACCAGCCTTTATAACAGGGATAATTTTTGCTGTTTTCCAGGCGTCAGGGAAATACTCCGTTTTCAAACAAGCATTTATGAGGAATGTTAAATACCTTATTCCAGTTTTAGGCAAATGCTTGATGTATATATTTCGAATACAATCGATACCGTCAGATTTCTTTATTTTTAAGCTATTGGCTATATATTGAATATCTTTTTCAGAGACAACTATTGTTGCAGTTGTTAAGCTGGTGTTATTTGCGTAATATTCTTGAACTCTGGTGTTTACGTAGGATTCTGTTTCTGGATCACCTAAATTTCTCGAAATACTGTGGTTTTTTGCAAAATTTAAACCTAGTGCATTTGTCTTGTCAACATCCGAAAAATATGTGTTTGACGAATCTTTAAGAAATGGCAACTGTCTTTTTTTATTTTTCATTACCTTGACAATCTTCCAAAAAGGTTTGGCGTTTTTTTCAAGGGTACTCAGTTTTTTATTCCAGTCCTTATTGCGATGTTGGGATATATTTTGGGAAATCAATTTATTGAGCTTGGATACTTCACGCCTATAAAAATCATCCCGATATCTTTGCCAGTTTTTTCTGCAGGTATTTCTTAATTTTATAAGCTCCAAGATAAAACTCGGAAGCTTTATATAGATGTCCTTTTTTGGCTTTTTTGGAATACTTTTTCCAGCAGCATAAAGTATGTTTGACGAATATTTATTTAAAATATCATCAACATTTGCTTTACTAGAAACGCTTTCTAGATTTATTGCTGAACTCTGCAATATAGTATTTATTTCTGTACGAAAGCGTGCCCAGTTAGCATTCTTTAAGTCTTGAATATATTGCACTTGACATTCCCCTGCCGACCGCAGTCTAACAAAAACTGGAATATGGTCAGAACTAAGCGTGTTTACAACAATTGGCTGAGTTATTAAGCTGTGTACATTGGTAACAAATAAGTCAAGGACAGATGGACGACCACGAGAACCAGATGGGAAATAAGTGGGACTTGGAGGAAATAATAGACAAACTGGAAGCATTAAACATAGGTTAGACAACACATTTCCCCACGAATTAGCTTTCAAGCAACCCCAGTCTCTATGCCTACAATTTAGATCCCCTCCAACCAGAAAATTGTCATTCATAGTCAATAACCTGTGAAAGTCATTTTTGACTGCAATTCTACTTTCGTTTGATACTCGACCACCGGGGAAATATACACAAAAAATCTTAATTGTTTGCTGATTCCTTAAGCTTAGTTCAATGCCTATGTTTTCGACATAACGCGTTCTTACTACAGGCAAAAGCGTGTATTGTATTGATCTTTTGTTTAAAATTGCAACACCGCCACCCTGTCTATGCATTCTCTGCATAGTGTAATTTGTTTAGTAGAACTCTGTGGTTGACCATGTCAAAAGATTTGGTAATGTCTACAAAAAGTCCAGTGCAACATTTTTTGTCATCCAGAGCTGTATAAATTAAGGAGCAAAACTCCAAGAGAGCATCTTCTCTAGAAAGACCTTCCCTAAAACCAAACTGAGCAGGACTAAAAAAATTTTATTTTGCCAGATAAATCAGCACTCTATTCTTAATGGCTTTTTCAAATACCTTTTAGACTGGTGGCAGTAAGGAAATTGGCCTATAGTTGTTTTTGTCACTCTTACTACCTTTTTCGTAAAGAGGGATCACAATTTTAATTTTTCTGGGAACACCCCGGTCGAAATACTTAAGTTAAAAACATAAGCTAATATGTTTACAACATTAAGTGCTATGCTCTTAAGGGTCTGATTAGAAATTTCATCATAACCACAAGATCTTGAGCTATTAAGTGAACATATAAGTTTATACAGTTCTAAGCCTGTTATTTCCTCATAAGAGAAGCTATTATTTATAACAGTGTCGTTAACCAAAGGACCTAAAGCAACCATTACAATATGTAGGAGATTCTCTAGAAAAAGACAACTGACCAACCGAAGAAAGGAAATCATTAAATATGTTTGATACTATTGTAGGATCCTCAATAATAACATCATTACGTAGTCCTATAGCTTTGGATATATTGGGAGAGAGGTATAACTAGAAAACCTTTATCAGGTAAAGAGGTAATGTGGTTCCTTTTTTATTAAGTTATTTCATGTTAATCATTTATTTTCATTACTTTTTCCAAATAATAATTACAAATTTATATTATTTTAAAATTTACTATCTTTAGGAAGACTTAGGTAGGAAGACAGGGTTTATTCCTAAATGATTAATAATGAAATTATATTTTAACTATTGGCTCACCAGTCAAAAAACAATTGATTTGTTGTAACAAATCCTGGACTAGGTAGGGCTTGAATTGGAAATATGGGAGCTTGGATTTTCTTATGATTGTTTTCAAGATAATGGTTTATTCTTGATGAAGTAAAAGTAAAAACTGAATAATAGGTTTGATTTAAAATGAAAGTCTTCATTTCTTAAAAAATAAAAAAAATAAAAGAGATCACTACTAAATTTTGCGAGTGTTTTAAAGTCAGAACTTTCTTAGGCGGCTTCTTACTGGACAGGTTACCCCACTCGATGTTTGATTTCAAAGAACTAAACATTTTGGTCCCTCCAGGTGTATTCGTTCTCGATTTGTTTTCTTTTCTTTTGTTTTGCTTTATTGATTGGAATTTCTGTATTAAGTGAAAGCATTCAGCAAATATGTTAGAGGCGTTGAAAAAGATTTCACAGTGAGTGAGAAAACTAATTAATTTTTTTAATTTGATGGAATAGGAAGAGTTCGACTGTACAATTGTTTTTCAGCTGGATATAGTCGAAAATAAATGGACATCTCCGCCAGTCCCGGCCGTCTGGCAACCACACCCATAGACCGCACAACACCAAAATTGACTCTTCTTACTTTTACCGGAATTATCTAATACGCGGACAAAACTTGGTCCGTCACAACGGTTCCTAGGTATTTGTTGTCTTCGCAGATCATGATGAGACTTTCCGTGTTCATCATCATATGCAATGACTTGTGCGATTCTTCAAAATCTTGTTCCAAATTGATGGTATTTAATTGAACCCTTCATTATCGTTACAAAAATGAATGAACGCATTCCAATGAATACACACCCTGCACTTAGTCTTGCATGCATACAAAACAAAAAAAACAACCTTTTCATTACAGCAATCGAAAGTGCGTAATCCATACAGCTTCTCGGAGCAGATGATAACTTCGCGAGTTTCTATTGTCGAACTATTTTTCAAATGCAATAAGAGGACCTTAGACACGCGTCAATATGCTTCCGGTGCAATCGACTAGTTTCGTCTTTGAATAAATGTATACCACGAGTGACATGACTAACAAGAGTATGTACTTCAACAAAGGGACCTACCCCCGTCTACGCCCTCCAGTTTGGTTGTTCCCAGCGAATCGTATATGAGTGTGGTGAACTCATCGCCTTTCTGCAAATGCCCCAGACCGACTGGTGCCGAATACCACCTATGTCTCACACAAATAGCTGAATGCATCGTACCTATCGCTGCAGTTGCTAGGTCGCATAGAAGCGGATTGAATTTCATAAAGCCATAGCATTCTGCATAGAGCCTACAAGTCCCCATATGTAATTACTTCATAGAATAAGCGAGAGTAGATTGTTGGAAAATCTATTTGAATGCTTGACAGTCAAGATGTTGTCAGATGTTTTCTTCTTTTCCTTTGCTAGTCATCCGAGTTTTGACAATAAGTGAGAGGGCTCTCCTTTTCTCTGACCCTTCCAAGGCAGCGAGTACGAACGAATAGAGAGGGTCCTTAAAACCGCGCACCGCATTTGGACTATTTCGGAGGGGCCTTTGTCTTTGTTTCGTCGCATCGGTGCGGCCACTCTTCGCGACTTCCGCTTGCAATTCCTGAATGGAATCCTCGATGACTTCTGTATACTGTTTGCATTGACTTGAGATCCATTTTAACTTTTTATTTCTACATTTTTTCATCTTCTTACATACATTTGGAAAAAAGTACAAAGGGCTGCTAAGGCCGTATGTAGAATGTGTATTTGTTTTTTTTTTTAAAAGAGAGAATACACAAAACAAAGATTTGAAAGAAAAAGAGGTCGGTGGTCGGATCGGAATAGAAATCGTTGGCTCTCCATAACAAGCTAAGAGTTTTGAGAACATTGTCAGTACTTAAGATAGTCCACTGATGGCAAATGTACAAGAGGGGACCATTGACATCATTACATGAGAAAGTGAATACAAAATCGGTTTCCAGCCGAGTTAATTATGGGTCGTCATCGTCATCATCGGGTTCAAATGCCAACAGTCTATCAGTGGCAATCTGAAGCGTCACATTCGAATAAAAATAAACTGACTTTGTTAAGAAAAGTAAGGAACAATAAGGATTGGAGGGTATGTTGAGATCAACAATTCATCTTGTCCTGTAGACGCAACCCCTTTGACGTGCAAAAGTCATAGAATGTATGTATATATAATGCACGTATTTTTTCAAGGACATATCGACTAAGTTTAGTATTGTGTAGGGACACAAAAAAAAACGAAAAACGCGGGAACTTTACGAATAAGAATTGATTTCCTTTTGGCATTGAGTACTTCAATCGGAATGTAAGACTTATATCGCAGCCCTGAGGGGAATACCGGGATATCTTTGATTCGTTTCATGAATTCCCAAACAGAATAACGATCTCTTTTGCATATTCAGCTCCGTCATGTGGATAGGATGTTTTGAAATTGAAAACGAATTGTAAGTCGGAAGGCACGTTGCTATGATCTCTGCTCTGGGGCACTGAAATTCCGGGTGTTAAGCACAAAGAACTATCACTTAAGTTCGATCGAACATTCGGCTTCGACTTAGGCCACCTTTGGCTTGTATTTCCAACAATTTCTATACCCTATCTCAAGGGTAACTTTGAAACATTTTTTTTGTTTTTTTAAACCTTTGGCTCGCCAAGGCGATTTAAAAGGGGGGCACTTCGACCTAAAAGATCTTTTGTACCATATAGGCCAGAAAAAAAAGTTTAAACTAGTAGAATCTCTATTTTCTGTGTAAAGCCGATAATTTTACCAGCAGAAGATTTCTTTATATCTTGTTTATAAAAATATCTTCTTTCTAATTCCATTAAGGGCTGGTTAGGTTAGCTTAGGTTTATGTGGCTGTCGGCAGAAGCCGAAACACTTAGACCAATTTAGGTCCATTCTGGTGTATGTACGTATATTATCTACCTCAACTCTGTAGATGGGACTGGCCAACGACACGCGGTTGTTCTCAAACGGTCCCCCATCTACGTACTAACCGCGCCCGACGTCGTTTAATTACGGTGATCTGACGAGAACCGATTAACTCGACGTGGTATTGTTTTTTGTATAAGGGCTGGACATTCACATAAAATGTGTTCAGCTGACTCGTCCTCTTCAAGACAAAGTCGTCACTCAGGAGAGTCTGCTATTTTCTTTTTGTTTATATGTGAAATACATAAAGAAGGTGGGGAATAGGCCCCTTCCTTTCCTATTTCTCCAAGCAGCATCTGCAGAAATCATTTGAGTACCTATAGGCCGCGAGAACAAAAAGGTCGTCTCTTGGTCGCTATTCCAAAAAAAGTTGGGAAATAACGACTTTAGTTTCTTAGCACAGTAAAGTCCAAGGCAGTGAAAGCCTGCCGCGTACCTCAGCATCACCCTTGGTGGATAACTGGTCATAGCGATTTCCAAAGGGAATTGTGAAGCTGGCGAATTAGATAGGCTAGGCTCCTCTGGTATAAATAGTATGACTATAAACACAACATTGATGCACCAATGTCTCACCTCATCCACGCCGATGCGCAAAAAAAAGCAAGCTTTAGATGGATTCAGCTTAGCCAATGTAGCACCGCTAGACAATGATGGCCAAAACTAGACCAGAAAAGATACCACGGACTTCTAAGACACTAGAGACGAACCCTCTCTACCCTTAGAAACATATTCACTGGATAGAGTGCGAAAGGTAGGCATCCTCAGAGATTGGCCATCCCCAACAACGATTCCTGCAGAAGTTGTTGAGAAAAACGAAGAAATTGAGACAGTCCTGGACTTCCTATAAACGTGCTCCACACCAGCCAACACTATAGGAGGGCTTCTTTGCTTCTTCCACGATCTGGATGATGGTACCAATGACGCTTGCACGGCTGATATCAAAAATGTTATTAGGAAATGCAGCGTGACGCACCTGCCTCTTCCCATTGGCATCACAAAGGCAGAAATGGTTACCTTGGTTTAAGTGAACCTCATCGAGGCTCTTTTCAAACAAACCAAACCAACCAAACAACTGTAGAAATAAGTAGCAAAGAACTCCAAAGTAAAAATCTGTGCATAAAGTAAAAGCTCGCTAAGATGAACTATTCGAAAAAATGGAATCCCAAAAAGATGTAGGTACGCAATATTTTTATTATGAGAGGATTTCAGAATATGACCGGGTCAAATTCGCTACGCTTGTAACGAGACTTAGTTTCACTGTTGTGTTGAGTAATGTTGTTTATTTCCTTATTTGAATTTTTTGTGCTACCTTTACATTCGAAGGAAAATCTCCTGCCTAAAAGATGCTACCGGTCAAACGCAAAGTTAGACACAAATGTGTGAAATGTCAAAAACTATCGCATCGCATCAGTGACTCGTGAGATAATTTAATTTTATTTCAATATTCTCCGCATAAAAAAAAAACAGTCTTATAAAATCAAGTGGGCTGAACTCCGCGGGAATAGAAAAACATTACAAAAAAAGATGCCAGAAATGGAGGCTGACGCAGCGAGAGCGACATTGTCAAATATCGGCTATAATCGGTGTGTTCGTGTCAGTGGCCGAATTTTGCAAGTATTTAGACATGAGCATAAGAGAGAGTGAGAGAGTATATCGCACCTCCAGTAAACAACGACGTAAGTGCAAAAAATTGATTTTCTGAATTAAGTATGTAGCATCAAAAATTATAGTTCTTTCCGAAAAAACAAAGACCTACTTGATAAACACTAACTTTGCCACTAGGGAGCATATGCGTCTTTGATCCGCTCCGTTTTAATACACCGTCATTGAAAAAAAATTGGAACAACAATGACATACAGAAAGTTGTGTTTTGAATCTCGTAGGCGAAACAAGTCAATCACTTCAAACAGAGGCTTAAGTGTAAATTCGGTCGTTTTTTCGATTTTTAGTGTAACCAAGGCGTAAGTGTTCATTATGTCAGTGTTAAACAATATGTATAGTTATTTTCATTTCGTTTTCAGTGGAACAACGAAATAAGTGCTTATTGTGTCGTTGCTGACAAAAAATATTTTTTTTTTATTTTGGTTACTTTTTTTATACTAAGGGTACCTATATTACATAATTTTGACGCATAGTTTGTAACATACCTTAATATTGCTCGTAGACCCCTAAAAGTTACTATATTTATGATCAGCATCGATAGTAATGTCGATCTAGCCATGTCCGTCCGTCCGTCCGTCTGTCGGCTAAAATTAGGCCTTTAAACTGGGCCTAGAGAGCTGACATTTTAACCATATACTCTCTAGGGTCCCGAAATAATCAAGTTTACGAATTTTTGAAATCGGCCCACAGACACGCCCACAAACTCAAACAAACAAATTTTTCAAAAAAAATCGAATTTTGAGCTAGACAGCTGAAATTTTGTACATATACAAGGTGGCGCAAAAGTCATCATCCTATCGGAAGAAGCTAGAATTTTTGCAAATGGCGGCAAATGTAAATTCTACTTTGAAATTTGTGAAGTTAACTATACAGAAAAAACTTAAGACACCAATTAACATAATCCAAAAACAGAACCAAAGTTTTTCATTCATAAAAAAAATTACAGCGAAAGAACATCGGGTGACAACTTTTGCGCCACCTGACAACTTTTGCGCCACCTTGTATATGATCTATGACTCCTAAACCTGCTCGGAGATAACATTTTCAAAATCCTCCCACATTTAAATAAAACAATTTTATTGAAAAACCAAAGTTTGAGCTAGGGAGCGTTTTTTTTTACAAAAGCTTCGTTTTTTTTTTGATAAAATCCTTTAAATGTTATATAACAAAATATGTAGAGCGTTCTTAACAATTCAACCATACTTAGACTTTTGTCACGCCCACTGATAAGGGACAGGAATAAGAATAGAGTATCCAACAGTTCGCCCAAGCGGACCGTCCCTATGTTTTTTAATCAAATAATTTCAAATGCGTTTTTCTTAGAATCAACATTCGTTGTTTTACTGTAGGTGCGATATATTAAAATTTTCAGCACCCTAGCTCAAACTTTGGTTTTTCAATAAAATTGTTTTTTTTTTTTAATTGTGGGCGTGCCAGTGGGCGGATTTTAGAAATGTTATCTCCCGAGCAGTTTTAGGAGTCAAAAGTATAAAAAATTTCAGCTTTCTAGCTCAAAATTCGATTTTTTCGATAAATTTGTTTTTTTGAGTTTGTGGGCGTGTCTGTGGGCGGTTTTCAGAAATTCTTTAACTTGATTATTTCAGGCCCCTAGAGAGTATATGTTTAAAATTTCAGTTTAAAGGCCTTATTTTACCGACAGACGGACGGACGGACGGATGGACGAACGGACATGACTAGATCGACATTTCTATCGATGCTGATCATAAATATCGTAACTTTTAGGGGTCTACGGGGAATATTAAGGTACCTATGTTACAAACTTCGCGCCAAAATTAATATATGTACAATTATAATAGGGTATAATAAAACAACAGCTTATCCTATATGCTAACTTTATCGGGGAGAACTATCGCCCCTAAGTTCTTAATGGGATATAGATAAGTGCTTCCAAACATCGTTTTCTTCGTATCTCGATAGCCTTTGACATTGAATGTCAAAACTTTGACATTTCTCACCTACGGAACTGACACATACCCCAAATGTTACTGTATTTTGGAATTTGATTTTCAAGTTCAATAGACCCACTTTAGTTAAACTGGAGAAAACAGTTGAAATGTCAAATGACAGCCAGCATAGTGCTGCCAAGTCACAGTCGAACTCTTTTTATCTAACCTATTATACGCTTGAGTAAAAAACACACCAAATGGTAAGAGCAAACGTTTTCTATAAGAAACGCTTTGCCGCGACTTCGTTATAAATGCGCTCATCTTATCGAGCTCCTTAAGCAAACTTACTTGTTTTAGTAAGCCATTTGCTGGAATTCTAAATTGCAGCTGTTCAATTTGACTGCGTAGACGACCAAATGGCATTTCAGAAAGAAAGTGCTGCCAATGTTCCAACAATTTATTTGCGATCGCTTTACACAGGCAAAAGTCGGATGCAGTGGCTCAGTGGTTAGTGTCTCGGACTACTAATCGATCGAAAGGTCCCCGCTTCAATTCCCGCCGGGGCCAAGTAACATCTAGAGTTCTGCCACACCTTTGCGAACGTCTGACAAACATCTAAGAGTATCAATTGTCCTCAAAAATTTGCGGTTCGGATTCGGCGTAATATTGTAGGTCCCTTCCACTTCGCACAAGAAATTGGTTGGAGTAGCTAGGTTGTAGGCCCTATATTCTCCATTATTGCCTAATATTTTTTTTTTTACACAGGCCCAAGAACAGTTAATAACTTAAAACGAAAATCAATAGATAGCCAATTGAATAAATAGCAAAGGCGAAGAAATGGTATAGGTAGAAAAATATCTGCACATTTCTTTTGTTTATTTAAATCCCCTATGCTGCTGCGCTTATATGAACGCCTTTGTATATTGACGCATATAAATATACCTAATAAAAGGATACAATTTCTAATATCAAAGGAAATGCATTCATAACTTTCGCCTTAGGAGACAGTCATAATTTAAATACCAACATTCATAAATATAATTATGAACTTCACCCCATTTAATATCACTTCCTTTATCTACCTATCTATCTATTTTTTCATTAAAAGCGTATCCTTCTACACAGCGACGAGTCCAGTGCAAGTTACTAATAGTTCTCATGTAAAACAGGAAGAAATGCAAAACGATTGTGTTAATTGTTTCATTGGCCATAAATAATACCTCGACAAGCCCGACGAACCCTACGTCGGCTATTAATGTCATGCTAACACACTCATCCGCGCTGCAGACAACACAATTAAGGCAATATTGGTGTTAAATGTTGTCATGTATCATCCTCGTATATTGGGTTGATGTGTCAACCCCTGACATGCCGCTATAAGGGGTTGGTTTGCAGCATATTGTCGTGCGAAGGGTCACAGATATGTATCACGGTCTATTTGCATGCACTGTTCAACCTACTCGTATCATCGGCTCATCAACCCCCTTTTCATTCATAGATAGAACACTTTAACGGTTTTCAAAATTCATTGACGCATAAAAGTCAAAATTATTATCTTGTTCGGATGTGTTCCACAGTAGCGTAAGTAGGGTGCAGCGAAGGGGTTGCAAATTTTGTTTACATAGATTTCAGTAACCGCATACCTACCTAGATATTGGCAACCACATATCAAACTTTTTGACTTCGTTTGAGGCTAAGCAACAAAAAAGCAAAGTTTTCTAATTGTACAAACTTTCCCACTACACAACACGAGGTCAATCAAAGCAACGTATTATCAATAGCAGATGAAAATATTGGCAAAATTCATTAAACGATCTCAAAATGCGAAATCGGCAGCGGTCGGGGAAATACTTAGCCCAAGACCAGAGAAGATTTGACAAGCCTACCCTCATCGAAGCTAATTCATTTCAGTAAAGCCGAAAAACTTCAAATATAACATCACTACATCGTTGCTGTCCCAGTTCCTCTTCCTGTTCCTCCAGACTTCAACCACCACATCATCCATGTAGGTAGGTACCTTCCTACTCATACAGTTCACCGCCCACTCCGCAGGGTCCCGTTTGCAACATGTAGGTACATATACATACCTGAAGCTACTATCTATGGCCCAGCGACAGTAGCAGCAGCACCATTCATTCCATTCATCCATAACTCGGAATCGTTCCATTTCTTTTGAATTCACTGGCTCTGCTGTGTGGCGGACGGGAATAAAGAAACAGCCCCTAGAACTTACCCTGGATACCAAACGACAGATAGGTATATCATATCGTTCACAAAGCCCCCCCACACCCACACTGCATGCGTTTGGTCGGCCAACCTATCGACTGACTGAAACTTGCCTTAGGAATCACCACCCGGCTATATTGCGCAAGCTTACCAAATACTCTATCTCTTCCTGTCTGCCCACATAGAGCCGCCAATGTACAAAGCACAGCGGGGGATGAAAACAAAGTTCAACCAACAAAAAAGCAACAACTAGGTACGATGGCAACGACAACGACAACGACAACGGCATACATTCATTTATAACGGAACGCTTGCGATGAGGAAGAGCTCCCGGAAGGAGGGCGAAGGACGACGTCTACCAAAGATTACACAGTGATAATTTGCTTTATATGTGTGTTTACTAATGTGAGGCTTCTGCTGCAGCATCACTTTTTTTGTTGTGCTGTACCAGAATGACTGCGGAGAGGAAACGCGAGAGTCTCTGAGATCCCGCCTTTTTATGCTCCTCCCTTGTTGATGTATATCCTTTTTGGTAACGGCAGCCGCAGAGCGAGAGAACTACTCCTCCTTACACAAATAGCATCAATAGCAGGAGCAGCAGGACAGCGACGAATGCTGAAGATTCATCGTTTTACACAGATACGCTATCAGTGCGATATGTGTGCCGTGGTGTAGTGTGTGCGGTGTCAAATAACATTCATTCTGTCGTTCGACCGGAGATAGCGTTCATTCCGATTGGAATTTTATCGCAGCCAGCAGGATAGCAGAATCCTTGTACCCCGACCCGACCAGCCGACGAGTGTGAATTCATTTCCATTTCGATGAACCGAAATGAACACCACTGACTGTGGCAAGCAGATTTTATTCGAATGTAAGTTGTTGCTTGAGTCGAACTGTGGTATCGTTTGGGTTATGACCGCGCGCCGTCGGCATGGTTCGGATAAACGTTTCGCCGCCTCTGGCAGTATAAGTGGGACCGAGAACAAGCGAATGTGTGAGTGTATACACGATGGCAGCGCCGATGAAGATAACCCAGATGATTCGTATTCGTACACACACAGTCAGCATCAGGATATTTAACTGCTGGAAGGATATCTTCCACCAACATCACCATCGCCGCCGCGGTGGTTGATTACGAATGCGAATGAGAACCAGGATGAGAACACATCCCCTGCTGTTTGTGGATGTTACCATTCGTTTGACAATCGAATCAAAACACAGTTTTTAGTTCAGCGAAAGCATCCGTCAGACAGACAACATCTCTCTCTCATGCAGGCCTAGGGGTTGTTTTGCTTGCTCGTTGGATTTTCATTGGATTTCATATTTTCATCGGATTGTCTGTCAATCGTATGTGTCTTTTGTACGTCCGTGAGTTTAGTCGGTCAGTCGCAGCATCTCAACTCGGGCCGTCATTAATTGTCGGCGCACAAATTTATCCAACTGTGATCAAAATGAATCTTCTAAATCGTGCTTTACATTAAAATCGTGTTCTCGAACGGGTAGTGCTGTTTAACTGAGCAAACTTAGATAAGATATTGGATTTATTGAATTCCAAAAGTTAAGTGGTGTAACAGCGATAACGAATTATTATTATTATTATTTTTTTTGGCGATTTAGATCCTTGTTCGGTCCGCGATAAGAGCCATAATCCATCGAGCCGCATATTGTGCGCTTATAGTACCTTCACCATGTGCACAAATGTATGAAGTGAATGAAAATGTGTAATCACTGCGTAAGCGAGGTGTGAACAAATTTGACAACCAAAGATAACCCATTTCATAGATAGTCAAGAGTCACTACTAGATACCTACATTCTGCAATTGGATAGCTTGAACATAATTGGAATACATGTTGTTCGATCGGTATGCCATGTCAGGTATGTGTTTGTTGTTAAAAGTTTCTTTATCTGCAATTATAGTTGTTGGTTCAGATTATGTTTGTGTACATATGTAACTACCTATCTACTAAAAAGAATGTCAGAAGGAGGTATGGTGAGATTCTTTCTATTTTCTTGAAGGAAAATTAATGTAAATGGGGCAATGGCGTGCCTCACAAATTGTGCGTTTTCCAAACACACAACCTAGGAAGGAACCTTATTTACTGTTGACTGTATTGTAATACTAAGACTTGGATATCTGAAGTACCTACCTACTAAGAAATGAGATTATGTCTGGTCTGGTTTTCAACAGTGTGGATGTCTGGAAACGACTAAGATTCGTGTGCAATTTACTTAAATCCTTGGACATTGAAAAAATTCTTGCACCGGTCATAAAGGCAAAAAAAAATATTAGGCGTTAACAGCCCATATAGCCCTAAGGCTAAAACCGAGCTTCGCCAAAGTTACATAAATTGTTGGTTTGAACTGAAGGCGCCTACAATTGTGTTTGACGATTCCGATCGGCCATTTTTCTTGTTAGCTTCACACGATAGTTTTTAATCTTGGATATTTGTCAGACTCACGCATAAGTGAAAAAAAGCATAACCCTTGTTTGTACGGATTGCCGAATCAGCAGCATTACTTGCTTTAATAATCAGTTGATTGCCATTAATCCAATGGTTATATTATTAAGACGACCTTAATCAATCGCCTTAAGTTAGCTTACCTTGAGTATATATTTCCCTCAAATCGTCCGTATTTGCGAATGCTACTTACCCTCAAACATTCAAAATTTGTACAGTGTCCTGCAAGAAAGGGTTTCATTTTGAATAGCCTGCTGATTTGCAAAATAAAAACCACAACATTCAGAAATGGAACTTTGCCGACGCATTGAAAATGCCAAAATTCGCTACACAAAAATGAAAAAAGTCCCAAACAATGGGGATATTTATTTCAATTGAAAAATGGCCGCATTCCTTTTATAAAAATTGCCCCAAAGCAATGCAAAATAGCCCCAAATTTAATCAAAATGAAAAATTACCCCAAAAAAGTAAAAAATATCTCTTAAATAATGTATGGCAAGCTACAACAAAAATTATTGTCAATTTCAAGCCGCAATTAACTTAGTCAGTATAATGAGGGCGAAGGCCGGCTGGTTTATGAGTCTAAGTCGAGTCTTAAACCCTTTTACCTGCGAAGCGGGCCACCCATGTACTGTTATCTGTTAAACTATTTCATATCTTATGAGCTTTAAAATACGGCGCGTAACGGCGCCCTGATCACCTGATCGAAGAGGTGTCCAGAGCTCTAAACACTTTTACCAGCGAAGGGTGCCATCCAGGTACTGTTAACTGTTGAACTATTAGATACCTTTTAAGCTGAACTCGCCTGCTTGCGGTCACTGTTTGGTTTGGAGTAGGTGCGAGGTTGGGGTATGTGCTCTGTTGGGTATATTATTAACACTTTTTCATCCGAAGAATATATAAGCTTATAATGTCTTTAAAAAACAAAAGCTCTTGTACAAGTGATGGTATTACAAATGTGATTTTAAAAAAGGTCGCCTTCAATATTAGTGACATAGGTACTGTGTTACTTATTTAATCGTAGTATAAGTAATGGATGTTTTCCACAATACTGAAAATGACCTATATCTCTTCTTCCGATTTTTTGCAAAATTTTTGAGAAGATAGTTAAATCGCGCCTGGTCTCCTTCCTGGATTATGAGAACTTTTTTTCCAAAAATCAGTTTGGTTTTAGGTCAGGTAAATCCACAGAAGATGCAATTCTCAAATTATGTACCCACTTGTATGAAGGGTTTAATTATTCTAAATGTACAATGGCTCTTTTCATTGATATGACGAAAGCATTTGATATGGTGGATCATAACTTGCTTCTCAGTAAATTGTATAATGCTGGTTTTAGAGGAGTATCGCATGATTGGTTTCGATCTTTGTATTGTATTGTATTTATTGCAGCAGAATATTTATACAATATTTTCTTAAACTATATTGCACAATTTACAGAGTTATGGTATAAATCTACTTTACTACTGATAATCTTTTAGACATTTTAATAAAGAAGAAGAACTAATTAACAAGGTATTTGAAGGAAAAGCTACAGGAAAAAGCCTTCATTAGAAACAAAAAATAATTAAACAACGATAATAATATACAACATAGATTAGAAACAAAAAATAATTAAACAACGATAATAATATACAACATAGATTGAAGAGAAAAAGGGTGGGCGGTGCGGGACCTTTTTCAAACCAAGCTTTAAGTTTTACATATAAAAAAACAAACTAAAAATGATTATAATTTACATCAATGTGAATAAATAAATGAATAACTAAATATCAAAGGGAAATCTAATAAATTAACATGAAAGCAAAATAAACGATAAACGCAATAAATATAATAAATAAATAAATAAATACAATGAATAGGTAAGAAAATAAATATAATATATTGAATAAATAACTATAATAAATAAATATAATATGTTAATTGATACAATAAATAAATAAATTAAAATTATAAAATAAGAATAAATAAATAAAGTACATAAGTAAATATAATAAATAAAATAAATAATTACAAAAAATCATATAATAAATAAATAAATAATTACAAAAAATCATACAAATAGTGAATAAAGGAAATAAATAATTAAGTTTAATATCACAAAATAAGTTATATTTTAAATAAAAGAACTATAACTATAAAGCTAGGTTTGAAATTAGAGGGTTATCTGAAGATAAGCAAGATGTATGATAACGTTCATTAAGTTTGGCAACTCTAATTGATACCATTTCCGTATTTGAAATATCGTGAAGTTCAGCTGTTGAAAATGACCATGGAAACTTAAGGATCATTTTCAAAACCTTGTTTTGAGCTACTTGGAGTCTGCTAATATGACTAGGTGCACATTTACCCCATGCTGGTGAACCATCAAACATAATTGCTTGGAACACGACTTAAAAAATCAGCAGCTTGTTTTCATTGCTTCGTTTGAACTTCCGATTTATAAAGGGATAAAGAGTTTTAGTGGTTTCGATCTTATCTTACGGATAGGAAGTAAGTGGTCAATATTAATTTAAGTTTTAATAGTTCTCGTACAATAAAAAATGGTGTTCCTCAGTGCTCTGTTCTGGGTCCACTTTTGTTTCTAATTTATATTAACTCCCTCTTCAGTCAGAACTTTAATGGATTGCCTACAGCATTTGCTGATGACATCGCTTTTTCTTATCAAGCGCAAACACAGTTTGATTGCATTATCAAAATTGAGGAAGATTTACAAAGACTAAGGCAATGGTTTGCATTTATTGTCAGCGAGAAAACGAAATTGATGGCTTTTCAATCACTGGAAAATGTAGTTACTGATTTCAACGTCAGTGAAAGGTTTTCTTTACCTTTGCATACTTGCGGTTGTATAAATTTTAATGAAAATCTTTTATGTTCAAGCAAATGCTTTGAATTTGAGTCTAGCAGTCAATACAAGTATCTATTGGTGGTAATTGATTTTAATTTGAATTGGAAAGGTCATACGCAGTCAGTTAAATCTGAAATGCTGCAGGTGGTACGCAAACTATATCTTCTAAGACCTTACTGTTCCAAAAAAATGTTAACTATGATTTATTATGGTCTTGCAAACTCTAAGTTACAATACGGTATTACGAGTTGGGGAGGTTCCTATGAGAATACCATTTGCCCCTTAGATACTTAAAGCCCAAAAATATTTAATTAAAATAATATGTGGACGATATCGACTTGCTCATAGTTGGCCTCTGTTCAGGGAGTTACGAATTTTGCTTTTAAGGCATGTTTATGTTTTCAAAGTTTCCAGGGAATTGTTTAAGCAAAGTGGTAGCACTCCTAATAGAAACTCAAGACTCTATAACCTACGCGTTAATAACATATCAGTAGTTAAAGTTCCGATCGCATATAAAACCAAGTTTTTTAATTTTTTTACTTTTACTGCTCCAAATATGTTTAATAAACTACTGATTGCTGTTAGAAGAACATACAATTTTCACTCATCTATATATATAAAAGAAAGTGTCCGAAGCGATGTAACCGCATAACTCGAGATTGGCCGAACCGATTTTGATGATTTATACTTTGTTGGAAAGGTATTTTCTCAGCACGGGTTTTAGAAGAAAAAAAAATCTAAATTTCAAAATGGCTTATTTTGACCACCCAGCGTGTTACGACCGGTTTTTTTCGATTTTTTTTAATTTTTTTTTTTTTTTTTTAATTTTGTATTTATTTATTTTGGCAACAACCAAATTAAGAATCACATTTGAATGTAACATATCGTATCACAATTGAACTGTCAGATAGACACGCAACGTAACGCCATCTATTATCGATCAATGGAGAAGCCAATTTTGTTTCATGTTTGGTGGCGCTGTCGGATTCGGATTTCTTCATTGCGATTTTGTGAGTTTTTGTGAATTAAAATTGATATGAGAATATATCTATATCTATTTATATATATATATGTATATAACAATCAATCCATATTTGCGTTTGTTGCCGGTGTTTGGCCAAACGCGTTAACCGATTGCAATGAAATTTTTTTTTAAAGAAAGGTGATGTCTATACGAAGGATGTTATGTATGTGCGATGTCTGTATCTGCATCGGTGTGTAAATTATGTGTTTCTTAAAAAAGAAAAAAAAATTGACAATGTATTTATACACTATGTGTTTCATATGTAGGTATCATGTGCTTTGAAAAAAAAAACAAATTTAAGTGAAATAATAAAAAGTTTTTTTGTGTAATATTTTCTATATATAAAAATCAATCCATATTTGTGTTTGTTGTCGGTGTTTGGCCAAACGCGTTAACCGATTCCTATGAAATTTTTTTCCATGAAAGGCGACGTCTGCACGAAGGTTGTTACAGATACAGAGACCGTACAGACGTCACTTATTTTGTTATCCGAACAAGCACATGAAAGAGGGAGACCACACGAACATTTCAAGCTTATTGTGGAATTTGTGCGCACTTTCATTCTTGAGATATCGTGTGTTCAATATTTTATTCAAATAACTCTTATTGAAATTTTTTGCATTTTTTTGTGAATCGGACATCGGAAAGTTGCTTTTCCAACATTGATAACAATCGGTGTGGAAGTGAATGAAAAGTGATTCAATCGAAGTTTTTTATTTTCACATTGTTGTTTGATTCGCAGAAGTAAGGTGACATAGGCGCCTGCCAGACAACAAGCATCTACCCTAAACGGAACAACGAAGTTGTGTGAGCGGCCTAAGCCATGCGGAGAAAAACGTGCAGTCCCTTTCACCGGTTGAGCTCAAATCAGGCAATCTTCGGTATTGGCCTGAAAGTGTTTCTGTGAACTTTGGTCAAAATCGGTCTTCTTTTTTTAGGCGCAGCAACATACGCCGGATACCCGCTATAGACAATTATAAGAAAGTCTACTCGAACATATTGGCCAATAGAATTCTCGGGCACGGGCAAAGCCGGGCAGGTGCAGCTAGTTTTCAAATAAAGTAAAAGATTGGCTTTTTACTATCGAATATAAATTATTGAATCATTCTTTCGCTATGTGTCTTAGAAGTATTAACAAATTCTTTCCTAATTTCCAAATGTATCCTAATTTGTTATCTACCCCACATCAGTTGTATGAATTATAAAATGTTCACTCTTACGATTGATTACTATTATTCATCCTCTATTATTAAACTGAATTATTGTAATAATATAGTTTTTAACATGGTAGGAATAAATTAATACAATACACTACAAAGTATGTGTTTGTTATACCCTATTCTAAGGGTAATTAATTTTGACGTGAAGTTTGTAACATACCTTAATATTGCCCGTAGGACCCTAAACATTACTATATTTATGATCAGCATCGATAGTAATGTCGATCAAGCCATGTCCGTCCGTCCGTCCGTCTGTCGGCAAAAATTAATCACCATGTAATATTTAGGGGCCGGCAATAATCCAGTTAAGAATTTTTGAAAACCGCCCACAGACCCGCCCACAAACTCAAAAAAACAAATTTATCGAAAAAATCTAATTTTTAGGTAGAAAACTGAAATTTTTTATATATGATCTTTGACTCCTAAAACTGCGCGGAAGATAAAATTTCTAAAATCCGCCCACTGACACGCCCACAATTTAAAAAAAACGTTTGTTGAAAAACCAAAGTTTGAGCTAGGAGCGTTTTTTTTACAAAAGCTTTGTTTTTTTTCGATTAAATCCTTTAAATGTTTTATAACAAAATACGTAGATCGTTCTTAACAATTCAACTATACTTAGAATTTTGTCACACCGCTTATCAGGAATAGGAATAAGAATAAGGTATCCAACAGTTCGCCCAAGCGGACTGTAGCCCGTCCCTAAGTTTTTTCTTTGACTTGCATTGCAAACTACCTCTCCAATCTATTACCTCTCACTATCCTTCATCCTTTCTCTTATATTTGTAAACCTAATGTAATTTAGTTTTAAGGCATTTGAATTTACTCTGAATCTATTTTAACTGTCTTAGAACTTTAATAGATACTTTTCTTGATGTACAAACCAACAAAATAAATAAATTGAAATACAAAATTTATATACAAAGCAATGAATCGCCAAGAAACTTTTCAGCAATTGTTTATTATAATTTTATATCAAATGGATACAACCAACCAATATCTATATTTATTGAAAAATCCTCAAATCAAAGGTGGACGTAATAATTTCACATAAGAAAACTAAAATTATTTCCCTCTCGAGGTGATGTTATTGCCTGTGAAGTTATTTACCTACACCATAAAATTTTTTGTCAAAAACTCGGAGGCGTTGCGTTGACGCAAGAACTTAAAACCGGTGACCATCAACGGCGTGGTATCATTGCCAATTGGTTGTTGGAAATGCATGACATTGGTCAAGAAGTGCACCGCAAAATCATCCTGAGCGATTAGGCACATTTCCATGTTGAAGGCTTTGTTGGCGTTTTGAAGAAAAGTCTTTCTTTTCACAACGTGTAACTCTTTGTGCGGGTTTGGAACAGGAGGCATCATTGGGTCTTATTTGTCCGAAAATAAGCGAGTCTGACTGTTAACGTGAATGTACCGAAGGGTGAATGAAGTTTTATTGCCGAAACTTGAGGGTAGTGATGTGGTCCACGATTGTTTCCAAAAAGATGGCGCGGCCGACGTGGTGAAACCATTGCTCTTTTTGGAGAAAAGTTCCCTAGCCGAATCATTTTTCGAAATTTGCCGTTGAGACGGAGCTGAGACTTGAGACCGTGTAACTTCTTTCTTTGTGGCCAAGTCGTCGCTCGAAATTGAATTGACGTGGGACAGGGACATAAGTCCATAATATATTTTTGAAAGATGGGACAGAAGTTCAACATTTTGGTAGTAGAATAAGAATAACAATCAATAATCAACAAATATAGTCATGTCCCTTTTTTAAACTGTGACTGCCATCTTAAGTTTTAGGTTCATCAAAAAAAAAAAATTAGGCATTAATGCGAACCTTACAGGCGAACTAGTAGGGATGCAGTTAAGTGGTAGGGTTATGGGGTTATCCCTTTAATCCGGATCATATCCTCAACATTATTAAGGAGGAAGAAGAAGAACTGCCCATACAGGTCCTTTAACCTAGCTTCTCTAACCGTTTATATGTGCGAAGTTATATTTTTAACACGAATGGAAGGGACCTACACTTTTACGCCGACTTCGAACAGCAAATTTCAGAAGCTCCTCATAACAATTGCGACTCTTGGATGTCTGGCAGACTTTCGCATGAGGTGAACAAAGTGAGAGTGAACGAAAGAGGTATGCTATCGTAAACTTATATTTTCCAAAAAAAGTAAAAATGAGGTATACCTACGTCAAATCTATTCTTTTAGAGACTGTTCATGCCAATAAAAATAAATAAATAAACAAATATTAGGTATTAACGGCCCATACAGGGCCTAAAACCTAGCTTTTCCAACCACTTTCTTGGGCGAAGTGGAAGGGACCTACAATTTTAAGCCGAATCCGAACGACAAATTCGAGAAGCCTCTTATGACAATTGATACTCTAGGATGTTTGTCAGAGGTTCGCAAGAGGTGCGGCAGTGGAAAAAAAACTCTAGGTTTTACTGTATGCCAATGCTCCTCAGTAAATTGAATCACTCAAAGCAGACATCCGTGCCATTTTTGTTCAAATAGAGGCGGAAATGTGCGAACATGTGATGGGAATTGGATGTTGGATGTACAACAAATAAAAATCTCGTATTATACGCATTTACTTTTGGATATATGGTTGCAGCAGCTCAGTGGTTAATGTGTTGAACTGTTGACCGAGGGTTCAAGTTAAAATCACCCCGCAGTTATACATACGTTGTTTCACTGCCTCACCTCTATCGAAGGTCTGACAAACATACAAGAGTATAATTTGCCACAAGGAATCGGCGCAAAATTTCAGTTCCCTTCCATTCGTGCAAAAAAAAAACTAGACTTTAGACCGTGCATTAATGCGTGATATTTATTTAATTATTTTGTTTTACTTTCGGATAAAACTGCAAATAATAATCTACATTATGTAGGGTTATCTTACTAGGTGAAACAGCATGCATATAAGTTCAAGTGTACTATCACCACTTTGTCTAGCTAGATCAAAAGAGTAGGTACCTATAACATTCAATGTTGCCTGTCAATATTTATCCAAATATATTGGGATACTTGTTGGTAGAACTGTCAAACTGTCAAGCTGTCAAGGGTGGTCGGAATGTGATCGGTCGTATGACCGACAACACAAAAAAGTATTGTGTAAAATGTCGATTAATATTGATTTGTCACTTAACAATGTCACATTTTCCTTTACCCATTTTTCTTCTACCCAAATGTCGAAATGGTGTCTTAGCCCGTCCCTGCATCAGAAAACAATAAAAAATTATAAACTTATAATGTATGTATAATATAAGACTTTATTTTTAAAAAATGTTACAATTTATTGAATATTTTGTAATTAAATAGCACACAATTTATTAAGTACTACTACACAGAGCGGACGGGGAGAGATAAGATAAGTTTTTTCCTCTTTCGAAACCAAAAAGGTTTACATTCGGTCGCCATCTTTAAGTTCAGCAAACCACACCAACATCCACCGTTCAGGCAACCACTGACCGAATACAGGCGAAACCAAAAGGTTTTAAAAACTTATTAAAGTGGAGAACATTTGTATATATTGAATCAAAGTAGTTGGAAAGATACCCCCGCAGAGCCCGGGTACTCTTTCCAGATCGTGAGTCAAAGGGCTGTCCATAAGTTTTCTTTTTGTATTTCCGCGCACCGCACCTCAACCGACCGATTGTGGTTATTTAAACTCACAGATACGAGTTTAAATTCGTTAGTTAAGCTTACAGCACTTGCCTAAGAGTTCGTAAGCTTGAATAAGCTGAATGTTAGTTTTAAAACATATTTAGTTATTTTTTTATAGCGGGGCACTTCCTTACGAGAAGCATGCTAGGCGGCTTGGACTGGTAGATGTAGATACATGCAGGTTCTGTGGTGATTTACAAGCCGAGGAAGACATTACGCACATACTGTGTGAGTGCGAGGGTATAGCACGGAATCGTAGGAGGTTTCTAGGAGAATACTTCTTCGAGGAATTAGAAGAGCTGAGCGGACAGTCCACAGGAAGCTGGTAAAAGACAGCAGGAAGATTGGATGTTTTGTCTAGGGAAAGTGTTTAGGTTTTTCTCCTTTTGAAGTTTTGGTTTCAATTAGGTTATAACAGGGGTATGCAGTTCGCATACAGCACTAGGCACTAGGTGTGAAATAATTTGGAAAAATGAGTTTGAAAGTAAAAGTAGAAGGAAAAAAATTTAGGCTGCTAAAATGTCGACTCGTAGAATGTGGGTTACTGCTGACGTTTGAAATTTAATATTTCGAAAAGTCGACACTTCAAAAACATATTATTTTGCCTATTTTTGAATCAACAATCGACTTTTGTTGAGAGATTTTGAAAACCGATATTTATAAAGCCATATAAAGCCCGTACTGAAACGGGATCGCAGAGTAAAGAGGTTTGCAGTCTCAGGCTGATACACTTCAAGGATCCGTGGAGGGAGGTGGTTATATAAAGGCAAATATAAAACATAAGGAAAGGCTACAGTCCAGTTGGGCGAACTGTGGGATACCCTATTCTTATCACCCAAAAAGTTGGCGTGACAAATATCTAAGTTTGGGTAAATTGTTAAAAGGATATGGTCCTGTATGGGAGAAATGTTAAAAAACTACTTTATATAGATACTTTTTGAATTATAGGACTTTCATTTCCAATGAAATATAAAAACCACAGTTTTTTGGTAAATATTGTTCGTATCAGTGGGCGAACTTTTAAAAGCTTTGAACGTGAGCACTGCGGGTACTTAGAGAGTTTATATGCCAAACTTTAGCTGCCCAGCTCCAATTTTGGATTTTTTTTTTTTTAAAATTCAGGTCGTATTAGTGGGCGGATTTTGAAATTTGTATACAGGAGCAGAGCGTGCCCTTGAAAGTGTAATATTCCAAACGTTAGCTTTTTAGCTCGAATTTCGATTTTCTGTTTTTTTTTAGATTGTGATTGTCAGTGGGCTAATATTAAAAATTCTTACACTGTATTATTTCAAGCCCCTAGAAAGAATATTCTAAAAAAAAAAATCCTAGCTAAAATGTTGGGACTTTTTTAATTGAGGGCGTGTCGGTGGGCGGATTTTTAAATATTCATACAGGAGCACATCGTGTACCTAGAAAAAATAATATTCCAAACTTCGGGTGCCTAGCTCGAATTTCGAGTTTTTCGATCGTCAGTTTTCGGATTTTAAAAATTCGTACACTTAATTATTTCGAGCCCCTAGAGAGTATATGCTCCGAATTTCAGCTTTGTAGCTCGAGTTTTAGGACCTAAAAATTGACAGCAGACGAACGGACGGACATGGATAGATCGACAACACTGTCGATGCTGATCTCAAATATAAAGGGTCTTTCATAAGCGACTTGACAATATAAAACGTTCAGTGTGAACGCACCCTTAAACCGATTACCTAACTGTCAATGTCAAAATATTCAGTAAAATCATCATTTTCATCATAGTGAAGTAAACGAAGGAGCAACTTCTACAAATTATTAAAATTTACTACCGAAGTTCCGAGTCGGTTGTCGCAACTTTAAGAGCGTTAACGCCAATTTTCGGTCGTAATGCTCGTCCCAGTAGACAATCACAGTCTATTGAAAAAATGTAAGTCAGAATATTCGCTGCTTGATGTTGCCGTGTCAGTGAGACTACGTTTACCCCGAGGTGTGGAGAATATTGCTGCCGTAGAGGCGTCCGTCGCAAACCCCCCAAATCAGACAATTTCACTGCGTTCTCAAGAATTAGGCCTCTCACAGAGCACATTATGGCGAATTTTGCGTAAGGATCTTGGCCTACACCCTTCTTTGAGCAATTGCTTGAATTGGACATCAGTGATATGTGGTTTTAACAGCAATCGAGTTATTGAAGTCTCAGTTCGACGAAAGTGTTACCTCGAGAAACGGACCCGTCTATTGACCGGCGAAAATGGCCTCAAGGTATCGACCGCTGTCATTCGTTCCCATGGTGGACATATAAACGAAGTCGAATTCCATTCATAAATGTTTTGATAGTAATTCAAGCCAATACATTTTGTTGAGACATCTCAAGTAGTTTCCATTTTGTTTAAAAAAAGAAGTTGTCAAATCATTTAAGGAAAGACCTTTTAGTAACTTTCAGGGGTCTGTCTACGAGCAATATTAAGGTATGTTATAAACTATGAGTCAAAATGATCATACTCCTAGAAAAGGCTATTCAAATAGCGGTTAGTTCGTTTCGAATTGAACTTATTTTGAATTTTCAAGCCCTAGGCGTCTTTAGTGCTCATGCATGTATTGGTTCACAAATGCAACATGCGGTTTCGGTTAAACACAGCTTTTACTTACATCATTGACGTTACTTCTTTTCTTCTTACCTACTTTGAGAAAGTTAGTGGTCAACTTAATAACGGAATAGGAAGAATTTGACCCCAGGGCAGTGAAAAAATGGAACACAAGAACTCGCTAAGGTGCGGAAATTTGCTAAGCTCATTGTGAGTAGCTACGATACCTCCCACCAATACTATTTCTTTGGTGGCGTTAATAGCCCATACGGAATTTAAAGCCGTAGGCTTTTGAACGAAGCGAAACTCGAATTTTCCTCGCTCAGTATTCCAATGCATCAACCATATAACCCTCAAATTTTATGAAAGAGGATGGTCCAAACTCATAGGGCAAGCCAAATGATATTTAATACTCAAATAATATGATTAAGTAATGTTTATCTAATTGTATTGACTTATCTTCGGAATAGACTTTGTTTTAACGAAGCAGACTGTTTTACTCGACATAGTTGGATATACGGTAGAATCCCGATTATCCGAACCTCGATTATCCGAACATCCGATTATCCGGACTCAGTGATCTCGGCTCTAATTGACAATTTAAACATGTTCTTTTATTTTTATTTACGTTTTGTGTTGGAAATTTAAAATGTCCAAGCGAGAAAGAGTAGTGTTGTCTTTTCAAGACAAATTGAAGATAATTGAGAGCATAAAAAATGGTGAATCTGGCAGTAAGTTGACACAAATATATGGTGTATTCCACGATATCAGACATTAAAAAGAATTCTGAGGGCGATGTATTGTTGTTGTTAGATAATGCGCCAACGCACCCTTCCGCTGAAACACTAAATCGAGAAAATGGGAAGTTCACAGTTAAGTTTTTGCCCCCTAACGTAATATCGATAATTGCAACCTATGGACCAAAGTGTCATTGAAACTTTAAAACGTTTATACAGAAAGCAGCTAGTGCGTCGTCTTTTGTCAACAGAATAGAAACGATGTTAAATTTTTTTGAGGAAATTAATTTAAGAGATTGTTGTTATATTATATGGTAGAAGCGTGGAACTCTGTTGAATTGCAAACATTAAAAAGGGCATGGAATAAATTATTAAAATTAACTCTATCTAATTCTTCAATTAAACCGGACGACGATTTTAAAGAAATAACGGAAACAATGAAAATTCTAGCATTGGTGAAGGGTGCGATGAAGAGAATATTAAGGAGTGGCTGAACTGCGCTAGTGAAGATCCTGGATTCCAAATATATACAGATGAAGAAATCATTGAGGATTTGAACATGAACAGTAATGAGAGAGAAGATGAAGAAGAGGCTGAAACTGGGGATGTATGTCAAGTACCATCTCACGCAGAAGCTTTTGAAGCTCTAGATGTTGCTTTTAAGTGGTTTGAAAGACAGGACGAATCGGATCCCATACAGTTGTTACAACTGAAGCGCATCAGGGACTTGGCCGCAGTAAAAAGATGTGATTCATTACGTCAAAGATCAATAACAAGTTATTTCCAACCGAAATTTTAAATTACATAGATATTATGAAATACCACGTCGAGTTAATCGGTTCTCGTCAGATCACCGTAATTAAACGACGTTGGGCGCGGTTAGTACGTAGATGGGGACCGTTTGAGAACAACCGCGTGTCGTTGGCCAGTCCCATCTACAGAGTTGAGGTAGATAATATACGTGGTATCACAACGGACCTAAATTGGTCTAAGTGTGTCGGCTTCTGCCGACAGCCACATAAACCTAACCTAACCTAACCTAGATATTATGAAATTCATTATCTATCGTTATAGCTCGTTTTTTATATATCGTATTATCTAAACGACGAATGTAAAACCCATTACATAATAACAATTTAAATATTGTTTGATTTGCTTTGAAATCGATTATCCGGATTTTCGATTATACGGAATACCCCTGGTTTCATTTGATCCGGATAATCGGGATTCTACTGTACTAGTTTCTGCGTCACATAGATATGAACTTCTGATAAAAATGTGGTCATCGGTTGATAAGCTATCATTCTCTTTTCTGATTTATTTTTGTTTTTAAATTTGTCACAGTATTGTTGTTTGCGAATAAAGCTGTCAATCAGGTAATTGAATGTTAGAAAATGCTGCCTACCTGGAAAGGGTAATCTAAGATAATCAGGTCTACCGTGAACGATTTTTGACCGAGAAAGATTCCCCATTCAGGAATTTGATTCCGGTAGGAATTTATTCACGAAAGCCCTGCATATACGAGTAATAAGTGAACAATTATACGTCATGGAAGACAAGAAAAAAAATGCAAACTTAAAAGTTACATTATACACAAATAATATCTTTTTAAAAATTTACAACTTTAATCTTGCACCTATGTGAGTGCCATTTTCTGTTTCATAGTTGAGTTTGGTGTAGAATCCTTTGTAGTGTCCGTGGGCGCTGTGGCTCACTGGTGGACTACTTCAGGAACTCCAAAAAAGTTTTGCCAGTGCCTCACCTCTTGCCAAAAAAGTAAATTGCGTTAATGCTCTTAAAGTTGCGACCACCGACTCGGAATTTCGGTAGTAAATTTTAATTATTTGTAAACGTTGATCCTTTAAAATGTTGATTTTACTGAATATTTCGACAGTTCGGTTATCGGTTTAAGGGTGCGTTCGCACTGAAATTTTGAAGTTGTCAAGGCGGTTGACAGAGCTTTTACAAAACATAACAAAACATATAAGATATGAAAGACAAATTGCTGATTGGTCTATGACTAGTAGTAGTAACAAAATGTTTATACCCTATTCTAAGGGTATATTAATGGGTATATTAATTTTGACTCATCTGTAATATACCTTAATATTGCCGGTAGACCCCTAAAAGTTACTATATTTATGATCAGCATCGATAGTAATGTCGATCTAGCCTGTCCGTCCGTCCGTCTGTCGGCAAAAATTAGTCCTTTAAACTGGACCTAGAAAGCTGAAATTTTAACCATATACTCTCTAGGGCCGCGAAATAATAAATAAAGTTAAATTTTTGAAATCCGCCCACAAAACTCAAAAAAACAAATTTATCGAAAAAATCTATATTTTAGCTAGAAAGCTGAATTCTTTTATATACTCGTATCATCTTTGACTCCTAAAACTGCTCGGGAGATAAAATATCTAAAATCGCCCACTGACACGTCCACGATTAAATAAAACAATTTCATTGAAAAGTCAAAGTTTGAGCTAGGAAATCAAAATTTATAATATAGACTCTCTAGGTGTCTGACAGGAATAAGAATAGGGTATCCAACAGTTCGCCCAAGCGAAGATCAAGGGTATAGTGTTGTACGTCTTCTGCTCCTGTCTCTAATGATAACGTATAGTTTGGAGTAAATTGAGGTAACTTTAAAATTCTGTTATACTGTTATATACTTGTCCAAATCGTGATCTCTGATTAGATTAGATGCATAGAGAATCTGATTTGCACTTTGATTAGGGTTAAGAAGTGAGTTATAATATTCCTTCGAAATAATTTAGCTTTGTTAAACGCAACGGTGTCCCAAAGAATTCTCTAACACAATTCTTCTACACCGTCAAGTTTTTAATTTTGTCTTTAAGGTCCTGATTTTCTAATGCTAAGTGGTTAAGCTGCGATGATACGAGTCGATTACTCATCTGCGAGGTGATTCCTTCGAAGTCCTTTTTAGTGGGTATTTTGCTTAATTTTTCGTCTAAAAGATTAGCCATTGCGTACTGCATGGTGCTCATGAGATCCATCACCGTCATGCTTCCAACTTATTTTGGAGGACTTTTTGGTCTTGTTGCTCCTGAGGGTTCTGGTGAAATTTCTTCCAACCTTCTTTTCGAACAATTATTATGGTCTATCGACTAAGTGCAATAATTGGAAGACTGGCTCCTCCTCGACCGCGATGAAATGCCAAGACGGCCGTACCGCAGGGAAATAAGGAAGAACGGAGAAGGGGTTAGTGGGTCGAAATCCCACACTGTTACTGAGTGTGGCTCAGTTTCGTCTTTTGAAGATTACCACCTCCCAGCGTAAAAAAAAAGTTTTAATCTTAAAACTAAAGCCAAAATGGATGATATTGATCTTAATCATGATGTGAGAAGTGTTGATTCTCCAATATACAGAAAATATTTATTGAAGGAACGAAGCAAGATACATTATTAGCAACTATAATTTATCCAACAAAAATTGGATAAATATTCAAGGGCTGTTGAATAACTTCGTTGAACTAAAGGGCATTAATCAAAGAAAACAAATTCGATTTTATATGTGCTACTTAAACACATTCAATAATGTTAGATAAAGACAAACTATTTGAAATTAAAGGATATCATTGTATAAGATGTGATTCAAAATCATCCCATACTGGTGGAGTAGTTTTTTTTGAATTTATTATATTTTAAAAAACCGTTGGACTTATAAAGTGATTCAGAACAATGCGATCGGAGTAAAATATTATGGTGGCTATTGATTAAAGTGACTTATAAAAATATAGTGTTGGTACTTGGAGGTACTTACCGATCTCCTAGTCATAGTGAAAATTTATTCCTTGATAACACAGAACTCCAGGTCAATATTTGACTATGTGATAGTAAATAATAAATTCAATAAAGAGGCGTATACCAAAAGTGATTTTAAAACATAGGGACGGGCTACAGTCCGCTTATGCGAACTGTTGGATACCCTATTCTTATTCCTATACCTCATAAGTGGGCTTGACAAAAGTCTTAGAATGGTTGAATTGTTAAGAACGCTCTACATATTTCGTTCGTAACATTTAAAGGATTTCATCGAAAAAACGCTCCCTAGCTCAAACTTGGGTTTTTCAATAAAATTGTTTTATTTAATTGTGGGCGTGTCAGTAGGCGGATTTAAAAAAAATTTACGCATGAGCATTAAGGGCCCCTAGGGAGTATATATTATAAATTTCAGCTCCCTAGCTCAAACTTTGGATTTTCAAAAAAGTTTTTTTTTGAATTGTGGGCGTGTCACTAGGCGGATTTAGAAAATATTTACACAAGAGCATAAAGGGCCCCCAGAGAGTATTTATTATTAATTTCAGCTCCCTAGCCCAAACTTTGGTTTTTCAATAAAATTCTTTTATTTAATTGTGGGCGTGTCAGTGGGCGGATTTTAAAAATATTATCTCTCGAGCAGTTTTAGGCTCATATATAAAAAATTTCAGCTTTCTAGCTTAAAATTCGACTTTTTCGAAAAATTTGTTTTTTTTTGGTTTGTCTTTGGCGGATTTCAAAAATTCGTAAACTTGATTATTTCGGGACCCTAGAGAGTATATGGTTAAAATTTCAGCTCTGTAGGCCCAGTTTAAAGGCCTAATTTTTGCCGACAGACGGACGGACGGACGGACGGACATGACTAAATATGTGATCATGAAAGCATAGTCATATCCAAAAGTAAAAATTTGAAGTCTAAAAAAGAAGAGCAAATAATAAAAGCGTTTAGATATGTCTCGGCGTTGTTTCGCTGGGAACTGTAATTTAGAGATTTTAACGTTAGCCGTGTTTCGGTGCTAAGTGTATATCCAGCTCAGCATAATTTTACACGTAAGCAATACCAAAAATTAGTGCTGAAGATAAAGAGGTCAGCAGTCGAGGACGAACTGAATATATAGAGTGTTGATGTCATGAAGCGACTAGATGGCGGTAAAACAAGTTCGGAGCAAAAATATTCCGATTGTTTGTTATGCAGAGATAGTGGATGTGTTCGTCGATTAAACAAAAAAAATCCTCATTTCAAAGAAAATTAAAAAAGAAAAAAATTGGCAAATATAAGCATCCGTTCTTTTCCTTGCTGTCAAACACAAAGGATTTTATGATGTTCCAAAATCTTTCAAAAAATACGTGTTTAATGTGATAGTTTTCACACTTCAAATTTCTTTTAAATAAAATATAATTTTTTCCTTTATATTTGAACTTTGCTTTATTTCTTGTTAATAACTTTGTCTTGTCTGCACTGTGGTTCTTATTCAACTATAACACTTTGTACTCGATACAATTTAATTTAGCAAAAGAGTGCGTAAAGTCTTATTCGTTAAGTTAAAAGCGTAATTCAGCGTATATTTAGGGTTGACATTTAACTTTGCAATACTACTTTTTAGATTTGTAACTTTAATTCAAATCATTATTGATCTATTCTATTAATAAAAAATTTTCGATATAATAATAAAGTTCATAATAAATAAAATTCATAATTTCAATACAAAGCTAACAATGGCATTAACAATACGATTGGATTTGCATCCTTGCTTTAATAATAATTTAAATCGCACTCTTTTATAGTACAAACACTGCGAACACATCCTTAAAAATGAAAAGTGAATATAGAATACGATCTAGGCGTTTTATTTGTAAAATTATGCTGAGCTGGGTATACACTAGCACAGGAACACGGCTAATATGAGCATGGAATTGGAAGCCTTAGCTGGTACTTTTAACATAACGCTGTCAATAAACAAATTTGTTAAGTGCTTGCCGATAAAAAGTGATCATAATGAGTGGTTCAATGACAATTTGCGATCTTTAAAAGCCGATAGAATTAAAAGTTATGGGAGAGCTAGGTGGTCTTCGAATGAAAGAGATTGGATCGTGCACAAAGCAGCGAGAAACCAGTTTAAAGCAACATTGGAGAACGCAAAAAACAGTTTCATAAGTAAAAAAATTGACAACGCTAATAAACAAATATCTACCTATGTGGAGAACTTTAAAAACTTAGTTTTCAAAGAAAATTTTAAAGGTATTTCTGAAATTGTATACAACGATAACAAATTTAAAGATAACTTTGAAATTGCTAATGTATTACATAATTTCTTTATATCTAGTATTTCTGAAGTAAGAAAGCAAATTCGAGATGTTACGTATGTAGATTCAATCCAAGATTTCCATTACCTCAATTTTCAAATTTGATTCAATAAATGAGAATGTCCTAGAAGATGTATTAAAGTCAATGAATAACAAAAAAGATAAAAATTATGCTAGTGCAAAAATGTATTCGTTTGATATCTGTAGTAAAACATTAACATGTCGCACTCACCGCACTAGTTAATAAATATTTTGCAGTGGCGTCTCGTCAGGGTGTAGGTACAAGGTGTGCATTGCACACCCTGGTCTAACGAAAAAAATCCCTCATCAAACACTGTGTAATAATTATAACACACAAAAATATGCACATCACAATTACAGTACCCATAAAACCTCCATCACGCAGCCTACACCGTATTCATATTCATCCTTCCTAATTTTTCTTTCAAAAAAATAAACTCGCACGAAATCTCGCTGTGCACATGTTTTGTTGATTTCATCAAATAAATTCATCCTACTCCAAACTACACTCGACAGCAAATAAACCACACCACCCGCTACAATGAAACTCTGATTCGATTTTCTTTTAAAGTATAAAATATACAACTAAAAAAGTAGTACCAACAGAAATTGCGTTATATTTCAAATAAAATTAATGGAAACTCATTGGGATTATTCAATTAATTCAGTGTTTATTTAAGGTTATACAAAAAAGACTCGTTTTCCAGTTGTGTTAATTAAAAAAATCATAAAATGAAAAAAAAAAAAAAATTTAATCCAATAAAAAAGAAAATATTAAAAAAAAAATTTTGGTCAATATCTGGTATTGCCTCCTCTTGCTTGGATAACTACCAGCATCCTTGCAGTCATCGACCTCACGAGCCTGACGATGAAATCCTGAGGAATAGCATTCCACTCCTCTTCAAGTGCGATTGGCAGCGCTGGAAGCCTTGTTGGAGCAGGTATCCGCACTCGAACCCGACGTTTCAGTTCATCCCATAAATGTTCTATCGGATTCAAGTCCGGGCTGTGAGCTGGCCAGTACATCGTACGAATGGCGACGTCCCGTAGATACTGGGTCACTACATATGCAGCATGAGACCGTGCGTTATCTTGCATTAACAGCGTATCCTGCCCGATATGTCCGATAGCGGGTGGCCCGGTTTATTTGCTGTCGAGTGTATTGTATATACAACAAGATTTCCCCAGTATTCAGCCCCATGCTCAAATAGGTTTAAAGGTGTTTGGAACAAAGAAAATGTATGTACTTCTTTTCTTTATGGACGAATTTATTATCTGGACTAAAGGGATCATAACTCTCCCACTTCACTGCATCACTAATGGTCCGCATGTGGGGTTCGCTCAAAAGTATCGGCAGGCCTCCGCTTTCATATCAATACTGATGCTAATCAACTACTGGTGCATTTTTGTAATCCAGGAGGTTTAATTCCTGCCTCTCTTTCGCAATTGTCTGGACCTACATAATTAAATAAAATTCAGATACTTCTTTCCAAATTCAGTACAAACATATTTTGAATTAAAATTGTTTAGTATCCGTTTTCGGTGTGCGATTTTTATTTTGTATGTTAAAATCGAAATACCATCTCGCCTTCACATATTGCACCTGCATTGCGCACTAAGCGATTTGTGTTTATTTTATTCAAGAAAGACAATAAATTTGTGCAAACAAGGATAAGGCATTCACATGAAATACGATGCTATTGCTATAAGATCATGTCCGCTCTTTTCCCAATACATGAAGGTACATACATGTACAAATCTCTGTCACGAGATAAGGATCTTTTTTATATTGTTGTGATGAGCAATCAAACATTTGTTTTGAAAAAGAATAAAAGATTAGACATCCTTCCTTCCTTTGTGTGGTTGAGTGCGATCCATCATCCAGTCCTTGAGATGAAATTGCATCCGAATCTCACCGGAAAGGCAGAAACCGCCCAGCGGAAAGTCCCTAATAAATACCACAGGATTTATTTGATTCTTGTGTTTCTCGCACCTAAAATGCAAACACAATTTCGAAGTCATACAAAATGCCGCACGCTAATTCAAAGGACCCGCTCATCTCAAGTAAACATGACGAATCACAGTTTGTTTGTCACAGTGCTATGAGTGAAAAAAACAACTTGGCGATATCTATAGGCCAGACAATTTCCTCAATAAAAATAAAAAACAACTCAACGCAAATATCAATTGGATGAAGCAATTGGGCACTGCCAAACAATATTTAAAGTAATCTAATTGTTATATCTTGTGTACCTACTTGACGTGACGCTATTCGATTCGATTTATGGACTAGTACCTATACCTAAGCCTGTTATAGGAATGTATCGCAATGTATGATGTGGGGCCGGAGATAGTGTCACCTCTCTTTAATTTAATGCCAAAGTGTCCGATTTTGTTGATGATTTTTAATCTTTTGTCCCCTTGCAGAGATAACTGAAGCTAATCTTTACCATTTTATTTTGTTTCAGGGAGTAGTGGGGATGAGTTCGAGCCGATCAATCGCCACAATCCGCATAATTTGAGTCAACAGTCCGAGGAACAGGAAATACAAGACTATCGGCGCTACACAAATGCTCAAAATATATCCATGAACCCAATGGACCAACTGTACAGTAAGGCTCTTCATGAACGATCCGAGCGTTTCCTTTCGGAAATGGCTCGCCTTCATGAGCCCATTTGTGATTTGGATATACGCGAGAACAGCGTGTATGCCAAAGTTCTACTGCGAAGAGGCACCCGCTTTGGACCGTTCGCGGTGAAATTTTGCAATGAGCCCACCGATAAAAAACTGGCCTGGGAGGTAAGTGAATTTATCTCAGTAGGTATATATTAATCCTTTCGCAACTTTCCGGGGAAAAAAGGTTCGAATTTCATGCGAAAAAATGCATCTAATCAACGATGTAACTTAATCCCATCAAATGTTACATAGGATCGGATTTATTTTGCACATTTTTTGGGGTAAAATTTGTTGAAAAAGTACTAAAAAAAAATATCGCACCCGAAAATTAAGTGATTGGGAAAATATTTGATTAAAACCCGACACACGATTGTCAATCATCCGCCATGAACACAATGCGGAAGAAGGAAGTTGTCAGACCCCTTCTTCGTAGATAATCCTCTGTCTGGAATCGCAGGCCAATTTGAAAACGTCGACCAGAACCAGAAGCAAACAAGCGTAAATCCACAAAATGCCCCCTAAATGAGACTTAAATTCGGTTTCGGCTGTTGAAAATCGGTGACGGCAGTAATTTCAATTAAGAAGCTCTCTTGTATAGCACCCCTCCTCAGTGCAATCAAAATAGATGCCAGAAGTATGTGTTTAGATAACAACAGAGTGATCCTTGTGTCATATTCATATCCTTGTCGAATGTGTATGTTTTTCGTTGACGATCGTCTCTATCAGATTAGATACATTCATCCCTACACGACAAGGAGAGAGAGGTGTGAATAAAGACCGCTTACAGCAGGTAGACAAATATTTTTCTTAATGTTGACATCTCAATTGGCAAGATCGGGCTGTTACAACTTGAGTACCCCAACAGTGACAGGGTAGAAGAAGAAGTCCCGATCAATAACACGGCCGATTGGGTTTTGAAGATTGTGTGCGTACGCGCTACGAATACGAGTATAGCGCATCGCATCGTATTCCAGAGCAGAAGGTGAGAAAATTCAATGCGAGAAACATGACAATGGCTTGGGATTAGAGTAGAGATGATCTCCTCGTTGTCAGTCAGACTATGGTTGCATTCAAACATAGAATCCAATTTCCAAATCAAAGAATGAAATAGGGCCGTTGGTTGACGTTGGTTTTTGTATAAAGTTTTCCAAATGAGGGCACACAAATTTGTGGCAAAAATTGTCATATTTGCAGAACATATAGCATGTGTGGTTTAATTGTTTTACACACTCATGCGGGATCTATGACCAATGTTGGTGGAAACAATGAAACGCACTCCCTTCGCGGTACATTCGTGTATGTGGTTGGCAGCTGCAGACGTGGATTTTTTTTTATTTTAAAACTTTCCTCTAAACCGCCACTTTCGGCAGAGCAAGCACCCACTTCAGATCCATTTTGCATAAAGGACACCCGTGCGGTTTGTTGTTGGCCAATCGAAGACATCCAGAATACACGTGTACCTCTACACCCTTAATTATTATTGTCGCCACTTATGTTGTGTTGGCCATTAAGAAGAGAGCAGAGTCTAAATTGCAAATTATGCGTTAGCAAGCCAGCAACCCAAATACAAATTCGTTAAGCCACAAGTGCCACTCAATTAAAATGTCGTTTTTCCAAATGACTTCCTAGATAAGCGCAACCCCCACTCGTGTGAGTGAAATTTCCAGTCGTTATTCCACTCTAAATCATCTAAGAGTTTGGTTTTTGCTTCGCGAATTTGCTCAGCCAACCGAAATTGTCCTGTTTTGTTGCTCATTTAGAATTTCTGATGGCCTGAGGATTGCACTTCAAAGCGAACGTCGTTCTCCTGTGTGTGTGTGTCCGCTTTTTCCCTGATTTCGCGGACACGTTGTAATATCCCCTGAGGATACCCTTCGATATTATTGTCACTGCTTCCGAAGAAACACATATTTTGTGGAGGTGTTTCAGAATGCGTGAGCGTGATGTCGAACAAAAAACGAGTAGATTGGCAAAACCTTTTGTTTATTCCTTTTTTCTGTGTTCTTCTGCCGCTCCTTTGGCTGAAATGAAGAAGATTTCAGTTCATTTTTGTCTCTCTCAGCCCTGTGTGTGCGTGTTATTTGTTGGAATAACGATGATTACTTTATGGTTTGCTGTGTTCGTCGTATGGGTTGCTTCCTACACAATGCGCCGTACACAAGTTGACAATGTGCCTAAGCAAGGATAACAATTTTATAAAAGAATCAATTATGATAATCCTTGTACTTTTTCACAGTTGTTTTATGAGAAGAGCAAATGGTTTTCATTCATATGTGCTAACACGTACCAAAACCAAGACAGAAATTAATGATCCTTGGAAGGGGTTTCGTGCGACTCAAATGATGTTATAATCTCTTCTAGTGTTCAACTCTTTCTTTTGTTGGTTATCTCTAGAATGTTTTGTGCAAGTATCGCAAAAAGTAATTAATCAAAATTTATTAATTTTTATGATTTTAACGAGATGCATCCATCTTGGTGATGTTTTTTCAAGGACGATAAAGACATGGGTTTGGTTCAGAATTTTGTTGCATTTTTTTTTAATTAAAATGTTTACTGTTAAATAAGGAGCTTGTGGGTGTTCGGGAGATAGGTATTTTTTTTTTTATCGAAGCCTCTAATAAACAATTCGAAATTTTTTTAGAGACATTTTTTTCAACTCCCTACATACAGTCGTGCTTACTTCAATAGAACCCCCTTTGCTTCGATTTCCAAGTTCAATAACTTTTAAACTAATAAAGAAAACAACTCCATTTCTTTTTTCAATTCAAGTTTATTAAATTTTGTAAAACATAATAAAAAATGGTGTCTATATTGAAAGTGATAATTTAACTATACATTTTAAAGTGATAGGATTCAAAATATTTGTGTTAAATTATAGATCATTTGAATAGAACCCCCAAATAAAAAATGCATTTAGGAATAGTTTAACACTCTTAAGTTTAGGTAAATATTAAGGAACACAATTTAAATTAAATTTAAGAACAAAACTCTGTTAGGCATTAAAGAATCATACAGTTTCTTGATATGATCTAATGAAATGGAGGCCCAGCTACATTTAATTGCTTCTTTAAGTTAATTTTTATTTCAATATTGTTTGTCTGATTCGTAGACCTTCCGAGCAAGTCATCCCCAAACATTTTCAAAGATATTCAAATCGGGCGAGTATGGTGGACAGTCCAAAATTGAGAAATTTTGGCGCTCAAGGTAAAGTTTTACCACTCTGGTGTTGTGTATAAGTGTATTGGTGCATTATCCTGTTGTAAAGGATGGTTCAATTGTAAGGGCCGATATTGAATGTGAACCACACCTAAACGTCAAGTTTTTTTCTGCATTTTATTTGACATTTCTGAATTTCAGACTAATTCAATTTGAACCATGGAAAGATACACAATCGAGCAATGCGTTAAAGTTGTTCAGGCTTATTATAAAATGGGCGTTCAAATCCAAATGCATATCGTGCACTTCGTGATTTTTTCGGTCAATTTAATCGTCCAAATGTGCGTACAATCGGAAAAATCGTGCAAAAATTTGAGCAAACCGGCTCTGTAGGAGATGTGAACCAGTACATGCGCGTACAGCTCGTACTGCAGAAAATATTGCTGCGATAGTGTGGCTGCAGAGCCGTCCACATCAACTCGTCGTCGTGCCCAACAATTGCACCTCTCACGCTCGTCGTTGATGAACAATATGCATAAGGACTTGCATTTATGCGCTTACAAGATGCAATTGACTCAAGAACTAAAGCCTCTTGACCATTTCAAGCGTCGTCAATGGTCAGAATGGTGGCAAGAAATGGCAATGGTGGATCAGCAATTTTCGAAGAAAATCATCTTTAGTGATGAGGCACATTTTCACCGTGAGATGATAACGAACTTTTTATGGCCCGAATTGGAAGATATGGATGTGAACGATATGTGGTTTTAACAGGACGGTGCCACTTGCCACACAGCTAACGAAACAATGGCTCTTTTGCGCGACAAATTGAATGGCCGTGTTATCTCACGTGGTGGCGATGTCAATTGGCCGCCAAGATCATGTGATTTGACACCGTTGGACGTCTTTCTTTGGGGTTATTTGAAAGAAAAGGTGTACGTCGATAAGCCAGCAACAATTCAAGAGCTAAAGGATGAGATAATTCGGCACATTAACGGCATAGAACCTCAATTATGCCTCAGCGTCATCGAAAATTTGGACCATCGCATGGAGGTGTGCCGCCGACGTCGCGGCGGCCATTTGGCCGATATTTTGTTTCATACATAATTGAACCATACCAATATTATCATAATAAAAAAAAATGACAATAATTTCCTAAATAATTTGTGTTTTATTCAAAATCAACATCGGCCCTTAAAATTTAACCACCCTTTAGTTTAAATGGCAAGTCACCAAACAGCTCATTCATGGAAGGGAAATCCTTTTCGAGTACGCCAATATAAGTGCCATAGTACGTTATGGCTCCCCAAACCATAACAACGCCCACTCGGCTGTGTAATCGATCCAATTGGTGCTCCTCTTCTCCCAAATCACGGAAGTAGTAGTTAAATCCGTCAGGACCCTCAAAATTATTTTTTTTTCATCGGAGGAAACAACACGGTACAATTCCGTACTCCAGGTCATGTTAGCGCGACAGAAACAAAGACGTTGTTCCTTACGGGACGGGCTAAGCAGTGGTTTTTTTTTTTAACTTTAAACGCTTCAAGCGTTTAGCCTTTGAAATAACCCGCTTTCCCGTAGAAATACTAGCTATAACACCACTTTTTTCTTTTATTTTGAATGCAGAATTGTTCGAATTTGACGCGAGTCGCAATATTGATCTTTTGTCAGCAGCGGTTACTGCACAAACAGTGTTCGCCCTTTCATGTTTTTACCATACTTGGACTCATTGCGTAGAAATGTTGATATTACGAGTACCTTGCGGCTTCGCTACATTTTTTTTTAGCTATTTGGTGAATAAACAAGTCACACTCGCGATAAGCTTTGATTGATTTTAGCTTTCTCGTCCCCGGCCAATGATTTACCACGTCCTATTTTGACTGTAATTATTGAAAAATAACTAAAATATATTAGAGACAATTTTTGCCTATCTACCTGCCTTGGCTTGCATGAGAACTAATATTATATGGGGGGGGGGGGGGGGGGGGTCTATTCAAGTGAACCAATATGAAACTACTTTTTCACAGTAATTCAACAATAACTTTGTAACTTTCCAATGCATGATCTAGCTCAGAGAGAAGGTGTTTTGGGAGATGAACAAAATATTAAAGCAACGATCCTTGAAGACTGGATTTATAGTCAGTTATATCATGTACGAGGGGGGGTTCTATTCAAGTGAGCGGCACTGTATATAAATTCGACTATGTTGTTCGTTCAATTGTACACAAAATAGACACCTATGAACGTATCTTTTCTACATTTTCACAAATGGATTTCCTTCTTCCTTCAACCCATTTTATTATTTTACTAGCTGCACCTGCCCGGCTTTGCCCGTGCGCGAGAATTCTATTGGCCAATATGTTCGAGTAGACTTCCTTATAATTGTCTATAGCGGGTATCCGGCGTATGTTGCCGCGCCTAAAAAAAAGAAGACCGATTTTGACCAAAGTTCACAGAAACACTCTCAGGCCAATACCGAAGATTGCCTGATTTGAGCTCAACCGGTGAAAGGGACTGCACGTTTTTCTCCGCATGGCTTAGGCCGCTCACACAACTTCGTTGTTCCGTTTACGGTAGGTGCTTGTTGTCTGGCAGGCGCCTATGTCGCCTTACTTCTGCGAATCAAACAACAAAGCGAAAATAAAAAACTTCGATTGAATCACTTTTCATTCACTTCCACACCGATTGTTATCAATGTTGGAAAAGCAACTTTCCGATGTCCGATTCACAAAAAAATGCAAAAAAAATTTCAATAAGAGTTATTTGAATAAAATATTGAACACACGATATCTCAAGAATGAAAGTGCGCACAAATTCCACAATAAGCTTGAAACGTTCGTGTGGTCTCCCTCTTTCATATGATTGTTCGGATAACAAAATAAGTGACGTCTGTACGGTCTCTGTATCTGCGTCGTAATTTACACGCATACGCACATATGCATGTGTACTCACTCAAATGCCCATATCTCACACACCGATGCAGATATAGCCAAACATAACAACCTTCCTGCAGACGTCGCCTTTCATGGAAAAAAATTTCATTGGAATCGGTTAACGCGTTTGGCCAAACACCGGCAACAAACACAAATATGGATTGATTTTTATATAGAGAAAATATTACACAAAAAATTTATTATTTCACTAAAATTTGTTTTTTTTTTTCAAAGCACATGATACCTACATATGAAACACACAGTGTATAAATACATTGTCAATTTTTTTTTCTTTTTTAAGAAACACATAATTTACACACCGATGCAGATACAGACATCGCACATACATAACATCCTTCGTATAGACGTCACCTTTCTTTAAAAAAAATTTCATTGCAATCGGTTAACGCGTTTGGCCAAACACCGGCAACAAACGCAAATATGGATTGATTTTTATATACATATATATATATAAATAGATATAGATATATTCTCATATCAATTTTAATTCACAAAAACTCACAAAATCGCAATGAAGAAATCCGAATCCGACAGCGCCACCAAACATGAAACAAAATTGGCTTCTCCATTGATCGATAATAGATGGTTCAATTGTGATACGATATGTTACATTCAAATGTGATTCTTAATTTGGTTGTTGCCAAAATAAATAAATACAAAATTAAAAAAAAAAAAAAAATTTAAAAAAAATCGAAAAAAACCGGTCGTAACACGCTGGGTGGTCAAAATAAGCCATTTTGAAATTTAGATTTTTTTTCTTCTAAAACCCGTGCTGAGAACATACCTTTCCAACAAAGTATAAATCATCAAAATCGGTTCGGCCAATCTCGAGTTATGCGGTTACATCGCTTCGGACACTTTCTTTTATATATATAGATTATTATTTTATGCTGACTCTGAACGGCAGTTTTGAGAAGGTTCTAATGCCAGTGGAAAAGTGGAAAAACACTTTAGGTGTTTTTTGGGCCAGACCCCTTGCTCTTAAGTCCAACTAGGGTTGCCAGTTTTTAAATAGAACATATCTGGACACTATTTTGAATTTGCGGGACATCTGCTCATTTTGGAAATCTGTCATTAAGTAAGATGGTTCTTTTGCAATTAACTTCCCCAAGAATGTAGTTGCTAACGGAGTTCTTTGAGTAAGAAAGAATAGAATTTAGAGGAGCTCTTTTAGGCAATTTACTCATATATCAAAGGAGAGTTTCGCAAAATATTTACTTCACATTGACTAGAACTTGCAGGTCTTATATTCCAAAAGATAGGATTGTTATTCATCAACGCTGTCATCAAAAGTCTACCTCGTATCTCAAGAAGCAGTGGAAAAGGTGCCAATGGCTCTCCGAACCTACGAAACCGCTTACTCGTAACGAACAGGAACAGTTAAGATGGTTTCTCTAGAGTCTACATCTAGAACAAAACGTTGTGTGCTGCTTTGTTTAAAAGAACTGTTTTTTTTTTTTTTTTTTTAAAACTATAAGGTTAAATTAGGTTGAGGCGGTTGTCAGCTACAGCCAAAGCATTATGACCAATGTGAGGTCCATTCCGATGCCACGTGGATCCAGGGAGTTTCTCTCTCTATCAGCTTAACCATTTAGATCGTCTAATGAAGCGCGATAGGCTTCTGACGACTGTGTTAAAAAATAAAATAAAAAAAAAAATATTGGGCATTTACGGGACCCATACAGGGCCTAAAACCTGGCTTCTCCAACCTTTTGCTTATGCGACGTGGAAGGGTCAAGCCGATTCCGAACGGCAATGAGAAGTTTCTCATGACAATAGATACTCTTGGATGTTTGTCAGACGTTCGCAAGAGGTGGGGCAGTGGATACAACGTTTGATGTCACTTGGCGCCGGCGGGATTTGAAGCTAAGACCTTTAGATTAGTAGTCCAACACACCTACAACGTCTGTGCTAGCCAAGTCACTTAAATCATCAAGCAAGAAGGCTCCTAGATAGAGATTTTTTTTTATGGAAGAGTGCAGAACAGGTACAAAGAATGTGAAGTGTAGTCTACTTTCCTCTTTTTTTTTGTTTTGTCGGGATGCGAGACTTTCTACACTGGAGCACTCAAACTTAATACTGGTACATTGTACTACCAGGAAGACACACCACTTTTACTGTGAGAATTTACTCGTTTTCCTAAGAAAGACGAGAAGGCGCTTCAATGATAAGGAGCTTAGGTTTACAGCACTCACCACATCAGCACCACCTGTTACGAGCAAAAACAGGACAATCGCAGAGAAAATGTTCCGCAGTGTAGTCGCTTTCTCCACAAGCTTGCGGGTGAGCACGGTACAGTAGTCCGGCCACATACATTATTTTTTATCGAATACATGGCAACTTATTCTCCCTAAGCAACTTAAAAACCACTGGTGGAGAAAAACCCTAGAACTGCACCAAATCACTTTTATCCTATCTATCTATTAGGTAAGTAGCACCTAAAAGCATACAATGAAATACGCCATTGTTAGGTGCTGCTCGCTGTTAAATAACAAAATGCTTGCGCTGTGTTCCTAGCACAATAAGGGAACTGTAAGACTTACAGAAAAAAAAATTTAGCGTAAGTAAATTATATTAAAAAAAAAGTTGGTGGTACCGCTTAGGCCTACCACCTTAAGATGCTTGGCAAAAGCGTAATAGGCCGTAAGAACGCCAGTAGTCTGTCTGCAGCCTTTTCTATTGAGAGTCAACAAGAATGCCCCAGATTTTTTACAGACATCAGGGGAATTTTGTTTAGTCTGTCTGCCCCCTGGAGATTCATGTCATCGGCGATTGTGTTCATATGAAACCCAACCGTCAATGGAAGCCCTGACCGAGGACTCAGGCAGACATATCGCTGGTTCAGATCCTGAGAAGTCTTCCTCTGATCCCTGTCTATATTAAAGTTTTCTCGACATGGTTTAATCTTGATGAAATGAAAGTTAAAACAAAAGTACTCTTTTCTAGTTTCAAGAAAGATCAACTTAGTTTTGCGAGTGTATTAAGGTCAGAACTTCTCTTAAAGGGGGCTTGTTACTGGGTCACCCTAGGTAGGTAGATAGGTAGAAGTGGCGGTTCGGCTTGAACCCAATTAGCACTTATTGTGCCTTTTTGTTACCACGACTCGTGTGACCTATGTTGTAGTGGTTGTGGAAGATTTGATGTGTGGCTATATCGAACCTGTGGAGTTGAGAAAACGGATAAGATCTTGTATCCCTTTGCTCGATATAGCGCTAAGGTCGTCGAAGAATGGTTCATTCAGTGCCCGCAGTCTAGCTCTTGTTAGTGCCGGACATTCGCAGAGGAAATGGAAGAGAGTTTCTCTTTCGTTTACATTCCCGCAGCTTCGGCAGCGGGTGTTAGATCGGATACTCAGTTTGGCCGCATGGGTCACCCTACTTGGTGTTTGATTTTGAAGAATTAACCAGTTTAGTTCCACCAGGCGTATTTTAAAAATATTTCAATTTGAATAATTTTCATTGAAATTTAATTTAATTAATAACTCAGTCTTTCGTTCTCGATTTGTTTTCTTTTCTTTTGTTTTCTTTATTGATTGGAAATCCGCTAATAAATGTTAACGTTCAGCAAATTTATTAAAGGCTTTGAAAAAGATTTCACAGTGAGTGAGAAAACTGATTATTTTTTAATTTTGATGGAATTGAAAGAGTTTGACTGGACACATTGTTTTTCAGCTGAACTCTGGACATCCTCGAAAAAATCTGTACATCCTGGCGAGTCCCGGCCGTCTGGCAACCATAAGTCCAACACATAATTACTGAACTTATCTGTAAGTGAAACTGAGCCCATTTCCTATTCAACTTCTTTTTTTGTATAAAGCTACCAAGATAGGGTGCGTGTACAAGTACCCGGCCTACTTCTATGCCTACTTTTCATTAAATGCCTAACGATAAAAAGATAAAACGATATTTTCACTGGCGGGAACTGTTGGCATTATATTATTGCCGATCTAACAAGCTAGTAAAATTGTATAGCTCTGAACAGTACAGAACCGCCTTAAAATGTGCACATATTGTTAGGTTCGCCGAGAAGGAGAAAAGTGGGGTTCAGTGGATCAATTTTCTTGTCTGCCAATTCCGACTATAAGTCTGTATTTGCATACAAATTTTCAAATCGGCGATTTGTCAACCTGTCATGCGCGTGCATAATATTATAAGTGATTTTTAAGCGTTTGGTTTTAATTTAACATTATTTTATTTAAATGTTGACCACGACTACGTTTTAAGTGGTCTATAGGGGAAATCCAATTTGGAGTCACTTTTTGGAGCATATTGGCTGACCTCGTTAATAACACTTGTAATTTTGTCTTGTATGGCTGTAATTGACGCTGGCTGGCACCAAAAATAGTCTGAAGGGGTCAAATTGAACGACCTAGCCGGCCAATTCACCGGTCCGAAACGAGATATAAACCACTATGCTCAAAAAAGTTAGTCAACATTGGACTCTCCGTAAAGACCACTTAAAACGAGTCTCGGTTAACAATAACATAGGTGCAATGCTTAATCCTTTAAAAGTGAATGGCAAGCATTGATCATTCAAATCAAATAAAAATTGTATATACTTTCACAATTTTCCTTTTTTTTACGATTAAAAACCAAACGCCTAAAAATCGCCCGTTACACCCCGATAAACCAGCTTAAAGCTTTAGCGCGGGTGTGCATGCTCCGTGATCGTGTTCTGTTGCTTTGTAAGGCATTGGTTCTAAAATTATTAGGCTAGGGTGCCTATCAAAATTGCTATTGCTATAGTGACGTGTTTCTGCCATCAATCTTTTATCTGCCTTTTGTCTTGCTGTCACTCACAGGATCTGACTGACGCCTAATCATCGTCTTTTTTTTGAAGATTTTCCATAACAGCTGACATATCTTCAATTTCTTTAACGAAAACTTAGCGTTACTATTGTTATTTTTGGTTTTGGGAATACCACTATCGTTATCGCATGTGACAAAGTTGTTTACTCATAGCGATAACGATAGATCGTTTAGAGCTTGGAAATTAAACTACAGTTCCTCGTTTTTAGTTGACAATATTTTTTAGATATCTAGTAGGCCACTCTTAACGTCGGCCCTACGAACAGAGTCTCAACTCGAAGTCACTAGCCAAAATGAAATAAACCCCATAAAATTCGGGATTTATTTCATATGAACTAAGACCCAACTCTAGAATGAACAAAGTCCCAAAAATGAACGAATTAAAACCCAATAGTGGGACTTTTTTTCTTATGAACTAAGTCCCAAATGAACTTACTCCCAAGTTATTTAAAATAAAAAGAAAATTAACGATTCGATATGAACTAAGTCCCAAAAATGTTTAATCCAGGATAGGTATATATGTACATTGGTTACAAAATATAAAATAAGGGTTAATGCATAGGTATGTATAATGCAATATTTATTGCACGTTCATGTAAATTATATCAATGATCTTTTGTGCGGCGATGCCGTCGGCTTGCAACTTCAAATGATATTCCCTTCAAATCACCAAAGATTGCATGGGCGAAGGACTATGTGTCACAGTGCAGTATACAACCCCCCTGCTTGGCTTCACTGTTGGATTTTGAGTAAGTGCGAGGTTCGGTGATGTAAAGTTTCTTTATATACATACACCTAATCTCGCATTTACTCCAAATCCAACATTGACTCCAAGCGCGGGGGGGCGTTGCATGGGGCAGAATCCCCCTCCCCCATTTATATTCCACTGTGCCTACTAGATCAGTAGTCAAATTGTAGATCAATTTCCGGTAGGAAGTATTGGTTTCTTTGTTCATTGCCTTTTTGATGTATAAGTATTTTTCACTGTATAGGAGTTAACTATTCCTCCACTTGCGACTAACAATTACGTTTTAATATTTGCTTTGCTAACCAATCGGCCGATCAAGATCAATTACAACGCAACTACTCCTGAACTTCTGGTACATAATGCAAAAAAATCTACAAACCCTATTTATATATCTGATTTGCATTTGAATCCCGGTACAATTCCTTAAAATTTGTTGCATAAAAATAATTTGTTGCCAAAACGAACTAACTCCCACTTTTAACAGAATTATTTTTACGTCGAAACAATTTAAATGAACTAACTCCCACTTTTCTCAAATTGGGAATTTTAATCATTGGGAATTTGTTCATAATAACCTACGTCCCAACTGAACTTCCCAAAGTTGTGAACTAAATCCCACTGCATATTTGGTTGGATTTAGTTAATTTTGGCTAGTGGGAGTTAGTTTCACTTGTGACTTTGTTCGTAGGGCCCTTAGCATCCCTTGACGTCCGCAAACGGAGTCAATGATAAATGGGGTGGGCATACGGCTCCGCACACCGAAGTTGTTCGGTTCCAATTAGTATGGAAATTAAAAAAGACTCACATGCGTTTGAATTGCGTGGGAGTAAGTTAAGAACGAGTCCAAAACTGATCCAAAAAAAAAATATAAAATCCAGGCTTATTATGTATGCGAGTACCTATAGAGAAAAATAAAATAAAAACTTAGGAGGTGAGATTGGTTCGGTATTTTCTCCAACTCAGTTTCCTGCAAATAAAAAAGGCACGAGACACAGATTTAAGACAATTTAATATATTATCTGTAGCTACCAATTCTTTGAATATTCAATTTTCAGCAATAGTTTGTGCCTGTAGCAATGACATCTTTTAATTCCAGTCCACGATTGTTAGTTTCACCTTTATCTGTTGCCACTAATTTGAAGTTTTATAAAATTATTCAATAATTTAATTATTGTTGTTCGAAGTAAAATGATACCGACAGTGACAGAAGACGAGCAAATCCGTCATTACAAAAAAAAAATAATCTAGACTCTCGCTCCTCTTTCTATTGACCACTTGGCAAACCTACCTCTTTCTGAAGTGGCGTATCTCGTATCTTACAGGAATTTTCAATTTAATTTATTTGCAAATAAAAATATTTTTTTTGCTACAACAACGCAATTCTCACGGTTTCACTTTTTTTTTCTTATTGTTACGTTTTTGGTATTTAAAACTAGTCTTATTCTGGAACTTTTTTTGTTAAAATTCGTTTATAATAAACTTTTAACGAAATATTCGCGCAAAACTCGTCTCCCGCCATACAAATTCGCAAACGTTTTTTTTTTCATTTGCCATTGACGTTGTCGCGAAGTACTCTATTAGGGTCGGAATGTAGAAACAGGCAACTTACTTATATCGGGGATGACTGGAAAAGTTGGGTCATCGATTTTGCTTGAAGTACTATCTTTTATTAGTGTCAAAAATACATCACCCACAACTGGCTGGAATAGCTAGCCTGCTCCTACGAGCTGCAGGCAATTTTGAAAAAATATTCAAATGCATTACAAATTACAAAATTATGTACTGTGAATTGACTTTTTATAAAAACGATTCAAAATATATTCGTCGCGTGAAAGTTCGCTGGTTGCAGTTCTCATTTCGTGCAAATAAGACACGGTGTCTGCTTTAAAAATGGCCAGTCTCTGAATTTACTCTGAAGGAAGTCTCCCTTCTTCTTCTTTTTCGTCTTCCTTTATGGCGAGGCCATGATCAGAATTAAATGGATTATATTTATAACCCTCCCAATTCACTGCAATTCTGCTGGTAAGCTAGTGGGTTTCGCCGGGCGCAGGCTTAAAATCAAATGAGGCTCCAACCCAATATGAAAGAAGGCCCAGTTTAAATATGAAAATATCATAAGAAAATTCCCGCTAAGGGTGGGTAAGGGTAGGTGCTAGTTGCCTAGCAGGCGCCTATATAAACTCTATTGTGCATTTAAACACTGCCAGAAGCATCGTTTTCCTTTGGTCCTACACATTTAAATTCACTCCTTCCGGATTCCTATGGAACGTCGGAAATCGTCTTCTGTTCTACTGTGTAATTGTTGGTGAAATCTTAAAAGGGGGAAAGCTGCATGCAGCTTCGTACCCCAACTACGCGGTCATTTTATTCAGAGCTCGCTCCAAGCACGCTCTGAGCCAAAAAAGAAACACAAGTTGAGCGCTTAGAGCGCTTTGAGCTAAAAAAAAAAGAAGCAGAGATATTTTGTTGACAGTTCAGTGCACTGCTTTGAGCTTAAAAAGAAAAACGCCTTAAAGTTGAAGAATTCAAGTGGATTCCGGAATGATCGACAAACAAAAAGCACTCGCAAAAGAGTATACCTACTACGAGTGCTCCAATGGAACATTTTGGGAGTGATTCTTCTGTCCGGAAGACAAAAAGAGTAATCCGAGTGGGCCAATGGAAAACGACTTTAGTTTTCCTTTTACCTTCTATATTTTTTTCCTCGAGATGGGAATCACAATTACGAGCAACAAGCGCAACTAAAAAACTCCGCAATCCAATCAATAATCATGCTTATTTTGCGATTCCAATAAATAGTCAATTCATTTGAATTTCTCTTTTCGTACGAATCTCAAAATACAAAACCCAAAATACAGATTTTTCTAATTCGACAAACTGTCAATCGAATTCGAATGGCAAAATAAGCATGAATATTTTTTTTTATTTTACATTTCAAAAATAACGTCAAATTACACTGTTATAAACTGGCATACAAACAGCTTAGCAACTACACAAACCATCCCCAGCCAATTGTATCAGCTAGTAGTGTATAGATGGCCATAGCTAAATTAGAGGGCACTTTCTATTTAAACGCGTTTATAATAATTTTTAACTCAATGAATTTGAATAAAGTATAAAAAATTTACATACGTATTATCTACATAATATATAATTTAAGTAATATAATTTTCTTTCATTTGTAGGTAATGGCCAGTGCACATTTTAGGGGTTGGTTTGAGCCAGTGCCTGAGGTCTCAACGTGGTTACGAAAAATCCGCTCAGTCAACAATGCCAAAGAAGCTAATCTCCACAACTTCATTGTGGAAGGATATGTGAGTTAATTTTGAAAATTAAAGGTTTAAAACTTTTTTATTTTATTTGTTTTTTTTTTATTTAAAGCTGTGGTACGAAGCCGTTCGGGACATACCAGCTGGAGAGGAGATATCCGTTGATTCTGAATCAAAGGGTCTTCTGCATTTTAATGATATTTTTACAGGCGCTGGTTTTAATGCCGACGACAGAAGTGAGAGGGAAAGTGGTAAATAAAAAAACATTTTTTATTACAAAAAAAAAATCTAAATTACCTCCATGCAGTAATTTTTTATTCGGTGACAACATTTTTTGTTTCCAAATTTCTAATTCTTTTCTTTCTTTTTTTTGTCGTGAGTGTGGCATGCGACAGGGATAGGGTAGTAAAACAAATCGAAATTTGATAGGCTTGATCTTAGCGTATGATTTTTTTTGTTTTGTCCATACAAAGTTTGTCACCCTGACTAGTAAGAGAATCTGTGGGTAACCCTTTTTTTTGTTGGTCTTTTCGTGTTGTTAATTATTCTCAGCCCTCGGTGTACGCAAATCCAATTTGATACGTTTTTTATTTATTTTATTTTGTTTGACACTGGCCTAACTAGGTCTTGTTTCTGTTCCGCACCCCACGTGCTTTTCAGTTGTCCTTTGCATATATGTAGATACATAATTCTAAAGTGATATCAAAGCTAAATCCTTTTTCAATTGCGATTTCGCGTTACAATACCTCGGATACAAAGTCTTACGTTTATCGAGGATGCTATCGGAGAGAACATGACATAAAGTAGAATGACAGGATTGCGCGTCGTCCGCAGAAGTATCAATTATGATTAAGACTTAGGCATAGGGGTTGTGTCGGGGAACGAGGGTTGATTAGTTTTGATCACAATGATGCTGGCTGGCGGTGTTGACGATCAATTACACAATTATTTGTTTAGCGCACCGCGCGAACGTTCTCGCCACCGGATAAACATCAACGGAAGCATCGAGCAATAGTGTTGCGAGTGAGAATCACATGAGGGTTTGCTCGCGTGCAACACCCTAATAGAGATGTCATTATCATCTGCAGGAGCAAGCCGTGGTGGTATTAGAAAAAAAGGACAATATTCCTTGTTTGATTGTGGGATTTATATAAATTGTCTGTTGCCATTGTTCAGGACGAACTGTGCATAGTGAATGACTGAGGCTTAACCACATGTTTTATTCCAGCACATACACTCACGGTCAATTTAATCCTAAGCCGGGCAGATTGACACTATCGAATGATTCGAATCGCGCCGTCAGAGTTATGATTGGTGGTATATTGTTCGTTGTCAACCCCGTGCCAAATTTTGCAGCATTGCATCGGGGATGCTAGCAGTCATTTGCATCTGCATCTGTGTTGATCGTGAGGTGTTGATATGCGAATGAGATTTATGACGGATATATTTCAACTGAATGCTAAATCCGATGGGAAAATGTTGATATTTAATTATCCACAGTGTTTGTTGATTTTAATGCGCAGATGAGTGGGCACGACCCCACAATCAAATTTTAAATTATTACTATGTACCTATAGCAGAATATCGCAAATTGAATTTTAGAAATCAGGTTGTTGGCCGGCAGAAGCTTCTCGAATTTACCGTTCGGATTCGCTTTAAACTTGTATGTATGTGCCTCGCATTCGCACAAGCAAATGCAGAAGCTAGGTTTATGGCTCTGTTTGGGCCGTTAATGGCTAAAATTTTATATATTTTTTTTTTTAAAAAGGTCTGTCACCTATTTACCTGTATAGGGAATACAATCTGGAAGCAAATTTTCAATCAATAATATGTAAAGGGTCTTTCATTAGCGACTTGACATTTTCAAACTTTCAGTGTAAACGCACCCTTAAACCGTCAGTCAGTCTTCCAAACAGAGACTTATGCTATCCTAATGGCCATGGACTATGTTACGAGGAACAGGTGGAGGGGGCGAAGTATCTGCGTCTGTAGCGACGGTCAGGCTGCGCTTAAGGCCTTACTCAAACCCTTAACTACCTCCGAAATAGTACGTGAATGCAAGATATCTCTGCATTCGGTCGGACGGCTGAACTCACTTAAACTTGTCTGGGTCCCGGGTCATAACGGGATCACGGGAAATGAGATCTCCGACGAACTTGCTAGACAAGGCTCAGAGGGGGCCTTCTCAGGACCTGAAACAGCGATCTGTCTGCCTGCGTCCTCGGTCAGGGCTTCCATTGACGGTTGGGTTTCCTATGAACACAATCGCCGTTGGCATGTCTCTTCAGAGTGCAGACAGACTAAGCAAATGCTCCCCGACGTCTGTGGGAAATCCGCGGCATTCTTGTTGTCTCTCAACAGAAAAGACTGCAGACGGACTACTGGCGTTCTTACGGGACACTACGCTTTTGCCAAACACCTTAAGGTGCTAGGCCTAAGCGACACCAACAACTGCGAAGCCTGTGGAGAAAGCGACGACACTGCGGAACATTTCCTCTGTGATTGTCCTGCTTTTGCTCGTATCAGGTGGCAGGTATTTGGTGCGGATATGGTGAGTTCTGTAAACCTAAGCTCCTTATCATTGCAGCGCCTTCTCGTTTTTCTTAGAAAAACGAGTAAATTCCCATAGTATAATGTGGTGTGTCTGCCTGGTAGTACAATGGACCAGTATTGAGTCTGAGTGCTCCAGTGCTGAAAGTCTCACACACACCGACAAAAAAAAACCATTAAACCGATTTGATTAGCGACTTGACAACTTCAAACTTTCAACGCACCCTTAAACCGATTACCGAACTGTCAATGTCAAAGTATTCAGTAAAATCAACATTTTTATCATGGTGAAGTACACTAACGATAACATTTTCTACTGAAATTCTGAGTCGGTGGTGGCAACTTTAAGAGCGTTAACGCCAATTTTCGGCCGTAATTCTCGTCCCAGAAGACAAGCAATTCAAAGTCAAGTGAAAAAAATTGAGTCTGAATAATCGCTGTTTGATATTGCCGTGCCAGTGAGACTACGTTTTGCCCGAAGTGTGGAGAATATTGCTGCCGTAGAGGCGTCCGTCGCAAACCAGCCAAATTAGTCAATTGCACGGCGTTCTCAAGAATTGGGCCTCCCCCAGACCACATTATGGCGAATTTTGCGTAAGGATCTTGGCCTACGCCCTTACAAGATCGATCTCACTCAAGAACTAACGCCACTTGATCATATGAAGCGACGTACGTTCTCGAATTGGGCACTGGACATAATGGAAGGAAATAAAGAATTTCATTGCAAAATCATCTTCAGCGATGAAGCGCATTTTTGATCAAACGGCTTCGTCAATAAGCAAAATATGCGGTACTGGGCAGGTGAGAACCCTCATGTGCTTCATGAAACAGCACTTCATCCCCAAAAAGTCACTGCATGGTGCGGTTTTCATGCCGGTCGGTGGCGTCATTGAGCCATTTTTTTTTCGTCGATGAACATGACCGTCACGTTACGGTAAATGATATTCGCTACAGACATATTGGGACGTTATTTCTTTGATCAATTGCTTGAATTGGACATCAGTTATATGTGGTTCCAACGAACCCGTTTATTGGCCACCGAGATCGTGTGATTTAACGCCTCTAGACTATTTTGTATGGGACTACATTAAATTAGAGAGCTCAGAGCAAATATTGAACGAGAACGGTCGAAATGCGCTGCCGAGTCTTTGAAAATTGGGTTCAACGTATCGGCACGTTCTCGTGGTGGACATATGAACAAAGTCGAATTCCATTCAAACATCTTTTGACAGTAATTCAACATTATAAATTTCTTTTTGGGATATCTCAAGTAGTTTGCATTTTATTTAAAAAAGAAGTTGTAAAGTCCTTAATGAAAGACTTTAGTTTTGCGTACAAAAACCACAAGTTCAACTGTCAAAATGGAAAAAAAAAACAAAAACAAATTAATGGCTAGTATAAATAGAATTGGTCCTAGGTGATTTCCGTGAGGAACTCTAGACTGAGCTGTGAAAGATTCTGACGGCGATCGCCTAAATTTGACTTGATAAACCCTTGATCGAAGGTATGAATCACCCATTTTATGAAACCGGGTGGAAAAGAATAGCCCTGAGCTTAAATTCGATCGTGTATATGCAATTCATTTCGTCCTTATTCGCTAAAGCATTAGAACATGCACGAAAGAAAGTTAGGAGATTAGTGACAGTGGACCTGTTTCTTATAAATCCATGCTGTTCATTGCAAGTTATATTGTGACAGCGAAATATTAACTTCTCACAGACAATTTGTTGGAAAAGCTTAGGAATACATAAACGCTTTCAAATACGGCTACAGTTAGTGATATGACCACGTTCGCCTTTTTTAAATACAGGTGTGATAAAAGTACTTTTCCATAGTAATAATGGACAATTCAATCAGATGATATGGAGCAATTGCATGACTAATTTTTTTAAGAAAAATCGGTGCAATGCCATCCGGACCTGATGAATTGTCGGTCTTCAGAGAAGAAACGAATTTTGAATTTGTTTCCAAATCGAATGAGAAATTACTAAAATATATTTGGGCACAGCTAGCTAGTTAGATACCTAAAATCATGAAACATATTACTTGCAGTTGTAGAACTGTTGTAAAAAAATTTCGATGGATAACCATCCGTTTTCTTGTTTGAGTTGACAAATCTGCAACAAATTTTGAGGTCATTTTTTTAGAGAAAATTCCATTTTACTTATTATAATTATATAATCAATGTAAAGGGTCTTTCATTAGCGGCTTGACAACTTCAAACTTTCAGAGTGAATGCACCCTTAAATCGATTACCAAACTTTAAAAATCAAAATATTCAGTAAAATCAAAATTTTCATCATGGTAAAGTACACGAAGGAGCAGCGTTTACAAATAATTAAACATTTACTACCGAATTTCCGAGTCGGTGGTCGCAACTTTAAGAGCGTTAATGCCAATTTTGGGATGTAATTCTCGTTCCAGTAGACAAGCAATATTCATAGTCTAGTGAAAAAATCAAGTCGCTAATGAGAGACCCTTTAGTTAAACAAAGCCTAAACATTTTTTTATATTACTGCCCAGTGTCACGTGCAGGTGACGCTTGAACTTTCGAGCGTTGACGTACCCAAAAAATTAAGTACTTCTAAATACAAACGAACAAAATCAATTAATTAATAACAAAATTATACAAAAAAAAAAGTTAAAATGCCTGTAAAAGGCAGGTGATATTTATACAGTACTAGCTGCACACGCCCGGCTTTGCCCGTGCCGGAGAATTCTATTTGCCAATATGTTCGAGTAGACTTCCTTATTATTGTCTATAGCGTGTATCCGGCGTATGTTGCTGCGCCTTCACAGAAACACTCTCAGGCCAATACCGAAGATTGCCTGATTTGAGCTCAACCGGTGAAAGGGACTGCAAGTTTTTCTCCGCATGGCTTAGGCCGCTCACACAACTTCGTCGTTCCGCTTAGGGTAGGTGCTTGTTGTCTGGGAGGCGCCTATGTCAGCTTACTTGTGCGAATCAAACAAAAAAGCGAAAGTAAAAAACTTCGATAGATTCACTTTTCATTCACTTTCACACCGATTGTTATCAATGTTGGAAAAGCAACTTTCCGAAGTCCGATTCACAAAATAATGCAAAAAAAAATCAATAAGAGTTATTTGAATAAAACATTGAACACACGACATCTCAAGAATGAAAGTGCGCACCACAATAGGCTTGAAACGTTCGTGTGGTCTCCCTCTTTCGTATGCGCGTTCGGATAACAAAATTGGTGACGTCTGTTGTACGATGGTTTTTTATATGTGCGGTATCTGTATCTGCATCGGAATTTACACGCATACGCACATATGCATGTGTACTCACTCAAATGCCCATAATTCACACACCGATGCAGATACATAAAATCTTTCGTACAGATGTCACCTTTCATGGAAAAAAAATTTCATTGGAATCGGTTAACGCGTTTGTCCAAACACCGGCAACAAACACAAATATGCATTGATTTTTATATATATAGATAGTTTTATAGCTAATAGATTAATTACCAACATGCAATTGTAAAACAGGCAATATGCACTTAATGTTTGAATGGAAATAAATATTTTAGTTTCCCTTGCAAGAAAAACACAACAGGAAAAAAATTAAAAACCAGCAAAACAATTATTGGATTCATTTAAAGAATAACGCATAGTTACTGTTGTCCGAAAAAGAAACTGTATAAAGTTACTTATTAGCTTTGGAGTGTTAATGTTTGAATTCAAAAACGTATTTACCTCGTTATTTAGAAAAAATTGTAAACACATGCCACCTACAGTTGACACTGGGAATTGAAGAGCTAAGTGTATCTTACTAGCGCATAATTTAATTCTTTTATTGTTGCGTAACGGATATGAGACAAGGAACACGCAAATTCCACTAGCGTCACGGATCCTTAGCATGTCCCTTTGTTGGAATAAGTTTCAGCATATGGATAGGGAATAAATGTAATGTGAACAATTTTGAGGTTGGAGTATTCATTTGAATTTATAGCTGTTTTCATTATTCTATTGTATGCAGGTGTTTTATAAATTCAAAAATTCAAGCAACGCACACATGTAATAATGTTAGATAGGGCTTTTGTGTCTTGTAGAATAACATTATAAGGGAAATATTTACATTGGCAGATTGGATAAATTATTATTAAGAACTCATTTTTGAGGCTAAAAACAATGGTCTTATGTAAAGAGATGAACATGATCTCTGAGTCAAAGCTGACGAACTTGAACTCACATGTGAGATCGCCTATGCGGAACTCGATGAATTTGAGATCGATTTCAAAGCTCTTTGTCTTATTTAGTTGTGATTGTGATTAGAATTTCTTCGCGGCAAGTCAAATAAAAAAAGGAAAAATGTCTTTTGAGAGTGAAAATGAGAGTGTTGTTTAAAATAGGGAATTGAATCACTTTGGTAAAAGAACTTAAGGAAAATAAAATAATAAGAAAAATATTTAATAATGATTAAGGCGAGGAAGAGGAATGCGGGGCTCAAAAATATAGCTGCGCCTCTATGAATAAGGTGCAAATGAACTAGCTCAGTAACAAATAAAAATATTAAATGAGTTTCAAGAATTTCCATATATAGTTAGGACTCAGGAGTTATTTTAGCGGCAGAGCTATTTGGCTGCGTCTGGACGATTTCAAAGTCCAGTGTTCGTTTGATGTTTCTCAAACTGGTGATGCCAGGTGAGTTATGTAACGCGAACGTGAACGGATTTGTTTAGTTTTGCACGAAAGTTTATATATCTCAGGTCCGTGAGTGTCAGGGTGTATCCCAATTTCCCCAGCTGGTCCCAAATGTGTTTAGTGGAATTGAAGTCCGGGCTCGTCGCATTAACAGCCACTACGACGATTTCCACTTCTTGTAAGTACTCAGTAGCGCACCTGGCAACATTTGGACTTGCATTGTCCTCCATCTGCAAGAAGTTTTTCCCAATAATCGATGCGAATGGAACCGATCATGATCATGTAATAGGTAGAGTTCACCGATCCGTCCAAAATGCACAGTTCGGGTTTTACGCGCATGAAAATGTGTGCCCAAACCTCACCAGACATTTTTTAGCTGGCTAACTGTTGCCGAAGAGTATCGCTCTTTGATCGTCGCTAGTCTCTGTTCTGATCATCTGAGGAGCGCAGACAAAACTTTGTCTCATCAGTGAAAAGGCTTCTTTTAGGTGACGATTTGAAAGGCTTTCAAGCACCAAATATCGGTTAAATCTTGCAGAAGTTACTCTAGGGCGACCTGGACCTCGAGAATGGAAAGCGATTATGGAAATAAGCACAATAATATACCATTAAACCATGAAGCCCCTCCGAAAAAAACTGCAAAAACATAGCAAATTATTACCATATGATAACAAGACATGAAAAAGTAAGACTGCGCCACTTTTTTTGTAACTACATTATGTATGTACCTACCTTAGATACGAGATACACAAATATATATATGCACCAGTTATGAGTGGCGAAGTAGAAGGAGAACAAGCCCATATCAGATCTCATTTTCCTCTTGCAATCTACGTTCATTGTGCCGCGCATGACTTAAGTTTGGTCATCAATGCCGCTTGCGGAGTTTCAGGTATAAAAAATGCGTTAGGAACTATCGGAGCAATAGAAGCATTTTTCCACTGGCTGAAGAGACAAAGCATTTTAAAGGAAGACATTTTGAAAATGCCGAAAAAGAGTGACCGGAGAAAAGAAAAATTGAATTCTTTCGCTGTTTCAAGATGGGCTCAGTCTCATGAAACAGTTTCAACTTATCTCGAACTTCAACCGGCCGTAATAGAAGCTTTGGAAGAAATAAAAAAAGTGGAAAGATCGAGAGACTTCACAAAAGGCTTCTCAGCGATTTTGACAATCGAATTTCAAATCTTCTGTCATATAATGGAATCGATCAATTCTAGCGTCATGCCTCTGAGTCGGGAATTGCAGACGAAAAATCAAGATCTAGGAGAAGCCACAAAGTTAGCTGATGATGCTACGAATGATATCAAGGAAAAGCGGGAAAACGTTGATTCAAATTTTTGTATCATTTACGACAATGTAGCTGAAATCTGTTCTTAATATGAAATTGCCTCGTCGTTGCAGTCAACAGAAAAACCGTTGCAACGTTGAAACACAAAATGTCGAAGATTATTACAGAATTCCCTTCTACATTCCATTCCTTGATACTTACATTTTTCATCTCCAAAGTCGGTTCGAAAAACACAAATCGATCTTCCACAGTTTCGGACAACTATTTCCTTCCAAGCAGAAATTTGATGAGGAAAAATGAGCAGATCTTTACAAGTTTTATGACGAAATATTGGACTGTTCAGAAAGGAATTTTATCTCAGAGATCAGAATGTGGAGGCAACGGATCTTTGATCAAGGTATTCAAAATGCGCTCGATGCACTATCAGTGAGTACTTCAGATCGGAATTTTTACTTCCAGAATCAGTTTCTATAACCCATCGAATACTTAACTTTCAATGGTTACGTTATTTTTTAGGTTATCAATGAAAAATGTTTCAAAAACGTGAACGCGATCTTACGAGTATTGGCAGTGTTACACGTAACAACAGCAGCTCCAGAAGGATAATTTTCGACCCTAAGAAGAATAAAAAACTATCTTAGAAGTTTAATAGGACGGGAGCGCCTGAATGGACTCGCTTCTTTGAGTATCCGCTTCTTTGAGGACTCGATAACCCCCCCCCCCCCCCCCCCCCCCCCCCCCCCCCTTGGATCCGCCACTGCCTCAAATAGCCAAGCTGCGCTAAAATCTCTGGATTCTGTCTCCACTAACTCCATCGTAGTCCTAGACTGCCGATCATCTCGCGCATCTCGCTGGAAAAGGAACCATACTGCCCCTTCTACCTGATAAAGGTCCCTTAGGCATTCCAATTGCTACATGCAAACTCATGTTTATGAGGGAGGCAATTGAGAGAACTAACCTTAGGTGGACAAGTGGCAACACTTGTCTAGCGACAAAACATATTTGGCCAAAGCTGGATCTGAAACGCTCAAGTGTTTGATCTCTCGTTCAGAGACTGCACATTGGTGCTACAATTGTTGTAATCACCGGACACTGTCTCATAGGCAAGCATGCAATAAGGCTTGGCGTCGATACAAATGACTTCTGCAGATGCTGCTTGGACGAGGAGGAGGACGAAACTATTCTCCAACTTCTCTGCACATGCCCTGCTCTCTCTCAAAGACGAAAACTCCATTTCGGATCTTTCTTTTACAATTATCTCAACGATCTCATAAACATCGACATTAAAAGGCTTTCAAGCTTTATCAAAAGCTCCAACTGGTTCAACGAGTATGTATAAGATAGATCCGTGTGGTATCACAATTCACCTTTTTATTGGTCTAAGTGTTTCGGCTTCTGCCGACTGCCACTATAACCTAACCTAACACCATTATATTTTCATCTGAGTTATATCAAAAAGACTTTGTTTGATTAGAGGAAGAAAGACTACCACAACAACTCTGTAAAATCCTTTTACGAAACAAACAGTTTTGGAGGAAAGAGCTGAATGAAATCGGCTCCGGACATGGACTTCATTGGGATGAAAGAGCTTGTATGAATGGATAATGAACCCTAAAAAGCCTTAATCTCTTGAGCTGTCTTAGACTTGAAGGACTTTCATGTAATAAAAGTAGAGCAACTGGAAGCAGCAGCCGCATATATTGTTCGGCAAGGGGTCCGAACTATTGCACTGACGAGATTGATGCAGACAAATTGGTATGAATTTTCAAGACAAGATGAGATCTTATTTTCCTGAATGGAAGCAGATTTGCCCGTAATGAGTCATCCGCATGCAGTCTCTGCAATATGAGGGAAGACGAAGATGTAGAGCACTTTCTAGGCAGATGTCCCCGTACTAAGAGCAACTTAATTCGAAAAAAAAAAATATTTTATCACGCTGAACGGTGAAAGCATTGGTGATTGGGGTAAATTGGTCAAATACATACAAGTCGCCATCACTTACAGAAAACAAATCATCGATGAATTCAATTAAATTAAATAATATATATGTATATTTTTTTTTTTTGAGATAAGTAATATGTAATTACTATTCAAATTATTTCTCAATATAAAAAATCTACTTGAATTATACAAAATTAAATCTAAAATTTAATAAATATTTTAAGTTTTTTTAATTAAACTACCAGACAGGCGACTCTCAAGGTCATTGTCGTAGGTTTGAATTTTTGACATAAAAGAGTAGGAGTCATAAAAAAAATTACTAATTTTTAAAACTTAGCTAGTTGAAAAAAAAACATTTCAATTATAATTAATAGGGTTTTTTTTTTAAAGTTGAAGTAATCAACTACAGTCGGTGATTTTTTAATATTATTTCGCTTAAGAAAGGAACTCGGTCTTTGAATAAATTTCTTTACGAAGCTATATTTCGTCTGTTTAATCTCGATTCAGAGTGGATTGTAGGTGTTTTTAGATCCAAATAATTATTCAGGGCGTGGTATCAAACGGATACGAATCTACGGGCGAACTTTTTGCTAGATTCTTCGCTTCTAACTTTTTACCCGCTAATAATGCATTGAATTTTTGTTTTAGCCATATTAGTACCATGACCGATATTGGCAACTTGGAGCTCTCTGATGACCATCTTCTACTTGCACCTAATAGAAATGATACTAACAAAGGTGCTGGTCCCGACTTGCTTCATTCCGTTCTCTTGAAGAACTGTTCTTCTTCAGTATATCTGCCTTTAAAATTGATTTACAACCTTTCACTTTCTACCGGTGACTTTCTGGACGATTGAAAGATTGCTCATATATCGCCTATTCATAAGAGCGGGCAAAAACATTTAGTTGAAAACTATAGGCCTATAAGGAATATTTCGCTTATCCCAAAGCTCTTCGAAAAAATCGTTAAGGAAAAATTATATTTCAATGTAAAGGAACATTTAACATTTTTTAACCAACGACCATACCACGTCGAGTTAATCGGTTCTCGTCAGATCACCGTAATTAAACGACGTTGGGCGCGGTTAGTACGTAGATGGGGGACCGTTTGAGAACAACCGCGTGTCGTTGGCCAGTCCCATCTACAGAGTTGAGGTAGATAATATACGTGGTATCACAATGGACCTAAATTGGTCTAAGTGTGTCGGCTTCTGCCGACAGCCACATAAACCTAACCTAACCTAAAGGAACATTTATCTCCTATGCAATATGGTTTTGTTTCCGGTCGCTATACCTCGACAAACTTAGCGCTATTTTCAAAATTCTGTCTTAATTTTATCGAAGGCGGTGTGCAGGTTGCTGTGTTGTTTACCGATTTCGTTAAAGCCTTCCAAAGAATCAATCACTCAATATTGATATGAAGGAATATTGATAGTAAGCCAAGCTTGGGTTTCATTCTAATATCTTGAAGTGGCTTTCTTCTTATCTTTTCAACAGGAAATGTATCGTCGAAGCTGATGGTTTTTTAGGGTTTACCACGAAATCTAGAACGCAATAATCCAGAAAACAAAAATCTCGAAAACAAAAATCTAGAATTGAAAAAATCTCGAAATACAAAAATCTAGAAAAAAAAATCTCGAATGAATAGGTATGTTAATTTTTGAGACAATGGTTACAATTCGCGCGAACTACTGTTTAACATCCACGATTGGCTAGCAAACTGCCCATGCAACTGTAAAAAAAGGTAGGTACCTGAAATTAGCGTTGTTGGGGCTCGTGTGTTATCACAGCGTGACAGCAAATCAAAACAATTAAAATGAAAGTAAATGAAATCATTACAAACAAAGGAAATATTCAAATCGAAATCGATGGATTTATTTACCGGTGCCGTGAAATAAAGTAGATGGAAATAATGTCGATCGACTTTATTTCCATAAGAAATCGGAAGTAGATAATGTCGATATTCACCATGAGATTTCGCAACTCATCCCATAAACAGTGCAATGCCTATAGGGGGGCATGCAGCACCCCTGTAACCTCTCTGCTTGGGGTCACTGTTTGATTTGGAGTAGGTGCGAGGTTTTCAGGGGTACGAATCTGAAAACCGTTAGGAATCTTTATCTGATTGTGTAAATAAATTAAAAGCGAAACAAGACCGATTCGGCTTTATTTCACTTTGGCAAAGTGAAATAAGACCGAACATGGAAATTCGGCGTTATTTCGCTTTCATAATTCGGCGTTATTTTTCTCGGCGTTATTTCACGGCACCTTATTTACTATTGGAATTTTTACAATTTTTTATAATGTTTTTTTTTGTTAAATATTAATTTGTTCCTGTTAATTTACATTTTCTTTAAGTTTAAACTCTTTAAATAGGTAAGAAAAAAATCTCGAATTAACTTTTTTTTGAGATTTTTTTCGAGATATCATCTTTTGAGATTTTTGTCCATTCGAGATATTTGTGCATTCGAGATGTTTGCATTCTAGATTAAATATTTGTTTTTTTCGATATTTTTTACATTCGAGATTTTTGTCATTCGGGATAACGTCATGATTCCGGTTTTTTATCGAACGTGGTAACCGCAATTTCTGGTGTCCCACAAGGAGGCCATTTAGGGCCGTTGCTATTTGTACTCTTTGTAAATGAAATTACTCAGCTTTTCACAAGGTATCAATGTCTGTTAGTTGCAGATGATTTCAAAATTTTTTGTAAAGTCTCCAACTTCTCGGATTGTTTAACATTTGGAGCTTAGTTTGCCTAAATATAACGTTTGTACGATTTCTCGTTCTCACAGTCCCTTGCTTCACTCATACGAAGTTGGAAGTATTGCTTTTAGTAGAGTATCTGAAGTTAAGGATTTTGGGATTATTTTTAATAGTCAGTTAACCTTTTTCCCTTTTGGCTTTCATTAGAAGAAATTGTGAAGACTTTCGTGATCCATTCGTACTAAAAACTCTTTGCTCTTTAATAAGATCCAGATTAAAGTACTGCTATGTAATTTGGGATCCATTTTATGGTGTCCACTCTTCTCGAGTAGAACGGGTTCAAAAATGCTTCACTCGCCTTGCTCTGAAGAGATTTAAAAGAGACTTTGAGCATTCATCTTATAAAAGTCGCTGCTTATTGTTAGGCCTTAATACTCTCGTAGTTAGGAAAAAGATGCAGCCTTTGGTGTTCCTGAAAGATATTATCTCTAATAGAATTAATTTTAGTGAACTTCTTTTTAGTTTACCATTCTATGCACCAAGCAGAGTACTAAGAAACAGACATTTGTTTTTACCTCCGGCACATAGAACAAACTATGGTTTGTCTGAACCGATAACTCAATGCATCTATTTGTTTAATTCGGTCGGTAATAACCTGGATTTATTCTCAAATCGGGATTTATTTAAATGCAACGCTCTTACTGCTCTAACTTCAAAATTTCTTAATTAATACCATTTTTTTAGTTTATTAACTTACATATGTTATTATAATGTTTTTTTAATTTTATATTTACAGTATGTACCTTTATTATTTGTATGCCAAATCTGTTAAGGTGTTCTACCTGGTAGATGAAAAAAATAAATAAGTAAAAAAAATAAATATTTTACCTTATGCTCAAAAGTTCAAAATCTTGTTCCTAAAAACTTGATTACCTATTGCCCAATATTTTTAAGTCAGTTATATGTTTTTGACAGCAAGTTTTTAAAGCTTTTATATTTTTTTTTGCTGCAGTTCTTGTGATTGGAAATAAAAGTTATTAAAATTTACAATTATATGTTATTATGATTATTTTGTAAGTTTACTAAACACGATGGCTGAAGGAAAATAGCTTGAGCGTGACATAAAGACATAATTGCCTTATGCCACATGGACTTATGTCACGGCAACGAGTATCCTACGGGTATCTCATAGTAAACGGTTGAATTGCACTAGAAAACCGGTCCTACTTCAGTAGAAAGAAATGGCTTCAAAACCCGCAAGACCAAATGCAAGCTCTACAAACCACCGATCGTGTCAATTTCATGTTTTGGCGTCGAGTGATAGGGGATAAGAAGAAAAGGAGAACTGATACTGGGCTTTCTCGAAAAGTTACCCTTCTTCGTCGGATATTTCATCCTGTAAGCGAGAAATGCGATTGGAGAAGAAGTAACAGTTGCGAACTCAATAAGCTGGATCATAACGTGTTTGTAGTCCAAAAAGCTGAAACTCTTCGACTACACTGGCTCTTCAAAAGGAACGTCCACTCCCTGGTTCAACACCACAAGGAAGACCAACCCTCTGTTTAGAGGACAGACTCATCGCGGATGTCAGGGGTGCTTGTTCCGGATAACTGCATGCCAGAATGATCTATAAGAATGAGCAATTGCAGTGTTGCAGGTAGATGCTCTTCACCGGTTAATCGCACGAATAGATATACAAATAAGAAGACACTTATACTATTCAGGATGATGTCTCTGCCATCCAAAACTTGATTTCAATTAATTAAGTAAATATTTTTTTGGATTAAAAACGAAAGATTTTCAATTGTCAAATATTAGACATTCCCTAATCCGTGAAAAACAAAAAACATATTTCTGTTTCTTAGTTCATGAGATCGTGTTTATTTAAGTTATTTTAACTTGTTGTATAGTGTTGACTTAAGTTACAATATTCCAAGGGAAAGACATACAAATTAAAATGATTTTACAATTTTGAAACTGCATAAGGAGAAAGTCACTCAATATCGCTTGCATTTGAAAATGTTTTAAAAACTGCCCTTGGTGCTGGGTGGTTGAACAAAATGTATCGTAACCCTTTTACAAATTAATTCTAAACATTGCAATCAATCATTGACTCATCACACTTCGATCATAATTAAATCCACACTTTTACGATAGTTTTATTGATTTGCCTCACATCCCTGACACATGTCCTTCCACTAAACGATGATGACGACCGACAGCAGGCAGCAGGCAGCATCAACCAACAATCATTTATCAATGCATCCCACTAAGCCACACAATGTGTACCGAAAGAGGATTCAACGTGTCGTCATTAGGTCTTCATTTAACAATGCAATAGACCCATTATAATGCTGGAAAGGGTTGTCCTCGATTGTGCAAGGTTTACGCCATTTAGGGAATTTATGTTGACAAAGGAATGCCAAGCTGATGTCCGATTGATAGAATCTTCGCATCAGACAGAGGAAAGGAGTGATGATCACTCAATTGCAGAGAATGTTTTGTGTTTGCTTATCGAAATTGCCAAGGCGACACGTGGAATGGGGCGCAGTGACTTTTCTCTCTTCCCGCGCACTGAAATGATTAATCACTTGACAGTGGAAATCGAAAGGTGTAGTCTAGTAGTCGCACATGCGACTGAGGTTTGCGTGACTACGTTTCAACTGGTTTCACATGTCCTCGGCTGGCGGTGACTGATTGTGAACGTTCTAAAATATAAAAGACAGATTTTATTCGAGCCGTTATTCGTTAGGGAGGGTTGCGTTTCAGTAACCAACATTTGTTGAAAAAGTCAAAGATTTGACTTGGGCTTGACTTTTGATGCATTTAACGCACGTGCTGATTGTACAGACACACTGATGCTATTCTCGCACAATACCGCGAACTATTTTCCCACGCACAGCCTTTTTCTTTTCGCTAAGACATTGTTAGTGTTTCGTGGAGCCATATGGCCATTATTAAGAACGGAGTCAAGGACCACTGCTTGGCCAAGAACATTATGGATTCACGAATAGCTGCAAACGTGGGAACTTCTTCCGTAGAAGATTCTGCATTTCCTTCTAGAAAAGCTTATCATTATACCAAACGGTAATTAGGGTCCTTATAGCGTGGCTTCTTACTTGGATTGCAACACCTGTATGCCTCCTTGTGGTAAGGTGCTATATGACTTTCCGAGGTAGTCCAGTGGAACCGTTGACGTTTAACCGCGAACTGTGCCCTCTCAAGCGTGCCAATGGGCAAAGGGTGCCGTGGTATATGCATGCACATGGTTCCTGTCCATCCTAGTATAGTTGACCCCTGAAAAATCATCCCTTAGGTGCATGAGTGCGCATTTTAGAAAATAATAATTTGAATCGAGGGTGAGTTTTAAGTTTTCTGTCCTAGAGTCCGGCTGTCCCCCTCTGGAACAAGAACCTGGGTCGTAGATAGTGCGTTCAAGCCGCTTCACCTGTGGAGGTGAAATGTTTTCATTTTAATTGAGTGTCCTTTGATTGAATTCAGGTGTTTTTTTTTGTATTCCTTAGTGGCGGTGTCGTGGTGGCGGTAGCTGTGGTGTTCATATGTATGTGTAATTGTGTCGGTCCTTATAGCAGGGGTGGGGTTAAATTGTGTATAATTATCATTTTTTTTATATTGTTGTTGTATTACTTCTGCTGGGCACCGATTGTGAAATATGGATAGTGTAGTTAAGTACGCTTGTGTTTGTGCAAGCGGCGAGATATGGTAAAGCACTTCTTTTGAAGGAAACGATGGTCACTGAAGCCACTTGTCTTTTAGTCGATGAAGAGTTCGGATGTCCTACTTTAAGCATCCTTGAATAAAGAAGAACTTCTGCATATCAAATTAAAGTGTGAGTTTTTATTAAAACAAAACAAAACAAAATTAATAAAAATTTAATTGAAAGTGCAGTGTTATCCCCCACCAATAATTCACTTGTAGCCAAGTTCATAAAATTTGATGCTTGTGCCGCGTCTATGGAAATTTGAAAACTTTACACCGCTCTTGCACTGGTTTCGTTCGTGGATCATCATTACTCAAAGGGGGCGGGATAAACAAGGCACTTAATAGCTGTGGCACACAACCGAAATGGGAAGAGATTTCCACTCGTCGGTCGGTGGTAGGAGTTACTGGTCAATTGACCCCTGTGTGGCTTGTAAACGATGTTGCAACTACTTGATTTTTGCCTCAACCAAAAGGTTTATCGTTGTTGATGGTGCCAGTGGCACCCGGAGTGGTATTTTGCCAGGAAATAGATGCAAGCAGAAAGCCAGTATACTGGTGGTGTATTGTGGCTCATTGGAGCCCCCCAGGTGGTGGGCATGAATCATAATTTGAAGTCGTGTTGAAATTCGTTTTTGTTGATGTTTGGTTCTCTGTTGTTATTGTAAAACAGGGCGACACTAATTGCAATCTTCCTTCCATTGGAAAAGCGATAATTTTCTTTTCTTATACATTGTATCTATACGTTTATATTTCAACTTCAATTATTTGATGTTTTCTTTCAGGCTCACAATACAGTGGAAATACAACTGGGGATGACGAATTCAATACATCTTCAAACGATCAAGATATTAAAAGTGAGAATAATATTCGTAACGTTGATAAAAGTGATAAAGTACCTGTGGATCAGCCGGATACAGATGATGAAAATGGTATCGACATACGCTGTGAAGTTTGTGACAAGCAGTACCATGATTTAGATCGGTAAGTTAAACGTTTACCTTAAATAAAACTTTTTTCTAAAGTAAGTTGATGGAGAATCGAAATGGGCATGGAAAGAATCATTCGTGGTATACAAAATAACATCGATCTTTTGTATAAAATTGTACTACACATAGAAATGTCGTCACATAGTTGTTTCCACAGACCAAATCAATGGTTAAGTGCTTTGAACTTGTACACTAGAAGTACGAAGCTCAAATCCACCCAGGAATACATAATTTCCACTGGTGGACCTCTTGTAAAATCTGATAAACATTTAAACGTATTAAATGTCACGAGAAGCTTGTCCCATCGCAAACTAACAAACTCACGAGCAATACCAATGGGAAAAAGCCCCTGCGTATTTCAAGCAGAGCTCCACGCCATTCAATAATGCTCCAGCCACATTAAGACATCCATATATTCACGGATAGTCAAGCAGCTATAAATGCTCTTCGCTCAATTACATTGACTCCTAATCAGTTAAGCACTATTTCAATACCCTTCAAACACTTGGCTTAAGGAACGAGACCAAACTATGGTGGGTTCCGGGCCAAGAGGGAGTTGATGGTAAGAAAAGGCCGACAAATTCGCCGGGATGGGTTCAGAAACACCATAAACAGGTCCCGAACCTTTCTGCTGCACTTTTATATTGGTAGCAATCGCAGCACTAAAAAGCTTGGAACATAAAATGTATCCGCTATTGGGAGAGCATTCCAGGTCTTAGACAGGCCAAACGAGCTATTCGGCCCTTCAATAACATTGCTAACAGATGTCTACATCTTAAAAGGCATGATATCAAAAACTGGTCACTACGGCTTACGATACTACCTAAACAAAGTGCAGGCTATGTCTTGAAAAAGACGAAACAGCTGAGCACATATAATGTGCATGTCCAGCCCTCATTGGAAAAAACTGAGTTCCAAAGATAAGAAAGAAGTCCTCTGCTGGTAAACTTATCTGCTTTGTACGGAAAGTAGAAATTCTTCTATATTATATTATATTTTCTGGCATTCACGTCACAAAAAGCCAAAAGCTTTACAAAAAAAAAAAAAAAAAACTCTCGGGAGCTAATATCTAAAAACTTGGAAAAGCGTTCATCTTATTCTCGCTTAGTGACGGTGAAGGTTTGATCAGGATTACTAGGATCATAACCCTCACACTTAACTGCATCCCTACTGGCCCGCTTTTGGGGATCGCGGGTTCGGCCTCAGAAAATAACTGCATTTCCCATTTTGAATCACTTCGTCACTGCGGCCAACCAAATGCTGGTGCTGCTGCATTTGGCTGATCCAGGAGTTTTTAGGCCTAGCTCTCTTCGATCAATATTTGTTACTCCTGCTGTCATCCGAAGCGTCTTCATCTCGGCTGCCGTTTATTTGACCTTGTACTTTTTGTGCGCTATCCAACATTATGAACCGTATGTGAGTGCCGGGCACACAACGGCTGTGAAGAGCCTACCTTTGAGCTAAGGGGGCATTTTTCGATCAGTGAAGATGGATGAGTTTTTCCGCCACTTCATCCACCCTATGCTTACGCGATGCTTAATGTCGTCATCACAGCTTGCTTCGCCATTGATCATAGATCCAGATCTTTGACCTTTTCGCACTTGGGAATATTCCATTCATATAAGTTTCTGAAATAGGACGGAGTGGATCAGAGAATGTTCAGCACAAGTATTCTGTTCAGCCAAAACTTCCACCCATACATCAAGTGCTCATTGGAAAAGCGCGACTCACGTAACACTCTTCAACACTCTCACAATTAATAGTATATCTCGTGGTACTCTTATTATAAGAGTATAGCGCTACAAGAGCTCGCAAGACCTTTACTCCTCAAATAAGAATTTTTTTGGACTCTAGCGTCGAACCTTCATTTCTCAAAGAGTTGTAATCTTATCAGAAGCCTTTTATTAGAGTATATAAGTGTTAAAAGGACCTTTAAAAATGAAGTTATAAGCCTACATTCGAAGATTTATTAGTTTTGAGATAACCACTCTATAAAATGTTCTATTACGTTACTTCAGAATTCATAAAATCTACATCCATCTACAATACCACAGCCACTCGATTTCGTTCACATACTTTTATTATAGGCAAATTAAGCAATTGATAAATCGAAAGAAACCGGTTGATGATCAAAAACTCATAACAAAAGTTTAAGTGTTAATGGAAGCGGCCATATTGAAATGAAAGTCACAAGCTATTTATTTTCCAATATTTGGGGTTGCCATAGCACATCTTAGAAGGCTATGTTAGAAATTTTTATTGTGGCATGGTACATTATTCAGTAGGAATGCTTCTTATAATAACATTCAGGCTGTGCAGATGTGATATAAGCAGATATTATAAAAATTTTGTATGTTTTTAAGGATTTTTCGAAAAACTATGTTTTTGTAAAAAAAACCTCATTCAAAAGTGGGCATGTCAAAAAAATTGTATTTAGGAATTTTCAAAAACGACTTTTTTAAGGAATATACCTTTCATTTCCAACGTCTCCTTCAATAAAAGGTTTCTTTTTTAAATAACGGGCATGACAGTGGGCTGGTTTTAAAAATATTTGAACTTAAAGAATAAAATAGGTTCACCCTTCAAAATCAAAGAAGAGCTTGTTTCGCCTAAAAACTTTTACAAAAAGTTTTTTTGTTGATCCACTTTCAAAGTGTGCCGTTTTACCGATCTATTTGTAAGAAAGAGACAAATTGAAAACTACTGTAACGGTAAATCTCAATAGCTTTTTGCTATACTCCCAAAAAAAACCCTTTTTCTATGCGTCAGTAGAATAGGTTCACCTATTTTATTAGGGGAAATGAGGAGAAAATGAAAGAAACAAATTAACCCTCTAACCGGCCAATTTTTTTTTTCTAATGAAAAAATCCTAACTGACTAATATGTATGCTAGAAAGCCGAATTTGAGGTCAGATTTTCAAAAAAAAATATAGTTTACCTCTTTGGGCCGAAAAAGACTACCCCGCTTTTAGGCGGACTGGCCTGATAACGGGTACTTAAACAAGGAAAATACATATAATATAGGTACAATATTTTATATTATAATATTTTATTTATAATTATAATTTATTGTTAACAGCAAAATGAACACTTTTATAACGGTGTATGGAAAAGCTGCTATCTATCGGCCTCAGCTGACAGCCACGTCAACCTAACCTAACCTAACATGGAAAAGCTGGAAGCATTTATTTTTTGTTGATAAACACAAATTGATATTGCACTTAGTGCAAAACATTTGCGTTTCTGACTGACAACCCGGCATTTTGCACATTCTTTTCGTGTCCCGATCCAAAATATCAGGCATATGGCCAATACCATCGTATCGAATATCAGCAGGTGTACGTTTTTTTGTTTGCCCTCGATTGTCTACTCGGGGAACAATTAGTTGGTCGTCCAACTGGTTTTTTTAGCTTCTTTTGGGTGTTGCAAAGCACATCAGTTACTTTAACGCGAAAATCAGGCAGCTTCAAATGTAATCCGTATTCGTAATCCTTTGCATGAATTCGCCGATATAGCAAATATGAGTTCACCATAGCCATATCCACGAAATGATGAAACATTTGCAAAATCCACTTCTTCGTTTTCATGCGAATATGATATCGGCCTAATAAACCGTCAATGAGATCAATACCTCCCATGTGGTGGTTGTATTCTTTTATTATGTTTGGGCAGTCGATTTCAACATATTTTTTGTTTTTTCTGTCATACCTGGTTGTTTTGTTTGGTGGAGCATCAACAGCAGCGGCTCTAAATGGCTTTATGCGTATGTTGAAGCTAGCGCACAGCCTTCGTATCTTTCCACAATACCGTTGAAATATCTATTTCGAAAGCAGTTCCCACAAACTCTTCCGAATAGCCTCTATCTTTTTTGATAACATCTTTGTCGTTGGATAACTTACAATTCGGAACTCGATTGGCACGAATTGTTCCAAGCGAATGAATTCCTTTACTTCGCAAATATACCAAAACTGGGAGCTACATATAAAAATTATCGAAATATAGTATGTGGTTTTTGAATTCAGGAATAGTCTGCGATAAACGGACAATGACAGTCGATGTCGCACCCAAATTTGGTGTGATTTCCAACATATCATTGTCACCCGCACCTTTATAAACTTCGAATTTGTACGAAAATCCATAGGAGTCACATAACACAAACAATTTCATACCATATTTGTGTGGTTTAGCTGGCATATAATATTGCCTCAAAGCAGACATCATTTTCGTGGAACACATTTGCTCATCAATGCATAATCGTGCCGTTTTCGAAGCGCTAATTGAAATGATTAATAAGGGGTCTTATTTTGAACAACTGATCGTACCCTCCTTTACCTTTATTTTTCATCAAAGAAATGTCGTTGAAATGAAGGTTTTTGCGAGTCTCAAAAAATCGTTTCGATGTCATCGTAGTTCTAATTGCTTCGAATGCATGTTTCGGCCAATAGCTTTCTGTATTTGAATATCGGAAGACGGACATATACAGCAATAATGCTTCAGCTCGGTGGATCTAACATTGATAGTGCTTGCGATGTCTTGTTGAAGGGCTCTCGTTGACAATTTTATCAAACAAGTCCTCGGTGAAAAAGTGCATGAAACATTGATATGGTGTTTTCAATCCATTCAATCGCTCAGGTAAGTTTTTTTCACCATGGAAAACAATTTCATTGCGGTGGAGCTCCAAGTGTTTCGTTCTTCACATAATGTTCTTGAGCTCAGAAGATTGTGGATTGATGTCCATTGCGGTTCCAGTGAACCCACAAGCGCTAGGTAAATGATATGCGAAACTTTCATCAAACTCTGGTAAAGGAGAGCGATTTCGTTTCGGTCATTTTGGTTTTATTTTTGGTGTGCTAGTCGATGGTTGCACACTGGTCACTGACTTGTTAGTCTGCTGACAGGATGAGCTAGTGCATGGCGCTGCTAAATAAAAAGCAATGTTCGTATTAGAGCATTCTTCTTATTAAGGAATATATCAATCTCACTTGTAACAGGTATTTCGTGGTTTAGATTCGAACTCGTAGCTGTTGAGAGAAAATCGCTGGTAGATGCATTTTCTAATTGCTGAATATAATTATCAATTTGAGCAAAATCTCCATCGGGTATTACTAATTCATCAACTTCACTTTCAACTTCGCTCGACTCGTCCTCAGAGCTATCGCCGTTGTCTTTCAAGGATTCCATCAGCAATTTCCTCATCAGTCATTTTCGACAACTTGAAGCGTTTAAGAGAATCCATTTTCTTAAAATTTGCGGCTGTTTAAAGTTAAAAGTTTGAATCGGATCTAAATTCTAAATTCATTTCACAGATTCTATTCTACATTAATAAATCTACTTACTGATAATTTTTTCTTTGGAATCGGAACACTGGAAAACACTGTTTTTACACTTAGCAAATTCACTTGTTGCAAAAATATTGTTTGCGTCCAATGCGCGCCAATTTTTCAGAGAGAATAGCTATAACGGTACACTGCTGTCATTTCCAGCCGAAAATTTTGTATAGTCGCATAGAGCAAATATTTTACGCTCCAAGAGGAAAGTCCGCCTTTAGGCAGGGTGCGATTAGCGGCTGTTAAAAGTTTGAATTGAATCCAAATTCTTAATTTATTTCACAGATTCTATTCTACAATAATAAATCTACTTACGGATAATTTTTTCTCTTGAATCGGAACACTGAAATACACTTTTTTTACACTTAGCAAATTCACTTGTTGCAATATATAATATATAATAAAAGAACTAATTTTTGGGAAAAAAAATTGAATGCATAGATTTTTTTAGCGATTTACCTTAACCCCGCCTAAAGGCGGTACTGCCGGTTTCAAAAACTCCGAAATAACAAGATATAGTTTAAAAAAGGAATAAATATTGGGCATTTACTGCCCATACAGGGCCAGAAACCCAGCTTCTCGAAGTGGCGAAGTGCAAGGGACCTACAATTTTAAGGCGAGTCCCAACGGCCAACTTATGAAGACTCTCATGACAATCGATTTTTTATTTTATTTTTGTTTTATAAAAAAGAAATCCAAATCTTAGAGCACTCAGACTAGGTAACGGTCCATTGTACACGCAGGCAGAAATCATCTTTTGGGTGTAGAGGCTGGAGAAACAAGGTCTTATTCGTTTCTCTCCTTTAATGGGTGGCGTAAAATTTGTTCAGTTATACCTGTCGTAATTTAGCTGTCCTACCTCTTGCAAAAATCCGATTAAATTGAAATCGGTGTAAAGTTGTAGGTTCCTTCGAAATTTGCCATAAATATATAATCGCACGGACAAAATTGGCTGGAAAAACTGGGTTCTGTGCCCTTTTTTATACCCTATTCTAGTATTGTATTAATGTTGCCTCATTGCTTGTAACATACCTAATATTGCTCATAGATCTCTAAAAGTTTCGGTATTCGTGACGATCATCGACAGTAATGTCGATCTAGCCATGTCCTTCCGTCCATCCGTTATCTTAAACAAACTTAAACATATACAGCCGAATTAATAAAAATTACTTAATTTGCTTCTAATTCACAAATTAACTACAATGTGGATTAAAAGTTAATTCCTGGCTCATTAATTAAAAATCCCCAACCCCCAATTTGTCCACTTTCTTGCTTTTTTAGACCTTTTTAACAAAAATAAATTGTTTTTTTTTTTTGAATTTGTGTCCGGAAAAAAAAATTGCCGAAAGTTTTCTGCTTTTGGGGCGTTTTGACAATATTTTGACATTTTGGACATATTGTTAGTAACAATAGAAAAACAAAATGGACCAGGACTCAACCCCATGCCTCGCCACTTTTGGGGTGGGAGCGAACTGTAGCCTCTCCTTATGTCGTGAGCTCCTTGTATTCATTTTTCATCACAGAGAAACCTAAATAATACAAACAAATGCTATCTACATAGTAATATTTGTTGAAGGGTGTAATTAAATTTGTTATTACACACCGCCTCTCATTTTGATGACAATCAAGTGCGCTTACTTATTCATCACCTAATTGATTAGATCTGACAACATGGGAGTCTTTTAATTGCTCGTCGCATATACAATTGTGTATGTATTGTATATGTGTTATGAATCAACACTTCTTTCGCAGGGTTAATTTGTTGAGCAGTGTGGTGTATGTGACTGATTGTGTTAATACCCGCTTTGGGATTCCTTTACGGTAATTAGCCGTGATAGTTAAACAGTGATAACCCTTTCCCTACAGAAAAAGTCCGATAATTGTTCGATAATTATTCCGAGTAGGCATTGGGAAGGAGTCGACCACCGCACAACTTTGGAATATCTTTTCCAATCGTAGTGCCTCTTAACTAAGTAAATTTAACCAACCTATTGAGTGTGTGAGGAACGAAGGGTGTTGATCGATACGAATCGCCTTTAATTAGGGGATTTACTGGAGGCAAATGCTAACATCGAACGAAGCTGCTCCGAAGAATGAAAGTGTTTCATTGTTATGTTAGTTCATGTGCTGCGATGTAGATCCGCGTTAATTAAGGACTAGTTACGATCGATTAAATTGTTGAGATGTGCTGCTAACAAGAAGGTCCATGTTTATTGATTCAAATGTATGCATGGCGTACTACTTACCAGCTAGCGTCACATCACGTGTCATGTCCTGATATAGAAACTAATTTGGCTTTCGACGATGTTTGCGTTCGGAATGTCCATTCTAAATTTCTCCCCAGAGGCTCCACATTTGGTGGGTAAACGCGTACCGCTAATACTCGCAGAAGTAAGGCAGCAAACATTATTTTGAGTGAATGGTAAACAAGAAGCCGTTTGTCACCTTCGAGTCTGTCGTAGTATCAGTGTAGAAGTTTTGGTTTGGTGAGCTTTCAGCGTTTTTTTCTTTTCAAACGCAAGTGGCCTCTCCCATTATGAAATGAAAATCTGAACACGCAAATCTACTTCTGTGATTTGTTTCGACTCGGAAACGATGACATTTTCTAGCTACTGCTTGAATTATTGATGAAGTACACCACAATGCTATTCATTTATCCACACATCTACACACACACTCACGAGCTCAGCGATGATTTCGATTTATTGAAACCATCCAAACAGGAAAAAGGACACCGAATGGTGTGCATGCTTCTTATCAGATGCTAGAGTCACCGCCTCCTGCGGTTACTGGGCTTCCAGTGAATAGCACATATTGAGTGCGCCGATAACGATCTATGTCATCGTTCGCATCAAGGACGAAACTAAACACACGCCCAGGATCTAATCGAACATTAAATATTGAACATCATTTGGCTAATTGTCTCTCGAGTGGGCATTTTTATCATGAATCATATTTTTTTTTGTTAGTATTGTGTGTGAAGTAACCCACATGTTGAGCGTTTGTCCATCAACTAAAATTACTAACCTGCGCCGCTGATGTGTTGGGCTTGGTATTAATAGTTTGTTTGTTTACTTACACTTTCAGGTTGGACGAGCATTTAGTCGCAGCGCATCATTATCGTAAGGACGAGTACAACTGTGATTTGTGTGTTAAGAGCTACTGTTATCGGCCGTCTTTGCTGAAGCATCGTGCATTGGTTCATAACGATATAAGGAAATATCCTTGTGAAAATTGCACCAAGGTAAGTGAAGAGGTGAATACATTTCTAAGTAAAGTAGAATTTTATTTAAATTGGGGAACAGCTACCATGATAGGTAATAACGACCTCGGAATGTATATGACAATACAGAAACCTTACTTAACAAATTTAATGTGGAGTTTGAAATAGTACTGTTTTAATTTATTAATTTTATAGGTATAGGAGAAAATTTGTTAATGGTACCTAAACTACGTGCTCAAAATAGCAATTAAGGGCAGATCGGTATAGGAATTTCTTACTTAAAGGCGTCCCGATACGAGAAGATGCCCTTCCTGAGGCACTGCAGTCTCCCATCCCCTGCGATCCTGGACACACTTCTTCCAGTTGTCCACTCTGTCATTCGCGTTGGTTTGGTTTGAAAAAGGCGATTCGGTATTTTGTGTCGTCTCGAACCTGGGGCTGTTGGCCAATCCAATGGAGTTGACGTGTTTTAGCTTTTTTAACTACATCCACATCTTTTTTGAGCTCATAAAATTCGTGGTTGTACCTTCTCCAGAAAAATATCCAAAGAAGCATTTATCGTTCAAAACATTCGACGCCAGAACCCAGAACTGAGAGTATTGAAGTTGTATTTTGTCATTCCTGCCAGAAGACATGAACCCATTTGTTTCTCCAAAAATCAGGGGCTTCCGGGGTAAAACTTAATCGGTTCTTTACAAGGGTGTCATTTTTGAATCTGATGTCTACTTCAAGGTAGGTGATCTGCCTAACTACTTCAAAGACGCTGCTATCAACAGTGACGTTTCACCCTAGTTGCTGGACAGATGTTTGTTTGTCGACAGCAGGTACCTCGTTGAATTTGTCTTCGCATACTTCAAGAATTTCCGCCAATGATGTCGATATCGTGCGCATACCCCAGTAGTAGCTTGATATTTCAAAGGCATTTGACAGAGTTTGTCTAAAAAAGCTTGCATTTGGAATCGATGGATTAGAAATAACCTTTCGGACCGTTCATTTCAAGTTATTTTGGACGGTTTCAAGCTGCAACTCACCAAATAAATGCTGGTGTCCCCCAAGGCTCTGTTCTGTCCCCGAATGTCTTTCTCATTTTTATAGATATTTTCCTGTCTGTTACTTCCAGTCCGCTCTATTCCTTCGCTAATGACAGTACCCTCAGCTTCTCATATTCGTTTCTTCGGTCACCCCTCATATTCGGGTGTGGAACTGGAACGGCAACGTATGTTAAGCTCTTTAAATTGCGATGTTAACAGCATAACTCAGTGGGGTACAACAACCAAAAGAGTGGAATTTAATGCTTCTTAAACGCAATGTTGATTGCCATCGCTGAAACCATGCTCGGCATATGTGTTAATGACAACCTCCGTTGGAATGACCACATATTCGATGTTAATCTTTGTTAATAGTTACAATTGCTCATACCTGCGAAGCCTTATGGCTTTTCTGCAGGAGGTTGTTTATGACCATGAATAAATAATAGGTTTCAATCATGTGTGTTTAAGATTATTAACAGCTAATTTAAAAAGAAAACTATAGAGGAAATAAAAAATAAAAATAAACCAAAGTTCAAATACAATTATCTATTTCTACTAAGTTATCGACTCTAAAATGTATATTTTTAATTTCCTTTTTCTAATGTTAGGTTGTTCAATATTTCTTAATTGATAGGGTAGGGCGTTGACAATAGGTCTGAATTGATAGAGTCCCTCTGCTCTTCTACGCGTTTCAAACCGATGACTTATTGGTGTTCGCAAGTTTTGATCGTTGTAATATTCTAAAGCAGCAGCACTCATCTCGAATATCTGCTTCACCTTAAGGACTTTCACTTCCCTTTGGCCATTTCTCCCGGCGAGTACCCTGGCTGCCCTGTATGCCTGTCTTGTGTGCCTTGTAGCTGTTCGATATGCGTTTTCGATATGCGTTTTCGACGCTCCTCCCCACGCTAATATGCCATATCTCAATCTCGAGTCTATAAGACCGTAGTAAACTTGTTTTTGAACACAAGAAGATGATTTGTTCTGTAGATACGCCAGCGCAAAAGGTGATCCCCGCAACATGTTCCGTAATGCATTGATATGTGGCTTCCACAGAAAATTAGAGTCTATGATGACTCCGAAGTATTTGTACGTGCTAACAACCTCAATATTTTCGCATCTTTGTGTATTAGCGCATCTATATGTTTTTAAGCTGATGACTGACTTTGGATACATTGGGCTACGAATGTGTATTAATTTGGTCTTCTGCTCATTGATTACCAGCAAATTTTCATGACACCATCTTCCTACTTTATCGAACTCGGACTGCATCACCACTTCTGCTTCTTCCAGGGACGGATGACATACTACGATTGCCGTGTCATCTGCATAGGCAAATGGAAAACTTCTCTTCAAATACTTCAACATTTTATTGGTGTATAAAATAAAAAGTAGAGGCCCAAGCTTGGAACCTTGTGGAACCCCATACAGTACTCCCAATTCACTGTTGTAGGAACTGTTTATTTTAACCTGAAACGTTCTTTCTTTCAGATAGCTCCAAAGCCAAGCACGCTGCGAAATGTCTAGGCTTCCTTAAGTGATGTAAGAAATATTTTACCCCTTCTGATCTGGCTACAACTTACAAGGTGGCGCAAAAATAACCTTCCGATGTTTTTTGGCTGTAATTTAATTATTGCTCAAATAAATAGTCACCAATATTCCGCGTTCTGGAGCAGTGTAGCGTAACATTGTTTATTATCGTGTATTTCGAATGTGTTTACTACACAAATGTCAAAACAGAACTGACATTAGGGGCCAATCGCAAAATTTATAGCATTTTCTGATAGGGGTATTACTTTTGCGCCACCTTGTATAAGGCGTTTATCCGCCCGAAACTCGAGTACAATGCTCATATCTGGTCTGGTGCACCAATAACTTATTTGGAGCTCCTTGAATGGATCCAAAAACGAGCGATAAAACTCATTGGCGACCGAGACATCGCGGATCGATTGACTCTCTTAGTCATCGTCGTAATGTCTCTTGTATTTCCTTATTTTATCGTTATTTCCACATAAGTGCTCAAACGAAATAGCCAGTTGCATTCCACGCCTAGAACATTTCAACGCCAATACCCGCCATGCAAGGAATGCTCATCAGTTCCCCCTTAAGCCTGTACTCGGACGAACAGCGAAGTTCAAATAATCTTTCCTCAGCCGTACAACACGAATGTGGAATACTCCTCCACGCTCTGTTTATCCCTTATTCTAAGGGTATATTAATTCTGACGCGAAGTTTGTAATATACCTTAATATTGCCCGTAGACCCCTAAAAGTTACTATATTTATGATCAGCATCGATAGTAATGTCGATCTAGCCATGTCCGCCCGTCCGTCCGTCCGTCCGTCCGTCCGTCGGCAAAAATTAGGCCTTTAAACTGGACCTAGAGAGCTGAAATTTTAACCATACACTCTCTAGGGTCCCGAAATAATCAAGTTTACGAATTTTTGAAATCCGCCCACAGACACGCCCACAAACTCAAAAAAAACAAAATTTTGGAAAAAATCGAATTTTGAGCTAGAAAGCTGAAATTTTTTATATATGATCTATGACTCCTAAAACTGGTCGGGATAAACAATTTTCAAAATCCGCCCACTGACACGGATCCAAAAATCCAAAGTTTGAGCTAGGGAGCTGAAATTTATAATTTATACTCTCTATGGGCCTTTTATGCTCATGTGTAAATATTTTCAAAATCCGCCCACTGGCACGCCCACAATTATTATTATTTTTTTTTTTTTTTTTGAAAATTCAAAGTGAGCTAGGGAGCTGAAATTTATAATATATACTCTCTAGGGGCCCTTTATGCTCATGTGTTAATTTTTTTTTAAATCCGCCTACTGACACGACCACAATTAAATAAAACAATTTTATTGAAACACCCAAGTTTGAGCTAGGGAGCGTTTTTTTGATAAAATCCTTTAAATGTTATATAACAAAATATGTAGAGCGTTCCTAACAATTCAACCATACTTAGACTTTTGTCGCGCCCACTTATGAGGGATATAAATAAGAATAGGGTATCCAACAGTTCGCCCAAGCGGGCTGTAGCCCGTCCCTATGTTTTTTTTATGATTTTATGTGACCTGACCCCAGATTAGCGCATCTTTTTGCCTGAATTCGGTGCAAGATTGAAACAATTTGGAAGAGCTACTTCAAAATCGCCTATTGTACCGCGTATTTCCACGCATCCCGAATTCCGCCATCGCCATGCGTAATGAATGCTTTCAAATGCACCTTGTAAGTCGATGAAAACTTGTTGAGTCTCGACTGGAATTTCGGTGGTCTTTCCCAGTCACAGCCTCAGCATGAACATTTGGTATACCTATTGTTGATCAACTGTGCCGGAAGCCACACGGTACGTGTCGATTATCGTGTTGCAGAATGGCTTGGAGCGTATACACAGAAATTTGGGTAAGATTTTATTGGTGGCAGGGATGTTCCCCTATAGCTCTTGTAGGACATAGGATCAATTTGTTTATATAAAGGTCATTGTTATTACATATGACTATTATATGTTATGTTGTTTTGAATGAATAACCACCTTACATTCGTTACCACGTGAAGTTGACGACTGGAGTTACAGCGCTGTTTCACGGTTCGCCACAACCGATCATCAGACTCCTTCTGTGGTGCTGGTCTGTCTTTTTCCTTCATTTTATCCTGAAAATCCGTTTCTTCCACTGGGATTCGAACCTAGGTTATAGGTTAGGTTGGGTCGGCGGGCTGGCTTAGTGCCACACTCAGGTCAATACTGACCCATTGTGATGCCCATCGGGTAGCTCGTCTAGGTCATGGCAAAATGTCTCCCCAAGAATCTGTACCTAATGTGTTGTAGAGCCGGGCAGTGACATAGGAAGTGGGTTGTATTCTCCATAGCTTCTTCGTCGCCACAGCCTCTACAAAGTTCTTCTTCCGTAAAGCGCAATTTCTTCATGTGGTACCGCAGAGTATTGTGCCCCGTTAATACTCCTACGAGGGTGAATATCCTTTTTCATGAGATTCTCGGTTCTGGCTCCATTGAAGGTTGGCCATAGCATTCTTGTGGTGTGGCCAGAATCTAATGCCGTCCATCTAAGGTTCGCCTCTCTTATTGCCTGTCTCCCTGCTTCAAGCCTGAGTGTGCAAGGCGGGATGAGTACAGAGGGATCAGCTTGTTCTGATACAGCTGCCCAACCTTGTTTTGCTAATTCATCCGCTTTCTCGTTACCTAGAATGCCTTCATGTCCCGGAACCCAGCAGAGTGATACCTTATGCTGATTACCAAGAACCTTGGGTTCTTCGCGACAGCATTTTACAAGCTTTGATTTTATTAGTGCTGCAGTTAAGACTTTTATTGCTGCCTGGCTGTCGATAAAGAAGGTAATACCATCGGCCTTACCACAGACTCACGGGTTGCTGTTGTCACTGCCAGGACCTCTGCTTGCAAGACGCTTCTGTGGTCGGGGAGGCGTACCGATTTTGATATGCCCAGTGGTGCGGGAAAGACGCCTGACTCCGCCCCCATTACCATTTTTGAACCGTCTGTAAATACGGTTATGGCCTGCGTGCTGGGGACGAGGCCGTTTTTCCATTCTTCCCTGATGGGATAGGCACTCGGGAAAGGTCCTGTGAAATCTAAGTATGGCGTGATATAGTCCGTAGTTGGTACATGGCCAAAGTATTTCTTCAGCATCGTCGAATGACCCATTCCGTTTGGTTTCTAGTTCACTGTTTGGCAACTTCTCATAACACTAATGGCGGCTGTTGATTGAACAAAGATGTCTAGCGGAAGCAGGTTGAGGATAGCCTCCAGTCATGCGGTTGGAGTTGTCCTCATCGCACTGGTTGTGCCGATGCACACTAGTCTCTGAACTTTCGTAAGAGCCTTTAGGTAGGTGGCTTTATTGATTGCCTGCCACCATACGAGACTGCCATAGGTCAGTATAGGTCTTACTATTGCCGTGTACATCCACAGTTTAATTTTGGGAGATGGTCCCAGGTTTTTCCAAAAAAAATTGCTGCGGGAGTAAAAGGCTATTATGGCTTTTTTGATTCTCTCATTGGTATTCATTTTTCAATTTAGTTTGTTATCTATTATGAGTCCCAGGTACTTCGCACCGTCAGAGATTCTGAGGGGTGTACCGCCAACAGAAGCTGTGGCAAACTGTGTTATTTTCCTTTAATTTGTGAAAATTACCAGTTCGGTTTTCTGGGGATTTACCATTAGGCTGCAGTACCCTATGACCATTATTATACATATCATTACAATTAATCAAGCCATCAGAACCGGCGGTCTTGTTATTTTTCAGCTTCAATATGGCTAAGTGAACCACTTCTATACTGGGTGGTGGAATCGGCTCTCCATTGACAAGACCTCCGGATTTCGTTTGACTCTTCGATTTCCTTGAGCTAGAAGACAGCGTTTCGTAAGTCCACTTCTTTCTACACATTATCCGTTTCTCCTCCCTTCTCCGGCTTGGTGCGCTTCGAAGGGCTGGTGACAACCATAACTTTATACAATTGATATATTGATGCACGACCAGCTCAAACTTCCTAAACAATGCATAGTATTAAAGATTCAACTTTCATGCGTCACTTGAAAAAAACGGTCAAGTTCGATGATGGGCTGTATCAAATAATTTTCGCTTTGAGGCCACCCTTTCGTATCCGAACATGTATGGACAATATCAGCAACAACCTGATGCTAATGGTTACACAATGAAGCGAGATGGACCACTTGCCCCCATGATCCAGGCTTTCATACACCTTCTTTGTCGTTGAATCATAGCGAATCCGGGTGACAATATAAGTCGCTCAATGTACCTACCAAGTGATGGAGTAATGGCGGCATCTTAAGTGCAACGGTAATCGATCGGCACTTGTACGGAAAGTGGCTATCAGCTAAATTGATCAGTAATCGAGCTGAAAACGTCGAACTCTACATCCAATCCATCCAAAACCACCTCCACTTACTTTTGATTTCTACCAAAAGTCTGGTCGATGGATCGATTGAGAGTCTGCTGGAAATTAGGGCGTGCACACACCTACAGAAGATACAATTATTTTCGGTCACTTGTGAAATATGTGTACCGGGGGAGCACAAAGGGCAACAATAAAAACCGAATTCCAAGGCATTTGGTGGAAGGAGATGGCTTGGACCTGCTGGAGTATGCATATTCCTTTGATCGATCGGATTACTATGAGTTTTCGATTTGAAAATCCCATCTCTGGGCACTTTTATCAAATGGAATTGAGATTATGATCTCGAGTACTTTCTTTTCCTCATTTGTCTCGCGAGGTGGAGTATGGAGAAGATCTGTAAATGGTTCCAAATTAGTTTGTCGGTTTGACTGCTTTAGACTGATTTCCAGTGAAGCACAATTTAAGTGCCAAAGGCGTCGATCAGTTGGGACATTTTCGTTGTTTTCAACTCGATGGCGGTTTGTACTCTATTATGACAGTATGATTAGGCATAACAATCTTTGCTTGTTGATATGGTACAGAGTTTGGGAACGGGTACGACGGGTATGTTAGGTTTCTTTAGACACAATTGGCGCTCGTGGCAGATATCACATTTTTGCGTAATTCTCCGGCAAGAGCCGCATTAGGCCCCAAGAGATCCGTCCGCTATGCTCACTCAAATGATTGATGGTTGTGAACAATTGTGTGTCTTTGGTTGTCGTTTAATTTGAATGAAAATTGCATGAAATCCAACACAATACACACACAGCGAATGGTAGCTGGCCTCCGCTTTAAATTTAAATGCGTACTTGCGCCTTATGGCATGGCTAATGTTGTTACAATTAAATTTTTGTTTGTAGGTTTTTTGTGATCCATCAAATCTTCAGAGACATATTCGTGCTCACCACGTCGGCGCTAGAAGTCACGCGTGCCCGGAGTGCGGTAAAACATTTGCTACGTCGTCCGGTTTGAAACAGCATACGCACATCCATTCATCGGTGAAACCATTCCAGTGTGAGGTTTGCTTCAAGGCGTACACGCAATTCTCGAACTTGTGCCGCCATAAACGGATGCACGCCGATTGCCGCATGCAAATCAAGTGTAATAAATGCGGGCAGAGCTTCAGCACGGTCACATCGCTTTCGAAGCATAAACGATTCTGTGATTCAACGACATCAGCGCCACCTACTGGAATACCGCCTCATCATTCGCATCATCCGCATATGCAGCACCATCAATCCATGTCGAGTCACTCGAATCCATCGTCACAGGCACGTGGACTACAATCAAACGGAATTTCACCATCGGCGATGAATACTCCACCGAATCCATTCTTCATGTTCCGTGGAGGACCACCTCCGTACTTTTCACCAGGATTCTCACCATACGGTATGTTTCCACCGAGTCCTGCACCGGCATCGAGCTTTTCGCTCCTGTTCCCGAAATCAGCCATGGACATTACGATCCCACCGCTGGAAAAAGAACCCTCATCGCCGCACGTGAGGCACTTGAACCAAGCACGTAGGACTTCTATGGACAAAAACTACTTTGCACAAAACTCAATCAATATGCACTGCGCAGCGAACGGGGAAAGAGTAGACGTGAAGCCTGTTGTGTTGCCGCCTCGCCAGTCACCCGCGCAATCACCGCGTAGTAACCACTCAAGAGCGTCAGATGACGAAACAAATTCTTCCCTAATAGAGCTGAAGTCCAGTGAAGATGTAGTCAAATCCGAGAAGCTAGAACCAGAGTCAGATCACGAACAAGATCAAGACTCGGGCGATGATAAGGTAGGTTTAAAATTTAACATTCATTGTCAACCTTATTCATTGCTTGTATTTGTTTTTAGAAATCGATTAATGTGACAACGCCATCACCACCTATCCTTGAGGAGGCCAACGTAACCAACGGCGAGCAACCACTGGATCTATCATTGGGAAGAAAACGGAAACGAGACGAGCAAAGCGCTGTCGAAATATCCCCAGTTACCAAAAAAAATACCAAATCATATTCAGGTGATGATAAAGAACTTGCGACAACCACCGAAGTTCCACATCAATCGTATCAAGTCGATAGTCCCACGCCATCACCCGGTCCAACACCGTCACCATCGCCACCCAATAATGGACCCGCGGCTATGGCATGTCCTCGGCCCATTCATCCAATGCTTATGGCATTCTACAGCCAGGCCAGACCAACCAGCTTGGGCGTCGGAGCGGATTTTTCACCGCCATTTCCTTTTTTAGGACCAATGGGCGGACGGCCAACTTTTGATCATTTGCTTCACCGTAATGGACCGTTTCCGCCCAAGCCCACATTTCACGAAGCCCTGATGGCCGCTGGAGGCATTTCTGGCGGACTAACAGCTGCCACGGGAAAAATTAAGGATCGATACACTTGTAAATTCTGCGGAAAAGTCTTTCCACGATCAGCCAATCTGACGCGCCATTTACGCACTCACACCGGCGAGCAGCCGTACACATGCAAGTACTGCGATCGTGCCTTCAGCATTTCAAGCAATCTGCAGCGTCACGTGCGTAACATTCACAACAAAGAAAGACCCTTCCGGTGCCATCTTTGCGATCGATGCTTCGGTCAGCAAACCAACCTCGACAGGCATTTGAAGAAACACGAAGCAGACACGACGGGACTGGGCATCGGTCTTGGAGACTCGCCATCATCGAACGAAGCCGATCGCGAAGACTCGTACTTCGACGAAATCCGATCTTTCATGGGACAGGTTACATACAACGAAGACCTATATACGCCCACAAGTATCGGCGGCGGTGAGAACGACACCGAATGCAGCAGCGATGTCGAAAACATAACGCCCAGCAGTACTAAAGACACAATAAACAACAATGACGCCGCCATCGAAGTCACCACATAGAAAGGAGGACGCAATGCCTTAGACTTAGATTTGTTGGTAGTTGAATTTTACATTTCCCTACTCGTTGTTATTCTCATTTTAAGTTGAATTAATGTATTACTACTGTCACGGGTGGTCCACTTGATTTGTATATAGATATTGACAAGGCGACGCCGACGCCCATTTAATAATATTTAACGCATAATTTATTGTAAATAACGCACAAGAACCTGCTAAAGGATACAACGCATCCAACGTTTGAGGTTAGTTAATTTGAGTGAATCAATATTACTGAAGAAGCCTACAGAAGGATTATTAAACAATTATTGTAGACCATGGCCTGCAGCCCAGTTAGCACACTATACGATATGTAAATACCCAACAGAACCTTAATTAATTTAGTTTAATGTAAATCTTTTGCTATCTACTGAACTCTACTACTAGATATCTTAAATTATTATTATTATTGAAGACGAAATAAAATTAATTTTGTTTGAATTTAATGAATTGGTTTTTTTTTTTTTATTTCTGTTGTGTTTGCACAATATTGTGTTGTTTCATTTCAAGCCCTGATAAATCATGTAAAGGCTGTTTTTTGGTAAAAAGGGTGTTGCCTGGAGTCAGTACCAACTTTGGGTTCGAACATAACAAATGAAATTTTATTGAACCGCCATTTATTTTATTCAGTCTTTCTGCAATTAGTTAAATAGTTAAGTAAAAGAAATAGTACTGTGCGCTTTCCTAGACTTCGAGGGAGCATTTGAGAACACCTCACACGAGGCGATCAAACGATACGAATGGAGTTAACAGTACAGTATCCACCTGGATGTATGAGCTGCTGAGCACTAGATTAGCAGAGACTCAAACACCATCTGGAACCATCAGACTGAACACAACAAGAGGAGGGCTACTATCACCCTTAATGTGGAGCCTAGTTGTAGACGAACTGCTGGAAAAATTAACCAACCTTGACATCAACTGTCAGGCGTACGCCGATGACATTGTATTTTTCACTTTGCACTTTGCAACTTTTCAAAATAATAATTTCCTGCAAAGTAAAAGTGCAAAGCGTTTCACCAACAATGAAAAGTCCTCGACTTTGCACTTTGCAATTTTTGATGTGTTTTTGCAAAGTGAAAAGTGTGGGCGTTGCACCAACTAAAAATGTAACTTTTCATTTTCAGTCGTAATTTGAAAAGTTGCAAAGTGAAACAATTTAATTGGTTTCAACTTCTTTTCGTTGCGTTGTGATGACAAAATTAAAAAAGTTGTGGTCTTGTTTTTTTACTTAAACAACGATATCTTTTCAAAGCGTCGCCCAATTTTGTTGCACTTTACTTTATCATTGTTTATTTTTTGTTAATTGTTATTTGGAATGTTGCTATGCTGCACCTCGTGCTGTACACAATATTTGTTTAAAGAAAAAAATAATCGAATTCATTATATTAACTTGCGATTGCAATTGTTTTGTATTTTTTCAATTAACATAATCTACTTTTCTTATAATAATTTTGAATAAGGCGGTTGGCAACGCTGGATGAGGCCCTGTGGCCATGATGAAAGAGCAGTCCATGTACTACATATATGTATGTTATACGGTTACAGCTCTATTGTGAAACGAGCATGAGTATAATACCGTTCTGAATGTAATCAAATGTATGTTTACATATATGATGTTAATGCATTTTCTGTTGAAGGTGCTTTTGTCAAGGTTACATTTTTGTAAATAAACATTCGAAATGAATCGTGTTGCAAAGAACGGTAAAAAGCTAGCTGTTTTGGAAGTGATAAAAAATAAAAAAGTAATTTTTAAATTTATTATGTAAAAACGAGCTTCATTGCTTCGTTTACTTTTTAATTAAAGGATATTCTCTTTGCTTCGTTTCAAAATAACGTTGCGTCAAAAAAGCAAAAAGAGGAAGCTTGGGAGGAAGTCTTGCTTAAAGCAAAATCACTTGGATTGGCCACAGCCAACCGAAAGTGGACTTTTGCGAGGGATAATCTTTTCGGTTTGTGGAAGAGTCGGATGCTAGTAAGTTAGTGCTAGGTTATGGGTTAAATGCAGTTAAATGAGCGTAAATATTATATTTTAGGCCAAAAGGGACAGTTCCAAAAAAACAGGAACTGGAGGAGGAAGAGCCTTTGTTCTTGACGCTGTGGATGAAGCAATTCTGGACATTATTGGCAAGGATTCGCCTGTTGCAGAGGGAATCAATTTGCCAGAAGCAGGTGGCGATGGATCTGAAGTACCACCTTTCGAGCAAACTTCCCAAACTCCTCAGCTTCATATTTTCTCTTCACGGGAGAAAAATGTGTCCTCAAGGAAGAGGAAACTTGAAGCTGAGGAGATGGAACTCATAGCTTTAAAAAAAAAAGCCATTATCCATCGAAATACAAGGTGGCGCAAAAGTAATCCTCCTATCAGAAAATGCTATAAATTTTGCGATTGGCCCCTAATGTCAGTTCTGTTTTGACATTTGTGTAGTAAACACATGCGAAATACACGTTAATAAACAATGTTACGCTACACTGCTCCAGAACGCGGAATATTGGTGACTATTTATTTGAGCAATAATCGGTCGGTGACCAAAAAACATCGGAAGGTTATTTTTGCGCCATCTTGTATATAAAGCTACTTTGGAAACCTTTAAACTGGAACGTGAATTACGCTTACCGGCATCAGAATTTGCAAAAGAATTAAACAATTCAGAGGGCAATCATAAAGATTAATGTTCCAGAGCGGAAACTATTTTAAATTTGAGTGAATGTTGAAATAAAAAGGTTGTTAAATGGAAATTGTTTCTTATTTTTTAATTTGTCAATTTATTTTAATCAGAAAAAAAAGTCTCAACTCATTTAAAACTGCATAAGCATTTTCATTTGGTCGTTCTCTATTTCAATGTCTTCAATGTTGTCAATTTCCTTCATCATCGTTGTTATCATGCTCCCCTATTGATGCCTCTCTTCTCACTTCTAGATTATGTAAAATGCAACAGGCTATTGTAATTTTCCCAGCAGCTGTGGGCTGCATACGGAGGTAATTTAAACAAGGAAACTTTTCTTTCAATATGCCTAAACGATGCGCCTAGTTCTTTTATGTGCCCGGTTAAATCTTTGTTCCACAAGATTGTCTGGGTTTGTCCTTATTGGTGTTATTAACCATCCACTTAAAGAATAAGCACTATCTCCTAAAAGAACTGCATTTGGAAATGGTCGGTAACCTGCGTTAAAATTTGCTGCCAAACGGGAATTTCTCAGCACCCTTGCATCATGTACACTTCCTGGCCAACTTACATTAACAGCGTAGAAGGACCGATCTGGGCCACAAACCATCATTGCATTTGCATGCTTTCCATGCCTGTTGACGAAATTTTCTTCATTTCTCTGGGTGCATCGATGTTTATCATCGTCCCGTCAATACATCCAGCTATACCTGGAAAACCTCCTTCAGAAAAAAACCGTGTAGCTATTTCCGAAGAATTCTCTGGCCAGCAAATGGTGTTTGCAAGAAATTCATCAATGATTGCATCTGCAACTCGGTGTACTACTCTGCAGACTGTTGCTTTGTTTATTCCGTGCATGGATGCAACTCGGTGGAATTGCGCTCCATTTCCCATCCAACGCAGTGTACACAAAAATTGTTGCAAGGGACTTAAACACATATCCTTTGACTGTTATATTGCAACTTATGTCCAATTTTTGATAAAACAAATTCTATATTTGTTTTTGTCAATCGAAAACTTTCCACTGTTTGAAAATTATTTGTAATTTCAAAATTTATTCTTAATTTTACATCTTTTACGTAACTATTACTGTACCCTTCGTCTTCAAAAAGTCGTTTAAAGCGATTCATTTTAATTTATTATTTAATAAACCCGAACTTAACGAACTTAACACGACAAATGGCCAACCGCAAATGAAATTTTTTCTTTGCATATTATTGAACAGCTTTGCGGAATTTGAAATGCAAAGTGCAAAGTTTTTTTGTTTGGTGAAACGAAATCAAAGAATTCTTTGCAAATTTCGTTTCACCAAACGCAAAGTTAAAGTGAAAAGTTGCAAAGTCCAAAGTGAAAAGTGGTTGGTGCAATAGGGCCCTGCTCTCTAGAATGTCGAAAATATATGCACTGATCGACATCGCTGCGTCTTAAGCCCATATTTATCAGAACATGATTGAGCTTTTCATTCCACACTCTACTGGATTGCTTGAGTCCATAAAGAGATTTACGAAGCTTACATACTCGATCGGAACCATCTTCAAAACAGCTTGGCTGAGTCATATAAATGTCTTCTTTTAGCTCGCCGTTTAAAAATGCCGTTACAGCATCCATCTGATGCACAAGAAAATCATGTCTTGCCGCTAAGGCCAACAAATAGCGGATTGATGTGTACCGCACTACAGGTGCAAAGGTCTCCGTGTAGTCAATCCCTTTCTGCTGACAAAAACCTTTCACGACCAACCTTGCCTTCCGACGAATGGGTTTACCTTCAGTGTCAAATTTTGTTTTGAACACCCATTTCGAACTAATCGCCTTCTTACCAGGCGGCAACTCAGTTAAGGTCCAGGTTTTATTTAAAAGCAATGAGTCAAACTCTTCTTGCATCGCGTTTCTCCTGAGTTTAGCATCACAACTCGACAAAGCTTCTTTGGGACTTCCAGGAGCACTGCAAATTAGATCTGTTGCTACAAAATTGTAGTTTGGCCTTTGCAGAGTCATAATTCGTTCAGAACGCCGCATTATGTCTTCATCTTCTATAGTGACATCTTCATCCGGAACAAATGTTTGGTCATCAGCATTATCATAGTCTGAATAATCATGAATGGATGAAGCTTCATGGGGTTCAGCTTTTAAACTAGACGTTGGCAATTCTCGTAACAATTCCTCCCCTGAATTGACAATGGAGGTCTCTTCATCGTCCGAGAGGTCAACTAAGGGTGAAACAAACGTATTAATATTGTTTTTGTCATTGGAAGTTACCTTGCTATATGATTCCATGAATATGACATCTCGACTCGTTATTATTTTCTGCATCAAAGGATTAAACAATCGATAAGCTTTCGATTCTGTACTGTACCCAAGTAGAATACACTCTACTGATTTTGCTTCAAATTTTGTCCTCTTTTCTTTTGAAACGTGCGCCATTTGCAGCCAAAGATAGGAAGTTTGCCCAAATCTGGCTTTCGTCTTGACCAAATTTCTTCTGGTGAACAATCGTTGCTTCTGCATGGTACCCGATTCATTAAGAAGGCTGCAGTTGTGGCCGCTTCTGCCCAGAACTTGTTGTTCAAACCGGAATCCAACAGCATACAACGCACTCTTTCAATTATAGTGCGGTTGATACGTTCCGCAACACCATTCTGTTCGGGCGTATAGACAGCAGTTTTTTGGTGTAAGATACCATTATTTTTCAAAAAACTTTGGAAAACAGTTCCAGTGTACTCAGTGCCGTTGTCGGTACGGAGTACTTTGATTTTCGTTGAGCACTGATTTTCGACAAGGTTCTTGAACCTTACAAACTCGCCAAACACATCAGATTTCTGCTTAATGGGCACCACAAACACGTCGACGAATGTGACCAAAAATCTCGCTCCAAAAAATGATTTTTACTTCAGCGGCCCCATGACATCAAAATGCACTAGTTCAAGAAGACTATTTGCACGAGTTCCAGTGTCTTTAAAAGGTACACGAGTTTGTTTACCTTTAATGCAAACAATGCAGTTTTCATCATTCCCTGCAGAGAATTTGATACTTGATGAAGAATTCATTACTTTGATTAGGTTCTTAGCACAAATATGACCTAGTCTACGATGCCACAAATCATATGTACATACTCGCCACTGACAGTGCTTGTTCTCTATGTGCTGGCACTTTCATAGGTTCACAATTTAGACGATACAATTCATTTATAGCACTTGCTGTTGCAATTAAATTGCTTTCATCATCATAGATTTTACAAATCGTCGGCTGAGAATTTAGTTGTCGTATGTCAAATTCTAGCATTTTCTGATTTTGATGCATTATTACGAGTATATATTTCGAGATCTTTCTGTTGGTGCTATCAGCTATTTTCCCTACCATTAATAGTTTCCGAGATATACCGTGCAATTTTGTCGTATGTTGGCTCTTAATAACTTTTTTAGTATGTATTTGTCGTACGCAAAGGTTTTTTTTACATACGACAAATGTTCATACAAAAACTGAATTCCTTTTAGTAAGAATTTAATGGTCGTATGTAAGAAAAACGCTTTTCATACGACAAATAAATACTACAATTTGCGTGATAAATTGACGTATGGATATTGGTAATGTTAAGTGAATTTATTAAAATGATCAGTTGTTGTGATACTTTCAAACTGTTAAGGTCGTGTTTTTGCAGGTAAGTTTGAATTAATTTTTAATATAAAATTTATAGTATTTTAGGTAGTGTTGAGGTTGTCTTAGCTAAAAATAAATAATATAATATACAGGAAGGCCTTAATTTACATACGTGGCGTTGTAGGAACATGAATGTACATCGAGTCCTTCTTATAACCTACATAGAATTTATTAAGCATAACGCATTGATTCAAATAATTAGGTGAAATGGAAAATTCTCATGCGTCACCTACGCCGTTTTTGCCACAGGAATTATTGAGGTAAGATTTTTAACAGCAATAAGAATTTGTTTTTTGCTATATTTATTTTAAATTATTTTTACAGCATGGAGGATGAAATTTTAGGCTTTTCATCGGATGAGGAGACTGATGATCCATCTTATCACCCAGATGGGCTTCGATTATTTTATAATGATTTCAGCAATAATTTAACGCCTTCTGTCCCATCGGTGCCATCTATTCAAGAGAATATTACAGAACGCCAATTACCGTCTTGTTGCAGTTCTTGTAATTATATTATTTAGTAAATAGTTTACTTAATTTCTCTTTAATATGTATTTTTTTATTTCTTTAGATGCGAGTGAAATAGTTAAGCCAACTAGAAAGAAACAACGTAAGCCGGAATTGTGGAAATGCAACGTTAGAAAAAGATTAAGAGAAAGTGGTCAATCGTACATAAACGCTGAAGGTAAGGAGAAGTTTCCCAGAAAAGTTGGTGCAGCATGCTCTGGTTCCTGTTTTTATTTATGTACCAAGAATATATCTGAGGAAGACAGAGCAAAGATTCATAAACAATTTTGGATACTCAGTGAAAAGGAAAAGCATGTTTTTTACAGTGATTTTATCAAAACAAAGGTATGCAACCACAGACGCAACGAAAATAGAAACTTGCCAAATGCTAAGAAGAAAAGGTCTTTCACTTATCATCTTAAAGTAAAAGGACAAATACTTCAAACATGCAAGTTATTTTTCTTAAACACTTTGGGATTAAGTGAGCGGGTTGTATATTATTTCTTCAATAAGTTGCACAATGAAGAAACTGGCATGATAAAGCCTTCTGCACTTCGTAATAGAGGAAGAAAAAAAACACCTGAAGATGATTTAAAATATGTAAAAGAGCATACTAACAGCTTTCCAGTAATTGATTCGCATTACTGTAGATCTTCGAGTCAGAGGCAGTATTTAGAAACCCACTTAAATGTTTCTAAAATGTACTCTCTCTATAAAGAAAAAATAACAACTAATCCTGTGTCTCTAAATGTATACCGGAACACTTTCAACTATTCGTTTAATTTGTCTTTTTTTGTACCGAAGAAAGATCGGTGTGATAAATGTTCTTTGTATGATTTAACCAAAGATAGTTTAAACGCAATAGCGCTAAAAAATCAACAAAATCATGTGCAAGAAAAGAAGTATATTAAAGCTGAGCGAGACAAAGACCGCCAAAACATTGATCCCTTAACAGCAGTAGTGTGTTACGATATGCAAAATGTGTTCACTTTACCTGTTTGTTACGCGTCGAATGTTTATTATAAAAGAAAATTATCTACGTTCAATCTAACTGCAACTTTGATATTACCTGGAAAAGACAATGTAACATATTGCGCTATTTGAAATGAGTCAATGAATGGAAGAGCCGGAAATGACATCGCCAGTGCTATTCATAAGATTCTGTCAAAAGTTTTAATTGATAATGATGAATTAAAAAGAATTGTTTTATGGAGTGATTCTTGTGTCCCACAGATTACTTCATTTGCAATTTTATATTTTTTGCATAACCATAAAGAAGTTGAATGGATTGAGCAAACATTTTCAGAGCCTGGACACTCAAATATTCAAGAGTTAGATTGCGTTCACAGTGCTATTGAAAAACATCTCAAAAATCAGGAAATTGGTAGGCCAGTATCTTTAATTCGAAAACTTAAATGTATGAACTACAAAAAAGTTAAACTGAACATTATTCAAATAGCATCGACTGACTTTAAAAATTTTGCTGCAAGATCTAGTGAGCTTAATTTCCACCAAATTCCTTATACCAAATGTAAGATGATCAAATACGAGCGAAATTCATTAAATATATTTTACAAAACATCAGGAGAGCAAATATCTTATCAAAATGTGAATCTTAACCTTAAAAATAGTAAATTTAGAAAAGCTAACATAGATTTAGCAGTTCCTTTAATTAATGCTCAAGTGAAACCTCTGTCTAAAGAAAAACAGGCTGATTTAAGAAGCATGATTAACTATTTGCCGATGCAGGATCAAAGCTTTTTCAACACTATTCTTAATAAATACCAAAAAGAAAAAAAATAATGTATTAATTAATAAAATAAAATGAATTTTTGTAAAACAAAAAGTATTAATTAGACATACTTTTTGTTTTTATAAACTTAGATATAAAAAATAAAACTTAAAAATAAAAAAATTATTGCATTATTGTATTATAATATTACAGGTACATGAAATTAATTTGAATACTCGTCTTTGTACCTACAAACGACAAACTTGACTTACGAATAAGTAGTATTTTGTCGTATGCAATTGTTTTTGTCGTATGTACGTATTTAAAAATTCGCAAGTGCTTACATACGACAAAATGATTCTACATAGTTTTTTTTTTAGCTCAGTAACTCGTTCGCTTCTCGAGATAAAGCATTATCTATAAAAAACGATTAAAGAGAAAAACATTTTCAATATTCCCCGAAAATTTCATAAAAATTTTACCGCTAAAAAAAAAGATATCGCGAGTCAAACTTCAAATTCAATTTGCCAACAATAGGTACTTTTCACATACGACAACTAAATTCTCAGCCGACGAAATGTCATGCTCAAACACCACTTTGTTGCTATTTTTTGTCATTTGACGAACAGAAAGGAGATTAGCACATAGTTCAGGCAAGTATTCGACGTTTTTTAACACTGCATTGAACTTTTTATTTTCCAAGATTAATTTCACGTCACCAGAACACTTCACAGACATTTTGTGATTATTTGCAACGATGATTTCTTTGTTTGTGACCGGCTGTTTTTTATTGAACAGCAAATTTTCCTCACTCGTCATATGAGTTGTAGCTCCTGAATCAACAAACCAGTCTAAAGAGCTTTTGTTGTTGACAAAGAGAGAAGCAAATAATACTTTATCTCTCCTATTCTTGTCGCTGCTATTGCTTAACTTCTTGTTTCTATTCGGGCAAGATTTGCTAAAGTGACCAACCTGCTTACACGTATGGCAACGATACCTGACTGGAGATGCTTTTTTTTTTGTGTAAAGTGCGCTATCAGTACCTTTCTTATCGAACTTTACATCTTGGAGCAGCAAGTTTTTCACAACGTCCACGGTAAGCTCCGTTTTGAAGTTTTCCACCGCCAAAACCAGTGCCCGAAAGTCATCAGGCAGACCAGCTAGCATTAGAGATGCTGTTAATTCGTCGTCAATATTTAAGCCGGCGTTTTGAACTTTGAGTGACGTAAGAACCATCGTATTGATATACTCTTGCATGGATTCGCAGTCGTCTAACTTGAGTTGTACCAATTGCTTTAGCAATTCAACTTTTCTCGTTAAACCACTGTCATCATAGGCTGAAACTAGAGCATCCCATGCATCTTTTGCCACAGTACACGTTGCGATATGTGCCAAGTTACTTGGCTCAACCATTAAGGTTATTTCAGCTAATGCACGCTCATTCAATTCCAACTCTTTCTCTTTCCGATCTGCAGATAATCCTGTTTCGATTATCTTCCAGCAGTCCTTATAACCAGGTATGACTTCGCAGTTCGCTTCCATGTGTCGAAGTTTTCTCGACCGCGCAGCTTCTCGAATGGAAATGAGATCGATGATGAAGCCATTTCTTACCTATCAGTATATAAATCGGCAAAAGACTATTGTATCGTGTACAATTATTTACAAACAAAATACTTTGTTTTATGAAACAACTATTAAATTTTCTAATTGCACATTTATTTAATTGAAATATTAATTGAAACTAATTTAAATCGTAACTTTAAAGGCCCATAACCTGTTAAGAAAAGTGCAACGGAGTAGGTTATAAATTAGAATAAGTTTATTTGAAGTAATTCAATAGATGACGTTTCTCAATGTTTACAATGTTTAATGAATGTATTCAGTGATAGTTTTTCATTTTCATCAGGTGCCATACTGTCGGACTCAACATCAATCTGGCGAAAACAACGATAGTACCATTAGCAAGGAAAAGATAACTTTAAAGACTTAAGGACATTAGCCTATCAGGCACGACACTACCAGTCAAAGAAGTAAAGTATCTAGAACTTCATCTCTACTTTATCCAACAAAAATTGTCAGTACAGGGAAGATAGGATGTGTGTCTCTCAATCTGGTTGCAATGACTTACATAAATCGGTCCCTCTTTAAAGCTCCCACAGGGTTGCCGTAGTGTGTATGATAATTCGCCATAACTCAGAGAGCAATTCTATTAGGGTTACCATCTTCCAATTTAAAATAAAAATATTGCGGAACGAAATAAATTCCGTTTATTTTTTTCTTTTTTTGGTAAGATAATAATAGGCGCGTTTTTTTAAGAGTATCTCCAGTAGACGAATAAAATATATAGGTAAATATCGTAACACAAAAAAAAAATCAAAACGAAAACTATATCACTGTAATAAATTGGATTACGGTGATATATTTTTCGTACTAATATATATATATATATATAAATATTGTAAAACATAAAATACTAATTTCTAATATCACTACTCAACTACTCCGATGAGTAATTACTGCTACTGCTCTCCTTATTTAGGTCTATTATTAACCTTTCAATTGCTTCCTCGGCAAAAACGTCCATTTCCCACATATTTGGCTGAACAAACTGTTCAACGTGTTGGACACATCGATGCCATTTTTCCTTGTCAACCCTTGTAAGTGCTGTCGTTAGTAAGTCTCTTAATTTAGTCATTTTAAATGACTTGTTTTGGCTTGCTACAAACCCTTTCATTTGAGCCCAAACCAATTTTATTGGATTAAGGTCACAGTGATAAGGCGGCAAGCGAAGCACTTAATGTCCCGCATTTTGAGCCATTTTATCCACGACGTATGTTTCATACTTGCCTTTGTAACGTTTAACGATTTCAAGCAACTCTGCTTTAATCATATCATCCTCGAAACTTATCGCATTAGACCTCAGCCACTTTTTTATTTCATCTTTTCTCGTATAAGTTGATAGTGCTTTATTTTGTTTTCTGGAATGATAGGAAGCATTGTCCAAAACTATGACGGAGTTGGGTTCCAGGCGTATTAAAATATTTTTAAACCATTTCTCGTACATATCAGCGTTCATGTCCTCGTGGTAGTCTCTTGTTTTTCCCGAAATGAAGCATAAAAGTCATCCATCGACGAAATCTGTAGAACTTCCTCGTTGATCCAGGTCTCATCAGTAAAAGAAATTTTTTCTTTTCTTTTCTCTAATAATGTACTACATACGATATTAATTGTGCGTACATTGTCCTTAAATAAATTGAAATTGAAATTGAAATTATTTTTTTTTACTTCGCGTACTCGTATCTTCGTCTCCAAGAAATAATGTCACTTCTTTCCAACAACAGATTCTTTCGCTGACGTTTGACGAATTTAACCTTCGCATGGACCCTATCTACACATGTAGATATTTGAATTTTCTTTATTGAATATTTTTGTTAGGGCTTAACTTATCTCGAAGAAAATTTTACTCAGTAACTAACTTTTTGATCTTAGTAGGAAAACAAAAGATTTAAAAAAAAATTCTCAGATTTTCTCACCTTTTTATACATTTCGACGTTTTTTTTGCACATATGAACAGTATCTACACATGTAGATAATTTTTTTTTCATACATTTTGTTTGATATTTTCGCAAATGCGGGGCTAAAATAGGGGGAAACATGAAGACATATTTTTACACCTAGAGCCTAGACTAAAAATCTAGCCTGAAGGAACAGCAATAGAATAACCATCTGAAATTAAATAAAAAAAATACATGTAACATACCAGCTAATTCGTTTTATTCATAAAAAAGAAGACTGTAAGCTAGGCCATATAACAATTTTGGCACATTGTTCGGGTAAGACTGTGCTCCAAACACACTGGCTTTTGGCATTTTACGCATCTTCGGCGGGTAGCTCTCTTCTTTTTATTGATCCTGGAGCTTATGAAGCATGCCCCTTTTTGAGGCGTATGACCTGCAGGATCTATTTCGCGCTCATCTGGGGTGAAACCTTCGATGTTTGTTCCAGGTCTAACATTTTCTCCTAGAATGCACTCCATGGCACTTTGAATACGAATTTGGCACGTTATTCTTCGGTTTTGTGTTCTTTTACGTATCTGTGGAAGCACAAGCTCTCAGCCAGGCTTTCAAGGAAATTTATTCTGCGGCTTTTCTTTGTTGCAATATTTGCTGATCCTTGTGGATTATTTTCCACTTAAATTATGTATGCAGCTAGTCCTGAAACGTCAAGCAGATTATAAAATAAAGCCAACGGCCAACGTAGCGTCCTTCGTTTTGTGGTATACTGGCTAAGCATTTTGTCCATCGTGCCCGCCTATGGTATGATTATAGTGCAGGATTATCTCTGTTTTTTTTGTTGTCCCTCGGAGATTGCCTTAGTTTGGTGGAAGGTTGACAGCAAAACGACGGCCTTGTCTTTTTTATGGGACGTAAGAGCAAAGCACAGCATTTTCACAAAATCCAAATTCGGTGGACAACATTTCTCTGCATTTTGAAGCTTTAAATTTATCTGGTAAGTTCCTTCACAATCCGTTCACCCTGGTTTACTTCTTTGTTGGAACCAATTTCAGCAGTATAAATTTGTCCACTCAATGGAGAGGCTGTCTGCGAATCACAGGCCCACCAAAGCGTTATGCCATAATTTGCTGGCTTGGATGGTATGTATTCGGTAAATTTAGTACGTCCTCTAAAGCGGAAAAGTTGTTCATCTACCGTAATTGACTCAGATGGCCGATAACATTGTCCAAGATTGAAATTTAACATTTCAAATACATCCCGTATAGGTGCTGCTTTGTCAGATGCTATTCGATCAGCTCTGGTAATTTCCGAATCAAAACGGATAAATCTCGAAATTGCTCTGAAGCGACGAAGTAAAGTAAATACAAATCATGAGATATAAGAAACAAAACAAAAAACAATATTTCCTAGACCAGATTCGTACAAAATAAATGTATGGGATTTTATTTATCTACACATGTAGATACAGTCCATTCGGGTACATAAAAAGATGTGTCCATGCGAAGGTTAAGTCCGAGATCTTTTTGTAATAATGCATGCAAAGTTGATCTGCTTATTTTTGTTATATTTGCATTTCTTTGTACCTCCAATAAAATCTTGTCTAGCGTTGGAAGGTCATTATCCATAAAAAACTGATGGACTATCCGCCTAATGACACATTTGTCAAAATCATCGACCTTGCTCTTGATATCGGATTTATTTTTCTTCTTTGGTGGTGAATTGTGGCCTTTGATTGCTTTTTCCCTTAAAAGCCTGTACACTGTTCGTTCTGCAACAGAAAAAACATTAGCTGCATTTCCTACGGCTTCCGATTTACTTTTAAAAAGCCATAGAATTTTTCAGTTGCATCAACAATTTGTTGGTTCTTTTCTACACTTAGATCCTTTGAAGACTTTGTAGCCATGTTTCTCTTTATTCATATAAACAACTAGCTGTGTCCTCGACTTCGTCCGAGTGGAATAGTGAGTGCGGGTAGCATTTAAAATTGTTTTTTATATAGAAAATACAGATCATGCTTTAATAATTGGCAATAAATTTTCTAATAAAATCCTACCTAACAGTTTTCAATACCTAGAATTTTAATAAAATTTACCATCTTATTATACCTCTATCGCTAACTTATTGTATGATTGCATCCCTACCTAACTTGAGATCTTCCTTTTTGGGAATTCCCGTATTCATTGACAAAACAGGCGTAATTCATCGGAAAAACAAAGACATCGTACAAACAGGTACATAATGAGATGAAAGGATCTATTTACTTTTTTTTTAAACAGTTTGCGACATAAACTCAATCATCAAGATTTTCTAAAAACATTTCCCAGTCCTTTCCGCTATATGTATATTATGAAAGGTAGACACAATAAGGCAATTAGAATACAAAATTATATAACCACGACGCAATCTCATATACCTAAACAGATGGTAAAAAAAAACTGCACTTGTGCAGCTGTACAATACAAATACAATCAAATTAAAACCGAATGGCAACACCCCACGTTATAATTCGTTCTCAAAAGCACCAAAACCAAAAGTTCTTTGACAAAATCCAAAGAAAAACCCTTAATGATGGTAATACTCTTCTGATGTGAGTCACACACACTGCTTATTTTGGTGGATGATAATAGCAAGCGAACACAAGACGCTCATGCTCATTCCCATTCTGCTGTGTGGGAGACTGGTTGTGGTGGGTTGTATGCGAATTTTAGGAAAATTACAACAACAATTCCTTGGTATGACAGTGGTTTGGTTTTTATTTCAGTGGCAATTCTTGCGTTTGAGTGCCATGAGAGTATCTACAGGCACTACTGGTAGAAAAAAAGCTCCTCCATAAGCCCTGTACTGACAATTTTTGTTGGATAAATTATAGATAGTAAACTCCTCTGGCGAAGAGGAGATATCCAGAAGGCCACCCGCGCTCTCATGATATGTAGGAGCGTAGCGGGGAAAGCATGGGGATGCAGCCCAAATATCCTGCGATGGATGTACATTCAATTGTGAGACCAATGATCACATATGACGCGGTAGCATGGGCGAAACGAACCAGTCTAGCTACAACAAGAAAGACACTCAGCAAAGTGCAAAGACTGGCGTGCCTTGCCTGTGCATTACCGGAGCAATGCGCAGCTGCCCAACCGCAGCCATGGAGGTGTTATTGGAATTAACCCTCTACACATACGGATGGCAAGGGAGAGAATTGGAAGAGGAAAATGCATCGGTTCGAAAGAACACGGTTACTTACCCAAAAAGCTCTCACTTTTTCCCATACCTAAGGACGATAGCATCAGGAAATTCAACTTCGAGAAGAATTTCCAGATAAAGCTCAGCAATAAGTAGAACTGGGACAATGAATCCACAACTTATGGACTGAGCAACCACACAACATAGTAGTAACCGGACGGCTCGAGGACCGAGGAAGGAACTGGTGCAGGAGTGTTTGGGCCAGGAACTAAGCACTACGAATGCATGGGCAAATATACCATCTTCCAGGCAGAAATATTTGTCATAGACAGGTGTTTTCGAATCAACCTCGATAAAAACTACAGGAACTGCAACATAGCAATAATGTCTGACAGCCAAGCAGACATAAAGGCTCTTAACGCCTACGTCATCAATTCAAAACTCGTGTGGGAATGCCTACACGGACTGAATAGACTAGGCAAGAATAACAGAATTTCCATCTGATGTGTACCTGGCCATGTTGGCATTACAGGCAATGAGGCAGCGGACTCTCTGGCAAGAAAAGGGGCAGAGGAACCCTTCATATGACCAAGACCTTTTTGCGGGATAGGAGAACACACTCTACGCAAAGAGTTCAGGAGACTGGAGGAAGAAACAAGGGCCAAAAGTCCTAGGAAACTATAACCAAAAGAGATTCAAAGCTTGTATGAGCCTTAACAAAAACAACCTTATAATCCTAACAGGTCTCCTCACGGGGCACTGCAGACTCAAGGAGCACCTGAGGAAAATGGGTATATGAGAGGCTGGGCTCTGTAAAGAAAATTTACACTGGACCGTTACCGAGGCTGAGTGAAAAAACTGACAGGTAGACACACCACTTTTACTAAAATATTCTCGTTTTTCTTAGAAATTGCTTCAGTGATGGAGGTGTAATGGCAAACAGGCTGGGCATTAGCTCACCAGACTACTGCAGGATCTGTAAGGATATTGAAGAAACCGAGACCATCAAACACCTGCTCTGCGAGTGTCCAAACCTCCAGACATCTCGACTTCGCTATCTGGGCAACAGATTTTTCGAAGACCTAGAGGACGTAGCACAGGTACCACTGACGGACACAATCACGTTTGTCAAGCAGACAGGTTGGTTCTTATAGGCCAACCAGCAAGAATAATTTAAACGGAGTATGGTAAGTGTTTTTATAGTAAGGGCAGATTTTTACCACAATGAACAACAAGGGATCACAATGGACCAATGGGCCGCCGTGCAAGCAATTGCTGTGCACCTCCCTTCTAACCTAACCTAACCTAACCTTCAGTGATGGAGAGCCTAGGCTCACAGAACTCACCACATCAACACCAAATATCTGCTAACTGATACGAGCAAAAGCAGGACAATCACAAAGAAAATGTTGCGCAATGTCATCGCCTTCTCCACAGTCTTCGCTGCTGGTGGCATCGCTTAAGCCTAGCAACTTAAGATGCTTGGCAAAAGCGTAATGGTCCGTAGGAACGCCAGTACCTTGTCTGCAGTATTTTCTGTTGAAAGAGAACAAGAATGTTGCAGATTTTTTTAAAGGCATCGGGAAGAATGTGGTCTGTCTGCACCCTGGAAAGTCACGCCATTTGCGATTGTTTTCATATGAACAAAAACCATCAATGGAAGCCCTAACCGAGGAAGCAGGCAGACAATTCACTGGTTCAGGTCCTGAGAAGTCTTCCTCTGAGCCCTACCAAGTTCATCAGAGATCTCATTTCCTGTGATATCGTTATAATCCGGGACTCAGACAATTCTAAGTGTACTTAGCCTTGGAGCCATCCGTGAAGTTTCGACTGCATTCCTTTCCAGGCTCAGAGTCTGGCCAGAGCCAGTCCGGAACACGAGGAAAGTCGACTTAGTAGTTGCGCTTCAGACGAAGTTCCGGTGTCATTTCATCGGACGGCATATCCATAAGACAGGAGTCGAAGCACAATCCTTGCGCAAGTTCATCAAAACTCCAGTGCGAGTTATATCAAAAGCCACCTCTTCTTAAACGTGAGATGCCTTTGATTGTGCAACCTATGATGTAAACATCAAGGGGCGAGAGGTTCAATAGTGCATCTAGGCCTTTATCAGGTAAAAATGTAATGGTTCCTTTTCTGGCGAGTTTATCAGCCCTACAATTCCCTGGAATATCTCTGCGTCTCGGCACCCAGCATAGGTGAATGTTGAATTGCTCCGACATCTCCACAAGAGATAATCGGCATTCTAGGACTACGATGGAGTTTGCGGAGACAGAATCCAGGGATCTTAGCGCAGCTTGGCTATCTGAGAAGACTCGGATGTCCATAGCCGATATCACGTTCCTCTTCAGTCACGATAGGACCTTTTTAATCGCCATGACTTCCGCCTGGAATACTCTGCAGTGATAAGGGAGACGAAAAGAGAGCCTGAGTTTTAAACTTTCAGAAAACACACATCCACTGGATCCATCGGTGTCAAAGTTTATCGATCCATCTTCGACAAGGCTCCTTCCTGCCACATTGTTTTGTGGGGATGTTGACTCTGAAGTTTTTGTCAATACGGTGCTGAGGGTTGGTGTTGTCCATGTTGCTAGGGAGGATTATAAATAAATTGAAATAGAGGAGTGGCAGATTTCATTCTCGGACCACTGGAGCGTTGTTTTGAGGCGAAAAGCCACACTAGCAGCCGCTTGCTTACTAAAGATATCAAGAGGTGTCGGGTGAAAAAGAATCCATTGCACCAGAGGGAGTAGTGCCCAGTGCAATACTCATACAGAGACACGATGATCGTTGGACTTTGCCTAGCTTATCGCGATTTGTCGCTTTGTCAAATGCAGTCAAAAAAACAACCACCCCGTATATAAGTATCGGTCTTATTACCGAGATAATGCGGGGTTGGAGGCCCCATTTATTTTTTGCAAGAGGAGAGTGCTACCGAGCTTTCTGGGCTATTTCTTGTATGTTGGAATCCCAAGCTAAGCCTTTTTTCCAGAATGACTCAAAAGTATTTAGCTTCATCAGAGAGAACTAAGCTTGTGCCCCTGATTGAGGGAGGGTCAATGTGTGGAATTTTATATTTCCTAGTGAATAGAACAAGTTCGGTTTAGTGGGGGTTAGCACCTAACCCACAACGATCTGCCCATGTCATTAGCTTGTTGAGAGCGTTTTGGAAAAGTTCCTTCAGGGTGTTTAGGTTGGTGCAGGGAAATAAGTCCACGGGAACTAAGTCCACTGAGGGACTTAGTTCCCATTAAGTGGGAAATAAAACCACTTTCGCGAAGTGGACTTAGTTCCCATGTAAGGTGGGAAATAAATTCCCAAAACTCTGAGTGGTTTTAGTTCCCTTTTAATGTGAAGTAAATTCTCACTGTCGACTAAGAATAAAATAAAATTAAAGGGTCAAGTAGGTACTTTGGAATTTTTATTAACAAAATAGAAATTAACTTCTAACTGAGACAGAGTAATATAGGTACCGTGACCTCGCACCTACTCCAAATCAAACAGCGACCCCAAGCAGGGGGGTTGCATTGCACTGTTTATGAGATTAGTTACGAAATCGCAAGTAGATTCCATAAATAGTGTAATGCATATGGGGGGGCAAGCTTAAGACTTTGCTTAAAGAGTGTGATAACTAACTGCACTTTACAGTTTTTTGTTTAACTCTAAATTTTGGATGTTAGTTCCCTCTTCTTATATTTGAATGTGGACTAAGTTCCCATAAAAAAATGGACTTAGTTCCCACTTAACATGGGAACTAAGTCCACTTCGCGAAAGTGGTTTTATTTCCCACTAAGTGGGAACTAAGTCCCTCAGTGGACTTAGTTCCCGTGGACTTATTTCCCTGCACCGTTTAGGTTCTTCCCTAAGGCGGCTATTGCAACGCCGTCCGCATAGGCAATTACCCTGCAGCCTTCCCTTTCTAGGCACATCAGCAGCTCGTTCACCACTTACTTCTAGAGAAGGGGGGATAGGACTCCGCCTAGCGGGGTTCCTCTACTGACAGATCTTCTGGTAGATGTCACACCCAGTTTTAAGTTTATAATGGCTTGTTGTTGCTCTGTTTATTTTTCCTTTCCAGTTTTTTTCATAGTTTTCAGGATATCTTGAGCTGTGAACAAGAGTTGGCCCTCTTCCAATATAACACGGATAGATTTTCGCTGTTCCTGGTAAGCTCGAATTCGTCCTATTTCCTCCTTAGTTAATGAATTTTAGTTTTTGTTTCTATGGAATTATGTTTTGAACTTAGGTACCTTAACCTTATACATTTAATGTCTTTATATTTGATTTAAATTATAATAACAGATAGATTAATTTAATTTGGTGAGGGCAGAGATAGCCCTCATTTATTTGGCTTACTACAAGCTAAAACTAACATCTAATGAATAACTTAAATACTAAAACTTAAAAAAATAAGAAAGCTTAAAACTAAAGCTTAAGGATTAGGGGAATGGTGAAGGAGATCGATTTTAAGGCGGGCAGGGTTACGGTTGAAATCAAAGACGGAGAGATTTGAGTTAACCTTCTGCAGCATACGGGAGATTGGTTCGTTGGAGCCATATGAGGTTCGATGGGTCGGAAGGTAAAAGAGACGAGGGCAGTGTAAATTACGAGGATTAATGTTAAAGAAAATAGAGTTGTTAAGAGAGGCGCAGTCGACGGAGCCTGAGAGTAGGCGATAAATGAAAAGAATGTCCGCAGCGTCCCTACGATCCTCAAGGGATTTCATGTTGATGAGATTTAGGCGATCTGAGTATGGAGGCAACGTAAAAGGATCATTCCAAGGCAATCCTCGAAGAGCAAATCGAAGGAAGCGACGTTGGATGTTCTCGATTCTGAGCACGTGAACTTGATGAAAAGGAGACCAAGCTTGGCTGGCGTACTCAAGGAGGGGGCGAACAAAAGTGGTGTAGAGGGATCTAGTCACGTAGGGGTTGCAGAATTCTTTAGACCAGCGTTTAACAAAGCCAAGTGAGGCGTTGGCTTTACGAATTATTTCGTCAATATGTAAACGAAAATTTAACTCACTGTCGTACACTATTGCAAGGTCACGGAGAGATTGAACGAAGGAGATTGGTTGACCATGGAGAAGGTAGTGACGGGGAGGGGATTTGTTGCGCTTGCGCGATAGGGTAATAGATTGGCATTTGGGAATGTTAAGCTCTAAGCAATTTTTGAGGCACCAGGTTGAGAACCGATCAAGGTCTTGTTGAAGGAGAGAGGAGTCATGAGGTGAAGAAACGAGTTTAAAGAATTTGGTATCGTCGGCGTATAGAGAAAGAGAGGAGTGATTAATGACCTTTTCAATGTCGTTTATAGTGAGGATGAAGAGAAGGGGGCCCAAATGACTGCCTTGCGGAACACCAGAGGTTGCCAAGAAAGGGGCCGATAGGACGGATCTGAAGCGAACACTATAAAACCGGTTTTCCAGGTAGGAAGATATCCATTTTAACAAAATGGGTTCAAACCCAAGAGCGGACAATTTAAAATGAATTAATTGATGAGGTATCTTATCAAAGGCCTTGCTAAAGTCAGTTGCAATAACGTCAACTTCGTTGCCGTTCTCTAATGCTGACAGGGCAAATGACACGAATTCGACAAGATTTGTAGTGGTTGATCTACCTTTCAGAAAGCCATGTTGGTAAGGGGAAATAAGAGACTTGCATCGAAAGCTTAAGGCTTCGTATATGATACTTTCGAAGATTTTGGGAATATGTGAGAGTTTGGCAATAGGGCGATAATTAGTGATTTCACTTTTTAATCCTTTTTTGTGTATCGGGGTGATGAAAGCGCTCTTCCAAATCTGTGGAAATGCTCCTTGGGAGAGAGATAGACGAAAGAGGAAAGAAAGAGGGACCGACAAATTGGAAGCACACTTCTTGAGAAAAATTGCGGGGAGGCCATCTGGGCCGGGTGAGAATTCATCGTTTAGCTTTTGTAACTTATTTTCGATGAGAGTATGGTCAATAGTTTGAGAGAGATTAAGCTACTGTCCCTAATTAAGTGACGAAAAAAAGGATTAATTTTATGACCCTATATGGAATAGCATCATACAAATTGAATTTATTACAACATAAACATAATATAGCCTTCTTTCATATTGCATTTGGTTTTGTCCAGATTATCGAAAGATTTAAAAGAAAATTAAACCAAAAACTTACCTGCCCAGGGTGTATATGGTTACTGAGACCCTGTCCGTAGGTTTGGTAGACAAATCGCAGACTGATGCTATTTCATTAGGGTGTTAAGTTATGGAGTTTTCTCTTTTCGGAAAACTTATATTAAAATGACTCGTAGAATCACTTTCATATTATACTCGTATGTAGCTACATATCGATGAAATCTGTAGTTCATGAATTTCAATGTTTTACAGAATACAAATGAGGTATATTTCCAAACAATTAATTAAGAGAAAGGTCAGCACAACTAAGTAAGTAAACCAAAATACGCAGTTGGACAGTGAAAATAATTGAAGCTTTTATCAAAAATTCATTCGAACTCAGAGATTATACCACCTTCTCTTGTTTTCGTTTATTTAACACACCGAGTACGAAGGACCATCAAAAAAATGAAAGGTACTCGAGCAACCAATTTGTGTTGGATGAGTTATCTCAGTCCATGTCAAAGAGATGGCAGGCAAATCCCCCCAAAAAAGAAAAAAAAACATCTCAAATGGACGCGTCCGCTGTCGCTTGAATGCAGATGATTTTGCGAAACGTAGTTTTTGAAAGTCCAAAGATTACCAAAAGCAAAAAGGAGGAGAGAAACCAAAAACTTTGTCAGGTTGCACAGTTGAATGATTGGTGGTTGGCAGATAGCAGAGCAGGTTATCGTCTTGTGCCGAAACTGAAAATGTGGGTCAGGCGAATGGTCAGTGGGCCGAATTTTGCAGAAGCACCAGCGTCGCGTCGGTTGCACTCATTGCTTATTTATGGTTTCAGCTCAAGTTAAACGATAAGATTACTCAATTATAAATTAAAATTGTAGCTGGAGTTCGAGGACAGCTTCGATTCGGAGTCTCACTCATCTGTCGGAGGCTCACGGTTCTCGGCTATTATCATACACTTAATCTTGAAGAGAAGATGAAGATACTACTTAACAATTGAAACCGAATGGAACCTTACCTGGATGCAAGCATGCGGCTTCGTTTTTTCTTTTGTGTTTGCTCTGTTTTATTTTTTCGGAAGAAACGCGTAGGCGGACAAGTTGGCAAATACGCGTAATTATGTAGGTAAACGTGCGCTTAAGGATGGCAGGATGTAAGGAGCCACACTTTACGTGCGGCGTGATAATTTATCGATACTAATTGAGTTTTCATCGAAATATCGGTTCGAATGTTGGTGTGCCATATTTTGTTCGCCCATTTAGACAGCGTGCTTGCAGATAGTTGTGAAGGTGACCTTTGATATAAATTGATAGGTAAGAGGGGTTCATTGAATCAGGTTTAAGTAAAGTAAAAGGAGGAAATATTAATCCAGTCAGGACATATTAAAAGATCGCCCAGTGACGTACTAATAACAAATACCTAAGAGTGTAAAACGGCCAAAAATTTGCTTTTCCGAAAGGGCATAACAGGGTAGGTCCTTGCTATTCATGACACCAATAGTTGGAAAAGGTGGCTTCTAGGCTCTTAACGGTATCAATGCTGACCATACATTTATATTTAAAATTGTTAAGTAATCGTTTTTAAAGAAAGCAGTGCCGTCATTTATCGGCCGTAATATAGCGATTGATCATGGATGTAGCGATACATTTAAAATAAATAAACCTAGCTTCTCCAACCATTTGCTTATGCAAAGTGGGAGGGGGCTACAATTTTAAGCCAAACCGGACGGCACATTTGAGAAGCTTCTCATTACAATTGATACTCTCGGATGTTTTTCAGACGTTTGCAAGAGTTTCTTAATGCATTTGATTGGAATATGTGCCTAGGCTCTTCTAGCTTAAAATCGGCTTTTTTGGTGTTTAGAAGCATATTAGATAATGCGATCTCTAGGTATGTGCCAGTTAAATTGTTAAAAAAGTTGAACAATAAACCCATCTGGTTTAATAAAAGTTTGTCGAGACTAAAGAATGCAATGCCTAAAACGTATAAGAAGAGCAAGTCTGATCCATCTATGCAGGGCAAATTTCGTCAACTAAGGTCTGAATATGAATTTCCGAAGAAGTTCATTTACAGGCAATATATTTGGACACTCGAATCAAAAATAAAACAAAATTCAAAATCCTTTTGGTCCTTTATCAATGACAAGAGAAAATCTTTTGGAATTATCATTAGTATGGTCTATGATGGGGTTACTGCTGATAGTTTGGAGCAAATATGTAATATGTTTGCTTCTTATTTTCAATCAAACTTTGTGAATGACTGTCCTGGTTATGTCGCAACTACTTCAAATGCGTCATGTATAGACTTAGGTGTTTTCTCTGTAACAGAAGATGAAATGCTTTCGTTTCTATCGACTTTGGAACCAAGCCCGAAAATCGCTCCTGATAATTTGCCACCTATACTTCTCAAATCGTGCAAGGTTAGTTTAGCTATACCTATATGCATAATCTTCAATAAATCGTTGGCGAGTGGTGAGTTCTTACAGTGTTGGAAAACATCTTTTATAACTCCCATACATAAAGCTGGTAGTAAAAACCAGGTAGATAACTACAGACCCATTGCTAAGCTTCAGCTTATTCCAAAAATATTTGAAGCTATTATTAAAAATAAACTGTACGCAATTTTACGCAATCGTATCTCGGAATATCAACACGGTTTTGTTAATGGAAGGTCTACTGCTACAAATTTGATCATTCTTACAAATTATTGCCTTTGTAATATGGAATTACGTCTACAAGTTGACACAATATTCACTGATTTCGCGAACACTTTTGATCGTGTGCAACATTCAGTTTTATTGAGCAAAATTGAAAGGTTCGGATTTCATTCGAATATTTTAAAATGGATTCGTAGCTATTTCATCGATCGCAAACAGTACGTTAAGATTGGTTCTTCCGTGTCAAAAGTTATTCATAACTTTGCTGGTGTTCCTCAGGGCAGTCATCTCGGCTTTTCATAAATGACTTACCTTCTTTTGTTCAACACTCTAAATGTCTGTTGTATGCTGATGATTTAAAATTATTTAAATCAATAAGTTCTTTATCAGATGCTCACGATCTTCAAGAAGATGCAAATAATATAGCGAACTGGTGTCTACTTAATGGTTTGCATTTAAATATTAGCAAGTGCTCAGTTCTTACATTTTCGAAAAGTGCTTCGCCTATCCATTTCCAATATTCTGTTCAAAGCGCGTTCCTGAAAAGAGTGGACAGTCATAATGATCTTGGTGTAATCTTCGATTGCAAGCTAAATTTTGCTATGCACTATGATTATATTATCTCACGATTTAATTGTTTATTTGGTTTTATGTGTCGAAATACCAAGGAGTTTAAAGACCCATACACATTAAAATCATTGTACAATTCCTTGATTCGATCAAGGCTAGAATATTGCTGCATTATATGGAATCCCCACTGCCAAAGTAATGGTATTCGCATTGAAAGTGTGCAAAGACGGTTTACCAAATTTGCTCTTCGTAAGATGGCTTGAAAAGGTGACTTGCCAAATTATGAAGCTAGATGCCTCTTATTAGGCTTAAAGCCATTAAAAAAAGACGGGTTTATTACGCGGTTTTATTTGCGAAGGATGTATTAACAGGACACATTGATTGTCCTTACCTGCTATCCTTGTTTTATGTTTATGCTCCATCTCGCACTATACGTCCCAGAGACCAAGACTTCTTTTATGTTTCCAGACATTACACAAATTATGGCCAAAATGAACCAATATCGTCAGCATGTCTTTACTACAATTCGTATGATAATTTAATTGATTTTAACATGAACAGAACGTACTATAAAAACCTTATTATGAACTTAGTGTAATGTTATAACAGTATTATGTAATATATTTTTTTTTTTTTGACTAAATGTAATTGTACTTATATATAGATAATTTCTTGTTAATGTAGTCTATGAAAATTGTATTTGTTAGACGTAAATAAATAAATAAATAAATAAATAAATAAATAAATAAATAGTACTATCTTTGGTTTTGCGACTGCTTTGCTGTCAGACCGTTTGTCTGCTGGGGTTTATGATGGGAATTGTTCACATAACTCCGCCAATACAGACCGTTCTTCTGTTTGTGTAAAAAGTTTAAACGAGCCAGAAATGACTGCAATGCCCACATTAATCGTGTCAAATTCTCCTATGATCAAAAGTTGAGGCAAAAAATACTACAAAGTCCCACGGGTAGTAAAAACTTTTGGTCATTTGTTAAAAACATCAAGAATTCGACCTCATCATCTGTCCCGACACTCATTTACAATGGCATTTCAGCTGTCAGCTCTATAGATAAGGCCAATCTGCTTGCTGCTCACTTTGCAGTCAGCTCAACGCTCCCAGATTGTGCTTTGTCTCCCCCTGTACTCGAGCGCGTAGAATTCTCCATGGGACCAATCTACTTTCGCACTCGTACAGTGGCTAGAGTACTTCAAGATCTTGACGTTCACAAATCCGCTGGTCCAGATGGTATTTCCCCTATCGTTCTGAAGAGGTGTTCTTCTTCGCTGGCAAAACCATTGCGTAAGCTTTTCCATCTGTCCTATTCTTCAGGACTCTTTCCGGGAAGATGGAAAACAGCATTTGTCCAGCCTGTACCAAAAAAAGGCGAATCTTCTTCTCCCTCCTCCTACCGACCAATTGCACTTACGTCCCTTCTTTCTAAGGTCATGGAAACGCTGATAAACCGTCAGTTAATGAAATATCTTGAATCGCGAAAACTTCTTAATGTCCGGCAGTATCGTTTTCGTAGCAACAGGTCCACTGGTGATTTGATGACATATCTAACCGAAAAGTGGAACCAATCTCTTCATCAAGGTGGTGAAAGTAAGATCGTTGCGCTTGATATTTCAAAGGCATTTGACAGAGTTTGGCATCAAGCTCTCTTGTCGAAAATGCGTGCATTTGGAATCGATGATACTCTTCTTCAATGGATTAGAAATTACCTTTCGGACCGTTCAATTCAAGTTGTTTTGGACGGTTTCAAGTCTGCAACTCACCAAATAAATGCTGGTGTCCCCCAAGGCTCTGTTCTGTCCCCGACTCTCTTTCTCATTTTTATAAATGATCTCCTGTCTGTTACTTCTAATCCAATCCATTCCTTTGCTGATGACAGTACCCTCAGCTTCTCATATTCGTTTCTTGGGTCACGCCCCTCATCTTCGGGTGTGGAACTGGAACGGCAACGTATGTTAAGCTCATTAAATTCCGATTTTAATAGCATAACTCAGTGGGGTTAAACCAATAGAGTGGAATTTAATGCTTCCAAAACTCAATGCTGTCTCCTGTCATTAAAGCAAAACCCACACACACTGCCATTATCTATGAATGGCACTTACATCGCTGAAACCGAAAGACTTTCCATTCTCGGTATGTGTGTTAATGACAACCTTCGTTGGAATGACCACATATTCGATGTCGCCAAGAACGCCGCGAAATGTCTAGGCTTCCTTAAGCGTTGTAAGAAATATTTCACCCCTTCTGATCTGGCTACAATTTATAAGGCGTTTATTCGCCCGAAACTCGAGTACAACGCTCATATCTGGTCCGGGGCACCAATAACTTATTTGGAGCTACTTGACAGGATCCAAAAACGCGCGATAAAACTCATTGGCGACCGAGACATCGCGAGATCGATTGACTCTCTTAGTCATCGTCGTAATGTCTCCTGCCTGTCGTTATTTTATCGTTATTTCCACCATAAGTGCTCAAACGAAATAGCCAGTTGCATTCCTCCCCTTGAACATTTCAACCGCAATACCCGCCATGCAAGGAATGCTCATCAGTTCACCCTCAAGCCTGTGTTCGGACGTACAGTGAAGTTCAAAGAATCTTTCCTCAGCCGTACAACACGAATGTGGTATGCTCTTCCCCGCTCCATTTTTCCTACACATTATAACATACAGACATTCAAAACCAATGTGCATCGGCATCTCTCCTTTTCTTCTCACCCTAATTTCTTTAACGCCCGCGCTGTGTAGCTAATACATTATAAGGGTCCCAACCAATCCCTTTAGTGCGCGCTTATTATAAAAAAAAAAAAAAAAAAACTCTGAAGGGCTTAAACCACTCCACAGTTGCCCGACGGTAACTGTCAGGCTCACCATTCGGGTCTGCCGTTGTCCTCAAACTGTAGGTTTTTACCGACCGTCCGTCTGTTCGTGAGGTGGGTGGAGTTGACCCCTGACTGAGTTGGTTCCGATGCTTTGTACCGCATGGGTATGCCTGTGGTTTTGTCCCGAATTTCAAGCGCAGTGGGCCGATGGCCGCCGCTCCACTTCTTAAGATCCTGGGATCGCCAACCGTTATAAAGAGGGAATAGGTGTGGTGGGTGATGTAGCGAAGATGGGCCCTTGTTGAAGGAAATTGTATCGCAACATTATGATCTTGACTAAAGGGAGTGTCATCGAGCCATTATTAAAATAAAATTATTATATTGTTAATTTTCGTGCAGTTTTTGCCATTACCATGTAATGGCGAATTCGTTTTTGTCGATGTCGAATCGAAAGCTATTTAACCTTTTTGACTTTGAAGAAAAGCAAAGCAAAACAAGAAATCATCACCGTTGAGTCGCTGCATCAAAACTAAGTATTTGTTTTTTATGAAATTTAAAAGTAAACATAGGGACGGGCTACAGAAGCTTTTGTAAAAAAACGCTTCCTAGCTCAAACTTTGTTTTTTCAATAAAATTGTTTTATTTAATTGTGGGCGTGTCAGTTGGCGGATTTTGAAAATTTTATCTCCCGAGCAGTTTTAGGAGCCATAGATCATACTCGTATATACAAAATTTCAGCTTTCTAGCTCAAAATTCGATTTTTTCGAAAAATAGTTTTTTCGAGTTTGTGGGCGTGTCTGTGGGCGGATTTCAAATATTCATAAACTTGATTATTTCGGGACCTTAGAGAGTATATGGTTAAAGCTCTCTAGGCCCAGTTTAAAGGCCTAATTTTTGCCGATGCTGATCATAAATATAGTAACTTTTAGGGGTCTACGGGCAATATTAAAGTATGTTACAAACTATGCGTCAAAAAAAATATGCCCTTAGAATAGGGTATCAAAATCAATTGAATTTTAAAGAATATTTGTTTAGGTGAAAGGCTTTCGACGAACTTCGCTGTCGTTGCGTTAAGATCAAATTAGCGAATAGTAACACAATCCCGACCAATGTGAGTAATTTACTTAATTTAACCAGCCAATGGTGACCTATTGGTCTGTGAGACCGGGTGTGTTAAAAAAATCGAATAACTTTATTCTCCGTTAATGTTTTTTGTTGCAATTTTGATTAGCTGCCACATTGCATGTCCCCCACCATCAGTTCACGTCGAACCTGCTACGTTGTGTATTTTTTTTTACTAACCGTTGCGTAAGACCGTGTGTCACCATCAAATATTTTTTTATTATTCGCGTATTTTACATATAGATGATGAACCTGGGACATCGGGTCCTTCAAGAATTGGTCGGTGCTATGAGTGTGGATGGAAAAAACAGAAAAACCAAGTACTCTTGTCACAAATGTCAAAAATATTTGTGTCTTGAACACGTAATGCCGTATTGCAGCAGCTGTTTACCTGTAGGAATTTAGTTTTTGAGATGTATTTTTTTGTTAATTTATGTTTGGAAGGATACCAATTTTTGTTTATTTTGTAAAAGTTCCAAATTTCGAAAGACTAAAAAACGTTATTTTCCTTAATGGACATGTGATCTTTTATTTTTTTCTTAATTTTAAAAAATGTATTATTAAAAACTTTGTTATTTTTAATGCTCTAACAAATTTTTTTTGTAAATTTAATTATTGAAATAAAAGAGCTTAAATTGATTAAATATCTTTGTTTTATTGTCAAAGAGCATAATTTAAAAAAAAAAAACATGAACTATTAAAGGGTGATTTTTTTAAGGTTAGGATTTTCATGCATTAGTATTTGACAGATCACGCGGGATTTCAGACATGGTGTCAAAGAGAAAGATGCTCAGTATGCTTTGACATTTCATCATGAATAGACTTACTAACGAGCAACGCTTGCAAATCATAGAATTTTATTACCAAAATCAGTGTTCGGTTCGAAATGTGTTTCGCGCTTTACGTCCGATTTATGGTCTACATAATCGACCAAGTGAGCAAACAATTAATGCGATTGTGACCAAGTTTCGCACTCAGTTTACTTTATTGGACATTAAACCAACCACACGAATGCGTACAGTGCGTACAGAAGAGAATATTGCGTCTGTTTCTGAGAGTGTTGCTGAAGACCGTGAAATGTCGATTCGTCGCCGTTCGCAGCAATTGGGTTTGTGTTATTCGACCACATGGAAGATTTTACGCAAAGATCTTGGTGTAAAACCGTATAAAATACAGCTCGTGCAAGAACTGAAGCCGAACGATCTGCCACAACGTCGAATTTTCAGTGAATGGGCCCTAGAAAAGTTGGCAGAAAATCCGCTTTTTTATCGACAAATTTTGTTCAGCGATGAGGCTCATTTCTGGTTGAATGGCTACGTAAATAAGCACAATTGCCGCATTTGGAGTGAAGAGCAACCAGAAGCCGTTCAAGAACTGCCCATGCATCCCAAAAAATGCACTGTTTGGTGTGGTTTGTACGCTGGTGGAATCATTGGACCGTATTTTTTCAAAGATGCTGTTGGACGCAACGTTACGGTGAATGGCGATCGCTATCGTTCAATGCTAACAAACTTTTTGTTGCCAAAAATGGAAGAACTGAACTTGGTTGACATGTGGTTTCAACAAGATGGCGCTACATGCCACACAGCTCGCGATTCTATGGCCATTTTGAGGGAAAACTTCGGAGAATAATTCATCTCAAGGAATGGACCGGTAAGTTGGCCACCAAGATCATGCGATTTGACGCCTTTAGACTATTTTTTGTGGGGATACGTCAAGTCTAAAGTCTACACAAATAAGCCAGCAACTATTCCAGCTTTGGAAGACAACATTTCCGAAGAAATTCGGGCTATTCCGGCCGAAATGCTCGAAAAAGTTACCCAAAATTGGACTTTCCGAATGGACCACCTAAGACGCAGCCGCGGTCAACATTTAAATGAAATTATCTTCAAAAAGTAAATGTCATGGAGCAATCTAACGTTTCAAATAAAGAATCGATGAGATTTTGCAAATTTTATGCGTTTTTTTTTTTTAAAAAGTTCTCAAGCTCTTAAAAAATCACCCTTTAGTAACACGTTTCGAAAAATCTTCAGTTGAAAACCCCGGTGCGTGAGCCCGGCGTCACCATTGATCAATGTCAAATTTGCGTCACCATTGGCGGGTTAATTTCAATCTTTCTGTTACATACTACTATTCTTTTAGTTAATAAAATCGAATTCAATCTGAGAGGTTGTTGTGAGGCATATTTTCTTTTCCGCAGAACTCAGTTTGGAACTTTTCCCGATATTTTTTGTTGGATTACCGGGGTAAGTGAAAACGAATTTGAACGAAACGACAGGGATAATAATCAATCAATTTCATCCCTACTGGTCCGCCTGTTGGAGTCCGTCACTTTTCCGTCAGCAGATAATCAAGGATTGTAATTAATAGTAAACGCAGTGGATTAAAGACGCTATCCTTGTGCACACTGACGTTGATTGCGAACTCCTTGGTACTCCAGAAAGAGTGTCTCACTCTTGTCTTTTCTTCCTCATACATGTCCATGATCATCTGCACGTCTCGTTTTCTAAGCGCCACCCACGATAGATCTCTTAGTTGTCTACGAAAGGCCTTTTCAAAATCAACCAACACTCTCTTAAGGAAACATGGTGTTTTTCTATCATGATACCTCTACTTTGAATTGAATCTGTAGTTGATTTAACTGCGACAAAACCGCACTGGTCATCAGATAGCCGTATTATTTTCCGCATTCCGCTATATAATGCCCGCTCAACGATCTTCATGGTGTGTGACATCAGCTTGATTGAATGCCACCACTGGTTTAGCATTTGGTCGCCTCTCAACAGTTTGGAGATGAGAATCATGACCAATTTGAACACGATGTCTACCACATTTTTCCAAAAATCAGAGTGTATATCGTCCGGACGAACTGCCTTTCGTTTCTTGGAGTCTTTGACCACCTTCCTAACTTCTTCGACAGTAATGCCGGGTATACCTCTTTATCTCTTGGAAAATATATCCGAGAAAATGGTTCACTTATAAGTTCTTCATCTAACTGTTGCCACCTGTGTAGTATTTTTTCATCATCCATAAAAGTAGCCCTAGAGCAGTGTTGATGAACTTTGGCGAACAGAGTTCCTTGACATTTCTTCTTCCCTGAGCGGCTATTTTGAAAATAGCAACTAGAGCAACGAGAAAAATAAACAATAAACAATAAGGATTGATTAATTATTGATTGATGCAATAGAAATGTTTCTGCAATCATTTTTTGTAAGAATTTCAGCTGCAGCGAAAATTGTTCACACTCAATAGAAGAGACTTGAGGTCTAAGTGGATCCAGTCACTGGTTCCAAAATGGCACTTCAACTCATATGTAAATTTGCGGCTTTTGCCAGAATCAGGGAAACTCGCTAGTCTCCTTAGCTTTGATAGGGCTACCGGCACGTTCTGTGATCTTGAATCTAATGTTAATCGCCAAAAATTGGTGAAGGGCCAGCTGTGCTTAAATTCAATGGGCCGTGATTATATACAGGGAGGCGCACCAATTTTCCTACCGTAAGAATTTCATGTAGTGACCGTCTTCTAACTCCAATTTGTGCCGATTTTCGAGTCGAAACGCTTGGATTTTCCTCTTTTGACGATGCCACGATTGACTCTTGAACCCGAACATAGGGATTTCGATGCGATGCTTCCAGATTCGGCAAACATGTTTACAAGCCTCATAATGGTGCATCTACTCCGCCAAACTCCTTTGGGCGGAAATGAAGGACTGCAAATCATGGTACTGCTGCGCTATCGAAATCCTCTTTTCGTTATCCCAAGCATTAGGTTTAGGTTAGGTAGACGTGGCTGTCAGCCAAAGCCAACACACTTAGACCAATGATAGGTCCATTGTGGTACCACACAGATCTGGGGATTACCCTCACTGCTCGTTGAACCAATAGGAGCTTCTTATGAAGCGCGAAAGACTTCTAGCGCCAGTGCTGGCTAAGTCGCTTGTGTCATTGAACAAGAAGTCCCCTAGATGGAGATTTCTTCTATGGGAGAGCGCAGGACACGTGCAGAGAAGGTGAAGTACAGTCTCCTCCTCCTCCTCGTCCATACAGCTTCTGCAGAAGTCATTTGAGCACACACCGAGTCTAGATGCGTGCCTGCCTATTAAGCAGTGACCTGTAATAACACCTATAGTGGAGCTAATATGCAGTCGGTTTAATGAGATTAGACACTTAGAGCGTCGCAGATCCAGCTTTGGCCAGATCCGCTTAGTCGCTAGACATGTATTGCTACTCGTCCACCTAAGGTTTGTTCTCTCGATTGCGGATAGCTTGAACAAGAGTTTACAAGTAGCGATTGGTATACCTAGGGAACCTTTATCAGGTAAAGGAGGTAATGTGGTTCCTTTTTTGGCGAGATCATCAGCCCTGCAGTTACCTGGAATGTCCCTATGCCCCGGCACCCAACAGAGGTGAATATTGAACTGCTCTGCCATCTCCGAAAGAGATGATCGGCAGTCTTGGGCTATGATGGAATTTGAAGAGACTGAGTCCAGGGACTTAATCGCGGCCTGACTATCCGAGAAGATACGGATATCCTTTGAGGATATCACATTCCTCTTCAGCCACGTCAGGGCTTCTTTTATCGCCAAAATTTCCGCCTGGAACACGCTACAGTAATCAGGAAGACGAAAGAGAGGCTAAGATTTAGCTTTTCTGAGAAGACTCCACCACCTACCCCATCGCTATTTTTTGATCTATCGGTGTAAAAGTGGATCGATTTATCATTCGCAAATGCATCATCATCCCAGAAAGATCTGGAAGGAATGGTGATTTGGAAGTTTTTTCCGAACTGCAAACGGGGTATGGTGTAGTCTATGTTTCTGGGTAGAGACTTAAAGTAGTCTAGAATAATGGAGTGGCCAATATTGTTATTGGTCCACTGCGAGGTAGCTTTTAAGCGGACAGCGGAACATGCCGCTGTTTGCATGCTAAATATATCAAGGGGTATCAGGTGTAGCAGAATGTCCAGAGCCGCGGAGTGGGTAGTTCGGAGTACTCCGCTAATGCATAGACACGCTGAACGCTGGACTTTGCCCAGCTTGTCACGGTTAATAGCTTTTTCTAGAGCAGTCCCCCAGACAACCACCCCGTAAGTAAGAATTGGTCTTACCACCGATGTATATAGCCAGTGCGTAATGCGGGGTTGTAAACCCCACTTGTTGCCAATGGCTTTTTTACAAGAGAAAAGTGCTACTGTAGCTTTCTTGACTCTTTCTTGTATATTGGGATTCCAGATTAACTTTCTATCGAAGATTAGACCCAAAAATTTTGCTTCGTCAGAGAAAGTTAAGCTTGTACCGCTAATAGAGGGAGGGTCAATATATGGGATTTTATATTTCCTGGAAAAGAGGACAAGCTCGGTTTTGTGGGGGTTAACGCCCAGTCCGCACCGATTAGCCCATCTCGTTAGCTTGTTAAGAGCGTTTTGCAGGAGTTCCTTTATGGTGTTGAGGTGTTTTCCAGAGACGGCAATAGCAACATCATCCGCATAGGCAATCACTCTGCAGCCCTCCCCTTCCAGGTTTATCAGTAGTTTGTTCACCACCAAGTTCCAGAGAAGGGGAGAAAGAACACCGCCTTGCGGCGTCCCTCGACTGACAGACCTCCTAGCAGATGTAACGCCCAGTTTTGAATTGATAATCCGACTATTTAGCAGTAGATTGATCAATTCACCAAGCGAGCTATCCACATTCAGTTCTGCAAGTGCGTTTGCGATTGCAGATGTGTTAACGTTGTTAAAGGCGCCTTCTATGTCAAGGAAAGCAACCATGGTATACTCCTTGTGATGGAGGGAGTATTCGATTGTGCGTACTAAGGAATGAAGAGCGGTTTCCACCGACTTTCCCTTACGGTACACATGCTGAGCTGTAGACAGCAATTGCGGGTTTATGTGCATACGGAGGTGGATATCAATCAATTGCTCCAGCGTTTTGAGGAGGAATGAAGATAGACTAATAGGTCTGAGGTCCTTTGGACTGACATGGGAATATTTGCCAGCCTTGGGTATAAAAACCACTTTTACTTCTCTCCAAGCCCGGGGGATATGTACCAGATTTAGACAGCTTATCATGATCATCTCCAGCACAGGCTGGATGATATCCGCTGACATTTGTAGTTCGGCAGGTATTATGCCGTCTGGTCCTGCAGACTTGAAGGGTTTGAAGCTTTGTAGCGCCCAAGTCAGCTTGTCCCTAGTTATCAGACCGTGAGGGTAATTTACCTGTGCATGTGACCTGTTAAGGCTATAATTGCCGGTAATATTGGAGCTACCTGGAAAGTGAGTATCAAGTAGCAGATTGAGCGATTCTGCGCTAGATGTCGTCCAAGAGCCGTCTGCCTTCTTAAGGCAGCTAGGCATAGTAGGATTTGAAGCAAGGATTTTTCTTAGCCTAGATGCCTCAGAGGATTCTTCTATTTTTCCACAGAAGAGTCTCCATGACGTTCTTTTGGCTTTCCTTAATTCTTTTTTGTATAATTTGAGGGATTCCTTGTAGGAGTCCCAATCGTTTATAGCTTTTGAGGTTTTAAAATATCCCAAGCATTAATTTTAATAAATCTAAATAGTGACCTGCCAAATAAAATTACTCCATTACTCACATAGAAAAAAAATTATTACGTTTTGTTTTTGTAGCACGATTCGTGCGCCACCCTGTATACATAATAGTATAATATAACAAGTAAGGTATACGTGCTTGTCTTCGGATGACCTCAAATACACTACATTATGTAAAATATAAGCAAGTCGTGTGTAGGTAGGTCCACAGTTCACGAACACACTTAAGATAGCTTTACATTTGCTGTTGTAAATGCAGGTTTACGACACAGCTATTGTTATTAGGTTATTTCCTATTTATTGTGCAAATACATACAGTTTTGTTAAGTATCCTTAATGACAGGTGAACCATGGTTAAACAACAATTTTATGTGAAGGGGAATAAGATATAGATCACAACCTTGAGCCGCACACTTTTGAGGATCTTAGTTGCGGCTATGATAAAGACATAATTGCTTTCAACATTCCATCTGAGATCTTAATTTATATCTTATCGGATAGTAAAATTAACTCCTCGTCCAAGTGCATATAATTAAATACATTTAATAGAACTATTTCAGTTTAATTGATACCCTTTTTGTGCGGCTCGGCTGTGTCCATGTGTCCCAAATCCAATCACGGTAGCACAGCTCAAACTAACATAAATTGTGGCAGACATTCATTTACAACCCACAAACAAGGTCAAATGTTTATACAAATGTGGTAAAGGATTTTTTTGTTTCGTTGTACATGCAAATTGCGAAAGCGCAATTAAACTAGCAAATACCCTTTAAATGCAGACGTTTAGTCAGCCACCATAGCAGTAATTGACATATCTTTTTTTGTTCAATTAAAATGAGGTAATAAAATATTGCAATCGCAAGTAGGTAGCAAAGAGAAACAAGAAATCATAAATTAAAATATGGGCATGGCTTGACCACTTTTGCTCTCGTGTCGTAGCGTAACTGCGCTAAGACAACGGCAGAGGTCATTTTGTGAGCAACGGTTGCTCTGAGTAAACAACCGGCTGCTGCCGGGCTGCCCGCTACAGCTATTTACAACTGCGAACAGCCGAAAATTTATGGCCAAAAACACGGACATCAACATGTGGTCGACCACATAAACCAGGCAATTAAACTAATAATACAATAAAAATTTAATTAATTAAAGCAATTGCGCGACCTTTCTCTTTTGCGCTTACTCAAAGATCTTGACTTCTGGGGGATCACACCACACTTGTCTAACCATACCCCACTATCGGCAACCTATTTCTTTGGCTGATCACCCATCTATATTTGATGCGTTTGATTGTGGTCAACAAAGCCGTTCGTATCCGCGATTCAAATATCAGTTAATTACCACGAACTTAAAAATGATTTGAGATGCGAGTGAGATGTATAGACGCGCCGCACCATGCCTCCCTCCCCCCACCCACTAAATCGACCAGGGAGCGCAATTTGAACGATTAATTGAAATCGAGATCGAGCCAAATTTTATCGATATGGAAGGAACTAAATGCTATAACAAAGCTGCTACTGTTGGCTATGGTCAGGGCCACAGCGATCATTAAGCTCAAATGAAAGTGTCTGTCGTTTAGTTTTTATTTTTTTGTGTTAGGTGTCTGCATTCCATTCGTAGCCATGATGAATAGCATTTAATTAGCTAGGCACGTACCATCGTAACAGGGCGTAGCAAAGAGAAGGTAATTAGTTGATTCGTCGTTACCTTGCATTAGTTAGCCGAATGGCTGGCAGCTATATCATCTGCGGCCTTAGTGTTAAATTTGTTGGATTTTGCATCATCATAATTCATGGTTCTAGGGTCAGTTGGTCGTTGCTCGCTGGCAAGTGCGTGGGACTCCGAAGAAGCGAGTGTTTCGTAAGCGGAAGATTTATAATGAGAACCACTAGCCGGCAGGCTGCTGAAATTCATTTTGAATTTTAATTGAGGTTGATCCACATTAAAAGGCATTATTAATGGTGCAAGTTCAAATCATAAGTCATGTCTTGGAATCTTTGCGGAAATGTTATTAATATATAACATTCAGGATGATCATGACCTTGGCAAAGGTTTCACGACGATTGTCTTAATAATGGCTCTATTAACCTTGAGTTTTAATGGAAAAAAGAAACCGCTTAGCAATTTTGTTTGTGCCCGCAGGAGGTCTCTAGGCCAAGCATACGCCCATCCGCGATGGATTAATCTCGAAAACCGAGCTTCTTTTTATTCTCTTAACCGTTGTGCGCATTTGGAAATCGAATAACAATAAATACTTTCATTTTCAACAAGTTTAGCTAATCCTGGTACGGATCCAAGTCCAAAACCATTAGGGCTGGGTGTATCGATAAAACATTAGTTTTCGACCTCTTAAAGTTCACGTACAAATATGCAAACGTAAGTTAATATAAACTTGCGTGCGAAACTACACAAAAAAGTTCGCGTATTGAGAAAATGGTAAAAAGATGAACGAAGGAAAAATGTACTTTCGTTAATTTTTCTTCAGACAGAATTTTACCTGGTAAAAAAATGAAAACTGTCAAATGATGAAATCCTATGAGTTTGAGAGCAGAACGAAAAAAGCCAAATTTTGATGTTGTTCATCTTTTTACGCAAAAGCGTTCGCGTACGTTTCTTTGAAATGAGATGAATCTCTCGCGATTTTGGAGATTTGACAGTTCATTCATTTTTCTACACATAAAGTACGCGAACGAAGCTTATATTTTTGATAAGCATCGTAACGTCGGTCAAGCCATGTCTGTCCGCCTAATTTTGGTACCTTTCAATTAGAGCTAGAAATGTGGAAATTTGAAACATGCACTCTGTAGAGGCCCGAGATTATAAAGTCGCCCACTATTAAAAAAAAGTGTTACGCACAAAATTGCAACCACAAGGTACGAAGACAAAATCTTTCTTTAGAAATAAAAAAAAAAATATTAGCCATTAACGGTCCAAGAAGGTTGCAGAGCCTAAAACCTAGCATCTCCAACCACTTTCTTTGCGAAGTGGAAGGGACCTACAATTTTAAACCGAATCCGAATCGCAAATTTGAGAAGCTTCTCATGACAATTGATACTCTTGGATGTTTGTCAGACGTTCGCAAGAGGTGGGGCAGTGGGAAAAAAAACTCTAGAAGTTACTTGGCCTTGGCGGCGGAAATTGAAATAGGAACCTTTCGATTAGAAAAGACTGCTTAAAGGAGTCATCAGGAATTTTTTGTAAAAAGAACCACCCCCAGCAGAAGATCATGAAGATTATACAAATAAAACCTTAATCACTGCGAAGCAGCCCAAGTTCTCCTGGCACAAATAGCAAAAGATGAGGAAGCGGACATAATTTTGATCAGCGATCCGTACAAGACTTTCGATAGCAACGTATGGATCTGTGACAAATCGAAACAAGCTTCTATATGGAAAACTGGAACACATGCTTTTCAAGACACATCCGAACAAGCGCACGGCTTCGTGCGAGCAAGAATCAATGGAATACATTTCCACAGTTGTTACGCTAGACCGAGTTGGATGACAAACGAATACCAAACGATGTCAGATAATATGGTCAGAGATGCTTATGGAAGGTCCCCAGCTGGCGACTTCAACGCATGGGGAACAGAGTGGGGAAGCAAACTGACCAATGCTAGAGGACTAATGGTTTTGGAAACATTTGCACCTCTGAACATAGGCTTGGTAAATAAAGGCCGGCTTAATACATATCGTATAGCAGGAATAGGTTCGATTTTAGATATTATAGTCAGTGAAGAATATACGCAAAGCGACCACCAAGCGATAATATTCAAAACTGCTGATAAAAGTAAATTAAAACATCCCAAACCAGTGGAACCACAATGGAAAGACTCTTCGACAAGAATACGTTTGAAGAATTGTTAAGCACAGACAACCAGAGACAGAACGAAACGGCAGAAGCCATGTCGGTCCAACTCGTCCGTATCACGACGAGAGTAAGCAGCAAAAAGCGTGCACGATGCTATTGGTGGTATGAGGACATAAAAACATGCCTAAAAGCCAGGCGAAAGGTTCAACGACCCAGGAGAGAGCTGACTTTCAAGAACACCTGAATAGCGAGACATGAACTAAAAAGAGCAATCAAGGAAAGTAAGGCAAAATACTTTAAGCGTATATGCGATGAAGCTGACATTAACCCCTAGGGGACAGCATACAGGATGGTTATGACGAAGCGAAAGGGCAGTAGAACCCCCCAATAACATGCCCAAGAAAGTTGATATCTATAGTAGAACATCTTTTCCCCAAAAGACCAGCTATTATGTGCAGCATAATAAGAGAGGTTAATACAGACGATATACCTGTTATTACTCTGGAAGAGCTGTTACTGGCATGCAGCAGGATATGTGACAACAAGGCGCCCGGACCAGACGGAATCCCAAACAAGGTATTGAAGGTGTCTGTTAGAGAGAGACAAAAGACTTCTTCATATCAACAATGCAGAGGTGCCTAGAGTAGGGTACCTTTCCTGAGAAATGGAAAATGTAGCTCTTGGTCCTGCTTACGAAAGGAAAGAAGCCTCCAGGAGAACCATCATCCTACCGCCCTATATGCATATTGGACACTATGAGAAAAATCCTCGAGAAGATAATTTATAATAGACTTCCGCACTGACTGAAGAGAAAGGAGCCCTCTCTGACCGACAGTTCGGCTTTAGATGAGCGCGCTCTACAGTTGATGATATAATAGCGTTGGTCCACATAGCTGAAAGCGCCATCGAAGGAGTAAGATGGCTCTACGGCACAAAATAGAACTGTGCAGTAGTAACGCTGGACGTCAAAAACGCCCTCAATTCCGCGAACTGGTCATTGCTAAGAAGATCTTTCGCTAGAATGGATACACCATATTACTTGCTGAGGATAGTGGCGGACTACTTTAACAACAGGAAAAGCTAAGGTATTATACCGACAAAGGAGTCAAATACTACAAGGTCACCACGGGCGTCCCGCACGGATCCATACTGGGGCCGCTTCTGCGTAACATCATTTATGACGGAGTTCAACGATTAATGCTACCTCGCGGAGTATCGATAATTGTAGCTAAACAGATCCATGGAGTGGAATCAGCTACAAATGAAGCAATTTCCAGGATACAACACTGGCTAGTATCCAGCGAACTAGAACTAGCCGACCGTAAAGCAGAAGCTGTCCTTATAACGAGTCGGAAAACCATTGAATTCGCCAATTTGAGGGGGAACCAGATAATAAGATCCAAAGGATCAGTGAAATGTCTTGGGGTCATGCTAGACAACAGACTGCAGTTCAAGACGCGCATGTGGAGTCGAAAGCATCGCAAATACAGGGAACTCTCTCGCGCATACTACCTAACTTGGATACGCTAGATGGACCATTTTATAACGCACTAACGCTCATGGTTTATGGAACCCGATTTCTGAATGACTCTCGCACTGATATTATCTTTGCGCATAATTTCAATGTACACAATTCAAGGTAACTTATACATTCTAGACAGACAACAACCGGGGGAGGTTTGTTGAGTTTTTTGCTCAGGTGAATAATCTAACATAGTTTTGTAAATAACACGACACGAATACCGAAAATAGGATGTCAAATCGACACACTCTGGCCTTGTTTTTTGCCTCCACTCAAATAAATACATTATAAGCAAAAAGCATATTGCTACGTGCAGGTACGGTTTAAGAATATACTTCAGCGCAACCCGATAAACAGCGCTTGTCGTAAAAAACGCCAAAAGGAAAATCACATTTTTTTTTTTTTTTTTTTTTTTTATAATTAGCGCGCACTAAAGGGATTTGTTGGGACCCTTATAATGTATTAGCTACACAGCGCGGGCGTTAATTTAGGCAGTTTAAGCATCCATGTGCCTAGCGACACATTTAAGACATTAAAGCTGCCCTGCAAATGTGCATGCGAATCCGTTGGTACGACTGGTGTCGTAAGAGGAAGATCAAACAAGGAATAATAGGAGCATGTACGTATCGAACTCGTTTAAGCTAAAGGACTATAAAAATGTACGCTAATAGAAAATGCTCTACCCCGCCAGGCACTACTTATCATGACTCTAGTCCTGGGAAGAGTAGAAAAGCTCGGGGGATGGCAAAGTAATACTTACTTTTGCCAGTTGGAATGTTGGAGGTATGAGTGGTTGTAACTTCTAGCTTGAAGAGATGATAAGTTAGAAGGCGAGATGACATGTGTTCAAGGACGTTAGGACAAAAGCTTTACAGAGTTCTACTACGAGACGGAATGGAACGGAATCGATATCATCCTTGCGGCAGAGCTAATTGGCAGCGTCTTGACCATTGCAAAGTCTTGTGATCGTTTGATGTGTCTCAAACTGGTGTTACAAGGTGAGATGTGGAATATTGTCATATTGCTTCCCTAGTAAGATGCGAGCAGAGAGAAGAAGATGCATTCTGGTTAGATTTTCATAACCTTATCAAAAACATCCTCGGGTTGAAAAGCGATCCTATGAGAGGCAATCTCCCAGTAACACTGCCTCCTCCTGACACAAATTTGTATGGCAGTTGGGACGAACAGACCTAAACAAACAACCGTGTCTGCGGGAATGAAATGGTACAATCTGGATAAAGAAAAAAGCAAAGCATTTATTGCAAATATGCAAATTATCTCCATCACACCATCAACGAAGTGAGGATGCAGAGTGCAGTGCACAAGATTTGTGGAATTCCCTACAACTTGCTTGGAAACATCCAAATTACTGCTAGGGGCTTCAAATGGACACTATCAACACGGCAAAGAAACATGGTGGTGGACACATGAAGCTAAATCAGTGCTAAGGGACAAGAAAGCGACATTCAAAGCTTTTTCAAAGTGATCCACTAATAATGGTCGCCACGAATTGGAATACAGATTTTTCTCGCAAAGAGAAAGTGCGCTCAAATTTAGGAAGTGGAGTGTGTGGAGAGCCTGTATCGGGAGTTAGAAGAAATGTCTTCCTAGACTGCTGATAGAGACCAGGCTCGCCACGAACTCCGACAAACCAGCTTGAACAGGGGCAAAACCATTTTTAAAATTGTCGGTCAGAGAAGGACAAATACCCAGGAAATCCGGTCGCCAAAGATCTTCAACAATGCTCAAGGGCTGCTGCTTGTGGAAGACAAAAAAATGTTACACAGGTGCCAACAGTATTGTGAAGAACTTATAAATGAACAATGTCCTCGGATATGTTTTTCGAGAGCCGTGCCTAACAATGAAGAAGTCCACGACATTACTGTCGATGAAGTAAGGAAGGCGGTCAAAGACTCCAAAAAATGAAAGGCAGTTGGGCCGGACGAGATATCATCTGAGATCTGGGAAAAGATGGAAGACAAAGGGTCCAAACGGGTCATGATTCTGATCACCAAACTAATGAGAAGCATTCCAAGGCGATACTCGAAACTGTTCATCTACAACTGTTAATCTACGTTCAATCAGCAGCAGCTCGGTTGGACACAAAGAATTGGTCCCCTTCAAGGAGCTAGCTGCTATCTCACAGTTTAAGAGACAGCAAATCTTGCTGTAGCCAGATAAATCTCGATGGACCTCCTGGGAGACGAATTAAATATATAAGAGAAGAAGCTAGAACTGGTAAAAATTCCGCAAACCACGTAGCCAAGCAGAGATAACAAGAATGATGGAGGTCAGACACCCGGGGTAGGTGGACTCCGATATTGATCAGAAGTGTTACTGAATGGATAGAGCTAAGGTATAAGCTAGGGAAAGTGATCTTCTACATCATTAGATTCCGAACCGTTCAATGATATTCGAATACATACCTCCATAAAATGGGAAAAGTGACGAGTGACAGACTATGCGACCAAACGATCTTTAAGTGTAAAGTAAGATAGGAGGAAAGGTTGAAACTAGAAGCACAGATAGGTGCAAATACAATTGAAAAAATCGTCAGAAAAATGCTGGTGGCAGGTGTGCTCTTTTATCAGCAAAGAAGCAAGAAAAAGATCATAGGCCACAGACAATTAACGAGATGGTCCGATTGGACAAGATGTACCAGGTAAACCATGAGGTTCCAAAACCTGAGGAAATGCTACAAACATATAATCTACTTCAAGTGCCACTCCGTTTGGTCTGTCAATGCCGTCTCAAAATTGCCTCTTTGACACCCGTGTTGGGATTATCATGAAAACCCTACGATGTTGGAATATTCGTTGTACGATGTATCTAAACATAAAAGCAACAACGCTGATTCAGTGATACATTTCAAGCTCATTTATTTAAGAATTCCCAATAGACAGAGGCATGCGTATTATCAGGTGATGCATAGATTACTCAAACTAGCAATTTTCGAAGTTATAGCTATCCACCTGGATTAAAAAATGGCAAACCAATAAAAGACAATCAAGGCCAAAAGCATTACTGACTAATATAATTCGATTAAGATAAGAAGAACCTTTTAAGAAAAGAGTTTAGTTTTTCATTAATTCTATAATTAAAAAGGTGATCTTAGCCACACAAGAAAAAAAAATACATATAAATCTTAAAACGATCTTCTGTAGGATGGAGTACGTCGGTGTGAGTAGGGTAAGTTATAAGCTTACAATAAATAAAATAAGAGAACAAACATACACTCTAAGAGAGGATAGGCTAAATACAACAATAGCATGCGCCAAAGTAAACCATCTCCTACAATGACATAACTTTGCATGCCAAGTACCAGTCTTTTGGTTCTGCACAACATAAAATATTGTCATGTAAACAGGAATGGCCTTATGGAAATTTGCTGGGCAAAAGGTAATATCTGCTGTATCTACTCCTCCTAGAGCACTCCATAAGTGCTCCAAATATCCGGACACACGTCCAACTTGTTTTTCGCTCGCATACACATCGATCGATTTGGAGTCGATACACATACACACTACGGCCAAGTAGAGCAGCATACCGACAAGCACAAAACTTCATTCCTCTTTAACAAAAAATAGACCACAATACAAGTAACATGTAAGATCCCGAGCGCACCCGATTCCACTATCATCCACCTACCACCCAACAACGTCACTCCCCTGTCATAGCAGAGGGTCTTTTGCTTTTTGAACGAAAGTAGTTTATTTGTTCTCGGAGATTGAGTTTATTTTTGCTTAGCCTTAAGGTCTCCAACGTTAGCTAACAACTCATGTACCCGTCGTCGTCAATAGAATGGCTGAATGTTTTGCCTAGTACCATGAAGAGTACATATAACCCATACGATACGAGACAGCCATATGGGCCACACCCAAGCCCGAGGGTAAATTTTAAACCTGATGAGGTCGGTTTTGCATCTCGCGACTATACAACCACCACCCGAGCAACAGCATGAATTGAGAGCTTTTCGCTTTGTTTATCGGGCAGCATACAAACATCATCATTGCTTAACCGCCTGCCACCCGCCGCGCGCGCCATCGCATGGACAAAAATGTTTGATTGGCTGTGCAAGGGGAAAATAAATCGCAACTAGGTACTCGGAGTCTGAGATACATGTCTATGAATAGAAAAAACGAGCTACTTTACGTGCGCTGTTAAATTGGGATTAGATGATTTGCGTTGCCATAGAGGAATTCGCCTACAAATACTGCGAAACCCGTTTTGATGGTCGGCACAGCGCAGTGGCGGCGGTGGTACTGGACAGACGCTTCGACTGTTGGACAGATAGACAGATAGCCTATTGCCCGCTGTACTACAGTCGCCCAGGCGAGCATTAATCTTTTTTTATTCAGTTCACTTTCAGTTTCAATGTTTTGTACAAACTACAATCTCATGCGAGAGTACATAACTGATAGATCGTATAGTCACACTATCTGCTCGCAATAGTGGGCAAGAAGGCGAGTGTCAGGCGAAACCGAAAGTGGCTTAGTATAAGAGATGCACGAAGGTGTTTCTGTTCTAGCTCCGAATATCTTTTTCGTGCGAGTTCCATCAATTAGATAAAATGCATGCCATATAGAGTCGGAAGTATGCGTAAGGCAAATTCATTATGCAATGAGATGAATCCCAGTTGTTTTTGCGAGGCATAGGTGATCCAAGTGCCGAAATCATTGCAAGCAATTGAATCTTTTGAATCAACTAGCTGATGAACAACTATCATAGTCTAGCAGCCAAATACTGTGTCTGCGAAATATTTCGTAATAACTCTTCAGACGTCGGTCGTCGTTCGGCCTCGATGATGCAGATACACACATCGGCGAGTATATTGAACAGAATCGCTCCACATGAAGTCGGGCAGCGGTATTTTATGAATATTTATACGCCATTAAATCGCAGATACAGTTTAGACTATGATAGAAATGCGACAGGCTTTGCCTGTTTGTGCCAAGAAGCAAACCAATCTAGAGCAATTATATAATGCGAAGACACGCGAGTGGCACGGGACAATATAATTTCACTTCACTCTCGTTGTAAGGATATTTAGTGCACAACTTGAACTACATTCACTTGCGTCATTTAGTTATTTTATGTCCCACTTGTGCACTTTTGATTTACGCAAATAAGCTGCAGTTTGATTCATCCCGTGTATTATAGAAATAGTTAAATTAATGATAGGAAATCTTCATAAATTATTACCTCGGTACCGTTGATGAGTCTTACAAATAAAAGAGTTGAATAGCGAACTGTTATTACGCAATATACTAAAGGGTCTTTTATTAGCGACTTGACAACTTCAAACTTTTAGTATGAACACACCCTTCAACCGATTACCAATTGGTCAATGCCAAAAGATTCAGTAATATCAACATTTTCATCGTGGTAAACAACGCGAAGAAACAACGTCAACCGATAATTCAAATTTACTACCGAAAATTCCGAGTAGGTGGTTGCAACTTTAAGAGGGTTAACGCCAATTTTCGGCCGTAATTCTTGTCACAGTAGACAAGCAATTCATAGTCTAGTGAATAAATTGGAGTCAGAATATTCGCTGCTTGATGTTGCGTGCCACTGAGACTACGTTTTGCCCGATGAGTGGAGAATATTGCTGCCGTAGGGGCGTCCGTCGCAAACCAGCCAAATCAGTCAATTTCACAGCGTTGGGCCTCTCTCAGACCACATTGTGGGAATTTTGCGTAAGGATCTTGGCCTACACCCTTACAAGATCAAGTTGACTAAAGAACTTAAGCCACTTGATCATATGAAGCGACGTACGTTCTCGAATTGGGCTCTGCACATGATGGAAGAAAATTATATTAAATAGATATTTTAAGGCGGTTACCAACTGGAGGGTCTCTTCGGAGGTGTCCCTCTCAGACCATAGATATACCGAATCCCGAATTGAATGCGAAGCCATTGCAGGGAAGGAGGAATCTGAGAAAAACCAACTGAATACGCTTCAGGGAGGAGTCAGGGAAAACTCTCAAAACTCTAACCAAACTCAGGACGAGACAAAAGGTAGGGGAAGCTGTTCAAGACCTGAACAGTGCCATTACGTGCTATTTCGAACTGACGTGCCCAATAAACAAAACCCCTGGCAGAACGCCAGTTCCCTGGTGGAACTCGGAACTGCAAAGAATCCGAAGAGAAGCTAGAAAATTTCTAAGCCAGCCGAATTGGAATCAGTTAGAAAACTTGATGGCACCTTCACTGATACGAAAGCGTCTCAATTGACGGGTAACCAGATAACAATTGGCTCACATCAAGCCCCGACTACCGAGACTGTGAGTGAGCCGAGACAAACAACTCGGCGTAGCTGGTATATTGCAAAGGCTGTGGTAACTGACGAGGCCATTATACGCTTTTGCGTCTTTTGAAGGCTTCAAGTCACCTGGCACGGACGGAATATACCCAGATATGCTGCAACAAGGTACAAACCAGTTGCTACTGACTATGAAGGGAATCTTCACCGCTGTCTTAGCACTGGCCAACAGGTATTTGGTGCTGAGCTGGTGAGTGATGTAAACCTTATCATTGTAGCTCCTACTCGTATTTCTTAGGAAAACGAGTAAATTTACATAGTAAAAGTGGTGTGTCTTCCTGGTAGTACAATAGACCAGTATTGAGTCTGAGTACTCCAGTGTGGAAAGTCTTGCACCCCGAAAAAAAGTCTCATACTCGTAAGCTGGTGGTCTAAAAGCGATGGGAAAGTATTAAAATTTTGACTACCCCCAATGCGATTTTAAATTAAGAAACAAAAATCCTTTGTCGATCTTTCATAGATTGGTCCTGATTTTCCGGTGGATTTAGTGGGTGCAAATTCCACACTAGGGTTGGTAGGTAGGTAGGAGTGGCTGCCAGCACGCAATTAGCGCAAAGGCGCCGTTGTGATGAGACCACTCAAGTGACCAATGGTGTCAATTTGTGTTTCAAATCCAGCCTGTGGAATTGAGAAATGCGATGATATTGCAGAATTTAGTATTGCTCAATTCTAATAGGTCGTCGAACAATGCTTTATAAGTGGTGGAGAGTCTCCTTTTCCACTGGATCATTGCAGCTGCAGCAGTGTGGGCTGAATAAGATGCCCAACTTTGCAGCATGAGTACCGACTGGCCAGAGTCCAGTGCTGACCGCCACAATTCTGGCAATCTCCTCTCGGGTTCTGTTTGTTAGGTCGTGGGTTCTTTTAGCATTGAAGCAGGGCCACATATTCCTGGATATGACACAGCCATTTAGGCCGCTCCATCTAAGCTTCGAATGCGAAAGAAAGTACTGGGATAGTTTACCCTTGACAGCTCTAATGGGGGGAGAGACTACCTCCGCAAGGGAACTATCAAGGATAGAGCCGTGTCTCGCCAGCGCATTGGCCCTTTCATTTCCCTCTATGCCACTATGGCCGGGAACCCAGAGGAGAGTAATGTTTTGATTCCAATTCTGTTGAAATCTGTCAGAATGTTTTCAATGACCAGGAGCCATAGTAGAGGCGAAATAACCCCCCTTGAGGCCTTCCTCTTTCTACAGACTTGGCTATAATGGTATTACCCATCTGGGACGTAAATTATTCTGAAAATTCATATGATCCATCTGGTAACAAAACCCTCTACGCCTGCCGCAGTGAGAGATTCTTGAATAGATTCAGTAAGGACGTTGTTGAAGTTACCTTCAATGTCTAAGAAGGTAGTGAGGGTGTAATGTTTGTAGTGAATAGATATCTCGATCGTCTGCACTACTTCATGTAAAGTAGTGTCCGTGGACTTGCCTTATGAGGTAGGCATGTTGGGACTTTGAGAGTGAAGTGTTTTATTGATTGTCTCGGATATACGAGTATCTGTCTAGGATACGTTCGAGAGTCTTAAGAGCAAAGGATGTAAGGCTGATGGGTCTAAAATCTTTCGCGGATATGTGGCCTCGCTTACCGACCTTTGGAATAAACACGACTTGAACTCTTCTCCAGGGCTGAGGTATATGTAATTGAGCCTAAGTGAGCTTCGATAAATCACCGACAACCTTCTCCAAGTTCTTGTGGAGCATTATATGTAAAATCCAGTCAAGCCCTGGTGACTTGTAAGGGGAGAAGCTGTCTATAGCCATTTGATATTTTCGTCTGTGATGATGGACTTAGTGTCTTACCCAGTGGTGTAGATTGCATTATGTGAGGAGTTTGCACATCGTTGCAACAGTCTTATATCCAGGGAAGTGGGTGTTCATAAGGATTTCCAGTGATTCTTCCGTGGACTCCGCCCATGAACCATCATCACGTTGGAGTGTTGTTTGGAGAGGATTTCGCTAAGCCTAGCAGCATCCTTAAGGGTTTCAATCGACTGGCAGTACTCTGCCCAGGCCTGAGACTTAGCCTTGCTAATAGCCTTTGTATATAGCTTAAGAAAGTCTTTGTAGGGTTTGTAGAATTTGTCTGGCTGGCAGATGTTGAATATCTCTCTGGTAATTTTTCTTAGGTCAGAGAGATCTTCGTTCCACCACGGTGGGAATGTTTTTTTGCTGTATTTGACTGGGCACGATACCTTGAAGACTATCCCCATGGCTTTTTCCAAGGCCCTTACTCTCGCGTCCAGTACTTCTACCGAATTTATATCCGAATCGGGTATATTGTGAAGTTTGTAGTCAATGATCCGATTGAATTTCTTCCAGTTAATTCGTTTCGGATTTCTATAGGGAACTGGAGAATCTACCCTTAAATTCACTTTGAAGAATTTCCATCTGTGATCGGCAAACGATCTAAATACCATCCAGTTGTCAACCCTATAGTTGTTGTTATTTGTGATTAATGTAATGTCAAGAACCTCCTCCCAGCGGGGAAATATTTCCGAACTCGGGAACACAAAGGTGGGAGTTCTGCTGACATTACAAATGTTGAGATTTAAGGACAATCAAACAAAGGCTCACTCCTTTCGTTGATTTCCGTGCTGCCCCATAGGGAGCGGCTGGCGTTGGCATCGCATCCCAGAAGCAGAGTGTTCTTTTCTGCTTGGAGGTACAACACCAGATGATGAATTTCAGCCGGTGGCGCTGGGAGATCGTGCGCCATGTAGGCTGATGCTATATGTACATTCGGCTGCCCAGAGCCGTCCAGTTGAACAATAGTTAAATTATCGGAGCTAATGTGAGGACATAGAAAAGCTTTAATATGTTTCTTAGCTAATATAAAAGCTTACCGTTTTGTTTTTTTTGTTAAGGTGTTGTAATTTGTGTCATTTAGCCCTCGAATAGTCGATCCGTTGACCCAGGGCTCTTGGAGTATGCCAATGTCAATGTTTTCCTCCCGGAGGAAAACTAGTCGATTCTCCGCTGCACACTTCGAGTACTGAAGATTAAACTGGATGACATTGAGCACAGTATTATTGCTGTTGTTGTTGTTGTTGTTGTTGTTGTTGTTGTTGTTGTTGTTGTTGTTGTTGTTGTTGTTGTTGTTGTTGTTGTTGTTGTTGTTGTTGTTGTTGTTGTTGTTGTTGTTGTTGTTGTTGTTGTTGTTGGGTGTCTTCGGTTTCAATAGAGAAAAAAAAATGACCATCTACACAATCGAAAAAAAGATGAATAAAGTTATTTCCTAAGATAGATTCGAAGATTAGCTGAGTTGCAACTCCAGGGACTAGTATTAAAGACTACTCCACAATGCCTACCAAACAATACTGAATAAAATATGGTGTCAGTTGTCAGATAAACTATCAGCTGTCTGAGTATTGCCATATTAAAAAAAATAACTCTTACAAAACAATATTTTAATTTTAATTTTTATTTAATTTAATTTAATTTATTATTAATTATCACTATAACTAGGTTACAATAAGAGTGCTGGTTAAGAAATATAAAGCGATTATAATAAATTCATTAAAATAAAAAAAAAAATGTTAGGCATTAACGGCCCATAGAGGGCCTAAAACCTAGCTTCTCCAACCACTTTCTTTGCAAAGTGGAAGGGACCTACAATTTTACGCCGAATCCGAACGGCAAATTTGAGAAGCTTCTCATGACAATTGATACGCTTGGATGTTTGTCAGACGTTGGCAAGAGGTGGGGCAGTGGAAAAGACTCAAGATGTTACTTGGCCCCGGCGGGAATATAACCGGGGACCTTTCGATTAGTAGTCCGACACACTAACCATTGAGCCAGTGCGCCCGACCTAATAAATTCATTATCATTCTTAAACTTTAAAGTTAGTGTTGAATGATCGCAAGATAATATTGTGTATGTAAAGAATAACTGTCATGAGAACAGCTGATGTTTCTATGCTAAGAGCTGAAATCGTGAAAAAGCAATTTGCTTAAAAGCAATATATTCTCAGAGAAGACTTTTTTTTGTATTTTTATTAAGTTGTTACTTTCATAATTAGTTCCAAATTATAAGGGCTCACAGTAAAAAGCCAGTCTTTAAGAGAATTCAAAATTAAATGGGAATTGAGATTGCAAGTTATGGATAAGGAAATTTTATTAAAAATTCTACGCGAGAAAACTAAATAAAAGTTTATAAAATGCGTTTTGCGCACGAATGGGATGTCAAACAGTGACAGGTTATTAATACGTAAGCTATATATAGAAGAATATCTAGAAGGAACATTACCACTTCGTTTGAAGAACTCTTTTAGTACCTTGACACATAGAGATATCTCGGTGGAAATATTCGAAGGTTAATAAAGAGAGGCCGACTTACCGTATAACGATTCTTATCACAAATAATTCGAATTATATGCTTTTAAGAAATCAATAGTGGTCTTAAAGTATTTAAATATGTACCTCCCCAGCTATCGATTCCATATTGAAGTTTCGACTGAACTAATCCATATAGAGCATTAAAAGAACTCTTTGCGAGCAGTATGCTTTTAAAAGATACATTTTTATGTCTCAAACAGGTATGAATTGGTAAACAAAACTTTCGACACAGCCATGAGTGAAAAATAAACTCAAATTTTTCTGAAACATCATGTGATAAATTAAAGTATGTACATTAGTTTCGTTTTATCACTGACAATGAGTTTGTGGACGTTAAACCAGACGCGAAGTATATGCAAATCGAAGCTAACCTTTGCAAAGCATTCATGAACCGATAGAGTGAAAGCGATGTCGTCTGCAAATGCACTGCGATTGCCATACAAGTTTTGAAAGAAAAGAGAGTTAATGTAGATAAGAAACAACCTATCACGGATCCTTGTGGAACGCCGTTTTTAAGCTGAAGTGGATCGCTGTAAAAACCACTGATTAACACCCTTTGCTCCTTTTCAAACAAATATGACTTAAACCATTCATATGCCATTCGCCTAAAGGCAGCTTTGTACAGCTTACGCAATAATATTTGCAGATCTACCATATCGAATGCTTTGGTCATATCAATGTAAAGAGCCATTGACTTTCGTTAACTCCATTAAATAAATCGCAACATACCTTCAAAATAGCATCTTCAGTGGATCTGCCTACTCTTAAACTATATTGAGAATCTGAAAAAAATTACTTTGATTTAAGAATGATAGTATTCTTGATTTCATTAATCTTTCAAATATTTTTGAAATCGAAGGTAGTAGAGACTAGAGGTCTGCAATGAATGTCTTGAAACCAGAAGACATTCATTTTGTTTTGAGTACACTTCATTACTGCACTAACAGCTTGAAAATTAAAATGAATGAATCACCTGATATTTGATTACTATGTGAGTAGTGCACCCATTTCCAAGCAAACACTTAGTGCAGTGTACTCATTGCAAACGGGTATTCACAAAATGGGTATTCATTGAAAACAGTGCACACTTCACTGAGTACAGTGGGTACAGTGAATATACTGAGTACACCAAGTATTTGTTTACCTACTTTTGTTTTAAACCAAAGTCAAGTTTATCAAATGACAGATTAGTAAGAAATGGCTGTTAAGAAAAGCAATAAATTTAGACAGGATGTATAATACAAGTAATTTACAATAAAACACACAAATTAAATTAAATTTTTCTAAAATTTCTAGATAATAACTAATAACTAAATCAAAATTTATTATTTTACTATAATGGTGATAATTTATTGGAATTTATTATGCATATTGCGTTTAAAATAAAAATTGATTGAATGCCCCTTTTATTTTACATCAGGTTATTTTACATAGATGTGCTTGCAACCACAATAAAGGTCCTTTAAACACGAAAAAGGATATTTTTCCAAAATGTCCCTAAAAACAGCACGGTATATCTGAGTTCAATGTCATTTGAATAAGAGATCCTAGGAACAACAAACATTTTGGGAAAATATCCTTTTTCGACTTTTAAGTACCTACCTTTTTTGTTGTTCCAAAGACATCTTAGTCAAATAACATTGATCACAGATATACCGTGCGGATTCTAATGATATTTTGGAAAAATATCCTGTTTCCGACTTTTAAGGACCTTTTTTGCTGTTGCAAGGACCTCTTAGTCAAATAACATTGAACACAAATATCCCGTGTGTATTCTAACGGCATTATGGAAAAATATCCTTTTTCGACTTTTAAGGATTTTCTTTGTTGTTCCAAGGATCTCTTAGTCAAACAATTGTACACAGATATACTGCACGGTTTTCTAGGAGTTTTTGAAAAAAATGTTTTTTTTCCAGGTTTAAGGACCTTATTTGGTGCTCCAAGGACCTCTTGGTAAATAACCTTATGACACCTACAAGTGACATTCTTAAATCGGCCATCGGTTACCGAAGTACAAATCGATATTTTCCCTCTTACCTTCAACTGATGTACAACAAGCCTCAATTAATCAAAACAAATCTACTTCCACACAATTTTCCCGTGTTTCGTAAGGACATAATAATCTCTAAAATTGAACATATTTAAAACTGGAAAATGTATAACGAAATAAAACAATTGCTCCTGTAAGCCTTTTCGGGTTAAATTGTTGGAAAAAAATTATTAGTTGTGTTTATTCGATAGTTTTAGCTATTTATTGTTTGTTACACTCTGGCAACTAATTTTTCACAACTAAGCACGATTAGTTGCACTTCGCAACTAATAACTAATATAGTTCCAAAATTTGTGGCAACTACAACTACAATTATGATGGTTTAGTTATGTACGTTCAAAGAAACTACAGCTAATTTAGTTGTAGCTTTTTAGTTATTAGTTAAACTAACTTTTGTGCAACTCTGATCAAAAGGAATGATTTACCAACTAGAATTTGTAATCGTTGTATTTACTGCACTCAGTGTATTCAGTGTATTTTGAACAGTTCACAGTGTACACGTTTCGCTCGCATCATGGCAATACAAGCACCCAAGCGTAGGAGGGAAAAAATAACAGGGTTCTCATTTTGCTCTCAGCTGACCGAATATTGTACAGTAACTGTCTCTTGTGGTGTGGTACACTTTTTTTGCTGTACACTTGTTTGAATTATTGCAATGAATAGTGTACACTGAAGTACTGTACACATTTAGAGAGAATGAATGAATGCATTCATGCAGACCTCTAGTAGAGACATAGGTCTATTGTCGCTTATATTTTTGCGATTCCCCTTCTTGAATAAAGGAATAATTTCCGCGTTTTTAGATAATTGGGAAACTTACCGCTGTTAACACTGAGGTTGAAGATATAACACAGAACATCAACAATTTCCCAAACAATTTGTTTCAATAGAATGGCAGAAATACCATCACTGGCACTTTTGTTTTGTAAGGCCATAATTGTTTAAAAAATGTCATAGGAAGAGAACTGGTGAAAACAGAATCTATGACTTTGAATTCTTTCTTCAATTAAACCCGATGCATGCTTACAGTTGCAACTCCCTAAATGTGATTCAGGAGGTTTCAAAGTCTCAGAGATATTGACAAAGAAGTTATTAAAAATGTTTGCTATTGGCTTCTATATGATCATCTTCGGAAAAAACTGGTTCTCAGAATTCGTACCTGAGTGTTTCCCGCAATAAGTTCACATAAGTGAGGATCAGTAATATTATAAACGTGAACTTCACTAACGAAAACAGTTTTGTTATTCGCAGAAAAATGTGGTCGATGCAACTATTCGTAGATTCAGTTGTGCGAGTTGGTACATTCAAAACACTTTCAAGGCCGTGAGAAGCCAAGAGTAGCACATAATTTTCACAGTTCGGATCAGAAGCGTTTAGAAGGTCAATATTAACATCGCCAAGGACTATTAAATTCCTAGCTTTTGTATTTTTTAAAACTGTATGCAACTCTTCGATGAAAACACTTTTTCGACAACTGTATTTATATATATAAAAGAAAGTGTCCGAAGCGATGTAATCCCATAACTCGAGATTGGCCGAACCGATTTTAATGATTTATACTTTGTTGGAAAGCTATTTTCTCAGTACGGGTTTTAAAAGAAAAAAAAAATCAAAATTTCAAAATGTCTTATTTTGATACGACAGGTTTTTTTTCGATTTTTTTCAATTTTTTTTTTTTCAATTTGTATTTATTTATTTTGGCAACAACCAAAAAAAGAACAGTATACTGTTTTCCATCATTAAGTACCTCAATTTAATCTATTTATGTGTGTAGTAAACAATGCCAGAAAGACGCAAAGGGACCAATTTGGGCCGACGAACGAATAGAGCGACAGACATGCGAAATAGAAGAGCCCAAAGATCAGATGAACGAGTCCAACAAGATAATGCAGATGTGCGTATGAGCATGGCACAATTTCGTGAATCACAATCACAAGAGGCACGAGCTGAACGAAATCAACGAAGGCAATTGGATTGAACGGCTTACTTATCGGTATGGATCCAGATTCTAAGCTGTTCATGAAGTCAATTCGAACATTTAATTCATGTTTCCAAATGACATCGTTTGGAGCAACAGAAATAGTTAAACATAATGCTGCAAATGGTCAACAATTCCATTCAACATTCAAAATCAAAGGCCAAGGTTATCACAAAGTGCGTTCATTGCTGCCAATGCCGAATGAACCACATACATTTTTACAAATTTACTTTATGGGCGGTGGGGACTCCGAAAGCGCACGTTGGGGCTACAATAACCTCAATTCACCATATGCCAGACGCATCGTCGGCGAGCTGGATGCTCAATAGACATTTTCATCAAGCTATCTCTTTCTGAAGTGCAGAATCCATGTCTTAAACAACAGAAACAAATTGAATGATATAATTGTAGAAATTTGCACAAATCGTATGGAATAATCATTGTGATTGTTAATGAACTGAATATGAAAGTGCAAGCAGAAGCTATTGAAGGGTAAAAAGTAACAAATAATAGAGAAAAAACTTGAGAAAGTATGTTAAAGCAAAACAAACAATTAACATAGGGACGGGCTACAGCCCGCTTGGCGAACTTTTGGATATCCTATTCTTATTCCCAGCAGACAGCTAGAGAGTCTATATCATAAATTTCAGTTTCCTAGCTCAAACTTTGACTATCCAATAAAATTGTTTTATTTAATTGTGGGCGTGTCAGTGGGCTGATTTTAGAAATTTTATCTCCCGAGCAGTTTTATGACTCAAAGATCATAACAAATTTCAGCTTTCTAGCTGAAAATTCCATTTTTTCGATAAATTTCTTTTTTTTTGGGCGTGTCTGTGGGCAGTTTTCAAAAATTCTTAAACTTGATTATTTCGGGGACCTGGAGAGTATATATGGTTAAAGGCATCACAATTCAACTCTCCAATGAAGCAAAGTATCTGGGAGTCATCCTGGACAGCAAACCTCTTTGGTCCAAACATGTTAAGCTGAAGACTGCCAAGGCACTGTCTGTTTTCTGGCAGTGCAAAGGCATTTTCGGCAAGACATGGAACTTATCACCAAAAGAGTCCTATGGATTTATACGGCTATGATAAGACCATTTATAGCATACGCATCGGTTGTTTGGTGGAATAGGCTTTCACGTAAATACGTTACTGCTGCTTTTTCCAAACTCCAAAGGCAGGTATGTCTCGGCTGCACTGGGGCCTTCCCCAGCACGCCTGGCTTCGGCCTAGATGCACTATTGAACCTCCCGCCCCTTGATGTTTACATTATAGGTTGCACAATCAAAGCTATCTCACGTTTAAAAAGAGGTGGCTTTTGGTATACCTCGTACTGGAGTTTTGATGAACTTGCGCAACGGCTGTCATTCGACTCCTATCTTATGGATATGCCGTCTGATGCAATGACACCGGAACTTCGGCTGAAACGCAACTATGAAGTCGACTTTCCTCGTGTTCAGGACTGGCTCTGGCCAGACTCTGAGCCTGGAAAGGAATGCAGTCGAATCTTCACGGATGGCTCCAAAACCGATCATGGATCTGGTGCTGGTGTTTTCATGGAGAGCGACAACGTTAGACTTTTTTCTCCTTAAGCAAACATGCGTCAGTCTTCCAAACGGAGACTTATGCTATCCTAATGGCCATGGACTATGTTGCGAGGAACAGGTAGAAGGGGCGGAGTATCTGCGTCTGCAACCCTTTTACCACCTACAAAATAGTTCCTGAATGCAAGATCTCTCTGAATTCGGGCATAAGGCTAAGTACACTTAGACCTGTCTGAGTCCCGGGTTATAACGATATCACAGGAAATGAGATCTCTGATGAACTTGGTAGACTGGGCTCAGAGGAACACTTCTCAGGACCTGAACCAGCGATTTGTCTGCCTGCGTCCTCGGTCAGGGCTTCCATTGACGGTTGGGTTTCCTATGAACACAATCGCCGTTGGCATGACTCTCCAGGGTGCAGACAGACTAAGCTAATTCTGCCCGACGTCTGTGGGAAATCCGCGGCATTCTTGTTGTCTCTCAACAGAAAAGACTGCACTGGCGTTCTTACGGGACACTACGTTTTTGCCAAGCACCTTAAGGTGTAGGCCTAAGCTATACCACCAACTGCGAAGCCTGTGGAGAAAGCGACGACACTGCTGAACATTTCCTCTGTGATTGTCCGATTGTCCTGGTTTTGCTCGTATCAGGTGGCAGGTATTTGGTGCGGATATGGTGAGTGCTGTAAACCTAAGCTCCTTATCATTGAAGCGCCTTCTTGTTTTTCTTAGAAAAACGAGTAAATGCCCACAGTAAAATGTGGTGTGTCTGCCTGCTAGTACAATGAACCAGTATTGAGTCTGAGTGCTTCAGTGCAGAAAGTCTCACACACCCCGACAAAAAAAAACGGTTAAAGGCCCAATTTTTGCTGACAGACGAACGGACATGATCGACATTACTATCGATGCTGATCATAAATATAGTAACTTTAACGGGTCTACGGGCAATATTATTCTATGGTTCAAACTTCGAGTCAAAATTAATATACCCTTCGAATAGGGTTTGTATTCATCCCATTTTTATTTGTTATTTATTTGTTTATTTATTGATTTAATTATTTGTTTATTTATATCCTTACCTATTTTTTAACTTATTTAACTTATTATTTATTTGTTTACATTCATTTTTATAATATATTCACTTATTTATTTATTTATTTAATTAATTATTTATTTATTTATTTATTTACCTATTTATTAACTATCTATTTATTTGTTTATCTATTTATTTATTTATTTATCTATTTACCTATTTATTTATTTATTTATTTATTTATTAATTTTATTTGTTTATTTATTTATGCATTATTTATTTATTTATTTATTTATTAATTTATTTATTATTTTTATTTATTTACGCATTATTTATTTGTTTATTTGCTATATTTTTTTGTCGTAAGATAACTATCTAATAAGCACTATTCATATAAATCTTTTTTTTTTATATATATTGAAGGTTTTTTTTGTATTTTCCTTCAAGTTAATCCCATTTTTCCTGTAAGTAATCTTTATCCAAATTGAAAATAATGTTTCAGTAGAAAGATAAAATTTATTATCAAATCTCTGTAAAATGTGCAATAACAAAATTCTGTAAAAACATTTATATACGAAATAAAACATCTATCTATCTATCTTCGAATAGGGTATAAAAACATAGGGACAGGCTACAGTCCGCTTGCGCGAACTGTTGGATACCATATTCTTATTCCTATCCCTCATAAGTGGGCGTGACAAAAGTCTAAGTATTGTTGAATTATTAAGAACGCTCTACATATTTTGTTATATAACATTTAAAGGATTTTATCAAAAAAAAACGCTCCCTAGCTCAAACTTGGGTGTTTCAATAAAATTGTTTTATTTAATTGTGGGCGTGTCAGTAGGCGGATTTAAAAAAAATTAACACATGAGAATAAAGGGCCCCTAGGGAGTATATATTATAAATTTCAGCTCCCTAGCTCAAACTTTGAATTTTCAAAAAAATTCAAAATGATCGATGCTGATCATAAATATAGTAACTTTTAGGGGTCTACGGGCAATATTAAGGTATGTTACAAACTATGCGTCAAAATTAATATACCCTTAGAATAGGGTATAAACAGTTGATAATGTGGACCAAAAACGCTGTTCAATTGTATTTAGATATCTAAAATGTTTGTTTAGAAAACTTTTCAACTTATTTGCTTCCAAACAAAAATATTTACAAATTACAAACTGACAATCACGCTATTGTCATCACTCCTGATAAAACACCAGCTGTAGAGCACATGCGTGGATTTCATGCACCTGTTGTTGACGACTTTGCTGGAATCATGGTTTGGCGACCGCACAGCGACGCGACAAATCGTGATTTGAAGAAGGAATAATAATCTTGAGTTCATTGCTGATACACACCGTTCTCCAATTCCTCTTTAAGTCATAGACCACATCCCAACACACTTACAATAAGTTAGTTATTTTTCATTTCCCTACGAAAATATTCACTAGAAATAATTTATATGGCAAAACAGCGCTTGCCGGGTCAGTTAGTAATCTATAAATGCAGATCATATTATAGTTTAAATTTTGAAATAGAAAATTTGAATCGATATATCTCAATAACGGTGGCTTTAAGGAAAAAAAAATATAACGACATTTTTTATAGATAATTATCTGATCTATAATTTTTGTCTGGGCTATTTTTATGAAAATCGCGAAAAACCAGTTTTTGTGACCTTTGACCCAGTGTCAGTTTTTCCAGGTGTCGGATCGATGAGGACTTTTTAGACTTCATTTATGATGGTTTTTTTAACAATACTACCAATTTTCAGCTGGGTGCGAATTTTTTTAACCTCACCCCTATTTGTTGGTCTAATTTGACCGGACTATCGTGCACAATGCCACGTTTTATGTAAACGGCTATACCGCCGGCAGAATAAGTTTGATTGCAGTTATCAAAGGGAGTGTAACCTTCGATGTTAAAGGATTCAAATTCACTTTAATACACCCAAATCTCAATTAGAACAATAAATAATTGTAAATGAATCTATGCCCCTACTTCTGTATTTGAATTTTCGAATTTATTTACGAAATACTAACCAAATTATTTGTTTTTAAAAGTCGTTAAATGGTAGAAACACATGCTAAAAAATAAACATAACAACTCTCATACTAAACTGCTGGTACAAATTGTTTTGTGTCTACAAGTAAACATTGTAGGACAACACAAACTAAACAAGCTCTTGGTAACTCACAAAAGCTCAGATACTTTGCATTACCCTTCGCCCACCCTATTGACCAAAATACACAATTTGCTTTGGCTATCATGGCATACTACCGCTTTTTACAAATGCCAGCGAGTATGAGTCACACAAGTTATCCGGCAATCGGCAATCGACCATCGCCCATCGCGACAGAAGAATGCCAGCCTTGGCACATAGTCACGTCCTGGTTGGTTTTGGATCGCATTATTTATCTGTTTTATTAATTACATCCCGTTTTGGCAAGTTCGTATGTGTCGCGCCGGCCGTTTCGTTCGCCAGAGCGACGCTCTTCAGAGTCTCTCGTTATTTACGCACACACACACATATTCCTGGGTTTGATAAACAATAGCAATGTACTTTTGCGTGTGTGTAGCTAGTTGAGATCAAATTTCGCAAAATCGCATCTAATGACCGTGTGCACTAGTATGGGCTGTATTGCCGCATACCTGATCACAGCACTGCATCCAGCAGATTCGATCTAATCCAATATCCATTATAGAGACGATTGCAAAATCAATTTTCGATTAAATAAAAAAAATAGCATGCACCAACCATCTGTGTATTATATCAACGTCCGTCCTAGATGTGGCAAAGTCATTGAACATAACCATTAGCGGGAGTCCTCGCAACGCGACGTGCATTCAGCATCAACATATCCGTCGTGCGCCTCTGCAGACTCACTCATTCGGAATGAAAAATGCATATCAGATAGACGTAGCGATAGTGCGCAGCAGTGGCGGCACCCCGGCAACACCAACAACAGTTCGCCTTCTTCGCGGAGCATATTGTTCACAATTTCTCGAGGTATGTGCCTTAATTTCTTGGAGCTAAAGCCACCACTTCCAGAAACAAGCTTTGGGTTTCCTTGAAGCAGATTGCAACCAATTCAGTTAGCTACCGCCGTGCGTCCGCCACCACTGCCGCCATTAGGCCAAAACGATTTTCTTGCGCGCGAGAGAGTAAGTGTCGCTGAGAGGCGGGCGACGGCAGGAATTCAGTGGAAGGTATTCTATAATGCTGACTGCACAGCCTTAGAAGTTACGAAATACTATATAGCTCGTTTCCAGTACTGACCACACCTTGTCTTCAGTGAGTTGCAAGGCACACTTGGTACCGATTTTCATTTGGTTCGCGGTTTCAGCTGCTGACGTTGAAGCTGGGGCTGAGGCTGAGGCTACACATGATTGCACTATTTATAGTGATGCATTTTAGTTTATGGTCTGCAGCTACCGCAGCTGCCCGCCCAACGGACCTGCAATATCTACCATGGCACTTTCGCAAGAGATACCCATTCACAAATTGCAGGCATAAATATTCAAGTACTCGTATGTCGTATCGCTGCGTGTTCTTTTTTAGTTCGTAAAAGTCCCAGATGATGCCATACGTAATCCTGTATCTATAAATAATCTATATTTGCTTCATAAATTTCCGGATGATTATCGAGCCATGCTCACGCCATTTGTTTGCTGTTTAAACATTTAACTTAGGCTTGAGTAAGATTGAAGAAGCTTTATTTAGTTGATTTCAAATGTTTCATTATGTTTAAAGGGATATTAATAAAGGAAGCTATAGATTCAAGTTCAGTTCCTTATTTTTAGTCCCAAAAAACATCAAATAGTATTAAACACTCTTTTTTTTAAATTGAGTTGTTAAACCTAAGTGTAAGCCAGGAAGGCTGATTTATGCATCCTCTTTTATCTGTCTGGGGCAGGTATCTATTTCGGAGGATCTTACCTGATTTTTCTCGAGTCTTAAGGTAGGACAAGGATAATTTTTTATTCGGTTCAATCCAATGATTTGCATTTTTTTGACTTCATCTACATCTGAGTTTGGTTCGAGTTTTTATTGTCTCGTTAATTTTGTATCTTCAATCACAGAACCAAATATCCGACGAAGCAATAAATGGTCTCCTGGCACAAGGTTTGGTCCTCGATAGTACAAAACCAAACGAGGACTATGCGATCAGTATTTCTCATTTATCGACTAGGTCATGATCTGGACTTAATGGATCATTACCATCCCACTTCACAGCATCCCTACTGGTCCGCGTGTGTGGTTCCCCCTTTGACCTCAAGAAGAATTGGAAGGCCTACTGATTTCGAATCACTTAGTCTCTGCGAGCGAGTTGTTGCTATATTTGTGTGATCCAAGAGTTTTAAGGCCTGCCTTCTATTTCAGGATTGTATAAGAACGTTGATTGATATTGCCTTTTTGAAGGGATGCGTAGGATCTCTCCTTTCAGCCAATAGGTTCTTTGAACTTCTTATTCACAGTAAGTGAACAAATTATAGTATTTGCATTTTAAAACCAGTGAAATGTTGACAATAAACGAAAGTGCCATTTTGTGCTTCAGTTGTATCCAACTGTATCCAATGGATATAAAAGGGAAATTGATTTTCTGTTTTTCTATCAATTTCAACATTTTCTTCTTCTATTCATACATTTACGACCTTGCCACGTTGAATCATGGCACCTCTTGCGAACGTCTGACAAACATCCAAGAGTATCAATTGTCATGAGAAGCTTCTCAAATTTGCCGTTCGTATTCGGCGTAAAATTGTAGGTCCCCTCCACTTCGCATGAAAGTGGTTGGAGAAGCTAGGTTCAGGCCCTCTAAGGCCTAATATGTATATATGTGTATTCATATATTTATGCTTGAAAAGTTGTTTCTCGAAATGTTATACCTCGTCTGTTTTAAATCTCGCTAAAAATTTAGTTTAGAAACGATTTGTTTTCTCGCAACGAGAACTGTTCTAGGAAAGGAGGCTCTAATTCTATGGAGTTTTCGAGAGGAAAGTAGTTCAAAATTATTATACGGGAATCCACTTTTACTCGGTAGACTTTCGATTAGATTTGTGGGAAAGGTAAAGAGGAGCAGGTGGAGTGACTGTTTCAGTCGAACCGCAGTTCTGGTCCTATTTGTTTACCCAATTCTAAGGGTATATTAATTTTGACGCATAGTTTGTAACATACCTTAATATTGCCCGTAGACCCCTAAAAGTTACTATATTTATGATCAGCATCGATAGTAGTGTCGATCTAGCCACGTCCGTCCGTCCGTCTGTCCGTCTGTCCGTCTATCGGCAACAATTATGCCTTTAAACTGGAACTAGAGAGCTGAAATTTTAACCATATACTCTAGGGTCGCAAAATAATCAAGTTTAAGAATTTTTGAAATTCCGCCCACAGACAAGCCCCCAAACTCAAAAAAACAATTTTTCGAAAAAAATCGAATTTTGAGCTAGAAAGCTGAAATTTTTTATATATGATCTATGACTCCTAAAACTGATCGGGAGATAAAATTTTTAAAATCCGTAAACTGACACGCAATCAATGAAATAAAACAATTTTATTGGAAAACCAAAGTTTGAGCTAGGGTCCGTTTTTTTACAAAAGCTTCGTTTTTTTCGATAAAATCCTTTAAATGTTATATAACAAAATATGGAGAGCGTTCTTAACAATTCAACCATACTTAGACTTTTGTCACGCCCACTTATGAGGGATAGGAATAAGAATAGGGTATCCAACAGTTCGCCCAAGCGGACTGTAGCCCGTCCCTATGTTTTTGCTCGGCGTTAAGATTACATACCGAGGGTGACTGCTTCAGTCTAACCCCTTGTATCTGGTCTTGCCCTTAGTGTGCTGAATGAGGTGACTATAGCAGTCGAGCCTAACGCAGTCCTCTTTCTTTGGCAGGAGTACAGGTTGGGATGACTGACATCCGTCGAATTCCAGCCTGTTGGCCGAAAACGCTGGTGAGCGACCTGTGTGTGGCTACTATGGCTGCATATCTTAAGGAGTGACTAGTAAGGCCACGTACAACCCGATTTAGGATCCGAGGAGGGTGACTGTTATCAAGACAAACAATAGACTGATTCACTGCACAGCGGAGGCAGAGCTACCTGGGGTGACTGTTTCAGTACGAATCCCTCGGAAGGATAATGCTTTGAGGTGACTGAATCAATATAACTCCAAAGACTACCTTCTCTTGCAGGTAATACCGAGTCGGGTGACTGCTTCAGTCGAACCCTAAAGACGGAGCGGATGTTGGGATTGGATGTCTGCACAGTCGAATTTTTGTCCTTGAGGATAGTGGCTGAGGTACCCGAACCGCATGGGATTACTGTTGGAGTACGAAACTCAAGCCGCGTTAGACCACGGAAATCCACGGAAAGGGGACGTGAAGAGGTGGTTGCCACAAACGAAGGTGCGATGGTGGTGGGGGGTCACCCTTAAGTTAGTTTAATCATTTGGATTTAGTGACGGATTTGTTTATGCAGAAAACATCTGCTTCGCTATGATCGCTTAGATCTGCAAAGAAATAGCTGCCAAGGATTTGTTTCCTTGCATTGGCGGGTGGCAATGGTGCAGTAGTAGTGTATTCGCTTACGGAATGGAAGGTCGTGCGTTCGAATCCCGGCCAAGTCCATTACTTTATACCGAATACATGAAATCGTAATCTCCCTAAGTAACTTAGACACCACCCGTGGAGAAAAAACCATACAACTGCACACAAACACTTCTTTCCTATCTCTCTATTCTTTCTAATACCAAGTAGCTTACACTGTGTTCTTATCATTATAAGGGTACTGTAACAACAGAAAAAAAATCCCTTTAGCGTAAGCAAATTATAAAAAAAAAAAAAAAAAAAAAAATGGCTAGTGCAGGGCAGTTCCACAGAAGGTGTGTGATGGTTTCCTCCTCCTCAACATGCCTGCAGCATCTGAAAAAGTCGTTGGAGGGTACTCCAATTTTGGTGGCGTGTCTGCCTATAAGTTACTGGCAGTGATAGCCCCAACTATCGAGCTTATATTTTCCTGCTTATGGAGAGGAGATTGGATGTTCTTTTCGCATCGTACAGCATCGTACATGTGCTGATGCTAATCCATCTATTGTTTGCTTGCAACAGTGCATTTTCTGATACATTGAACTTTAACGATTGAATGCCGACGGACGTGGCCTCTCTGTTGTCCGGGAGGTCCTGTGCGGCTTGCAGTTGCCTGGAAGGTCACGGTGTCCGGGAACCCAACACAGTGAAATATTGCATCTGTCAGTGAAATCATTTAGAGATTCGCTTCTAGGGCTTTTATTGCTGCCTGACTGCAAATCACGATAGTTCTGCCATCTATCGGGTTCTGCATACTGCTTTGCGGGTAGCTATAACTTCCACCTGAAGAAACTGCAGTGGTCAGGAAGTCGTAGCGCGACATAGAGTTTAGGGTCATTTGAAAAGATGCCTGTTCCCATGCCGTCCGCTGTCTTTGACCCGTTGGTGTATTTTTCAATGGCGTCTTTGTTTAAGATTTTACCTGCCTCCCAGCCGGCTTGGTCTGGGATGACTGCCCTATATTTCTTACTGCAATCGATTATTGGGACTAAGTAATCGGTACTATAGGGAATCTTGTGGGCCCTTAAGATGCTCGCGTGACCAATGTGTGAGCTTTACAACACATGCATATGTTTATAATCAAAACACTTTTTCATGTTCGCTGTATTTTTGAAAAGAAAACCCTCAAACTCATACTGCACAATTTCATATAGCCTCTACCGCTTGGAAAATAGTTTAACAATCCGGAAATTTCAGAACAGCAACAGCAATAACTTCTTGTTTGTAATCTGTCAATTTATCTGTGTCTTTGTAATTTTATGGAGCTGATAGTTGAAGGTGGTAAGAGACGGTTTATTTCCCCAAGGCATATATAAATCAGTTAAATTAGCAAAGTCAAGGTACATAAAATAACTAATTTAAAATTTTACAAGCTTTTACATCAAGTCTTGTTCTCTGCCGACAATTACCAAACTATAAATCGAAATATTACCATTGAAAGTGAAGCTCACATGCTAATCAAAGTCATTCTAAATTTAATAGAAAGTAAAGCAAATGAAGTAGCGAGCGCAATTAAACAGGAATACCAATCCCGTCGTCTGACAATTAATTTTTTTATTCCACTTCAAATTGATTACCAATTACATGCTTCGCTAATTGTTCTGGTGACTTTGAACAATTAAAACAAAAAACCAAGAGGTGATATCATGCCACTCTAAGTGGCACAATAAAATCAAAACACTTTCTACAACGAGCATCTGTATATGCCGAGTCATTAACGTCAGTCATGTGCTTACGCGTCACTTATATTCACTGAACCTCTCCCATTCAATTGAACGACAAACGTTTGCCCTGAAAAACATTGGACTGACCACTTTTGAAGACCGATCGGGCAACCGCACAAAACACAAGTTAACTTCACTTCAAAGACATAATTTATTTCGAAGCTAATGCAAACTAATTAACTTAACTACAATAATAATCAAGCGAAGATTGGATAATTACCTAACAGAATTATAGCGCTTAACGCAACACACCAACCGATCCACATCGGTGTTTTTATTGCTTCTATGTGCACTGATATCTATAGCTTCCTCATATTCATTACGATGCTGCTCCAGCATCAAAGATTTCGTCGATTGACCATCGAAAATAAATATTTGCCTGCCGGTATACTTTGTTAAGTAGTTTGCGAAGCGTATACAAAAATGCAACCATTGCCCGAGACAACGAGTAGACTGCTGTTTCCATATGTCCGTGTACGAGTACACGTACTAACATGTTCATCTAACTGGATCTCGATGCGAGTGCGATAACGCTGAATACAGCCTCCATCGCAACGTTCGCATAATTCTGCGGCGCGAACTCATATCATAAAATAAAAATAATGTGAAAATTAAGTTAGATTTTACGATGTCCAATGTGCAGTCGAACGTAATGCGAGCATAACCAGCAGACGGTAATTTTATAAAATATATTGTCAATAATGAGCGTCATTTGCCTGAATTGCGTTGATGTCTTAATTTCCACAGATTGCAATTACGTGCCGCTTTGAATGATGAGATCGACACGGCGCGCACCGACACGAACGACGTGTACTTGAACGAAACCCAGTTCGCAAGTCGACTCTTTTGTCTTTCATATCAATTACAACTTTTATTTGACAAATCAGCGATACGAGTGGTTGAGTCAGCCAGCAGTCAGCATCAACAGAAAAGATGAGGAATATATTCGTTAATCGTATGTGCCGATTTCACAAACAGCTCAATCCTCACGATCAACAGAAAGTACCTTTAGAAAAGGAAAACAAGATTATGTACAAAAACATTCTTGAAGCAAGCGCCAATGTTAAGACTTTGAAAAATTTCGCAATAAATCATTCCATTGTTAGGGGTGATCCCATTACAAAATGAATCCACAGTCACGTGCATGATCTTGGATTTCTGGAATGATGATACGGTTTTGAATTTAGATTTAGATTTTTTGTGCTCGCTTGATCGTCTACTCGTCTACATAGCTATATAATGCCATAATGGTCCTAAGTGATTTGTAATAAAGTTATTATGAGAAATGCTTATAATTCCGTGAAGTCACCTCACCGGAAAAATCGTGATCATCAGTTGAGACCCACTCCAGCAGCCTCGCAGATGAACTTGTGCTTATACGGGAGTAGGTACGAATATCCGTGGACGAAGCTCCGCATACAAAGTTTTTCCAATTGCTGACGAATTTATTGTAAATCTTCAAGCAATATTCACAATAAATAATGTCGGTGGATTTAATGGATTTATTTTGAAAGAACAAAGTCCTACAGGCAAATTAAGACGTAATAAAAAAATAAAAGCTTCGTTGCACAATAGAACTACTTTTGGCTCCTGAAAACAGTTGAAGGACGCTTATGGATAAGTATATAGATTCTCGTAGATTAACGTCCGGTATTGCAGTGCTTTTTCATTTTGTATTTAAATTCAGATTGACCTTGGAGGTGGACAACAAACATGCCGTAGCGCCAGGCATTTCGCCACACCCTATCAAATAATCACGCGTTGTGAAGTGGAAACCTCTTACCATAAGATAAGAACGGCCAGTTAGCTTGAATAGATACTCCATAAACAAACCGATGAAATAGATAGGATTGGTTTGGAATTGAAGTGATGGTGTTGCAGCTGCGAAATAGGCTAGCAACGCCCTGGCTGCAATGGCACAGTTACCTAAACTTTTCGTTGGGGGAGACAATATGTTGCAACATACATACGTGCCGTTTGCGCATTTTATACATCTGTGCAGAGTAAACGGAGTACGATAGATTGATAGTGATGGTAGGAAGGCGCCCAACTGCAGATAAATATAATTTTATTTTGTAGATGTGGTGGTAAAATTAACGTGCACCTGGGTGTTTTAGGCGAATTTATATTTAAAATTAAACACGGCAGTTTGTGGATCATAGCTGATGTGTCTTTAAAGTTGCGTCTCTTAAGCCTTAGATATAATATCAAACTTTGAAGTGTCGACAAGGCGGTATGCAACGAAAATACTTATTTTGTGCTGTTATTTGCGAAACCAGTCTTTTGCAATTTATTCCAGGATGTGTTAAATTTATTACGCAAATATTATGTTTGAAATAAGTTCTGTTAAATTATGTTCCAAAGTTATTGATTGCTGTACCTAGCACAATCAATACATTTTGAAAATAATTTAACAGAAATTATTTCAAGCATATATTTACGTAATACATTTAACACATCCTGGAATAAATTGCAAAAGACAGGTTTCTCAAAGAAGAATTGAGCTACAGAGAGAACGGATTATGCGCACTCTCTTGAAACTAATTTTCTTAGAAGGAACAAACATATTCGGCCCATGCGAGTTATCCGTAGAAAAGGAACATTCTTCGATCTCATAAGGATCGGAGGATTTTTGCTTCGAGATATTCTTCCGAATAGGTGTTCGAAGCAAAAATCCTCCGATTCCTATGACATCGGCGCATATGGTTTACCGCGAAGACGCTATTAAGCGTTGAATGATGTTATATAACCTCTACAACGTCGCCATCCCAACAACATAAGTTTAACGACAGATTTGTGTAGAACAGTTATTTACAAGCTTTTTTTTACTATGGAAAAACTAATTTCAAACTCAAAGTTTCTTTAAATCCAGATTCCTTAAATGCAAAAGAAACTTTGCATACACCCATCCTTTTACCTACCCCAAATCCTATAGTGAGCCCAACACAACAACCTCACAGTTTATATGCCGTACCGTTATGCTTGCATTCTAGGTAACGCCAAATAACTAATTGTTCTCTACTTATTAGAAGGATATCATTATTTATTCATTGACGTCAATGAAAAAAAAGTCCATAAATAAAAATTTAATAAAAAGAGGTTTGGTAATTTTCAATTTTCTCGAACACTAGTAGACTTAAAACCATCTGTTGTCAGTGTTCAATTAATATCAATTTGGAATAAAGATAATATAAAATAGTTTTTTTTAATTTTTTCCCAAAATTTTGAGTTTCAAATTAGGTTTTTCAAAAACTATTAATGGAAATCACTTGATTTAACAACAGGATGATAGAACCGACTTTTAGCTTTAAAAAATGTGCAATACTTAATTGTAAGTATTACTGTTATTTTGAAATATTTTTTTTCCATTTTTAGAAAATCGCCCCACCCGCCCAAACCGCCCCATAGTAAAAAATGGTTTTAAATAACTGTTCTAATAAAAACCGTTATTTTTTCTTGTCGTCTGAGTTGTCGTACTCTTGCCTGAAATCCCAATAGTCTTGCTCATGGATTCAGATTCTCCAATAGAATACTGGGATGCACAATACACACATACATTAATTACCGAACACTTATTTTGCTGTACAAGCTTATAACCAACAGAGAGAGACATGCGTTATTTTGAGACCGTTATATTTAGGTGAATTGCTACAAATGAAAATTAACTTCACCTATTATATTTTAGTTTATTTGTTTTTTTTTTTTTTTAATTTAAACTTTTTGAATATTTTCAGATTTCCATTCATATAAATTGATCGTTACTCGAACAACTAAAGATTGTAAAGTCTACATACGAGTATGTAAGAGATTATCTCACTGGCTATACGTATCGGTGGTGAAACCGATTTTGACATACGGTGTGCTTGTCTTTTAAACCGCTCTAGACAAAGCGGTAAACCGTGATAAGCTGAGCATGGTTCAACGTACAGCTTTTCTGTGCATCCGTAAGACCCCCTCCTGGACATTTTACTGCATCTGACACCCCTCGATATTTTTAGCAGGCAAATAGCTGCCTGTTCCTATCTATCGTTCTGGACTCACTTGGGTCTCTACCAAGGAACATCGACTATACCATACCTAAGGTGACCATACGTCCTGCTTTCGGCGGGACAGTCCGGCTTTTAAGCAGCTTGTCCCGCTGTCCCCAGCGCGTACCAAAATGTTGCGCTTTAGCAAATATACTAAAATATGTTATTAGAGACGAACCTCGACTTACCTACATATTCCATCAAAGTCGGAATACGATAACTTCATTAAAAATGGAATCAAACGTAAAGCCATTATCACGAAAAAGAAAAGCTGTTCTCAAAAGGTTAATCAGCATTACAACAATATTATACAAACTTCTGTTCAAGTCCGGACTCCTTTATAAAATCATTATGAAAAAAAACTTTGTATCGTACGATTGAAGTTGTTTGTGGATGGGGTGGAAAACCTATATTATGCATGTGTATAGCCGATTTCAAAACTACGGTCACCTGCTTAGAGAGAGGATTTAAGAATTGTACGCAACAGACTAAATGAGTAAATGTTATCTCTATTTTACTGCAATGGAAACAAAAAACTAAATTTTTACTTAATTCCACAAGCGTCCCGCTTTGACATAAAAAAAATATGGTCACGTTAACCATACCCCAATTACAGTTCGATAAGAATTTCCAAATCACTATACCCACCAGATGATTCTGGGAGGTTGCATACACGGAAGATAAATCGATCCACTTTTACACCGACGGATCAAAAACTAGTAATGAGGTAGGTGGGGGTGTTTTCTCAGAAAGACTAATTACAGTCTCTCTTTCCATCTTCCTGATCATTGTAGCGTGTTCCTGCCGGAAATCACGGCGATTAAGGAAGTCTTGTTGTGGCTGAAGAGAAATGTGAATTCCGCTAAGGATATCCGCATTCAAGTCAAGCCGCGCTAAAGTCCCTGGACTCAGTCTCTTCAAACTCCATCGTAGGCATAGACTGCCGTTCATCTCTTGAAGAGATGGCAGAGCAGTTCAATATTCACCTCTTTTGGGTACCGGGGCATAGATACATCCCAGGGAATTGTAGGGCAGATGAACTCGCCAAAATGGAACCGCATTACCTCTTCTACCTGATAAATTTTTTCTAGGTATGCCTATCGCTACTTGTAAACTTATGTACAAGCTATCCGCAGTCGAGAGTGCAAACCTTAGGTGGGCAGGTAGTGATACATGTCTAGCGACCAAGCATATCTGGCCAAAGCTCGAGCTGCGACGCTCTTTGGGTTTCATCTCACTTAACCGTACATTGGCTCTGCTATAGGTGTCATTGCAGGACACTGTCTAATAGGCAAGCACGCATCAACTCTTGCCGTCTATTCAAAGGACTTCTGTAGAAGCTGCAGGTACGAGGAGAAGAAGGAGACTACACTTCATCTCCTCTGTACATGGCCTGCACTCTCCCATAAAAGAAATCTCTATCTAGGAACCTTCTTCCTTAATGAACTCAGTGACTTAGCTAACACAGATGCTAGAAGTCTATTGCGCTTCATTAGAAGCTCCAAATGGTTTAGCGTAGCATAGAGGTCGAAACCTCCGATCTACGTGGTATCACAACGGACCTCATTGGTCTAAGTGTGTTTGGTATTAGCTAACAGCCACCATAACCTAACCAAACCATATAAGAGATTTAAATTTTTTGATTAAAATATCAAAAAAATATCAAGATACTCGTATCAATAAGAATTTGTGCAGCTACCGTTGAAAGCAATCGAGGAGTTGCACAAATCGAGGGATGCGTAAATCAAGTTTATACTGTAGGTTCAAAACTCCTTACTCGGCGAAATGCGTGCTCTATCGAACCTTAATCATGCCAGTTCTGCTTTATTGTGACGCGTGCTGCACGATAAATAGACAAGAGGAGCTTATTTTGGGTTCTTTTGGACGAAAAAATACTCCGTCGGATATTTGCTCCTGTATGCGAGGAGGGCAAATCCAAAAAGCTAAATCTCGTCGACTACATAGGCTCAGCCAAATTGAGCGAATAGACAATACTGCTCCAGCCAAGAGGATCTTTGACTCCCAGCCCCAGGTTCGAGAAGACAAGGAAGACAGAACATCCGTTTTAAAGACGAAGTTCTCGCGGATGCTTTGCTGCATGCTGTGGTAGGATAATGGCAACATAGGAGGCAAAAGAACTCATAATACAGCAGTGCCAAGAGCGGTGGAACTCGGAAAGCAGAGGACGATGGATGCAAGGCTGATCAAAACATGTGTCCGAGTGGAACGCATATGAACTAAACGTCTTTTTCACCAAGTTTCTCACCGGACACGGTTATTTAAAGGCTTCCATAAGATCGGCAAAACAGAAAACCCAATGTGATAGTACGGGAATTCTCCACCCGAGGAGGCAAACCACACCTTCGCCTGAAGTAGGTACGGAGTGCTGCGATGGGATCTGGAAAGGAGTACAGGTCTTATCATTCCGTATAACATCGCCCGAAAGTTGCTGGCATGCGACCAGGACTGGAGACAAGTCTGTTTTTTGTAGAAAATATTCTCCGACCAAAAAAGATGGAAGAAGACAGAAACAGAGAGAGATATCAATACGGCTCACAAGCACAGAGATATATGACGGGCTTGATGGGCTGCCACTAGACGGGGCATTATGCATTCTCTTCTCCGTACCCGGATCGCAGAGGAAGGAAGGTTGCAGTGTCTCAGACAGAGATTCTTCACAGGACGGGAGGAGTAAGTATTATTTGCTTCAAGGAAATCAGATTAATTAATGTGAAACTCGTCCATATGTTCTTCTTGTACGTAGGTACCTACAAATCGACGCAAATAATTTCTTATTTTAAAAAGCTGTAACGTTTTTTGGTCAAAAAGCTTTCATAACTGTGAAGTCCATCATTTAAGTTGCCTTACTAGAAAATCCTCCTCGCATTCCGAACAAAATAGCGTATGGAATATGGAGATGGCGTCTCGACTCGGCTTGTTGTTTCTACAAATAAAACAAGCTGTGGCCTCATCATCGTATAATTGTGCTCATCCACGTATCAATGAACCTAAACATTGTCCTTTCCCCGTGCAGCATACATCGTCTAGCACACTCAGTTAGGGGACCTATGCCGAACCACAGTGTGGAACTAATTTCTTTGCCTTGTATTTGCTAAATTTATGCAAAATGCTCTCGCATTGAATCTCATGATGACATTCGAGACATAATTCAAGCCCACGCATCAACATAAATTTTCCTAAGCCGAAAGAGATCCGAATCCGAAACATGTATGCTTCGCATGAAGGTGGCTGACTGGATAGCTGACTGAAGTACACAGAGAGGAATCGCTTTAACTGGGCGAAAGAAATACGATTATATTTCGTTGATTGTTGTCGCCGTAGTCGCATTACCAGCACTGCGCCAGTGCCTATTCCTTGGGTATGTTGTCGCGTCTTCTTCCAAACAACCAACCAACCAACCGGCTGATGCGATGTACAACAGGAGGGCAGCATTGTTGTCAGCGTCTTTCTGTTGCAATAAAGATTAGATAACTTCTTTTTGATTCTTGCTCTTTGAAGATTTAAGTCAGATTGTGGCGCAAATCGTTGGTCGCAAGAGCGAGGCCGATCTACCTTTTGATTTGATTATGTGCGAGTGCGGGTATTCGATCCCCTGATTTTCTTTTCGATATGATATATGTGACATGTGCCGAGGAGTACTATCAAATCAAGGCTCATAAATAATAGTCACGTCGCGTGTCGCTGAACAGAGAAAAACGCTCATACAGTCAAGTCGTCATATTATTCAGATTTATTCATTCTCCGTATCTCACTGCTTTTGAATGGTTATCAATCGTGGATTTGTTGAAAGATGTATCACTGTCTCTAAGATCCGCGAGAAGAACAACCTCAATTGCTGTCCAACCACAATGACATAATTACACCGCAAAGGTCTGCGTTGATGCAACTTGAGTGCAATTTAATTTGGAGCCTGCGAGCGATTTTCGGGTTTTCGTTCGATTCCCTTGTAATTGGTTCACAATTTCCTGCCTGCAACATCGCGATATCGAGTGACTGAAGGAAACTTTCGCCCCGCTTAATTTAGGTAGAGCACTGGAGTATCGCTTTACATTCTGAGTGAACCAATACAACTCCCGGAGGATGCGCACAGCGCATAAAAAGCAGCAGTCTATCACGCTTATTGCATCGGCACACGGTTCGTGGGCATACACAACTGCACATAATGGATCGAAGTCCCATTTTGCATGTAACGAACTGACATCTGCGCGTTCACTTGTTTCACAGAGTTCAGCTTACCGCCGCTGCCGCCCTCAAACATTGGGGTCTTTATGGATCAAAAAGGTACGCGTGATATCCATTGGGCATAAATAAATTCCACTGAGTAATGCCTCTAATAGCTCCACTCGTATAGCCGGGTCAAAACTCCTGTAGCCGTGCAGCAGCCGTCTATTACCAACGAATACAACAACGGAGGCGCATAACATCGTTAAAATAGTATACTCGCGGTATTTCGCGGAGAAAAAAAACCCGACAAAACGCGGTTGAAACTTGAATTTCATTCCATTTGTTAAATGCGAAGTGCTTTTCTATAACGAATATGATTTCCGACGTGTGTAGCCTACAGAGTGCAGATTTCGTTGGTAATTACGTTCAATCGATATACAAGTTTAAACGTATCAAATCAAACATATTATCGAATAACGTTAATTAAGCTGTATGGAATGGGATGACCCAATGAAATGCATGTCGAGTTACGGAATTTGATACTTGTTCCAACAGTAGACACTACACTTTATCATAATTATCTGAGGTTATAAAAAAATATAGATGCAAGTACTTGAACTGTTCATTGATTCATTATTAGTCGCAATGATGTTATGGTGTCACCGTTAATTTCGGGGGCAGTTTGACGAGACAACTAGTCGGTTTCATCTGTTAAGTTGAAATCAACATAAAGGAAGAAGAATTTATGAAATCAGTATATTTAATGGACAAGTTTTCGATCGAAAAGAAACAAAAGGTGGAGGAATAGCCATGTTCATTAAAAATAACATCCATTACGTAAGCTTGTCTTTTTTGCCTATGGCCAAGGTTAGGTCGTCGGAGGCCACGGTTTTATAAAGAAAAGACAAAACTTTGGGTTTTGGATTTGGAGTACCTATCGAAGAGCGGGGATCCACAAAAAAATCCTTTTATTTCTTCTCTTCGTTCTTATACTCTAAGTTACCATGGTGGGGGGAGAACCGGGTTTCGGTTGGGTATGGACTATGGAGTGGAGGGAACACGTCAGGGTAGGGATTGGCATCTAACGAAACGACTCAGAGAGTCGGACAGTACATTCAACTGTTCGCAGCAGATTTTTATATTTTCAAAATATAAGTAAGACATAACATACGAGTATATACACATAAATAATTTTAAATAATAAAATAAACACTAAATTGTCTTTAAAACATAACAAAAACATAGGGACGGGCTACAGTCCGCTTAGGCGAACTGCTGGATACCCTATTCTTATTCCTATCCATCATAAGTGGGCGTGACAAAAGTCTAAGTATGGTTGAATTGTTAAGAACGCTCTACATATTTTGTTATATAACATTTAAAGGATTTTATCAAAAAAAAACGCTCCCTAGCTCAAACTTGGGTGTTTCAAAGAAATTGTTTTATTTAATTGTGGGCGTGTCAGTAGGCGGATTTAAAAAAAATAACACATGAGCATAAAGGGCCCCTAGAGAGTATATATTATAAATTTCAGCTCCCTAGCTCACTTTGAATTAAAAAAAAAAAATAATAATTGTGGGCACGCCCACAGTGGGCGGGTTTTGAAAATATTTACACATGAGCATAAAGGGCCCATAGAGAGTATATATTATAAATTTCAGCTCCCTAGCTCAAACTTTGGATTTTCAAAAAAATTGTTTTATTTATTTGTGGGCGTGTCAGTGGGCGGATTTTGAAAAAATTTTATTCCGAGCAGTTTTAGGAGTCATTGATCATATATAAAAAATTTCAGCTTTCTAGCTCAAAATTCGATTTTTTCCAAAATTTTGTTTTTTTGAGTTTGTGGGCGTGTCTGTGGGCGGATTTCAAAAATTCGTAAATTTGATTATTTCGGGACCCTAGAGAGTATATGGTTAAAATTTCAGCTCTCTAGGTCCAGTTTAAAGGCCTAATTTTTGCCGACGGACGGACGGACGGACGGACGGACATGGCTAGATCGACATTACTATCGATGCTGATCATAAATATAGTAACTTTTAGGGGTCTACGGGCAATATTAAGGTATGTTACAAACTATGCGTCAAAATTAATATACCCCTAGAATAGGGTATAAACATAGGGACGGGCTACAGTCCGCTTGGGCGAACTGTAGGATACCCTATTCTTATTCCTATCCCTCATAAGTGGGCGTGACAAAAGTCTAAGTATGGTTGAATTGTTAAGAACGCTCTACATATTGTGTGCGCTCTAAGGATTTTATCAAAAAAAACGCTCCCTAGCTCAAAATTGGGTGTTTCAATAAAATTGTTTTATTTAATTGTGGGCGTGTCAGTAGGCGGATTTAAAAAAAATTAACACATGAGCATAAAGGGCCCCTAGAGAGTATATATTATAAATTTCAGCTCCCTAGCTCAAACTTTGGATTTTCAGCAAAATTGTTTTATTTATTTGTGGGCGTGTCAGTGGGCGGATTTTGAAAATTATCCCGAGCAGTTTTAGGAGTCATAGATCATATATAAAAAATTTCAGCTTTCTAGCTCAAAATTCGATTTTTTCCAAAATTTAGTTTTTTTGAGGAGGAGGACTAATAAGCCATCAATATGGATGAAACACAGCAGAAAGAGAGGAAACTTCCCGACGAAGTTAATAGGTACCAAGGCCCACCCTATGCGTGGAGTTTACAAATTTCTCTGGATCTTCACAGAAAGCTTAGTAAGTGTTACTTTTCCCTAATTAATGGCATTCGCGAATTTAATTACTGTCTGGGAGGATTCTGTTCAGATATGGTGTAATTGTCTTGCGACACTACCCGGGTGCTTGAATGCGAACTCGTTGGGCCCATTTTACAAAGGGTGTGATGCAAATGTGTGGGTACTTTTCTACGGCTGTCAAACTGCCGTCTCGTTGGGGTAATCGTCTGTTCGGAGGTCCGTGTTTACCTCAACGCGAGTCCTTCTTCGGGGTTGAGTACCTGTGGGAGTGGTACCTTCGAGGTTCATGGCAAATGGCCCAAAGGCTGATGGAACCTTGGTTGCCCTCCACTTTCCTATAGGACCTCGCAGATACCACTCAATAAAAGAAGGGTATGGGGTGGAAAGAGAAGGATGGCATGTGAAGCTTGAAAATATTCCGCAACAAGATGTGCCATGATTTTAAAAACTTTGGCAAGTTGTTTTGCAATTAATGCAGAATCTTTCCAGAAATATGCGGAAGGTACAGCTCGTGAAATTGTTGAAGAATAACCTTGGTACCCACTGCAAGCTTCAGCACATAAAGTTCTTATTCTTATTCATTGTGAACACGCCATATTGCCTATAGGCCGATTTACTGAAGAGCCAACAGAGGCGAAAAACAAAGATGTACAATTTTCCCGATAGAACAACAAACGAAAAATATCTAGGCTGTCAACAAACACTGATTTATTATATGTGTATCCGCAAATGTATGCTAGCTTTGGAAGGCAGCTAGAACAATAAAATTAAAAATGGAAATACTTTCTGACCACACATGCATAAAAAAGCAAAAAAAAAACAAGAAAAACCATTCTCGAGGGAAAAATAACCGCCATGATATAAGGTGGACTATAATGCTGGGTATACGTATATATACGCCGCCACTGGATATATTCCCACTAAGCTGGAAAATAGCTACCAAACGACACATAAATGTTTTACACAATACGGAGATATGCTTCGTAATTATCAGTCACACAAAAGGAGTTGATAAAAGTGTGAAATTCGTTGTTAATATCAACGCGCTTGGGTCGATGAAGAAGACATAGTACGTGATGTTTTTGTTTAGTTGCCATGAGATTCTCATCAAGAAGGAAATAACAGGCAATTGTGGGATGAGTAACAAGGGATCCTTTTAGCTGGCTTGAGTCTCATGAAATGCTATAGGCAGTTAGCTGAAGGTACTCAATTAGCGTAATATTTACCTGCACTTCTTATATCCTTTGTATATTTATTTGGACTTAATATTGGTCGTAGACTCCTTAAACTACTATATCTACGATCAGCATTGAAAGAATGTGCTCAATTAGGTGATGTAATGGTTGTTTTTGTTTGAGCTAACAAAAATAAATTAAATGCTTAAAAGATAATACCTTATACTTAAGAAACATTTTAAATCAAAAATTGTATAGTGTAATGAACTAATAAAGGCGGACTAGCTGACCAGACGGACTTCGTCCCGTTCAATATTTGGCGAAAATAGAATAAACTCAAGTATTAATTTTATTGAAATCTATTCGTTTTATTGAAATTTAAAAAAAAACATAGGGACGGGCTACAGTCCGCTTGGGCGAACTGTTGGATACCCTATTCTTATTCCTATCCCTCATATGTGGGCGTGACAAAAGTCTAAGTATTGTTGAATTATTAAGAACGCTCTACATATTTTGTTATATAACATTTAAAGGATTTTATCAAAAAAAACGCTCCCTAGCTCAAACTTGGGTGTTTCAATAAAATTGTTTTATTTAATTGTGGGCGTGTCAGTAGGCGGATTTAAAAAAAATTAACACATGAGCATAAAGGGACCCTAGAGAGTATATATTATAAATTTCAGCTCCCTAGCTCACTTTGAATTAAAAAAAAAAAATAATAATTGTGGGCACGCCCACAGTGGGCGGGTTTTGAAAATATTTACACATGAGCATAAAGGGCCCATAGAGAGTATATATTATAAATTTCAGCTCCCTAGCTCAAACTTTGGATTTTCAAAAAAATTGTTTTATTTATTTGTGGGCGTGTCAGTGGGCGGATTTTGAAAAAATTTTATTCCGAGCAGTTTTAGGAGTCATTGATCATATATAAAAAATTTCAGCTTTCTAGCTCAAAATTCGATTTTTTCCAAAATTTTGTTTTTTTGAGTTTGTGGGCGTGTCTGTGGGCGGATTTCAAAAATTCGTAAATTTGATTATTTCGGGACCCTAGAGAGTATATGGTTAAAATTTCAGTTCTCTAGGTCCAGTTTAAAGGCCTAATTTTTGCCGACGGACGGACGGACGGACGGACGGACATGGCTAGATCGACATTACTATCGATGCTGATCATAAATATAGTAACTTTTAGGGGTCTACGGGCAATATTAAGGTATGTTACAAACTATGCGTCAAAATTAATATACCCCTAGAATAGGGTATAAACATAGGGACGGGCTACAGTCCGCTTGGGCGAACTGTAGGATACCCTATTCTTATTCATATCCCTCATAAGTGGGCGTGACAAAAGTCTAAGTATGGTTGAATTGTTAAGAACGCTCTACATATTGTGTGCGCTCTAAGGATTTTATCAAAAAAAACGCTCCCTAGCTCAAACTTGGGTGTTTCAATAAAATTGTTTTATTTAATTGTGGGCGTGTCAGTAGGCGGATTTAAAAAAAATTAACACATGAGCATAAAGGGCCCCTAGAGAGTATATATTATAAATTTCAGCTCCCTAGCTCAAACTTTGGATTTTCAGCAAAATTGTTTTATTTATTTGTGGGCGTGTCAGTGGGCGGATTTTGAAAATTATCCCGAGCAGTTTTAGGAGTCATAGATCATATATAAAAAATTTCAGCTTTCTAGCTCAAAATTCGATTTTTTCCAAAATTTAGTTTTTTTGAGGAGGAGGACTAATAAGCCATCAATATGGATGAAACACAGCAGAAAGAGAGGAAACTTCCCGACGAAGTTAATAGGTACCAAGGCCCACCCTATGCGTGGAGTTTACAAATTTCTCTGGATCTTCACAGAAAGCTTAGTAAGTGTTACTTTTCCCTAATTAATGGCATTCGCGAATTTAATTACTGTCTGGGAGGATTCTGTTCAGATATGGTGTAATTGTCTTGCGACACTACCCGGGTGCTTGAATGCGAACTCGTTGGGCCCATTTTACAAAGGGTGTGATGCAAATGTGTGGGTACTTTTCTACGGCTGTCAAACTGCCGTCTCGTTGGGGTAATCGTCTGTTCGGAGGTCCGTGTTTACCTCAACGCGAGTCCTTCTTCGGGGTTGAGTACCTGTCAGTGGCGTGGCGTCCATATAACACGATTCCTACCGTCTTCCCTTTTAAAAATCCACCAAAAGTAAGCACTATCTACCAAATAAATATATGAAAAATGAAACCCGTCCCATATTTTAATTATAAAATAAAATCTACACACACACTCACACATAAGCTATCGAATAAGTTTAATATTTGCATTCTACCTCTCGTCTGTATCTTCATACTTCATTCAAGAATCAAGATTCAACCACATTCCACAATCCACAAATCACAAACAACAAACCAACGAAGAGTCACAAAAATACTCTTAGTAAAAAGTTTTCAACTACCGCTGCTCTCTATAATAGAATAAAAAATATTTTTCCGTCTTATTTACTTGTTTTATATCCCTTTCTTCTACAAGCATTGCGGTTCCGATCCTCTTTGTTCAACACCCGCTTTTATATTCAAAGAAAAAGACGCTACATTTCGTCTTATAAACCAAATCTCACGCTGAATACTTGGAATTGTTTCATTTCATTCTCCCTTTTGCGATTAGCATTGCGTTTCAATCGGAAGATATCAACATGTTGCAGGAATGCAGGTGCTACGTTTGACTCGTTTTTTTTGCAACATTGTGTCTAATAACACGGTGTTCTTTGACTTATTTCTTTTTTCTTATGACATAATATCTGAATGTGTTATGTGGGTTGATTCTTGATTTTGAATTTGATGTTGATATTGATATGCGTGTTGATGTAAGAAGTTGAGCTTTCATTTTTCTCTCTTGTGATAGTTAATGCTTCGATGTTTTTACAAATTTATTGTTATACTTTTGTCTTATGAAATAAAATATGGTAGAATATTATGGCAATTTGTCAGCAGAGTAAATTCAGCATATCGCTTAAGAGAAGTTCATGTCAAATAAAATACCGACACTTGTTTTTTTTTTTAAGCAGGAATTCAAATTTTAATTTAGAATCAGTTGGAATTTATTGACAGACTGCGTTGCACAAGTGCAATAACTTGAAAAAATCTAGTGTTTTGTAAAGCCAATTTGATAAAATCTTAAATTAAAATAGTGAAAAGTTAGATGTGAAAGTGAAAGTGAAGGTTAATGTGTAATTTTTTAGTTTCTTTTATTACCAACTTACTGATAAAAACATTTTAGCTTCTTAATTTTAGTGCAGTTTTAGATTTTTTTTTGGAAATGTCTTTGATTAGTGTAGATTGCTGTTTAACTGATTTCCTCCTGGAGGATTCAAATAGTTTTAGTAAGCTATCTTTTCTTGATAAAAAAAAAGTTATAGACGTAGGGCGCTCTATGCCTTTTATAAATATTAATTACCAAAGGAGAGATGGTTTTGTGACACATTTTAATGTTTCCTTATACCAAAAATATAAGTGGCTAACTGGGAGTTGCAAGCTTAATAAAATGTTTTGTTTTCCTTGTCTTCTTTTTTCAAACTCCGCCAGTGTTTGGAGCCGAACGGGTTTCACTGATATAAATAATTTAGTTAATTCTTCGAAAAAACATATTAAGACAGAAAAACATATTCGTTGTTGTTTATCCCTACACGAATTCGGCACGAATCGCATTGAAACTTCTTTAGGAAATTCTTTCGTTGTTCATAATAAAAAAGTAGATAAAAATCGGAAACTAATGGAACGTTTTATTGACACGGTCATTTTATTAGGCAGACAGGAGTTAGCATTTCGCGGTCATGATGAAAGGTCTAGTTCAGATAATCGTGGCAATTATGTCGAAGCGGTTTATTTTTTATCTAAATATGACACTTTATTGGAATCCCATTCAGAGCAGTGTTCAAGTACACACAATCCAATTTTTTCAGGTTTATCCAACGATATTCAAAACGATTTGATACATAGTATCGCGGCGGTTATTAAATCCGAAATTAAAACGGAAATCAAGGATGCTCGGTTCGTGTCGATTATGATCGACGAAACACCAGATTTGAGTCATAGGGAACAACTGAGTGCCATATTTCGGTACTTGTCAGAGGATGGTATACAAGAAAGATTTCTTGGATTTTTTGACGTTAGCGCAAGTCGTAATGCAAATGAGTTATCCAATCATATATTTAAAATTCTTGAAACATACGACTGCAAGGAAAAGTTAATAGGACAATCCTACGATGGTGCCGCAGTTATGTCCGGCGAGGGGGATGGTGTTCAAAAGAAGGTCCTTGATGAATGCCCGATGGCAAATTTTATTCCTTGTTATGCACATGTTTTAAATTTAGTACTATCCCGATCTCTAGAAAACATAGCAGAACTTAAACTATTTTTTGGCTGTACTAATAGCATCGTTCGATTTTTTAATAAATCCACAAAGCGGTCCAATCTTTTAAAACAAATTTCCAATCGACGCATGCCAGGAGTATCGGAAACTCGATGGCATTATCATTCAAGAATAATAAACGTAATCTTTAGCTGTAGAATAGATATAATTGAAACTTTTAGTAAAATAATTAATGACTCTAGGGAATGGGATACTGACACACTTTCGATGGCAGAAAGTTTATTAAATAAATTAGAGAGCAAGGAATTCTGTTTTTTGCTTCATACCCTTTCTGAAATATTTGCAAAGACCGATGTATTATTTAATTTAATTCAAAAAAAACAAACAGACGTTAGTTATGCCAAGCAAGAAATCGAACGTTTTGAGTCATGGATAAGCTCTGACTTTTTAAATATGTTTGAAGTTATTTATGACAGAGTAAATGATTGCATCGAACCTCCACGTAAACGCAGGTTGCTTGACTTCGATTTGAAGACGAATTATAAGCGCCTTTTTGTTGAAATTAAAGACAATATAGTTAGCCAAATAAATGCCAGATATAAATCATTTAGTAATCTTACATTTTTGGATTTACTAAATAATTTGAAGTATGACACTTTTTCTCGTTCCAGTCCAGATGTAAAAATATCTTCCCTAATTAAGTTTTTTCCTAGAATTTTTGACTCCACGGCATTAAAAAATGAACTTAATGTTTTATATTCTTCGTCGTCACTTCGGCAGTTTGAGGTTCTCGACCTTCACAACCAGTGAAGAAGTGTTCCCTCAAGTCTTAAACTTAAGTAGTTTACTTTTAACACTTCCCATTTCCGTCGCCTCCGTTGAGAGGTCTTTTTCTGCTTTAAAAAGAATTCATACTTATTTAAGAAACTCACAGGGCGAGGATAGGCTCTCTGATTTAGCCCTCATATCGATAGAAAGAAGACTTCTTCTTAAAATTAAAAATAGACCAAACTTCTATGAAAGGGTATTGGCAGAGTTTATCAAAAAAGATCGTCGAATAGCATTAGAATACAAATAATTATAAAGAACTAATATTTTAACAAAACTTTTCACTTTTTTTTTTTTAGTGTGTGAATTTTAGCTTTTTTTAATTTTGATTTATTTTTATTGCTGACATTATTATTTGTATCGTTTTTATATTTTAACAAATATAAAGAATTATCCATATAATTCTTCTGAATTTTCTTATTTTAAAATTACTATCCACATTATGCTGAATTTTTTTAAGTTATTGTATCATGCGTCTGTCAAGACCGGCTTCTTTTGAAGCTACTTTTGTTATGCTTTAAGCTCATTGTTGATTGAAATATTAATGTCTTGAAGTATAAAAAATGTGGCTAGAATATTTTTGCTAAGTCAATGTGGAATGCATATTATGTAGATACAATATCCCCATTAAAAATTATTTTATTTCAGGTTTTAAAGATTTCAGATTTTTCAACGTCTTCCCTTTTAAAATTATCCACGCCACGCCACTGGTACCTGTGGGAGTGGTACCTTCGAGGTTCATGGAAAATGGCCCAAAGGCTGATGGAACCTTGGTTGCCCTCCACTTTCCTATAGGACCTCGCAGATACCACTCAATAAAAGAAGGGTTGGGGTGGAAAGAGAAGGATGGCATGTGAAGCTTGAAAATATTCCGCAACAAGATGTGCCATGATTTTAAAAACTTGGCAAGTTGTTTTGCAATTAATGCAGAATCTTTTCAGAAATATGCGGAAGGTACAGCTCGTGAAATTGTTGAAGAATAACCTTGGTACCCACTGCAAGCTTCAGCACACAAAGTTCTTATTCTTATTCATTGTGAACACGCCATATTGCCTATAGGCCGATTTACTGAAGAGCCAACAGAGGCGAAAAACAAAGATGTACAATTTTCCCGATAGAAAAACAAACGAAAAATATCTAGGCTGTCAACAAACACTGATTTATTATATGTGTATCCGCAAATGTATGCTAGCTTTGGAAGGCAGCTAGAACAATAAAATTAAAAATGGAAATACTTTCTGACCACAAATGCATAAAAAAGCAAAAAAAAAACAAGAAAAACCATTCTCGAGGGAAAAATAACCGCCATGATATAAGGTGGACTATAATGCTGGGTATACGTATATATACGCCGCCACTGGATATATTCCCACTAAGCTGGAAAATAGCTACCAAACGACACATAAATGTTTTACACAATACGGAGATATGCTTCGTAATTATCAGTCACACAAAAGGAGTTGATAAAAGTGTGAAATTCGTTGTTAATATCAACGCGCTTGGGTCGATGAAGAAGACATAGTACGTGATGTTTTTGTTTAGTTGCCATGAGATTTTCATCAAGAAGGAAATAACAGGCAATTGTGGGATGAGTAACAAGGGATCCTTTTAGCTGGCTTGAGTCTCATGAAATGCTATAGGCAGTTAGCTGAAGGTACTCAATTAGCGTAATATTTACCTGCACTTCTTATATCCTTTGTATATTTATTTGGACTTAATATTGGTCGTAGACTCCTTAAACTACTATATCTACGATCAGCATTGAAAGAATGTGCTCAATTAGGTGATGTAATGGTTGTTTTTGTTTGAGCTAACAAAAATAAATTAAATGCTTAAAAGATAATACCTTATACTTAAGAAACATTTTAAATCAAAAATTGTATAGTGTAATGAACTAATAAAGGCGGACTAGCTGACCAGACGGACATCGTCCCGTTCAATATTTGGCGAAAATAGAATAAACTCAAGTATTAATTTTATTGAAATCTATTCGTTTTATTGAAATTTAAAAAAAAACATAGGGACGGGCTACAGTCCGCTTGGGCGAACTGTTGGATACCCTATTCTTATTCCTATCCCTCATATGTGGGCGTGACAAAAGTCTAAGTATTGTTGAATTATTAAGAACGCTCTACATATTTTGTTATATAACATTTAAAGGATTTTATCAAAAAAAACGCTCCCTAGCTCAAACTTGGGTGTTTCAATAAAATTGTTTTATTTAATTGTGGGCGTGTCAGTAGGCGGATTTAAAAAAAATTAACACATGAGCATAAAGGGACCCTAGAGAGTATATATTATAAATTTCAGCTCTCTAGCTCACTTTGAATTTTCAAAAAAAAAATAATAATAATAATTGTGGGCGTGCCAGTGGGCGGATTTTGAAAATATTTACACATGAGCATAAAGGGCCCATAGAGAGTATATATTATAAATTTCAGCTCCCTAGCTCAGACTTTGGATTTTCAAAAAATTGTTTTATTTATTTGTGGGCGTGTCAGTGGGCGGATTTTGAAAAAAATTTATCCGGAGCAGTTTTAGGAGTCATAGATCATATATAAAAAATTTCAGCTTTCTAGCTCAAAATTTGATTTTTTCCAAATTTTTATTTTTTATGAGTTTGTGGACGTGTCTGTGGGCGGATTTCAAAAATTCGTAAACTTGATTATTTCGGGACCCTAGAGAGTATATGGTTAAAATTTCAGCTCTCTAGGTCCAGTTTAAAGGCCTAATTTTTGCCGACGGACGGACGGACGGACGGACATGGCTAGATCGACATTACTATCGATGCTGATCATAAATATAGTAACTTTTAGGGGTCTACGGGCAATATTAAGGTATGTTACAAACTATGCGTCAAAATTAATATACCCCTAGAATAGGGTATAAACAGAACAAAACAAAAATTCATAGTAATGTCTCGCTAATCCGAATCGCCGGTAATCCGAATATCGCGCTAATCCGAATCAATATTTTTCCTCATTATGTACTCTACATTCCGATTCGGCCCCAATTCTTGTACGCTGTAATCCGAATTCCTACTAAAAACATACAAACGCTTTGGTTTTTACAGTAATTTTAGTTTTAACAGTAACTTTGTCGTTTTGTGACCCAGTAGTTGTTATCAATGCATGTAGGTATTTACGCATTTTTCGTTCTTCCTTCGCTCCTTTGGTAGCAGTAGGATCTTATTTCTGTCGGTTTAGCACATGCTCAGGAGTTTATTCAAAGTGGTAACAGAAGTTCCTAAATTTTGTATTGTTTCGTTTATTTAATTTTGTTTGGAAATGGCGAATAAAAGGAGGCACATAACGCTAACATTACAACAAAAATGTGACATTATTATTAAAAACATAGGGGCGGGCTACAGTCCGCTTGGGCGAACTGTTGGATACCCTATTCTTATTCCTATATCTCATAAGTGGGCGTGACAAAAATTTAAAGGATTTTATCGAAAAAACTAAGCTTTTGTAAATAAAAACGCTCCCTAGCGCAAACTTTGGTTTTTCAATAAAATTGTTTTATTTAATTGTGGGCGTGTCAGTAGGCGGATTTAAAAAAAATTTAAGTATGAGCATAAAGGGCACCTAGAGAGTATATACTATAATTTTCAGCTCCCTAGCTCAAATTTGGACTTTCAAAAATAAAAAAAAAAAAATTGTGGGCGTGTCAGTAGGCGGATTTTGAAAATATTTACACATGAGCATAAAGGGCCCCTAGAGAGTATATATTAAAAATTTCAGCTCCCTAGCTCAAATTTTGGTTTTTCAAAAAAAATATTTTATTTAATTGTGGGCGTGTCAGTGGGCGGATTTTGAAAATTGTATGTCCCAAGCAGTTTTATAGGCCAAAGATAATATATAAAAAATTTCAGCTTTCTAGCTCAAAATTCAATTTTTCCCAAAATTTGTTTTATTTAATTGTGGGCGTGTCAGTGGGCGGATTTTGAAAATTTTTTGTCCCAATCAGTTTTATGGGCCATAGATCATATATAAAAAATTTCAGCTCTCTAGCTCAAAATTCGATTTTTTCCAAAATTTTGTTTTTTTGAGTTTGTGGGCGTGTCTGTGGGCGGATTTCAAAAATTCTTAAACTTGATTATTTCGGGACCCTAGAGAGTATATGGTTAAAATTTCAGCTCTCTAGGTCCAGTTTAAAGGCCTAATTTTTGCCGACGGACGGACGGACGGACATGGCTAGATCGACATTACTATCGATGCTGATCATAAATATAGTAACTTTTAGGGGTCTACGGGCAATATTAAGGTATGTTACAAACTATGCGTCAAAATTAATATACCCCTAGAATAGGGTATAAAAAGTGGTGTTTGCGGAAAGTCCGTAGCTAGGGACTGCGGTGTTGGCGCGTCCACAATATCTGATATTAAACGCAATAAGAGAAGCATTTTGAGGTTAGGGTTAAATTCGTAAACTGGATATTTTGTGCTACCGAAATTTGTTTCTCATTTTACAGTTTTGTTTCAGCAAGTGGTGGAAAATTTTTAAATATAAAAACAACGAAATCTGCGGAGTACCCAGAAATGGAGAAAAGGTTAGGTTAGGTTAGGTTTATGTGGCTGTCGGCAAAAGCCGGCACACTTAGACCGATTTAGGTCCATTGTGATACCACGTATATTATCTACCTCAACTCTGTAGATGGGACTGGCCAACGACACGCGGTTGTTCTCAAACGGTCCCCCATCTACGTACTAAACGCGCCCAACGTCGTTTAATTACGGTGATCTGACGAGAACCGAAAAAAACGCTCCTGTCTCTGAAGATTTATTGATGATGAAGTCGAAAATAATTTTCCCGGACATTTATGGTGTTGAACGTTCCTTAAATGCAAGCCGAGGATAGATTGCAAATTTCAGAAAACGTTTTGGCATCCGAAATCTCAAAATTTGCTTGAAAAACTTTCTGCTGATTCAAATGCTGCAACCGAGTTCCAGAACAACTTTTCCCGCAAAATAAAAGAGCTGGAACTTCACCCGTTCCAAATTTATAACGCTGATGAGAGTGGTATATATTGGAAGGACTCTAGTAGGCTCTACCGAAAAAATAGCTCCTGGACGAAAGACAAGCAAAGAGCGTTTTACTTTCCTGGCCTGCACTAACTCAACAGGCACTCAATTGCCTGTGGAATACGATTCTACTGCAAGTGCCTGGATGACATCCACAGTTTTCAAAAAGTGGTTTTTCAATTCGCTCGTGCCTCAGGTGAAACGTTTTATGCGTGCAAATGGACTACCGGAAAGAGCGTTGCTGCTATTGGACAATGCGCCATCCCACCCACCAGCAAATGAGCTTACTGTACGTGATCCAACCCATGGATCAGAATATAATAAGGATAACGAAGCTAAACTACAAAAAAAGTCTATTGTCTCACGTTATGAACCAAAATGCTGAAATAACTGTTTTAAAAAGCATAACGTTAAAAGACGGCATTTTCGTTTTGGCCAGTGCGTGGAAGGGGCTGCCAGAAGAAACGTTAAAAAATTATTGGAAAAACTTGCCATCTTTCACTGAGTCAGATGAGTGGGATGTAGAGGACGATATTCCGCTGGCTCGACTAATGGATCAACCAAACGGTATATCGAATTCTGAAATGGCAAATTTTACATAAACTATCGAAGGTATGTGCGGAATTCATTTGAGTGCTAATGAAGTTATCGATTGGCTGAACGAGGACAACATCCAGGATAGCACAGTTGTAGAAAGCGACGAAGAAGAGGCAGTACATGAGCATCAAGAGAAGACAAAGCATGAAGATGCAATCACAGCCTTAGATGTTTCTACAAACTGAGCGTTGGAGAACGAAGCCTCCGCTTCAGACATATTGGCTCTGCAAAATCTCAAACAAAAGGCTTTGATGACATTGCAAAAGCAAAAGAAAAACCAAACATTTATCACTGATTTTGCGATTAAAATAACATAAGCAGTGTAAGCGTAGATTATATGACATTAAATTGTTGTTTAAAAATTCTCATAGATGAAAAATATCTAATTTATGAATTTCTTTTAAATTTTTTCTTAAGTCGTTTTTGTTTTTACAAACGTACATAATGTCTTTGAACTGAATTTTAACTTTAAGCAATTTTTTAGTTATTACAAAAGTACAAATTGGGAAAACGAGAAATAAATTGTTGCTGGAAACTCTCTATCGCATCTAAAAACTCTTGAGAAGAGTTTCTTTGAAATCTGTGAATATGGAGGAAACACTAGATTTCTGACTTAATTTCAGCTCACACATGTGTTTTTGACGTTTTTTTTAAATGCAGCCTGCAAAATAATAAAACGCATTTTCGCTACCGAAATTAACAGTTTCCTAGTCAGATTGGGGTTTGAAAATGTGTTTCACATTGTCCTTCTTTTTCGATGATTGTAACTGCATATCAACGTCGGGAAGCTCTTAATTCCCAGTTGGCTGCAGTTTCCATGGGTTAGATATATTTTATTTTATTTATTATCCTTCTTTTTTTTTTTTATATGCAAATATATATTTGAATCCTTTTGCATCTGATAAGAAGTTAACAAAATTTTAGTATTTATTGTAATACAGATATTTCGTAAGAAAAAATTTAAATAAACAAATAAAATTAAGAATAATAGAAACAAACAAAGTTCCTTATAGCAAGGAAAGTATAGAGTTGTATTTACTTTTGTTTTTAATGTTAATAATATTGTTTTGTATGTTTTCATTGTTTGCTATTTTCAACGACTTTTTTGCTTTTATTTATTAAATAAAAAAAATATATTTATATATATTTTTGACTACCAATTTTGTTTCCTTTCCTTTCATAACTGGACGACTGCAATGGCGTTTATTGGTGTTTGTTTGCTTTAACTGTTGTGTTGTTGATTGGATTATTTTTTTATTTTGTTTTTGGGGGTATTGGTGGATTTAAGCACTTTACATATTTTCAAACTGATCAACACGACGTTTCGTGTTGCCCTTTCGGATTTCTCGGAGTGTCTTGTATTTATCACGGCCTTGACGCACGTTTTCACGATGAATCTTATCGTTTAGTGTCTCTTTAGTATCGTCTCAAGATACTGCCAAATCTTGTTTGAGAAGCTTCAATTGGTCATGAAGTCTCTCATTTCTTTCGGCTAACGTACGCCTATCCTCAACTGGATCGTTGATGTGTTCATCTGTGTCCAAGTCTCGTGATACATCACCACCAGTATCGCCATTGGCCAAATCTTCTTCATTATCATTTTCATCTTCAGCAACATGATGATGTTGCGGTGTGGTCGATGCAGCCAATAAAGCTGCAGCAGCTTCAGCCTACTTAAGCCTAGCTTCCTCGACTTCAGCTTGCAGCCGCCGTGTCTCGTCGTCCTTGGCATTGACCTCCTCTTGAATTCGGAAAACTTCAGCCTGTTTGGCTTGAATTTCTTCTTCGAGCCTTAGTTTCTCGGTTTGTTTCATGTGTTTGGCCTCTTCGAGACGTTGCAACATAGATTGCAGCTCCTTCTGGTGAAGTTCGAGCTCGTCCTTTGCCGCTTGCAACTGTTTGAGTTGCTCCTCCAGACGACGAATCATATCCTGCGCCTCCATGAGGTCTTTTTGTGAGCGTTCCATCTCTTCTTGCATCTGCTTAAGGCGGTCCTCATACTCTTGCTGTTTCTTTTCAGCGCGTTCGCGTGCTGCCAATGCCAATTGCAGTTTTTCACGTTCCTGTTGCTTGGCATTTTTCTCCTCCCTGGCTTGTGCTTTCATCTGCTGGACATCGATGGTGTCTGGCTTACGTCTGCGCATGTACAGTTCATGGTTGCCCATGCACAAAGTCAATATACGCTTGTTGATCCTGACGCGCGGTGCAAGGAAAACAAAGTCTGGCGCTTTTTTGTCTATCGGTTTGATAATGAAACGTTTTTCCGAGAAAGAGATGTTCCTAATTTCTCCATGTACTTTGCTGAAAATGTCCTTTAAAATGAACAAATGAATTGAAATGGAGTCAGTTACTTGTTCTTTCCTCCTCGGTTGCGTAAGACCTTGAAGGTATTTTCCAGACAATTTGTTTTTCCTCTCGACCGCAGGACAAACACTTCAAAGTATGTTTCCCATTTGTTCTTACAATATTTTTAAATTAAAAAAAAAAACAGTTGAACTTTATCTTTTAAAAAATACACTCCTATTTCTTTGCTCTGAGAACTAACAGTATTGCGATTTCTTCACTTGTTTCGCACGACTGACTAGAATTTAAGTCAATACGCCTTTTAAAAATACATTATGAAAAAACGTGAGCACCGCACCGCCCTTCCCAAACTTATTGCAAAACATTTGTAATAAAAACTTGCAAATAGTGATTCAAATCATTTTTATTGTTCCTAGGCCGAACACCGGATTGCATTATTCTTAGCGATATCAAAGCAAAGAAGAAGCATTTATTTTCATATTTTTGACTGAAGGGTATTTGTAGAGGTTTATAATTAGGTGTAATCAGTAAAAAAATAATATTTCCTAATCAGAAAAACCAGCCATAAAGCATTTTAAAAATATATGGACGGGCTACAGTCCGCTTGGGCGAACTGTTGGATACGCTATTCTTATTCCTATCCCCCATAAGTGGGCGTGACAAAAGTCTAAGTATCGTTGAATTGTTAAGAACGCTCTACATATTTTGTTATATAACATTTAAAGGATTTTATCAAAAAAAAAAGAAGCTTTTGTAAAAAAAACGCTCCCTAGCTCAAATTTCGGTTTTTCAATAAAAATGTTTTATTTAATTGTGGGCGTGTCAGTGGGCGGATTTTGAAAATTTTATCCCCGAGCAGTTTTAGGAGTCATAGATCATATATACAAATTTCAGCTTTCTAGCTCAAAATTCGATTTTTCCGAAAAGTTTGTTTTTTTTAGTTTGTGGGCGTGTCCGTGGGCATATTTCAAAAATTCGTAAACTTGATTATTTCTGGATCCTAGAGAGTATATGGTTAAAATTTCAGCTTTCTAGGCCCAGTTTAAAGGCCAAATTTTTGCCGACAGACGGACGGACGGACGGACATGGCTAGATCGACATTACTATCGATGCTGATCATAAATATAGTAACTTTTAAGTGTCTACGGGCAATATTAAGGTATGTTACAAACTATGCGTCAAAATTAATATACCCTTAGAATAGGGTATAAAAAGCAAAGCAGGTAACACTTATTTTGAGATTCGAATGAATACTCAAGTCGTTCGAATGTCTATTTTCGTTCGAATTATACCGGTTTTCCACAAATAAATTTTCTATTCGATCCAACCTCAAAATACAAATTCTTCTAATTCGACAAACTTTCGTTCGAATTCGAATGTCAAAATCAGCATGATTATGAAAAAACCCACAATCATTCTTCTTACGAAGCATGCCGCATGGCTTTTTCCACAGCGGTCGTTCCATAAGGGTTAACACACATCCTTTTGACCTGCTTCCACATATTGTAGGATTTTTTTCTGCATTTTTCTTTGTAATAGTTGGAAATGCATATATAGAGAGAGTGTCCCTACTCATTATCCGTGTGTTTCTTTATTTTTTCCGGATAAGGAATAGAAAAGACAGAATATTCGATTTTTTTATCCGGAATATCCAGAATGGAATGAATAAAGAAACAAAAATGGACCGAATAGAATGATTGTCTATTGACCAGCGCTGCCACTTAGTTCAAGAACAAGTCGGTACAACATTTACTACTTACAATTAATATATTTTTTCTATTACTGAACTCACATGTGAGGTAATACTCCACTACAGCACTAAAATAAAAACATATATAATAAAACAAATATGAGAAGAGAAACCTTAAGAAAATACAATTTAAGTTCACAAAAACAATAATAATAACGATATCTCAGTAATACAAATTACATTAAATTAATTAAACACCCTTATTATCGTTGTCAAAAATCAATTTTGATAAACGACAAAATTTATTAATTGATCGATATTTTGGTACTATGAATGTCAATCCACAAATTATTCATCCATTGTGAACACTGACAAGCAAAATGCGATAGAGCACGTGCGTAAAGCTATCTCTTTCTGAAGCGCCGCATTTCTTTCTTAAACGTCAAGAAAAAATTGAAGCATACAATTTCAAGAATTTGCAGAAATTGTATGAAAAATTATTGCGATTGTTAATAAAGCGTATATTTAGGTGAAATCAAAGGGAAATTTTAAAAACAATTAATAATTTATAAAAACAGTGAACATGTTGACCAAAATGACTTGTGCAGCTCCTGATGCAGCAATTTAATGGCATTTTCATTTTTTTGTACAATTTTGTTATTAATTAATTGTTTTTGTTCGTTTATACTTAGTAGTATTAAAAATATGTATATAGCAAATTCGTTCAACCTAATTTGTTTCCCAAAAAAAAAACATTTTTGCCATAAGTTCATTTTTATTTCTCGTACACAATTCTACAATATTTTTTAAGTTTTACTGTTCAAAAATAGTGTTTAGGTACTCCTTCTTAATTTTATAGCGCAAATAATTTGATTATTCAATTAATCAGCTGAGTACTACTATTGGGAAAACGTATTAAAATTTAATTTTATTTTGTTGTTAGTTGTTTTGTTTAAGCTCATGCTTTTGTGACTGCTTTTTGTTCATAAGATTAATGAAAGTGAAGTTCCAGTGGTTGTATCTATTCAATACATATTATTTTATTTTCCAAAAAAGCAATTCTACTCACATTTCGTTTTAAAAATGTTGTTTTACAAACAAAAACAGCGAATGTGATTGACTGAACATTTTAAAGCTATCAATATTTTCGACAACCAAAACAATATGTAGCGGAAAACGACTTGTCCCCATTTAAGTCTCCACAGCTGTTTCTTAACGAAGTACCCAATACAGTAATATACAACTTTCGCTCAGATAAAGCATAATATATTATTTATTACTAAGATATTGTTATTATTTTTATGAATAACATTATATTATCGTGTTGTTATTATGTTAAATATGTTGAATCGAATGAAAAAAGTAAAACATTAAATATGTTGTCCTTTCGAGTAAGGATTTAGTACAAGTTCAAAAAACATGCACCTTTTTATGTAGCATAAGTGGCAACACTGCTCATGAAATCATCTTGTCACCAACTACCAACATCTATGCGGCATTTCATGCCCACACAAGACGATTTTAAAAATGTATATTTGATTCTGGAAGGAAATTAAAAATATATAATAAAAAAATAATTAACTTAAAACAACACACATAAAAATATAAAAAAAGACAATAAATTTGCAATAAATGCTCACCCATTTGATTATTTGCTGTTGCTTCTATTTTTTTTTTGATCAAGTGCATCTGTCAAACGAGGGAATATTCTTTTTATTCCACCTTTCTCTAGGAATAAAAAGAATGCATTCCATTTATTCCAGAATGAATAAAGAAACACACGGTGTATGGATATACTAAACTCTGGTCACTTGCCATCAAAATATAGCCGATTGCCGAAAGCCGTATGAACATTATAATTAGGTTATAGGTGGATTTCATCAGGAAGAATGGGCTGACTGCATTTAGTGATAGAATTAAAAATTATTTTGTGGATTACATTTACATATTGTATGATTTTTGTTCACAAGACCAAAAGCGCACTAGATTTCATTTAAAAGCAGTAGATCTACTGCAATTGCAGTAAATTCACAACCCTGTCTGCCATCCTAAGGGGTGAATCGGACAGCCATAATATCTGGTCCGATTTGTTCTGACGTTCTTAGCAATGGTTTCAGGTCGCGTTCTCACTATCAAAACCTGACGTAATCTGGACGGAGGATCAGGCCGTAGTAGCCGTAATATCGGTCCGCCAGACTCTGCGAGGTACACGGCATATTTCGGAATATCTTACGACTACCCGTTGAAATTGGTTCAAGATTTCCGAGGATTTCTCTGGTGATGGTCAGCAGCTTCTGATCGTGGTATTTCCAGAATCAGGGCAAAGAAAATCATCTCCACTGCAAATTTCGATGCTCTACTAGTGTGTTTTCCTGCAGAGAGCCAGCGTGAGTTATGTCGATGAAGTTAAATTCTGGCCTGCATTTCCTCAATCTGGTCTCTAAGCGTATTAGATTGTATGCGGTGATCAGGGCCGGGTTCGGGTGAACCTGATTATGTCTGGGCGCACAGTGATGTCATTCAGGGCCCCCTGGATTTGGTCAGCGGATCCTTTCAGGGGCGATTCGGGTATCGGTAGATGGCATCGGCTGGATTTTTGGTTGGGCTCCGTGTGGTGATTGTGGATGGGTCCACCTCCACAGTCCGGTCGGTCATGGGCTGCTGGTGAAGTCATCTGTCGGGTCGATCGGGGGAATCATTTATATGTATTATGTTACAAGCTTAATGCCATACGAAAGCCTATATATTGACATTGAAATGAAATAATGCAAACATGTGACTCACTTTATTAACGAGATTAAGGACAACGTTATTAAAACCAAAGATTCGTTTGTTCTTGGGGGCATGAATATCGATAATAATAAATCTCAAGTTATTTAGTATTTAGAAGTCATGACATTTAAGAGATTAATAAATCGTCGCACTTTAAGAAAAGCGGCGTAACTCAAAAAATTGCATTTTTGAATGACACCAATCGACTAAAAAAAACATGCTAGGGTTCTTTCATGCTATGTAAAGTCGGCATAACTGTATCGATTCAAAATCCCTCTAGATGGATTTTGTGCCAATTTTTACTTTATCCAATTTCTTTGTTTGCCAATGGAGAACACCGACATAATTCATTAAGTGGCAAATGTTCGAAGGGAACTGATTTGTGCTTTATGTGTAAAACTGAATTTATTCGTGTTGTGTCAAGATAATTGAGGAAAATTATATTGAAAAAATAACTTTCTGAAAATTGAGCAGTTTTCTTAGGTTCGGTTAGGTAACCGGGTTAACGGTGCAAGAGAATCCTGCGCCCGTCCCACTTTGGTCAATATTGACCTTTTGTGATACCCTGGGGGTTTTGATTCCCATACTTAGGAACCAATGAAAAACCTATGCAAAACATATAGCCAGCTTACAATCCATGAACTTGTGCAAGTCGTTTACAGACTTACTAGAGAGTTCTTCTAACTCCCGGAAGAAATGTTTTCCGAGGACGTTATTTCTAATACGGCAGAGTGCAGGGCAGTGGCAGAGGAAATGAGGGGTATCCTCGTTCACTTTCTCGTCCTCACATCGTCTGCAGAGGTCATCCGTGTTAAGACTCAATTTCCTTGCATGGTAACTCAGCATATTGTGTCCGGTGATAACACACACAAGAGAAGACAAAGATTTTTTGTTCATTTGAAGGATTCTCTCGGTCTTACGTTTGTTTTATAGTTGCCACATTTTCCTGGTTATAACACAGGAGTCGAGGCCACTCCATCTTTCGTTAGCTGCCACCAGTGACCAGTGTTTTATCCCCAATCATCTGTTTAAAGTAACAGTATAGGGTTTTTACTGTAGTGTCACCCTGTCTTAAATCAAGGGATGATCCTTTTCTTACTAGTTCATCGGCTCATTCATTTCCTGGCACACCACTCTGTCCGGGGACTAAACAGAGTCTTAGAATGTGCTGCTCGCCAAGTACCCGTAGTTATTCGCGACAGCGACTTACAATCTTCGATTTTTATGTCTGTGGCGGAAATCGCTTTTACCTACGCTTAGCTGTCAATTAAAAAGGTAATATCAGCCTGTGGTATTGCCATCATTGCAATCTGTTTAGCAGCTATTGTCACCGCCAGAATCTCAGCTTGGAAGATGCTACTGTGGTCGGGGAGCCTGATCGAGCTAGACGCCAGTATACATCTTGGAGCCATCAGTAAAAATGGGTATCGTTGATTCATTGACTGGCAATTGACCTTCATCCCAGTTTTCCACACGTAGGAAAGAGACAGCTAATGGTCTTACAAAATGTAGATGGGGAGTAACCAACCAACGCCAAGACACTTCGCGTGTTCCGATATTTTTAGTGGAGTCCCAAAAAGTGTTGGTCGATTGAAGAGGACCAGTTCTGGGATAGGACTCCGCCTTGAGGAGTTCCTCTAGATGCTGACACCTTTATTATTTCACCACCTAACTCCGAGTTGATGCATCTGTCTTTAAGAATGCACATTATACATTTGATAATGGCATTCTCCACATTAAGTTTTACTAGGGTTCTTTCTATCGCTTCTGCTTGGATATTGTTAAAGGCGCCTTGAATGTCCAGGAACGCGGCTAGAGTATATTTCTTTTCGTTACAGGATTCTCTGAAGTTTCCGTTGGGATCCTTGAGAGATCAAAAGGCTAATTGTTCCTTAGCAAGTACCTTGCTGAGCATAACCGATTCCGCAGTAGTTTCTACTTCACTGCAGAAGGATTTCCACGAAGATCGCGTTGGGTTTCTGCTTTGAATTTTCTTTGACTGGGCATTCCCCATTGAAAAGTTTTCTAGTTTCTTTTGTAATGTCGTTGATACTCTTGGATGTTTGTCAGACGTTCGCAAGAGGTGGGGCAGTGGATCTTACTTGGCCCGGCGGGATTTGAAGTTGAGAGCTTAAGATTAGTAATCCAACACTCTAACTTCCAAATATGGAAGACGACAATTCAACTACGCTACACCAGCAATCCTGAACTCGTTACCAGTTGAACTTAGAACCATCGTTAACATTAAAAAAAACGTAAAAATATCATTTAAAAACTACTTTCTGTTAAACAATTTTGTTACTTAACTAAAAATTACAATGCCTCGATTAAAATTTCTTTATCCTAACATTTATCATATCCGAAATCACAAACAATTATATCTTAAATATTACCATTAAACTTAACTTAAATATCCATAAAACTTCACGTTTTTCTTTTTTTTTGCACAATCACCTGCAGATAAGCTTTAAGCTTCGCAGGTGGATAATTATTTAACGTTTTTTTAATTAAAAATAAAATAAATAATATAAATCGAGGCCTACTTTGGTGAGATGGAGTTATATTTTTAGAACAAAGATGTACCTTACCCCAAGGCTGTTCCTTCTCCTTTTTAAGACACAAGTAATGCAAGGTATTGGGTATTGCTTCCAAATCTATAGTTCGGCTTCAACAAATTCTCTAAAAATACTTCACAGTATTCAGAGACTATCCGCTTAATATAATAGATAGTCCAGAATTATCATCCAATCATTAGCGCGATATAGACTTGTCCATTAGATACGACGGAAGATGTTCTGAAGCATTCAATTAATCTTTTTTTACTTTTTTAAAGAGGAAAAGTGTTAAAACTAGAGATCACTGATTTCTTATAATTAATAATTAATGATTTCTTTTTAATATTTCCGAAAAGACCTTGGTCTTGAAGATTACTCATGAATGGAATCATTAATTCGTTATACATTGTTTCTTATTTTGAACCGCATCAACTTCTTGCGCCAGGGAATGACCTGGCTCGGAGTGTTTATACGTAATGCTTTCGGTTTTTTGATTAACTCAACAAATTTCAACATTGTAAACGAAATCATTCTGTTGAGTGTTTCGAACAAAATGCTGCAATATGTAACCTAATAATTTACCAGAACTCACTTCAATTTTAAACAGAGTATTTCCGACTGTAAAATAAGCTGAAACATATGCATTAGGAAGATAACTCTTGTAGGTCGTCTAGCAAAACAACCGTTTCATTATTGTTAATTTTTCGCTCAATGTCGCGATCAGCCTTAGTTTCCATGTGGTTACTAAAGTAAGTTTTTATCCGCTAATATGTTGCTCTGATAATATTAAATTGTAAAGTTTCAAAAATGATTCCTACCTTGGGTGTAGTTTCTTGCAAAATATGTTTGTTTAAAGCTGCTTTTGTGTCTTTGGTAATGGCTTATGCCCTAGAATGGTGTCCCATAGTTTTTATAAAGGGTATTCAAATTTGACGCATCATTTTAAATTGGCCGATACTTTTTTTTACAGCTAATAGATTACACCGAAGTTTTTTCATGTATGAAGTAAATGCATTCAAGTTAGCTAAAATGGATCGGTACATTATTGAGCAACGTGTTTTTATTATTAAAACTTTTTTTTAAATATGGTGAAAGTTTTGCAGAAGTTGAAAGAAAATTTCGTTCAAAATACCGTAGAGAAAATGACCCGTCAAACCGTCGGTCGTATTAAACTTATCGTTCATGAATTTTAGGAAACTGGTTCGGTTTAAGATCAGAGAAGTAAAGCCTATCATCGTAGTCGTCGGTCGAGTGGAAATACTGCAGCTTTTAGCATAGTGTAGCTGAAGAGGCAATTACGTCAATTCGTCGTCGTTCACAGCAATTAAACATCAAACCAACAACTTTGTTCAAAATTTTGCACAAAGATCTGCATACAAAGGCTTACAAAATACAGTTAACACAAGAATTAAAGCCAACTGACCACGCATTGCGTCGGCAATTCGTTAATTGGGCCATAGAGAAGCAACAACAAAACGCCATTTTTTTCATGCAAATTATCTTCACCGATGAGGCTCCTTTCTAAATTGGCGGTTATGTCATTGAACAAAATTGTCGCATTTGGGCTGAAGAAAATCCTAGAGGATTGTTTGAAAGGCCAATGAAACCAAAAAAAAGTCACTGTTTGGATTTTGGTGTTTTAACGTAATTGGTTTATTTTTCGTCGAAGATGAAAATGGCAGTGCAGTTACTGTGGATGGAGCTCGATATCAAGCGAGGATTGGAAACTTGTTGTGGAGTCAATTGGAAGATATTGATATGCAGAATATATGCTTTTGAAAGAGAAGTTTTACAATCGCATAATTTCTCAAAGAACAGACGTGAATCGGCCACCAAAACCATGCGATTTAACACCTCTGGATTTTTTCTTATAGGGTTTCTTGAGCAGTAAAGCTTATGCCGATAATCCTCAAACTGTTCAACAACTCAAAGACAACATCATCAAGCAAATACCACTTATTGAAATGTGGTAAAAGGTTGACAGTCTGCCGAGCTAGAAGAGGAAATCACTTGGACAAGATTCTTTTTCATTATTAACCGGAACCAGTACATTAATTTGCAATAAAAATAAATACAGATTTCACAAAATTTATGTCTTTCATTCAAAATTTAAAATGTCAAATTTGAACACCCTTTATTATACTATGCAGCTGCCTATTGTTGTTTAATATGAAATGTGAAATTTAGTTTTTTATTCGCAGGGAGTAAACGGGCAAGTTGCTTTCTTTCAGCAACATTTAAATCTGCTGTTTGATATACATTTGCCCTTCGAATTCAAAACATATAAGCACAGCTCTCCCGTCTGGCTTAAGAGCTTATAGATTTATGAGTATATAGTATATAAGTATAAGTAGCTATCAATACAGTGAACTCCACAGGCGGACTAGTAGGAATGCAGTTAAGTTGGAGGGTCATGATCCCTTTAGTCCTGATCATGGCCTCACCGCCATTAAGGAAGAAGAAGTTCGTTTCTCAACAATACTTTTAACGAACGGTGGATTGGTCGATTTGGACCCAACCTTTGCCCACCCAGATCTTTTGACCTTACACCCATTGATATTTTCTTCTGAGGTGCTATGAAAGAAAAAGTTTATTTTAGCCATTTCAGAAGAGATGAAAATAAGTTTGCTGCTCGCTATTCTGCCATCTGAAATGCTTAAACGTGCCCCAAAGTGTATTCAAATTTAAGGAAGGCACTTCGAACAATCGCTTTAAACATTCTATAAACTGTTCCAAAAAGGTCGTTTCCAGGACCACAAAAAAATATCTAAAAGATTTTCAGAGTAATTCAGTTAGGTAGACTTCTTTTTGACCATTTTGTCTGAAAAGGGCTTTTACTACAACTGCTGTTAATCGTAGGTAAAGAAGTCGCTTAACATAATTATTAGGACATTTTTGAAGAATAAAAGTTTCATAAAAAAAATTTATGAAGTAAAAAATTTTAAGAAAAATACGTTTTAAGTAAAAAAATGGAACAACAAATAATTATGGTTTTGAGTTGAAGGAGCCATAATTTGTTTGTACGAGTAGCTCCACATATCGTCGCCTGAGAATTGTTTTGTTCCATACGCCACTTTTGTCGTTTTTGCGTTAGGAACGGATTCTATGGTAATTTGATATGCTCTTTTTAACCCTAGAATGGTAAACATATTTTTTGACTCTTTATTGGTAAACCTCGCCTATGAGGCGACTTTTATAAAAAAACCCACATTTCACCGTTAAAAAACAAAAAGATATTAAGACAGAAAGAAGAATGTATTTATTACATATTTGGTTACAAGAATTGACAAAAAACAATTCGTTATTAAATATCTTAAAAATATTACAGTAATATTTGGAGATCACATATTTGAATCTATGGTATGAAGAGATGTTTTACAAAAATAATAAAAAAATAAATACAAATCAGTTCGGAGTAAAAAAAAAACTCTGCTTCGTACAGCCCTTAAATCTAATTAACATATTCTAAAAATTATATAGGTAAGGCGTATAACTTCAAAAACTTTTGCAGAACAAAATTAATTTTGTAGATTTTCCACGTACATTTTTATGTCACATTTCGCAATTTTCCACAAATTGCACATACAAATTGGTTAAAAAAAATTACCTCTATTGGTAAACCTCGCCTCACAGGCGAAACATGTGTGTATATATCGGCAATGCAATGGAGAAAAACAAAGCACGTTTGCGCACAAGAACGTACAACACTCAACAGAGTAAGCACGAGCGCATGCTTTGATACGAGCAACCGATTGGGAAATATCGCAAAATAAAAAATTGTTTCGCCTCACAGGCGATGTTTACCATTCTAGGGTTAAATCTGTGCTTTAATTTGCTCTTAGTCTTTCCAATCCCGAGATATCGAACACCGATTTTGTCCCATAGCTATCCACAAAAATCAACAGTTTAAAGAATTGTTTTGTGCTATAAACCATTTTAAGGGTTCCGAAGCCAAATGGCAAAAAACGGAACCCTTATAGATTCGTCATGTCTGTCTGTCCGTCTGTCTGTCTGTCTGTCCGGGAATGTCACAGCCACTTTTTTCCGAAACTATAAGAGCTATACTGTTGAAACTTGGTAAGTAGATGTATTCTGTGAACCGCATTAAGATTTTCACATAAAATAGAAAAAAAAATTCTGGGGTTCCCCATACTTGGAACTGAAACTCAAAATTTTTTTTTCATCAAACCCATACGTGTATCTGGATAGATGGGGTGGGGTATCTAAAAATGATATTGATGTGTATTATATCTTTTTTTCCTAAACTGAATAGTTTGTGAGTGATAAACTTCCACCGAAAATTGGTTTGAACGAGATCTAGTAAGTAGTTTTTTTTAATACGTCATAAATCGTAAACCGCAATTTACCTTTCAAAAGAATAGCTATGTATGTGGGACACTGATCGCAAACAAAATTTTAGTATTGGTTTGTTCCACCTCCATTACAGTTGTGTAGATATTCGATATTATGAAGATATAAATTTGGTGCGGTGATGAATAGTGTTGGAAACGCAAAACCTAGTTGCAGATGTACGAACAGACAATCATTGAATATATATGGTTTCAATAGATGTCGTCTGCCATAACACAACTATTTTTAAAAAATTAAATATATGGTCGTATAATATAACTGGTCTCAAAAAAAAGCTTTTACATTCCGATTTTTTTAAATATTTACACCAATTTGATGTTATAATTCTTATAGAAACTTTTATTGAAGAAAAGAATCAAAATGAATTTCTAAAATATTTCAAAGACTTTAAAGTAATGTTTACACGTGCGATAAGATCTAATTTGCATGGAAGAGCCAGTGGGGGTATTCTATATGGGATTAAACATAGGGGCGGGCTACAGTCCGCTTGGGCGAACTGTTGGATACCCTATTCATATTCCTATCCCTAATAAGTGGGCGTGACAAAAATTTAAAGGATTTCATCGAAAAAACTAAGCTTTTGTAAATAAAAACGCTCCCTAGCTCAAACTTTGGTTTTTCAATAAAATTGTTTTATTTAGTTGTGGGCGTGTCAGTAGGCGAATTTAAAAAAAATTTAAGCATGAGCATAAAGGGCACCTAGAGAGTATATACTATAAGTTTCAGCTCCCTAGCTCAAACTTTGGACTTTCAAAAATAAAAATAAAAATAATTGTAGGCGTGTCAGTGGGCGGATTTTGAAAATATTTACACATGAGCATAAAGAGCCCCTAGAGAGTATATATTATAAATTTCAGCTCCCTACCTCAAATTTTGGTTTTTCAATAAAATTATTTTATTTAATTGTGGGCGTGTCAGTGGACGGATTTTGAAAATTTTATGTCCCAATCAGTTTTATGGGCCATAGATCATATATAAAAAATTTCAGCTCTCTAGCTCAAAATTCGATTTTTTCCAAAATTTTGTTTTTTTGAGTTTGTGGGCTTAAACTTGATTATTTCGGGACCCTAGAGAGTATATGGTTAAAATTTTAGCTCTCTAGGTCCAGTTTAAAGGCCTAATTTTTGCCGACGGACGGACGGACGGACGGACGGACATGGCTAGATCGACATTACTATCGATGCTGATCATAAATATAGTAACTTTTAGGGGTCTACGGGCAATATTAAGGTATGTTACAAACTATGCGTCAAAATTAATATACCCCTAGAATAGGGTATACAAAATCTTTATGGGGTAATCTTATTAATTTTAAAATTATTGAATCTAAAATTATTTTTCATATGGTTAGCAACAACCTAAACTATTATATTATTCCTATTTATTTAAATTACAATCATTGGCTTAGCGACTTCGATGAACTAGTGGAATTTATGAATAACACTTCTCTTGACCATGTGTTAATCGTCGGTGATTTAAATGCTAGGATTGGTGAATATCAAAATTCTTCCGCCAATATTATACGAGCACGAGTTGCACTGGCCGAGAGTAGATGTTCTAAGGATAAAATTTATAACCGCAACGGGGGGAGTTTAACAGAATTTTTTGAAGTTTTCGGTCTATTTGTTTTGAATGTGTCTTCTATTAGTGATGCATGTGGCGAATTCACTTTTGTTAGCGGGCAGGGACATTCCGTGATTGACCTTGCTGCGATTTCAGGGGACTGGCTGAACATTATCGATGACTTTGAAGTTGCACTAGTCAACTACTCGGCTCATTTTCCATTTGTAATTAAAATTCAGCTAAAGGAGTTTAACCAGCAAGCTACACCTTCTAGTTTTAATAAGCTGAAGTGGTCGGAGAACAATGCAACCCTCTATAGAAGCCTCCTTTCTCGGCAGTTACTATCTCTGCCCCAACAATCCGCAGTCTCGTCTGAAGTGGTATGTGAAAGTATAGAACGGGTTATAAAGACCGCAGCCCCTTTTGCGTTGAAGAGTACACACACTTTTGTAGCTAAAAATGTATGGTTTGATAAGGATTGCAGAAATCTCCGTAAACTTTCGTTCGTTTACTTAAAACTGTTTAGAACGACCAATTCTCAATTTTTCAAAAACATCTATCTTCGCGTTAATAATGATTTTAAAAAAATGTGCTCAGTTAAGAAAATCACCTATTTAATAAACGTGGCTAAGAAATTGGAAAACTGCACAAACTCAAAGATATTTTGGGAGACAGTGCGCAATCTTGGTAGGCGCAATCAGGGTATGAAGTTCTCTTTAGAAGCTGAGACGTTAGCAGCTCATTTTAAAACTCTACTCTCAGCTGATGAAGACCTTCATACCTTTGATTACGCGCTACCTGATACTAGAGTCAACGAGCTGGATTTAGAATTCTCATTACCCGAATTGGAAGTAACGCTCCAAAGATTGAAAAACAGCAAGGCTCCTGGCCTAGACGGCATACCAGTCGAGTTTTATAAAAACAGCACTATTGATTTTAAAAACTACCTCGTGTCTTTCTATAACAAAGTGTACAATGATGGATGTGTCCCTAACAGTTTCAACGAATCTGTAATTTTTGGCATTTTTAAAAAAGGTGATGCTAACGCTGCGGAAAATTATAGAGGTATTTCAATTTTAAATTCAATAAGAAAAACTTTCACTGCAATCCTATATGAAAGGCTCTCAAAATGGATTGAGGATAACAGTCTTTTGAGCATCTTTCAAGCCGGTTTCCGCCCAGGTTTTTCAACCATGGATCATATCTTGGCCATTTCAAGCATTGCTCAACAATTTATAGATAGAAAAAAGAAACTATACACTTGCTTTGTTGATTTTAAAGCTGCATTCGATAAAGTCAATAGACAAGCTTTAATATACAAACTTTCTTGCATTGATTTGTCAAGAAAGTTTCTCGAAGTGCATGCAAGTCTTATTTCGTCAACATATGCAAGGGTATGGGGCGGTTTCACATTTTCAAATCGATTTGATACAATTACAGGTGTTCCTCAGGGTTGTATCCTCAGCCCATTATTATTTGCCCTGTTCATAGATGATGTCTGCGAGCTTCTTCCGGGTGGAGTTAATTTTGCTAACATTATAATCAAAGTCCTGTTGTACGCGGACGATCTAGTTATGCTTGCTGATAATCCTTTCACGCTTCAATTGCAAATAAACCGTCTAAGTTCATTTTGCGAGTCTTGGGGCTTGCAAATTAATACCCAAAAAACTAAGATTGTTATATTTGAAAAGAGACAATCAAGAAGGCGAGCGGAAGAAAAATGGTCTCTAAACAATACACACATTGAGGTTTTACAAGAGTTTAAATATTTGGGTGTCCTCTTGACCTACAATTTAAGCTATCTAAAGCACTCCAAAGAAAAAAGCAACGAAGCTAAATTGGCTCTTAATATAATGTGGCCAAAGTTTTTTTCGAACCAAAATGTTGATTTAACGTCCAAGTACAAAGTTTTCAACGCGACAGTAAATGCATGCATGGCATATGGCGTCCAACCCGTCGGATACACACACTTCGAAGCTTTTGAAACTGTACAAAGGAACTTTTTTAAGAGGATATTTCGTTTGCCTAACTCAACACCCAACTACGCCATATATGTAGAGTCAGGAATAGTCCCTATATATATACAAAATTTGAAGGCAAATGCGAACTTCATTACTAGAGTGATGAAAAGAAGTGAAACTTGTCTTCACAAAATCATCTTAAGAAAATTACTTCGAGTGAATGCTTCCCCGTTTAAAAACTGGAACGAACTAGCTTTATCTTACGAAACAAGTTTAAACCTAACAGAAACTAATGTGACCGATTGGCAGGCTCAGTTTTCTGATGTGATTGCTAAGGTGGATCACAAAATGTTTCTGGATAACCTTTCCAGAGCATCTTCATCTACTTCAAGAGCTATTTATAGTCATTTAAACCATGAACTGCCCTCGGAAGTCTCTTACTTTAGTAATGAATTTTCAGCCTCGGTTATAAGTATTATTTTTAGAGCAAGAGTTGAAATTTTAAATTTGAACTTTATACCTCATCGATCAGACTTGCCCCAGCTATGTGATCTATGTAACGGAAGAGTGAATGAAGATATATACCATTTCGTTGCTGCTTGTCCTATTCTACAAGAAATTCGCCGGTTGCATTTTCGGGAAAGTTTTATATCTTTGGACAAACTTTTTGAAATTTTAAATGGAGCAATGGGCTGGCTCAGCCTCTTTAAATATTGCCAACATGCTCTTTCTTACCGTAACAGTTTCACATATTAAACTTAGTCGATTACCCACTTATTGCAGTTTTGACCAAATTGTATACCTAACTATTTATTGTTTTGTTGCTGATCATACTAAATTTGATAATATCTCTTTTGTGTTTCAAATCACGTTAAAATTGATAATATTGTATAAACAGCTATTTCTAACCAAATTGTGTATTATTTTGTGTTTCAAATCACGTTAAAATTGATAAAATTTTGTATAAACAGCTAATCAAATTAACCAAATTGTATAATATTTTGTGTTTCAAATCACGTTAAAATTGATAGCATTGTTTTATATAATAATATTTCTTCATATCTTTTGTTAAACATTTTTTCTTTTTTCCTTTTCTTTATATTTTAAAATTTTTGCTTTTTATTATTTCTTTTATTTTTAAATCATATTATGAAATGTCATCTCAGGCAGACGGCAGTATTGCCATGTCCTTATTCTTAAGTATACCAATTTGTAAACTTTATGATGAAAAAATAAAGAATCTATCTATCTATCTAGATGTGTTTAATGAACCTTAGCTGCACATAGAAGTACAGAAAAGATCAGAAAAGTACAAGATTTGGTGTTCCATGAGTAAAAATCTTGCCGCAAAGTGTTCAACATTCTGTCAATTTGCGTTCCATGAAGCTACGCAGATCAGTTTAGCACAAGATTTACTGTACCTAGTTTAAAGATAGGGCAAGTGAGTAAAATGTGTCAAATTTGAAAATTCAAATTGTAGGTACTGATGCCAACTGATTTATTTGTTTGGCACGAGATATCGTATTTCTTAGTTTAATGTTGCAAATAATATTCGCATATGAAAAAAAATCTAAATCGAAAGAATAACATGGAACGAGTTCAAATTGTGATCAAATTGACATCAGGCCAAACATTGACGGAAAAATGCTCACTCAAAACCCGAAATTCACTAGAAAACAAAGAGGATTATATATTTGAAATTTCACAGCTGAGAGGAGAATATATGACTCGAAGCTGTGCTTTTCTGATTTGATTTGATCTGACATTTTTCATTCACTGGTTTAATACTAAACACTTGAATAATTTCCTTATTTTGTTGTATTTGTTGATTAAAAACTTTGGTAATAAAAAAGATGAAATCGATTTTTCTTTTCAAATTTCAGCATCCAACTCCATGCTTTCTTGCCTTTTAGATATGTATTTTGGATGAGAATTGCTTTGTGCCATATCCATTTTATTGTGTTCCACGTGTATTGACAAAAAAAAATCAGTTTCAAAATGTAGGAGGTGGAACACAAGTCAAAAAATGAGACTTTTACGTTAATTAACATAGCTTGTTTGGTTTGGCAAAACACTCTGAAAATTGGTAGGTGAACTGTTTATAAGACTAACTTCATGTTAGAAATAAAACAAAAATCTTATCACACAGTTTGGGAGTACCAAGTACGCAAACCTTTAAATGCGTTTTTCTCGAAAAAGTGCCAATGGCATATGGAACAAATCAATTCTCAGGCTACGATATGTCCCAAAGTGTTTTAAACTTGTATGCGCTACTGATTCGTCTTTTCAAAATGTACGAAACAATTTTAGTACCTGTGGAGTTCTGTAACTCTGGAAGATAACCAGCTAGCTGCACGCACTTGACATGCATACACTTGCTCAGGCAGTCAAGGGGTGATCGAGATCGTAGCAACACGTTTGGGGTTATTGTGTCAATAAATGGGTGCAGGGAAATAAGTCCACGGGAACTAAGTCCACGGGAACTAAGTCCACTGAGGGACTTAGTTCCCACATATTGGGGAAAAAAATCACTTTCGCGAAGTGGACTTAGTTCCCATGTAAGGTGGGAAATAAATTCCCAAAACTCTGAGTGGTTTTAGTTCCCTTTTAATGTGAAGTAAATTCTCACTGTCGACTAAGAACAAAATAAAATTAAGGAGTCAATTAGGTACTTTGCAATTTTTATTAACAAAATAGAAATTAACTTCTAACTGAGACAGAGTAATATAGGTACCGTGACCTCGCACCTACTCCAAATCAAACAGTGACCCCAAGACCCCAAGCAGGGGGGTTGCATATGCATTGTACTGTTTATGAGATTAGTTACGAATGTTAATGCCCACTGATGGTGAGCAATAACTTCACCCAAAATTTTGTGAAGTTATTTCCCACCTATAATTTGAGAATTTTTCTATTATAACTAAAGAGATCTGTTTTCTTGTGTGTATTCAATTTAAAAATCATGGCCGTGGTCGACCTGCCTGCCAATCACTTAGTGAATACACTACCATCGCACCTATACTATTGAAATTGGTCAATAAAACTATTTCATTAAGAGATAATCTTTCTTATTTGTCCTTCAGAAAAACTCGAATACAGGGTGGTTCAAAAGTAACTTCCTAATTTGAAAAAATCGTAACTTTTTTGTTTTTAATTTTTTTTTTTTCTTTTGGCACTTATAAAACAAACTTGGGAGATTTACTAAAATGGACTACAGCGCTTTAGAAAGGACCAAACTAATTGAATTTTATTTTGAAAATAATCACTCGATTGTTTTAACCCAAAGAGCTTATCGGCGTCATTTTAATATGTGAAATCCATCCTCTGCGCACATGATTACGACACTGGTGGCACAATTTCGTCAACAAGGAACTGTAGTTGATTTTTCTCGAGCTGGAAGACCTCGCAGTGCTCGAATCGAAGCGAATATGGAAGGCATTCTTGCAAGTGCTGTGGAGAGTCCAGAAACATCGACACGAAGGCGCTCTGGTCAACTCGGTGTATCCCACAGTTCATTGCGAAGAGTTTTAAGAACCAAATTGCAGCTGTTTCCATACAAATTCCAATTCGGGCAAGAATTAAAGAAAGGAGATCCTCAAAAACGTGTTGTTTACGCAATTCATTTAATTTCCAAAAATTCAGGATTTAATTGGCCTCCACGTTCTCCGGATTTGACTGCACCATACTTTTTTCTGTGGGGTTATTTGAAGGGTAAAGTGTACGTAAATAAACCCACCACTATCCCGCAGCTGAAGGAGAACATTCGTGCTAAAATACAGGCGCTGAGGCCAGATGTCATAGGAAGTGTTATGGAAAACGATCTAGAAAGAGCCCGTCTCTGTTAGCATGCAGCTGGTACTCATTTGAGGTACATTATATTCCATTCTTAGCCGAAATATCTCCATAAATCTTTCTTTGTAATTCTAAAATAAATTCTCCTCCTGCGGGGTCAGTCACCTTGACGTGTGTACCATCACCGCAAACAATTTCGATGGTGCCGGTGCGGAGGCTTACGGCGCAAAGGGTCATCGGGCATCTGTTGAGGGACAGGCCGTCTGATGAGCGTCAACTAAGAACTGACCAGGACTTTACGTCCGCTCTCACCCTTATATATTCCCTCATTCACCCCCCTTTTTCCTCCCCCATTTCTCCTCACCCCTTCCTACTCTCCAGTAATCACCGGGTAGTAAACCCAATTTAAAAATCCCACTTTTAATCCGTGCCGATGGCTGCATGGTCAGTAAGTGGATAAACCAACTGATCGTTAACGGCCCCCTCCGATGCCCAGGCAAGGTCGGTTGTATAAGTGCCTTGTCCTGTTAAGACGGCTTTGCCAGGATGGACCAACCCTTCCGATCTTACTCGTGGGAACATAATCTAAAAAAAATAAAAATGGATAGAAAAGAAGAAGAGGTACAAAAAGACCAGCAGATGAGGGTGCCAGAGCCTGGCACCTTATCAGAGGACGAATTGCTGGCCTCCAGTCAGGAGATAATCGTCCCGTCATCAAGCGGCGAGAGTGCTAAGGCTAGCACCTCGACCGCAAACCAATCAACAACCAAAAAACCCGAAACAAAACCAAATCCGCAGGCAAAGCTAATAAGAGCAAGTACCAGATGGCCCTCCATATCTTAGGTAAATTAGTGAAAAATGAGGCTGCCGGGAAGGTCCACGAAAAGGATCAGGCGGATAAGACCAAATACTAGGCAATCGTTGACGAATACAACGAGAGCCTGAAAAACAAAAGCCGGCAGGGAGCGAAGCGTGACAGGTCTCAAGAAGAGATCTCCCACCGCCCAGCCCCTAAAAAAACCAAGGTTGCCGAAGGTTCAGCAGCAACAGCCAAGCCAAGCACGTCGGCGGCCTGTGCGGCCCAGAAGCGACCCTTTACCGAGGTGGTTAGGGATCACCTTCAGGTCGCACTTGTGGATGATCTCTCGACAAACGGGAAATCCATAGCCAATGCGTGGGGAAGCATTGAGGCCAAGCTCTCCGAAATGGTGATAGACCACATCGTTAACAACCAAGGGGAACCTCTTCCCGACTTTGATTCCGCCGTGGTGGTGAGGGGATATCGGGTAATCAAGTGCGCCGACCAATTCTCCAAGGACTTCCTTAGTGGATGCGTTGCTAAGGTTAGCGACGCCTGGGATGGTTTGAAGCTCAAGCTTATCCCAGCTAAGGACATCAAGAGGAGACCTAGGGCCCGCATTTGGTTGCACAATAAGAAGATAGAAGGGGGAAGGCTCCTCCAATGTCTCAAACTCCACAACTCGACGTTTCCAATGGATGACTGGTCAGTCATCAAGGCGGAGGAACCCTATAAAAATACCATGTCCTTCCTCCTACTCATAAACAACGAGAGCCTGGGTGCTCTTGAGAAAACTGGCCATAAACTTAGGTTTGGCATAAAGCATGCCAAGCTCAAAGTCTTCCTTTCCTCGGGTCCCGAGGACGATGTGGACATCGTCGATACCGACAAGTTGTTGGAGGACCTGATGATCGCCGACGAAACCCCTCCAACCACATAATGCTGAAAGTCATACAGATTAACCTGAGGCACTCAAGGTGTGCCTCCGATAATCTAATGGTTTTTCTAAGGGAGAAGAACATTGACATCGGCATTATTCAGGAGCCATGGGTGAGAGATTCATCCGTAAAGGGGCTCCAAGACACACAATACGACCTGTTTTACAAACACCAGGCCACAGGTAAGCCTAGAACATGCATACTAGCTAAGAAACATCTAAAAGGTTTTTTATGTCCCAATCTTAGCTCATATGATTTGACAGTGATTAAACTGGAGGGTGCGAACCAAGCAACATATCTGGCTTCAGCATACATGGCTCATGGGAGACCTGTACCGCCAGAGGAGGTGGAGCTGCTCATAGCCTCAACAACAGTGAAGGACAACCTACTGATGGGCTGCGACGCCAACGCCAGGCATTCTATATGGGGCAGCTCAGAAGATAATGAAAGAGGTGAGTCACTTTTTGATTTTCTGTTAACCACTAACCTATCATTCTGTAACAAGGGTACGACCCCAACTTTTGTCTTTCCGATTACGGAAACATACAGGGGATGGGAAGAGGTACTAGATGTTACATTAAAAACAAACAATAATAACTTTAAGGTCGACAACTGGAGAGTTTCCAATCTGGAGTCACTCTCAGACCACCGATGGATCCTCTACGACATGAGTCTCGAGGTCGAGACCTCAAAACTTTATAGAAACCCCAAAAGAGTTAATTGGACCATGTTTGGCCAAGTCCTTCGGACAAAACTCAAAAATATACCTGAAACAAACACAGCTGCAATTAAAGAACTGGAGGTACAGGTAAAGACTTTTGAGAAGGCTATGGATGTAGCATACAAAGTCTCGTGCCCAGTTAAATGCAGTAAAAAAACGCTTGCCCCATGGTGGAACGAAGATCTCTCCAGTCTCAGACAGATGACTAGAGCGATTTTCAACATCTGACACAAACACAATTTTTGGCGGCCTTATATGGACTGTCTAAGTCTGTATAAGAAAGCCATAAAGGCATCCAAAAAGGAGGCCTGGATGGACTACTGTCAGTCGATAGAAACCCTTAAGGACTCCGCTAGGCTAAGCAAAATTTTGTCCAAGGAACACTCCACCCTTCTTTTCTGAAAAGACCAGACGGAGGATGGACAGCATCCCCAGCGGAGACCCTGGAACTCCTTATAAACACTCACTTTCCCGGATGCAGTGATATTAGTACGCAACCCGAGAGGTCTCGGCAAGTACAACCTGCTCCCAACAACAACATCACCTCAATAATTTCCGAGGAAAAGATTTCCTGGGCTATTAACAGCTTCTCCCAATATAAGTCTCCGGCGCCTGACGGCATTATGCCTGTCATGTTACAGAAAACGCAAAACCTTTCAATACCTTGGTTAGCGTCGATCTTCCGAAGCTGTTTATTGCTAAACCACGTACCACACTCCTGGAGATGCGCCAGGGTGGTGTTTATACCGAAGGTGGGTAAACGCGGGCACGTATCCGCAAAGGACTTCAGACCTATCAGTCTAACCTCCTTTATACTCAAAAGCCTGGAGCGTGTCCTAGACATCCATATGCAAAGTTCTCTGCCAGAAACATCGCTTTCCAAATCACAGCACGCCTATCTCAAAGGCAGATCCACGAAAACGGCTCTTCAAGAGGTAGTGCGAACTATCAAAAAATCCATACACTACAAAGAATACACCCTAGCCTCCTTCTTGGATATAAAGGGAGCCTTCAACAGAGATTCAAGAATAGCTTCCGTATGTAGCTATTATTGAATCTCTGGTCGAAATGGGCATAGAGGAATCTATTAGGAAATGGATAGCTTCTATGCTCGGAACAAGAGTTATTCAGGCAACACTAGGCAACAGCCACTTAACCAAATTTGCCCATAGAGGAACGCCACAGGGTGGCGTCATTTCTCCGCTACTATGGCTAATGGTTATTAACAAAATTCTAGTAAAACTAGACAGGGAAAGGGTCAAAGCTGTCGCGTATGCGGACGACGTAGTGATACTAGTGTCAGGGAAGTTTCCCTCCGTGATAAGTGATATCATGGGGAATGCTCTAGACAAGGTAAGCACCTGGGCTACAAGGTGTGGCCTCGGCGTTAACCCGACCAAAACCGAACTGATGCTGTTCACCACCAAAACCAAAATACCCGATTTTACCCTACCCCGCCTAAACAGTCAACCACTTACACTATCTTTCAGCGCTAGGTATCTGGGTATCGCGCTCGATCCTAAACTTAACTGGACACATAACATTGAACACAGAGTAAGGAAGGCGTGTATTGCCTTCTATGCCTGTAGCAGAACCTTTGGAAAGAAGTGGGGACTTCAACCAAAGATGACCTTGTGGACGTACACAGCAGTTGTGCGTCCAATCCTCACCTATGGATCACTAGTATGGCGGCCCGCGTTGAGTAAAGGTTACAACCTCACAAAACTGAAAAGATTGCAAAGGACAGCCTGTATAGGCACCACGGGTGCACTGAGGTCGGCCCCAACGGACGCCCGCACTGTGCTCTTGCACCTTTTGCCTCTTGACCTACACACAAAAGATACCGCACTATGTAGTGTGGTAAGACTCAGGGAATCGGGGTGCTGGACTGCAAGGCCATACGGCCACAGCAGCATTCTGAACTCGCTACCAGAAGGCATGGTCACCTTTCCAACCGACTACATCACACCCAAACTAAACTTCACTAAATGCTTCCAAGTAAGCTTCCCTTCCAGAGCTTGTTGGAAGAGAGACGAAGTAGTGAAAGATTTCGACACGGTCATATACACCGACGGTTCTAAGATGAACTGTGGTGTCGGTGGGGCAGGTGTCTACTCGGAATCACTAAAAATATCAATATCCCTTCGCCTGACGGATTTTGCCAACGTTTTCCAAGCGGAACTACTGGCTATCCGAGAGGGATAGCCAGTACGCAACTAGGCGTGACACAGGGCGTGACACAGCGTACAAACAAAACATTGCTATCCTCATAGATAGCCAAGCCGCAATCAAAGCTATTGACTCGGCTACCACATCCTCCAAACTGGTGCAGGAGTGCCGCAACGAGCTTGCGCGACTGGGCGAACGTTTCAGTGTTACACTACTCTGGGTTCTAGGGCATAGTAACATAACAGGAAACGAGCGTGCAGATGAGCTGGCCAGGTAGGGCTCAGCTCTGGACGGCTCACTCGCTGCAAGGATTCACATTCCGCTAGGTGCTGTCAAGACACAAATACAATCACAATTCCTGCAGACAGCCAATCTTCAATGGAGAAGGTTAACTAACTGCATCATATCGAGGAAGATATGATCTATTTATGACAAAGGAAGAACAGGGGATCTTCTAAACAGAACCCGCCCCGAAGTCTCCAGAATTACGGCGATAATCACCGGGCACTGGTCAATTGGAGACCATGCGGCCAAACTGGGTATCCCATTTAACACCCACTGCCGAAGCTGCGGGAATGTAAACGAAAGAGAAACTCTCTTCCATTTCCTCTGCGAATGTCTGGCACTAGCAAGAGCTAGACTGCGGGCACTGAATCAACCATTCTTCGACGACCTTGGCGCTATATCGAACAAAGGGATACAAGATCCTATCCGTTTTCTCAACTCCGCAGGTTGGATATAGCCACACATCAAATCTTCCACAACCACTACAACATAGGTCACACGAGTCGTGGTAACAAAAAGGCACAACAAGTGCTAATTGGGTTCAAGCCGAACCGCCACTTCTACCTACCTACCTAAATAAATTCTTAATAACAAATTAAATCTATAAAAGTTATTATCACTTTAAATGCGGAAGTCACTCTTGACCCACCCTGTACATACTCGTCAAATAAAAATGCCTTACCTTCTTTGGCGTGAACATACAAATTCGCTATCAATGACTAACTAAAGTTTTTGACATTCTTATCCTCCTATCAAATTTGATGAGCGAACAGAAGCGAACCAAACTCAATTTAATTACAATCGATTGGCGTTTTTATGCTCAAAAGCTGTCATTATTCTTCCTGACACAGTATATTCAAAGATTCGCCTAAGGCAATCATAAAACCCAATAAAAATGGCACGACCACAATAAAATCTGACTGTAACATTGAGTCGAGGAGACGTTCTGCTGAATACTTCCTGCGGGCATATGAATTATTTAACTTCACGACATTGTACTTCTTAATGAAGTACAATTTGCGTCAATTACATATTTTCAAATTAATCCAGCCTCAGCTAAGTCTCAATTTAAGTGTGAGGAAACAGTTTTTATAACTGTAGTCCAGTTTGTGTAAGGCATACGACACTTTGCGCGCATTAAATGCCAGTTACTAGGGAAAGCGCACACATATGGCCAAGAAACACGTTTTGCAATATTTTGCTCTGACAGTGTGTCGTTTTGGTACGACTTTTGCTTTCAATGCAATTCGATGTCAGGGTGTGATCGGAAACCGAATCAAATACGACCAAAGTTGCCCAATGAAAGAGAATATACTAAGAGCTGTTTTGGCGCGGTCTCGAGGAGTATTTCTCTTTAAGGCTGACTCTTAAATCTCTTTAAACCGGGAAGTAATCTGCATTCTCCATTAACGGTTAGTGGATAAAACTGTTTAATCTGAAAAGCTCCATTCACTTATTCCGTTATACTCTTGTCTTTGCACTTTTCTAGTTTTCAGTTTTCATGTCAACTCTTTTGTTTCTATTCTCTCCTAGGTACCATTCACACGAGGAGATAATCTTACGAAAGAGAGATATAAAAGGATAGACAAAGAGGCTGCTTACATACCCGTAGATGAAGGCGGTAGTCATACCTGCTTTGGTGTCGTGGAGCAAGCGCAACCAGCTTCGGCTCGCGCATGAACTCGCGGGGAAAGACGCTATCTCTTTTGGATGGGGATGAAGTGAATGTCTCAAACTCTTCTGTGGGCACCACACCCATGTCATGATGTGGATTGTGATTACATTTTCATTTAATTTTTTTCACCTTGGCTGTTGGCTGGCGTGCGATTTTCTTCATTGTATGTTTGTGCATACATACTTACATATACATATGTATTTATTTATTTATTTTCTAAATCGACTATGAAAAATCTTGTTTTTTGCTCTTATTTCCTTCAATTCTTGTTTATCCGTTTGCTTTTCTTTGTACTCTTTTATTACTGAGTGATTTCTCGTTTGTTTATTTTCTGTTTAGATTTTAACTTGCTTATTTTGTTTTTATTACTTTTTATATCATTTATTTGCTTACGTACTAACACTTTTACTTTTAATCAATTTATGTATTAAGAGCTACTGTTTATTTTCACTAGAGGTAGATGTTGTAGATGGTTTTAAATTGAAAACGTTGGCTTATTATGGTATCGTCAGTGATTGATTTGACTGAATTTGATTGGCGGTGTGATATAATTAGCAAAAAGTGTTTTTTGTTTTGTGCGATTTTGTTAGACGAATACATATGGAGAATAAGAGTATTTTGTTTAAATGCAATGTTTCCGTTTATTATTGGAGTGAAAAAAATTCCGATGTATTATAAGATCGAGTATTCCTATCCCGACGAACCAATAAAATGTGCAGTTATCATTCAGTTTTGGAATAAGTTTCTTCGAATTTATAGCAAAGACAAAAAACCAACCAAATTCTGCTTAAATTAGTTAGGCACCAACAATTGGTGTAATCTCCCTTCTTGTTGGCAAGACGTTTGCGTCTCGGGGTATGTGACTGAAATAACGCCAAACAAATATCACTGCTTGGGAGCAAGCTGTTAAAAAGCAATCGATTGCCGGCACTGTGACTTTCAATATCCAAATATTTAACACAAAGCGCTCTCAGACTAGCTTTTTATAAGAATTTTATTCTTATAAGAGTCTCTAAATAAGCCCGTCCACATTCCACATCCAACCAATTCCATTCGAAACCGAGAAAGTTTCAAACGACCTAGTCGTGGACTTTAAAAAGGGTATTTCATTAGCGGCTTGACAACTTCAAACTTTCAGTGTGAACGCACCCTTAATCCGATTACCAAACTGTCAATGTCAAAATATTCGGTAAAACAAAAAAATGTATGATGGTCAATTTTCGCCCATAATTCTCGTTCGAGTAAGCAATTCATAGTCTAGTGAACAAATTTGAGTCAGAATATTCGCTGCTTGATGTTGCCGTGCCAGTGAGACTGCGTTCTCAAGAATTTGGACTCTGCCAGACCACATTATGGCGAATTTTGCATAAGGATCTTGGCCTACACACTTACAAGATCGAGCTGACTCAAGAGCTAAAGCCACTTGATCATGTGAAGCGACGTACGTTCTCGAATTGGGCTCTGGACATGATGGAAGAAAATGAAGAATTTCATCGCAAAATCATCTTCAGCGATGAAGCGCATTTATGGTTAATCGGCTTCCTCAATGAGCAGGTGAGAACCCGCATGTGCTTCATGAAACAGCACTTCATCCGAAAAACGTCACTATTTGGTGCGGTTTTTATACTGGTGGCGTCATTTGGCCGTTTTTTTTCGTCGAGCAATTGTATGAATTTGACATCCGTCATATGTGGTTCCAACAAGTTTGTGCCACAAGACACAGCGGATGCAATATTCAAGTTATAGAAGTCTCAGTTCGGTGAAGGTGCTATCTCGGGAAAAGAAGCCGTCTATTGGCCGCCGAGATCGTGTAATTTAACGCCTCTAGACTTTTTTATGGGGCTACATTAAATCATTGTTCTATTGCAACAAACCGAAATGTGCGGCCAAGTCATCGAAAACTGTGTTCAGCGTATCGACCGCTGCATACGTTCCCGTGGTGGAACGAACGAAGTCGAATTCTATCATAAGCCGTTATTCAAGCCATTAATTTTTTTTGTGATATCTCAAGTAGCTTGCATTTTATTTAAAAAAAAAAGTTGTCAAGTTGAAAGACCCTTTAAATGATATAGGTAGTCAACATAACAGAAAATCTCGCATCCATATAGCAATATAGGTAATAAAACGGACTTAACAAGTAACATCTTAGTTTTAACCGGCAAAGAATTTTGCATTGCCCATAGCAATCGGAGTCCATTATATACCTTTCCGATTGTAGTTTCGGAATGATCTGTCCAGGAGACAGAGTATCATACAAACTTTACCCAGATTTCGAGACTTCGTGACGTATTCTATGAATGACTACCCAAATATTATTTGTGAAAATGTTATAGTATCTGGCGACTGCTTATAAAGACAGAGTATCGTAGACTTCGCTGGATTCAGTGACAAATTGTGTTTAAGGCCCACTGTTACATGATCTCTATGTCTTCATTCACCATTTCAATGACATTACTAATCATATCAGCGGGCAGCACAAGTATAATTGGACGTCGTCAGCAAACATACAGTCACTGGCAAAATTATTTACACATTGCATTGCCAAAGGTTTTCTATAACATTAACGTCAGCACTTTGCGGCGGCCATTTTAAAACTTCTTGACCCACTTCTACCAAATACTTTTTAATGTTCCAGGCTGTGTGTATCGGCGCATTGTCATGTTGAATGAAAAATCAATCCCGATATATCTTGAACCAGCAACCAGTGCAACATCATTTAAAATTTTAAAAAATTGTTACTGTTTCATTATCTAGGAGCACCTTACAAGCGGACCACTCCACTATTTGATATGCAACCCCATATCATTATCTTACCTCCTTTAGAATGTCGTGTGGGTTGAGTGACGGGTTGTTTGGTCTTCATTAGGGTTGGAATAATAAAACTTACGCCCATAGGTACCGTCCAAAGAACAAGCTGTTTCATCCGTCCAAAGAATGCTTCTCCAAAACTCTGGCGGTTTGTTGTTGTGGTCCCTTGCATATTGCAGTCTAACTTGCTTGTTTTTGGTTGTTATATGCAGCTTTTTCTGCATAACGTAGGCATTTATTCCGTCTTCTTTTAATCTTCGTCGCAATGTTCTCTCATTTATATTATTTTCGCGATCTTTGTTAATGTCCATGAGTACAGTTTACCCTTTTTCTGCCTCTACCAATTTTATTTTTTACACTTCCACATTCCACATTAAACTTAGAATTTTGTATTATAAATTGTTTTCCGGGCGCAACCATATTTTTTAGAGAGTTATACTGCCGAAACACCCCCCTGGAGTTCTGCAATAAAGGCCGATCTTTTTTCAAGGGAAAGCTCAATAGTTTTTGCCATCTCGTACAAACTTTCTCTAGAATAGACCTAGCAAAACTGACCGCAATATTTGGACACAACGCAATATATCATTTCACGAAAGAGATTTAGAACCGTTACTTTCTCAATGCAGTTATTTGCACTTGTATAAATAATTTTGCCTGTGTTCGATGGATGTGTAAATTATTGTGCCACTTAGTTTTGTATGATTTTAACAGTTTGTTAAATGTTGGAATTTTGGTAATTTTGTTTTGTTTACTGTTTGAATAAAACTGCAAACATAAACAATAAACATAAACAATTTGTTCTTTTTTCAAAAGTTCTCCAGCTTTATAGGTTGGTTAAAGTGCGAGGAATGCAATGTGTAAATAATTTTGCCAGTGACTCTATGACCAGTACAATGTTTAACAAGTTGTGGGAGTTCGTTCACATAAAGTGAACATAATATGGGCCCTAGAATCGAAACCTGCAGGACTTCCGCGCGAACTCCAAGAAACGAAGACATTTTGCTTCCCACATATTGCTGACGGCCCGTGACGTATGAATACAAGAGTTTGGATGCTAGAGATGAAAATCCGAATTTACAACGCAACTTCTTACAGAGAAGAGAGTGGTCCACCGTGTCGAACGCTTTCGAGAAGTCCAACAACTTTAAGAACGTAGGACAGTTGGTATCCAGGCCATTGCGGATGTCGTCGAAAGCAAAGAGTGCAGTTTAGCAACTCCTTTTCTCCCGAAATCCGTATTGAGCGGAGTTCAAAAGGTTGTTGCCACTTAGGTGCGCTTGAATCGGCTTAAGCGTAGTTTTCTCGAATACTTTATATAAGAAAGGTAAGATTGCAATTGGTCTATACTCAGTGTCAGTCCGGCTTTGCGGTATTGGTAATACCTTAGCCTTTTTCCATGAAAGTGGGGGTTCACAAGTTCGGTTATATGTCTTTAGAATGCCGTCTGATTTTAGGCAATGAAGATTATGATTTTTTCGGCAATACTTTAGACTTTGCATTTGCATTCTAAAGAATGCCCAGTTGATGTTAGGCAAAGTGTAAAATAAAATCTACCGGATTATTAATACGGAAACCAAATAAAGCATAAAAGTGAGCAAATTGATTGCGATCTTATAAAAGTCCCAATTCTCAATGATAAAATGTGTGGATTGATTGACCATGGACATTGTGTCTTGCTCACAAACCGAAAAAATGTCCATGAACCCCCAGCAACCCACTGCTTGGGTTCACTGTTGGATTAGAAGTAAATGGCTTCGCGGCTACAAATTCTTAAAACTCTGGACATACTTCTTCGACTCATACACTGGGTGACCTTCGGCCTCCTATACAGTTGTTCTGTGCACCGCTATGGGGCGTTCTTCAAAGCTCAATGTATGAACCAAATCTTCACCTTTTTTTATAATGTAGTCGCACTAAAGGAATTTTTTAATATTCTCTTATACTGTATGTATTAGCTACACAGCGCGGGAGTTAAATAAAAAGTCAAGTGCTTGTTTGGAGTGTCTAGTTCTGACTGCCTTTATTATCTTTTTTTCAATTCAATAAGCTTAATTGCTGATTAATCATATTACTACAGTGCATTTATTGCAATTTTGAGTCTTAGCGGAAATGCAATTGATATTTGCATCCGTTGTACTATATCTACAAATTAATAAGCAAACATGCTGACTTAAATGGAGGAACGACCTAAGGTTGTTGCTCTGCATGCATAGTATGACTTATGTTGAGTCAACTTATAGCAACACCTTAAGGTTGTTGTCCTACATGTTTATTGATGGAGGTCACCATACAAATATGTAACTTCTCCATCGTTAGTTTTAAGATTCTCCTGAATCGTTGGAATCTCTATTTTTTGAATTTTTGGTTCTGGCTTAGTAACATTATTAATTTTTATTTTTAGTTTACGATTTGTTTTAGCTATGCAAACAATTACAGTTATAACTACAATGAGTATTACAAACATCGTTATGTTACTAGCGTAGTTAATAATTCTATGATATTTTAATTCTTCAATATGTTTTAAATTTTCAATCTGCTGTATTTCAGCAATTTCTTTAAAGTTTAATTTTTCCGTTACATTTATTTTTTCTTCATCTTCATAATGAAATCTTTGAATAAAATCTATTTGGTAGTTTACAATAGTGACATTTAGTATATTAATAGAACAGTTGCTGATATTTATTATAAAGTTTCCAGTTAGTTTTAATTGTCTATCGTCGCATTGATTAATTACAGTTTCTTTTTCCAAATTTTTGCATATTACAGTATTATCATCAATTTTAATTACTTGTTTTTCTGTATTGTAGCTGCATATAATAAATACATGCATTTTGTGTACTACCTGATCGGCTTAAATTTAGTTCTTTTAAATAAATGTTAATAATATTGTACTCATATTGTAAGTTATTTATTTCTATCTGCAAATTGATTTGGTCTTTTAGTATTTGTGGAATGTACATTTTTTAAATTATGTTTTCTGTAATATGTTTCATTCTTATGTCTTAAGTGTTTGTAATTTCTTATATAACCCTCATTGCGTTTTTCTACATAATTTTCCCGTGAAGTATTTCTTTTATTTATTTTTTTTTTCTTTTTCTCTTCTATTTTGTTTACGGGATTTTCTCCCTCAGCCTGATTTGGGGTCATACTTAATGTTGAGTGGTATCTATCGTTGTATATTTGAATAGCCTTATATATTTTCCTATTGGTTGAAATGTCTGCGTCTTTTATGGTTAGTAAAATTTCAAGTAAGGTCGAGTGAAATCTTTCTATATCTGAATTACCTGTATGAGAGTTGGCCTTTGTCATATGCATTTCTATTCCCTCGTTCCTGAAGTGTTCTTTTATGTTTTCTGAATTGAATTCATTGTCACAAACTATTTTTCTTGGTTTTCCGAATTTTGCTAATTGTTCATCTATGCATTCTAACTTACTTGTCCAATTTTTGCTAGTCAGACTATATCCGTAAGCCTTTTTAGTAAATTTGTCTATAAATGTCAGATATATTAACTTATTAAAATGATAGATGTCCATGTGCAATATTTCGTTTCCCCTGTTCGGAGTTTCAGTTAGCTTGAATTTAGGTCTAATCGGTTTCCTGTCGTATTTCGCTTCCTGACAAGTCTGGCAATTTCCTATTACTCTTGAAATTTCTGTTATCAGTTTTGGAAAGTATATTTTATATTTTAATTGATAGTATGTTTCTATTACTCCTGAGCGGTTACTTTGTTCGGTGTGATAAAGAGATATTTGTCTATGAACATCTTCAGCTTTTTCTAAATCTCTTGCCCTCTGTGTAAGCTTATAAAATTTAACTTCTTTATTATGTCCATACATTTCAATTAGTACTTTTTGTACTTTATTATATTCCCTATCTTCTACTTCGGAGTAAATACCTGTCGTCCCAGCCATAATTGTTCTACTAAACAGATCCCTCCAGTGTTTGCTATCTTTCGTCATGTCGACCTCAATAATTCTTTTACCATACAGCGTTTTTATTTCATTTTGGATTGAGTAGGTCAGTATTAACTGAGTCTAATATGTATTTACAATTCCCTCTTTGATTGATATATGATCTAACAATTGTTCGTCCACTGAGTGTGCAGTTTCTGATGTTTCGTTTATTTCGTTTGGAATTCTGCTTAGGAAATCTGCAATTTTATTCTCCTTGCCTTTTATATACTCAATGTCAAACTCGAATTCCTGTAATTTAAGAAGTCCTCTTTGAACTCGTTGACTGAACTCTTTTCCATTATATTTTTTAGTTAAATATTTTATGTTTTCACTTATGTTCCGTACGCTGCGACTGACTTTTAGTCTGCAATAATCACTTTGGTTCGATGTCTTCTTTATTTTTTTTCTATCAAAAACGAAAAAAACAAAATCCGTACGACTGCGCCAGTTAAATAAAAAGTCAAGTGCTTGTTTGGAGTGTCTAGTTCTGACTGCCTTTATTATCTTTTTTTTCCATTCAATTAGCTTAATTGCTGATTAATCATATTACTACAGTGCATTTATTGCAATTTTGAGTCCTAGCGGAAATGCAATTGATATTTGCATCCGTTGTACTATATCTACAAATTAATAAGCAAACACGCTGACTTAAATGGAGGAACGACCTAAGGTTGTTGCTCTGCATGTATAGTATGACTTATGTTGAGTCAACTTATAGCAACACCTTAAGGTTGTTGTCCTACATGTTTATTGATGGAGGTCACCATACAAATATGTAACTCGGGCGTTAAGGAAATTAGGGTTAGAAGATAGCGAGAGATGCCGATGCACGTTGATTTTAAATGTTTGTAGATTATCATGTGTAGGAAAAATTTACCTTTCTTCTTTATGATAATGTTGTAGGTTGGGTTATCATCATTTTCGTGTAACGAATTTTATGATTTGCCTTCAACACTTGCTCCACTCTTCTTACCGTCACGGGGAGATCCAACTTGCGCTCTAAATATCCAACATTCAGCTTATTACGCCTTGATTCGTGGTAAATAGTATTTTTGTTGCGTGAGCTCAAGAGGCTTGACCGAACAGATCTTCCTGCAGTGCCATAATTTTGGCCATTGAGTTCCGCGAGGCATGGCTTCATAAGTAATTGATAACAATTTATTGATAACAATTTTTGTGCCAAGAAGCGAAACAATTTACCTTTAATTGTTTTTCACTCACATTGGAAAACTTTTGGAAAAGACAAATCAGTCTCTCGCCAACACGATATAACCGATAACGGTACAATTTTTTTTGGCAGATAGGTGGAAATTCATTCTCTAAACATTTATTGAACAATTTCGTTGCATATATTTGGGCACTAAGCCTACAAGCCAAATTGAAGGGTTCTAGTCTTACTGTCGTTATACTTATTTCGGCCAACGTATTTTCTTCAACCTCATCCAGTTGCAGTCAACAAAACAAAGTCTAAAGGCTTACGTCGATTTTAAGCATCATTCTCTTTTATTTTACACTTTGCCTAACACTCGCTCAGCATTCTATAGAATGCTTAGGCAATGTATATAATTAAAAATCAGTTCATACAATGCCGGTAACATATACAACCCAAATACGCATTTAACATCGCTTTGCAAGCAGTAATTAAACATGACCCAAGTGTTACTATTTTTCAACAAATTTCCCCTGTCACGAATGTCTACACGAACTGAAACAACAAAGATTTTCTCAAAGTGTTGTGAAGCATCTTTCGACAGCAAGTAGTTAGTTGTTGCAAACAGCAGCTGCACCATCAACTCCTGGGAGGAGAATAAAAGAAAATCAATACGCTGAAGTATAGAGTGGTAATATTCATACATCCACAGCAATGGAATCTATCTATTATAACAATTTGTAAAAAACTTAGACCTCAAAGGTCTTCAACAATAAGCTACTGCAGCCACTCCTTCTCTCCTTCCACAGCACCCAGACTGCGCATACTACCACTATTCCGATTCATACCGAATCGCGCACTGATGATCAGATTTCGTGCAATTTTCATTCAGCCAAAGTGGCAGAGTTACGACTAACTTCGTTCAATGGAAATCGCTGATTCTCTTCAATAAGGGGAGTAGTTTATCTAATACAGACACGGTTCCAACAACGATGTCAATAATTGAATATATAGAATTTTTACTGAAATTTTCAATAATAACCTCAGAATGCGCAATAGCTGTAGCAATGGCCTACTCAGATTTTTCAGAGATAAACGTCGAAATTGCATCCCACCCGAGACCCAAGCAGGCAGCAGCAACCCAATCAATCAATCAATATCTTTATCATTTGTATCCGTGATATGAATCATTGCACAGGTAGTTTTTGTATCGAATTGGTAAGATATGGATCTTCAAAGGTGGCGTAAAAGATGTATTAGTAAGAAAAGTGGGATTGGACCAAAAACTATTTAATTAAAATTGCTGTATAACTTGTCGGCGACACCACAGTGAGTGAAATCATTTAAATGAACTAGTTTATGATGTTGGTCATTACAGGAGTATCTATATGCAAAAATATAGCACACGATTTTATCCGAGTTAGAATGAGAAGCCATGTCCAAGCCCAACTCCGCGTCTTCTTAACCTGCTCTAAACCAGCCACAGATACAGTGCTGATTTAGATACATACACACCGCACGTATAGTTTTATATGATCATGTGTACCAACGCTAACCAACAAAGAAATTCCTGGTGAAGACCGCTCGTGCGATTTCATAATCATTTTGAACCAGTGTGCCAGCACGGAGCGCTTAGGAAACCCTACAGCTATTATACAGCGCATATCTCGTGTATACACACACAAGTAGACCGGCTTGGAGAGGTAACACACAATAGTGCAGATCGCCGGCTGAAATGCAATTAAACGAAACGTACCATAGCACAACCTTGAGTACCGCTATTCGCGGCGCAATAATGGCGACCACACCCGCGCACTTCATTACTTTTATGTCTCCTATCGAGAGCTGGATTCGTTGTGCACGCCAGTAGTGCGCCAGTGCGGCAGTGCGCCATCTCGATGCAACAACAGCAGCAGCAGCAGCAGTACGCCGGCCGTAGAGGTGACTTAGAGTTAGACTTTGGCGCAGCTGAAAATATTCGTGCCCCTGCCCAATTTGCGCAGCGCGTTTTCTTGCTTCTTCCAATTCATCGTCTTTTTCTTGATTTCCCCTTAACGTATCTCCCAGTAACAAACGGGGGTTTACTTCAGTTGGCTCTACCTTTGGCGCAATCTAGTTCGCGGGGATCTCTTCGCACGAGCGCCACTCACTTGGCTATCCCAACTCTTTGGGCCTTGTCATTTCTTTCGTTTTTGGTAAGATGTCCGCCTATAGTGTAGTTGTACGATAGCATGACAGATAAATCAATAACAATACTACAATTGAGCTAGTACCACAGTCTAAAATGTCCCAGCACACACTTGGAATTTATTAAAAGAATTCCAAATTGAGTGGGCTCTTAGCAGTTTTGGAATAAACTTTTTGCGGCCATATATTTTAAAATTGAAAAGTAGGAAGACGACAAGTTCGTTTTAAAAGATGGTTTTCTATATCAAATGAAAATTATTAACATTTCTTATGTCTGGTTTTATAGAAGTTTATTAGCCACCTCCAGTGTGACAATTAGCTTAAGCTACTCTCAAAAAGATTCCCTTTACTTCGATAAGTGGAATATTTATATACAAGAAATACACACCCATGTTCTGCATTTCGATCGAAATCGAATTCAATTCACTTTTCAATATCACTCGGAATGGAATTTGGTGTTATGCATTTCGATCGTTTTAGATTTTTTCGAATTCACTTTCGAATTGTCAAAATCTTAAACAAACACAATGTTTGCTTTTAAGTCAACATGGATGCAATAGTTTTACCAATTTTCAATGAAAAAATACTGGATTCGCACGTAAACAGTTCGTAATAACTCCCTACAAATTTGCTCCAATTCACAATATTCATTTCGATCGAAATGTAGAACACACAATTTCACTTTTACCTTGCAAATTCACAAAAAGTGGAATGCAGAACATGGGTCATAAACTTATTATTTTTATTACAAAACGTAACGAAACAGTTTGATACCCTGTTCCTATAAATATCCTTCAAAAAGAGGGCGTTGCAAGAAATCTGAGTGTAGGTGAATTGTTAAGAAGGATATGATGTAGACCACTCTTGTGAACGTCCGACAAACATCCAACATTTTAGGCCCTACATGGCTAATATTTATTTATTTTTTATGATGTAGACCATAATATCCTTTTTATACCCTATTCTAGGGGTATATTAATTTTGACGCATAGTTTGTAACATACCTTAATATTGCCCGTAGACCCCTAAAAGTTACTATATTTATGATCAGCATCGATAGTAATGTCGATCTAGCCATGTCCGTCCGTCCGTCCGTCCGTCCGTCCGTCGGCAAAAATTAGGCCTTTAAACTGGACCTAGAGAGCTGAAATTTTAACCATATACTCTCTAGGGTCCCGAAATAATCAAGTTTAAGAATTTTTGAAATCCGCCCACAGACACGCCCACAAACTCAAAAAAACAAAATTTTGGAAAAAATCGAATTTTGAGCTAGAGAGCTGAAATTTTTTATATATGATCTATGGCCCATAAAACTGATTGGGACATAAAATTTTCAAAATCCGCCCACTGACACGCCCACAATTAAATAAAACAAATTTTGGGAAAAATTGAATTTTGAGCTAGAAAGCTGAAATTTTTTATATATGATCTTTGGCCCATAAAACTGCTTGGGTCATAAAATTTTCAAAATCCGCCCACTGACACGCCCACAATTAAATAAAATATTTTTTTTGTAAAACCAAAATTTGAGGTAGGGAGCTGAAATTTATAATATATACTCTCTAGGGGCTCTTTATGCTCATGTGTAAATATTTTCAAAATCCGCCTACTGACACGCCCACAATTATTTTTTTTTTTATTTTTGAAAGTCCATAGTTTGAGCTAGGGAGCTGAAATTTATAGTATATACTCTCTAGGTGCCCTTTATGCTCATACTTAAATTTTTTTTAAATCCGCCTACTGACACGCCCACAATTAAATAAAACAATTTTATTGAAAAACCAAAGTTTGAGCTAGGGAGCGTTTTTATTTACAAAAGCTTAGTTTTTTCATTAAAATCCTTTAAATTTTTGTCACGCCCACTTATGAGATATAGGAATAAGAATAGGGTATCCAACAGTTCGCCCAAGCGGACTGTAGCCCGCCCCTATGTTTTGTTATACATTGTGCAGCAATACAACTCCCTTTTTCGAAATTCATTCCATTCAGGCGGTAGTGGTTTTAGCGTGCGGGAGTGGTCTCATTCGACAGGCATGACTCTAAGGATTTGGTTTCTTCCAGCTCAGTCACCATCATTCGTTCGAACAGTGTGGAGCTTGCGTTTTTTAGAGGCCCACTTTTCGAACAGATTTTCTGTGATCGCAACCCAGCTGACCTTCCGAAATCGTTTCAATATAGCTCCGTTCGGCCCTGTCTCGGCCCTGTCTCGGACTACATGGGTCACTACGTTCAGTCAAGCCGCCAGTGTGACAAGAAGAATAAATGGAGTCCCTCTGCCTATCAGATCACCTGAGATTACTCTTGCAATGCCCGCGGCGATCTGTACGCAAACGTGCATTTACCCTTGGACTTTGCGATCGTTCAGTGAGACGAATTCTTTACAATGATCCCCATTACCATCTGTACAAGTTGGCGATTGTGCAGGAATTTGGGAAATTACTGTTTTAATGGGGCATTTTCTGGAGCGCATCCTCTCAATAAGGAGTGATTCGGAGTGGTCGTTCCGCCGATTTGGCCCTTGCAGGAGTTGATTGTGCAGCTGCTCTTTGCAACAAGTAACTACTTGCTGTCGAAAGATTTTTGTTTTTCGGGTTTTGTGCCCTTTTCTATACTCCTGAAATCAGGAAAAAAGAACCGTAACAATGGCGATTACATGTAGATAGCTATGTTTGATTTGGCTTAATTGAATTTGTGAATCGGTGAGTAAAAAAACATATTGATCATTTTCTACCTCGCAGCAGAGGCTGGCAATGGGTAATAAAAGTACTGACGGATTTTATAGGGGTATGACGTATAAGTGTGCTCATAATGCATACTTGTTGATGTTTAGTATTATGTAAATATTTTTATGAAGGATATTTGCTCGACACCGATCCAAATCTTATGACAGCAAAATAAACCAGATTGGTATCTTGTTTCAATTTGTTTGCACGTTAAAGACGTGTAATTTTTAAATTTGTGGCGTGACGGCATACATCTATTTCTTAAATTGACGAAAATAAGGAGGGTTCAGAGACCTAATTAAATGCCTCCGGCGGGATAGTGTCAGACCGGAGCGTACTCTCTATGTACATTTAATTTGGGAAGTAAGCCCCAAAGGGTGGCGACGGTGTAGAGGTTAGTGTGTTGGCTTGAGTCGTTCCGCAGCTCTCTTCGAGATAGGTCGGCTAGTTAGTATTCAGCGGGAAAAAAGAAAAGTGTATCGATTATAAAAGCGATTTAGCCAAGTGTTTTTAAGTCCAAGGTTGGATTAGTAAGGTAGACGTCCGACTTTGACGCCGGAGACTCGGGTTCGATTCTCGGCCAGTCTTCAATTTTTAATTTTATTTTTTTTTCGGAAATATAGTGATAGAGACACAAAAATAAACAAAAAAAAAGTGCCGCATTATCAGGCGATGGACCCCGGAAAATCGGTGGTCCCGCTTACGGGTGTGGGTGTGCCGTTGCGACGTGTGGTGCGAACACGTGAGCCGGCAAAAAAATCAGCAGCAACAACAGCAGCAACAACAGCAGTAACGAAAGCAGCAACAGCAGCAACAACAGCAGCAGCAATAACATCAGCAACAACAACAACAATAGCAACAGCAACGAGAACAGCAGCAGCAGCAGTGTGTATGCCAAGGGCAGTAGCTGCACATGCTTCTAAAATGGCACCAATTGCAGCAACAACAACGGGTCGATCGTTGCCTAGGCGAGTGTTCTCGCAGGCAATACCAGCACCAACAAAGTCAGTAGCAGCAGCTGAAAACCCAGCGACAGAAGTAGAGAAGGAGGAGTTTCGGAAGGTGGAGAAGAGGCGACGGAAGCTTAATCCAAAGCCGAATCTTTCTGCGAAGAGAAGGGCGAACCTGGCAGGCCCTAATGTGGAATCATCGATGGCTGGTACCGATGATGACACGGATAACACCAGCTCTTACGAAGCTGAAGTGCGAGCGGGCCGGTACGTCGGAGAGGGAAACTCCTTCAGGGACCTACCGGTCGACGACGATGATAGCAATGTCATCCAAATGGAGGATAGAGAGGAAGATGATGAGGAGGCTCAGCTTGACCAACTCATCAAAGAGCTCCTTGAGAAACGTGAGCAGTTGAGGCTGAAAAAAGTACAGCAGCAGCAACAACAAATAGTGCTGAGGGAGCAAATCCAGCAACAACATCAACAGAAGCAACAACAACGACAACAGCAACAGAACCAACAAAAGCAGCAACAGCAGCAACAAAAGCAGCAACTGCAGCCAAATCAGCAACAGCAGTCAAAGCAGCAACAGCAGCAGAAACCAGCAAGGAAGAACAAAATTCCACCGATTAATGTGAGTAATTTCGACATAAGTGATAGTATAAGGTTATGTAGGCTTATAACAAAGAACTTTCATGTTAAAAGGCTATCGGCCAATAAACACATAATTATTTGTGAAGAAATAGAGGAGTACAATAGGGTGCGCACCGCCTTGGGAGAGGTTAAGACCGAGTACTTTACGTACACCCCAAGAGAGCAAAAGCTAAAAACCGTTGTATTAAAGGGAATTGATCCCTCAATAAAAACGGAGGAGCTCGAAAGAGAGCTAAAGAACTTTGAAAGCGATGACCTCAAGTTCGTGGGGGTCAAGCCGTTTTCCTCGGCTGTGGCAAGGGGTGGTAACCGTCACTTACCATTCTTCCTGGTTCAGCTCACTCCCGACAGCAAAATTGGCAGGCTGCGAAATATCCGCTACCTGTACTACCATGCTGTAAGGTGGGAGAAAATAAAGAGGTCAGATCGCATACTTCAATGTATGCGCTGCCAAAGGTTCGGGCACGCCGCAGCTAACTGCAACATGCAGTTTAGATGCGTGAAGTGCGATAAGGACCACATACATGGTGAGTGCTCTCTGGGTAAGGAGAGAGTCGAAGATCGGAGTGTACTCTCCTGTGTGCTCTGCAGGAACTCTGGGCATCCCGCCAACTTCAGGGGTTGTCCAAAGTACCAGGAGTTGAAAAAACGAGTCCAGGCCCGCAAACAGCAGTCTGAAGATGATAGGCGTCAGAGGAGTCGCTCGTTCGCAAATTTTGTGGCACCCAACGTGTCCTTTGCCCAAATGGCAGCTGGACCGGGTCAAGCCCACATGACATCAAACCAACCAAAGGTAGCCCAAAAGGCACCAGAGGTGGATCTGGACTTAAAATCGATCCTTCTGTCTCTGCACGGAAAGATCGATAAGTTCCAGAAACAATTAAATGAACAAGCGGCCCGAATTGACTTTATCTATTCGGAGCTGTTTGTGGGGTCTGGTGTGCCATAAATCTAATGGCTGCGCTGGATGAGGGAAACTTAAAGATCCTTGCTGTGAATGTTAATTCACTAGTCAGGATCGAGAAAAGAACGTCACTTGCCAATTTGTTGAAAACCGAAAACCCGGATGTGCTTTTGGTTAGCGAAACTAAGCTAAATCAGAAGCACAAATTGGGATACAAAGACTATCATGTAATAAGAAGAGACCGGCCTCGCTCCACTCAAGGAGGTGGGGTTGGAATCTTAATTCGAAAAGGCCTGCGCCATAGGGTTATATATACCGGGGACGTACGTAGGTTCCAGTTGTTGGAGGCATGCATCATATGCATTCCTCTCCATAGCCGGAGGAGATTGTATGTGGTGTCGCTTTACGCACCTGCTGCACCTCCACCAAACCAATTTATGACAGAGCTCGAGACACTTTTTCGTGGTCTGCAGCTGAACTCGGAAGAGAATTATTACTTCTTGGCCGGAGATATTAATGCCAAACATGCGGCATGGGGAAATGTTACTGCAAATCCCAGGGGCAACCAGTTTCACGACTGGTGGCGCCTCAATATGATTGAGTACAACCTCGAGTTGTACGCGACGGATATCCCTTCTTTCCCAAGAAGCGGTGCTTTCCTGGACTTGGCCTTAACGGACGCAAGACTTCAACTGACGAACATAGATCAAAACACGCGGAACTGTTTGCGTGCGTTTGAGTACGATAGTGACCACTACGGACTCGCCGCCGCAATACGGATCCCGAACGAGCAAACGCTGCTGGAGGAGTACGAAGCAGTGTGTTCATTCGATTATCGGAGGGCACAATGGTCGCGCTTCTCCAGATTTTTAAAGCGAGATATACGTTCGAGTGGGATCGACCCACCGACAAACAGTAACATGACAAATGATGACATTGATCGGCATTTATTGCAAATGGACAACGCCATCAAACGAACTATGGAACGAACTATTCCTCGGGTAGGACGTTCCGACGACGACCAGACAGAAAAGTACAGAAACCCTACAATCGACGCACTATACCGACAGAAAAGTAGACTGCTCTCGAGGCTTAAACGGCTGTACAGGCAATTTACTGATCGCGACGACCCGGAGGTAAGGATGCTGAAGTCAGAGATCCGAATCCTGAAACAGCTGATAAAAGAAAATTACAGAAAATCTGTAAGTCTGTATTGGGGCAATAAAATTCGGGCTATTAAAACCTGTAGTCCGAATATGTTCCCACAGATAAATAAGTTGTTCAGGAGGAAAGATCACAATGATATTCCTTGTGTTCGAATCTCCCAGACAGCAGAGAACAGACAGACAATACTGACTGCTGGAATAAGTCCAGAAAGTGTCGCTTCAAACGACGATTTTTTCGTGGTCGAGGACCCACAGGAGAAAGTGGATTTGCTGGGCGCTTGTTTCGAGGCCGTGTATACGGTGAACAATCCTGTTCGCCGTAACCACGACATTGAGAATAGAGCTTTAGTGAGCCACTTCTATCTGCGCACCGAACTTGAGAATTGGCGATCTGAGAATAACGGATTCACCGTGTTCACTGATGAAAACCATGCTAATGCAGTTGTCGCCAATGGCCGAGATGCATCGCACTTGTTCGTGTCGAAGGATGATCTTCTGTGCATCTTCGAGTCGCTAAAGAATAAAAAGTCGGCGGGGATGGATGGTGTCCCAAACGTCGTATTGAGACACCTGCCTTTGGAGGCTGTAGATATTTTCACCACGCTGTTTAACAATGCGCTGAATAATGCACATTATCCGGCGCATTGGAAGGTAGCTGTGGTACACCCTATCCCGAAAAAATGTAAAGATAGGACGAACCCTGCCAATCTCCGGTCAATTAGCTTGCTTCCGAATATTAGCAAGGTCTTTGAAAAAGTTGTCAATAGAGCCCTGTTAAAGTGGGTCGAGGACTATAACATAATCCCGGACAACCAGTTTGGTTTCAGGGCGAGGCATGACACTATTCATGCCGCGTCGAAGCTGGTTTCCGACATTCAGTGGAATAAATGCAAGAACCAATGCACGGGTGCTTGTCTGGTTGATTTTGAAAAGGCTTTCGACACCGTATGGTTGGAGGGACTTTTCTACAAGTTGACCAGGCGGGGGATGCACAAACCTTTGCTATATGTAATTTATAATATGCTTATGGGAAAGAAGTTCGTTGTCAAATGTGGCAACGTGACTTCGAGCAGAGTCTTTGAAATTAAAAACGGTTTACAGCAGGGGGCGGTCAATTCTCCGATCCTGTTTAACATTTACACGAGTGATCTGGTGGGTTCACTCAGACATGCTATAGCGTATGCCGACGATTTGGTGGCATACAGATCAGGTCCTAAAATGGAGGTTATTAATATCCTTTTGCAGCGTGACTTCGATCAAATTAAGCGATATTGCGACGACTGGAAGTTGAAAATCAACTTTCAGAAGACGGAAACAATCTTGTTCAGAACTCCATTGGCTGGGGCCTCTGGGGATACCAGAAAAAACTGGAAGAAATTGGCCATTATTGGACAAAATGGGCAGCCATTGGCGGTGAGAAGCGTAGTTAGATATCTGGGTATCTGGCTTGACCAGTATCTGTATTTCGATAGACATATAGTTGCTTGTCTTGCTGGGGCCAAGAAGGCTTATGCTCTGACAAGGAGACTGTTTCATAGCAGTCAACTTGACTCTAGAGTGAAGGTCATTTGCTACGTGGCCCTTATAAGGCCGATCATCGCTTATGGTTGTCCATTGTGGTTTAATATAGCGCCTAGTTATATGGAAAAGATTCGGGTTTTGGAGAGACAATGTCTTAGGACCTGTCTCCGGTTGTTCCGAACGCCCGAATCCAACTATATAAAATACTATCCCAACAAGGTCCTATACGATGGGGCTCAGTTGAATAGGATTGACAATTTCCTCATTAAGGTCACTCGAAGGCACGTTGCAAGGGCGATGGCCAGCGACAATAGTCTGATATTTGGGGCTTACTACCCCAATGAAATGTACATAGAGAGTACGCTCCGGTCAGGCTTTATCCCACCAGAGGCATTTATCCATATTGATTCAAAAGGGCTGGTACAGACGAGGGATGGTATCCCGGTCTTATACCATCGCTACCGCAGCGCGAGAGATAAGCGGCTCCTCCATGACGTGGACGTCGCCAATGCTCATGAGCTCCTCCGTTTTAGTACCGCAATATCGGAGAGGGATAGATTCGACACGGAAAAGCAATTCGCAGAATTTTGGTGGCTTGTTGAGGGGGGAGGGGTCAACATGCCCTCCCAGGACGGTGCGTTACTCTAGGTAACATCCTCTTAGCTTATAAGTTAGATTAAGTCAGCTAGGGCGTTTTTGGGAGAGGCCGGGCTCGCCAACGTGTGGTGGTGCTTCCGGGACTTGACTGACGCTGTAAGGCTTCAGTCGGCTCACGGCGGCGCGTGTGCACGTTGACGACTGCCAGGTGCTCGGAAAGCAATTGGGATTTTGACCACTTGTTGCGCAAGGCAACGAGTGCTCAGAAGCCTAATTATAGTTAGAATATGCTAAGTAGTTTAAGTAAGTAGAGTAGGTAGTTTGTAATTTGTTTTTTTTTTATATAAAAATATAAAATTTGTTAAAGATTCCGAGTTTTCTTAACAATTTTCTCGATGAAAACATAATTATGTAAGATTAGTTCGTAAAATAGTTTTTAGGCCGAAAGGTAATAATTATAAGATATAGTTAAGTTTAGGGCGTCCGCATAAGGATCAATAATCTAGAATAAGTATCCTGTTAATTTTAAGTTAGATTTAATCATTTTTGTCTAGTATGTAAGTTGATATAAGCTAATAATTAATAAAAATGAATTTAAAAGTAAAAAAAGTAAAAAAAGTGTGTTGGCTTGTGACCCGTGCGGTGCAGGTTCAATCCCCATGGGGAACAACAACATACGCCACCCAATCACATGCCTCTACACCAAAAGGAGGATTTCTGCCTGGTAGTACAATGGACCGTTACCGAGTCTGAGTGCTCTGGGATTTGGATTTCCTTTTTTAATTAAAAAAAAAAAAAAAAAAAAAAAAAAAAACCCCAAAGATCAGACTGTTGTCGCTGGCCATCGCCCTTGCAACCTGCCTTCGAGTCACCTTAATGAGGAAATAATCAATCCTTTTCAACTGAGCCCCATCGTATAGGATCTTGTTGGGATAGTATTTTATATATTTGGATTCAGGCGTTCGGAACAACCTTAGACAGGCGGTAAGACGTTGTCTCTCCAAAACCCGATTCTTTTCCATATAACTTGGCGTTATATTAAACCACAATGGACAACAATAAACGATGACCTTCACAAGTTGACTGCTATGAAACAGTGTCCTTGTCAGGGCATAAGCCTTCTTGGCCCCAGCAAGACAAGCAACTATATGTCTCTCTACGTACATATACTGTTCGAGACAGATACCCAAATATCTTACTACAATTCTCACCGCCAATGGCTGCCAATTTTGTCCAATAATGGCCAATTTCTTCTATTTTTTTCTGAATCCCTAGCGGCCCGTCTTCTGAAAGATGATTTTCAACTTCCAGTCATCGCAATATCCCTTAATTCGATCGAAGTCACGCTGCAAAAGTCGTTGGAGCCGTTTTTGAGAAAAGGAGATTTTCAAAAATGCCAAAAACTCTTATAAATACTCGTAGATAGATAGATATGAGTATTTTTATTTTGTATGAAAAATTATACATAGGTTCATTACCGCACATTCTACAACACAGAGATTTGGTATATTTGCATACCTTTCTACTGAAAAAATAATAATAACATTACAAAAGATAAATTTTTAATAAGTACAATTGATAATTTGAAGGAAACATACAAAAAAACCTTCAATGTAAAAAAAAAAAAAAAAATAAGAAATAAATAAATATTTAACAGTAATTGTTCTTAATTCTAAAAACATGTGTATATAGTTAAAAGCAGAGTAAAATTAAACAAATAACAGAAAAATAAGTATATATAAAGATGTATATCACTATCAACAAAATGAAATAATAAGTGCATATATATATTAAGAAACAAATAAATAGATAAGTAGATTAAATGAATAAATAAATAAATAGATAAATTAAATAAATAAATAAATTAAATAAATAAATCAAATAAACAAATAAATTTAATAAATTAAATAAATATATTGAATAAATAAATAAATAAATAAATAAATAAAAAGACATATAGTTTAAGTAACAAGTAAATAAAAATATAAATTAATTAACAAATAAATAAATAATATATAGAATAACTAACAATTAAATAAATAGACATATAGGTTAGGTAATAAGTAAATAAATATATAAATTAAGTATAAAATAAATAATTAAATATGTAAAATAACTTAGAATTAAATAAATAAATATAAATATTTTACCAGGCTAATCAGAAACAAACATTTTCAGGTACATAATTGGTTTATAATAGGATTATCAGAGTAATCACACCTCATTAAAAATGTATTTTCTAGTTTTCGAATTCTATCAGAAATCAGTTCAACATTGCCTCTTCTATGTAAGTGTATAGTTGAAAAGTGCCATGGCAGGTCTAGCATCATTTTTAAGATTTTATTTTGAGAAGTTTGCAATTTTATAATGTGGCACTTCGCACATTTTCCCCATACTTGGCACCCATATACTAAAATAGCTTGGAATATTACCTTGTGAATAACTATTTTGTTTTCTACAGACAAACACGATTTCCTATTAATAAACGGATACAAAGTCCTTATCGCAATACTGACTTTTTTAAGTGTATTTGTAATATGTGGGTTAAATGTCAATTTGGTATCCAAATAAACCCCTAAATATCTGACGCAAGGCTGCCAATTTATGTCAGCACCATTCAACTCTTATAAATGAATAAAAAGAATTAATACAAAATATATCAACAATATACAAATTCCTTTCAAGTGAAAGTATTAGTCGGTGCGTAAATTTTCTTCGAAATAATTTGACCCGTTTTCGATATAAGCGTTTTTTTTTCAAAAACTGAGTAACCAATTTGTTTACGCTCACCTCAATTATTTTATATTTCAAAAATGGTCAAAATCATTAGAGCGATTTTTGAGAAAATTGGTGATGAAAAAATCATTGTATTGTAGGTACCATACCACGCTGACAGACGCACATATGGATGAACTGACGGACATTTCGAATAAACCTTTTTGGACGACACTATAGTCGTAATATCATACCTCACACTCAGTTCAACTTCTAAATTTCAGTAGGATTGTATTATCTTTCACTTTAGTATACTAAAGGATACGAGAAAGGTTTCCTTAACGGGCTGCCGACCCGTGGAGAGTCTCTTCCTGAGACACTGCAGCCTTCCTTTCTCCGCCATTAAGGGGACGCTGCTTCAAGTTGTGCAGACCAAGCGCTCTGGCATCCGCGATGGCTTGATCTTCAAAACGGAGGTTCGGTCTTCCTTGTCATCTCGAACCTGGTGGCTGAGAGTCGCTGGATCACTATTATCCATTCGCTCGATGTGGCCGAGCCAATATAGTCGACGTACTTTAGCTTTTTGGACTACATCCACATATTGGTACAGCTCATAGAGTTCGCGGTTGTATCTTCTCCTCCACCCCCCCTCGCACACAGGACCATTATCCGACTGAGTATTTTTCTTTCGAAAGAACCCAAAATTAGTTCGCCTTACCTGCTTATCTTCCAGCACTTGGCGCCGTAAAGCAGAACTGGCGGTATCAGTGTTTTGTAAAGCTTACACTTGGTCTTCGTAGTGAGTAGTTTTGAACCCATTTGTTTCGCCAAACCGAAGTAGCAACCGATGTAGTTTCCTAGGGAAATTCTTCGTCGGATCTCCAGTAAGGTGTCATTTGTGGAGTTGATGTTTACTCCGAGGTAGATTATTGCTATTAACAGTGACGTTTTGTCCTAGTCGGTGGACAGATGTTTGTTTGTTTGTTGAAAGCAAGTACTTCGTTTTGTCCTCGTTGACTTCAAGGCCAAGCAAATATTGATTCATAACATGGGTTTTATTGCGTTTTTAAAAAATAAAAAGTTTTGCTGCCGCACCCTGTATATAACTGCTTTTTATGTTCAGCGTTTATCTTAAGCAAAGTTTTTGGTAAAAATCACCTCCAAAAAGTGGGCGTGGCAAAAACTTAGAGTAAAGAAATTGTTACGAATGATTTTATCAAAATACCTTGCAAAGAATAATACTCTAATTTCAACTGACTTCTTCAATAAAAAGTTTTTTTTTTAAAGTTTAAAGTTTTTTTACTTGGTCATTTGGCCCCTAGAACCCAGCTTTCTAGCTCGAATTTTAATTTCTTCGATTTAGAGTTTTTGGTAATGAAATAGTGGGCGATGTCTCAACCTGTGATGAGTTTGTGTAGTGTCAATGGGCGACAGAGGCGTGAATTTATCGCCGATTGCGTATACCAATTTTGAGAAGAATTCACCTTTTTGATGTTTGTCAGACTTGTCGCTCATTTTTGTATCTTTTTACTGAGGTTTTTCAATTTTTGGCTGTTGTATTCACACCTAAATGTTGAACATGCAGCTGGAACTTATTATGATCAACTACAACTTGAACATGCAGCTGGAACTACAACTATGTCTATATGTCTATATGTCTTTGTTTGTTAAGAAAGTGTTTTATAATCTTGATTCAGGCAAATAAGTGAATGTTATCTACATCAACTTCTCAAAAGCGTTTGATAAGCGTTAATAAATCAAAATATGTTTGCGGATAACTGAATTGCTATTGAAATTCATCAATGGATATCATTCTGTTTGGCTAACAGAAAGCAAATAAGCAGATGGAGTAAATCAACCTATTTACCCATCAATGTACTTACTGCTGTACAGCAGGGTTCCTTACTACCTATATCGTCTATTTAAAAATAAATTTGCCTAATTTGTTGATGACTGGACGGGTTTTACTAAAATTAATTTAATAAACGTTTGCGAAAATCTTTAATCTGATTTATATTTTTTCTCATTAGTTTGTGTGATAATAACACATTAGCTTTGAACATAGATAAGTGTAAGCTTTTTACAGCCTCTAAGCTGCTGAGAGATTTTACGTTCACTTATTCTGGCAATCAACTTGTACTTGAAAGCGTTAATTAATTATCTGACCTTGGCATTATGTTGGATATTATATCTGCTTTTTATTTTAAGACCCTTACGCTTTGAGGTCTATTTGCCAATATTAAGTTAGGTTCCTGTTAGATTATACGTCGTTAGTCTGGTTTCCATACCAGAAGATTCATATCAAGAGAATTGAGCGGGTTCAGAAAAACTTCAGCAGTTAAGCAATCAGAAAATTAATCGGCGTTGGTTTTATTACAAAGCTCGCTGTGTGCCTTGAAGACTGGCATCACTTATTGATCGTAGAAATGTTCAAGGCATTCCTTTCAGTAGCAGCATTGTACGGAAAATTGATCCAAGTTGTTAAATGATATTAACTTTATAATGCAAATAGGCAAAGTACAGCTTATACCGAAAATTAAGGTTTTTCAAACTTAAATCCGTTTGCTGAAACGAAACATAAATATTTATGGTTAAACTTTTTTGCTCTGCCACATAAGTGCTTATTTTGAGCTACGGGCCTTTCACATTTTGCTATAAATATTTGTTCATAATTGTAGGTTAATAAATAAATAATATTGGAAAGCACCTTTATGAAGCAAAAACAGTTCTCTGTTGGACTCTTTCGATTGAAAAAAAAACTATTCAGTAATTCGACCGTTTCAGTGTCAAGCTTTGGATGACCTTGACCTTGCAATATGCTATCATGGTTATTACCCCGAGTAAGTATGGGTTTGAGTTGGGGTGAGCTGATATGTCGTTGAGGAGGTGTTTGATAGGTGAAATGAACAAAATGTAGAGTTGATATTTTAGAAACGTTTATAATTCATCGATTGAAAGGGGGCAACTTCTCTTCTATATGTTTAGTAAATGAATCTTACGTAGATAGCAGGTTAGTAAGGGGAGGGGGCGGCGTCGGCGTGTGTGTGTTTAATTCGCATGCCACATATATAATGATAATTCATCGCAATAGAATTTATATATGTAAGTACCCGTGAAAGGACGATGCTTAAAATATAATTGCAGCGACTCCCAAAAAAACAGCGCCTGTCGTGAACCAGAATTCCTTCGGTGGAGTGAGAGGGTTATGAACCCATTAATACTGATCATGGCCTCACCACTTATGAAGTGGAAGAATAAATATATGGGCGTGCACGTGCATACATTGATAAATACACGCTTTATACTGGTTTTGGAGAATGTTAATTGAATTTAAATGCACTTTATGTGAAAATAAAGTGAAACAGAAATTTCGTATTTTTTTGTATATTTTATATTGAAAATATCTATACAGTATTGACACTGTGCCCTTGGTTATATACAACAATAATTGTTGCTATACATTTGGCCTGCGTAAACTTCGAAATCACAATACTTGCTAATTTTCGTGGATTGTAATCTACAAAAATTTGATTTTGTTCTAAATAAGCTTTGGTATACAATAAAAACATAAATAAATATGTTAATAATGTTTTGTTGGCACACTTCAGATTAAAACTTTCAAAAAATGTCGACGAAACGAAGTAACCTTAGTAAAGTACGGGTATGAGTGCAGCCAAGGGCAAAGCTACTGAGGGAAGATCTGAAAGCGATGAGCAGCTTACACAGCATAATGACTTAACTTTTCTCCATTCCCATCAACCAAAGTGAGTGTGGCATTTAGTTTAGAGCCCTTATTTCTTTTATTAGGACATCGAAAAACATAAATTAAGAACTCCTATCCACCAAAAATAGCAAAGAAGCTTTATAAGTGGGTGCTGCTCCTATATGTGGTGTCTGGAGATTTCGGTCAAATATTAGCGCATGCTGAAAAAATAAACGCATGCACGCTGTGTAGATACGTAAATTATGCTAAACTTAACGACGAAAAGGATTTATCAACTGATATCAGCCGTTGGGTATTGATATTCCTATCCCCCAAAGTGGGCGTGCCATTGCGTTGTCATTATCCATCATTTTTAGAAACTAATAAAACATCTTTTTTCAAATCCTCACCAAAAAGCGGTCGTGGCGAAAAAAGATTTGCATTGGCGAATTGATAAGAAATATATTATATAAATAATTTGCGGAGAACAAAAACTCTTTAATGATTAGTTTCTTGACAAAATCGGCCGCAATCTGTTCGCTTGATCACTTCGGGCCGCTGGAGGGCCTTGCATCGGTGTGCTGCAAAAAATGTCGAAGTCACAAATTTATGTCTTCGCCTGGAGAAAATCATAAAGAAATGTAGATATATCTGAAGATACTTAAATCTTGTACTTTAAGGAGTTTAATAACTTTTTTTTTGTACAAATGAAATTGAAATTGGGTTTTAGAAATGGAACTCTTTATTTAAAAAATATTTTTAATGGACACGCGTCAAGTTTCAAACTGTTTTTGTAGCTCATGATTATGAAAACAGAGTACGTGATCATTACTAGATCTGGAAAATTACTTACAAGCCTTTATTTTCTATTATTATAACATAAAGCAACTAAAGGGTCTTTCATTAAGGACTTGACAATTTCTTTTTTAAATAAAATGCAAATTACTTGATATATATCAAAACATGAGATTGAATTACTATCAAAACATTTATGAATGGAATTCGACTTCGTTCATATGTCCGCCACGGAAACGTATGCAGCGGTCGATACGTTGAACCAAATTTTCGATGACTCGGCCGCACATTTTGACCGATACGGCCGCTATTTCTCGTTCAGTATTGGATCTGAGCTCTTCTAACGTCTCCGGCGTGTTGGCATAGACCAATGATTTAATGTATCCCCATTAAAAAAAGTCTAGAGGCGTTAAATCACACGATCTCGGCGGCCAATAGAAGGGTCCGTTTCTCGAGATAACATGTTCACCGAACTGAGACTTCAATAACTCGATTAATGCACCCGCTGGGTGGCTTGTTGCACCGTCTTGTTGGAACGACATATCACCGATGTCCAATTCATGCGATTGCTCAACGAAACAACGTTTCAACATATCTCTGTAGCGAATACCATTTAGCGTAACCTTTTTGCGGATTAAGTGCTGTTTCATGAAGCATATGAGGGATTTCACCTGTCCAGTAACGCATATTTTGCTTATTGACGAAGCCGTTTTTACCGAAAATGCGCTTCATCGCTGAAAATGATTTTTCGATGAAATTCTTCATTTTCTTCCATTATGTCCAGAGCCCAATTCGAGAACTTACGTCGCTTCATATGATCAAGTGACTTTAGTTCTTGAGTCAGTTTAATCTTGTGAGGGTGTAGGCCAAGATCCTTACGCAAAATTCGTCATAATGTGATCTGGGGCAGCCCCAATTTTTGAGAACGCTGTGAAATTGACTGATTTGGCTGGTTTGCGGCGGACGCCTCTACGACAGCAACATTCTAAACACTTCGGGCAAAACGTAGTCTCACTGGCACGGTAACATCAAGCAGCGAATATTCTGACTCAAATTGTTTTCACTAGACTATGAATTGCTTGTCTACTGGGACGAGAATCACGACCGAAAATTGGCGTTAACGCTCTTAAAGTTTCGACCACCGACTCGAAATTCAGGTAGTAAATGTTACTAATTTGTAAGCGTTTTTCCTTTATGTACTTCAGCATGATGAAAATGTTGATTTTTCTTAATATTTTGACATTGACAGTTTCTTAATCGGTTTAAAGGTGCGTTCACACTGAAAGTTTGAAGTTCTCAAGTCGCTAATGAAAGACCCTCTATTACATTTAAATTTAATATTTGTGATATGAAAATTGGGTTTACCACGAAATCTAGAATGTAATAAACCAGAAAAAAAAATCTCGAGTGCAAAAATTTCGAATGAATATATTAATTATTGAGACAATGGTTACAATTCGCGTGAATTTATTATTTACTACTCTTTAACATCCACGACTGACTAGCAATCTGCCCATGCAACTGTAAAAAAGGTACCTGAAATTAGTGTTGTTTGGGATCGTGTGTTATCACAACGTGAGTGCAAATAAACACAATTAAAATGAAAGCAAATGAAATTATTACAAACAAAGGAAATATTAAAATCGCAATCGATGGATTTATTTACCAGTGCCGTGAAATAAATTAGATGGAAATAATGTTGATCGACTTTATTTACAAAAGAGTAATAATATCGATTAAGATTTCGGAGGTCGACTTTTTTCTACTTCAGATTTCGCAACTCATCCCATAGACAGTGCAATGCCTATGGGGGGGCATGCTGCCCCCCTACAACACCCCTGCTTGGGGTCACTGTTTGATTTGGAGTAGGTGCGAGGTTTTCAGGGGTGCAAATCTGAAAACGGTTAGGAATCTTTATCTGATTGTGTAAATAAATTAAAAGCGAAACAAGGCCGATTCGGCTTTATTTCACTTTGGATAAGTGAAATTAGACCGAACATGGAAATTCTGGGTTATTTTACTCGGCGTTATTTCACGGCACCTTATTTACTTTTGGAATTTTTAAAAAAATTTATATTTTTTTTTTTGTTAAATATTGATTTGTTGTTGTTAATTTACCGAAAAAATAAATTACTGAATAAACTAAATATGTAATGCATTTTCTTTAAGTATAAACTCTTTAAATAGGTACCTATGACAAAAATTTCGAATTAACTTTTTTTCGAGATTTTTTGTTGAGATATCGTTTTTTGAGATTTTTGTGCATTCGAGATTTTTGCATTCTAGATTAAAAATTAATTTTTACGAGATTTTTTGCATTCGAGATTTTTGTCATACCAGATTACGTCATAATCCCATGAAAATTATGTACAGGGAAAACTACATTTTCGTAAATGTCTCCCCCCAGCGCCACCTATGGGGGACAAATTTAGCCTAAGCCTTTCTTCTTATTAAGATTTTATATTTAATTTGGACCAAATCGGTCAATAAATAAGAATTTTCGAACAAAAGGCGACCCCAGCGCCTAATAGAAACAAAAAAACATCGGGACGGGCTACAGTCCGCTTGGGCGAACTGTTGGATACCCTATTCTCATTCCTATCCCTCATAACTGGGTGTGACAAAAGTCTAAGTATGGTTAAATTGAATGCTATACATATTTTGTTATATAACATTTAAAGGACTTAATCGAAAAAAACCAAGCTTTCTTAAAAAAGACGCTCCCTAACTCAAACTTTGGTTTTTCAATAAAATCGTTTTATTTAATTGTGGGCATGTCAGTAGGCGGACTTAAAAAATATTTGAACATACGTACACAGGGCACCTAGAGAGTCTATATTATAAATTTCAGCGCCCCAGCTCAAACTTTGGTTTTTAAAAAAAAGTTTTTTCTCAAATTGTGGGCGGATTTTGAAAATATTTACACATGAGCAGAAAGGACCCCTAAAATTGTTTTATTTAATTGTGGGCGTGTCAGTGGGCGGATTTTAGAAATGTTATCTCCCGATCAGTTTTAGGAGTCAATTATCATTATATAAAAAGTTTAAGCTTTCTAGCTCAAAATTCAAATTTTTCGATAAATTTGTTTTTTTTTTGAGTTTGTGGGCGGATTTCAAAAATTCATAGGCTTAATTATTTCGGGTCCCTAGAGAGTATATGGTTAAAATTTCAGCTCTCCAGGTCCAGTTTAAAGGCCTATTTTTTGCCGAAAGACGGACGGACATGGCTAGATCCACATTAGGTACTATCGATGCAGACCATAAATATAGTAACTTTTAGGGGTCTACGGGCAATATTCAGGTATGTTACAAACTATGATTCAAAATTAATATACCCTTAAAATAGGGTATACAAATATGGAGCACCACACCAACAGATGGTGTGAATATAAGGTGAATAGCTTTAGTGGTTCAGCCGTGATGGCCGGACTTACATACGCACCAACGTTTTTAAAAATATTAAGAAGATGAATAAAAAAAATAAATATAAAACAATGCTCAGCTTCTTGTTTATTGATTAAAGTAATTCATTGTTTTTTTTTTAGCCGAGAGAATTACCTAAATCATATCGTCCGATAAGCCTGACATCGTTTTTTCTGAAAACAATGGAAAGGATTATTGACATTCACATTAGAGAATCCATATCAAAAAGCAGCCTCTGCAGCCTCACCAATATGCGTACCAAAAGGGCAAATCCACGGAAGGCGCTCTATTAAGACTAACTACCAGTGGCGTGGCGTGGATAATTTTAAAAGGGAAGACGTTGAAAAATTTAGTCACCTATAAAAATAAAAATCTTTAAAACCTGAAATAAAATAATTTTTAATCGGGATATTGTATCTACATAATATGCATTCCACATTGACTTAGCAAAAATATTCTAGCCACATTTTTTATACTTCAAGACATTAATATTTCAATCAACAATGAGCTTAAAGCATAACAAAAGTATCTTCAAAAGAAGCCGGTCTTGACAGACGCATGATACAATAACTTAAAAAAATTCAGCATAATGTGGATAGTAATTTTAAGATAAGAAAATTCAGAAGAATTATATGGATAATTCTTTATATTTGTTAAAATATAAAAACGATACAAATAATAATGTCAGCAATAAAAATAAATCAAAATTAAAAAAAGCTAAAATGCACACACTTAAAAAAAAAAGTGAAAAGTTTTGTTAAAATATTAGTTCTTTATAATTATTTGTATTCTAATGCTATTCGACGATCTTTTTTGATAAACTCTGCCAATACCCTTTCATAGAAGTTTGGTCTATTTTTAATTTTAAGAAAAAGTCTTCTTTCTATCGATATGAGGGCTAAATCAGAGAGCCTATCCTCGCCCTGTGAGTTTCTTAAATAAGTATGAATTCTTTTTAAAGCAGAAAAAGACCTCTCAACGGAGGCGACGGAAATGGGAAGTGTTAAAAGTAAACTACTTAAATGGGAAGTGTTAAAAGTAAACTACTTAAGACTTGAGGGAACACTTCCTTCAATGCTTCACCATTCAAATGGTTGTGAAGGTCGAGAACCTCAAACTGCCGAAGTGACGACGAAGAATATAAAACATTAAGTTCATTTTTTAATGCCGTGAAGTCAAAAATTCTAGGAAAAAACTTAATTAGGGAAGATATTTTTACATCTGGACTGGAACGAGAAAAAGTGTCATACTTCAAATTATTTAGTAAATCCAAAAATGTAAGATTACTAAATGATTTATATCTGGCATTTATTTGGCTAACTATATTGTCTTTAATTTCAACAAAAAGGCGCTTATAATTCGTCTTCAAATCGAAGTCAAGCAACCTGCGTTTACGTGGAGGTTCGATGCAATCATTTACTCTGTCATAAATAACTTCAAACATATTTAAAAAGTCAGAGCTTATCCATGACTCAAAACGTTCGATTTCTTGCTTGGCATAACTAACGTCTGTTTGTTTTTTTTGAATTAAATTAAATAATACATCGGTCTTTGCAAATATTTCAGAAAGGGTATGAAGCAAAAAACAGAATTCCTTGCTCTCTAATTTATTTAATAAACTTTCTGCCATCGAAAGTGTGTCAGTATCCCATTCCCTAGAGTCATTAATTATTTTACTAAAAGTTTCAATTATATCTATTCTACAGCTAAAGATTACGTTTATTATTCTTGAATGATAATGCCATCGAGTTTCCGATACTCCTGGCATGCGTCGATTGGAAATTTGTTTTAAAAGATTGGACCGCTTTGTGGATTTATTAAAAAATCGAACGATGCTATTAGTACAGCCAAAAAATAGTTTAAGTTCTGCTATGTTTTCTAGAGATCGGGATAGTACTAAATTTAAAACATGTGCATAACAAGGAATAAAATTTGCCATCGGGCATTCATCAAGGACCTTCTTTTGAACACCACCCCCCTCGCCGGACATAACTGCGGCACCATCGTAGGATTGTCCTATTAACTTTTCCTTGCAGTCGTATGTTTCAAGAATTTTAAATATATGATTGGATAACTCATTTGCATTACGACTTGCGCTAACGTCAAAAAATCCAAGAAATCTTTCTTGTATACCATCCTCTGACAAGTACCGAAATATGGCACTCAGTTGTTCCCTATGACTCAAATCTGGTGTTTCGTCGATCATAATCGACACGAACCGAGCATCCTTGATTTCCGTTTTAATTTCGGATTTAATAACCGCCGCGATACTATGTATCAAATCGTTTTGAATATCGTTGGATAAACCTGAAAAAAATTGGATTGTGTGTACTTGAACACTGCTCTAAATGGGATTCCAATAAAGTGTCATATTTAGATAAAAAATAAACCGCTTCGACATAATTGCCACGATTATCTGAACTAGACCTTTCATCATGACCGCGAAATGCTAACTCCTGTCTGCCTAATAAAATGACCGTGTCAATAAAACGTTCCATTAGTTTCCGATTTTTATCTACTTCTTTATTATGAACAACGAAAGAATTTCCTAAAGAAGTTTCAATGCGATTCGTGCCGAATTCGTGTAGGGATAAACAACAACGAATATGTTTTTCTGTCTTAATATGTTTTTTCGAAGAATTAACTAAATTATTTATATCAGTGAAACCCGTTCGGCTCCAAACACTGGCGGAGTTTGAAAAAAGAAGACAAGGAAAACAAAACATTTTATTAAGCTTGCAACTCCCAGTTAGCCACTTATATTTTTGGTATAAGGAAACATTAAAATGTGTCACAAAACCATCTCTCCTTTGGTAATTAATATTTATAAAAGGCATAGAGCGCCCTACGTCTATAACTTTTTTTTTATCAAGAAAAGATAGCTTACTAAAACTATTTGAATCCTCCAGGAGGAAATCAGTTAAACAGCAATCTACACTAATCAAAGACATTTAAAAAAAAAAATCTAAAACTGCACTAAAATTAAGAAGCTAAAATGTTTTTATCAGTAAGTTGGTAATAAAAGAAACTAAAAAATTACACATTAACCTTCACTTTCACTTTCACATCTAACTTTTCACTATTTTAATTTAAGATTTTATCAAATTGGCTTTACAAAACACTAGATTTTTTCAAGTTATTGCACTTGTGCAACGCAGTCTGTCAATAAATTCCAACTGATTCTAAATTAAAATTTGAATTCCTGCTTAAAAAAAAAACAAGTGTCGGTATTTTATTTGACATGAACTTCTCTTAAGCGATATGCTGAATTTACTCTGCTGACAAATTGCCATAATATTCTACCATATTTTATTTCATAAGACAAAAGTATAACAATAAATTTGTAAAAACATCGAAGCATTAACTATCACAAGAGAGAAAAATGAAAGCTCAACTTCTTACATCAACACGCATATCAATATCAACATCAAATTCAAAATCAAGAATCAACCCACATAACACATTCAGATATTATGTCATAAGAAAAAAGAAATAAGTCAAAGAACACCGTGTTATTAGACACAATGTTGCAAAAAAAACGAGTCAAACGTAGCACCTGCATTCCTGCAACATGTTGATATCTTCCGATTGAAACGCAATGCTAATCGCAAAAGGGAGAATGAAATGAAACAATTCCAAGTATTCAGCGTGAGATTTGGTTTATAAGACGAAATGTAGCGTCTTTTTCTTTGAATATAAAAGCGGGTGTTGAACAAAGAGGATCGGAACCGCAATGCTTGTAGAAGAAAGGGATATAAAACAAGTAAATAAGACGGAAAAATATTTTTTATTCTATTATAGAGAGCAGCGGTAGTTGAAAACTTTTTACTAAGAGTATTTTTGTGACTCTTCGTTGGTTTGTTGTTTGTGATTTGTGGATTGTGGAATGTGGTTGAATCTTGATCCTTGAATGAAGTATGAAGATACAGACGAGAGGTAGAATGCAAATATTAAACTTATTCGATAGCTTATGTGTGAGTGTGTGTGTAGATTTTATTTTATAATTAAAATACGGGACGGGTTTCATTTTTCATATATTTATTTGGCAGATAGTGCTTACTTTTGGTGGATTTTTAAAAGGGAAGACGGTAGGAATCGTGTTATATGGACGCCACGCCACTGCTAACTACAGAGATAAAAAAACGCCTACCGTTGCAAAGAGATCGCACTTTGTGCCTTTCTGGACATAGAGGGTGCTTTTGACAACACTGGATATGAATCCATATCAAATGCTTTGTACCATAGAAACATAGATAAACCAACTATTAAATGGATCAAAGCGATGCTGGAAAGTCGCAAAATAACTTCCTCGTTAGGAACGACCTCAGTATCAGTAACAGCCGTAAGGGGCTGCCCACAAGGGGGAGTACTCTCACCCCTTCTATGGTCATTGGTCATCGATGACCTGCTACACAAGATGAGCAATTTGGGCTACATCACAATTGGGTACGCCGATGATATTGTCATCATAGTTAGGGGCAAAGACTCAATAGGAGTCACATCAAAAATGAAAAATGCTCTAAAGACAACCATAGACTGGTGCATTAAGGAAAATCTTTCAATAAATCCCAGTAAAGCCGTCATCGTTCCGTTCACTTAAAGGAGGAAATTAGACCTAGGCCTAATCACAATAAACGACACGGTCGTAGAGTATTCCGACGAAGTCAAGTATCTTGGAGTAATCCTGGACAAGAGACTTAACTGGAACTCTCACATAAACAACAAAATCAGTAAAGCTAATAGAGCTTTATGGGCCTGTCGTCGCACATATGGTAGAACCTGGGGAATCTCTCCAAAGATCGTCCACTGGATCTACACAGTGATGATAAGACCCATCATAACATACGCCTCCATAGTATGGTGGACATAATCCACACAAAAGGTCGCAATAGAGAAGCTCAAAAAGGTACAACGGCTTGCGTGCCTTGGTATCTCCGGAGCCATGCGTACCTTTCCAACAGCTGCCATAGAGGCAATAACAGAAATTATACCCCTCCACATATACGTCCAAAAAGTGGCGATCCGCAGTGCAATAAGTCTAATACAGCTAAACGAGATAAGTCTTAATGATCATCCGGAACTTAAGACCCTTCTCGATGAACTACCAGAACTTAACATGAACTGCGCGGTCACAGACCGCATTCAAAAAACACTATGCTTCAACAAACGGTTCTCCACGGAGATACCCAAAAGAGAAGCATGGGTTAGCAATAACCCACCAAACAGCCATAACGGCATAAAGTGGTATACGGATGGTTCTAAAATGGAAACGGGGGTAGGAGCGGGAATATACGGACCACACAAACGCTTTTCAAGAATGCGCCAGCCACATTATCTTATCTGGCATAAAAGGTGCAACCATCCATATTTTCACGGACAGTCAAGCAGCTATAAACGCCCTTAGGTCGTATACCATTGACTCCAAATCAGTCATGTACTGCTTCAATACCCTACAAATACTCGGAACAAGAAACAAGACCAAATTATGGTGGGTTCCGGGTCATGTCGGGGTAGAAGGTAACGAAAAGGCCGACGAACTGGCCAGAAAAGGTTCAGAAACACCTTTCATAGGTCCCGAACCTTTGTGCTGCACTCCTAGATCAGCAGCAACGGCAGCAATTAAAAGCTGGGAACATAGAAAATGTATCTATCTTTGGGATAACATCCCAGGTCTAAGACGGGCCAAACGAGCCATTCGGCCCTTCAATCATAATGCCAGCAAATGTCTAAACCTAAGCAGGCATGATATCAAAAACCTAGTAGGTTACCTTACTGGTCACCACGGTTAAAGGTATCATCTACACAAAATGAGAATAGCAGATTCTCCTGAGTGCCGACTCTGTCTTGAAGAGGACGAGTCAGCTGAACACATTTTATGTGAATGCCCAGCCCTTAATGGAATTAGAAAGAAGATCTTTCTCAGGGAACAATTGAGCACCGAGGACATAAAGAAGAGAGAATTCTTCTACTGGTAAAATTGTCCGCTTTACACGGAAAGTGGAAATTTTACTAGTTTAAAATTTTTCTGGCCCATAAGGTACAATAGATCTTGTAGGTCGAAGTATACCCCCTTTTTATAAATCGCCTTGGCGAGCCAGAATTTAAAAAAAAAAAAAAAAAATTCATTGTTTGTCTTTCAGAGGTTTTTGTCATGTTCTTTATCGATGTTGCTGGAAAGCACATGGTGTCCGTCCCCATATGAACGTTGGTTTTAATTGTCTCCCAAAAGTGGTTGTTTCGTTGGGCTGCTGAACGGAAGTAACCAAGTTCTCAATCACGCTGGCAAAAATAAAAATGAGCCAAAAAGCCTCAGAATTCTTCTATGGTTATGACAGAGGTCCTCCCGAAACACACACCATAAAAAAAATGAGATGCATACACAAATTTGAGCAAACAAGAAAATATAAGCAAATTTAAAGCGCATCAAAAACAAACTTCGATATTAACAATATTTCTCTACAGCAGTACTGACTAGGTCAATTAGTAACTCCGATGCTAAACTAGTACATCAAACTAAAGCAGACAACAAAAAAAAAAAAAAAACCCAAAACATAAAGCAAATGTCAAGTCACCTATCACCTGAACTATTTTTTTTTGTCATTTTATTTTTTCCTTTTTAAAAGAAAAACAAATTTCATTAAACGTTTTTTCGACAACAAGTCCAACATTTCTGTAACGCAAAATGTTCCTCCTTACCAATCGGCCAAACATCATTGATGCTGTACTAGAACGTCAACGATGTTACAAATAACGGTAAAGAAACGAAACAAAAAAAAAACAGACTCCCAAATCGAAGTACTGAAGCATCAAACAAAACTGTTAGCAGCTCTGGGTGGCTGTGTCGATTCCGAAGGTTTGCGGGTTAGCTGCTTAGCTGTTTTACCTTCGGCGGATGCATTGAACAGCAACCAGTGAGGAGCAGAAGAAACAAACCGGGGAAAAAATCGACAAACAGGCAAAATCACTCGTAATGTGCAGCACGCGCGAAATTCGTGACAGGGCGTACGTCTGGCAATAAATCTCCACTGAGATACTTATTTAAATGTGGTGCAGTATGGCCAAGCGTTAGTATCAAGTGGAGATTAAGCAAAGCCCCACTCGGCGCGGCGCGGTGCGGCGTTCACCTCTAATTTTTCTCTCGTCTTCTTTCGTGTACTAGGATCTATGTGCACTACTCCGCACCTCGAGCTTATGTTCGGCGATTGACTGACTTCTGCGCCTCGTCGCAGCTCGTCTCTGCGAATTTACTGAATTTGCATGAATTTCAGAAGGCACATACGGATAAATCTATGCGCGGCCGAGTTTGAAAGTCGGCTTACCACTGTTCGGGTGGTGATACTCTCAGATATACCTATGTGCACATATTGAGATGTGTGTCTTAATATACCGCCTTAAACACATTAGGCCGTCGCTTTTTCATCATTACCTAATAAGAAGCTTGAGTCCAAGTGAATTTCTCTCAACTCTTACAACAAACAAATGGATGCTATTCTAAATCACCTTCTCTACGCTCATCCACGAGGCACTTAACCCAGTTTTAATAACTTTGCGGTTCTGGCCACAGGTATTTGACTATTCGCCGCATCCCACGCCCTCCCTAATCGAGTCACTTTTCAAAATTAACTCAAACAAAACTTGGTGAACATAATTATGTCTTAATTGAGCTCTGCCGTGAGGTGTGGTGGCCCACAAGTCAAAGAGATAACAATAAAGACGAAAACACGGATGTTATGCAATCTCAACCGCACTCTCGTTCAAAATTGGATCAGATCAAACTACTTGTTTGAGGAAGATGTGTATTAGTAAACTCCAAGTAGCTATCTAAGGATATCTGCGCATAGTCACCCAACTACACACCCATAGGTATCGCATTCTCAACGTCGTCGCATTGAAATATTGTGCAAACCATTAGAGCATCGTAGCCCCATGTGTCTCGCTGTCGGCTGTCGGTTGTCCGCCCGCCTTTGTGTAAGCACTTGGCTTCGATTTTTATTGGAGCAATCAGCATTGCAGGAAAAAGAGAAGAAACCAAAACCGAAAATAAACGACCAGTACAACTAAAAGCGAGTGGACCGTATCGGATGCTTTGGAAATATGAAAGTAGTTTTCTAGAATGAGACCACACCTAAGCCCCAGGGCAGTTTCCAGCGATACCTCGCGCCGCGCACTATTCCAGTATGTAGAGCTGCTCATAATGCTATGTATATTGCCGTTGTTAATGTTGTCGTTGTCGTACGCGGTGTTGTTGCAGTTATTGTTGGCATCGTGGCTCTGTTGCACAGAGCACCAATTGTGGGCATTACTACCAATAACAATGTGGTGTGCAAAAAATAAGGCGGCTGAAGACAGTAGTAATTGTGTACATTAAAAGTGCAAGGAATCGCAGTTGCAATCGCGATCGACGACGGCGACGACTGCAGCAGCAACGACTACGATGACAAAAACGATTGCACACGTTTCTAAGAGATCGCTTGAATGAAAATCATTAGCAGCAGCAGATACAGGAGCAGAGCCACAGAGAAAAACTTGGACTTTAGTTTAGACCGGCGAGCAGCTGGGGTGAGGTGACTCTTATAATTTGCGTCCAGTTTTAAATTTTTAAATTAGTATCGCAAAATATGGAAAAGTTACTTGGCTGGGTGTTGGGGTTCCTTGTGGCCTTTTTTCGAGGAGTATCGCGGAGATGAAAACCCAAGGGTACATGCGAGCATGTCGCGTTATTTCGTTTGACAAACTGTCGAGCGTTCAAAAATGTTGGACATTAGAGAAGGGTGTGGGGCGGTCTTGTTCGGGCATCTAGAAGATAGCGGTGTTTGCTTTGTACCCGCGCAGATGGTCTGGTGGTGGTCTTGTGAGTGGCGGGTGTATTTGTTTGGACGGATTGGAAAGACGGAAAAGAGTTGGCCCATGGTGCAACGCTGATCCTGATATCTCCTGCTGTGATAGCCAATTGCGTTGACATTGCTAATTAATGAAGTTCTGTCAAGATATTGTGCTGATTAATTTCTTGGTGTTGACTCGATCACTCCAAACGGGAATGGCATAATGTTGCGTGGTTGCCTGTTGTAGTTTTTATACAGCGAAATTTCGGTTGAATTCTTTGATTAGTGGAGATGCCGGTTTTTGCACTTGCTTTTGAAGTTACTGGCTGATTATTTAATAGTTGCAATGGTGTGGATTATTGAATTGACTGAGCTTAGTAGAGCTACAGCCATTTCAAATAAAAAAATTAAAAAAAAAAAAACTAACAAAAATTGAAATACCTTTAGAAAAGGGTATAAATAGCGCTTGTCGTAAAAAGCGACTAAGTCGACTATGCAATTTTAATACCCATGATACAGGTTGGCAGATCGAACCAGCGAACCAGTAGGGTGCAGAAAAGTTGGAGGGCTGTAATCACTCAAATCGTGGTTATCACCTCGCGCACCGTTAAGGAAGAAGATGAAGTAATTTGAAGTTTTTTTTTATAATTAGCGTCCGCTTAAGGGGTTTCTTTTCTATAATTGATGAAGTACCCTTATAATGTGTATACACAGCGCAGGCATTTTTGAATTCAACACCTACAAACGCAAAGTCTTTGTGGACGTATCACACCAATCGTCGAGAGCGAGCGAAGCACCATTTGCAGATTGCTGAGAATTTAAAAGTTGAATTGACCCCAGAAGTTCCATTGACCCTTTGTGATACCCTGGAAGTTATGCTTCCCTAATCTGGAACCAATGAAAAACGTATGAAAAACTTAGCGGGTTTACAAACCATCCCGATGCGTTGATGAACTTGCGCAAGTCATTCACAGACTTGCCAGAGAGTTCTTCTAAATCCTGGAAGAAATATCTGCCCAGGATATTGTTCTGATATGACAGAGGAAATGAGGGTAATCCTCATTCACCTCCTCGTCCCCACATCCTCTGCAGAGTTCATCTGTGCTGAGTTTTAATTTCTTTGCATGGTAGCCCAGCATGTTGTGTCCGGTGATAACACCTGTGAGAGAGGACAAAGAATTCTTGTTCATTTGAAGGATTCTCTTGGTCTTTCGTTTGTCATATAGTGGCCACATTTTCCTTGTAATAACACAGGAATCAAGGGCACTCCATCTTTTGTTTGCTGCCACCAGTGTTTTATTTCCAATCACCTGTTTAAGGTAACAGGGTGGGGTTTTTACTGTAGTGTCAGCACCCCTTAATTCAAGGGAAGATCCTTTTCTTGCCAGTTCATCGGCTCTTTCATTTCCTGGGATACCACTGTGCCCGGGGACCCAGCAGAGTCTTACGGTGTGCTGCGCGCCAAGAGCCCGCAGCTCTTTGCGACAGCTACTTACAAGCCCCGATTTTATTTCTGTGGCGGAAATCGGTTTTATTACCGCTTGGCTGTTAATGAAGAAGGTAATATCAGCCTGTGGTATTGCCGTCATTGCAGCCTGCTTAGCGGCTGTTGTCACCGCCAGAACCTCAGCTTGGAAGACGCTGCTGTAGTCGGGGAGTCTGATCGAGCCAGATATTCCGAGCGTTTCTGAGAAGAAACCTGCGCCAACGCCGGTATCCATCTTGGAACCATCTGTATAGATGGGGATCGTTGTTGCATGGATTGGTACTTGATTATCCTGCGATTCTTCCCTGCAGGGAAAAGAGACAGTAAATGGTCTTATAAAATCTAGTTGGGGAGTAATGTAGTGTGTGCATACATTTCTACCCGTAAATGTCTCTAGAATCTGTGCATGCCCTGTTGTACTGGGTTTCCAGTTTTTTGTTTGGCTTAGCCGCAAGGCACTGTTTGCTGCAGATTCTTGTACGAAAAGGTCTAGGGGTTTAAGATTGAGAATTACCCAGGGGTGGTTCTCATAGCCCCGGTAGTGCCAATACAGGCAATTCTTTGGACTCTAATCATAGTCTTAAGGTTGGCGACCTTACACAACCCCTGCCACCAGACTAAATTACCGTATGTGAGCATAAGTCTAACCACCGCCGTATACAACCACATGATAATTTTGGGAATAGGTCCCCAGGTTTTGCAGCAGATTCTAATGCAGGCGTATAAGGCTATCATTGCCTTCTTTGCTCGTTCTTTTATATTTAGATTCCAGTTTAATTTTCTATCCAGAATCACGCCAAGATACTTTGCGTATTCTGATGTTTGTAGTGGAGTACCCTCAATAGTTGGCTGACTAAATTGCGGTATAATCCTTTTTTTTTTTTATTTTTTTTTTTTTTTTATAATTAGCGCGCACTAAAGGGATTTGTTGGGATGGGGTGAAGAAGGCCAGTTCTGTCTTTTGTGGGTTAACCGCAAGTCCGCAGCTTCTGGTCCAGTTACCAACCATAGATAAGGCGTTCTGTATTTGTTCACTTAGAGTGGATGGGAAGTCGTCAGCATATGCTACTGTCTTGACTCCACTAAGTCTAATTTCAATCAGAATCTCGTTAAAAATGAGTACCCAAAGAAGGGGTGATAGGACTCCGCCTTGAGGGGTTCCTCTAGATGCTGACACCTTAATTATTTCACCACCTAACTCTGTTAGAATCCTCTTTTAAGCATGCACATTATCCATTTAATAATGGTATTCTATACATTTAGGTTTACTAGGGCTCTTTCTACCGCTTCCCCTTGGACGTTGTTGAAGGCACCTTCAATGCATACAAGCATAAGAAAGACCCCAGGCAGCAAACTGAAGTTCGGGCTAGGTGCCGTAAGGGCACGGCTGGAAGAAGATGAAGAGCCAAAGGTTGCAAAAGCTGCTAGTGGTGCAAATTAATTTGCATCACTGTAAAGCAGCAACACACGACCTACTGCTGTTCATGTCTGAGGTAAGCGTGGACGTGGCATTAATTCAGGAACCCTGGATTTTTAAAAATAAAATCCAAGGACTGAAATCGCCGTACTACCATCTATTCCACACCAAAGAAGAAGGTAAAGTACGTAGCTGTATTCTAGTCAAAAAAACCGTTAGTAATACATTTTTTCTTCATAGGTACAGCAATGGAGACACAGTGGCTGTAAATATTGAGCTTCAGGAAGGAATCTCATCCTCGCTTCAATTTATATGGCACACGAGGAGGTAAACCCACCATCCGATACAGTCCGGGAACTAGTGGAACACGCTAGCACACGGAACACATCCTTGGTGGTAGGTTGCGATGCGAATGCTCACCACACGCTGTGGGGTAGTTCAGGAATAAATGAAAGAGGTGAGTCGTTGTTTGAATACATTCTTTCCACAAATCTAGTTTTGTGTAACAGGGGAAACCAGCCAACCTTCCAAAACAGAAACAGGGCAGAAATTCTAGACATAACTCTCAAAAGCAACAATGATCATGTTAGGGTAGAAGACTGGAGAGTTTGTCGAGAGAACTCATTCTCAGACCATAGTAGAATACTCTTTACAGTCAATCTACATTATATGGTACAACAAATTTTTAGGAACCCTAGGAAAACAAATTGGGCAGACTATGCGAAAACGGTCAGTGAGTACACACAGCATTCGAAAGAGGACAAGTTTGTCGACACTCACTCAATCGACAACGCAGTCAAGTATATTACCAAAACTATGCACAAAGCCTTTGTTAAGCACTGTCCCATCTCTCGCAATCGCAAACCCAAAAAGGCAACTTGGTGGACCAGCGAGCTTCAAAAGCGGCGAACATTGGTAAGACAACTGTTTAACAAAGCAAGACAGAGTAAGGCAGATGAAGACTGGACTAAGTATAGGTCCGAACTTAATCTATACACTAAAGAAATAAGGAAAGCAAAACTCGAATCCTGGAACACGTTCTGCGAATCCATAGAGAGTACAAACGAGGCCGCCAGACTACGTAAAGTATTGTCCAAAGACCCCACGGTCCCAGGCTATATTAAACGTGCTGACGACTCTTGGACAGAGTCTAGCCAAGAAACTCTACAAATATTAATGGATACCCACTTTCCGGAGTCTAGTGAAATCACTGGGTGTGAGATCAACTACACTCCTGTTCCGCCAGACACACAAACGGAAATAGCAATGGAAAGCATTATAACAGAGCACAAAATTGCTTGGGCAGTCAAATCATTCAAGCCCTACAAATCGGCGGGACCAGATAATGTCATACCAGCAATGATACAACAGGCTCTTAGTGTAATACTGCCATGGCTAAAAGTCATTTTCAAAAGCTGTATAAGACTCTGCTACATACCGCAAAGCTGGAAAGAAGTTAAAGTGATGTTCATTCCCAAAGCAGGGAGACATATACACTGCACAGCAAAAGATTATAGGCCGATAAGTCTCTCCTCTTTTCTCCTAAAGACACTGGAGAGAATAATCGACTTATACACAAGGGACCTTCTACACGAAAACAACCTATGCAGCACTCAACACGCCTACCTCAAAGGCAAGTCCGTTGAAACAGCCCTGCACGAAGTTGTGTCAATAATAGAAAAAGGACTACACCACAAAGAATTCACCATGGCTGCATTTTTGGACATTGAGGGAGCTTTCAACAATGTTAAAACAGCGGCCATAAAAACAGCGCTCGAAGACTTGGGAGCGAATAAAGAAATAACGAACTGGGTTTACGAAATGCTCAACAGCAGAGTAATTAACTCAGAGATCGGTGAGAGTTACATAAGGAAAACAGTGACCAGGGGCACCCCATAGCGAGGCGTCTTATCTCCCCTCCTGTGGCTCATAGTGGTCAACAAAATCCTAACGACTCTAAAGGTCAAAAGAACGAAAATAGTAGCATACGCAGACGATATTGTAATTCTAATAAGCGGCAAGTATCTCCCCACTATTAGTGAACTCATGGAATCTGCCCTAAAAGAACTATCCTCGTGGGCAAGGCCGAACGGCCTTGGAGTTAATCCATTCAAAACCGAATGTGTTCTGTTCACTAGGAAAAGAAAAATCGAGAAATTCGATATGCCGAAGCTAAACGGAATTCGTCTGAAACTTTCCCCGGAGGCAAAGTATCTGGGCATCATCCTAGACTCTAAGTTTACTTGGAAACGTAACACAGAAGAAAGAACAAAAAAAGCACTATGCGCCTTCTACGCATGCAAAAAGACCTTTGGCAAACGTTGGGGTATGCGCCCTTACATAACCCATTGGATGTACACTGCGATCATACGACCCATACTTACATACGGGTCAATTGTATGGTGGAAGGCAACAGAAAGGACTACCTATCTCCATAACCTCTCAAAGGTACAGAGATTAGCATGTATTGGTACAACGGGAGCAATGAGATCAACACCCCAAGCCGGGCTGGAAGTCATTTTAAACCTACCCCCGCTTGGTGAATATATTCGCAGCATGACAGCCAAAGGAGCCCTCCGCCTCAAGGAGGCAAACAACTGGAAGCACAGCTCCTATTGACACGGCTCTATTCCCAAACGAAACTTTGAGAAAAACTACTCCACATACATACCCCAAAGAGAGAACTGGAACACGCACGTCAACGTGCAAGAAATCCACATCTATACGGACGGGTCGAAAATGGATGTGGGGACAGGAGCGGGAGTTTTTTGCGAGCCCCTAGACATAAAGGACTCGTACAGACTTCCCAATGAATGCAGCGTCTTTCAAGCTGAGATTGTCGCCATCGACAAGGCAGCAGAAACTATCTCCGCGAAGAATCTGGATCCTTCCACGATCACAATCTTCGTAGACAGTCAGGCGGCTATCAAAGCACTAGACAGCGAAACTATAAAGTCAAAAACAGTCAGAAACTGCCAAAAATCCCTCAACAAAATAGGCGAACGACACAGGATCACTCTCTGCTGGGTCCCCGGTCATAGCGACATTGTTGGGAATGAAAAGGCAGACGAGCTAGCAAGAATCGGGTCAGAACTTGACGCAATAGACGCCATTACGTCAATAGACATCCCAATTAGTGCAAAAAGAAACATTGACCAAAAACTGAGGGAACAAATTAACACCACCTGGTCCCAAAGGCACGACTGTGTTATATCTCGCAGTCTATGGCCAAGAATTAACGAAAAAAGAACAAAAAGCATTCTGGAAATGAATAAGCTAGAAATACGTATCTTAACTGGCGTACTGACAGGCCACTGCACCATAGGTGTAATGGCAAGCAGGCTGGGCATCAGCTCACCAGACTACTGCAGGAGCTGTCAAGATATAGAAGAAACCGAGACCATCAAACACCTGCTCTGCGAATGTCCAAACCTTCAGACATCTCGACTTCGCTATCTGGGCAACAGATTCTTCGAAGACTTAGAGGACGTAGCGCAGGTACCACTGACGGACACTATCAGGTTTTTCAAGAACACAGGTTGGTTCCAATAGGCCAACCGGCAAGATTAACCTAAACTGAGTATGGTAAGTGTTTTATTGTAAATGTAGGTTTACCACATAAAACAATAAGGGATCACAATGGACCAATGGGCCCCCGTGCAAGCACAGCAGCCCTGCTGTGCACTTCCCTTCCAACCTAACCTAACCTAACCTAACCTTCAATGTTCAAGAAGGCGGCTAGAGTATATTCCTTGTCCCTTAGTGTCTTTTCTATGGTGCTGACGACACTGCTGTCTCTACACCTTTGCCTTTCGTATACGCATGCTGAGCTGGGGATAAGACCTCTGGACTCAGTTTACTACGAATATAAATGTCAATCAGTCTCTCAAAAGTTTTGAAAACAAAAGAGGTTAACTGATTGGCCTAAAGTCTTTGGCGGTAGTGTGTGTGACTGGGTTTCCCAGACTTGGGTATAAAAACCACTTTAACTTCTCGCCAAACTTTGGGTACATATCCCCATTTTAGGCTACTTAGGAAAAGGTTCCTCAGATGTGGGGTTATATGTTCTTCACAGCATCATAGGGAAAATGCCGTCAATACCCGGAGATTTATATGGAGAGAAGGAGTTAATGGCCCATCTTATCCTTTCTGCCGTTATAATCTCCGCTGATGTTATGTGCTCCGTGTAGTGCTCTTCTTCCGGATTGTTGTGCTCATTAACGCATCCCGGAAAGTGAGTCTCAAGGAGGAGCTTGAGTGTTTCATTGCAGGATTCTGTCCAGTTGCCGTTAGGGTCCTTGAGAGATCCCAAGGCTACTAGTTCCTTAGCAAGTAGTTTCCTGAGCCTATCTGATTCCGCGGTGCTTTCCACTTTACTACAAAAGGATTTCTACGAAGATCGCTTAGCTTGTTGCTTTGAATTTTCTTTGACTGGATTTGTAGTCCCGAAGTTAAGTTCTGGCACAGGGGAGGCTGCAACAACAGTGGTCTATGAGGCAGCAGCAAAATCGGGAATATGCGATAAGGTAAAGTGTCTACTGCATTAGTGAATACGGGAAGAAGAAATGGGGGGTGTATTCTTTTGGAACAAAAAATGGACAAAGATATTCTGTGGTTAGCATGTCGCCACCACATCTACGAGATCATGTTGGAAGCAGTAATTACGACAGCACTAGGCCCATAAACAGGTAAAGAAATTTTTCTTAAACGGATGTTCCGTAGTCAGTTCAAGCTAACAAAGAGAGAAGAACATGGAAATCTTAATATTTGCCTCTTTTTTGCTAGACTGTATGTTAGGGTCTGGAAAATTCTACGAAATGATCTTGAGCTGATCCAAAACCTTGAAAACTACAAAAAAGTAAATGATGTTTTTTTTTTTTTTTATAATTTGCTTACGCTAAAGGGTTTTTTTCTGTTGTTACAGTACCCTTATAATGCACAGTGTAAGCTACTTGGTATTAGAAAGAATAGAGAGATAGGAAAGAAGTGTTTGGGTGCAGTTGTAGGGTTTTTCTCCACGGGTGGTGTCTAAGTTACTTAGGGAGATTACGATTTCATGTATTCGGTATAAAGTAATGGACTTGGGCGGGATTCGAACGCACGACCTTCCATTCCGTAAGCGAATACACTACTACTGCACCATTGCCACCCGATGTTAAAATGATGTTAATTCAAGGGTTGCTCTACAAAAGTTCCTTGTACACCTCTGGTACTTGTCGGAAGAACTTGTGGTTTTTTGATTTTTCGATGATGGAGTTTCCAATGAAACAAAAAAACATAGGGACGGTTTACAATAGGCTTGGGCGAATTGTTGGATACCCTATTCTTATTCCTATCCCCCATAAGTGGACGTGGCAAAAGTTTAAGTATCGTTGAATTGTTAAGAACGCTCTACATAAAAAAAAGCGGCCAAGTGTGAGTCGGACTCGCCCATGAAGGGTTCCGTAGCAGCAAGTAACATCATATAAAAGTTCTTATAGTTCGTTGTAACTTTCATCGATGTTTTAATAATAGATAAGTTGCGGTTTACGCTTTATGACGTATGGGTTTGATGAAAAAAAAAATTGAGTTTCAGTTCTAAGTATGGGGAACCCCCAAAATGTAGGTGTTCCCGCGAACGATAAGCTTATGCCCGAAATTGTTGAGTTTATTGGAGTAACAGGTAGTTTGAGCCTGGTTTGGACGAACGATGAGATGAATGATACTTCAGAGGCAGGATCAATAAGCACTCGAATGGTGTATGATGTATCTTGATATCTGATCGTTACTAAAGCAGTAGCGAGCAGTACGCTTCTATGGTTAGAAGTAAAGTATGTATTAGTGTGGACCTCTGGAATGAATGGAGAAGCAGTGGACTGTAATTGGAATGATCCAGAAGTCTCCATGTGATTACCTGTCTCCTGTACCGAAGCTCCTGACGCTGAAGTCGATGGGAATTGTGGTCCGTCTTGAACTGAGGACTCATGTAAAGGCGTGTTCGAGTGCAGCATAGAATGGTTTGCCTTGACAGATATTGCACGCAAATTTACTTGGACAAGATCGTTGAAGATGGTTAAATGCTAACCAGTTTTGGCAAAAATTATTGGTCTTCACGACCTCAATTCGCGAAGCGACATTCAAATTTTTAAATGTTGGGCATGTGCGAATCGAATGTTGCACACCACACAAAATACACCCAAAGGGTTTTGATTTTGTTACATAACTATTAATTCGCTTAGTTTGCTTCGATGCTTTTTGATGATGCTGCTCTTGGCGCTGAGTGGGGTGTGCTGGTGAGGAGACGTCAGCAATCGATTCTAAGATTTGATAGCGGGTGCTTAAAAACTTATCCATCTGAATCCACTATGGTACTTTAGTTGGATGTTCGATTGATTGTTCCCAAAGGGCCAGGGTAGTATGAGGAAGTCGATTTGCGCAGGCATAGATTAGTATTGCGTCCCAGTACTTACGCCATGGGCTTGGAGCGCCATTAAACAATCATTGATAGTGCTTTGCAGTCCCTTAATTGCTTTGGCCGTTTCCTCATACACCGTTGGTAAATTGAAAATAATCGTTACCTGGTTATTCACAAGCAACCGAGTGTTTTCATAAGTTGAGCGCAATGCCTCCCATGCGAGTTCGAAGCTGTTATTGGTTAGTGGGAATTTGGCTACCACGATATGAGCCTCCCATTCAGTCTTCGCCCGAAGATGAAAGAGCTTCTGATCGTTATTCAACTTTGGATTTTGTCGATAAATGGCATTAAACATGTCCCGAAAGGAGCGCCACGTTAAATAGTCGCCTTGGAAGGATTCGGTATCACATGGCGGCACCTTAATGCAATGCGAAACAGACTCAGTGTTCAAAAACCGTGATTCATCAGCTGTGTCAATCTTGGTGAGAGGTTTTAATCTTAGCTTGGTTTCAAGATCGAGAAAGAACCCAAGACATGATATGTAAGTTTCATTCGATAAACGGAACTTCGAATCAATAACGCTCATATTTAATTCTTCGGCGCCACTCTCGACTCGAGCACAGGCCTCATATGCCACTTTAACAGCTGCCCATAATTCCCGTAATTCGCACCTCCGTGCCGCGATAGTGGAGAGAGTATGTGTATTATCAGGCACCTCTTTAGCAGCAGCATAATATTTCACGAGCTGATCCGCTACGAATATAAAATTTGATAGAAGCCCCATGGTGAATAAAAAAGAAAAAAAACACAGTCACCGTCAAGTCAATGACTCAAATCCAACGGCTCTCTGATTGTAATAATAAATACAATTGCGATCAACCCAAAGCAACGGTTAATAAAGGTACAAGTGGAAATCTGAAAGAGACACATACGACATCTTTCGATTGTTCTAATAAATGTGTCAACAAACCGAACCGATGACAATTGCAGAAGGATTACCCGATGGAATCTAAAAGAAGTTATATTGAGTGGCAACAAGTTAAATAAACGACTCGTATGCCAAATAGTTTTCCCCTTTTTCGAATGAAGTATTTATTAAGAATAGTATATAATCTAACTTCTAAAACGGAGAGAATATAAGGTGTTCTTATTTAATTGAATTTATTTTGGCAATTCCTTTTGCTGTTAGACCAGTCAAGCATGCAAGTGTTTGGATTGATATTTTTGTTTTCTCACTTACTTTATGGTATGGGTTATCAACTGAATTTACTACCCACCTGGTTAAATGGTTATCTTCTTTTTTCTCGCTGATGACTGCTCACTGGTGGCAAGGGGCTGCTTTGATGACGTCAGTTGTGTTTATGACTGGTGATTGAATGTTGGAATTCTGATGAACGGTTTCGGTTGATGACTGGTGATGGTTGCGAACAACGCACACGTGGTTGCACGTGGTGCGGCGGCTCTTTGGTGATAGACGAGCGCAACTGGCCAACGGCGACGATGTTCTTTTGGTGGAGAATGACCTGATAGCAGTCGCAATGATGTTCTCTTTGGGGTTTGTCTTCTAGGAACGGAAGATATAAACCCAAACACGAATTTCCTCGTGTCCAATGTGGCGGCCTGGTGGCAGTCGGTATTTTTCACGATTAATGCACCAATGATGTTCTGGTTGTGGTTTGCTTTCTAGGAACGGAATTATATATTTCCTCGTGTTCAATGTGGCGGCCTGGTGGCGGTTGGTATTTTCCACAAATAATGCAAAAAGAAAATGCGAAAAGAAAACTTTTTAAACTTAGTTTAATCCGGCTCGAAGGACCAATGTTCAACGCGTATGCGTCGTTTCGGTGGGTACCGTTTAACAATTGGAACTTCGTCGTTCTTTATGGCAAATTTTTTTATACATCCGCGGGTTAAGAGGTTACAAATTATATAAAAAGGATGGCGGCAATCCTCACTCAACCAGAACCGCCACTGAACTCTCAAAAGACGAGAGAAAAAGTACTAGATGACAGTGCTTATATGCACGATTTCTTGGTATTTATGCTAAGGGCGTATTTTGACTTGAACATTGCCGCCCCCCTTGGCGTATTACGCCGATTAATATATTTTCAGATACCTTAACACTAATAAATTTACATTTCGCAAAAACTAAAACTAGTCGTAGAAAGTAGTAACTTCAGTATTTCAATTCAGGATAAATGTGTATTGATATGTAAAAATAGGGAGTTGCCAAATTAATTTGATAATCATACGAGCTTATAGATACTTCATCTTAAATATAAGTTTACCGATACTTCATGCAAAAAAAAAAAAAAAAAAAAAAAACGGTGTATGAGGAAACGGCCAAAGCAATTAAGGGACTGCAAAGCACTATCAATGATTGTTTAATGGCGCTCCAAGCCCATGACGTAAGTACTGATAACTGGGACCCAATACTAATCTATGCGTGCGAAAATCGACTTCCTCCTACTACCCTGGCCCTTTGGGAACAATCAATCGAACATCCAACTAAAGTACCATAGTGGATTCAGATGGATAAGTTTTTAAGCACCCGCTATCAAATCTTAGAATCGATTGCTGACGTCTCCTCACCAGCACACCCCACTCAGCGCCAAGAGCAGCATCATCAAAAAGCATCGAAGCAAACTAAGCGAATTAATAGTTATGTAACAAAATCAAAACCCTTTGGGTGTATTTTGTGTGGTGTGCAACATTCGATTCGCACATGCCCAACATTTAAAAATTTGAATGTCGCTTCGCGAATTGAGGTCGTGAAGACCAATAATTTTTGCCAAAACTGTTTAGCATTTAACCATCTTAAACGATCTTGTCCAAGTAAATTTGCGTACAATATCTGTCAAGGCAAACATCATTCTATGCTGCACTTGAACACGCCTTTACATGAGTCCTCAGTTCAAGACGGACCACAATTCCCATCGACTTCAGCGTCAGGAGCTTCGGTACAGGAGATAGGTAATCACATGGAGACTTCTGGATCATTCCAATTACAGTCCACTGCTTCTCCATTCATTCCAGAGGTCCACACTAATACATACTTTACTTTTAACCATAGAAGTGTACTGCTCGCTACTGCTTTAGTAACGATCAGATATCAAGATACATCATACACCATTCGAGCGCTTATTGATCCTGCCTCTGAAGTATTATTCATCTCATCGTCCGTCCAAACCAGGCTCAAACTACCGGTTACTCCAATAAAGTCAACAATTTCGGGCATAAGCTCATCGTTCGCGGGAACAGCTAATAAGCTGTGTAGTTTTTATCTGTTACATAGGGCCGCTCCATCCACACTCCTAGTTCAAGCTATCGTATTAAAAAAGGTGACTGGACATCTGCCATCAACTTCGTTCCAACCAATAGACCTCTCTATAGTTACTGATCTCCAGCTTGCTGATCCAACGTATAACCAATCTTCCCAGGTAGATCTTCTTATAGGCGCGGATTTATATCCTGCCATCTTACGTAAAGGTGTAAAACATATTTCCACTACCATCGTGGCGTAGAATACCATTTTTGGATGGATTTTGTCAGGACCTGTGAGGACCAGTTTTATGACCCATGCCACCTCGGTCTCTTACGCGGACCACTCTTTGGATGACATGTTAAAAAGGTTTTGGGAGGTGGAAAAACGTCCGTCCTTCGTTTCAAAAACTGACCAACACTGTGAGGACTTCTACAAATCCACAACGCGCAGACGTCCGGATGGACGATATGTCGTTCGACTTCCCTTCAGGCCTGAATTCCCTTCCCAACTGCAGCTGGGGCGTTCCAGAAGTATTGCTTTATGACAGTACCTTCGCAATGAACGTGCATTAGCAAAAAATGAAGAGCTGAGAGAGGATTATGGGAAGGTAATCTCGGAGTACTATACATTAAACCATATGCGACGAGTAGACCCCGTTGAGAACAATGTGGATGAGTCTCTCCGTTCCTTCTACCTACCCCATCACGCTGTTATTAAGCCAGAGAGTCATTCCAGTAAGGTTCGTGTGGTTTTTAATGCGTCCAGTTCCTCTAGCACCGGAAGAAGTTTGAATGATATGCTGTTTGCCCGACCGAGTCTGCAGCGTGATCTAACATCCCTTATACTACGCTGGCTGTTTTTTCAATTTGTTTTTAACGGCGACATTGAGAAAATGTATCGGCAAATCGAAGTACATCCAGAAGATACCGCGTTTCAACGAATTCTATTTCGCAATCCAACGACTTTGGAGATGGAAGATTTCGAATTGCAAACTGTTACCTTTGGGGTGAACTGTGCACCCTACCTCGCGCTACGGACTTTGCTCCAATTGGCCGAGGATCAGGAATCAGCATTCCCAATTGCATCTTAAATCATAAAAAATGACTTTTATGTCGACGACGTTCTGTCCGGTGCCCACGACCTTGAAACGGCAAAGGCTTCCCAAGTTGAGCTCATCAATTTGCTGAGCTCTGGCGGGTTTTCACTCCGCAAATGGACCTCCAATTCGTCCTTTCTTTTGCAGCACCTACCACGGAATCACATCCTTAGCGATAATTTTTTGATTCTAGATGATGATAGCACAGTTAAGACTTTGGGCGTTCGTTGGAATGCGAAAGAGGACTACTTTTATTTTACGTTGCAACCAATCAACTCTTGTGTGTCACCAACGAAACGAGAGATGCTCTCCCAAATAGCACGATTGTTTGATCCCGCCGGCTGGCTTGCACCAATTATTATAACATCTAAAATCCTAATGCAACAAACTTGGTCCGATAATACCGGGTGGGACGAGTGTCTGAGTTCGTCGACATGCATTCAATGGCGCAACTTCATAGAATCACTTCCCTCGATTCAGACACTTAAAATACCGCGTGTGGTTGCGTACTGCCCCTCTTCCACGATTCAGTTGCACAGATTTTGCGACTCTTCGGAGAAAGCATACGCTGCTATGCTATACGCTCGGGTTGTACGCCCCGACGGCATAAAATCGACCAATCTACTGTGCGCAAAAACAAAGGTAGCACCAGTTAAACAAATCTCATTGCCACGACTCGAATTATGTGGAGCAGTACTTCTCTCCAAACTAATTAAGGTGCATTCAAGCAACTTTCCGATTCATGCATTTCAACTTTTTCTTTGGAGCGATTCTTCGATCGTGCTAGCATGGCTTCGAAAACCACCGGGTACATGGAAAACCTTTGTTGCCAACCGTGTAGCCCAAATTGTCGAATACGTTGGAACAATTGATTGGAAACACGTTCGATCCTCGGATAACCCCGCAGACCTCGCGACCCGAGGACTGTCTCCATGCGATTTAGAAAATAACACTCTTTGGTGGAAGGGTCCCACATGGCTGTGTTCCCCCCAGGAGAATTGGCCAAGTAGCTGCTCAGGTCCAGCCCCCGACGAACTTTTAGAAGCGAAATCCATTATATCGCTCGTAACTCAAACCAAATTCGAGATCCTGGAGCGATTTTCATCCCTTCCCCGAGCACTTCGTGTCTTATCATATATGTTTCGTTTTTTTTAAAATACTATCGGGAGCTGCTACCACAAAGGCACTCTCACGGAATCCGAGCATTTTGCGGAAAAGACACGCGAATCTTCCTTCAAAGTCCATTTCCACAGAGACATCAAATCGCGTGCCTGCTCCGACGTCAGCGGAAATAGCTTTTGTCAAAACACGTTTGATTTATTTAACTCAACGTGCATACTTTCCAAAGGAGTGTCAATTGTCGGCTCAAGGGAAACCACTTAACACCAAAAGTTCAATTTTGACGTTAAATCCAATGCTGGACTCCGATCAACTTCTTCGAGTAAATGGGCGACTCTCCAGCTCTGCGTTGCCCTACAACGAACGTCACCCAATTATTCTACCATACTCTTATCATTTATCGTACATTTTCGTCAGTTTCATCCATGATATATCCCTTCATGGAGCTAACGCATTAATGTTGAGGTTAATCCGACAGGAATTCTGGATCCCCAAGGTAAAAAATCTCGTACGCTTCTATATCCGAAAATGTAAGATTTGTATTATCTACAATAAGTATCGTACAGAGCAATTAATGGCCGCTCTTCCTGCAGAGCGTTGCACCTATTCACCGCCATTCACCAATACTGGAATCGACTTTGCAGGGCCGTTCGACATCAAGAGTTTCATGGGTAGATATTGTCGAATAACCAAAGGTTATACCTGCGTGTTTGTATGTTTCTCAACGAAGGCGATACATTTAGAAGCTGCTAGCGACCTTTCCTCCCAAGTTTTTCTCGCCGTCTTCGCCAGGTTCGTAGGTCGAAGAGGTCTCCCTAAAGAAGTGTATTCAGATCACGGCACCAACTTCGTTGGGGCCGATGCTATACTGCGACGAGATTTTAAATATTTCTTACAATCAATCCCATCTAAGATCTCGGAGAAATATGCACCACAGGGTCTCAATTGGAATTTTATTCCTCCTGGAGCACCGCACATGGGAGGTCTATGGGAAGCGGGAGTGAAGAGCTTCAAAGCGCACTTTAAAAAGATAGCACACCCAAACAAATTTACATTTGAGGAATTCGCAACACTGCTATGCCGAATTGAAGCGTGTTTAAATTCACGACCGATTTCATCATTATCCAGCAGTCCAAATGATCTCCTCGCATTAAAACCAGGACATTTTCTCCGTGGAGGTCCATTACTCTCTATTCCTGAGCCCAATATACAAGAATCCTCATTGTCTTTAATTAACCGATGGGAGAAATTAAAGCATCTAGAACAAGAATTCTGTCGACGATGGAAGGACGAATATCTCACCGAGCTTCAGCAAAGGTACAAGTGGAAACATCCGCAAGAGAGCGTCAAAGTTAATGATCTGGTCGTCATAAAAAATGAAAATGTGCCATCTACCGAATGGCATTAAGGTCGAGTTACGCAGGTCTGCCCGGGGGTAGACGGAAGAGTGAGAGTGGCAACAATCAAAACGCAGATGGGCGAAGTAATTCGCCCTATTGTCAAACTTTGCATTTTATCATCACTATGATAGAAACACGCGATACTCATTTAATTGGATCGCTCTCTTCCTTGCTGTTAGATGAAGTATCTATAAACTCTTATGATTATCAAATTAATTTGGCAACTCCCTATTTTTACATATCAATACACATTTATCCTGAATTGAAATACTGAATTTACTACTTTCTACCACTAGTTTTAGTTTTTGCGAAATGTAAATTTATTAGTGGTAAGGTATCTGAAAATGTATTAATCGGCGTAATACGCCAAGGGGGGCGGCAATGTTCAAGTCAAAATACGCCCTTAGCATAAATACCAAGAAATCGTGCATATAAGCACTGTCATCTAGTACTTTTTCTCTCGTCTTTTGAGAGTTCAGTGGCGGTTCTGGTTGAGTGAGCATTGCCGCCATCCTGAGTTTCCTTTTTATATAATTTGTAACCTCTTAACCCGTGGATGTATAAAAAGATTTGCCATAAAGAACGACGAAGTTTCAATATTTAAACGGTATCCACCGAAACGACGCATACGCGTTGAACAGTAGGTATTGCTTTTTTTCTATTTTTGTGTGAAAATCTTAATGCGGTTCACAGAATACAACTACTTACCAAGTTTCAACAGTATAGTTCTAATAGTTTCGGAAAAAAGTGGCTGTGACATACGGACGGACAGACAGACAGACATGACGAATCCATAAGGGTTTCGTTTTTTGCCATTTGGCTACGGAACCCCTTAAAACGCTCCCTAGCTCAAACGTTGGTTTTTCAATAAAATTGTTTTATTTAATTGTGGGCGTGTCAGTAGGCGGATTTAAAAAATATTTAAACATAAGTATAAAGGGCACCTAGAGAGTCTATTTTATAAATTTCACATATAAAAAATGTTAGCTTTCAAAATTAAATTTTTTCGATAAATTTGTTTTTTATGAGTTTGTGGGCGTGTCTGTGAACGGATTTCAAAAATTCTTAAACTTAATTATTACTCCCTAGAGAGTATATGGTTAAAATTTCAGGTCTATAGGCCTAGTTGAAAGGCCTAATTTTTGCCGACAGACGGACGGACAGGCGGACATGGCTACATTGATATTACTATCGATGGTGATCATAAATATAGTAACTTTTAGGTGTCTACCGACAATATTAAGGTATGTTACAAAGTTTGCGTCAAAATTAATATACCCTTAGAATAGGGTATTAAGAAGATGGTTTCCGCCCTCGAAATTGAGGGAGTAGAGAACAACTTAAAGCGAATAACTGTCGACATCGCCAATATAGAATCAAAAGGTTTGGAGGATTTCGTCAGCTCAAATACATTCCGATTTTTAATATCACATGATTATCTTCAGAGTTCTTGACTAAGGATGTGGTTGAGTGGCCCAAGGACAATGTATTCAATGAAGTGAAACATTAGAGTAGTCACTGACATCGCTGAGCGAAGAGTAAAGCTTATGGATGAGTACAACGACCTGCATACTAATAACGAGGAACAGAACCAGTTTCTATTATTGGCGGATAAAAACTATAGAAAGTAGTATCCTGACAATGGGTGGCGACGGTGTAGAGGTTAGTGTGTTGGCTTGTGACCCGTGCGGTGCAGGTTCAATCCCCATGGGGAACAACAACATACGCCACCCAATCACATGCCTCTACACCAAAAGGAGGATTTCTGCCTGGTAGTACAATGGAACGTTACCGAGTCTGAGTGCTCTGGGATTTGGATTTCCTTTTAAAAAAAAAGTATCCTGACAGGAAGAAATCAACATTGCTGAAGTGAAGCAATCATCTTAATTTATATTTATCCATTGATTTATTAGTTGTATTTATGTTCTTTTAAATAAATAAAATCTAATTTATAAACCAAATTTAAATTGTAACTTTTTATAATTATATCCATTAATCCATTATTTACTGGACTACTCTGGAAAGTTTGGTGGGCGGTAGCGACCCTTAAATATTATCCGATTTGTATAACATTTTCAGAGAAATTTTTTTCATGAGAAAGAACAAATCGAAAGGTTGGGACGGTCAAAATTCAACAAACATTTTTTTTGGATCAAATAAAGCGCACCCTAGCCGACTTATGTCCCGTTCGATGGTTTGCTATAATTTAGGGGTTGGGAGCGATTGTGTTGCGATGTTTCGTTGATTTGGTTCGATAAAAACAAAACAGAGTGAACACAAATTGATGTTAAAGTTGTATTTTTAATTGAGCATTGCATTTTTGCAACTCGAATAGAATATTGTAACAACATTGTGTACTACAAATAAACACTGCATTGGGGGAGGGGGGGGGGGGGGGGGGGCGTGAACCGACCTGCAAGTTGAGAGGGCGGCCAAATTTACACTTTGCAGACGAATGGACAACAACTCATCATTTACTTAACTTTGACGACGGAATAAATAATAAGAAATTTCATGGCCATATCAACTCGACCGATACCCAGAGCGCGGAGTGAGACGTGCTGCACAAACATTTAATATTCGCGAGGCGCGTGGGCATAGTTCAAAATACGATCCCGCTTGCCAGAAGGAATCGCAGATCGCGGCAGCACGCGTCTGATTATCGTGCGTGCGAAAGGGATGAAGCTATATTCGAAAACTCCCTCGTCGATCTCTCTCCACGACAGTGTTTTGTTTTAAACATGTGTGTTGTTTGTTTATGTTTACTAGAGATTAGATTAGATAGATTCTTTATTTTTTCCGTCATAAAGTTTACAAATTGGTATACTTAAGAATGAGGACATGGCAATATTGCCGTCTGCCTGGATTATGTTTACTATTTAGTACTTGTCGATCAACCGAAGGAAAAATACTGATTGTATTAGTGTAGCATAAAAGAAATCTAAAAAGGATTACAAGCCAGGATTGCAGAAAGGAATGAGCTGGCCGAGTTCGTACTCCTTAAATCTTGCAGTTGCTCATCCTACCTCATCATGCCAGGAAGCTATTAACCTATTTGGACTGATTCAAAAAGTATATTGCTTTTTTATTGGCTCCACTACTAGGTGGGACATAATGAAAAAATATGTTAAAACAAATTTAAAGGGAAGTATAGTCAAACGAGATAGTCGGCGAAACATGTTGCTGTGAATTCCCTATTAAATAATTTGAAAGAAATAGAGGAAGCCTTAGAAGAAGTTAAGCAAACTTCTCATGCTCCAGAAGCTAAGTAGGAGGCAGGCCATCTCTTGACTGCTATAAAAAGATTTTAAATTTATTCTTAATTTAACTATTTGGCCAAATATTCTCTGCGAAATCAATCGAATGAATATAGAAATTCAGAAAGAAAATAAAATTGAAAAATAAATACCCAATAAAACTGTGGATGGTCTGCTCAAAACTTTGCAAAAATGAGACAAAATCCAATGGAATATTGGATAAAAGAGGCTGGAGAAGTTACTGAAAAAAGTGGTGTTGATCCTATTTTGCAAAACAAACGAAACCCGAAACACAAAAATCATTTCGACGAGATGTGTGAAGACGAATTACAATCACTCCAACCTGTTCAACTATTTTCTAAAGAAATAATGATCGTATTTGATCGAATCATATCAGAAATTAAAAAGAGGTTTGATTGTGATATTGTGCTGAATTTGAATTTTGCTTTTCTTAATGGTACTAATATTTTGAAAATGTCAATTGAAGAACTGCAAAAGTATGGAGCAGATCTGGCTCGAAAATACGAGCGAGATTTAAGCGCCGTTGAATTCTGCCAGGAACTCTACATTTTTCAAGAGCAAGCTTTGCTTTTATTTGGTGATATAGAAAAGACTAACGGTTTCTATCTCTTGCAACAGATCTATGCGCATGATTTGCAGGATGCTTTTCCTAATATTTGATCTATGCTTCCTACTACATCCGCAAGCTGTGAGCGAAGTTTTAGCAAACTAAAACTAATTAAAAATTATTTTGCGATCTTATATGAGGGAGCGGGTCGAAATTCAGCTTTCAAAATTCTACCTTGCAAGATTCTGACTTTTAACACAAAAATTTTGCTTTTCAAAATTCGGTTTTTTCCGTTCTGTCTTACAAAATTCTGTTTCTTAAAATTCTGACAGGCAATATTTTAAACATATAAATTCTGCTAATTCTGTTTTTTTTTCCAATTTACGAATTTAAAGAAAACAAATATTTTTCAACTTTGTCAACAAATTACATTATATTTCATATAAAGAAGGTATAAAGGTGGGTACCAGGTACTTTTACCTCTTCTTCAAGTGGCCAAAATTCTGTAAATAATTAAAAAAAGGTTTCGAAAATGAAGCGCGCGCTTTTTAACATTTTCCAAACCTTTTTATACCCTATTCTAGGGGTATATTAATTTTGACGCATAGTTTGTAACATACCTTAATATTGCCCGTAGACCCCTAAAAGTTACTATATTTATGATCAGCATCGATAGTAATGTCGATCTAGCCATGTCCGTCCGTCCGTCCGTCCGTCCGTCCGTCCGTCGGCAAAAATTAGGCCTTTAAACTAGACCTAGAGAGCTGAAATTTTAACCATATACTCTCTAGGGTCCCGAAATAATCAAGTTTAAGAATTTTTGAAATCCGCCCACAGACACGCCCACAAACTCAAAAAAACAAAATTTTGGAAAAAATCGAATTTTGAGCTAGAGAGCTGAAATTTTTTATATATGATCTATGGCCCATAAAACTGATTGGGACATACAATTTTCAAAATCCGCCCACTGACACGCCCACAATTAAATAAAACAAATTTTGGGAAAAATTGAATTTTGAGCTAGAAAGCTGAAATTTTTATATATGATCTTTGGCCCATAAAACTGCTTGGGACATAAAATTTTCAAAATCCGCCGACTGACACGCCCACAATTAAATAAAATATTTTTTTTGAAAAACCAAAATTTGAGCTAGGGAGCTGAAATTTTTAATATATACTCTCTAGGGGCCCTTTATGCTCATGTGTAAATATTTTCAAAATCCGCCTACTGACACGCCCACAATTAAATAAAACAATTTTATTGAAAAACCAAAGTTTGAGCTAGGGAGCGTTTTTATTTACAAAAGCTTAGTTTTTTCGATAAAATCCTTTAAATTTTTGTCACGCCCACTTATGAGATATAGGAATAAGAATAGGGTATCCAACAGTTCGCCCAAGCGGACTGTAGCCCGCCCCTATGTTTTTTATTAGCTATTTGCAGAATTTTGTACAGCAGAATTTTGAAAAAAAGAATTCTGAAAAGCAGAATTTTGTAAAACAGAATTTTGAAAGCAGAATTTTGACAATATAAGTGGGCGGTGGCGGCATTTTTCAGTTTTTGCCCCGCCTAAAATAAATTGGAGATCCGGGGCTGTATTTCTTTGGGGTGGGCGGAGAACATCTGCGCACCTTAGAATACACTTCTCCGCGGGCAACCAAACTTTGACCACTTACTTATATACCCATAACGTTAAAAAAAGAAAGAAATAAAAACAATTTAAATAGAATCAAAAAGCTTCGCAGTCACCTTAGTACCTACATTTATTTCCAATCTTAAATAAGACATAAGAATAATCCGAAGGAACCTGCCAAAGTTCAAAAATGGTCACGGTATACACTTAAAAAAGAAGGAGTTCTTTTTGACTTCACATTTTGATTGATTGCTTAAATCATGTCATCAAAATGAATGACGAATAATTTCCATTTTGTTTTTGGTAATCTGATGTCACAATTCAAGTCATTGAATTATATCATAACCTCAACATATTTTGGTATGACGTTAACTATTGATGCAGCAAAGATTGCATTTGCTAAAAAGAAACAAAAGTGATGAAGTTTAAAAAAATAAATATGTAAAAAGAGAATATGTTGTTGTTAATAATAGACTATTACGTTGCGACTTGTTTTTGATTAAACGAGAATCAAGTTCGTTGTTTCCTGGAGGACATCTGATCTCAATTAGTTGTATAAATTAGCAAACGCACACTGGTGTATTATTTTAAACAAGGTTTTCCATTACTTTAACAATTGTGTGCTTATCATCTTCCTTAAACAATGACGTGTTCATACAATTATAGATTAACCCGGATGTTTCCTTTCTTTATTTTTTTATATTTTTCATACTTGCCCGCGCTACAGAAGAATATAGATTTTCGGTGATTATTTTGAGTGGAGGAGGGTACAATTCCATCTAAGTAGACATATCATTAACATCGACACCTCAGCCATTGTTTGTGTTCATCGGCATCAAACACCAAGACACATTGAAGAGGTGGATCACCATCACAATTGACGCGTTCCAAGAAAGGCCAAAAACAAATTGAAATCCAGATTAACAGATACATTTCGAGCTATGTACACGAAGTTATTCCCCTCGGCTAAAAGAAGCATGACAAACATCAAAAAATTTACACAGGCAGCGGGTTAAATTATCGTTCAATAGGTTTCAACCATTTAAGTTCATCACAATTGACTCTTTCAGAGACATTAAGGGCTCTCATCAATGAGCGAGGCAATGTGGTATTTCAATCAATGTGTATTGCTGCTTTATGTAGGCGTAAAGTCTTAGATCATTGAATCGCATAATAACTCATGAATTCCTTTAAGTATGTCAACAGATCACTGGTACTCAAATCTGGTGTTATGCAACACCAAAACCTCAGCAATGAAACATCGATGACTAAACTAATCCTTTGGTTAATCACAAAGACATCAAACCACCAATATACTTCATTTCCTGTCCTGTTGCCTGTTAAGTTAACAATCTGTAGCATACAATCAATTTGACTGGATTAAGTGAGTGCATGCATGAGATATATATGCCTATGAAAGTGGCCAAAGTTTCCCACCGCTCACCCCACCGGGCACTGATCTCATCTGCGACGAGCGCAAGGAAATCCAATAAAAGATTGCAAACACGGATACGTACGCATCTTGCCTTGTTAAGTGCAGCTCTAGGGCTTCGCAACCAACCCAGTACCAGTACTAACGTATCGCAAACGCAAAAGAAGACGAAACAGATACCGCAGTGCAGAGGAGAAAGAGTTTGTGGTAACGAACGGCTGATAAAGTTGATTTTTAGGTACTACAACTACACATCGCAGTTCCAAAACTATCTGCAAATATGTACGGTGCACAGTGCTACACATTTGTCCATCGACCGAGTTTCCGCGAAGGTCTATACTCAGTCTATGCTTGGTCTTTGCATGGTCTATGCTCGGGTGATGTTTCGTTGGATTTGCGAGCCCATTCAACTATGCAATATTTCCTATAAATGGTATCTTGAGTTATGCACCTAAAATAAAGTACTCTAGTTGTTGTTGCTCATGGCAATATCGACAGTCGTCGATCTTGGTCGACGGAGAGAGCGCTCTGAATGTGGTATTAGTGGTGTTGCCGGAGGATGAAAAAGGGGAGGCTGGCGTTGGATGTAACAACAACTCTGCTTCCGCCAAGTGAGTGTGGTCAGCAAATTTCCAATCTACCCGGCGAATATGATGATGATGATGATGATGATGATGATGATGAAGATGATGATGCTGATGATGATGATGATGATGATGATGATGATGGTGATGATGAGGATGATGATGATGATGATGATGATGATGATGATGATGATGATGATGATGATGATGATGATGATGATGATGATGATGATGATGATGATGATGATGATGATGATGATGACGATGATGATGATGATGACGATGATGATGATGATGATGATGATGATGATGATGATGATGATGATGATGATGATGATGATGATGATGATGATGATGATGATGATGATGATGATGATGATGATGATGATGATGATGATGATGATGATGATGATGATGATGATGATGATGCTGATGATGATGATGATGATTATGATGATGATGATACTGCTGGAGCTCTTAGTGAGGTCAATAATGTGGGTACATAAAATTGCTTTGGCAATGTGTTCCAGTTTATTCTGCTATATGCGCACTCTCGTTACCATGCGCAGCCGCTGCACAACGGATTAAAGAGGCACAGCAGTTGTGTTCAGAGTTCTCAGTCCACTTGCAGCGGACACAGTTCAGTGATCCGCTTCATTATTTCCTAGTTTAACTGAAACTGAAAAGAAGAAATGGGATTTGCGGTCTCGGCAACGATGCGTCCCAAAAGCATTTTCAGATTTTACACAACAAAATAGGACAACGTTCCGAATCGGTATTCAAATGGCGTTGTAGTCGTCTTGTGTGCTGCCCTTCTCTCCGTTTTCGCATCAATACAGACCGCCATCGATACAATTACGATGGGTGAATTTCAAGTAAATTGGATTGAGTTGGGGACTTACAACGTACAACCAGTTACAGATGAGGTATTTCATCCAAAACGCGGATATCCTTAAATAACTCAGAGCAATCACGAATCCAGAATAATTCGCCTCTCGTTGTAAAATAATTAATATGCGACAAGTGATACAGAATAAAACAACACTTCGCGGTGCTCGCGACCAGTTAACAACTAATATCACCGCTTAATTAGAATTTAATTAGAATAATAATCACGTCCACCGATCGTCATTGATGTTGAAGATAAATTCAAACAAAAATCTGTCAACTGTTCCTTTTGGATCTATGGGAAATCCGTTATTCATCAACCAATCTTCCAATAGAATTTTCCAAAGAAGTGGATTTACATTTCGCATGCAATGCCATGCATTCTGAATAAAAGTATGCTTCGTGAAAAGAACTGATTTGCTGATTTCATTTTGTTTGAAATGATTAATTGATGGCGATGTACATTGTTATTACTTCATAGCTGTGTATATGTAAAGAAGATAACGTTAAAATCACAAACTATGAGTCGAATTACATAAATACGTATAAGGTGGCTCGAAAGCTGTCAGCCGATGTTCTTTGGGTGTAATTTTTTTTATGAATGAAAAACTTTGGTTCATTTTTATTCATTTCATTCATTAAACAATTATTGAGCGTTCTTTAGGAGTATAGTGATTCATGTCTTGTTGAAGTGTAGTTACTTCACAAATGTCAAAGTCTCATTGACATATGCCGCCATTTGCGAAAATTATAGGGTGATGACTTTTGCGTCACCTAGTACCTATGTATATTCCAGCAACCTTGATACAATTTGTTCTGAAACATCTAAAAATGTAGTTTCGTTGGACAGTTAGTCATTCCGTAGAGGGATTCGAAAAGACTCTATATGGAGTTCCGACTATTATTAAAAAAAATGCGCTACTGCTCTGTCTTATGTGGCATTATAATTTGATTTATATTTCCTTACATACTTTTGGAGAACCCCACAGGCGGACCAGTAGGAATTGACTGTAGGGCTGGGATGCCTCTAATCCTGACCATGACTTCGCCGTAAAGGAAGAAGAAAGAGTAAACTAAGTAATACTAAAAACGCTTGGGCAAAGATACCCTATTCTTAATCCTATATATATATATATATATATCAGCTTCATGGCTCAAACATCGGTTTTTCAATAAAATTGTTTTATTTAATTGTGGGCGTGTCAGTAGGCGGATTTAAAAAATATTTAAAAAAAAAGTATAAAGGGCAAAGAGAGTCTATATTATAAATTGCAGCTCCCTAGCTCAAACTTTGACTTTTCAATAAAATAGTTTTATTTAATTGTGGGCGTGTCAGTAGGCAGATTTTAGAAATTTTATTTCCCGAGCAGTTTTAGGAGTCAAAGAATATATATAAAAAATTTCAACTTTCTACCTCAAAATTCGATTTTTTCGATAAATTTGTTTTTTGAGTTTGTCGGTGTGTCTGTGGGCGGTTTTCAAAAATTCCTAAACTTGATTATTTCGGGACCCTAGTGAGTATATCGTCGCCTGAGAATTGTTTTGTTCCATACGCCACTTTTGTCGTTTTTGAGTTAGGAACGGATTCTATGGTAAATTTGTATGCTCTTTTTAAATCTGTGATTCGATTTGCTCTTAGTCTTTCCAATCCCGAGATATCGAACATCGACTTTGTCCCATATCCACCAAAATCAACAGTTTGTAGAATTGTTTTGTGCCATAAACCATTTTTTGGCGTTTGGGACAAATTGTCCATATAATTTATCGCAATTTTTTTGTGAGAATTGTTTTGTTCCACGTGCATATCACGGCGACAAGAGTTACAGAAAATATTAACAAAGTTGAGAATTGGTTTGTCCTACGTGCACTTGTGTCAAAGAAAAGCTATGTATGTGGGACACTGATCGCAAACAAAATTTTAGTATTGGTTTGTTCCACCTCCATTACAGTTGTGTAGATAATATTCGATATTATGAAGATATGAATTCGGTGCGGAGATGAATAGTGCTGCAAACGCAAAACCTAGTTGCAGACGTACGAGCAGGAAATCATTGAATACATATGGTTTCAATAGATTTGTTTAATGAACCTTAGCTGCACAGATAAGTACAGAAAAAATCAGAAAAGTACAAAATTGTACTGATGCCAACTGATTTATTTGTTTGGCATGAGATATCATATTTCTTAGTTTAATGTTACAAATGTTCGTAAATTTATTAAAATAATTGAAAGAATAACATGGAACGAGTTCAAATTGAGATGAAATCGACATCAGGCCAAACAATGACTGTGCATGTGCAATGCTCACTTAAAACCCGAAATTCACTAGAAAACAAAGAGGATTATCTATTTGAAATTTCGCAGCTGAGAGGAGAACATTATGACTCGAAGCTGTACTTTTCTGATCTGATCTGATCTGCCATTTTTCACTCACAGGTTTAATGCTAAACACTTTGAATAATTTTCTTATTTTATTGTATTTTTTGAATAAAAACTTTGACAAAAAAGATGAAATCGATTTTTCTTTTCAAATTGTAGCATCCAACTCCATGCTTCTTTGCCTTTCATACATTTTGGATGCGAATTGCTTTGTGCCATATCCATTTTTTTGTGTTGAAAAAAAAAATCAATTTCAAAATGTAGGAGGTGGGACACAAGTCAAAAAAGGAGACTTTTACGTTAATTAACGTGGCTTCTTAACGGGTTGGCAAAAAACTTTGGAAATTGGTAGGTGAACTCTTTATAAGACTAACTTCAAATTAAAAAAAATAAAAAAAAAATCATATCATACAGTTTCGGAGTACCAAGTACGCAAACCTTTAAATGCGTTTTTCTCGAAAAAGTGCCAATGGCGTATGGAACGAAACAATTCTCAGGCGACGATATAGTTTCAGATCTCTAGGTCCAGCTTAAAGGCCTAATTTTTGCGGACAGACTGACGGATATGGCTAGATCGACATTACTAACGATTCTGATCATAAATATAGTAACTTTAAGGGGTCTACGGGCAATATTAAGATATGTTACAAACTTCGCCTCAAATTTAATATACCCTTAGAATAGGGTATAAAAACATAGGGAAATTCTACAGTTCACTTGGACGAACTGTTGAGTACCCTATTCCTATTCCCCTCCCCCATAAAGTGGGCGTGGCTAAAATCAAGGTCTGAGTGGAATTGTTAAGCACGATCTACATGTTTTGATATACAACATTTAAAGGATTTTATCGAAAAAAAGTTTTGACAGAAAGTGGGCATGGTAGAAAGCTTTCCATAAAGGAATTGTTCAAAATGACTTTATCTTCATACTCTACGAGGAAAATCTATGAACAATCACTTCTTGGTTGACCAGTGGTTTTAAATAATCATAAGTAGTTTTTTCGAAGGCAATTTTGCTGAAGCGATTTGTTCTTTTTCAAAGAAAAAGAAAAGAGGTTTAGATTAGAGTAAAACGTTCAGGACAAAGGAAGATATGAAACTATGGAGACGGAATTTGGTAGACAGGCGAAAGGAACAAGGAAGCTTGAGGGCGGAACAGGAAACCAAGGAAGAGAGTTATCAACGCTAAGTATATTAATTTGATGATGAAAGATTTCGAGAATAGACGGGAAACGCGACCCATTAGTTTTTTTAATTTTTATACCCTATTCTAAGGGTATATTAATTTTGACGCATAGTTTGTAACATACCTTAATATTGCCCGTAGACCCCTAAAAGTTACTATACTTATGATCAGCATCGATAGTAATGTCGATCTAGCCATGTCCGTCCGTCGGCAAAAATTAGGCCTTTAAACTGGGCCTAGAGAGCTGAAATTTTAACCATATACTCTCTAGGGTCCCGAAATAATCAAGTTTACGAATTTTTGAAATCCGCCCACAGACACACCCACAAACTCAAAAAAAAAAACAAAATTTTGGAAAAAATCGAATTTAGAAAGCTGACATTTTTTTATATGATCTATGACTCCTAAAACTGCTCGGGAGATAAAATTTTCAAAATCCGCCCACTGACACGCCCACAACTAAATAAAATAATTTTATTGAAAAACCAGAATTTGATCTAGGGAGCTGAAATTTATAAAATATACTTTCTAGGGGCCCTTTAAGCTCATGTGTAAATATTTCCAAAATCCGCCTAATGACACGCCCACAATTTAAAAAAAAACTTTTTTTGAAAATCCAAAGTTTGAGCTAGGGAGCTGAAATTTATAATATATACTCTCTAGGTGCCCTTTATGCTCATGCGTAATTTTTTTTTGTTAAATCCGCCTACTGACACGCCCACAATTAAATAAAACAATTTTATTGGAATACCAAAGTTTGATCTGGGTAGCGTTTTTATACAATAGCTTCGTTTTTTCGATAAAACCCTTAAATGTTATATAACAAAATATGTAGAGCATTCTTAACAATTCAACCATACTTTGACTTTTGTCACGCCCACTTATGGGGGATTGGAATAAGAATAGGGTATCCAACAGTTCGCCCAAGCGGACTGTAGCCCGTCCCTATGTTTTTTATTCGGGTCAAGCGATAACGAGTGATACCAAGGGTCCTTACCGACCTGTTATACCAACCGCTAAGTTAGCCGGGATCTCGAACCCCGGAATAAAGACCGTGCTCCACCAGAGCTTTTTAACGTTGTTTAAAGCCTTTGTCTTTTCCATCTTTTCGGGTTTCAATTTTCTTCACATTTTTCATTGGTTCTGTAGCAAGGTTTCACAAAGAGTATGTTGCCCAGATGGGGCGAGATAGACCCCCCCCCTCCCATATTAAAAAATGCTTGTAAATAACTGTTCTACACAAATCTGTCGTTAAACTTTGTCGCCTGAGTTATCGTACTCTCTCTAGTTTGCTTACGCGTCTTCGTGAAGAGGATAATCTCGCAACGCGCATCTTCTTGATTAGTTTGATTGGGGCTTTGATCAGATAAACGAAGTCGATTCTTCTGCACGTTGCTTTTTTTTGTGTGCGAACCGCCCTTGCTATAGTGAAAATGTTATTTTATTTTGCGATTAAGCTATGAGTATTCAGACTTTATCCATATTGAATTTAATTTTGACAATATCATTTTTTTTATTGCTTATCTACTTCAAAATAATTTTTTTTTTATCACACAAAGTGCTCCTTCTCACGTTGTTGAGATCAATTCAGATACCATAAAGAACACTCTTACAAAATCTCATAAAAATCTGTCGAGTGGTTCATGAGTCTATAAAAGACACACACAAATAACGATATTATATTCAGATATATAGATAAAATCATTTCCACAAAATGTTATATAAAAACAATTACCCAAAAATTAAAATAGAATTATTAAAAAGCTGCTATGTGCTCTACTGCGCACATCTGTGTGCCAGACTGAACATGTTACAATGGCCGACAACGGGTTCCAAAATGAATGCATAGTGGTATGTGTATGCGTTTTCTGTTGTTAGATATTGCGGTGGGACATATATGAAGCACTTACTCTATTCCCCTCCCCCATAAAGTGGGCGTGGCTAAAATCAAGGTCTGAGTGGAATTGTTAAGCACGATCTACATGTTTTGATATACAACATTTAAAGGATTTTATCGAAAAAAAGTTTTGACAGAAAGTGGGCATGGTAGAAAGCTTTCCATAAAGGAATTGTTCAAAATGACTTTATCTTCATACTCTACGAGGAAAATCTATGAACAATCACTTCTTGGTTGACCAGTGGTTTTAAATAATCATAAGTAGTTTTTTCGAAGGCAATTTTGCTGAAGCGATTTGTTCTTTTTCAAAGAAAAAGAAAAGAGGTTTAGATTAGAGTAAAACGTTCAGGACAAAGGAAGATATGAAACTATGGAGACGGAATTTGGTAGACAGGCGAAAGGAACAAGGAAGCTTGAGGGCGGAACAGGAAACCAAGGAAGAGAGTTATCAACGCTAAGTATATTAATTTGATGATGAAAGATTTCGAGAATAGACGGGAAACGCGACCCATTAGTTTTTTTAATTTTTATACCCTATTCTAAGGGTATATTAATTTTGACGCATAGTTTGTAACATACCTTAATATTGCCCGTAGACCCCTAAAAGTTACTATACTTATGATCAGCATCGATAGTAATGTCGATCTAGCCATGTCCGTCCGTCGGCAAAAATTAGGCCTTTAAACTGGGCCTAGAGAGCTGAAATTTTAACCATATACTCTCTAGGGTCCCGAAATAATCAAGTTTACGAATTTTTGAAATCCGCCCACAGACACACCCACAAACTCAAAAAAAAAAACAAAATTTTGGAAAAAATCGAATTTAGAAAGCTGACATTTTTTTATATGATCTATGACTCCTAAAACTGCTCGGGAGATAAAATTTTCAAAATCCGCCCACTGACACGCCCACAACTAAATAAAATAATTTTATTGAAAAACCAGAATTTGATCTAGGGAGCTGAAATTTATAAAATATACTTTCTAGGGGCCCTTTAAGCTCATGTGTAAATATTTCCAAAATCCGCCTAATGACACGCCCACAATTTAAAAAAAAACTTTTTTTGAAAATCCAAAGTTTGAGCTAGGGAGCTGAAATTTATAATATATACTCTCTAGGTGCCCTTTATGCTCATGCGTAATTTTTTTTTGTTAAATCCGCCTACTGACACGCCCACAATTAAATAAAACAATTTTATTGGAATACCAAAGTTTGATCTGGGTAGCGTTTTTATACAATAGCTTCGTTTTTTCGATAAAACCCTTAAATGTTATATAACAAAATATGTAGAGCATTCTTAACAATTCAACCATACTTTGACTTTTGTCACGCCCACTTATGGGGGATTGGAATAAGAATAGGGTATCCAACAGTTCGCCCAAGCGGACTGTAGCCCGTCCCTATGTTTTTTATTCGGGTCAAGCGATAACGAGTGATACCAAGGGTCCTTACCGACCTGTTATACCAACCGCTAAGTTAGCCGGGATCTCGAACCCCGGAATAAAGACCGTGCTCCACCAGAGCTTTTTAACGTTGTTTAAAGCCTTTGTCTTTTCCATCTTTTCGGGTTTCAATTTTCTTCACATTTTTCATTGGTTCTGTAGCAAGGTTTCACAAAGAGTATGTTGCCCAGATGGGGCGAGATAGACCCCCCCCTCCCATATTAAAAAATGCTTGTAAATAACTGTTCTACACAAATCTGTCGTTAAACTTTGTCGCCTGAGTTATCGTACTCTCTCTAGTTTGCTTACGCGTCTTCGTGAAGAGGATAATCTCGCAACGCGCATCTTCTTGATTAGTTTGATTGGGGCTTTGATCAGATAAACGAAGTCGATTCTTCTGCACGTTGCTTTTTTTTGTGTGCGAACCGCCCTTGCTATAGTGAAAATGTTATTTTATTTTGCGATTAAGCTATGAGTATTCAGACTTTATCCATATTGAATTTAATTTTGACAATATCATTTTTTTTATTGCTTATCTACTTCAAAATAATTTAATCACACAAAGTGCTCCTTCTCACGTTGTTGAGATCAATTCAGATACCATAAAGAACACTCTTACAAAATCTCATAAAAATCTGTCGAGTGGTTCATGAGTCTATAAAGGACACACACAAATAACGATATTATATTCAGATATATAGATTAAATCATTTCCACAAAATGTTATATAAAAACACTTACCCAAAAATTAAAATAGAATTATTAAAAAGCTGCTATGTGCTCTACTGCGCACATCTGTGTGCCAGACTGAACATGTTACAATGGCCGACAACGGGTTCCAAAATGAATGCATAGTGGTATGTGTATGCGTTTTCTGTTGTTAGATATTGCGGTGGGACATATATGAAGCACTTACTCTAATCATTAACGTGGATTGAAAAAACAAAAAACAAAATAAAACTGTAAGGTTTTCATATATAACCTAAGATCGGACATTGTAATGCCATCTTATTATGCATATCGTCAGCTTTTTGGCCTTCAAACTTAAGAGAACAGTCGTAACATGACTTCTGTATCCTTTATGAAACATATTGGTTCGAATCTTTTTAATTGTTCGTCTCTATTACCTTTAATCGAAATCATAGAGTAATTTGTGCTCTAAAAGAACCTATAACACTTCGTGTCAGGGTAACGAATCTGATACTCGTATCTTGCAATATTGATTTCAATAAATATTTTTATTTTTGCTTCCATTGCATAATAAAACAAAAAAAAATGATTAATAATAAAAAGAAAAAATCCAAACTTGAAAAATATTATATGAAAAAAGCACATTAAATAAAAGATCAAAATATTTGCATCACTAATGGAATAATTAAATTAAAATCAATTATTGCTAATGAATCTTGTCTAAGCTCAAATAGCAATGCCGTATTTCCATCTGCAAAAGGAAACCATATGTGTCTGTCTAAGCTTTTTATATTTCCTTCGCTAGACTGCTTTGTATCCAATCAACTGGAACAAGACGATGATAAAACATCACACCCTTAACTGTTATTATCTGAACCTAATAAATTAGTTCTTGTTTCGTTCGACCACAGAATGTTAAGTAATTTCTCGGTTGGGCATTCTAAATAATTGGGTAAGAATTGATCCTTAATGATCTTTTCTGATAGACGAAGATACTCCTATGCTTTTAATGGGCTATTAATTAGTTATCTATTAATCTTCATCTAATCCGAAGACATCGGTGCTGAGGCTTAGATTTGATTTAATTAAAGTAGACATTATAAATAGATTTCTTAATACGTCTTACTGCATAAACGTTAGAGCCGAGTTCGTCATTTGCTTAATTATTACTTTCGTCATCCACATCGTCATCTTATTCTAAAGGGTCTTTCATTAGCGACCTGACAACTTCAAACTTTCAGTGTGAACGCACCCTTAAACCGAATACCGAACTGTCAATGTCAGAATATTCAGTAAAATCAACATTTTTATTATGGTGAAGTACACGAAGTCGGTGGTCCCAACTTTAAGAGCGTTAACGCCAATTTGCGTCAGTAATTCTCGCCCCAGTAGACAAGCATTTCATAGTCTAGTGAAAGAGTCAGAATATTTGCTGCTAGATGTTGTCGTACCAGACTACGTTTTGCCCGAGGAAAGTAGGTAGGAGTGCCTGCCCGGTGCTATTTGTACCTGGACGCAATAAGCGCAAATACGCCGTTTTGATGCCACCACTCAAGTGACCAATGGTGTCAATTTGTGTTTCAAATCTAGCCTGTGCAATTGAGAAACTCGATGGTATTGCAGAATTTAATATTGCTCAATTCTGATACGAGTAGTTCGTCGAAGAATGTTTTGCCGACTGTGCGATGTCTAGCTCTAGCTAGAGCCGGACATTCGCAGAGGAAGTGTTGGAGGGTCTCCTTTTCCACTGGATCCTTGCAGCTTTGTTAGATCGTGGGTTCTTTTGCATCGAAGCAGGGCCACATCTTCCTGGATATGACAGAGCTATGTAGGCCGCTCCATCTGGAGTAGTGATGTGTCAACTCGAGTTAATAACCCGGTTCAACCCGGGTTGCAGCTAAACCGAGTTAAACCGAATTGAATTTTTATCAACCCGAGTTGCCGAAACCGATGCAGTGAACCGATGTCAATTTAATGCCACCGAGTTGAACGATTGGGTTTTGGTTGGTTAGGATAAGAGAAACAACTCGAGTTGCAATGCCCGATACCTATTTGGAATTCGATTCGGTTTCTCGTGAGATGATGGCACACCTGCTCCTGTTGTCCTGTTTTCTCTCAATGAGTTCACAGTTCACATATTTGTGTTAGTTTTGTCCTATCGTTGTGTCATTCATCCATCGAATGTATCGATTGAGCGTATCCATATCCAAAGCGTAACTGTATACATCGGAATCGGTTTCGGTGCACTAATTTAACTCGATTTAAATGTACCCGTTCATAAAATCTAATTGGAAAATCCAGTCCAGCCGAGTTGCAAACTTATATAATATTTATTCTGATCTGATTTAATTGGTTTTCGTTTTAGTTCCATTTAGTTTCATTTTCTTATTGTGTGGCATTTTGCGGATGTTTCAAAGGATTTTTTTAAAGAGTGTTTGTGTAAGACAATTTTAGGAAGCAAATAATGCCGCCCGAAAAAAAGGTCTATAGTGTGGAAAGTTTTTAATAAACCGCAAGATGGACGGATTGCAACTCGGTTTGCAACTCGGTTTGCAACTCGGTTTACTTAAATTCTAACTCGGGTTAACTCGGTTTGAAACTTTTTCGGTTTGGCACATCATTAATCTGGAGTTCGTTCGTAAAAGAAAGTACTGCGATATTTTATCCTTGACAATTCCATTGGGAGGAGAGGCTGCCTCTGCAAGGGAACTATCAAGGGTAGAGCCGTGTCTTGTCAGCGCATCGGCCCTTTCATTTCCCTCTATGCCACTATAGCCGGGAAGCAACATTTATTTGAAAACAACTCGGGGGGCTAGGGTTATCGAATCGCCTTTCCCGAGAAAAGTTATTTAAAGAAAAGTATTCTACGTCTACTGTAGCACGACTCTGAAACAAGAGTTTGGTAAACTTTAGCCACAAGGAAGATATTCATCTTGAAGCTAGAAGGGTTCGCTTCTGCTTAAGCTTAAGCGAGCGATAATATTAAATTGGTACGTGCTTCCAAACATGGATGAATAAGGTTGTCGAATAAATAAATAAATGCAAAAAAAAGAGAAAAAGAACAAGTTAATATATAAAAGAATCGTCTTCTTCTGCCTTTAATGGCGGTGAGGTTACGATCAGGATTAGAGGGATCATAACCCTCTCACTGAACTGCATCGCTACTGGTCCGCCTGTGGTTCGACCTCATAAACAACGGTAGGCCTCCCGATTTGAAATCACTTCGTCGCTGAGGCCAATCAAATGCTGGTGTCGCTGCATTTGTATGAAAAAGGAGTTTTTAGGCCTGCCTCTTTTTCGCATTTGTATTGGTAAGTTGATTGATATTGCTTTTTTGATAGGGTTTGTAGGATCTCTCTTTTAACATAAAAGTACCAAGAGGCGGTCGTGTTCCATTTTTTTTCGAGATAGGTTCTTTGACCTGATCCTGTCGGATCTTGGAACTTCTTATTCGATCCATCTTTGCTGTCATGCGAAGCACCTTCATCCCAGCTGCCGTTAATTTGCTCTCATACTTTTCGCTCGCTGTCATAATTGCGGTGTAGAGCTTTCCTTTCAGCTTAAGGGGCATTTTTCAGTCACAGAAGGCGGCTGAGTTTTCCGCCACTTCATCCACTTCATAAATAAATAAATAAATAAATACGTAAATAAGCAAATAAATATACAAATGAAAAAAAATAGATACAAATAAATATACAGCTGAGTTAACCGTTGAGCTTAAGGTTCGAAAGCCATTTTGCCATTTGCGTTTTTAAAAATAAAGGTTTAAACAGACCAGCCAGCGCCACAAAAAATGAATCTGATGATCGGCTGTGTGAGCCCGTGAAAGATTTCAGCCTATTCTGTGTTGGGTTTAGCGCCTCGGGCATCTTCGTTTCTTTGTTTTATTATTATGTTTTAATACATTTTTTTTTAATTCATTTTTCCGTGTTTTCAATTGATGGGCTTTTGAATCGGCTCCCTAGGATCACGTATATCTAGAATTCAAAAGCATGCTTCATGATTAAAAAAAACATACTTTAAGTAGTAGACAAGGGTAACAGAATCGTAAGTTACTAATTAGTTATGTAACTGTCAGTGTGACCATAGCGGAATATTACATCGCATATAAAAGTGGAATATTTTTTTTCTCCAAAAGGAATATTAAAATTGAAATATATTCTCCATAAATTCACTCTCGTTAATTTTATTACTTCTTAATAGCAAAATTCATGAAGCTCTGAGCTCTGGTAATACTAATTTATGTTTATTTGCATCTGAAGTCACCGACAGTACAGTAACAGGCTTTTTCTAGGCAGGTGTTCGTTTCGCCCTAAGCCGTGCTGTGCGTACCCAGTTTTTTTTGTTTTAGTTTGTGTATGCATTTATTTTCAACTTGTTAAATGACGTGTTGTCATCTCATTGCGCTTTATTTAATGAACTGAGAATGGATCGGGTCTTAAAAAAGTTAGTTACATACTTAAGGCCAAACAATAATAGACGGACGAAAACTGAAGCTAATGTCATTTGAACGAGTCGTTCCCTTCCCATCTATAAATTATTTAAGTTAGTGATGGGCATAATCGAATAATTTGAAGAATCGAAACATTAGTATTCGAATGATTTGAAGAATCGAATGATCATTCGAGATACGAGTAAATGAAAAAAAAAATCCATTTGATATTGATACGTTTTTATTTTTCTGCAAAAAAGTGCTACTTCATTTAAATTAAAAAATAAGCACACAAAACGAGAATAATCAACGCAGGAAATACTGTAGTCGCTATTTCGCATTTCGAAAGTTCGAATAGGTCTTAAGTCCATAAATGTAGATACATATATAAATATATATTTTGAGAAAAAAAAATTACTTAAACAAAGCGATTTAGTCCATAAAGCTGGAAGTGGAAATATTGTTGTGTCATGAAATTAAACAAAAAAAAAAACAAAAAAATATCTCGAGAACTTCTTGAAAAGTTATCACTCATTGTCTACTCAATTCATTCAATCTAAGCACATAACTGATATAAAAATCCAGATATGTTATGCATGTGAGATACGAATGAGATATACCAAAGAAAGGACATGAAGAAAATTACACGAGATCTTTTGAGTGAGAGAAAGAGAAGTGAGTAATAAAATGAAATAGGAAGAGAATGTATGGCGCACTTCGCTACTGCATTCGTAAGAGAAAGAGAACATAAAACAAAACGATAAGCAAATGCGAGAGAAGTAAGAAAATAGAAAACCAAATCATTCGAATGATTTGGTGTGAAGAATCGAAGTATCTCGAGATATTTTCATAATCGACTATAATCGATTCTTTCATTCGAATGCGCCCATCACTAATTTAAGTGGACCGTAGTAAAAGTATGTGAACGGAAGCAACTGAGTGTGTTTTTCCATACAGAAAACTGGTGGTCAAATGTTCGTTCAAAATCCGCAGATTGGAGCGCTGTTAACTTACGGAGAACAGAAATTAGACAGAAACTAGACGAACAGAAGCAATTCACTATTATGGGCAAATACATACTAGGGATTCCCTGTATTCGGCTTGTTTCTTATAGCAGCGTACGCGCCGTTCCTACTATTACAGTTCTACCTTCAAATGTTCAATTTCCAGGAAAATGAACAAACGGATTTTGATCTTCAAAACTTTAATAAAAAAAATGTTTAATGAGATTAATAACTGATATTTTTTTTTTGCAATTCTATTTTTATACCCTATTCTAAGGGTATATTAATTTTGACGCATAGTTTGTAACATACCTTAATATTGCCCGTAGACCCCTAAAAGTTACTATATTTATGATCAGCATCGATAGTAATGTCGATCTAGCCATGTCCGTCCGTCCGTCCGTCTGTCGGCAAAAATTAGGCCTTTAAACTGGGCCTAGAGCGCTGAAATTTTAACCATATACTCTCTAGGGTCCCGAAATAATAAAGCTTACGAATTTTTGACATCCGCCCACAGACACGCCCACAAACTCAAAAAAACAAAATTTTGGAAAAAATCGAATTTTGAGCTAGAAAGCTGAACTTTTTTATACATGATGACTCCTAAAACAACTCGGAATATAACATTTTCAAAATCCGCCCACTGATTTCTGCCTGGTAGTACAATGGACCGTTTAGGAGGAGAAGAGGGATTTGGATTTCCTTTTTTATAAAAAAAAAAAAAACAAAAAAAAAAAAAACTGTTGAAATGTCCTGTATTTGGGGGAGGGGGGTGGATTAAGCTGCCTATTTCCTAAGAAAACTTTTGGTGAAAATATTGATAAAACAACGACAGGCAGCACACATGGCTTTCGTGATGGTTCGATGTCTCGATTGCCAATGAGTTCTATCTGGCATTTTTGTATTCTGAAAAGCAGCTCCAAATATGTGATTGGAGTACCAGCCCAGATGCGTTGTACTCAAGTTTGGGGACTATAAAATGTAGCCAGATCAGAAAGGGTGCATATTTTGCATCTTTATTGGCGACATCGAATATGTGGTCATTCCAAGAGAGGCTGTCATTCACACACCTGCCGAGAGTGGAAAGTGTTTCGGTTTCTGCCATGCAAGTCCCATTCATGGATAATAGCAGACTGTTAAGGTTTTGCTTTGATGACAGAAGACGGCATTGTGTTTTGGAAGCATTAAATTCCACCCCACTGAACTAAGCTATCAAGATCGGAATTTAATAAGCTTAACATACGTTGCTGTTCCAGTTTCACACTCGGAAATGAGGGGCGTGAACCAGGAAACAAATATGACAAGATGAGTTATATTGTCATCTGCGAAGGAATGCATCGGATTAGAAGTATAGGACATGAGATCATTTATAAAAATAAGAAAGAGATTCGGAGACAAAACAGAGCCTTGGGGAACACCAGCATTTATTAAGTGAGTTTCAGACTTGTAACTGTCCAAAACAACTCGAATGGAACGGTCTCATAAGTACTTTCGAATCCATTGAAAAAGAGTGTCATCGAATCCAAATGCACGCATTTTTGACAAGAGAGCTTGGTGCCAAACTCTGTCAAACGCCCTTGAAATATCTCGCCCAACGATCTTACTCTCACCACCCTGTTGAAGAGATTGGTTTCACTTTTCGGTTAGATAAGTCATTAAATCACCAGTGGATCTATTGCTGCGAAAATCGTACTGCCGGCCTCGGAAAGAAGGGGCTTAGGTAAGGTTAGGTTTCCGGGTTGATGGAACAGCGCGAATCTGTTACACCGCACTTAGATCAATGTGGGCCCGTTGTGACACCCTACGTTGGGAGTATTGGGCTCGTTTTTCTGGCCTTGGTCATCCATTCTCTGTTTCCGTCCCCTACTACAGGTTGTCCAGCTATTTATATGTCCTTATAAACCTGTAAACATTTCAAAGTGAGACATTAGACAGTTCTTGAATATCTCGGAAGAAATTTCGTCCAAGGTGACATATCCTTGGGCAGTGACAGAAAAAGTGACGTGTGTCTTCACGTGTTTCCTCATCACCGTAGCCTCTACAGATGTCGCGTCAGGCTCCAGGAAATAACCCCCAAATGAAAAATGAAATAACTCCCCAAAATTTGTATGGAGGTGGGGATTTATTTCATATGAAATAAAAGAAAGACAGATTTTCTTGGTCGTTTTAAACGCTAAATTCTTCAAGTGGTTTTCGGTCCCGTTTGCGTTTACCGGCTTTGGAGCAGGAGATTTAACAGCGAACTCTACTAGCTGTATGGCGACATAGACCTGGTCAGAAAAATAGGAATCAGTCGATTAAGATGGCTAGGACATGTAGAGCGAATGGACACCAACCCGGAGGGACAACGGAGTAGAGGAAGACCTCGCTTTAGGTGGCGCGCACAAGTGGAAAGGAACCTCAAAGGTCAGGCTAACTGGAGAGGCGTGTTGGTTGAGGCCCAGGTCCACCCCGGACTGTAGCGCCACTTAAGTAAGTAGGTTTGGTTAGATACGTGGGTCTAAAGTAAATAATTGCAGTCATTTCTGGCTCCTTTGAACTTTTTTCGATGTTACCAGGTGGGTTGGCCTTATGTGACCGAAATCTTACCTCTTTTAACCTGATAGCCTATTTGCAGCTCGAGTCGCAAGACGCGTTTACCTTGGGTTTTATACATTCCATTCGGTTAGGGATAATGCATTTCATATCCAGTAAAATTATGTTTGTTATCATATCAGCAGCAGCATCAACGTCGCTGTCGAGCAAGCACAGCGACCAGTTAAAACTCCCAAAGAAACCGTTTAGTCTCACCCAATGGGCTTTGTCGCATTGTCTTTTGGGAGTTTGTTCTTTTACTATGTGGTTTGGGCACGAGCAATTCGCTGATATTACACAATGGTCTGAAGAACCTAGAGGCGATAATAGGTTTATAACTTATTTTTAAGGGTGAACGGTAAGAAAGAAGTCCAGTGTGTAGGCGGTTTTTTTTTATATAATTTGCGTGCGCTAAAGGGATTTCTTTTTTCTATAGTACACAGTACCCTTATAGTGGAAACCACAGCGCAGGCATTTTGTTTCTTGCTGTAAGTAGCTCCCAGCAAATGATTCATTGCCTACTTGTGGGTGCTACTTACTGTATGAAAGAATAGAAGGATAGGAAAGAAGTTTGGTGCGATGGGATTTTTTTCTCAACGGGTGGCGCCTAAATTGCTTTAGGGAGATCTGTTTTTGTTGTGTGTATTCAATTTATAAAAATCATGACCCTGGTCGGGATTCGAACGCACGACCTGCCAATCACTTTGTGAATACACTACCATCGCACCATTGCCACCTGCCTAATTGACTGCTAATGTCCGGTATTCCCGTCGGCTCATTTACAAGCAGGGTCAAATTACTTACCTCAGCAAAGATCTCAACATACCTTCCATTGGGTCTGACCAAAATTTCGAAGCTTACTTGAATTGCGTATATTACTATCGCCCGCAATGACAAGTTCAGTTCGGGGATAAAGAGTCACAATTCTTGTGTTATAATCTGACAGTGCATCGGCACATCTGATAAGTTGAGTGCCAGTCCAGATTTGGAATTCTGTAAACGAAATTTTATTTGATGTACATATTACCAATTGGAATGTTGAAATATTTTCGGTGTAAGTGGAATATTTTTGGAAGTAGGTAAAGGTCGCACTGGTAACTATTGTCCTGACATTTTTATTGGCTAAACGCACGACCGAAAGCAGACGAACAAAGTGTTTTCAATTGTCGCGTGTGCCTTTTATATGTCATTCCTATTAGTGCTTCGGGAAGTGAAATCCTCATGTCGATCCAGCTTACAATCGCTTTTATTTTCTGCTTGCAATCATTACACCGAATTTGGTTACACGTACTCACTTTTGATGCTTGTCATGTCAGATGCCGACCGTAATCCTCCTGACAAGGCCAATTAAGGTGACAGAAATTTTTCATTTTCATTTATGGATCCGGTGCTACCTCAAATCGAATGGACAATGCAGAGCAAATTGATCTTTTAAATCCTAAAAAGCCTACGAGTGAAGGGTCAAAGATGTTGACTTGCAAGCACACCACTTATGTCTTAGACACGCATCCATCGGTTTTGGGTCAATCTACGACCCGACTCCAATTAATTGCGATTGGAGCCCCTTTTAAGGTCGTTATGCCCATGAAAATGCAATGCCTTTTGTCTGTCATAGTAAATGGCACGTACGCGGTAAGCGCTATGCGATGCGAGACGCATTAACGGATTGCGGTAGCATGAGGAAAATGTGTTCGCCACGCGCTTTGTGCCTTACATCACTCACTTAGTAGTTCTGTCCGTCAAATGCCGTTTAATTTGAATTGCTTTCAAAAAATGAAAGTTCAGCTAATCTCTGCTTCGTCGATCAAATCGGGCAGCTCAATGAGTCGGCATCCGCCACCAACGTGCCGTGATTGCTGTCGATTGTTAGCTATGGAGTGGAATCTCTTAAAACAATCGCTCAAGTGACAGATCGTTGGATTGAGTATGTAAATAAAAATTCAAATTTGCTGAGAGTGACGCCTGCTAATCGTTATGTATAGGCGCTACGATCCGTCTTCAACCAATTAGAAGCCCCAGCTTGCGGTGCTGAAGCAGCGTAGTACATAGCAGCAAAAGTCATGCCTCTTGGCTGTCGGACTGAACACACATATAACGTAAACGTAATTATGTTAATTTTTGTTTTACCCGTGCCGCTCACTTGGACGGATGCTTTCATTCACGGTGCTGTAGGCACGCATAAAGAAGACACTGCAAGGTGCTTCTGCTTTATGTGGTTGAACAGCACCAGTAGTGTCGTCTTCAGATGGTTCATACATTTACCATTTGGTGTCTCACCCAAGTGTGGATACGGGCTTACTCTGGCGACGGACAGTAGTCCCGCCCGCCTCTTCAAACGAAAAATGTGTGTGATTTACCTTTTATTTTCCGCCAACCATTCTTGGCCGAGAGATTCGCTTTTTTTCGTCGCTTGGAGGGGAGCACTAAGCAGCAGAAAAATATTCGATAAAGAGTTACATGCTCGCATCGAGAATGCCACTTGGCTAAGTGGTGGGTCTGCGGTCGTCAGTATGTGTTCACATGTATGGGCGCTATTGATGGGCTCGGAACTCGACTGGCTGGGGCGCTGTAAATAGAAAGCTTTCCTGCCATTGGGTAGGGGAATGAATTATGTGAGCATAAGGTATTTTGAGGCGGACATTATTGTGTCTATGCTTGTTGCTGTAGTGTGGGGCATGATTAGGCGATTAGCTTGCTGTGGCGTGTCGCAGCGCACATCTTGCTTGGATGCGGGCATGATCTTTGCGGGGTGTGCAAAAGTGTTGTGCGCATTTGAATTGACTTGTGCAGAAGCTTGGAGCTACTGAACAGCGGCGTCAAGAAATAATCGATTTGTGGTGTCTTCCTGTTGCAGTTAGCTGATTCGCGTGGGCTACAATTGCAACAGCGAAACATCAGATGAATATCGATGAACACCTGACGAAAGCATGACTTTGAAGCATTTCTCACTTAGCTGGGTCTGCTTTAAATTTGTGATAAAAATGTATTTATCTCGTGCAGGATGGATGAATGGGTCGCAAATTACGAGTATGTTCGACTCTACGATTGAAATCGATTACAAGCAATTAAATTTTATTTGCATATACCTATGAACATCTTATGGATTTATATGTAGGTACTAGAGGTCTGCGTGATTGGCTTAATACTAGCTTTGAGACATTCAATATTATTTGGTTTACTGAACTCATTAGAGGCATAGCTAGCAAGCGTAAACAAGTTGAGTACCTGATGTTTGGCGGCCATGTGAGTTGAATATTCATTTCAATCAAACACCTAGTAAACCGTGCACTCACAAAGAATAAGTTCCAAATTATTTCATAATTTAAATCGAGTACCTACTCTGAATATCTGGGAATGTGTCACTGATAGGAATTCTGATTTTCTGTCGTTTTATTACATTATAAATTTTTATTTCAATTAAAAAAAAATATCTTGAACACAGAAATACCTACTGGACATTTGGGAAAAATATTCCTTTTTCTAGTTTTAAGGACATTTTTTGGGGTTTCAAACGCTTCAATAACAGAGTAATACTGCGCGGTTTCTATGGACATTTTGAAAAATATTCTTTTTCCTTTTTAAGGGTTCCAAGGGCCTCTTGGTTAAATATCCTTGAACAGTGTAGGTAATTCTGCGTGGTTTCTAGGGACATTTTCGAAAAATATTCTGTTTTCGGGTTTTGAGGATCTCTTTTTAACCTTGAACAGAAAAATACTGCGCGGTTTCTAAGGACATTTTTATAAATATATTCTTCTTTTTGGGGTTTGAGAACCTTTTTAAGGGTTCCAAGGAACTCATTGTTAAATAACCTTGAACAGAGAAATACTGCGCGGTTTCGACGGACATTTTGGAAAAAAATAAGCTTTTTTCGGGTTTTTCTCAGTACCTTATATATGTATGTATATAAAATATCCTTTTATAAGTTGGCTCCTATGGCACTCAAAACTCCTGTGAAATCAATGAGATGATTATCATAGCACTCGCAAGTAAAACCAGCACCCTATGAATATTCCTGTTTTATTCGCTTAAATGTGCGTAAGTACTCATTTCTTCAAGCATGTACGAAATAGAAAAAAAAGGACCACGTTCCTTTTTTTTCAAACAATGAGTGAATACCATGAATGTATTGTTTTTTTCAGATCACTTCAAGCACACTTGTCTTTCTCACATATGTTTCATAATCATAACCCTGCTGAAGAAGTGCACACCTATGAATCTATCCAATGAATACATTCATACAGAATGTTTTTTTTTTTTTTTAATTTGCACGAGCAAACGGTATTTAATGCACCCGTTTAATGCATATAATTACACAGGACAGGCGTTAAGGAAAAGAGGACATAGCAAGGAAGATAAAACGATGCACGTTTTGAATATTTGTAAATCAATCCCTCTGTGCCCACGAGGCTAGTGTGTTGGACTACTAATGGAAACTAAACCGTCGGGGCCAAGTAGCAAGAGTATCAATTGTCATGAGAAGCTTCTCAAATTTCAAGTTAAGATTCGGCTTAAAATTGTAGGTTCCTTCCACTTCGCACTAGCAAATGGTTGGAGAAGCTTGGTTTTAGTCCCTCAATGGGCCGTTAATGCCCAATATTTATTTTATTTTGTTGTAAATCATCATATACATCCTGGTATATCGGGTATTGCGGTTGAAATGTTCTAGGGGTGAAATGCAGCTGGCAATTCATTTAGAACACTTTTGGTTTAAATATCGATAAAACAACGATAGGCAGGAGACATTACGACTTTCTCAAAGAGTCAAGCGAATTCGTGATATCTCTATCGCCAAAGAGTTTTAACGCGCCTTTTTGTAATCTGGCAAGCAGCTCCAATTATGTGATTGGAGTACTTAAATATGCTTGCATAAAAATATTTATTTCAAATCATCGATATACCTTTATGAGATATTGTAATTCACTCAATCGGCAAGAATATTAAATATAAAAGTACAGTCATTCAATCACGTTAACACGTCGTTACTGTTTTTTCCTCACCCCCCTATGGAACTCCTTACCTGAAAAAAATAAACGGCACCGGGAGCCTCGGACAGCTATTTTCAAAAACTTTTCCCAACAGCAGTAGATTAACTTCTTTTCTTTTCTTTCAATCCATTTAATTTGTTTTTTTATCTTAATATAATATATTCAGTGAATTCATTTAAAGTAAGTATTATTTTTATCCTTCTACGATTATTTTTGAAAATTTCAATAATTAGCTTTGGAAAAAGGATATAAGTCAATTTATGACAGTCCAGTATTTTAATTTTTATTTGGAAAAGCAACATAACTCAACTTAAAAAATATTATTTCAACATACTTATTTAGAAAAAAAGGTATAAGTCGACTTAACCGAGATTTGACTAAATGTTTAAAAAAGTAAAAACGACATAAGTCATATTTTTATCAAAATCAACTATGAATGGACAAAAAAGTAATTATTATTTATTAAAACTAAAATCATCTAATAATATTAGTTATTTTTGCGTTTCCACTTCGTCCATAAGTTTTGTAGTTGATTTGTAATCGGAAGCCAAACATTTAAATTGCTCTCCTGAAAAGTTGCAAAAACTGACTTATGTCGTTATTCCTTGCTGCCACAGATCTCTTAATTTTTCCATTATTATATAAAAGATACTCCTATATATTGTGTTATAATTAAAATAAGGATTGCTCATTATTGTTTAGACATTGTCTGTTTATATCGACTTCAGTTCATTGATAGGGAAATTTTTTGTAGTGAGAGTGAAGCTATGTTGAATGGAATTAAGAATCAAAACATTTGTTTTGTCGATGATATGAATATTTTAGATCCTGATGCCATTAGATTCAGCGTACTCCAATGTATTTTGTAAATATTTTTTCAGCTTTTTATCTTTAAAAAAGGGGCCACAATTTCAAAAAAAATTCAGATTAAGGAAAAACAACCAAACTAAAAAAAAAAATTATCTAAAGTTGACTTAAGATAATTTTTTTGTATGATCTACAACAAGGAATTAAGACTTAACTTGACTTAAGTTGTTTTTCCACATTAAATTTATACAATTCTTACATTTTTTTGTCGAGGAAAAATAGCTAAACTTGAGTTTGGCTGTTTTTCCATGTTAATATTTTTCGTTTTGTTAATTTTTTTAAAAGGGAATAACGACTAAACTTCAGATTAGTGGTTATTCCCAAATGAAGAATGGGTAAAAAGACTTTCCTACTCGTATCTGCAGTTTAGCGCTTATTCCAAATTAAATTGTGATGCACGAAGGATCTATATTGATTTAGTTTTTTTTTCCCCAATTCAGTTCGTGAAAATCTAATCTCGAGTTTGGTTGCTCTTCCGTAACAAAAGTTAAAAAAAGTGTTTCTTAAATATACTTTCCATATTCAAAGAAAGAATAAGTGTTGTCTAAACTAGACTATAGTGTTATGTTTCCTGTGTTTTTAGACGAACTTTGTTATTCCATGTGTTGTTTCCTTGTGTTGTCCCTTGTGTTTTTATAAATAATTTTTGAAAAAAAAACTAAAAGAATGATGTCTCGGTCGCACAGACTTTTGGAATTGGCGCGAATGCTTAAAGAAAAGGGAAGAGCTGAAGGTAAGAGTTATTTAACCCTTATCGTGGTTGGTATTTATATTTTCTAAAGTTTTTTTTTTTGAATGTACCTAATGGGTTTGGTATTGGAATGTACTTTTTTTTTACAGAAAAAGAGGCTCGTTCAAGAAAGGTATTTGTGATGTAAAGAACTTCTATACAAGAACAAAATAAAGGTATTGGTGAAAAGATGAATATTTTATACTTTTGGAGCAGTGCCGAAATTTGTTTTTGATTTGACCAGAAAATGAATCAAGTTCGTTTACTTTTCCTGAATCCCCGGGAACTAATTTTACAAAAAAGTCAATATACCAATGGCCACAAAAAATGCAATTTATCAATATTCGAATTCGAAATACGAAATCGTATCAGAAAAGATTGATTACGGATTTGACTTCGATATAGATGTCTCTGACTTCGATATAGATGTATTCAAAAGTAAGAACACTATTTTTTTTATTTTTATATTATTTTTAGTTTTATATTCAAGTTCAACGATGAATTGAATATATGTAGAAACGCAATATCTCCATCAGCGAATATATAATAAATAATACTGTTAAGTCTTCTGATTCGCACCCAGAAAATGAAAAGATAGAAGTTTTTCATATTCCGTTCAACAACGATGATCCACAATCGAAAATCAAGAATTAAAAACGCTCTCGTTAGACATTAGGGAACACTGGAAAGTCATATAAAACTCTTACTGGAAAAGTTCAGCTTGCAAGAGTTTCAAAAACTTTGGAATGTGTCGAAGCAACTGCCAAAACATAATTTCATTCGAGCAGATAAAATAACTATTTAACCAGTATTAACCATTTAACAACTATGTTACAGGTGTTTGCTTTTGCGAGCTGCTGAAAGAAAATAGTAGTCGACCCCAAAGGGTTAGGCTTAAAACCTCAACCAAAATAGATTATAACGCATTGAAGGCACAGCTCGCTTATGAAACTTGGTCTCGTGTATATGCATTTGATTGCCCATTTATCCCTTGTAATTACTTAATTGATATACTGAAGCAATTCAAAGAAAATTCCAAAACAAATAATCCCAAATCTAAGCTAATAAGGATCAAACCCTGGGTAACTTACTCTATTTGTTCCAAAATCAGAGACAAAAACCAATTCTACTCGGCAAAAAACATAACTGAAGCAATCTATCAAAAAATGCGAAAAGAATTAAAAGTGCTCATAAAGTCACAACAGGAAGACTACTTTCAGACAAAATTTTCAGAAAGCAAGTCTGATGCTAGGCAATAATGGAGATTAGTTACTGCGTTATTAGGGGAAAAAATAAAAAAATGTGCTCCCAACAAACGTATACTTCCTGATAATTCCATTAAATCCAATCCAAAAGAAATGGCAGACGCGTATAACTGTTTTTTTAGGAATGCTGCAGAAATGTCTATACCTGCCTCAAACGTATGCGACTCTTTGTCATTTCAAGAAACTCGAACGCTCTCTTTTTTTGTCAGAGGGTAACATAACTGAAAGTAAAGTTGCGAGAGCAATTGCTTGCCTGAAACCAAAATCATCTTGAGGAACCGATGGGATAAATAGGTTGACAAAAAAGCAGTCACCAAGTTCTAAGCCCACTAACTTACGTCATCAATTTAAGCTTCCAAACAGGTGCATTTCCTCAATGCTTGAAAGTGGCGATAGCTGTTCCAATTTTTAAGAAAGGTGACCCCTGTGATCCTTCAAATTAAAGGCCAATCTCGCTCCTTTCCGCCTTCTCAAAAGTCTTCGAAAAATTAATTGCTGAAAAAATACTTAAGTTTCTTGAAAAGTACAATCTCCAAATTCATGTCAATTAGGATTCAGAAAAGGGAAGACCACTGAAGATGAGTTAGTGGCTTTTCCAGAAAAAAATTATAAAGGTCTAGACGAAAGCAGGAAAACTGCGGGTCTGTTCCTTTATTTGACCAAAGCTTTTGATTTAGTGGATCTTAAAATACTTCTGAAAAAGCTATATAGGCTCGGTTTTAAAGGCAATATACTCAAATGGCTTCGATCTTTTCTACATGGTAGAAAGCAACATGTTCGTATAAATGATGCCCTTAGCGAATCTTTGCCTGGAGCTGATGTTGGCGTCGCTCGGGGTTCGATTGTTGGCCCGCTACTGTTCGTCATTTATGTAAATTCAATCTTTTACTTACCTCTCAATGGCAATGCTGTGGCTTCCGCTGATGATTTGGGACTATCTTATACTGGTTCAAGTGTTGAAGAGATGAGAAACCTGTTGCGGATGTTTTCAATTTGCATTATGTTTCTGTGACATCCCTGTTACTCCGTGCACGGAATTCAACCCTTCAAACTCAGCTAAAGCCTGTATGTCACTCGTTGATTTCTGTTTTTTTTTTGTGGAAGACATTTCGAGATTTAAATCTATATGGGAGCCTTCGCATGCCTTATTCGCCTCAGCTAATATCTTGCCCCTTCGACATCTCTATATAATTATAAGAGATTTTAAAATTATTCTACCGACGTGGTGGGTATATGAATGACAGCAAAAGTCATTTATACACTCTTAGATCGAGAATTGATATTGCCGTTCCTAGAGCTAAAAAAGAACACTACAGGCGCCTTGTACCAGCAGTTGCTCCTTTCATCTACAAAATATTACATAATGAAGTGTGCAGTTTGGTAGGCAGCAGTCATACATTATTATTATATATATATATACATTATATTATAGCATTAAAAAATTGGTTGCTTTCTCGAGCAGAGTGGAAACCATCCTGCAAGTGGTAACGTAAACCAGTTAGGAATTTAGGATCCCCTAAATGTTAGTTTCGAAGTTCTTTTTTTATGGTCAAATATGTCAGTATAAGGGATACGTAAATAAAGTCTATGGTAAAACATGATCATAATAATATTAACATTTTGTAAAGTATTTTAGAACGAATAAATGAAATAATAAAAATTTAAGTGAATTCTCAATGTTTATTTTGTGCGTTCTATAAAAATACCCAGTTTTGCATGTATTTAAATATTAATTTAATTTAATTAAAAATTCAAAGTAAATTGAAATCCTTAGTGCCAATAACGAGGTAAGAAAATTAACCATGCAAAATTTCTAGCCGTAGTAGTTCTTGGAAAGCGACCAGTGAGATTCTTTTCCAAACCCCAGTTTGGAAAATACACAGATCTATGCACGATACACCTCGATCTTAATTGGATTATTTTTACCTAATGCAACTTAATGCGTCCTTAATAGTCCGCTTGGGCGAACTGTTGGATACCATATTCTTATTCCTATCATTCATAAGTGGGCGTGACAAAAGTCTAAGTATGGTTGAATTGTTATGAACGCTCTACATATTTTGTTATATAACGGATTTAAGGATTTAATCAACAAAACGCTTCCTAGCTCAAACTTTGACTTTTCAATAGAATTGTTTTTTTTTAATTGTGGGTGGATTTTAGAAATTTCATCTCCCGAGCAGTTTTAGGAGTCGAAGATCATATACAAGGTGGCGCAAAAGTAATCCTCCTATCAGAAAATGCTATAAATTTTGCGATTGGCCCCTAATGTCAGTTCTGTTTTGACATTTGTGTAGTAAACACATGCGAAATACACGTTAATAAACAATGTTACGCTACACTGCTCCAGAACGCGGAATATTGGTGACTATTTATTTGAGCAATAATCGGTCGGTGACCAAAAAACATCGGAAGGCTATTTTTGCGCCACCTTGTATAAAAAATGTCAGCTTTCTAGCTAAAAATTCAATGTTTTCGATAAATTTGTTTTTTTGGGTTTGTGGTCGGATTTCAAAAATTCTTACTATTTCGGGACCCTAGAGAGTATATGGTTAAAATTTCAGATCTCTAGGTCCAGTTTACAGGCCTAATTTTTGCCGCCGGACTGACGGACGGACGGATGAACGGACGGACATGGCTAGATCGACATTACTATCGATGCTGATCATAAATTTAGTAACTTTCACCTGTCTATGGGCAATATTAAGGTATGTTACAAACTTCGCGTCAAAATTAATATACGAGTACCTTTAGAATAGGATATTTCATTTGTATGAAACAGTGCCCGTCAAAAAATAATCGGACAATAGCTGTATTGTTCATGTTGTAAAAAGTAATGAAAAAGAGAATCAGGACCTGCTGAAATATTCAAAAAGTCACCAGCTAACATGGCCTTCGATTCCGATACTCTACGGGGTACATACACTACTCAGTTATGAAACTCATATATGGACAAAAGATAAATATGGCAAATCACAAGCGATTAATATTTCCAAAGCTATCTATAGTGTTAGAACTATATAAAAATCTTCAAAGAGGAATAACAAACACCCACAACTCAATTTTATTTAAATTCACTTTATTTCTTTTATATCAATTTGATTGAAATTGTTTTTGCTCAAGAACACTACCGTACAATTCAAACTCTCGACAAGTGTTTTCTCTTCCTTCATCGTTTCCTTGGGCCATATGGAAAACATCTCCCTCGAATACATCTGCCTTAGGTATACGACAGGATCGACGGCGGTAGTTGCTTACAGACAGTTGCTTTACACATCATGTCGCCTCCAATACATCTGCACTGCCACATAAAAGGGCCGATTGTGATAGCTGCTGGTAAACGGTTGTTTGTTATTTTAAAATCCTTCTAATACCTCTGCTCTAGGTATACGAAAGGATCGACGGTTCTTGTTGTTTTAAGCGAAAACTGTATGGTGAATTATGTGTCACTAACAATAGGGTGTTTTTTTTTATAGAGGTATAAAACCGTCAAACTAGCTGTCATACATAAGACATACACCAGACATGCAGAATTAGGCGTTTTTTTTTTTAGCCCCGAGCGGGGAACAGAGCGGGGCCCGAGCGATCAGAGCTCGCTCCGAGCTGAACGTAACCTGAGCGCTCCGAGCTAATTAAGAAACAGAATTGAGCACTGAAATGTCATTAGATAATTTTTTTTATTAATTTGCAAAATAGTCAGGTTTGCTTCTGAAATTGGTGTTTGTCAAGGATTGTTCCATTTAAATTATAATTTCTAGTAAATAAACTATGGAAAAAGAACAAATAATGAATGAAGTCAGCCGCGCTCAGCTTTTCGCTCGATGTGCTCGGTCATTTTCAATCGAGCTCATCGAGCGAGCACTGAGCTAGCTCAGAGATAAAAAAGAAATACAAATTTTGTGCTCAGAGCGCTCCGAGTTGAAAAAGTAACACTGTTCTTTTTTTGACAGCTCAGTGCCCCGCTCGGAGCTAAAAAAGAAGAACGCCTATTGTCGTTTTTGGAGTGAGCACAATCCTCATGAGACCCTTGAGACTCCATTACATCCCGAAAAAAATCACTCTTTGGTGTGGTTTACATGCCGAAGGCGTCATCGACTCATTTGTCTTTAAATCCGAAACCGGTGCCAATATTACCGTGAATGGCGAACGCTACAGGCAAATGATTCGTGATTTTTTTATTCCTCATGTCATTGGAAATCATTTGGAGGAGAAATGGTTTCGACAAGATGGCGCAACATGCCATACAGCGAGTGCAACCATGACTTTTTTGAGCCAAACGTGTTGTGATCGAATCATCTCAAGAAATGGACCTGTGAGTTGGCCAACTCGTTCGTGTGATTTGACACCTTTGGAATACTTTTTGTTTGGGCACTTCAAATCTCTGGCCTATGCTGATAAACCAGTATCGATTGATCACTTAGAAGCCAACATCTGACGAAATATTGACGAAATAAGACCAGTATGCTCAAAAAAGTGGTGCAAAATTGGACCGACAGGATGGCGTTCAGTCGCGGAGGCCATATGCCAGAAATTATTTTTAAACAATATATGCCATGAAATTTGTGAGCAAATAAAGCCAAAATTTGGTCATTCCATTAAATTTTTTGAGTTTTTTAAAAGAAAGTTGTTTGCCTCTATAAAAAAGCACCCTGTATAACTGTCATGATGAAGCTGCTAAAAACTGCCGCTACGATTTGGCGTAAACAAGAGGTTCCTTCCATTCGCACCAAAAACATAAATTTTGCGCGTTCGAATAGTTGGAGAAGGTAGCCCCTGTACGTATAGGGCCTGTTGCAGCAAATAGGATTCTTTTCTCACCACAAACTATAACAAGAAACTGTATAAATACCTAACCCATTAAATGACGCAGTTTTAAATTAAAGTAAGTGAAGTAAACTGTTAAGGATACGTTTCGTCCATCACGGTGGTCAATTAACTTGAAACTCATTTCTGTGATGTGGAAATGGTGACCTAGTTTGCAGCGCTACTCCGTTAGAACATTCAATGAAGATATCTGGAAGTGCATTTACATTTGCGGTTCGCCTTACCCAACAGCGCGCAGAGTTGCGATGTTGGTTGCAAAATTGACTGGCTCTCCTGGCATCCAGTTTTAGTCCGGCCACTTTTGATTATATAGGTGAGTGAACTGTGAGGCAGAGGTGTATCCCCATTAGGCGCATACCAGGCTCTAACGACGACGACGACAAAGACTACGAAGTCGTTGTCGTCGTCTTACTACCTACCGCATAAGCACATCTGTAGCTCAAATTGCTCCAGTTTTCACTTTTTTATATCTGATAGGCCGTCGTCGTTGTCCGCGTATACTGCAGCACACATCGTCGTGCTGACTGCATCAGCACAGCACAGCACAGCACCAGAGCAGATGCCATAAGTAAGTCCGGTTAAGAGTTAGGCTACTACACGAACACGAACTGTTGTTTTTATCTCTTTCAAAAACCGCATTTTACTGCCATCATAGGCTGTGTAAATTTATCCTCTGATTAAAAAACTAAAAAAACAACTTCAGCTATGTGTTACTAGTAGTGGGCAGCTTGCACCTAACAATGCGGTTTTCCGATGCAAACTTCTCTCTCTCAAATTAGAAAACCAAAACTGAGTGACATAATTGGTTCAGTTCGAGAATATCTGTGAAATAGAAAGGATTCCTGCCTACTAGGACTCAATTTCGATTTTAAGTGAAACACGTACCAACTTGGTGCTTATATTACTCAATTTACGCAGGAAAAACCAGTCCGAATGGAGAACTGGATTCAGAACGTATTCGAGTGCTGAACCAATTTCCACATCATCCATCCTTCACTTATAAATCATGCACGGCCGCTCAGTTGCGCTGTAGCGGTGATTTTGAGGACGCGCGACAGAAAACACGATCTAGCGCAATGCGAATGCGCGCACACGCTCTCGTATGTTATTCATTTTTATCCGCCCATTTCCTTGGCGCAGATCGAAGATACCGAAGCCATAACATTACCCATTGTGGCTTGTTAAGATCTAATTTACGTAAGCGAAAATAGAACCAAATCACCTTCGGATGGTAATCGCCATCGCCAGCGCAGAGCAGCACAGCACACACATATACTTCCTCGTTGTCTTTAGTAGCAGACAGTATCTATAAAATTCATAGAAATGTCGCCTACATGCGCGCCCAGTTCCAATGCCTTTTTAAATTATGCGCGCGCTCAAAGTTTGGTGCTGCCCGCGTCTGCGTCTGCATCTGCGCCTGCGCCTCTGACGGTGCGGTGACTGTGCCTTATACAGCGCTGCTAGGAGTTTATGTCGATCGGTCGCCTCTGCGTGTCTGTATAGCGGTTGATTTTTTCTATAATGTCAAGTTGGTTCTCAAAAAGCATTACCCGCCCTGACGCATGACCAGTGTGCTGTACATACTGCTAGTGCGTATACAACATCCATAAACCGGACAACCTTCTTATGTCGATCTACGACTATGGGTGTCACTCGCAGTACGCATTTGCATTCGATGACGGTTTAACAGTCACAATCGACAGTCACATTTGGCCATCTTTCAATTGCTTCTATAATTTTATTGGATTAATTGCGCAGAGTCGTTTTACTCTGGGGATGAATCAAAAATTCATAAGCCGAGTGGGTGCGGTTCCGGTTGTCGCGTCGCGTCGCGTCGCCTAACCGCCGCATTACCGACAAGACCTGACAGCATCACTTGAACACTCTCGGTCCTACTAAGCCATCGCGGTTGACAAGTAGCGCTTCCAAAATTGGATTCTTGTTTCCAAGACGACGCGACGATGGTGGGGTGGAAGCTACAGGAGGGGTACTTTAGCTAGATGCCATTCATTCTATGATCGCATTCGTCGTCGTCAGAGGGACGCGAAGTGCTTTTCGTATTTTATGCGACACGATTGTTGCTTCAGAAAAAAATGTGATCAGTTTTCCTGGCCTTTTATTTACGATGTCTTGCGCCAAATACGAGATATTTCACTGCAAATCCATAGCTATAAAGTATCGCCCACACCATCGTGTAATATTGCTTGTTCGGATCGTTCGCAATGTAGAAATATATCAAGTGGTCAGTAGCGCGCTGGAGGATTGAGGATTTGGATTGTTGTTGTCTTGCTTTTGTTTTGCTTCCTCTTTTCGTGGTCGGTTGGAGTTGTCGTTGTCTGTCGCCGGCTCCAGTACTGAGTGTGTGTGGAGGCAGATTGCTTTATGTTGAACCGAGTTTTGTAGGTTCGTTAAAATGTTGACACTTTCTTGGGCATACTGGAGTAGAGAGATCCTGCCGAATGGAGCGATGCCATGTAGATAGCGAGCACTACGAGCTCTATTTGCGCGAAAGTCAAATTTTCTGCTATGTTCAGATGTTCAGTGTTGTTCAGCTGTTTGGTTCGGCTATCTTTGTGGGTGTCTGAATATTTACGAGTTGACAATGATAACAGTACTACTTAGGTCCGGGCCGGGGTAATGCAATGTTTTAGGTAGCCAACGTCTTGAGGATTTAATATTTCACTTCAGTTCTGTCAGCTTGACGTACAAACATTCACTTTAAAGAGTAGAAAGTCGCTCGCTCTATCAGCAGGGCACACATTCAATGGCACCTATTCGGGTTGCTTTTCACCTGATGTCACTCTTTCACATTTCACTCTACATTCATTTTTATGTGACGCTGGATTATTAATCAAAAGTAATTCAGTTCCAGTCTTATTCGATTATGTTGATGTAGCCTGATGATCGTCGCTCAGTTGCATTCGTGGTGATTAAACGGTCTGATCCCTGCTGGCGGAATATTTTTTTTGTTATTTTGAATGAATGCACTTCCGACATACACAGAGATGCTGCCTCCTTTCCAATTGCTCGGACTAGAAGTAGAGTACCAACAACGAAGACTTCTGTAAGGCAAGTGCATTCGGCTGCATCAAGTTCAATAAATACCGCTCGCTGCTGATGTACAGGTAGCACTTGTTCGAACATCCAGTCCAGTGATATTGCAGAGAGGAGACAGCTCTTCAGCGTCATCGGGTTTCTTCAGAGAAGAGTGATGGCTGTGTCGTGGCAAAAGTAGGCAGGTTGTTGGGATTCGCCTGTAATGCAGAAGCGCTGAAGCGGTACCTTAGCCGTTTGTCTTTCAACGCGCATACGAATAGATCAAATCACTTTGACATTTCGACATGACAGTCACAATTCAGATCATCGGACAATGCGATGATATGCTGATAGCAAATCAGTCTTGGACTTTGTTGGGTGATGTTATTTATGTAGTTTATTAAAACGTCGATGATCGGCAGCTACCAAGCCATGTAATGGCATGATTTAACAAATGGAATTAGGTAAAGGATTTATAAAGTTGTAAGGTATGATTTTTATCGAATATACAAATTTGCAGATACCCCACAAGACTGAAGGAGTCTTAATGAAACGACAGTCAGTAATAAATAACGGAACTCGATTTAATGGTCAGTGATTTTATTCTTGTTACAGAATGATAACTGTTATTGTATTTCATTCTTTCATGAATATGAATGTTGTTTAAGTATGAAATGAATGAAATGAATCTATCTATCAATCTATCTATCTATATTTTAAGTTCTGGAATAAGGGACACTATGTAAAATACATACAGAGCATTAGAATGGACTGCAACGATCTGCTTTTCAGATTACAGAAAACTATTTCGTTGGTTGGTTGGTTGATTGGAGCTGGCATTCCATGAGGATGCACTTAGACCAGAAATGGGTCCATTGTGTTGCCGATGTGTACCCACCTTACACCCTTTTACTCTGAAAACCATTCGCTCCTCTGAATGAAGGAGCTATTCATTGCCGTGCAGGCATTGTTTAGATCATTTAGATTAGTAAAAAGTTTCACACAGTATAGCCTTTCTAATGTTGACGAGTGCAGGACACATGCAAAGGAGGTGACTGATAGTCTCTTCATCCTCTTCGTCATTACAGCTTCTACAGGAATTATTGTAGGGAATGCCCAGCCTTTGATTATGCCTTTCTATAGCAGGATGCCAGATAAGCGTGTTTACTAATTTGTGTCGATAAGGTATTGGACGGTGGCGCCTCGATGTCGGTGATGTTTATGCTGTTTGAACCAGAAGAGCTCGACGAGGCCAGTTCGTCAGCTTCAAAATTCACTGGTACATCACAGTGACCCGGCAACCAGCAAAGGGTGAGAGTATACTAACCAGCATTCTCGTTAAGAGATGCACGGCAGTCTTTCTGTCTTGAATCTAGCTGTGCTGGATGGAAGGGATTTGATGACTGACTGACTGTAGATGTACGAGTATATTACAATATCTGATTTCGATTGAGAGAGAATCTTGGTATAGGATATTACCGATTGGATGGTTTTGTCTGGGATTAAACATTGGTTGCTCAAGTTGAAATCGTGTTCAGTTGGCAGGTCGTCGGTGAGCTTAGGAAGAAGACGTGTCGACCGTCAATAGTATTTTGGCATGTACAGTGTTTTGCTTTTTCCATTGCTTGGAGCTTCTCAGTCCTATTATTGCTAAGCTGGCAGCTAACTATTTTCTGACGATGTCATTCGGGAGAAGATGGAGCATGATTTGGAGCGCCGCAGTCTGAGAAGTTCTCAGTGCACTGGTGATGCTGAGGCATGTAACTCCAGCTTTTTTCTCAGTAAGATTAGGTTGAACTTCTTCTACAAGGCGGGGCCGCCAGACGCGTACTCCATAAATAAAAATCTTTTTAACTACCGACATCTATAGCCAGCGAATAAACTATTACGTTAACTTGCTCAAATCTATTTATTGTCCTTTCAGAACAACACGTTACTTTTAATGAACCAAAGTAACCCGTTTTAGTCCCTCCAATGAAGGAAATAATTTCTTCCCGTGAAGGTACTAACTAAGAATATCACTGGAGCGGCCCCAAACCAACAGCGATTGTTGTGAAAGGCGACAACTCACATCTAGACAATACATCCTTGTGCGGGTTGACATGACTACAGAGCATCGGTGTTGTTAAACGACAGGAGCACGGAGTCTGGCCAGGAACATACAAATGCGATTACGGTGCCGTGGCATAACCCCAAGCGTCATAAACCCAAATCTCAAAATTTGGCCTTATGTCGCATTGTGAAAGTGGCATAAGGCCAATTTGGCTTTATGACACTTTCGCTTGGTGCTGTTTTCAACAATTTGCTCTTGCACCTACTCCAAATCAAACAGTGGGGTTGCAGGGGGGCAGCATGGCCCCCCATATGAATTGCACTGTTTATGGGATAAGTTACGAAATCCCAAGTAGATTCCATAAACAGTGCAATGCATATGGGGGGCGCATGCTGCCCCCCTGCAACCACCCTGCTTGGGGTCACTGTTTGATTTGGGGTAGGTGCGAGGAACGGTTTTGAAAATTTGGCTTTATGTCACTTTCCGGATTTGGCCTTATGACGCTTTGTGAAAGTGACATAATACCAAATGCTAGAATTTGGCCTTATGTCACTTACACAAAGCAACACAAGGCCAAATTTGGAGATTTTGGCTTATGACGCTTGGGGTTATGTCACGGCACCTGCGATTACACCAGCATTTGATTGGCCTGAGTAAAGCATTAATCCGAAATCAGGAGGTCACATCGGCAGGCTTGTGTGGTTGAATTCCACAGGCGGATCAGTAGGGATTAGTTAAAGTAGGAAGGTTATGACGCCTTTAATTCTGATCACAACCTCGCAGTTATGGAAAGAAGAGGTAGGTTAACCTTTCTAATACAATAAAGGCCATAGTTTGTTTGTATGTCTGTTTGTTACCTCTTGAAGATCTAACTACCGAACGGATTTGTGTTAAAATATTATTAGGCTATGTCCCCATTTCCATGCCTATTTTTTGTTTTTTAAACTCCACATTTGATAGCAAGTATCGCCGGGAGCTCTACGTGGCGATGGCCGAATTCTGCATAGCGACAAAACTTATCCAGTTGTGTCGCGTGACGCTGGAAAACACACGGTGTAATGTAGAGCATGGAAACAGCTATTCCGAACTATTCCAAACCTGCTCGGGACTCCGGCAAAAACTGGCAAAACTGATTGTCAACGGGGACAAAATAAAGTATTTGCTTTCAACAAACAAAGTGATATCTATCCACTGACTAGGACAAAACGTCAACGTCTATAGGAGTAACTTAAAGGTATTAAAGGAATGCACCTACCTCGCAGTAAACATCAACTCCATAAATGACACCTTAGTAGAGATCCGATGAAGAAATATCATAGGAAACCGTTGGTAGTTCGGCTTGGCAAAACAAATGGATGACAAGCAGGAAATGTGAGCTTATATTGGGTTCATTCGAAAGATAAATACGCCGTTGGATATTTGGCCTACCGCGAACTTTATAAGCTATAACAAGATGCGGATGTAAAAAGTGAAAAGTGCAGTGTCACAGGCAAAGACTGTCCTCTGGTCGGGATCCCGTAAAGTAAGTAAATAAATGAAGAATATAATAGAATGCTTATGTAACTAATCAAATTCGGTATGGCACGTATATGTCTGCGATCTCGCTGATACATCTACATATTAAACAAAATATATTCGTTGGGCGGTTATTCCGCCTGGCATAGCTAGTTGTACTTTAAATACATTTTTGTTGTGACAATACAAAAATAATGTAACCAAAAATTTGAAAGATTGTAAATGAGGCCCCATAACATGAGCCGAAGACCTGTCCATTAAAATCTACATCTTAACATTAAAATTGTGTGGAACAGAATTATAAAAATAAATTGGAATAGCGATGAATTTCGATCTTTACGCTTAAAATTGTGCCACTCGTGAGGATAAGAATATGAAACGAGGGTATGAAAATATCCGAGTGATGCCAGTCCGGTCAGCTAGTTTTGATACACAATTTTGACAAATCCGGCAGTAAACGGTGTTCGTAAAGAGTTTCGACTTTTATAACCGAATCAGATCAAATTATAAAGTTTGACAATATAGCCATCCCGATGTAGAACAATTAGAGCACTTACTCTTATATATAAATAGTATAGTCGGCTAAAAAGTTATTCACATCAATACAAAGGGTGTTCAAATTTGACGTATCATTTTAAATTGGACACCACTTTTTTTACAGGTATTAGATTACACCGAAGTTTTTTCACGTATGAAGTAAATACATTCCCGTTAGTTTAAATGGATCGGTACACTATCGAGCAACGTGTTTTTATTATTAAAATTTAATTTAAAGTTTTGCAGAAGTTGAAAGAAAAGCTTCGTTCAAAATACGGTAGAGAAAATGCTCGGTCAAAAAGTGCTATTAAAGTTATCGTTCATAAAGTTGAAGTAACTGGTTCGGTTCAAGATCAGAGAAGTAAAGCCTGCCATCGTAGTGGTCGTTCGAGTGGAAATATTGCAGCTGTAAGCAGAGGTTTTACTGAAGAGCCAAGGACGTCAATTCGTCGTCAATCACAATTTCAATGAAACCTCAAACAACTTTGTTTAACATTTTGCATACAAATCTGCGTGTAAAGGCTTACAAAATACAGTTAACACACAAATTAAAGTCAACTGACCACGCATTGCGTCCGCAATTCGTTTGTATTGGGCCATATAGAAGCAAAAACAAAATAACACATTTTTCAAGCAAATTATCATCACCGATGAGGCTAAGTTTGAAATTGGCGTTTATGTCAATAAACAAAACTCTCGCATTTGGGCAGAAGAAAATCCTAGAGGATAGTTTGAAAGGCCAATGAAACCAAATAAAGTTACTGTATGGTGTGAATTTTGGTGTGGTGGCGTAATTGGTCCATTTTTCTTCGAAGATGAAAATGGCAATGCAGTAACTGTGGATGGAGCTCGATATTAAGCGATGATTAGAATTTTTTGTGGAGTCAATTGGAAGATATTGATGTGCAGAATATGTGGTTTCAACAGGATGGTGCAACATGCATTACAGCAACGAAATCAATCAATGAAGTTTAACAATCGCATAATTTCCTGAAGAACGGACGTGAATTAGCCACCAGGATCTTACGATTTAACACCACTTTATTTTTATTTTTTTGGGTTTCTTTAAGACTAAATTATATGACGATAATCCTCAAACTGTTCAACACCTCACAGACCGCACTTATTGAAATATCATTATGTGAAAAAGTGATTCATATTTTTAATAAAAAGGTTGGCAGTCTGCCGAGCTAGCAGATTAGGTCACTTGGACGACATTCTTTTTCATTATTAACCGGAACCAATGTACATTATTTTCCAATAAAAATAAATACAGATTTCACACAATTTATGTTTCTCATTATACCTCAAATTTAAACACCCTTTGTAAGTTTGTTGGTTTACTTTTATTGCATTATAAATGAGATACAAGATACATAAATCGGCTCAAATTTTATTTTGTTGATGTTGATTGTTAAACACAATTGTTTACACGTTGGGCGATTCAAGTAAATTTCAATTTCTTATTACGAACGATAAATTAAAAACGCCTCCGGGAAGGATGGAGGCAATAGCTGGAAATAATTACTATCACTGATATGATATGTGTCTCTTAATCACTAACAAGATACAATTATGGTCAAATATTGCCCATATACCATTGAAACCACATTGGCAAAATCATAAAATGATAAAAACAATTATAACGTTGAAACACTTATCCAACATGACCGGGAGGGATAAAGTATTTTACATTGTTGTAAGTAGTCTTTCATTAGCGACTTGATAACTTCAAACTTTTAGTGTGAACGCACTTTAAACCGATTACCTAACTGTCGATGTCAAACTATTCAACATTTTTATCATGGTGAAGTATACGAAGGAACAACGTTTACAAATAATTGACATTTACTACCGAATTTCCGAGACCACCGGCAACTTTAAGAGCGTTAACGTCAATTTTTGGCCGCAATTCTCGCCCCAGTAGACAAGCCATTCATAGTCTAGTGAACAAATTTGAGTCAAAATATTTGGTGCGTGATGTCGCCGTACTAGTAACACTACAGTTTGCTCGGTGTGTTTAGAATATTGCTGCCGTAGAGGTGTCCGTCGCAAACCAGCCAAACCAGTCAATTTCACGGCGTTTTCAAGAATTGGGCCTCTCCCAGACCACATTATGGCGAATTTTGCATAAAGATCTTGGCATAACCCATAATAAGATCAAGCTGACTCGAGAACTGAAATCACTTGATCATATGAAGCGACGTACGTTCTCGAATTGGGCTCTGGACATGATGGGAGAAAATGAACAATTTTATCGCAAAATCATCTTCAGCGAGAAAGCGCATTTTTGGTGAAACGGCTTCGTCAATTAGCAAAATATGCGTTACTGGACAGGTGAGAACTCCCATGTGCTTCATCCGCAAAAAGTCACTGTTTGGTTTGGTTCTCATGCCGGTGGCGTCATTGCGCCGTTTTTTTTTGTCGATGAAAATGGCCGTCACGTTACGGTAAATGGTATTTGCTACAGAGACATGTTGGATTGATATTTCTTCGAGCAACTGCATGAATTTGATATCAGTGATATGTGGTTCCAACAAGCCGGTGACACAAACCACACATCGGGTGCAGCAATCGTGTTATTGAAGTCTCAGTCCGTTGAAGGTGTTATCTCGAGAAACGGACCCATCTATTGGCCGCCGAGATCGTGTGATTTAACGCCTCTAATTTTTTTTTAATGGGGCTACATAAAATCATTGGTATATGCCAACAACCCGGCCACGTTAGAGAAGCTCAGAGCCAATATTGAAGAAAAATAGCGGCCGTATCGGTCGAAATGTGCGGCCGAGTCATAGAAAATTGGGTTCAAGGTATCGACCGCTGCAATCGTTCCCGTGGTGGACATATGAACGAATTCGAATTTCATTCATAAATATTTGTATAGTAATTCCAGCCCATACAATTTTTTTTTTAGGTAGTTTGCATTTTAATTTAAAAAAAGTTGTCACGTCCTTAATTCATTTATCAGAATAAAAAGCAACTTATTCTACTTTTAGTAGTTTTGAGATATTATAAAATAAAAACGTTTCTTTACCAGTTGCCTTCAAAATATTAAAAAATCTCTTTTGTTTTCACACCGTAATATTGATTTTTAACGTTAAGCTTCCGAAGGCAACGCAATTTAAATCTAAGGGCAACAGGGGTGATACAACACCCCCGTAAGGATCTATACACAAACAAAACGCTCTAAAGGATATAACGAACTATTTATTAAAACGAAACACTTAAAGGCCTTTAAAAAAACAAACAAACTGGAACCTCATTTTTTTAAATAGTTGTCAGATAAAACAGATTTTTAAAAACATGTCATACGAATTTGTTTTCTCTGTTCAGTACATACAGGATAGCTACATTTACGCAAGTAACCTTTTCTTTTTGGTTTCGATTTCCAGCGAGTATCCAAGAACTCCTCTTATTCCTTATTCCCTCAGCTAAGCCACATCGAATATTTTAAGCCACATATTTTCATGTAAGCTTAAGCTAGTTCTAGCTGTAACCTTAATTATTTTAGAAATATCCGTCTGACCTAGTTTGTAATGCGTGGTTGATAACAATATAACAGAAATATTCTCTTCTGGAGTGAGGAAAACTAATGCATTTTTGCAATCAAAAGCAAACCGAGAAGAGAGTGGTTCTTTCGTTTGTTAGGCAAAAATGATGGCTTTATTCCCCTTTCGTTCTTGCAAACGGTTCCAATGGTTGTTAGTTAACCTTTCATTTCATCATTGCTAGAACACCTTTTTCATACACGGTTATACACACTAATATTTCAGTGTGTCGGAATACTAATCTAAAGGTCTCATATTCGAATCCCGCCAGAGCCAACAAACACCTAAACGTTTTTTCCACTGTCCCACCTCTTCCGAACGCCTGACCAACATCCAAGAGTACCAATGGTCATTAGAAGCTTCTCAAATGTACCGATCGGATTCGGCTTAAAATTGTAGGTCCCTTCCACTTCGAATGAGCAAATGGTTGGAGAAGCTAGGTTTATGGCACTGTAAGGCCGGAAATGCCTAATATTTATTTATTTCAGAAAATGTCTACAAACAGGGATGGAACCATGATGTGATGCGTCACCCCAGTCCAAATCGTCATCCTAAGCAACAGCCTACTGCTAGGACTCCTCATCAGCTACTAACACACAACATGTTAAATGAAAAATACATGGAGCTAAAATGCGTTGGGGTGATGCGGCGCCCCAGTTGCCTTCGGAAGGTTAAGCATAAGTTTCGTCGGTATTGTATGAAAGCCATTTGAAACACAAGATGCATATGACATCACCTCTATGATTGCACGTTGATATTATTTTCAATTCTTTTCTTTTGTACCTACATAGTATAATTAATTGAGAAAAATAAAATACATTTCTCTTCATTTACTGGTCCGATTTAACTAGCTCGCGTTTCTGGTTTCCTGTTTCCAATTTTATGTGGTTCAGACATTCTTATGGAACTTTTTATACAACTTATAACTAACCACACTCAACAATGATAAAAATCATTAAAAAAGTAAAAAAAAAGTTTTACAGCCTTAGTTGGAATACTGGTAGTTTTGTTCCAAATGTTTGTTTAGTTGTTTTGTTTGTTCAAAATGATATGTTGGTATTAAAGTTTAAATACCTCTACCAATACCAATACTAGATATGGCTTTGAAACTAACAAATACATCAATAAAAATATACAATTTTCCCAAAATCTGGAATACCGACATCGTTTTTGATTCTGATAAACACATATTGATGTACCTTCATTAATATAAAAAGACAGTTCTCATGTCAACTCTTTCATATAGAATACCAAAATCAAATTAACACAACTCTTCAGCCATGGACCAAGAGCAACGTCCGGAAGCAAAACTTTCGTCATTAAATAGTAGAAGAACGCTGACTCAATTAGGTGATCACAAATTAAATGAAAAAATAACAAAATGATGGCTGTTTATGTTACTAAACAAAAACTAACCGAATTTATCATCTAAAAAATAAAAATTGCTGCAAAAAATTTACTCATAATAAGTAGATAAAGTTGGCATTTAATTGTTAAGCTCAAATTTTTATTAAGAAATAACCATAAGGTATTAATATTTTGTTAACTTGTTTCCTCATAGCTTGCATGTTTTCTGAAAGCGCACAACTTATACATTTTTTTTTCAATTTTCGCTCGCAATTGCATGTCTCATATATTTTTAAATTTATTTTTCAAACCAGGCCCCACCTCTGTAGCGCGAACACCTTTGAAGGCCATGCACGCTTTAACCGCAATGACGAGAACATCATTTGATATTGCTCTATAAGAAACCTGCATCTGGGTTATTAAAAGCTTTTGCTCTCGCAAATTAGAGCTAAATATAAACAGAGACTTAAGTCACTCTCTTGTTTGATGTAGATAAAAAAGCTTGGAGTACTCCTCTCTGTTTACATTACGATATTGCTCCAATTCCTCGTATGCTGCTTCTTTTTCAAACTCTTCTATGACTCAGTGTCTAAGAGAACTTCTACGTTTCAACCACATGGTAAGTCGAAGACCGCTCTCTATCTATCTCTCGGTGATTTTAATCCTCTCGCGCATTTCAACGTTGGGTGTGTTTGTATGCGCGTGCCTCACCGCGCGAACTCATGGGCTGTGTACGTCCATCCGTTGCCGCTCAGAAGCAGCAGCAGCTCTCGCACTTTTCAATGAACCAACGATCGAGCGATCTTCTACGATGCTGTGTGCTGCTGCTACTCTTGTTGTGTTTTTGTTTGGATTATTATTTTTATTTTTTTTTCATGCACTTTATTGTAACAGTTTTATACAGTTTTTTTATTCCTCCTTGCTTCTTTCTCTATACCGACCGACCGAGGCATGTCTTTTTGAACTGCCCGCAACTTTGGGTATGCTAAAATGTTACGATCGTTTTCAGTTCAGTACCTTAACTCGAACTTGTAGCAGACGACACAGTATACGGATAACGGTGCACATGATGCCTTAAAGTGTTTCACTCAAGCCTTTCGTCTTCAATCAATGAGCACAGAGCGTAGCATCTATCGGAAGAGTCTGTTTGCCCGTTTGGTGTATATATTCAATTTCGAGTATTTGTGTAGTCGATGTGATTATTGGAGCGGTTATCATTCGCGCTTGTCAACACGCGTGTACAAGTGGCGCAGGATCGCAGGAGGAGGTTAAGCTTGCGATTTAAAATACGTTGGTTGCCTAATTTAGAGGAAGTGTTTTTTTTCTATTGTTGCGTATATCCGGGGGTGAACTACTTAACGAGCAACAAGCCAAGAAACAAAGAGGATAAAATCGGAAGAGGATAATTTCTGCTTTTGATGATGGTTGAAGAAGAAGTTAAAATTTTATGTCATCTGATGTGCCAAGAATTGTAACATTTTCAAAACTGCAATTTAGGAAGTTATTTTATATTTATTTGTTCAATGTTTACACTGTGATAATTGTGAATAAATTAATTTATACCTGCATACTGATATGCTGGCTTGGAATCTAACCGGTGATACGTGATATTTTTTATGGAAATGATTCTAAGAAAATTCAAATTAAAAAAATACGATATACAAGTATAAAAGTGAAAATTGGAAATTACGTGATTTTTGAAAAATATCCGTGCAACTGTAAATATACTCCAAAAGGATAACTCACCCTCATTATCAACAGGACATTGAATAAGAGCGGCTCACAGTAATAGTTTATGTAAGTATAAGTAAGTTGTTGGTGTATGAGAACGGATTCCCCGTCGGTAATGATAAAAGCAAACCAATTAGCTAATAATAACACAGTTAAGGGTATCTGTTGGTACTGAGTCAAAATTGTGTCATCCATTTTATGTAATGTAGTATAGCCGTCAGAATGTGATGATATTTTTAGGAATTTTTAAATCTTGTAAATTAACCTTTACTGTTTAATTTTCTTTAATAAATTGGCAGTGCAATCTCAATATTAGAGCAACCAAGAAGGAATAATCATATCTAAGGAATAACTCTGCACCCGTTAAATAAAAAGCTGAATCTACTTATATCTAAATATAAAAAAAAACTCTGCTAAATTGATAAGGTAACTGATACTCAAGCCCACATTTGAATATATTTGAAGAATTCTACGTAAGTCGGAAGGCCAGCTTTACAAGGCAAAATGAAAATGTTTTCACAAATGTAAGGGTCCTATAATTTTACCTCAATTCTGAGCGCCAAATTTCAGGAAATTCTCATAAAAATGTACACTCCTACATGTTTGTAAGACTTCGCAAGGGCAGTCAAAAACAATTTAGGTACTACATTTGAATAATCATACATGCCCATTAAGACCACACATAATCGTTATTGTGACATTTCTATACCTCAAATAAATTAATTTAAATAAAAAGCATGCGTCAATAAAAACATTATCGTTAATATGCTTCCATTTTAATTTTAAAATCGTTTATCAAAATAAATTTTTTGGAAACTTTGTAGTTTATTATAAATTTCTATTTTGAATAATTCTGAATTTGTTGTTTGCAAAATTAAAAAAAAATAAAGTCTTATTTTTGACAAAAGGTTATACGCACCTACAAATAAAAGTTTAAAATAAAATATAAATCTATTCCTTAATTTTACCATTCATATGAGAGACGTGCAATATTACCTATAATTTTGTGCAGTAGGTATAAAGGATTTATTTTTATTACTATTCGTTTATACATTTAAACATGTTTTTTTTCTTATTTAAAGAGTTTTCTTTTTCTTCATATGAGTTTTCTTGTTATTTATTTAAATTGCTAAATTGTAGGTGCGTTAAACTAATGAGCTAGGGGTTCGGGATTCGAATACCATCCAAGAACACCCACAATTGTGTCTACTGCCCCACCTCTTGCGAAAGTCTGTTGAATATCCAAGAGTATAAAAAGTCATATTTACTGCGCTTAAGGAATTTTTAGTACCATTATGATGATATAAGATCTTTTAGGCCGTAAGGGCCAGACAATATTTAGTAGAATTTCTACTTTCCGTATAAAGCAAACAATTTTACAAGCAGAGACATGTCTTCGGAACTCAGTTGTTCCCTGAAGAAGGATTTCATTGAGAGCTTATCATAGTAATATTGGGCGAGCGTTAAGGAAATGGGGATAGGGATGACAGAGGAAAAACCTATGCACGCTGGTTTTAAATGTTTGTAGATCACAATGGGTAGGAAAAACAGAGCGGGGAAGAGCATTCCACATTCGTGTTGAACGACGAAGGAAGGATTCCTTATAGTTTATAGTACGACCGACAATAGGCTAAACGTTGAACTGATGTACACAAATGGTAAGGGGGGTATTGGGTTTAAAATCTTCTAAGGGTGGAATGCAGCTGACTATTTCGTTTGAGCACTTTTTGTGGAAATATCGATGAAACATCGATAGGCAGGAGATATTGCGACGATGACTAAAAGAGTCAAGCGATTTCGCAGTATTTCGATAGCCTATACTTTTTATCACGTGTTTTTGAATTCTGTCTAGTAGCACTAAGTAGGTTATTAGTACACCAGACCAGGTATGAGGGTGGTAGTTCAGTTAAGGGCGAACAAATGGCTTATAAATTGTAGCCAGATCAGAATAAGCGAACAATTCCGGCATTACTTGAGGAAGCCTAGACATTTTATCAGCATTATTGGCGGCAGCGAATAAGTGGTCATTCTATGGATGTTATAATTCACAGTCCTACCGAGGATAGAAAGTGTTGCGCTTTCACCGATGCAAGTTCAATTCATGGACAATGGCAGACTGTTTCGTTTTGACTATAGAAGCCTGCATTGTGATTTGCAATCATTAAATCCCCCCGTGTGTACACCGCTGAATTATGCTATCAAGATCGGAATTTAATAATGAGCTTAACATGCGTTGCCATTTCAGGTTCACACCCGAAGATGGGGGTAGTGAACCAGGACACGGATATGAAAAGCTGAGCGTACTGTCATCTGCAATGATAACATGTAACAGACAGAAGATTATTTATTAAAACGAGAAAAAGGGTCGGGCACAAAACGGAGCCAAGGAATATGCAGCATTTATTTAGTGAGTTTCAGACTTGAAACCGACCAAAACAACTTTGAGTTCAAAGGTCCGCAAAACAGTTTCTATATAGTATTTTTTCATTTTTTATATTAGGTAATAAACAGTAGATAAAACAACATCAATTATTAAATAAACAAATAATTGATTTATATGAGCTATGTAATAAAATTGAAATATTGTTAAATGTATAGTATTACAGAATTTACCATGTTAGCAGTCTGTGAAGAGATATCTGCTTAAGCTGAATAAAAAAACTATTTTTTCCAATTTTTCAAATAAAAAAAATGTTTTCTGCTTTGTTGGCTATCGACAAAAAAAGGCAGTCATTAAAAATGTAACAACACCTGGTATTTGATTGATAGAAGTCTAGGCCCTTATATTTTTTGAAGTCGATCGACCGAACCCTATCTGCGAATTTCTTTTCTAAGGAAATTTACGCTTTAACGCCCGAACCCGAGATGGTTTTTGGTAAATAAGGCTTCTATTTTCAAATTGTCTTCTCGGAAATGATTCCATTTTATTGTTAGTTTCGTATACAAAAAACCTTTTTTTTGTGTACAAATGGCTAAATATTTGCTCCATCAATTTGTACAACTATTGATACACATATACTGGGTTTTCTTTATATTTAAATTTAGTTTATTAACTACTAGCCATTCACTTATTGATTGTAAGTCAATATTTCCTTTCTCAGTACAATTTTCAATATCCTATCCCGATATACAGAGAAGGGCATCGCCAGCTAACATACGCAGCTTGCAGTGCTTAACAGCCAAATTAATATCGTTGACGTATAACAAAAACAAGAACACACCCAACACAGAACCTTGAGGGACACCGGTTTTAACTTTATTTTGACCAGTAACTTCATTGTTCACTGAGGTACGCTGAGTACGAGAATTTAAGTATGATTTAAACCACTTCAATTCATTGTTTTGTATTCCATATTTTAAAAGCTTTTTTGAAAGTATTTTACTATTAATAGTTTCAAACGCCCTCTTGAAATCTAAAAAATCCGCAATAATTATATTGTTACCGGTTATTTCTTTTTCCCAGTCCTCAATCAACCAATTCGACGCGGTTTCACGCGAGTATCATTTTCGCAAACCGCACTGTTGTTCCATTATCCATTATCAAATTGTCAAATTGTAGATTTAAAAACATCAATTATATCGTAAGAGCAAATAGGATTGAAAGTGAACGCATTATTTATTGTGTCGTAATAACTTATTATATGAATATCCGCTATAATATCTTCCACACTTTTTATAAAGTATTTATTTAATTCACTTTACTTCAATATATCATATTTCCGTTAAACGACAAGTTTTTTTATTTCACTGTGTTGAGTAGGTACCTATTTAAGAAGAATTTTTTAATGTTTTTCATATTTTTTGAGGGTTTGATGATAAGTCAATTTTTTTTGTACGAAATTACCTTTTGCGGATCGAAGTTCTTTTTTATATAAGTTTCTAGCTGAAATATACTCTTTCCACTCTGATCTCTGGGTTTCAAATTTATATTGTTGATATTTTAAAATTGTGTTTCTTAAATTTGCAAGTTTTACCACTCGCACTTATTTAAATTCACATTCCTTTCAATAAGCATACCTTCAACGATTTTATTCAATTCATCGCACAACAAATCGGGTAGCTAACCACATCCGCTCCAACAAGTTTAGATAGTTTCTAAGAGTTTTAAGAAAAATGATTCGTTATTATAGTTTAATACTTTATATTTTGAGATACTATGTGTTTGTGTATTGGGTTTTTAAAGAAACATTAAATCGAATGATCTTATTGTCTTATTAAGATAAATGGGCTAAGCTTTTGAGTCTGTGCCAAAGTCAAAGCATTTTTTTCGAGACACAGTGCGTTTTCAGACAGCATTTTCTTCGCATTACAAATAAACAGATCGGCTCTACCACAAATGCGCATTTTATTTAGATCTTGGTTAATAAAGATAAACTGTTCGCATCCTTGACGATGAGGTGTGCTCTTGCATTAATAGGCGCATCAATCTCTAACGAAGATATATGAACCGGAGTGCTATCATAACCTAGCTAGAAAAGCAGGTATGAAACTGTCCTGAGAAGTTTCAAAACATTCAAGCATTTTGAATTTCTCAAAGAAAATTTACCCAAATCTTCATAAAATTCATTACATAATAAAGCCTTCTTTTTTTAAATAATGTTAAAAATTTGAGCTGTTGTACTATGCTTCAATAATCAAGTCTCTCTAATTTCCGTGAATTCTTGAGCTAATTCAACTATCAGAAATGGGTTTAATTTTTTTCTGCAGTATGTGCTCTTCAAAAAAACACTGCTTTACAGATTCATATGCGTAGGCATACATACAGAGCCTTGGCGTATATTTCCTTCACTGTAACATGCGTTTTAAAAGCAACAGTTTAACATAACCACTTATCCAGAAGTATACATTTTACTTTACTAGTCTTATAGACTTAATATTAAAGTAGTATTTAATAACTTAAAAGAGGACAACATTTTTTATTACTTGGGTGTGTCAGTCACGTGCCATTACCGGATGCATTGTCTACTGTTTTGTTTTAAATCACTCACATTAATTTTATTGCAATTATGTTACATGTACGAGTATATTTTATTAATGGGCCGGGTGTAACCCGGATAGATTTTGTCAGCTCAGAACAAGCTATAAAATAATACTTCGATTCTTAGCTTGAAAACAATGTTATTAAACTCGGTGTCGTTAGGTATCTAATATTGTTTGCAAAAATTAAACACATGTTTACGTTTGAATAGGTTAATTGCACGAAGTCTGATATGCACTTGCAATATCTTTCAACTGTATTTTTCCATTTTAACAAGAAATACTGGTGCACTACACCTTAATACTTTAGTCCTGTGTGCGAGGAGGGCGAATGGAGGAGAAGATACAAACACGAACTCTATAAGCTGTACGAAGATGTGAATGAAGTGCAAAAACCTAAATCACGGCGACTACATTGGCTCGGCCATATTGACCGAAATGGACAATGATGCTCCACGCAAGAGGATCTTCGAATCCCGGCCCGCAGGTTCGAGAAGGCAAGGAAGACCCAACTTCCGTTTTAAAGAGCAAGCCATCGCGGATGCCAAAGCGCTTGGTCTGGACAAGTGTAAGCAGCATGCCCGGAATCGTATTGGATGGAAAGCTGCGGTGTCTCAGGCAGAGCCTCTTCACGGGTCGGGAGCCAGTAAAGATAAACACAAAAGATTTAATACTGATTGCTTTACAGTGTTTAATCATGCGTTTGAAGCATATCTGCTATCTCCTCAACGACGAGGTTATGATCTGAACCAAAGGGACCATAACACTACCACTTCATTAGATTCCTCCTGGTTCACCTGTGGGTTTCGCGAGTTTGACCTTAAAGACCTCCTAATTTTGAATCGCTTCGTCATTGGACGAAATGCTGGTGTTCCTGCATTGTCTGATTCAGGAGTTTCTAGCGCTGCCTCTCTTTCGCGATTGTATGGGAAGGCTAATTCAAATTGCTTTTCTGTCGGGGTTTGTAGGATCTCTCCTTTGAACATGAAAACCCTCTAATCTGGTTGTCCTCCATTTCCTTCGAGATATGTTCGTTGATGTGAAGGCTTCCTCTGATCTTAGAACTTCTTATTTAAATGCATTTGAAGCGCAAGATATACGCTTACAAATTCAGTCACTCTCCTTTTTTTAATTTATTTCCAATAAGTATGCATCATCATTTTTCCATAGCATGCAGATGACTCTTTAGTCTTGGTTTAAGGACCGGTATGAGCCGTCGGCATTCTTCTTCTTCGTTTAAGGCGATCATAACCCTCCCACTTTCCTGCACCCCTTCTGTTCCGCCTTTGGAGTTTGCCGGTTGGACCTTAATAAATATCAGCAGGTTTCCTGGTTTCGGTTAACTTCATCACTGAGTCCAATCTTATGCTGGTGTATTTGCATTTTTGTGATGATCTAGGAGTTTGTAGGCCTGCCTCTGTTTAACAATTTTGACACGTGTATGCATAGGCCGTTAATGCCTTTTTATTTATTTACTTTAAATTGCGTTTAATCCATATTAAATTAAAAAGAACCGCCTCGTTTGAATTCTTTTGACAAGTTGTTCATTGTTCAATAAGCAATTGCTTCATAAATAAGCTTTTTATGGTTTAGAAATATTCTTTGAAAATTGTAAAAAAGTTAGCATAAAGGTCCATACACAATTGTAATAAAATGAGTAAATGCTCGCTGCCCTCGCTTTGCACATGAATTACGACATGCGATTAAAACGATCTACTTATTGACTTAGCATTAAAATAAATTCAGACATGAACAAATTTGGAAGGAATGTACTAACAACCCGAGGATACCTGCAATTTTTGTTATGTTTACGGTTATGAGTTGTTTATTGTTTTCCATAAAAAAATTTACGAGATTTATTGCAAAATGTTTTGAAGGCTTTTATTGCGTATTAAAATGCCTGAAGATCGGTGTCTATGTATTGTTCATTATGTATGATAATGTTAATAGAGTAACTCCAATTAGACTCTGTTCAATGTTATATGGGGTACTGAATTTGTGTTTTTGTTTTACTAGATGAAAGTTACATTATTTAACTTTAAATGTTTGGCATAGACAAATTGAACAATATTGTAAAAATTTTCATTTCAATCCAGAGCCTCGGTTAGAAAGTACGACTCTCGAACTGGCATCAACTGATTAAGCGAGAACTGTCAAGAATTGGAAAAAGAAGAACCTCGTGGAGATGGAAAGATAATGTGAACGCTTCTCCCGCTCAAGAAAAAAAAAATTTAAATACATAAATTAAATAAAAACTGAATATTAAAATTTGGAAGCTTATTTTTAATTATTGACAAGCGTAACGATATCGGTCATCATCAAATAAAATCTATTATGTACTCAAAAAAAAGTAGTTTTCAATCGCCACAACAATGGTAGTCAATTTGAGGTTTTTCTCATAATTTTCCTCATTAATAATAAAATTTTCATATTTATTTGTGTTTTTTAAAAACTACCTATTAAATAATGAATTAGTTGAAAGACAAAAAACAAAAAATGTCAAATCTCTGCAATTATATAATGTAAATGGGGCGACAACGTATTTTTATTTCATGAAGCAAGAATAAACTATAAACTATAAGCAATGGAAGTCTTAAAGTTAATTATAGCTTAATATATTGTTTATTGTCACAATAAATAATAAAACGATAATGTTTTGTATTTAAATAATTATAATTTGCATAAAGGTGGGGTGTAGTATTTTATCGGTTTTCAGTGGTGAGAAGGAATTGTAAATGTGAGGAAAGGTTTTATATCGAAGGCTGGTCGTAGGAATAATTACAGCACTGCAATTCCCAAAGATGCAATTGGTCAGATTTTGCTATGTTCTTATATTAATAAAAATATAGCAGCGAAAAGCCAACTTTAGGTTAGGAGGGGTGTATGTGCATTTGCGCAAGTCTGCCGAAGAATCATTTAAGACGTGGTATACCTGCTACTTCGTCCATGCTATGAAAAAGCCGTGCCCCTATGCAAGAGAAGCGACGTTCTTGAATGGCTGGGCAGTGGCAAAAGATTTTTTCAGATAATGCAGCGACCGGTCAATACCTCGACGAGCACCCCGATTTGGTTTCTATCAAAGGATTCTAGGGATTTGATAGTTTAGCATTGATTGCAGGCCATAGACTACGAGTTACGGCATAACTGCTAACGTCGCTTCATTATTCATAAGCCAAAATAATTGTGACCTCATCTATACCTGGTTTGCCGGTTTATTCGCCGTCTCATTCCGTTCCACTTCAATATGTCCGGGAACAAACAAAGCAGTATTGTGTGATGTAGTATTGCTCTTAGTGCTGTAATGCATTGTCTTACGCATTTTGCATTAACAAGATTGTAGTTGATCGCTTTAGGTGGTGCCTGACTTTCCACGTAAGTGGTTATTTCCATTACTGGTAGTTCCATAATTAGAACGGTCTCAGCTGCTTCCTTAACTGCGAATATCTCAGTTCAGAAAACGCTGCATTAATCTATCTGTCGGTATAACTTATTGATACTCAGCGTATATAAGAAGACTCCTAATGTTATTTCATTATCCGGATTTTAACAAACTGTGAAGGTGGGTACGCCTTTGGTGATAGTGCTGGGGAAAATCGAATTCTGCTCGTCACTTATAAAGAATTTTAAAATCTTATTGAAGTTATATATTGTTTTTTGTAGTCAGTGAGTGGCATCAGTCCTATTTGAATTTAGCAATCAAGTATGATGGAGAGTCCGAATGGGCAAGGCTTATAAAATTTCGTTCTCACTAAGTCTAAGAACACCTTTGGCTTCCAAGTTTTTTGTCAAGAACTCCATGTGTTAAAAATTCAGTAAATTTATCCGGACCTAGTTGCAGTGTGAATTTAAATGAACCTGTTATACGCAGGCACGCGATTCATTGTACCTTGTTCAGAGTATAAAGGTATGATTTGGGGTTAACTAACTCCCAAGTTCACCAGACAACTGACCTATAGGTGAGAATGGGCGCTACAACCAATGCAGACCATCTCTTAGTACACAGGATGAGTTAATTCTTTGTTGGTTTAACCACAAGACAGTTGTTATCTGTGCATATTGGAAGTTTTTGATAACACAGATTCCATAATTCGGCTTACGGTGAGGAGGTACTTCCCTCGTTTTTGTACAACTATGTCATCCGTGTAGAACACTATTCTTATTTCTTTTTTTATAAAGTTCAAGACTCTTAAGGATATATCAGAATCATACAACACTACAAACTCTTTGTAGCCACTTAAACCAATTTTATCAATAACTTCCTACCAACCACTAAGTATCCTTCTTCGTTGGAGTCGCTATCTATACTCTCCACAATCTGTACTGTGCACAATAATTGTTCTTTTCCTACCCCTTTGTACAGCCCAGTGTCGTTGTGCTTTGTTACACTCATTTGAATTTATTTTAGAAACAACACAAGGTAGCTATGGGTCTTTCCTAAGATGTTGATTTTAATAAAAATACCGACCAATTGCAATTACGTCCCTTCTTTCTAAGCTCATTGAAACGCTGATTAATCATCCGCTTGTGAAATATGTTGAATCCCGAAAACGCCATAATGATTGGCAGTACGGTTTTCACAGCAACAGGTCTATTAGTGATTTGATGACAGATCTAACCGAAAAGTGGAACCAATTTCTGCACTAGGGTGATGAAATTAATTTCGCTGCGCTTGTTATTTCGAAGGCTTTTGATAGAGTTGGGCATCGAGCTCTCTTGTCAAAAATGCGTGATAAAAAACTATCTCTCTGATTGTTCAATTCAAGTTGTTTTGTACGGATTCAAATCTGCAACTCACCAAATAAATGCTAGTGTTCCCCAAGGCTCTGTTTTTTCCCCGAACCACTTCGTCATTTTTATAAATGATCTCCCGTCTGTGACTTCTAATCAGATTCATTCCTTTGCTGATGACAGTACCCCCAAGTTTTTATATACGTTCCTGGTTCGCGCCCTTCATTTTCGGACGTGTAACTATAACGGCAACGTATGTAAAGCGCATACAAATCCGACCTTGAGCGCATAGTTCAGTGGGGTTCAACGAATAGCGTGGAACTTAATGCTTCCAAGACACAATGCTATCTATTAAAGCAAAACCTCAACTGTCTGCAATTACCCATGAATGGAACTTGCATCGGTGAAACCGAGACTGTCCGTTCTCAGTATGTGTATATTCGCCATAAATGCAGCGAAATGGCTAGGCTTGCTCAAGCGATGGATGTAAGAAATTGTTCAGCCCTTCTGATCTGGCTACAATTCCTAAGGCATTCTTTCATCCTGAACTAGAGTAAAATGCTCATATCTGGTCTACTGCACCAATTACTTATTTGTAGCTACTAGACAGTATTCAAAAACGATAAAACTTATAGGCGATCGAGATATAGCGAAAGCGATTGACTCCCTCAGTCATCGTCGCCTATCGCTGTTCTTTCGATATTTCCGCCACAAGTGCTCAAACGAAATAGTCAGCTGCATTCCAACCTTAGAACATTTTCCAACCTTAGAACATTTCAACGCGATTGTGGAACGCTCTTCCCCGCTCTGTTTTTCCTTCCCATTGTAATATACAATAATAATAATAATAATAATAATATTTGGTTAGGCTATATTACACTGCGACCTATTGGTCTATTGTGTCCCCTTGCTTGTGCCTCGGAGAGGTGCATGCCCTCGTTCAGAGCCTTCTCTAGATACTTCTTTGAGAAGCGTGTCGAGGTATTGCTCTGATTTATCCTTGGTAGGTCACACTCCTTAGAGCACAGCGTCCAGTCCAGTTTCTTTGATGAATCTGAGAATGAGCTGTGGGTCCATGGTTTGTATGTTCTTGTCTGTTATTTGGTGCCTGCCCAAATGTTTCATCCTTTTGTGGGTCAGTGCCCCACAGGATTCCAGTATATGGTCTGGAGTTTCGGCGGTTTCACAGCAGAATTTGCAGAGCCCGTCCTCCAATATGCCCATTTTCCTCAGGTGCTCCTTGAGTCTGCAGTGCCCCGTGAGGAGGCCTGTTAGGATTCTTAGGTTGTTTTTGTTAAGGCCGATACAAACTTTGAATCTCTTTTGGTTGTAATTTCCTAAGAGTTTCTTTGCTTGCCTCAGACCTTGGAGGTTGAGAAAGGTTTTGGCCTTTGTTTCTTCCTCCAGTCTCCTGAACTCTTCGCGTATAGTGTGTTCTCCTATCCCGCAGAATGGTTCAGGTCCTATGAAAGGTTCCTGTGCCCCTTTTCTTGCCAGAGAGTCTGCTGCCTCATTGCCCGTAATGCCAACATGGCCAGGCACCCAGCAGATGGAGATTCTGTTATTCTTGCCTAGTCTATTCAGTCCTTGTAGGCATTCCTACACGAGTTTTGACTTGATAACGTAGGCGTCAAGAGCCTTTATAGCTGCTTGGCTGTCAGACATTATTCCTATGTTGCAATTTCTATAGTTTTTCTCGAGGTTGATTCTAACGCACCTGTATATGGCACATATTTCTGCCTGGAAGATGCTGGTACATTTGCCCATGGATTCGTAGTGTTTCGTTCCCGGCCCAAACACTCCTGCACCAGTTCCCTCCTCAGTCCTCGAGCCGTCCGTAATTGTAATATACAAACATTAAAGGCCAACGTGCATCGGTTTCTCCTCTGTCATAGTTATGCCCCTTTCGTTAATGTCCTCACTTTATGTCTATATACATGTCCTCATTATTAAACTCCCTTTAGTGAGCGCAAATTATAAAAAGTACAGAAATCTTTTAGGTTTTAGGTACAGAATCAATGGAGAAATTAGAGTCAAACTTTTTTATAACGAATTTCTTTATAACGCAATGCTCTATATTGCGATATCCTATTTTGTTCCCGTCAGCCAAAGAAAAATGCTGGATCCTCTGTGTAATTAAAATTCTTTATATAGAATTTGTTCTTGCAAACCAACAGCAGATTCGCTCTTCTCCATTTACCCGGATACATAGCAATGGTATGAAACAAAGTTTTTTTGACAGTTTTCTGCAAAGATTCATTTATGTTATTAGGGTATTCCCCGATTTCACTGATTACGCTGCTGGTGTTTGTGATACGCAGATAGCATTTTGAATGCGTGGCAACATATCATCGTGTAGTTTGCATTCCATGTTAGTATTTCATTGAGTATGCCTCACATCTCAAAGTATCTTATAAAATGTTGAAGCGCAAGGCTAGATAACTTCAGAAGAATTGTCAATTATACTAGGTGCGGCAACATAGGTTAGGTTTTATGTGGCTGTCGGCAGAAGCCGACACACTTAGACCAATTTAGGTCCATTGTGATACCACGTATGTATTATCTACCTCAACTCTGTAGATGGGACTGGCCAACGACACGCGGTTGTTCTCAAACGGCAACATAACTTCCTTTTTTTTTAACGCAATAAAACTTATAAAACCCGTTTAATGAATCAGAATTTTTAATTTTTTTTTATAACCATCATTCATCATCGCCTGTGTCATGAGTTTAGTGTATGGGCGGTTGAGTAGTTGGAAGTCTAGTTACTTTTTTTTACCATGAGGTTTTGTGCAGTGATGGGGCTCAATGCTGTTTCAGTGACCTTGTCAATACGTTAATTAGCAATATATAAAAATCGATCCATCTCCAAAAATGTACTGCTTGATGTTGTTAATGGGCTGGCAGCATCATCGGGTCGTACTTCTTCAAAAATGAACAAAATCGAAATGACACCGTCAATGGCGCCCGGTACAGAGCCATTTTTCCCCTTTTTAGGGTATTAACCGAAAACATTATTTATTCTATAAAATCCGTTTGCTTGTAAATAACAGTTATGTATAACAAAATATTCAAATAATATCCTCTTAACAAATCACCCGTACTTGGATTTTTGCCGCGCTCACTTTTTGGGGGATATGAATAGCGTATCCAACAGTTCGCCCAAGAGGAGTGTAGCCCTTACTAATCTTAAGAAAACATTTTGTGGGACATGGACGTAGGTGCACTTATATCTAGCTGCTCCTTTATTCTAATGTTTTGTTTCAAAAACAACTCAAGTTATAATATAAAATATAATCAATTATAGTTAAAAAAGAAATAAGTTGACTTAATTACTAATTTTCCTAAATTTGAAAAAAAACCTAGGGACGGGCTACAGTCCGCTTGGGCGAACTGTTGGATACCCTATTCTTATTCCTATCCCTGATAAGTGGGCGTGACAAAAGTCTAAGTATGGTTGAATTGTTAAGAACGCTTTACATATTTTGTTATATAACATTTAAAGGATTTTATCAAAAAAAACGCTCCCTAGCTCAAACTTGGGTGTTTCAATAAAATTGTTTTATTTAATTGTGGGCGTGTCAGTAGGCGGATTTAAAAAAATTAACACATGAGCATAAAGGGCCCCTAGAGAGTATATATTATAAATTTCAGCTCCCTAGCTCACTTTGAATTTTCAAAAAAAAAAAAAAAAAAAAAAAAAATTGTGGGCATGCCAATGGGCGGATTTTGAAAATATTTACACATGAGCATAAAGGGCCCATAGAGAGTATATATTATAAATTTCAGCTCCCTAGCTCAAACTTTGGATTTTCAAAAAAATTGTATCCCAAGCACTTTTAGGAGTCATAGATCATATATAAAAAATTTCAGCTTTCTAGCTCAAAATTCGATTTTTTCCAAAATTTTGTTTTTTTGAGTTTGTGGGCGTGTCTGTGGGCGGATTTCAAAAATTCGTAAACTTGATTATTTCGGGACCCTAGAGAGTATATGGTTAAAATTTCAGCTCTCTAGGTCCAGTTTAAAGGCCTAATTTTTGCCGACGGACGGACGGACAGACGGACGGACATGGCTAGATCGACATTACTGTCGATGCTGATCATAAATATAGTAACTTTTAGGGGTCTACGGGCAATATTAAGGTATGTTACAAACTATGCGTCAAAATTAATATACCCCTAGAATAGGGTATAAAAATGAAAAACGACATACGAGTATGTAAGTATTTTCGCGTTTCAAAAAGACTTTCAGATTCTAAATTTAAGGGTCGATTTTTTTTAACTGTGTTATACTCAATTTTGTATCACATTTATTTCTGTGTGAGCAAAAATGTCATATACGATGGACAGTATGTTTGTGAAGTTATGCCGAACCTTTTAAGTGCTCTCCTAAGTTTCTCAAATTTGCGGCGTTAGATTGTAGGTCGCTCCCATTTCGCACTCACAGAAGGATGGAGAAGCAAGATTTAACGCCCTATATAAGCCATTAATGCTTAATATTTATGAATACATTCATTGGTCGCTTGAAAAGCAAACTGACAAAGTCAAAATTCATACATTTTCTGAAAAGCCCTTTGAAGTTTTTCATAACTTAAAAAAATCATTTTGTTTTGAATTTCAATGAATGCCAAAAAGTTGTAAAATAAAAAAGTATTAATTTTTTTTCTTCTTTCAAGTAGTATATTCAATTTACTACAAAAAGCCGTTTTTGAAAAAAAATTTGACTTATGTCGTTTTACATCCAAATTGCTACTAATTTGAAAAAAGTGTGAAAAAGTGTCGTTTTGTTTTGAAATAAAACCATTTGTATTTTTTCGCGTATTTTGTAGAAACAACCCACTTTAAATAGTATTAAGTATAATAAAAAAAATATAGGAACTTTAATGAAAAAATCGATTATAATAATATTATATAAAAGAGAACTTAGCTTATTGGTAAAACGACACTTCTTAAAGCGATCAAAAGAAGTTTGAAGTTCATCAACTAGTTTTGTTCCAAGGTAAAATGACACAACACGAAAAGTGTCACTGTCAAGAAACTTATTTATCACGATTTCATAATTTTTTTAGAAGTAAAGTGTTACAAATGAAAAAAGTCATTTAGCTGAGTAAATAACAGGGATGTTTCCTTAAATTCATAACGACACTTGTGCCCTCATGCTGCCAGTAAGAGCTATAGTTATGACGGTACTAGTTAACTAACTAGTTAACTAACTAACTAGTATACTAGTTAACTCAAAATCGTCAAATTTTGACTTATGTCAGTTTGCTTTTCAAGCGACGTGTTCATCTTGGAACCTTCAGAATAAAGATCTATCTCCTCCTCACTTTGTGCGACTGCTTTATTGTCGCATTTTCTTTTTTCGTGCATTCTAGTAGACAGCGTAAATTAACATAAGTGGAGGATTTGAATGGAAGTGGTGCTACGGATGCCACAATATGTTTTCCCCCAATACCGTTAAGTACATTCATATACGTATTACGCAAATTAAATCGTACCTATTAAAAAAAGACAAGTGTCAACTTCATTCTTATTTAATTTGATCAATTGCACCTGAAGTCTAGAAATAGTCACGTTTTTATGCGTTTCAGTTGAACTTGAGCCCTTGTCTTGAAATAATTTATTTATAAATATAGCTCCAATGTGCGGCTAAACTCATTGATTTATGATAATGACCAAACCAGATAACTAAATCATATCCGTTGCAACAAGTGTATATAAATAAAACAAAAAATTATATCTGAACAAAATATTTTGCTCACATTTCAAATATTGTTTTCAACATAATAGGATGAATGCTCGCATCCCGCAGAAGTTTGAGATAAAGCAAATCGCGCGCCACTCGTTATAGCCACTAAAATTGCTCTGTATGCATAAAATTTTAATATCAATAATTTGCAGTGAAAATTGCCAGGAAAAATTTACCACGAAGTAGTACACGCGCGCGTTAGTTGCCAGTAAAAACTCCCACCCACCCCCATGCAGTGTTCTCCGTGGTTCATGCGCCATGCAAATCGATTTAACAAAAATAAAACGAACGTCTTGTTGGTTGGGACTTCTTTCTTCTTTCTTCATTTTTTTTTTTTTTTTGTCGTCGTAGTTTGACTCTTGCTTCGGCCAAGATCTGCGAGATTTTGCTAGTCTACTTTGGCCGAACGATATTAAAATGTCTCCGGTCTCATTTCTTTTTTTTCGCCGTATTTGTTGTTTCGGTACAACATTTCCTTGTTGCTCGACCGATCACCAGCGAGCAGAGAGTCGTCCACCGTATAGAAGCGGACATAGTAGTGAGTTGGGAGTACTTTTGAAAGTCGTTCTGTTTTTATAGCGAATGCAAAATGCCAATGATCACAATCGAATGCAACGTATCACTAGATATCTGTGGCAAGAAGATTCAATTAACCAAAATACCGCTCCATGTCGCTGTGACGTATTACAGGAGATGCTAAGCACACTGATGCATGCAAATTTTTCTTGATACAATTTGAAATGTGCTTGAGTATATGCACTAAAGGTTTTGCTTAACATCCTACAGCGCTTGCCAGAGTAAAGGAGCGAAAAAGGTTTCTCGATACGCTCGTCAAGATCCACTTGGGGAGTTTTAGTGGGACGACGCCATATCTAACAAGCAATTGTATCCATAGCACAAATGACTTTAAAGCAGTGGTAGCGCACATCACAAGCACGTGCTATTCCTGTGCATTCAGTTTGGTGGTACATACGAGTACATTGGCCAATGCAATACGAGTGCATAATGTGCCATACTTATCCACCGCCATTAGAGACACACCATTATTTGATAGAGCACGGTATGCACGCGCTCGCGTTCACTATCCGTATCATTATTATTATTGTGGCGTACCCATTCGATGTGGCCCAAATGAACAAATAAATAAGCATCAACATTATCGAGTCGCGCGACGGCGCGGCATTCGCATTCGGTCGTATGCACGCCGCTGACGTAAACGAGCGAGGTAAACAGGAATTACAAATCTAAGGTGAGCTGGAGAGGTACATGTCTCTTGGGCGGTTTTCAATTGCCTTTTTATTTCCCCGCAGCAGCTTCCAGTTGGCTCAAACGAACTGCAAATTCGTCGTAAAAATGTCTACGCGAGTGACCGCCACTCGGTTATATCGCTTATTAAATTATATTTTTGTTGTACATGTGTGCCCATGTCAGTTTTGGCATTGCTAGAGGCAGCTAGGTGCATGCATGGTGTACGCACACTAATGATTGGTGACGGTAATTCTAAATCGCGCTGCAATAAATCAAAATGTCCGGTGCGGCGGTTTGCTTGTGAGTGGACGCCTTTCGCTGATTTTTTTTAATTGAAAACGCATATCTCCCAATTTAAATAATATCGAGCAAAATCTGAATGTCTTTCTGAATCATGACACGGTTGTTCTCCTTCCAAGAGTGAGCAGTAAATAAACTTTGATTTTCTTGCAAAAGCCAGTTCGCACGTCCACTCTTTCGATTGTATCATGTGATAGCTAATTTTTCTTGATACCGCTTTTCGAGCATTTACACCATTTAAATTGTCATACAATATGCAGGCTGAAGTACCAATTTATGTACCGATTCATGTTGTGAGTATTATTAAATAGCAACCTCAAGGTCAGAGATTCACAACGGGCGATGCTACAAATACCTGTTTTCGTTTAATCCCCTTGCAATATCAATTATGTTGATTCATTAAATTGAAACTTCGAGAGGAGCGCTTGGTAATCCATTATTTTTACGCTTCACGTTTGGCCTAATCAATGTGCTTTCATAAAAAATGCTCCAATTACACATCAAAACACCTCACATTAAGGAAAAATGTGAACTAAAATCGAGTCTGCACGAACGAAATAATTTCGGCAATTCACGGCTAATAACATTTTTTTCTCCTCTGTTGGGTCATCAAAGAAAACGAAATGCCCACTAAGCACTGAAAATCGTCTATTACGCAACATTCGTATATTGTGCTACAATAAGAATCTACTGAAACCATTACAAACGTCCAAAAAGACGCCGACAAATAACAACGAGTCGGCTGCAGTCGACTATGGTAGTGAGGGTGGTGGTGGCGATGACAATAGTAGCTCCGAAGTCGGCTACGGCTCGTTGGTGGAAAGCACAAAATTCATCTCGAAATAAGTTAGCTGTCAATGGTGGACCATGCACACACCTAGTGCTCACTTCAATTAACCAAACAGGGTTTGTTCCAGATCTACATACATATTTTGAGGATTTTTTTTAAGTTTTTAGGAAAATTAATTGGTTTGGATCATGTGGAGGGTATTCAAAATTCGCTAGGCATGCAGTGTATAAACTGGGTCACATGTTTTTAAGGTCTTGGTATGCACGTTAAGCACAATATTTTATCAATCAATTGGTCGAAAAGATGAACGCTTCAAGTTACTTATACTTATTTCCAAATTGACATCCATAAATAATTTTGTGTTTCATATCATTAACCAACGAAATAAACAACAAGCGTTCCAAGTCCAAGGCATAATGCTGCCAAGTCATGTCAACATGGTATTCCCTGGCAAATACCATTTCCTGCACATCCGTTTGGGAATCTGGTTTCAAGTAGTGATTCATTTAGCTTATTAATTAATTTTGGATTTATTATTTCTAACAACCAAGACACACACATATACGCAGGTGAAGCAAGACTAAAGATACTTATCTACATGAGCGCACAAGGAATTAAAGAAGGAGAAGAAATACCGCAAAGTAAAGTGAAAGTGCTCCATTTGACGCCGCAACAGTATTTTGCGGATGGCTTATACATTTAGCAGCAAACGTGAATGTTGGCGACCAGCTTTGTGTTCATCTGCTGAACTGGTGAAAGAAAAAGAAATTGATAAGCGGAATAATGATAGTAGATCGCATCTGACTATCTTCTTCCAAGGAACATTTATTGCAGTCTTCAATTCTGACCTTCCCTGCTCTTTAATTCATAAGACTGTGGAAGTCCGGTTTTGAAATATTTTCAGTCGAGTATTGAAATCATTCTAGTTAAACCTTTTAACCAAACTTTAGTATTTCCTAACCCCTAACGCTGCGACTGATAATACAAGGGCAATACAATGGGGAAAATTTGAATAGTAATTGCGATGTTGATTCTGAAAAGCCCACAACTTTTTTATTTCCACCGACTTACCTTTGCAGTTCGCATATTGAGCCGCAGACAAAGGTTGCGAATTTATGTTTGTACGTACTCGTAGGTTTACATCTTGCAAACGTCTGGCAAACATCCAAGAGTATCAAATTGTCATGAGAAGCTTCTCAAATTTGCCATTCGGATTCGACTTAAAACTGTAGGTCCCCTCCACTTCGTATGAAAGTGATAGGTTCTAGGTTCTAGATAATAGATAGTTAATAATTTTATTTCATATAGTATTACAAAGTATAATACAAGTACAATTCATTAATAATCCCTTTTTACAAGTTTAAGGAACAAGTTGTAATTACATGAAAGTTGGGAGATTCTGTATTCTAGGCCCTCTATGGACGCTCCAGCGTTTTAAGAAGGAATGATAGGTCTCAGGTCTTTTCAGACTAACACGGGAGTATTTACCAGTCTTGCGTACCACTTTTACTTCTCTCCAAGTCCGAGGAAGTCGTGGCTCAATAGCTACTGCAGCGCCCCAAAAAAACAGCACTTGTTGGAAAAATTTACTAGTGGGGAAATTACGTCCAAGCAATTTTAACATTCATGTGAGCCGAGCGACACATCTAGCCTCTTTAGACTGTCCTGCCAGTGTGCATGCATACGAATGGAAGTCACCGGTGTAGTGAAGATCAAGCAATGATCAAGAACAGGAGTATGCACCTGACAAAGACATACAAAACTATATGGAAATGTGAGATTTCGCTTCAGCGAACTGCTTGAAACCCTATCAATATTCCTAGCCAAAAAAGTTGTATGAGAGGATTGTTAAGAAGGACTTTGTATTTTGTTCAACTTGTTTGATAAACCAGTTTGTACAAAAAGGTAAAGTTCCCTATTTATATTCTTTTTTTTTCAACTTCGATTATATGATCACTTTTAAAAGAAGTAGCGCCCCATTTCAATGTTCGCAAATTGCAATCCAGTTTTTTGGAGAATAAGTTGGAGTACTTTAAGTCGAAACCATTATGTGTCTTTTTAAGATTAAACTCGGAAAATTATTGGTGCGGTCTTATGTGCCCAGAATCCAGAGTTGAATTTACTGAACACATATTTGCAAAAGTATCAGCATTTTCTTCTTGTGTTGTAGCAAACAGTCTTCATTAAGGGGGGATAAAAATAGTGGTTAATTTTTTTTAATTTATAATAATATTTTAATTGAGTAGAAAATATGTGAGTTTGAAGATTCAATATTCTCTCATTTTAACTCGACTTTGCAGATTCCACTGAATGGTTTTTTTTTTTTTTTTTTTTTTTTTTTGTCGGGATGAGTGAAACTTTCTGCACTGGAGCACTCAGACTCAATACTGGTCCATTGTACTGCCAGGCAGACACACCACATTTTACTGTGGGAATTTACTCGTTTTTTTGAGAAAAACGAGAAGGCGCTTCAATGATAAGGAGCTTAGGTTTACAGCACTCACCATATCCGCACCAAATACCTGCCACCTGATACGAGCAAAAGCAGGACAATCACAGAGGAAATGTTCCGCAGTGTCGTCGCTTTCTCCACAGGCTTCGCAGTTGGTGGTGTCGCTTAGGCCTAGCACCTTAAGGTGCTTGGCAAAAGCGTAGTGTCCCGTAAGAACGCCAGTAGTCTGTCTGCAGTCTTTTCTGTTGAGAGACAACAAGAATGCCGCGGATTTCCCACAGACGTCGGGGAGCATTTGCTTAGTCTGTCTGCACCCTGGAGAGTCATGCCAACGGCGATTGTGTTCATAGGAAACCCAACCGTCAATGGAAGCCCTGACCGAGGACGCAGGCAGACAGATCGCTGGTTCAGGTCCTGAGAGGTCCCCCTCTGAGCCTTGTCTAGCAAGTTCATCGGAGATCTCATTTCCCGTGATCCCGTTATGACCCGGGACCCAGACAAGTTTAAGTGAATTAAGCCTTCCGACCGAATTCAGAGATATCTTGCATTCACGTACTATTTTGGAGGTAGTTAAGGGTTTGAGTAGGGCCTTAAGCGCAGCCTGACTGTCGCTACAGACGCAGATACTTCGCCCCCTCCACCTGTTCCTCGTAACATAGTCCATGGCCATTAGGATAGCATAAGTCTCTGTTTGGAAGACTGACGCGTATTTGCCTAACGGAAAGAAAAGTCTAACGTTATCGCTCTCCACGAAGACACCAGCACCAGATCCTTGATCGGTTTTGGAGCCATCCGTAAAGATTCGACTGCATTCCCTTCCAGGTTCAGAGTCCGGCCAGAGCCAGTCCTGGACGCGAGGAAAGTCGACCTCGTATTTACGCTTTAGCCGAAGTTCCGGTGTCATCGCATCAGACGGCATATCCATAAGACAGGAGTCGAAGGACAACCGTTGCGCAAGTTCATCAAAACTCCAGTGCGAGTTATACCAAAAGCCACCTCTTGTAAGACGCGAGATAGCCTTGATTGTACATCCCATGATGTAAACATCAAGGGGCGGAAGGTTCAATAGTGCATCTAGGCCGGAGCCAGGCGTGCTGGGGAAGGCCCCCGTGCAGCCGAGACATACCTGCCTTTGGAGTTTGGCAAAAGCAGCAGTGACGTATTTACGTGAAAGCTTATTCCACCAAACAACCGATGCGTATGCTATAAATGGTCTTATCATAGCCGTATAAATCCATAGGACTCTTTTCGGTGATAAGCCCCATGTCTTGCCGAAAATGCCTTTGCACTGCCAGAAAATAGACAGCGCCTTGGCAGTCTTCAGCTCAACATGCTTGGACCAAAGAAGTTTGCTATCCAGGATGACTCCCAAATACTTTGCTTCATTGGAGAGTTGGATTGTGACGCCTTTTAGCACTGGCTGAGTCAACCCGACCAGCTTCCTCCTTCTCGTGAAGAGAACAACCTCAGTTTTAAGAGGATTGACCGAGAGCCCATTCCTAGTGCACCATTCGTCGATCACGTCAAAGGCCGCCTGCGCCTTGGCGCATACAGTCGCTAAGCATGATCCAACAGAAAGCACGGCAACATCATCCGCGTACGCCTGAGCGTAAATATTAGAACTGTTGAGTGCGTTCAACAGAGAGTCGACCAGCATACACCACAGCAGTGGAGACATGACGCCGCCTTGCGGCAGCCTCTGTTTACCCCCGCCATAACATAGCGGCCACAGTCCGCATCCGCAACCAACGTTCTATTCATTAGCATTGCTTTAATCCACAACACCAATGGTTCGTCTACTCCACTGAATGGTTGCACCTACATATAACGGAGATCTGGAATATAAGGTTTTGTTAGCGCATCCGGAAATTGTAGCTGCAGATTGCTTTCATTCTTTGTTAAACTAGGGCTGCATAGAATTGTAGTCGTCCAAGTGTTGACATCAGTGTTTTGTTTGTATCTTTCTCATATACTACTAAAGATAAGGATAAAGATAAGCCGATGGTGTTCAGGTTAGAGTGTTGGCTTGTGACCTGTGCGGTGCAGGTTCAATCCCCATGGGGAACAACAACATACGCCACCAATTGATGAAGAGAAACAAATGACACACTGTTTTCCCTAACCTATACAAAAAGCGAATTTGTGCCTTGTAGTACAATGGACCGTTACCGAGTCTGAGAGTGCTCTGGGATTTAGATTTCCATTTATTTAAAAAAAAAAGATAAAGATAATTGCAATCGAGTTAATATTTCGAACTCAAAGTGAGTATGAGGTATGATATTAGGACTATAACGCCTATAGAGAAGTCCAAAAAATGAGTCCCGTTTCTGCTCATGCGACTAATATTCTAATGCCTCCCATGTCAAAGACCCTTTTTCAAAGAAAATGAAGCATTATGAAGATATCCTACGAACCCCTTCAAAAAGGCAATACCATTCAAAGTTCCGATAGGATTGGGAAAGAAAGGCCAGGCTAGAAACTTGTGGATCACACAACTGCAACAACATCAACATAATATTTGTCTCAGTGAAGCAGTGCTTCGAAATCAGGAGGCCCTACAAATTGCTGGATTACATCAATGCAAAAACACCAGCATTTGATTGGCCTCAGTGATAAACTAACAAAACCAGGAAGGCTGCCTATATTTATTAAGGCCGAACTCGCGAACCCCATCGCCGGACCACTAGGGATGCCGTAAAGTGCAAGGGTTATGAGCCCCTTTATCCTGATCATAGCCTCGCCGTTAAGGAAAGAAAAAAAAGATTTACAAACTTCTAAGAACTATAACAATAACACGCTAAAATGAAGCCACAAGCTGGGAGGTCAGCTCTAATTCAATCTTAAACATAGGGACAGGCTACAGTCCGCTTGGGCGAACTGTTGGATACCCTATTCTTATTCCTATCCCTCATAAGTGGGCGTGACAAAAGTCTAAGTATGGTTGAATTGTTAAGAACGCTCTACATATTTTGTTATATAACATTTAAAGGATTTTATCAAAAAACCGCTCCCTAGCTCAAACTTGGGTGTTTCAATAAAATTGTTTTATTTAATTGTGGTCGTGTCAGTTGGCGGATTTAAAAAAATTAACACATGAGCATAAAGGGCCCCTAGAGAGTATATATTCTAAATTTCAGCTCCCTAGCTCAAATTTTAGTTTTTCAATAAAATTGCTTTATTTAATTGTGGGACGCGCAGTGGGCGGATTTTGAAAATTTTATCTCCCGAGCCGTTTTAGGAGTCATAGATCATATATATAAAATTTCAGCTTTCTAGCTCAAAATTCGATTTTTTCGAAAAATTTGTTTTTTGAATTTTTTTTATTTCGGGACCATAGAGGCCTAATTTTTACCGACATTACTATCGATGCTGATCATAAATATAGTAACTTTTAGGGGTCTACGGGCAATATTAAAGTATGTTACAAACTATGCGTCAAAATGAATATACCCTTAGAATAGGGTATAAAAAGGTTAACTCGGGAATTTAAAAAAATTTGTATATACTTTTGAAAGTCGGTTGTTATTGGCATTCGATATTTATTGGCAGTTTTTACGACGGAATACAAATTTTCCCCATTTGGCCATTACAAACAACTCAAAACTCCATCGTAAAATGATCCTTACTTAATTTGTATGTCCTTGTCTTGTGTGAATTGGAAAAACCCCAATAACAGACTTTTTCCTTCGACTTCAGGTTTCAAAAACTGCAAAACTTATGAAAGCTTCCATTTTCAAATGCTGCATTAACTCCAAGGACCTCGCATATAGTGCTGAACATTTCAAAGCAACTCGCTAGCAATGCTCATCATGTATTCGAACGAACGAATGTGAACGATCTACAAAATTCTGTTTTCCCTTTGCATTATAATTTACAAAAATTCAAATACAACTTGCATCGGCATCTCACCATGTTGTATAATCCCTCACTTCTATAATGCCTGCGCTGTGTTACTTTATTATTATAGGTCCCAAAATCTCTTTAGCGCGTCTTAATTTAAAAAATGTATGGTTTTGAATATTATTCTAATACCAGGATATCGAAGATACGTCAAGTTGATGTGTTAATTTATGTTTCGATCATGACTCGGACCTCGGGTTTCTTTTTTTTAGAAGTTGCTAAGAAGAGTTAATATTAACTTCACTAAAACCTACTCCTCTTATGATTTATGATTTTTTAGGCGTTTAGTGTTTTATAGTCAAAGAAAAAAACAAAGGAAAACTACTTCATGCTATGTTGACCACGACTTCCTCGGGCTTGGAGAGAAGTAAAAGTTGTACCCAAAACTGGTGAATACTCCCATGATAGTCCAAAAAGACCTGAGACTTATTAGTCTATCATCATTCCTTCTTAAAATGCTGGAGCAACTGATTGATAACCACCTACGTACAAACATAAATTCGCAACATCTGTCTGCGGCTCAATATGCGAACTGCAAGGGTAAGTCGGTTTTAACGGCCCTTCTCTCTTTGGTACGCATTATCGAATGCTCCCTTCATTGCAAGATTGGTGAATTTATCAATCTACTGCTAACAAGTCGGATTATAAGCTCAAAACTGGGCGAAACAACAACCAGGAGGTCTGTCAACAGACCATTCTCTCTGGAACTTGGTGGTGAATAAACTACGTTGCTATTGCCGTCTCCGAAAAACACCTCAACACTTTAAAGGAACTCCTGCAAAATCCTTTGTAGACTAGGTGTAGACACCCACAAAACCGAACGTGTGTTAAATGGTATATGGTACAAGCTTAGTTACTTAGCTCACACCAACGTTAGAAGTCTATCGCGCTCCATTAGAAGCTTTAAAAGTCTCATCGGATAGAGGGAGATACTCCTTAGATCCACGCAGTATCAAAATTGACCTCAAATTGGTTTTAGTGTATTGGCTGTACCTGACAACCACTTCAACCTAACTTTACCTACCCTTGACCACGGTTACGTTTTAAGTGGTCCAAAGGGAGAGTCCAATTTTGAATCACCTTTTCGCTAACAACACGGATAGTGTTGTCTTCCAAAGCCGCAATCGACGCTGGCTTATCGGCAAAGACGAGTGATTTGACGTATCCCCATACAACAAATAGTATAAATGCGTCAAATCACGCGATCTTGCCGGTCCAACACGAGAGATAAAATGCTCACGGAACTCATTTCTCAATTGAACCCGAAAAAAATGGTCGAAGTGCGCGAAAAACATTTTTCACAGAACACTAATTTTGGTATGAAAATTCAATAAATTGTAAGCGTAGTTCGGGAGTTAGCCTTTCCATGATGAAATGGCAATGGTAACTGAGCATGTTTGGCATTGACACCATGTCATGAAACACGCGTGAGCTATAAAAATAGATCACTGACAACCAAAACAGCAAACAAATCACCCCTTATTACAAACACGCATTTTTTGAGTCTGTGGCTTTGTAAGTTGTATGGAGTATCTTTTACGCCCTGGGTAGTTATGGTTTCGAGTGCTTGTGATGCAAGTTAAATTCGTCATTGCACCCTACATCCTCAGGGAATTTTGTTATTTTAAATCCTCAAGCAAACATACATAACTCATTAATAGTGTGTCACAATTGCTCATTTGCTTATCGGCAAAATAAAAGAAAAAAACATTCTTAATGCAAATTTAAATCAATTATTATTAATTAGATAAACTACGAAGAAATTCATAAATTGTCCATCTCGAATCAATTAAAATTTTCCTACCATTTTAAACAGAAAGCCTCTATTATTTTTTGAAAGAAAAAAACTGAAAACACGATAAACGAACGAACATTTTATGTATAACTTTTCGTGCAATAAATGTCCGAAGTGGTTTCCATTTAACGATAATACGCCTTCTCAAAACACTTATTCCTTGATCCACTATAAGGATAAAACTAGTTCACTTTACGATAACTGATCATCTTTCTATAATCAACTCAGCAACCGGTCACTTGAACCTCTTATTGTTTAAAAGTGAAATCTCCTAATGATAGCTTGAGAAAAAGAAGACCGACCAAGCCGCTACGTGACAGTTTCTATCACCGCCACACATAATGAAAATTATCGAATTTGAAAGCGAGAGTGCATTTCCTTGGAACTGCTAGCTCTATATTACATCAGCATCAGCAGAAGCTCGACCATCTGGAGTGAGTTTCAACTCGGTTGACCAGAGAATCAAAAAGTACTCTTCAGCGACGTTTATCGTCGTCGTATTCGTCGTCTCGTTGGGAAAAGTGAAACAAAAACCACAACTGTAATTTGCGAATATCTCCATGACGGAAAGTGTAACAGCCAGCTCATTCAAAAAGTGTCCAAGATAATTCCCATCACTTAAAAGTGTACGTACAGATATGTACCATCAACTGGGGTCCCCACGTCAAATGCTACTCACCGCGATAGCACTACAGGTTTGTGTGCGCACAGCTTGCAATCATCGGCATCGTATCGAATAGATACTCCATCCATAAGAGATGCGAAATTCCAGATCTTCCTGTTTTTTTTTTTTTTTGCCATTTCCTTTGAGACGCACTAGAGCGACGCTCTAAACAAGACATTTCCCAACCAGATTTGTTGGGAAAAATATACCCATTCATGTGTGAAAGAAAATTTCATCGTTCATTCAATGATCGATCGCGTTTTCATTTTTCTACTCTGGTTTTGTTTTGTCGCCAAAAGCAAGATGATCATACTTTAAGTGTGATGCATCTCATGCATTATGATATGCTGACAATTTCACTACGCAGTGGTGTTGATGGTTTAGTACAAGAAAGTGTTGAGGATGGCATATTGGAACTTTCTCGGTTTCAATGAACCTTAAACAAATAATCTCCTATCATAGCAATTAAATCAAAGGAGAGCACCGGATAAGCATTATAAACAAGATTATTCCACCTCTTATACAATATCCGTTTATGGTTAATACAATCAGATTGTGCCAGTAAAGAAACTAATCATGCATCATGTTGCGTATTTTTCTTAAAGAAGGACGTAAATATCGTAAGACTCCGGCTCGAAGGACCAACATGTTTTATAGTGTTGCAAATAGATACCACTTTGGGCTTTTAGAAAATCGTTTTTTTTTTACTTGCTTAGGTGGCGCTTAATTCATTAAGGTCTCATACAGATTCTCATTGGTTGTTCGAGTCAGGACACAATTGTCTCTTTAATTGGCAACAGTTACATATTCTACATAAGGTAATCATTCAAGTGCTAAGATTGCATCGGATAGTAAAAATGCGTTCATCATTATAGCTCCTTTTATTGTACTAGCTGTAACTTATTTGAGAAACATCATCAAACTCCTGTTCTAACCAAAAGAGCTCGCCAATTGTAAATGGCACGAGAGACAATTTAAAAGTTAAGATTTCCTTTAATGACTCTAAGCTAATTTTATTTTTATTTTTTGAGAGTAGGTGGAAATTTTGAAAGACTCGCCATTAAAAAACTTAACTAAAACCACCTCCTTTAAAATTTACCACTAATTCATCTAGAAATTAGTTTCTTATTTTTCATAAACACTTTTATTATTATTTGATATAATAGAAAAATTAATTCAAATATATTAAATTGATTTTCTTCAATGCCTAACCAGGTAAAATCTCTTGATAATAAATTCAGTCTTTGATTATCTGCTTGAAGAAAAAGTGACGGACTCCATAATGCATCAGTTATTCTTTGCTGACGATGAAACCATCATAAGCGAGTATTAAACCTCCCTGCAACGAGCACTTGTTGTATGGATGGACCTTTTGGAGGGGAATGGGTATCGTATTAGTACGAAAAAAAAAAACAAAATATATGTGTGGCCGTTCTCGGACCCGCTCCGACCTATTCCATACAATTGTAAGAATGGAAAAGAGATTTCAAAATGCAAAAAGTTCAAATATCTCTGCTCTACGATCAATAGCGAAGCAACCTATGATGACGACATCAATCATCAAAACTTAGAGTAACAAAGCTTGATCGAATAAGATGTTCCAAGATCCGAAGGATCCTTCAAGTCAAGGAACCTACCTTTTTGTTATAATTGTACACGCACTAAAGGGATTTTTTTAGTACCCTTATCATGTATTGGCAATACAGCACGGATGTTAAGGAAATTATGATTAGAAGAAAAGGAGAGATGCCTATACATATGTTTGTAAATGTTGTAATGTGAAAGAAAAATAGAGCGTGTTGTGAGGTGAGATTCTTTGAACTTCACTGTACGCCCGAATACAGGGCCCTCATCACGTAACTTTGCGGACGATTGTCGTCCATGAGATTGCACTGAACGCTATCATCAACAGTTTGATTCACGAAACACAATCGTTCTCGTGTCGTCCATCGCTCTCGTTTGCTACAGTTTGATAAACACTGAAAACAACATCTAATTGTGAGAAACGTCAGAAACGAAGAAAACTGAGATTTGTTTATAGCTGCTGTTTTTTTTTTTTTGTCAAAAATATTTGCTAATATTCTTACTTCATTATAATGTATTTTCGTTGAAACTAAAATGTGTTTTTATACATATATACATATATGCATGAAAGCATGTGTTTTTATATCTACATATATGCATGAAAGCAAGTCTCAATTTTATTATTCCACTAAATTTCTTGTAATTGTTACTTTCCAAATCAATTATCCTCTTTACTATTTATCCCTTGTTAGCGAACTAGTACGAATGTTTTCGGGGTGGCAAATTTGTTTCATGTCCGAAACTTGTTTAATGTCTTCGCTTACTCACTGAAGATATCACCGGATACATATAATTTTTGAAATAGTTCCTTATTTATAATAAATTGCATTAATAACAATCTGCAGCATATAAAGAAACGATCTAAAGCCGATTGTTTACTTTAAAAACCATGAAAGTGCTTTAATGGTGTACGAAATATGTAAGGCGATACCTCATTAGCCGAAAACGAGATCGTCAGCCTTACGTGATGAGGGCCCAGGCTTGAGGGTGAACTGATGAGCATTCATTGCATGGCGGGTATTGCAGTTGAAATGTTTTAGGGGCAATGCAACTGGCAACAACAAAAAAAATTAATTTTAATTAGTGTTGAAACGAATTTTCGGTTACTATTCGGCCGAATACCGAATAGTTAGAAAAAGGAACAAAAAACCAAAAAAACATGGTCATATTCAATTAATTTAATCTTTTAAAACTGAATAAAAACAAAGCAAAACAAAAACTGAATAAAAACAAAGCAAAACAAAATGTATCTTTCTTTATTGGTATGATTAGTTACCTTAAGTTAAATAATAAATAAACATTGAACTACAAAAATACAAACGCGATTGAAGTGAACGAGGTTTGCACACAAAAAAAAACTTTTTCCTCGAACATCGATAGCTTGGTGTATTTTTTTGAAAGGATATTTTTCGTGATAGACAAAGAAAAGAACATAAACTAAATGGTGCAATAAGAAAAAGGTTTTAGGTTTGTGTCCCAAAAATAGTGGAATTTGTGTAGAATGATCTTATGTTTAATCAACCATGTGTTCGTACTTTTCAGAACTTTATAATCTGGCCAAATAGTTTGGCCGGATATTCGGCTTTTCGGCCATGGCCCTGGCACTACAATAACTCAATAAAAATGGAACGCTGAGATCGTACAAATACCGTCAAAAAGTTAATACCAATCAACTGTCGTATACAATCGCGATAGAGATTCAGGCCTCAAAACAACTGAATCACAAAAATCAAACAACACCAGCATTTGATGTGCCTCAGCGACGAAGTGATTCGAAATAAGGATACTTTTTGGAGTCAAACCGTTGAACCGCACACGCGGACTAGAAGGGATGCAGTGAAGTTTGAAGATCTCTTAAGTTGCAGTCGTAAACTCTTCGTGAAAGACAAGGGAGAAGATGTCTAGGGAACGGTTGCTGTGCTGCAGTTTTTTCTTTAAATTTTTTTATTACAAAAAAAAACTGCAACGTTTTTGGGGCCATGAGGTAGGTAATACTCAAACTTATTGATTTTTACAAAAGGTTTAAGTTATAGGACTTGGCAACTTCTTTTTAAATAAAATGCAAACTACTTCAGATATCTCAAAAAAATGTTTTGCCTTGAATTACTATCAAAACATTTGTGAATGGAATTCTACTTCGTTCCTTATGTCCACCACGGGAACGTATGCAGCGGTCATTCTTGAGGACATCTTGAAATTGCCTGATTTGGCTGGTTTGCGACGGATGCCTCTGCGGCAGAAATATTCTCCACACTTCGGGCAAAACTTAGACTCACTGATGGTACGGCAACATCAAGCAGCGAATATTCTGACTCAAATTTTTTCACTAGACTTTGAATTGCTTGTCTACTAGGACGAGAATTACGGCCGAAAACTGGAGTTAAAGCTCTTAAAGTTGCGACCACCACCGACTCGGAATTCTGGTAGTAAATGTTAATTATTTGTAAACGTTTTTCCTTCGTGTACTTCACCATAGTAAAAATGTTGATTTTACTTAATATTTTGACGTTGATAGTTCGGTAATCGGTTGAAGGTTGCGTTCACACTGAAAGTTTGAAGCTGTCAAGTCACTAATGAAAGACCCTATATATGAGTAAATGTAGTTCTGTGATTACTTTTTGGGGCAGTTCTCAAGCATATTATTTTAAAACTTGTTTTAAGTCTTAACAAAAAATCAAAAGACAACTTCTGTTCCGGAGAAGATAAGACAAACACAAAATTGTTTATGTACAGTCTTTTCATCAAGCGAGTACAGTAAATGCATCTTTCTGCAGAAATGCCACTCAGGATACAGCCAAGTCTCTGTCAGATGTTTTTTTTTTAAATAAATCCAATCTATATGTCAACACTACCGCATACATTTTAATGCAATCTGTGTTCGTAAAAAGAAGCAGTCAAAATCGAAAAGACCTTCTTGGAGATTACACCACCTAAACTGCCCACGCCTCTTACACCCTTAATCGTATTAATGTATCTAGTACATCTAATTTTGTCGTTGTATGTACGCGAATCAGTGTTTCATAGAGAAGGATTGCTTGTAATACAGTTGACACATTTTAGAAGAGCTCATTTCGTCGTGACGAATGAATTGTGTACACTTTAATCTGCCTCGGCTGCAAAGGTGAATACGATCAACAGATCCAAGGCTATCGGAAGCTATGGATTATGCCCACTGTTTTTTTTTTTTTTGTGATGGGAGCTATACATTTCATCAAGGCTAAATTTGGATATGATTTACTTACATGCTCGTAGTCCCATTTTTAGGAGCTCCTCCGTTTGCTATTTGCAATTAAATCAAAACAAACACGAGGAATGCGGTAGTTGAATGGAACAATTCCGCAGATGTTCGAAAAACACTTAAAGCACTCAATAACTTACCACCAACTCCCGGATAATCCACCATAGTGTGTGTACTACAGCACCTTGTATTCGCCAAAAACATGATCCATGAACTAATGAATTTACCACCACTTGTCCGCCGAACATGAGCCATTGAGTGTTCTCTTGTGGTCATAGAAAATTTTGCGAGAAAGTTCAAGTTTACTACGAGTATGATGGAGTAAGCATTACAAATTACGCCGCGCGCTATTCACGGGAATGTGTATTTGCCACAATTTATGTTCGGCGTACGGTAGCCCGTGATTTCTCCTAATTCGATACCGCTCATGTTTGGCCAACTGGTGCTGTGCTCTATTTGGTACGGTATTCGAAGTGATCGTAAACATTTACGATTGCTAATTTAGGAGTCGCAATTATTATAACAGCGACCGCACTCGTTGAGAAGGTGCAATAAAATTGGTAAACACAACTTGAACTAATGTGGCCGGAGCTGCCGCTCAATCACCTGATGACGATGATGATGATCACACTTGCAGTGGAAATAAAAATATACTCACAACAGGATCACCTTCAACAATAATTGCTTCCAATTTGATGTTTATAGGCAGTTTGTCAATCAGACGGAAGTCACTCATTCGAAGCAGCACACAAAACTAACTTTCGACGGAGAACCAGAAATTCTTGGTCGTGATGACCCCCGAGGGTTTATCGCGAGGTTTCGGAGGGAAAGAGTTTCCGCGTTGGATCAAAGATACCCACCGTAGCAAGGGTCTTTGTGCTATGCAGTGCATAGAGAAGTGCCTTTGACCATCTGTAGATTTAACGGCAGACGGCAGATTCATGCGCGTGCATACGAAATGGATTTCGACTTTATTAAAAGTGAATTAGAGAGACGAGCCAAACCACTGGTGGGTGGTCTGTCAAGTTCTAAGATATCTTTTTCTTCGCTTCGTTTCCATCTGCAAAGGTGATCTGCCGGTTAACAATAGGATACCACAACGAAGACATTACCAGGGATTTATTTTTGCACTCCGTTGGGTGGGGTGGTTTGACCATTTAGACGGCGACGGCGAAGGCGACGGCAACGGCGTTGACGACGAGCTGAATGAGTTATTGTGATAGGCTGCCACCTATCACGCTCAACCGTATCGCAGATGGAAACAAATAAAAAAGAGATGAATGCTTCTAGTGTTATGACATCTTTCTTGCTTCACTATTAACGAAATACGATTCAAAGTCAGATATTAAGGCTGACGAAAATGCAGATAAGTGTGGTAGTCCCTTCATCCATGAGGAACAGTCTCGCGGTCGATATATGTATGTATGATGAACGCATGCACATCCTCTTCTCAGTTTGTGACTTTAATTGAAGATGAAGGCGATGGAAAAATCGTATGCCATCATTTCCATAAATATTAAATTACCCACGAATTGAGGGCTGTCAGAAAAAGAAGAATTTACAGTAGCTGATATGATTCCGGGCCATGTATTTTGGGGACGTGCCAGAGAAACCTGATCCGTTAAGCGTATGTTTTCCTCGCTTTTTTACTTTCCGTTTTGTATGGGGATTGTATTGGAGGATGTGTTACACAATATCGCACTTGATTGTGCACAGTGTTGCAAATGTGCAAGTATAAATGCATCGTGACATAATGACTTATTCCAGAATACAAAACATAAATTTATAAGTGACGGAAAGAATATGGAATTTTGACATAATTTTCCAACTTTTTATGTTTGGAACAGGTTTAAGTAAAAGTCCTTTAAATTCAGCTATCAATTTGCCCTTCTTCTTTAACGGCAATGTTGCAATCACAGCTAAAGGCATCAGCTCCCTCTCACTTAACTGCCTTCTTACTGGTACGCCAGTTTGTCATCAATAAACATCGGCAGGCCTCGTCGTTACAGACCATTTCTCCAGTGAAACAAAGCAAGTGCTTGTGTTTTAAATTTGTTTGATCCGGCCTGCCTCTTTTTGATGATTTCGACACGTGCATGAACGGATTTCTCATTATTGTTCGATCATCTTGTTATGATCTTCAGTCGTGTTAGCTCATGGATTTGCATGCACACTTGTGGGATAATTTAAAGATGGTAAATGTTAAAATTACTAAGATTTGATTTCTCTCCTCAGTCGCATTTTATGACAAGCTGTGCTTTTTGGGGTGCGTTGCAGTGATATGCTTAGCTTGTCATTTCTCGGGATCTTTTTAATCAAGGTAAATTAAAATCAGGTAGTCATTTCCGATCTTGTAGTATGTGGTTTAACTCAAAGCATAATAAAGAACTCCGTAACATTGTTTGGATATCTATATTTTGTCCGCCCATTCGAAAAAAGCTGCTAGTAACGGAGATGTATTTAAATAGAAGCCTGTGCCTATATGCCCGAAAAACTAGGTTTGTAAAATAATTTTGTTCATTATAACTAGTTCTTGTTTAGTATAAATGTTATTCAACTCACTTTTCAGTCTTGATAGATGTTTTATTTCGTATTCAAATGTTTTTACAGACTTTTGTTAGCTATTACATATTTTACAGAGATTTAGAAAATAAAAGATAATAAATTTTATCTTTCTACTAAAACATTATTTTCAATCTCGATTAAGAAAACATAAAGGAAGAATAGGATTAACTTGAAGAAAAATACGAAAAAAAACCTGCAATATAAAATAAAGACAAAATTTATTTATAAAGGGTCTTTCTTAAGGACTTGACAACTTCTTTTTTAAATAAAATGCAAACTAAAAATGTATTGGCTTGAATAACTATCAAAACATTTATGAATGGAATTCGACTTCCTTCATATGTCCATATGTCCACGCCGCTATTTCTCGTTCAATATTGGCTCTGAGCTCCTGTAACGTCGCCGGCTTATTGGCATAGACCAATGATTTAATATAGCCCCATAAAAAAAGTCTAGAGACGTTAAATCACACGATCTCGGCTGCCAATAGACGGGTCTGTTTCTCGAGATAAAACGTTTACCGAACTGATACTTCAATAACTCCGGCACCGTCTTGTTGGAGCCACAAATCACTGATGTCTAATTCATGCAATTGCTCAAAGAAATAACGTTCCAACATGTCTCTGTAGCGAATACCATTTACCGTAACGTGACGGTCCTTTTCATCGACGAAAAAAAACGACCCAATGACTCCACCGGCATGAAAACCGCACCAAACAGTGACTTCATGAAGCAAATGAGGGTTCTCACCTGTCCAGTAAGGCATATTTTGCTTATTGACGAAGCCGTTTAACCAAAAATGCGCTTTATCGCTGAAGATGATTTGGCGATGAAATTCTTTATTTTCTTCCATAATGTATAGACCCCAATTCAAGAACGTACGTCCCTTCATAATGTTCAAGTGGCTTTAGTTCTTGAGTCAGCTTCATCATGAGAACGTCGTGAAATTGACTGATTTAACGGTTTTGCGACGGGCGCCTCTACTATAAATTTCTTGTCTACTGGGACGAGAATAACGGCCGAAATTGGGGTTAACGCTCTTAAAGTTGCGACCACCGACTCCAAATTTCGGTAGTAAATTTTAATTATTTGTAAACGTTGTTCCTTCGTGTACTTAACTATAATAAAAATGTTGATGTCACTGAATATTTTGACATTGACAGTTTGGTAATCGGTTTAAGGGTGCGTTCATACTGGAAGTTTGAAGATGTCAAGTCGCTAATGAAAGACCCATTATATATAGTGCCTAAAATAGTTATCTTTATAAAACAAAAATAGCAAATGAATAAAAAAATAAAATAAATTAGGTAATACATAAATAAATAAATAAATAAATAAATAGGTAAATAGATAAATATACAAAAAAATAGGTAAGCAAATAAATAAATAAGTTAATAAATAGGTAAGTATATAAATAAACAAATAATCAAATAAATAAATAAATCGACGAATAGACAAATAAATAACAAATAAAAATTGGTACATCATTAATATATAGGTACATATAAGCATAATGCTCAAGGCCAACAATAAATTGAGAAAAAAATCTATGAGGAGAAATTGAACATGAAGTAGGTGACGTGAAATAAAACCAAACGAAATAAGGCCTAATTCCCAAAATTTGGCTTTATTTCGTTTTCCAAAGTGAAATTAAACCAAATTTTTAGTTTGGCTTTATTTCGTTACTGAAAACGAAACAACACCAATTTGGCATTATTTCGTTTACATTATTTAACAAAACTGTGACCCCAAATTCGGAAAGTATTGAACATTTTCTTTACGAAGTTGTATTGTTCATGAAAAGCTATACTGAGAATTTTGTCACTTTCACTGTCACTGTATTATGTCACTTTCACAAAGCGTCATAAGGCCAAATCCGGAAAGTGATAAAGCCAAATTTTCGAATCCGTACCTCGCACCTACTCCAAATCAAACAGTGACCCCAAGCAGGGGGGTTGCAGGGGGGCAGCATGCCCCCCCATAGACATTGTACTGTTTATGCAATCTACTTTCGATTTCGCAACTAATCCCATAAACAGTGCAATGTATATGCAACCCCCCTGCTTGGGGTCACTGTTTGATTGGGGGTAGGTGCGAGGGCAAATTGTTGAAAGCAGCACCAAGCGAAAGTGTCATAAAGCCAAGTTGGCCTTGTGACGCTTTTCCAATGTATCATAATACCAAATGCTAAAATTTGGGCTTATGACGCTTGGGGTTATATCACGGCACCGTTTTACCGTTAAATTTCATAACATAATTGTAAGCAAACAAATCGATAATAGTTGCACATTTGCGCACAACAAAGTGGTTTGGTCTTATTTCCATTAGTTTTTTGGTATTATTTCGTTTTGCATGACGAAATAAAGCCAAATTGGCTCTATTTCGCTTTCGAAAGCGAAAGGATGCCAAATTCGGAATTTGGCCTTATTTCGTTTGGCTTTATTTCACGTCGCCCATGAAGTACGAGTAGGTGCAATTTACATTTTAACAAAATTGTGTATTTAATTAATTTACAAACGGATTGTCAGCGAAATTTCATCTTGTTTTGACCGTGTTAGTGAGTTTTAGAAATCTATTTGCTATCGATTAAGCATTCGCTCTTTCGTGAATGTCAAGAGTGGAGCCAAAGTTAATCTTGCATCATTTTCAAGAGTATTTTTTTGAGATGGTTGCTATTTGTTTATATGGCACACTGCAAAGTTGCCCATACCTGACACCCACATAATAGAATCGCCTGAAAAATTACTTTGTGCAGAATAATTTTCTTCTTAGTAGAAAGTATTAATCTGTATATTAATACGGGGTTGCCTATAACGTGTTTCCCCCTTTTTTGCTATTACACGTCACATAGATATGCCAACACTATATATATTTGGGTAGGGGGCAATACATAGAAGTGCACAATACAAAAATTATCCATATATATAACACACATTATGAATTACAGCAGGTAAAATGAAGCGAATTGGATGAAATTACAACAACAACAACATAGCTGTGTGAGGTAATAATCTGCCAATCGGAACGGAAAAAATTTTATATCATGAAGTTACTTCAAAATGCTTAAAGTTACTTGAAAATGCGTGAAGTTACTTGAAAATGCTTGAAGTTACTTGAAAATGCTTGAAAATACTTGAAGTTACTTGAAGTTACCAACAACAGCATTGCTGTGCATAATATGCATTGGATAATGCTTGAACATACTTGCAGTTACTTGGACATGCTTGAAGTTACTTGAAAATGCTTGAAGGTACTTGAAAATGCTTGAAGTTACTTAAAAATGCTTGAAAATACTTGAAGTTACTTGAAAATGCTTGAAGTTACTTGAAGTTACATGAAAATGCTTGAAGTTACTTTAAGTTACTTGAAAATGCTTGAAGTTACTTGAAAATGCTCGAAGTTACTTGAAAATGCTTGAAAACTAGAAGTTACTTGATAATGCTTGAACATACTTGAAGTTACTTGGGCATGCTTGAAGTTACTTGAAAATGCTTGAAGTTACTTGAAAATGCCGGAAAATTTTTATATCATGTGAAATCAGAGAATGCAATGTCGAAAAATTTCATTTCCCGATAGATATGTATAACAGTCGACTTTGTTTTTTTTTCAACTTATAGAATGAATTGGTCGAATTTCGACCATGGGGCGACCCCTAGTTTTCTATTAATAAACGGATAAAGCATCATAATCGCTATACCTATTTATACCCTATTCTAAGGGTATCTTAATTTTGACGCATAGTTTGTAACATACCTTAATATTGCCCGTAGACCCCTAAAAGTTACTATATTTATAATCAGCATCGATAGTAATGTCGATCTAGCCATGTCCGTCCGTCCGTCCGTCTGTCGGCAAAAATTAGGCCTGTAAACTGGACCTAGAGAGCTGAAATTTTAACCATATACTCTCTAGGGTCCCGAAATAATCAAGTTTACGAATTTTTGAAATCCGCCCACAACGCCCACAAACTCAAAAAAAAAACAAAATTTTGGAAAAAATCGAATATATGAGCTAGAAAGCTGAAATTTTTTATATATGATCTATGACTCCTAAAACTGCTCGGGATAAAAAAATTTCAAAATCCCCCCACTGACACGACCACAAATAAATAAAATAATTTTTTTATACCCTATTCTAAGGGTATATTAATTTTTGAAAATCCAAAGTTTGAGCTAGGCAGCTGAAATTTATAATATATACTCTTTATGGGCCCTTTATGCTCATGTGTAAATATTTTCAAAATCCGCAAACTCACCGGCCAAAATTTTTTTTTTTTTTTTGAAAATTCAAAGTTTGAGCTAGGGAGCTGAAATTTATAATATATACTCTCTAGGGGCCCTTTATTCTCATGTGTTAATTTTTTTTAAATCCGCCTACTGACACGCCCACAATTAAATAAAACAATTTTATTGAAACACCCAAGTTTGAGCTAGGGATGGTTTTTTTTTATAAAATCCTTTAAATGTTATATAACAAAATATGTAGAGCGTTCTTAACAATTCAACCATACTTAGACTTTTGTCACGCCCACTTATGAGGGATAGGAATAAGAATAGGGTATCCAACAGTTCGCCCAAGCGGACTGTAGCCCGTCCCTATGTTTAGACATGCATTTACAATAAGGGCAACGAACTTTAAATCTGTCCGAGGCAATTGTTTGCGGTAAATGCTTCTCAACATAGCAAGATCTCCTGTTTTCCCTGCATGAAGGTTGTGTATTGTTAATTCGATATCTTCTCCCGTTACAAAGATAATAGACGAAGAATGACTTGCCCCTTCCGCTATAAAAACTTGAATGGTGTTGCTCACAATGGTGCTGTATATGCATCACCTAAATTGTGCGAGGCAAAAATTAGAAAAATTTACGACAAGTGCTTTGGCTTTTTCGACTTTTGTAAAGTATGTGTCTGCCGAGTTTTTTTAATGGGTAACTGTCTGTTCTTATTTTTTACCAATTTAACAATGTTCCAGAAGGGTTTTCCGTTTTTGTCCAGTACATTGAGTTTATTCTTCCACTCTTTATTACGATGCTCTAAGTTTTTTTTCGCCTATTTGTTGATTCAGGAACATGGGTTGGCGGTACCTTTGCCAATTTCTCGTGCAAGTATTTCACAGTTTAATTAACGACAGTATGTGGGACGGCATTTTTAAAAGAATAGTTCTTTTTAGGAACTTTTTTAATACATGCCTCGAACCGAGCTTAGAACGTGATCTGAGAATTCATTCAGAAGGCAGTCAATATCTTCCTTAGTTAAAATATCGTCGATATTCAGGGGGAAATTACGAAGTGTTTCAGTCTTGTCCTACGCACAGATTACCTAAGTACATAAAGCGATAGACGACTTTGACATCCCTCGTTCACAAAATGGACGGTGCCTAATCCTCCCTCCAAATTTCCTATCGATGAATACAGTACACCTTAGAATGGACATCGGTTGAGTGAACAATCCAATAGAGTGAACACACAAAATTTTACACCCACTACTTTACGGAGTGAACAATAAATCCTCTTTAGAGTAAACGCATATTACACGAATAAACGTGACTAACTCCTGCCCAATCACCTTAGGAAATTCACCATTTATGTTGCGTAATTTATACCTGTCATCGTTCTACATTCATTTGCATTCCAGGTTGGAAAAATATTCTCTTGCAATTTCATTTGTTTCGTTGATTTGCCAGTATAAGAGGGGACATTTTTTGGTAAAAATGGTTTTAGTTTCGGTTTGTTCAAGAATCATTCATTTGACAAAGTTCTGCAGTGGGCAGGATCTAATGAAGTATACTACAAAGATATTTTAGTTATCAAACGATTGCAGAAAAATGAAGTGCAAATTGATTTAAATTTAAGCAAAAAACAAACTAAATGACTAAATGATTTTCCTTTAATGCACTTGTACTTATCTTAAAAAAATCATTTGAAATGAAATTTTCATTTTTAGTTTTTCAAACATTGAGTTAAATGTATGGTTCAATTCAATTCAATTCAATTCAATTCAATTTATTTAAGGACAATGTACGCACGATTAAAATCGTATGTAGTGCAAGTAAAAAAATATAATATTTATACATATATAAAGAAAACATCTTAAAACAATAATTATTACACTAAAATGTTTGTAAATGCAAAAAAAAACAACGGATCTATTCTAGTTTTAACAGAAAGATGATTTGCAAATGAAATTAATATATAGAGGTAGGTAGGTAGGTAGATGTGGCGGTTTGATAAGACAAACCCAATTAGCACCGAGTGCCGTTTTGTTACCACAAACTCACGTAAACCTGGGTATTATCGATTGGTGGGGGAAGCTAAATCCAACCTGCGGAGTTCAGGAAAGTTATCAGTTCCTTGATACTTTTCTCAGAGACTTCCTCAAGTGTATTGAAGAAAGGGCTTCCCAATGTACGTAGTCTGGTCCTAGCTAAAGCCGGACAGGTACTAATATATATATAGAACCTTTTAGTTTTTTGATTAAGCAAAATTTAGAATAAGGACAATAGGAGCTTAGGAGATAGGGGAAGAAGAAAGGACAAACAAAAATGGATGAGCCACTAGTATGAACAAAATAAATAAATAAAAAAACTTATAAACATTGTGTTACACGTCGTTAAAATCAGGGTTCGTAAAACGCTCGCGAACGATAAAATAAGGATCTTTATCGTTCTTTATCGATCTTCTCACGAACCATACAAAATAAAGTTCGCGAACGATACAATTTTCGATCTTTAAAAATGTATAGTTCTCTCACTAACGAACTGTATCCTTTTTTTCTGTATCTCTCGTTCGTGAGAGATCGGAAAAAAAAATGCAGGTAGAATATGCTTCGCTCGCGATAAGGATCCGTAAAGATCCATCCGTAAAGATCCATAAAACAAATCATTTTAGTTATTATTTTGGTTGAAATGGGGAAAATAAAGACATTTGAATTAAATTAATATATTTCTTATAATGAAGAAGCTGAGGAATCAACTTGCTTACTTTGTGAGAGAAAATTGAGCATTGGAAAACATTGAGCAGCAAAGAGGTTCTTCTAGGAAAACTTGCACAAGTAGTGCTGGCAGTGCCATCAACTCAAGTGTCTGTTGAACGGGCTTTTAGCGCTCTTTTTGACAAAAAACAGAAACAAATTATCCAAAGAAACAATAAATAATGTTTTGTTAGTTAAACTGAATGCAAATTTATTCCAAAATCTTAATCAAATAAAAATACTTTTCACTTATGTTCTTTCAATATTAAAATATGTAATATAATTTTCATGTAAAATGACTTTTTTTTTCTTATGAGAACCATTCGCGAACGGATCTCCAATAGTTCGCACATGATAAATTCGCGAACGAACTATATTTTACACATCGCAACAGATTTGATTCGATCGTGAAAGCGAATTTTATTTTTAAACGAACCGAAAAATAAGGTTCGCGATCGAATTAAAAATCTAATTCCTTTGCGAACTTTTCATGAGAGAACGACTCATATTTTATCGTTCTGCGAACATTGGCTTTAAATACCGAGACAGACTGTATCGCTTGAACACGATTATCAAGACTGTTCCATGGCCTTATACTCTGGACATGGAAAGATCTCTCCATCACCAATCTGTGATGCTCGGTAATGTGAACAATCTCGCTCGTTGGAACAGGCCTGGTTTTTATGAGTTCACTCGATCGAGAGTGTGCTGTATATGCAAAAGCATAAAAATGACATTACCATTTTTGGGGGAGCAAAAAATGCATTTATTACATCTGATATGGATTCTGGTACTTACTCTGCCATATCCGCTTTTCACTCTAAAACAAAGTGTGTGATAGCTAATGGAGTTTTTCAGCTGTTTCTTTGTTTAGTGGCATATTGGGAAAATCTTTCTCATCGAGTGTTGCGTTAATAAAATCGAGTCCCACAAATGCAACAATGACAGCATTTGATTGGCTTCAGTGACAGAGGGATCAGAATAGAGGATGCCTACTGATCGCTTTTGAGGGCCAACTGGTGAGCCCAGAGGCGGACCAGTACCTACTTACTTACATAACGGGCTTCCGACCAGTGAAGAATCTCAGCTTGAGACACTTCATCCTTCAAAACGGAAGTTCGGTCCTCCTTGTTGTCCCAAACCTGGGACTATAAATCGAGGATCCTCTTGGCTGGAGCATTATTGTCTTATTGCTCAATGCGTCCAAGTCAATGTAGATTACGTATTTTATTTGATTGGCGTACAACCACATTATGGTACAGCTGAAGAACTTCGCAAATGTATCCATTGATTTTAAAAACCCGTTTTTTTTTCGATCAAAAGCTGTCACTCAAAACACAGCACACCCATTCTTCTGTAACTCAAACACATTTTTTTGCGATGAGCCCCACTATTTGCGCCAAATGTTGTGCAATTATTTAATTGAACAAATCGCGAATCAAACTTCTAATTAATTATTAAATTGGCGTGATAAAACGAAATTTAAACGAGAAGAAAACATGCGGCCACCACCGCCCGAAAGGAAAAATCGAATATTGGCTGTCAAACAGCCACAGACCACAGATAATGCACAACCCGTAGGAAGTAGAACCTATGATTTTGAAGGTGTACTAAAAAAACATGTACACGGAATATACATATTTCTACAAGCCATATAAAAATCCATATTCTTAAAATACCTGTAATTATTCAGTTGAACACTTATTTAAAGTACACAGATTTTTATAACTCGTTCGACTGCACTATCTACCTCAATTTCTGGGTTTATCGACTAGTTGATATAGTTTACGAAAGGCTGTCTAGAACGGTTTACTGCTCAAAATTTACATACAGAATTGTTTGTATGTGTGTAGCTATGTATCTATATAAAAAAAACTACGACTTGTTTACCTTATTTTTGTTTGTTTATTTTTTTTGTGAACACTTACAGTTATGTTTCATTGCGCCTAGAATCTCGTAAGTTATACGTCAAGTAAGTCAGCCTAAAATTCGGTACATTTAAAGCTGGAAAGGTAAAGTCTTGGTCTTACGAGGGCGGGTCAATAAGTCCGTGACTTTTGGAATAAAACACAGATTTTATGATAAAAAAAAATTTTTATTTTGCAACGTAGTCGCCCTTGAGCTCTATAAACTTTGTCCAACGCTTCTCCAATTTTTTTATCCCTTCCAAAAAAAATGATTTGTCGAGGTCCTCAAAATAGGCCTTTATTTGCGAGATGACTTCATCATTGGAGTCAAATCTTTTTCCACCAAGCCATTTCTTCAGGTTTGGGAACAAGAAGTATTCGCTTGGAGCCAAATCTGGAGAATAGGGTGGATGAGGGAGCAATTCATAGCCCAATTCATGGTTTTTGCCATGGCAACTGCACATGTGTGCACCCTTGCATTGTCTTGGTGGAAAAGAACTTTTTTCTTGGCCAAATGAGGTCGGTTTTTTTTCAAATCGTCATTGAATCGGTCCAATAAGTTGGCATAATATTCCCCATTGATTGTTCTTCCCTTTTGAAGGTAGTCAATATGGATTATCCCGCGTGCATCCCAAAAAACAGTCGCCATAACTTTATTTGCTGACAAACCCACCTTGGCCTTCTTTGGCGCCGATTCACCCTTAGAAACCTACTGTTTTGACTGTTGTTTGGTCTCTGGTGTGTTGTGATGGATCCATGTTTCGTCCACGGTTACAAAACGGCGCAAAAACTCCTCCATATTGCGATTAAACAACGCCAAACCTTCATGTGAAGTTGTTACACGATTGCGTTTGTGGTCGACTGTGAGCAAACGCGGCACCCATCTTGCGGAAAGCTTTCTCATGCCCAAGTGATCATTCAAAATTGAAACCACTGAGCCATGCGAGATCCCTACAGCTTCCACAATCTCTCGCACTTTCAATCTTCGGTCGGCCAACACCATATCGTGAATTTTTTCGATTGTTTCGGGTGTAGAGACCTCAACTGGGCGTTCAGGACGTTCGGCATCTTCAGTGCTTGTACGGCCACAACGAAATTCAGTAAACCACTTTTTTACCATTGAAATCGATGGTGCAGAGTCCCCATAGTATTTTTCAAGCTTAGCCTTGGTCTCGGTAATGGTTTTTTTTCGCAAGAAATAATGCTTAATAAGCACACGAAATTCACTTTTTTCCATTTTCTCCTCAAATTAGTGAATGGTCTGATAAAAATAGCTGTCAAACACAAACTAACTGACGCAGCAAGTTTAAATTTTGACAGGAGTCAACTGACAGATGCCTGTTGATAGGAGCAGTGTTGCCGTTTCAGTAAAGAGGTCAGAAATTCAAAAAGTCACGGACTTATTGACCCGCCCTCGTATTTTACCGTGCTGTCAAACTATCATTTAGGAACTGATTTCGATTTTTAGAGTATCTATTTTAATATTTTATAAGTGCACTTAGCAATAGGCATTTTGACTAAAAGGGATAATTATAACACGTATAATAAAACACACAGGTATCCGTGTACTGATTACTAATAAATACACGGATACAAATCCGGATCCATTATTTACACGGATATCCGCATATTTAATTATTCGTGTAATACAGAGCTCTAGTAGTAAGTAGATTGCTACTTCCCGGTAGTCCAGCTGGGTGGGGTGGATTTAATAAACCATGGCTAGTCGGAAAAGAATTTCCTGTGGAAAACGAAAAAAAAATTCTCTACCACGACTAGAACACGCAAAACTAAAATAAAATGGTCGCCACAAAATTTTTTGAAAAATTTTTGAAACTTGAAAATCTTGAATTAAAATATTTAAAGAAAAAAAGATAAAAGTTCTCCACAACATTATAAACCTTCGTTGGAGGACGGTCTTTAAGACGAGGTTCGAAATTTCCTGAAAATATCGCGGTTGGTGCAACGGGTTTCTTTATGCACCGTTGGTAAAACTCGCTGTCGCTTGTTCCGAATTCAAAAAAAAAGAACATATTTACGGGGTCGCGTGTCCCGCCTTTCTCGGGACTTGAAACGGATCGAAATCCCACCAAACAATACTTTCACAGAAAGGATCAGCCCGCAAAATCGGTATACTTAGCTTTGAAAAGCTCTGTTCATATATTTTCTTCTCTGTCCTCTAGCAAAATCTCTGATCTCCTTTAACGTCCTTTCGCCTGTCTTCCGCTCTCTGCTTCTTTATTTTTCTTTCTTCCTTCTTAATTAACTTTTCCTCTTCTTTATTTTGCACTTTTTCCGTACATTTGTTCAGCAAAATTGCATGCAAAAACTCCTAACGGCCAGCGGTGTGGTCAACCAAGAAAGTCGCTTTCTATTTCCCAAATTCAGTCAGCGTTGGACTCTCATCCTCCCACTCACACATTGGTAGTGCAATCGAACTGATGGCTTGCAATGGACGCCCGCTTGTGTTGGTGGCTATCCGCCATCCCACTGCCCACACAATGGTGTGGTATGCGCATGCCTGCCGTCACACTTTTGCTCTTACTTTCCAATCTCTCTCGTGTTCTCCTCCATAAATTCACCACAACTGGAAATCCAGCTCACCATGAATTCTCTCACCGACCTGTGACAACCTTTCAAATCCAATCTGATTCTGAAGATATTTAGCTGAACGGCTTCGTAACGTAGCTAGATAAAATGCGGAAGATAAAACAAATCGAAGGAAACGAAAAGACCAAGATTAAATATCGGGACGATTATAAGCGGCTCACCCATGATAGCGAGTATGCTATCTACAATGTCAATTAACTCAGGCTGGTGAAATTCTGTCCACGATTTACTGCTGTCGAAGTCCTCTGCTGCTTCTATGACAAAGTTTTCCCTATCAAACATAACTCCCGCAACTGACCCGTGAAAGTAATTTTACTTGGACCGTCCAAACGTACTAGTCAGCTGCCCTTCTGGCAACTTGCCCTTGCGGAAAAATTTACCGCAACAAAGTGCTTTTATAAAATGAAGGTATAACAATTTAACCTTAAATATATTTTCAATGCAAGCTATGTTCAACGTGATTAATGTAAATTTTATATAATGATGTTGCTCCAATTTTCGGATATCGAATTACCTAGACAACCGACTTGGCAATATTTAACCTCTGAATTTTTGTATTAAGCTAATTCCAGCTAAAAGTTATTTCCACAATCTCAAGGGTTTATCAGATTGTTGTTTTTTCTTAACATTTCCTAAACAATTTTTTTTGTTATTTTATTCGTAGAGCTTATTCCCACCATAAGACAGAGAACTAAGACTTCAAACTCGCCACTGTTAAAAGATTGACCAAGCCTATAGATGACCCGCACAGTGAAACAAATAAAATTATTTTCTTACTCTTAATAACAAAGTAAAATAAATAAAATCGTTGCTTTCTGATAAATGTAAAAAAAACCTGCTTCTTAACATGCAAATCGCACACTAGACCATCAGCAACTAATTACTTTGAAAAGTGATTCTTAATTGTTTACGACTATAGCATGCCGTCACATTTCACAACACTCCATTGCTCATGTACAAACATGTCCAAATCTAATCCAATACTCCGCATATTATCATTATTATTATTTTCAATTAAGTTTTTTCATTTGTACGTATCTTGAATGTCTGATTGAGATATTGAAAAACGTATACTGTCAATTTCCTCAAACACAATAAGTGATTTCCAAAGACATAAACAAAAATACCAATGACTTGCAAGATCCCTCTTAAATATGCTTAGGGCAGAGCAAGCCCTTGAATTCATCTTTGATATCGTATTGTCCGCATACGTACCTTGATCGATTCGAACCAACACTGATTCCTCTTGACTTCTTACGGAATGATTATACAGAAGACAAAAGCATTTCATCTTCGTCTTAATATACCACTCCGGGTTTTCGAATTAAGGCTTTGGGCTGTGGGCTCTTCGTGCTAATAAAAATATCAAAAACCGAGATGTACACACAATTGCCGCCACCGCCGCTATTCTTGAAGTAGATATTCATTTCATTCGAGTTCAATCGAACCGTTAATCACCCAATGCCGTCGCGTCGTAAGCGTAGTGTGTTTTTTTCTCCAACATTAGTTTGCATTTAAGTGTATATTCAATGCATAAGCTTAATGCGTAAATACTTAGCCCAAGGTAGTTGGCTATTACCATTTGCAAATGAGACTGTGCAATTTTCAAGATCAACTTTGTTATGTGACAAACACCTCTCTTTTAATTGCATCGCCCCACCTACACCGCCTTACCTGATTCCTATAATAGTTTTGATGTGATTGGCTAACTCATCGCATACTAGACCACTCTAGTCTATCCTTCATCTCGTTACCATCGCACCCGTAGTGAGGCATTGTACTTACAATAATTAACTAGGCTGTCTATATGCCATAAATACACAAGTTTACATACTGCGGAATCGAAGCGCAGTTCTAACACCACGAATGAAGCAAAAGCAAACCTGCTGAACACGCCGCACTACGCCCAATGAAAATATTTCTCAGTAAGTAAATGATAATTATTAATCGAACCGTGACTTGTTTGTGTTATATTGTGTGGTGTGCTGCCCGCCCGTAGCACAAAACACTATATAGTTAAACAACTAGCAGCAGCATCGCAAACTTGCCGAAGCTAAACAAAAGAGTTTAGCAGCGAACTGGAATTAAGTAAACTACATATGTACATAACATAATCGTTCTATTAACTACTGCTCAGCATAATAACTTCTTGAGAGGTATATGCCATGCAATAATAGAGAGCATGCATACACTGAAAGAAAATCTGCTATTTTAATTGGCGGATGCTAAATCTATTAACCAGTTCTCCTCCGAATAATGATTAATGGGATTATGAGAACAATTTGATAGCCGTATCAACATAGCCAACCGGATCTGCGCATTGCGTTTGCTTGAATTTTTTTTGTGTAATGACTGATGGTAATTTTATTCTAAGTGCTTATATTTGCATTATATAAATAGTATTGAAAACAGATGTCACAGCGATCTGGAGTATTGTCTGCCTTTTTAAATCATTTGTGGAAGACCAATTTGATTTTCTTTCTTTGACACATCTTTTAATACGCAGCATGCCTGCAGCTAAAGTATTTACCTTCTCTATACCTATGGTGGAGCTAACATAACACATTCCCATTAGACCTGTGTAAAATAGAACAGTGGTATTTATTGTTGGTGTAGGTTATACTTAAATTCAAAATTAGCAAGTTGGAGTGGCAGGTATACGAAAAAGTTTTTTTTTTTCATTGCCGCTTGTTTTCCTTTTATTCATAATGATCTTTTAAGTTTCTAGCTCTGCTGCATTTCAGCTAAAATATCAAACAAATTGCTTACATAGCGCTTATAAATCTGGTACATTAATACCTAGTCACTAAACTCATCGAATCGCCACAATAGAGTTCTAAAAGTTATTCCTAGCTGACCAGCCCAAAAATATTGCCTTAGATTTTGAAAACTAATAACCTATATAATAAAACTGAAATGCTGTCCGTTGGTAGCCGCAACAGTTGGTACGATTTGGATATTTTTTCAAGTATGTTCGCAATAGTTCGAATCAGGTTCTTGGGTTTTTTTTTTTTTTTTTTTTTTTTTTTTTTAAATGAAATCCAAATCCCAGAGCACCTCAGACTCGGTAACGTTCCATTGTACTACCAGGCAGAAATCCTCCTTTTGGTGTAGAGGCATGTGATTGGGTGGCGTATGTTGTTGTTCCCCATGGGGATTGAACCTGCACCGCACGGGTCACAAGCCAACACACTAACCTCTACATCGTCGCCACCCAGGTTCTTGGATTAGGTTAGGTTAGGTTCTTGGGTTAGGTTAGGTTAAGCAAGAGGTATGCAGTTCGCATACAGCACTAGGCACCAAAAGAGCCCATCACGATCCCTAGGGAAACTATTGAATCAAAACTTGAAGAGGATAAAAACCTAAACACTTTCCCTAACAAAACATCCAATCTGGCTGCAAAATTTTACCAGCTTCCTGTGGTCTGTGCCGCTAATCTAAGTAATCTCATAAAACCTCCTACGGTTCCGTGCAATACCCTCGCACTACCCTAGACTTGAAGGTCCCCACAGAACCCGCATGTATCCATATCTACCAGTCTAGGCCGCCCAGCATGCTACCTTAGGAGACAGTGTCTTGACATAATCCCAAATACTGTTCTAAGCTGTTCCCTACTTAATTTCTTTCTTTCCCTGTCCAAATGCGGCCAAAGCGCTTAAGACACCCGATGCCCCTCTAAATTTTGTCATCTAAGGTCAGCCGTTTTTTAAAGATTTTCTCATTTTTTATTCGCCTGATAATACCAAGGGGTGGCTTGATGTCCACACCTCTACTAATCTCCAGTTCCCCTCCCTTTCTCACAAGCTCAACGGATTGCTCATTTCCCTCTATACCGCTGTATTATGTTACCCAGCACAGTCTTACTCGGTTCTGCCTGCATACTGCTTTTAGAATTGTGCGACAGTTTCTGACTGTCTCAGAGTTTATGTTAACAGATTCTAGTGCCTTAAGTGCCGCCTGACTGTCAATGTAGATGGCGATATCCCTTACGGATCAGCTCTGCCGCCCTAAGAACAGCCAGAACTTCCGATTGGAAGACACTGCTAGTGTCCGGCAGTCGTATAGACTCTTTAAAGTCTGAACCAACAGAAAAGATAGCAGAACCCGTTCCCTCCCTTGTCTTAGAATGATATTGTGACTGCATCTCTTTGCCATTCTTCCCTTTCCGGATATGATACATCATACGGGATGTCGAATTCGACCAAGGGAGAAATTTAATTTGTCGGTATAGGATTTACGGGTAGTACATCAGTTAAGATCGCGCGGTGCCGAAAACTACATTCTTTAAATTTGCCGGTGAGTTGTTTTATTTTTAAATCTAGCGGAATAAGGTGCAGAAGGGTGTCCACTGCTGCCGTTGTAGTGGCTATGCTAGCTAATTTTTCAATTATGATCCGTTTGTTAGTTGCCCTCCACCACACAAGTAAGCCATATGAAAGTATGTGTACACTGTACTGTACAACCACCACTATATATATCCAGTGTACCATGGCGGGTTTCAGGCCCCAAGTTTTGACTTTTGTTCTTTTACAAATAAAGAGGGCGTTATACGCCTTATCAATTCTTTCTCTTATGTTGAAACTCCAGTTTGATTTCCTATCCAGGATTACGGCCAGGTACTTCGCACTGTCCGTAAAGCCCAAACTACATTCTGCAAAAAGTAAAGTGTGTGCACGAAAATAGAAAAGTGCAAGCTCACACACATACGCATCTGCTCCTGGTAGTCAAAAATTAACCCAACAAGCTATTCTTTGACATCCGAAAGCTCTGCAAAAACATAAATAAAGCAAACAATTAAATTTTTTATTTATATAAAAAGTGTTTCAAGTGCAACAAAATGTATTCAACGATTTGAAGTAAGTAAGTAATGAACTCAGGTAAAACTTATGATCAACAATTCCCATAAATGTTTTCTTTAGCTTCAGGCATTGGAAAAACTGGCCAACGATGTCATGAACATCGTTCAAATTGTCCAGGAAGTCGATGAGCGGGCAAAAATAAATCGCCGATGGTGGGTTCACCCAATAAGCGAAAATAGAGAAGCTCAGGGTGATTACCAGAATTTATTGGCAGAAATAATGCGGTGCGACGAAGAAAAGTTCTTCTGCTACACAAGAATAAAAATGAAACAATTTAATTACTTGTTAAATGTTGTCAAACCGCACCTTACGAAATGTAGTAATCGGAAGGCATTACCAGAAGCATTGCGATTGTTTATCACATTGGGGTACCAAAATCAAATAAAAATGCAAGCATATAAAATTAGTTTTTCATAACACATTTCAGGCATCTAGCTATATACAATTCTCTGGCATTTGCTTTTCGGGTAGGCAAATCAACCATAATAAAATTATAGCCGAAGTTTGTCACGTTTTATGGGATGTTAATGGGTTGTTGGTTTTGATATTTACCTTCAAGTGAGTTACTTTTTGAAAACTTGAGAGAAAACTACAGATCCCAAATGGTGTGAAAAGAGAAAAAAAATATTTTCGTGCACACACTTCACTTTTTACGAATGTAGTTTGGCCTTAAGGGACAGTTCCACTCCGTCAAGTTTCGGGAGATTGAAGTGAGTTTTTTGTATCTTTTCGTTAACAGGACTACCTCCGTTTTCGGAGGGTTGACATTTAGTCTGCAGCTCTTAGCCTAATTACTGACTTTCTTTAAGGCAAATGCTGTGACCTCACTTAAAGTATTTAAATATTTTCAATGCACTCGTTGCATCGTCCGCATACGCTGTGGCACTTCCCCCCATTAACTTAAGTTCCTTTAAGACGATGTCAATAACCAGAAGTGGCGATATGACGACAATAGGTGTAAAGTCTTGCGCTGTCGGCTTCGGGTATAAAAACCACCCGAACTTCACTCCAGACTGTTGTAATGTACCCTGTTCTTAGACTAAGTCTCATAATTTCCAATATGTTTTGTTTTAAGTACGCCGATGCTTTTTGGAGCATGATCGGTAGAATTCCATCCGGCCGCGGAGATTTATACGGTTTATAGGTTTGAATGGCCCGTCGTAGCTTTTTCTGGTTAATGATATCACCAATATCTTCCCACTCAAGAGAGGGACTGTCGACTTCCTCATGCCTCAGGCTCTTACCGGGAGAAAAATTGGTGAAGTTGCCAGCAAAATTGGAAAATTCGGGACAAACCGAAATAGTGTTTTGTGTGGGTATTTTGTGTAAAGAATCTAAGCGTGGGTTGCTGTTTAAATTAAGTTTTCAAGCGCGTTAATAACATCTTCATCCGAAAACTGTAGTACACCAATGTCTAAGGCTTCCGGACTTGTAAAGTAATGACTAACTATTAATTGCACTTGAGACTTATTGTACACAGACTCAAAAAAATTAGCGAATAAGTCGCACGTGCTTTTCAAATTCTCGAACATACATCTTCGAATTCCATTACGTAAGGCAAACCCGAGGTGTTTCTTTTCAAATTAATGTTGTTCCAATATGATTTTATTATGCTTTACAGCCGATTCAACCGACAACATAATATTGCTTGTACTAAAAACGATTTAAAAATGCATACTCTTTCCTGATTTGCAAATAAAGTTCACGATTAGAAATTGCTTCGTTAGATAAATAAGCAAATAAGCTTTTCTTTTAACGTTGCGTAAATTCACCAATCTATTATTTGACCAAGGAATTTTAATTCATTTGTTAGACCCGTGTTAACAACAAATAATTCAAAACCAGAATATAATTCATCCAAAAATAGAATGGGAATACATCTATTTGTTTATTTATTTATTTATTCATCTACCAGTTAGACAAACCATAGTTTGTTCTATGTTCCGGAGGTAAATACAAATCTTTGTCTCTTAGTACTCTGCTTGGTGGATAGAATGGTAGACTAAAAAGAAGTTCACTACAATTAATTCTGTTAGAGATAATAGCTCTCAGGAACACCAAGGGCAGCAACTTTCTCCTAACTACGAGAGTATTACAATAAGCAGCGACTTTTATAAGATGGAAGCTAAAAGTCCCTATTAAATCTCTTCAGAGCAAGGCGAGTGAAGCGTTTTTGAACCCGTTCTACTCGAAAAGAGTTTTTAGTACAAATGGAAAGGCTTCACAATTTCTTCTAATGAAAGCCAGAAGTTAAAAAGATGTAGAGACAATGTAGTCGATATGCAAATTGAAGGTTAACTTACTATCGAAAATACCCCAAGATCCTTAACATCAGATACTCTACTAAAAGCAACACTTCCAGCTTTGTATGAGTGAAGTAAGGGACTGTGAGAACGAGAAATCGTGCAAACTTTACATTTAGGCAAACGAAGCTCCAAATAGTTTTCGGAAAACCAATGTAAAAAAAATAGGTTAATCTCAAGCTTGAATGTTAAACAACCCGGGAAGTTGGAGACTTTACAAAATAATTTGAAATCATATGCAAATAACAGACATTCGCACCTTGTGAAAAGCTGAGGAATTTCGTTCGAAATTTGTTTGTACAAAGAGTACAAACAGCAACGGCCCTAAATGGCTTCCTTGTGGGGCACCCGAAGTTGCGGTTACCACGTTCGAGAAAAAACCCATCCACTTCGACGATACTTTTCCTATTAAAAAAATAAGAAGAAAGCCACTCCAAGATGTCAAAATGAAACCTCTGTTATTATCAATACTATTAAGGGCAAGAAGAAGATCGTCATCATTGAGCTCCAAGTTGCCAACATCGGTGATGGTAATAATATGGCTAAAACAAAAATTCACTGCATTATTAGCGGGTACAAAGTTAGAAGCAAAGAATTTAGCAAAAAGTTCGCTCGTAGATTTGTATCCGTTCGATACCACGCCCTGAAAAATCAATTCCTTCGAGAAACCAGATGATTTTCTATTTGAATTATAATGGAAAAATATATCATAAATACCTTTAAGAATGGAGGAGTTTAGCAGGTCATCCCAATCAAAGCAGTTTAAATAATAATGCAGTGATATAAGATATCGCGGAATTAATATTATAATATTCACCGCAATATCTTTGAAATTCGAGCTCTTAAATTAAGGCCTGGGTTTTATTGGAATCAATAACATACACAGCCTTTGAGATTCTAAAATTGATTTCATTAAAAATAAAAATTATGCTATGTCCAGGATTAGAGGACCTTAACCCTCCTACTTAACTGCATCCCTACCGGTCCGCTTGTGGGGGTTCGCCGGTTCGACCTCAATCGACATCGGCAGGTTTCCTGGATTCAGATCAGTTCATCACTGAGACCGATCTAATGCTGCCGTTGTTGCATTTGTGTGATCCGGCAGTTTTTAGGCCCTGTATCTTTTCTACCATAACTGCTAGATAATATTGAGATTAATACGATCCGAAAGGAATAACGCTGAGTTCGGTCCAGCCGATTTTTTTATTAAAAAAGACAGAAAACATGGATTTTAGAACTTCTTGAGAAAGATTTATAAATGTTATTTCTCCTCTTAGTCGACTTTAAAGAAAAGCACTGTTTTTTTTTGTGGGATAGGGGGGGGGGGAGTGCTGCAGTGATATTCTTAGCCCGCCTCTGCACAACCAACGAACAATTTATTATAAAATATTATAAAATTCTACGAGCGTCGCACAGTGGTCAAAATCAAGAATCTAGGTGGACAAAATTATTTTTTGTTTTGAAATGAAAACTTTTATTGTTTTTATTAAAATTTGATTATTTGCTTATAAATTTTTCGAATATTAAGTCGGTTTAAGAAAATTTTGTTGAGATATCACTTATTTAACCTCGAAAGAAGAAAAACCCAACAAAATCGTTAACGTTCAAGAGTCTCCACAACTCAATTTTTGCAAAACAAGATGTAGCATTTGACTTTGCGTTTCACCGTGCTCAAATTTTGTCCACAATTCAAATAAATCCATTTTCGATCTGCGGGGTTGGTCTAGAAAAATATGTCATAACTTTGTATTAGGCAGAGAAAGACACACAAAACTTAATACAATGAGTGATACCTACACAATTAACAACACGACATACATACATTTTATCTGGCCACCAGCTCTCGACAGTTCCAAAAGCTTATACAAAAAACCATCTAATTTTACATTTCACACAATTGTTATTGTATTACAAAAAAAATCACAAACAAATACCTATATAAACACATTTTTTATATAGTTTAACTAATTTATTATTCTAACTCTCAAAATTAAATTTCATTTTTTTTTTATAAGAAAAAGACACCTCACTTTGCTCAGCACGATTTAAAAGCTTGACAATCAAAACTTGTAAACAGCTGATTAGAATCGATTGCATTCAATGTTTACACTTTGGGCTGACCTAGCACCTTTTACGGACTTATAAACGGCGCCACCCTGATGTAATGCCAAGAGCGGTTCCAGAGTGGCTTGTAGGCCGTAGGTAGGTAGGTAGGTAGAGGTGGCGGTTCGGCTTGAACCCAATTAGCACTTGCTGTGTCTTTTTGTTACCACGACACGTGTGACCTATGTTGTAGTGGTTGTAGAGCATTTGATGTGTGGCTATATCCAACCTGTGGAATTGAGAAAACGGATAAGATCTTGTATCCCTTTGTACGATATAGCGCTAAGGTCGTCGAAGAATGGTTGGTTAAGTGCCCGCAGTCTGGCTCTTGCTAGTGCCGGACATTCGCAGAGGAAATGGAAGAGGGTTTCTCTTTCATTTACATTCCCGCAGCTTCGGCAGTGGGTGTTAAATGGGATACCTAGTTTGGCCATATGGTCTCCAATTGGCCAGTGTCCGGTGATTATCGCCGTAATTCTGGAGACTTCGGGGCGGGTTCTGTTTAAAAGATCCTCTGTTCTTCTTTTGCCATAAGTAGGCCATCCTCGATATGATGCAGTTAGTTAACCTTATCCATTGAAGATTGGCTTTCTGCAGGAAGTATGAGTGTATTTGTGTCTTGACCGCACCTAGCGGAATGTGAACCCTTGCAGCGAGTGACGTCCAGAGCTGAGCCCTGCCTGGCCAGCTCATCTGCACGCTCGTTTCCTGTTATGTTACTATGCCCTGGAACACAGAGTAGTGTAACACTGTAACATTCGCCCAGTCGCGCAAGCTCGTTGCGGCACTCCCGCACCAGTTTGGAGGATATGGTAGCCGAGTCAATAGCTTTAATTGCGGCTTGGCTATCTATGAGGATAGCAATGTTTTGTTTGTACGCTGTGTCACGCCCTAGTTGCGTGCAGGCCTCTCGGATAGCCAGTAGTTCCGCCTGGAAAACGCTGGCAAAATCCGGCAGGTGAAGGGATATTGATATTTGTAATGATTCCGATTAGACACCGGGCCCCACACTACAGCTCATCTTTGAACCGTCGGTGTATATGACCACGTCGAAATCTTTTACTACTTACTTCGTCCCTCTTCCAACAAGCTCTGGAAGGGAAGCTTACTTGGAAGCCTTTTTTGAAGTTTAGTTTGGGTGTGATGTAGTAGGTTGGAAACGTGACCATGCCTTCTGGTAACGAGTCCAGAATGCTTCTGTGGCCGTATGGCCTTGCAGTCCAGCACCCCGATTCCCTGAGTCTTACCGCACTACATAGAGCGGTATCTTTTGTGTGTAGGTCGAGAGGCAAAAGGTGCAAGAGCACAGTGAGGGCATCCGTTGGGGCTGACCTCAGTGCGCCCGTGGTGTTTACACTGGCTGTTCTTTGCACTCTTTTCAGTTTTGTGTGGTTGTAACCTTTACACAACGCGGGCCACCATACAAGTGATCCATAGGTGAGGATTGGACGTACTACTGCTGTGTACATCCACCAAAGATGGTTGAAGTCCCCACTTCTTTCCAAAGGTTCTGCTACAGGCATAGACGGCAATACACGCCTTCCTCACTCTGTGTTCAATGTTATGTTTCCAATTAAGTTTTGGATCGAGCACGATACCCAGATACTTAGCGTTGGAGGATAGTGTAAGTATTTGACCGTTTAGGCGGGGTAGGGTAAAGTCGGGTATTTTGGTTTTGGTGGTGAACAGCATCAGTTCGGTTTTGCTCGGGTTAACGCCGAGGCCACAACTTGTAGCCCAGGTGCTTACCTTGTCTAGAGCATTCCCCATGATAACACTTATCACGGAGGGAAACTTCCCTGACACTAGTATCACTACGTCATCCGCATACGCGACAGCTTTGACCCTTTCCCTGTCTAGTTTTACTAGAATTTTGTTCATAACCATTAGCCATAGTATCGGAGAAATGACGCCACCCTGTGGCGTTCCTCTATTGGCAAATTTGGTTAAGTGGCTGTTGCCGTAAGCGGAAAGAGTTTAGTCCGTGAGAGTCGGACGCACCAAATGGTGATGGCCTACCACTTGACGGTACATCACGTATTCTCTCCTCAAAAAAAAACACCTTTAATTAAGCAGGGATGGCTTTAATATTTTGCACATTTGTACTTCAACATTATTTCTATTGAAAAACAGAAACAAAAATAAAATCAAAAATATTAAAAAAAAATAATATTGTCCACCTAGATTAATTTTTTTAACCACTGTGCGTCGCTGTCTTGGTTTTCGCTAGAAGTCCTTCGAAAAAATGAATTTTATTGCACACTGGTCCTTAATAAACAAAATAATTCCTAACTAAAGGTCTACATTTGTCTTCATGTGCTCTCCTTTTTTCTTTTAAACATTTATATTATTAAAACATTTCTTAATTTATTTCGAATTTTTGTAATAATTTTAGTATCATATATTCAAAATTGGTTTTATGCTAAAATTTGAAGAATAAATTAATCCATTCTTTGTTCTTCAAATGAATTACTTCGGATAAATTTTAATCTAAGATTGGAAGATAAATTTCGAAAATATTTTTGATGTCATAATTACGGATAATTTTAAATATGGCGACCAAAGTATGCCCATAAACAACATTATGGTTTGTGCACTCTACACAGACCATGGTGTACCGATCATAACATTCGACATAATACAGAAATATTATACAATACAGACCTATTAGGGTAAGGAAAAAATTACGATTTTCACTTACTGTATTTCACACTTTTATTCAGCCGTTAATAATGAAATTGGGGTAACTCGTAATATTTGTCTTCATTTGCGTCATTGTCATAAATTTGAAATAAACTTTACTGATATCAATAATTTCATCTTGGCCGGAGCTTACACTACTTTGCATCCAATAATGTTGTATTTTGTGTTAAATCTTTTCTGTACAGTGTCTAGTGGGAGAGAATTGCGACTCAGGCATCTGCATAAATGCGAATTAACAGGAATCCAAATAGCCTCAAATTGGTATCATTAAGACAAAATGGAAGGATAGCGCAATGGTCACATTTTACATTCAGCTTGCAACGACAATCCAGCCAAATGCACTCGCCTTTCTTCCTCTTTCTTCTTCTATTATACTGTAGTTGCACTACGAGTAGACAACAACGATGAAAAAAAAAGAAGACAGCAATAATAATAAATAATGTCGTCGTGAGGGACCAATGCAACCACCGACGGAGGTACAGATGCTGTCCAATAACTATATGAACGTCATCTAACACTATCATTTCGCTAAGATCTTGCACTGAAAGAGCCTTTTTTTGTTGCTGTTGAACCGTCACCGATGCAAGAGAGAAACTGTTTCACTTGGATTACCTAATGTCCTCAAATGCCTCCCTACATTGTACTCTATATCTGGCTCAGATGGGTGATAAGGTCATAAATGATATATCAACGCGCGCGCAAACAACTCTAGCAACCGTTTATTAATAATTTTCACGATAGTGTTCGGCTCATATGCAAATACGGAGCCCAAGGCACAGGCTGAGACCCATAAGGGATGAACTCAGCCACTATTGATATGATGGGACTCCTTGCTGAGCTTACATTTTGCTCGAATCTACAGACAGTCCTTTTGTTTTGACTCAAACACGGGTAAAGATGCTTATCAGCGAGCAGCGAGTAGAACTTTCGTGGTTCGAGTATGCGGATAAAAACGATAGATACTACACGATGATGCGCGATGCGCCAAGAGACAACTTGTTAACGTTGCTTTTCACAGGCAGAATAGTGTTTTACAGTCATTTATACACAGCGCCTTCTGCAGAAGGTGCAAAGCGCAAGCTGTTCATCGAAAATAAGAGCAATGAATTTGGCTTCGGTTTAAATGGAGCACGTATTGTTGTGGAATGTATTCATCTCCTACACAGTGCATTTCGAACATCCTACAGTGCTGCTCACGAGTGACAGGTATCCGCCTCCCACTTCGTTTGGGTTGCAAACATTCCTGCTACCTTACGAAATCGTGCAAAAGATATGATGGAACAGGACCGATGATCAAGCATAGATGAATCAATTATCCCCGACAAATGTAGGAAATTAGGCGCAACTGACATTTCACCGCGCACCGATCAGCAATTTATACGCTATATCCGATCTCAACTAATTTTCATTAGACATCCGCGCCCTAAACTACAAATAACTGGCGGCATGTGCCCTCACTACCCATGACAACCGACGAGCAACAACAAAAATAAACCTTCTTACGATGGCATATTGACACCTCTGCACAACATTGTGCACAATGACAGTCTTTCAATTTTTGTATCTGTACAAAGCGTGGGATACTATCACATCATCTAGGAACATATCACATCCTGCGCCATATGAAAAGCAAGTGATTTACAGCTGAATCCGATAACTGGATTTCGAGAGATGTAGTCGTCTGCGACTGCGACTGGCGCAGTCAGTAAAGAGGACTCGCAATGTTGAAAACCTTATTGCATTGTCTTAATGCAAATCGAGTTGAATGTCAGTTAAACCTAATTTGTTAATAAAAAGTTCGACAGCAACTGGAGGATGTTGGCATACGCTATCGGTGAGCAATTAAAACCATCAAATGAGATTGAGTGGGAGTATTGCTCGCGTAATAGGCACGCAAATTGGTTCATTAGGCAAACGTTTGATGCTATGCGGTGGGCTCACCTTTCACAGATACATACAACACTTAACAACTCAATTGTGATAGTCTGCACATTTAGCACGTTGTTAAGCGTGAGAAGACCAAAGAAATTGCTTATTAGTTGTAATCTAAAAGTCAGTCAAGTGTGAAAAATGCTGCACTGCTGCTAGTGACTGCCAATTGATTTAACCGCGAATGATGGTGAATTGCTTCGTACCAGTTTGTTGTCGAAATTGGCGAGCAGAATTTTCCGGCCGCAACTTTTCAGGCTTCGTTATTATTTTGTGCAATTTAAACTGGTTTTAGTAGCATCACTACAAGTCCAGAAAATTTACTGGCCTAGAGAAACTCGATTGAAAGAAAAGTGAAATTCAACCGTTTAAATAAGCAATTATTTGCCATAGTTGGTATTCTTCTGTACACATTTATTTTTGAAGGCTAAATGAAAACTGTAATATACTCGCTTAGAATTTGGTTGGATCATTTGAGGTACAGTACAGATAATTGACAATATTCAACTTTCAATGGGAAGAGTGAATCAATAACTAACTATGAACTAGAAGTTGAAAGCCAGCCCCCAAACTAAAAAAATTAATAAAAACGGTAAGATGGAAAATAAATCATTAGGTGTTTAACTGAAGTCATCAAAACTAATTTGTTTTTACTAAAAATGCTAACCTTCAATTTCGACTGCTTAACTTTCAAACTTAATGTTATATTTGTACTCCACATATGTATTTATAAAATCGATAAGTTGTTGATCATATAAGCAAACGTAAAGGCAGCTGGGTGGTTAGCTATTTTTTAGTTTTAGTTGCCTATTTAAATGCTATTTAATTCCGGGTTTTATTTACAGTAATGTACGAGTATCGCTAATGCGAATCAACTTTAATTCGAATATCGAGCTGATCAAAATCGAATTTTGAACGGGTTGGGTACGACTGACCGCTTTTAAAAATATCGATTTCAAGAAAATCGATCAACCAAATACCAACAAAAAAAGTCGTTTTTTTACAATGAACACGCACTAAGGGGATTTTAAGTAACCTTATAATGTAATAGCTACACAGCGCGGGCGTGAAGGAAATTGGGATTGGGAGATATGGAGAGTTGCCGATTCACGTTGGTTTTGAATATCTGTAGATTATTATGTGAAAGAGAAATGGAGTGAGGAAGAGCATTCCACATTCGTGTTGTACGGGTAAGGAAAGATTATTTGTATTTGATTGTACGGCTGAATACGGGCTTACATATGAACTGATGCGCATTCCTGGCATGGCGGGTATTGCTGTTGAAATATTCTTAGGATGGAATTGAGCTGGATATTTCGTTTGAGCACTTATGGTAGAAATATCGATAAAACAGCGATAGACAGGAGACATTACGACGATGACTAAGACAGAGAGACGTTTCCATGACAATCCGATCGTCAATAAGTTTGATCGCGCGTTTTTGTATTCTGTTGAGGATCTCCAAATATGTGATTACCGGCCCAGATATGAGCGTTGTGCTCAAGTTTGGGGCGAATAAACTCCTTATAAATGTTAGCCAGATAAGAGGGGGTAAAGTATTTCTTGCACCGCTTAAAGAAGCCTAGACATATCGCAGCGTTCTTGGCGACATCGAATATGAGGTCATTTCAACAAGGTTGTCATTAAGACGCTTGCTTTCAGCGATGCAAGTGTCATTCATGGACAATGGCCGGGTGATTGGGTTTTGCTTTACTGACAGAAGACAGCTTTTTCATGCCTTTTCAAGGCAAAGAGGTAATAAAGAGCCTTTTGGCGAGTTCAGCGGACCTGCAGTTCCTCGGATTATCCCAACGCAATGCCACAAGGCCAGGTGAAAATTGAACTGTTCTGCCATCTCCTTAAGAGATGATGGGCAGTCTAGGGCTACGATGGAGTTCATTGAGATTGATCCCAGGAATTTGTTAGCAATTTGGCTATCCAAGAACACACAACCATGACTAGACTTCTTTCGATAGCCATTATTCCTAGAATTTATCATCTTCCGAAAATGACCATATGACCGGGCTGATCATTGGTGACTTTTTAGTCCTTTCGAAACTGTAATTGAAGTATGGTGAAGTCTATGTTTCTTGGTAGAGTCCTGAATGAGTTTAGAATGGTGGAGTGGCCAATTTCCTTACTGCTCCACTGTGAGGTAGCGCTAAGGCGTTCAGATAAACTGGCGGCTGAAAAAGAATGTACATTTTTGCATAGGGAGTTGTACGAAGTAATACACACAAGCTTATCAAGAGTAGTCGCTTTATTTTGGGCTGTCTATCAGAAAGCCATACCGTATGTATGAGTGAGACATATAGCTAGTAAGTGATGTCCGGTTGTAAGGCATACTTATTTCCAATGGGTTTTTTGCAAGACAAAAGTGCTACTGTTGATGTTTAACTATATTATATGTTTCGTTTCAAGCGTAACTTCCTATCTAAAATTTGACCCACCTCCTTAATGATGTTGACTGAACAAGTACCCATTAGCCTCAAAATACATCCTTCATGCTTCCAAAGGAAGAAGTATATCGCGTCACTGCGATATATTAGAGAAAATATAAATCATATAAGACGTATATCAAAAGGTATTATAATCCTCCCACTTCACTGCATCCAGTTGTTGCACTTTAAATTATTATTAATTATTACTCGCGGGCAACTACTAAATTTACTTTTATTTGGGCGGACAACAAACGAGATAAATTATTGGAAAACAATTGCGGCCGCCACCGCCGAAAACAGAATTTACCGAACTGTCAACGAAACGAAGGCGAGATGAAAATATGAAATGTATGAAGAGCGCGAGTGCAACAATCAGCAAAGTATATGCTGATTTCCCGGTAGCTCAGCAAGGGGTGGGTTCAGGTAATAAGAAATAAGAAACTAATGTTTGGTGAATCGCACCAACTGAAAACGCAGATACTTACTGTGTTGCTTAATTTACGATTAATCACGGGTCTGAAAAATAGTTTACAAAGAAAATGGGCGCCACACAATTTTAAGGTGAATTGTGAAACCAGAGGAATACAACCAGAAACGAGCGGAAAAAACCACAAAAAAGAAATGCAAGATTTTTTTTTTCACGACGTTATAAGACTCCGTTGGAGTACGGCAAATTTTATTGGGGTTTACTGCTCAGCCGATTGGGAATCAAAGTCCCAGAATGACTCACGATGGCTTTTCCCGAAAGAGGGAAAATATTCAAAATTAACGGGTCGCGTGTTCCGTGGTATACCGGGAATTTTCGGAGGCACGATACTACCGAGATCACTAATTTTTCCACTTTCAACCCTAAAACTCCTACTAACTATACTGTAAAATTACACAAAGTACTTAGCTTTTTATTAAGTGAGATCCTTCAACTCCTTTTCCTCTTCGTCCCTCAAATGGGTGGGTATGTTCCCGCCTTGACAAGTGTCTCCCTGCTCCGGCACTTATCCTGAGCGATTTTAAATTTCCCTGCCGCCTATCTCCTTCCTCGAATAATTTTCTTGACTTTTTTTTCTTTGTTTTTTTTTTCCACAAAGTCCCTTCTGGACGATAACAAAACTTCCACCGCCTTTCTGCCTGGTCAACCAAAAAGTGATCTTCCAGCTCGCTTTGTCCATTTCGTCGGCCGGCATCCTCACTCACACATCCATACATACATGGGGAAGCAGAGCCAACGACAGTTCAACAAGACCATTCAGCTGTGGCGCTGGAGTGGTCAACTGTTTCTTACTCCCCCATTCTCACACATACTTAGACCATTTGGCGGTCCATGTCCTCTTCTGCTGCACTATGTACTCTCACATCAGTGCGCTGACATGAACCCGCTAATGTTCTCACGCCGTTCAGGCGACCTTTCACTCAGTGAATTCGCCCATTACTCTAACTCTCCAGTAATGAACGAACCCTCCGACCGACCCTGGATCTGCCTTTATTCAGCCCATACCCTTTTTGACAGAACGCGAAGTAAACAAAATGTATTCGAGCAAGGGGCTAGTTTTTCAACAACATGAATGTTATTTACTTATTTTCCAAGAATATCCCCACCCAAAAAGCACAAAACTCTTGAATAAGTGCAGGATGCGGAGAATGGAAATCTTTTCCCAGATGTCCATCCCTAGGACCAGACCCAGAAGCCATTCGCGAGCGGAAAAACAAAGGAGTTGGTAATTAAATATTTATTTGACTTGAGAATTTTTCCCTATTCTACCTCAGTGGAATCGTGCGCAGATTTTTGGGGAAAGGGATATGCCGATCGTGGGCCATTCTTTACATAAGTTTAATTTAGGGTGGGCTCGCGGCCATCGTTCTATTTATGTCTCGGGAAAGTTGCCATCCAAGCATTGATTCTCCGTTTTATCGTGATGTGTTTGGTTCTTTTAGTGTAATCGCCGGTACGGTGGCGATCGTTATTTTCTTTGCGTGATTTAAGTGTATCACGTTTTGTGTCGCCGGTGTTATTGTGTTTTTTTGTGTTGGTTGTGATGGTGTTTTTTCACAGGGCCGCCCGCCCGCACGCCTCTGCTGCTCCTTCGGTGCTCCCACGACGGAGTTTGGTCAAAAGGGAGCGTCATCCCTTCCCTCATCGTTCGTGGCTCACTACCGTGTCTTTGGTAGATCTTTATTCGCTTTTGGGCCTTCGACTTATTCGGACCGTCCGCCCGCGCCCGCGAATTTCATCTCAATTTGCAGGGTGGATGTTTCAGTGGGTTGTATTGGTTCCGCCCTGCCGTTGCAGACACTTCGTCTGGTTGCGGAGTGCTTTTTACTTGCACCCCGCCTTTACAGACCGTCCGTCTGAAGTCGTCACCACAGACCGCCCGTCTGTCTTGGTTTCCACAGACAGTCCGTCTGTATCTGTCTCCACAGACCGTCCGTCTGAATTCGTTTCTACAGACCGTCCGTCTGTATTGGGTTTGGGCCTGGGCCTCCTGCCCTTCCAGTCACCTGTGGTGGTTGGTCCCCAAGGCTCCAGAGACGTGGACCAATGGCTGATGGAACCATGGTTGCCCCTCCACTTTTTTAGACCCTGGAAACGCAGACCGATAGAAGAGGGAAATTTCAAGGAGGGTCAAGGGAAAAGAGAATGGTTCTTGTTGCGGGCTATTTGACCGCAACACAGTCTGTTCACCGATTTTACCTAAAAAAGTATTGGCAGTCCTTCCGGTTTCGAATCATTACATCACTGAGGCCAATGAAATACTGTTGTTGTTGCAATTATGTGATCTGGAGGACGGGGATTCCGTTTCAAAGACAAAGCTAACGCGGATGGCAGCACGCTTGATCTGTGTAGATGGCAAATATGGTGGGGGCGTACGCCCCCATTTATTCGGCTTAATACAAGCTAAATATCTTAAAACTAAACAAAAGGCTTATAGCTAGGACTTAAAACTAAAACTGATTAGGTGTTGTTGGGTCGGTGATGGGGGAGGGCTTAAGGAGATCGATTTTTATAGAGGAAGTGCTGCGGTTGAAGTCAAAAACATTAAGGTTTGAGTTAACCTTCCGTAGCATACGTGAGATGGGTTCGTTGGAGCCATACAAGGTACGGTGGGTTGGAAGATAGAAAAATCGTGGGCAGCGTAGACTACGAGGATTAGTGTTAAGGCAGATAGAGTTGTGAAGAGACGCACAATCGACGGAGCCTGAAAGGAGTCGGTGAATGAAGAGAATGTCAGCTACGTCCATGCGTTCTTCAAGGGTATTTAGGTTTATAAGTTTAAGACGGTCGCGATAAGGAGGTAAATTGAGAGGATCGTTCCATGAGAGACCACGAAGAGCAAATCGAAGAAAGCGACGTTGAATGCTTTCGATTCTAGATACATGAACTCGTTGATAGGGACACCACGCTTGGCTAGCGTACTCTAGGAGCGGCCGAACAAAAGTTATGTACAGGGATCTGGTCACGTATGGGTCGCAGAATTCTTTTGACCATCTTTTGACGAAGCCAAGTGATGAGTTTGCTTTAGTAATTATCTCATCAATATGCGAACGGAAGCTTAGTTCCCTGTCGCATAATATGCCAAGGTCGCGAATTGATTAAACACGAGATATAGGCTGATGGTGGAGTTGGTAAATTCGGAGAGGAGACTTGTTGCTCTTGCGTGAGAAGATAATAGACTGACATTTAGATACATTAAGTTCTAGGCAGTTCTTAAGGCACCAGTTGGAAAAACTATTTAGATCTGTTTGAAGGAGGCTGGAGTCATGTTGTGAAGAAATGGTTTTGAAAAATTTGGTGTCGTCAGCATAGAGAGAGAGCGCTGAGTGTTGAATGATCCTTTCAAGATCGTTAATTGTTAAAATAAATAAAAGGGGACCTAGATGACTGCCTTGTGGAACACCAGAGCTGGCTAAGAAAGGTGCCGAAAGAACGGACCTGAAGCGAACACTGTAGAAACGGTTTTCCAGGTATGACTCTATCCATTTTAGCAAAATGGGTTCAAAGCCAAGGGCAGATAATTTGAAAGCTATTAATTTATGGGAAATCTTGTCAAAGGCCTTACTGAAATCTGTTGTAACAACATCGACTTCTTTACCACTTTCTATGGCTGAGAGTGTAGAGGATATGAATTCGACAAGATTAGTGGTAGTTGATCTACCTTTTAAAAAGCCGTGCTGGTTAGGGGAAATAAAACCGTACTCGGCGGAATCGCAGAGAATGGAAGGCTGCAATGTATCAGGTAGTGACTCTCCACAGGTCGGAGGCCCGTTAAATATTATTCCAACTAAATTTGAAAATCAGGTCTCCCTTCTTTTTTTTTTCATTACGGCAAGGTTGTGATCAGGATAAAGAGGATCATAACCCTCCCTATAAGGTTTGTCGGCTCGGCCTCAATACATTTCGGATAACTTCTTTTTTGGGGCCGCTTGTGGGATTTGCAAGTTCGACCTCAATTGGCATTGACAGATTTCCTTGTTTCAGATCACTACATCACTTAGGCCGATCATATGCTGGTGTTGTTGTTGCATTTGTGTGATCCCTGAAATGAAGCCTCTTTTTCGACACGTGCTCCCTTGATTAATTATTGTTCGATTGTTTTAGGATGCCGGTGCTCTCAAGACGTGTCAACCCACGGATTTGGACGCACACTTGCGGGACAGCTTTGAGATTCTTAATGCGTCGCTAGGCTCACCTGGATGTTAAAATTGCTTCGATGTGATATTCTCCTTAGTCGCATTTTACGATAGGCGCTGATTTGGGGCGCTGCAGTGAATTACACACACAAGAAGATTGAAGAAAACTCCAAATATGCGGATTGACAATGTTATTGGGACATCCAAGGTATTAGAGCAGAATGCATTCATTAAAATCATGGCAAACAGTTTTATTTGTTTTAAAGTTTTGTTTAAAACCAATCATTTTCAGCAGCCAGAATATTAAAATCAAAAAAAATACATTTCTTTTGATTGCTCTGCATTCATTGAAGCCTATCATTCATTCAATGAATTCAATTAAATTGTTGATGACTTTGAATTTTCTTAATGCAATCAAATGTTTGATATATTTCAAAGTATTTAAAGCCCCTTCATTTGGAGTGGTATCGTGTAGGTACGTACTCATCGTACACACGATATATTTCCAACATCAACCTGATGCAATCATCATAGAAATATTCGTTAACAAACAACTTTCTTCTATTTATAGTTGATCCATTTGTAACGGGTCTTTCATTAGCGACTTGACAACTTCAAACTTTCAGTGTGAACGCACCCTTAAACCGATTACCAAACTTTCAATTTCAAGATAAGAGCGTTAACGAAAATTTTCGGTCGTAATTCTCCTCCCAGTAGACAAGCAATTCATAGTCTAGTGAAAAAAATTGAGGCGCCCGTCGCAAACCAGCCAAATCTTCACAACACCCCCTTCTCTTGCGTACCATATAACAATCATTCCGATGTTCTTGAAATGACAAAAGTATTACTCTGCATTGATATAAAAGTGTCGCTAATTTTAAGGAAGTTATTATTCATTTTAATTTAAATGTGAAGACACTATTGGCTCAATGCTTGGAATTCATTTATTCAGTGACTTCAACAACTTTAAATAATTGAATGCATTCAGTGAATAATAGACTTTAGGAAGATTTCAATGACTGTAAAGCAGTAGACTTCAGTTGCTGGCCTTAAAATGAAGGGCGCGACTGATTTAACTTTGTTCAATCTGCAGTCAGAACTGAAGTCATTGAATTGAAAAATTTGTTGGGTCATTAAAGGAATTATTAGCAAAAATGATTGCAGCTTCTAACAGCTCTCCAAGTTACCTATTTGCCTCAGACAATGCAGCCTTTTATCCTCTGCGATCCCAGTCACAATTGTTCTAGTTGTGCAGACCAAGCGCTCTGGCATCCGCTTTGGCTTGGTCTTTAAAATAGAGGTTAGGTATTCCTTGTCTTCACCAAGTTATCACTCCAATGTAAGTCTTCAGCTTATATACGTAAACAAAAAATTAGTTCCCATCAAAGATTTATTTTCTATGAAACATCTACGAAATTAATTCTCAATAGATTCATTGTATTCGTTTGCACTTTTGTACCACAGGTACAAGTAAGTGTTGCTAATCTTTAAAGTCTCATTTACACGCATTTGTAGGTCGCACAGTTATTATGTTGTTAAAAATGATTTCAATAGGACTTTATTGCAAAATGTGTGTTCATCTGGCAGGCGTGTATCCCAAACACGTTGCAAAACGCATGCAAACTGCAGTCTCACACGCCCTTGGACTGACACAGTTAGCAACATTTTGTGCTCAATCCGATGGCGATCATCTGATCAGATATCGTCACCAACTTCGAACACGACTACAACTCCAACATCAAGAACAAGTTAAGACAAGAGTTTAATTGTCTGGATTATGAAATAACCATTAATGAGATCAGATCAAATCAAGTGTGTAAATTGTAAGGCACTGTGTACAGTGAGGCTCTTTAAGAAACAAGATCACAATGCATTGTTACTTGAAAACATTGGTAATCCTTAAGAATTGTATCGCAAATGCAGTCGATTGCGTAATATTACTAGTAGGCCGACATAAGTGCATACCTATGTAGTTGCTAATTTTTGTTTTCACATGAAATCCATCACACTCTCGTATCCGTACGCACTCTTGGCCAATAAGTTAGTGGAAAAAACGACATAATTAAACAAAAAAAAAAAACTGGCAAACGAAATACTCGCAAGTCATAAACTTGAAATAAATTTTAAAACCATATCTCATCATCTCACATACTAAAGAGTGAACATAAATCAGCGCAAAACAACAAGTAGCGAGCTGCTGTTAATTTATTTGCTATTTTATTAACTGTTTGTCTGCACTAAGCTTATGTTATCACCATAGTTTCATCGCTGTTGAGAGCAAACTTTTTTTTATGTTTTTCTCTTCTGTATACAAATCGTGTTAATCAAAGAAGAGAAAAAAAGTTAACGAAAGGAGGAGGAACATGAAAAAAAGGTTAATAAGGTTAAGAAAGTGCTGCATTTCCCCTTATCCGGATATGCACGCTGTACTGGGACATGTGTATATTGGCACACATTTTACGTAGGGGTGATGAATATGGTGTTTGATGATTAGAGTTAGCTAAGCCTTTTATCTAGTGTTTATGCCATAAATTACAAGCTCCTTAGTTCAAAATTGGGTGCGCTATTCGCATTGTTAGTACTATATATGTATTTTTTATGATTAATGTTAATTAGTAAATTAAGTAAAATCTTGTTGACATTGAAGGACAATAGGCTTAATGTCCAATGACAAATTTAATAAAGTTTAAATTAGTGGTCCCGTTCATGCCAATTGCCTTTTGCATGAGTGTTAGAAAGACCGCAAATTTTAGCCCCATTGATTGTGTTCTTGATACCTAAACAATGTAGGCTAGATCGGAGCAGTTAAGACAAATATCACCGCATAAATAACAACGATCATTACGGGACACTGGCCTATAGGTGACCATGCGGCCAAGCTGGGCTCCCATACAATAGATACTGCCGCAGTTGCAAAGTGACAACTGAACAAGAAACCCTAATTCACTTTGTATGCACCTGTCCGGCTTTAGCTAGGACCAGACTATGAACATTGGGAAACCCTTTCTTCAATACACTTGAGGAAGTCTCCGAGAAAAGTATCAAGGAACTGATAACTTTCCTGAACTCCGCAGGTTGGATTTAGTCTCCCCCACCAAACGATAATACCCAGGTTTACGTGAGTTTGTGGTAACAAAATGGCACTCGGTGCTAATTGGGTTTGTCTTATCAAACCGCCACACCTACCTATCTACCTAGGCTAGATCTTGCGGAAATGTACATTCAATCAAAAGCTGTAGCCTTGGACATATCTGAGCTGCGGGATGTGAATTTCCATACAAGATAATTTTCCCTCCAATGCAGGATGTTCTAGCGTCTAGGACACAAATAATATAACATAACCCTGGATATGATAGATGATAAATTAATAAAGATAGATTTATTCAATTTTTATTTGTATTTGTATTTATTTTTGAACTTATTAATACACGATACTACAAGATTTATAATCTTAAAATTAAGTACATAGCTATCTAGTGATAAAACAAAAAAAAATTAAAGAAAAGACAACTTATGTGAAAATTATTGAAAGTACATTTTTTTTTTATTTACACTATCAGCTCTGTGTCGTGGAGTGCTTAAAGCAAGCAACTATCACGAGCAGAAATTGCCGGCACTAAAAGTGCACTCACAGGCTCATCATTTAGTGCAGGTGTTAGTAAGGACAAAACAATTAAAAATACAATAATTATGTACCTATAAAATACTAACACAAACACAAAATAATGCAAACAATTTAAGACATTAAAGCATTAATACGCAAAATATTTTTTAGCTTAATTTTACTAACATGCAAGTCAATCACATGATCATTTAGATTATAGATTCTACTCATGCGACTAATAGGCTCATGCCTCCCATAATTCGTTCTATGATGGGGGCTAAACAATAATTCAACACTGCGTAAATTATGGGCACCACCGCGAAAATTAAAGCCAATAGACGACAGCAAGTCAGGTGCATCTATTTGACCGGATATAAGCTGCTGTAAAAAAATTATATCGCTATTAAGCCTTCGTTGAGAAAGGGGTAACATTTGAAGAAGCTTGATACGTTGACTGTAGGGGGGAAGGTTAAATGGATCATCCCATGGAAGTCCTCTAAGTGCAAATCGAATAAATTTACGTTGAATGGCCTCTATTCGATTTGAATGAATGTTGTAGAACGGCGTCCAAACTTGTGAAGCATACTCTAGAATCGGACGGACAAAACAATTGTACAATGACATAGTAACGTATGGGTCATTAAATTCTTTCGCCCACCTTTTTACGAAGCCCAGCATAGAATTAGATTTATTAACAATAAAATTGATATGCTTGGCAAAAACCAGTTTGGGATCGAAATAAACCCCAAGATCCCTAAAATTATCAACATTACAAAGAATATGTTGAGACAAAGAATATTGAAAGGTAGAAGGTATATTCTTTCTAGAGAATGTCATATGTTGACATTTAGTAGGGTTCAGGGATAAACCGTTTTTATCACACTAATTGACGAAGCTACGAGTATTAATGTCAGATTGAAGAAAAATTCTATCTTGCTGACTAGTGATAGATTTAAATATTTTCATATCATTAGCGTAGATCAGGATATTACTGTGATTTATACATGCCTTAACATCATTAATGGCAAGTATAAATAAAATTGGTCCGAGGTGACTTCCTTGGGGAACTCCAGACTGAGCTGTGAAAGATACAGATAGCGATCCTTTAAATTTCACTTGATAAACCCTTGATCTAAGGTATGAATTAACCCATTTTATGAAACATGGTGGGAAACCAAAAGCCCTGAGCTTAAATTCGATTATTTCATGGGACAGCAGGTCGAAGGCCTTAGAGAAGTCAGTGTATATGCAATCCATTTCGTCCTTATTCTCTAATGCATTAGAACAATCATTCAAGAAACTTAACGGATTAGTGACAGTGGAAACTAATTGATATTATTATTATTATTTTTTTTTTTTTAATGTTTGCTCACAATTTCCAATTTTACAAATTCATTAGTAATTACAATGGACATGACAATTAACTGTCGCCTGCCCGAGGGGCAAAATGATTTTTAAATTCGTTTAAGATATTATATTAGATTTAGTTTTACATTTCTGAAGTAAAAAAGAAAGAAAAGGCTTTATTACATTATAGAGATTGTCATAATTTCCTAGTAATAATTTTGAAACTAGTTAACCATACAGTGAAAAAGATAAAAATTAATTAGGTTTTTTTAAATTATTTTTTTTTTTTTTTTTGATGATTGGGTAGACTTTTTTTTATTTTTTTATTTATTTATTTATTTATTTATGAATTTGGTCTGCTTAAACACAGATACAAGATACAATATCTTATAATATTGTGATAAGCGTAGTAATAAACAAATTGTGGAACTACAAAGAAAAAGCGGTGAAACCTGAACAAATACATTTATTTCTCTTGTTATTATTTATTACGATTATTATTAAACTTCGTTACTTTTCATTTTTAATTTACTTGTTTGCTCGCTTCTTGCTGTTTTTTGATATAAATACACAATACATATTCATTATTATGTTGATCTTAATTAAAGGAAAAAGGAAGAGGAAGAAAGGAATAATTGGCATTTGAGCTCAATTCGTCCTAGTTAAGAGGAAGAGAAGTGTTTTTTCATTTCATTTTTCAATCTCGTGGCATTACAGGCAAAGCTCGATTTGCGCACTAGGTAAAATTTAGGCCATTTGCGCAAATCGAAAATGTGCGCAATTCGAATGTTTACAAAACAAACATAAAACATAAGAAAAATCATGTCTACACTACACAATTTGACTTATTACACCCAATACTAAAACAATCGTCCAATTTTGTCTGTTTAAATTTTGACATAATGTTCATTTTTACGGCTATTTCGCGTAAATTTTGTAAAAGGGAGATTTCTTGAAAACTGCTATTTTCTTCAGCCCATCTTAGAGTGCCGTTAAACATCATGATAGCATCTTAATGGGAAACTAACGGAACATTAAAGGCATTTTTTTTAATAGTATGAATGCTCAAAGAAATCTCGCATTTACACTAAGGGCTCTATTTTCGCACAATTGTGTGCAGAAATCGAGCGGTAGTGCAAATATTTTACTTTGTGCGGAATTCGAGCATTTGCGTAAATCGAGCATTGCGTAAATCGAGCTTTGCCTGTATTAATTTCTCTAATCGCGCGCGGTAGAGAATTCCAAAGGCGGATACTATTTATGTAAAATTGACGCTCGGAGGTAAGAGATGAGTAGCGTGGATGTATGATATAACCAGACCTGATTAAGGAGGTCCTTCGTATTCTTTCATAGAGATAGTTTGGTGAGTGTGTGAGCAAGACGTCAGAGAATAGAGCTAAGGTGCGAAATTTGAGAAGATTGTCAAATGGTATGTTTAATAGCTGTATAGAAAAATTAGAAACGCGGTCACGTTTTGAGAAACATATTCAATTCAATTCAATTTAATTATTTATTTTATTGCTGTGTACATTAAGATAATATCTTTTATAGTACTTAGAAAACTTATAACCAGTTTTAAAATAAATTCAAATAAAGTGACTTAAAACTAAATTACAAAAAAGTGCAGATGATTTGAGGAGCGAGAGTTTGGGATAGATTTATGGAAAGTAGAAAGAAAAAGGAGAGATAAGATATTTTGAATAAATATTAATTATAGGAAATAGTCGATGAGAAATAAAGAAGAATGGCGCTTTTGAAACTTGTGAAATTAGAAATTGTTTTAATCCGCGTAGGTAGCGAGTTCCATAGTCTGACAGCATGGATGAAGAATAGACGTGAGGAATTGAGGTGTACGTAACGAAAAGGGATAATATTCATGGTCCTATTGGAGCGAGAAAAGTTGAGCCTTGTGAACAAGTAGGTTGGGAAATGTTTGTATATGATTTTGTGAAGAAAAATGCAGTTCCTGGCGTTGATGTAATCTTGTAGAGAACATCCAAGTAGTTCCCGAGAGTGAATGGAGATGTGGTCGATTCTACGAAGGCTATACACATATCGGACCGCATCATTGAAAGCAACTTGCAGTTTACGTTGTGATAAGGAGTCGAGTGTGCTATAGACAGCCTCAGAATATGTGATGAGAGGTAGTATTAAGGCTACTACCAGCTTTCGTCGGGTTTCAGTGGGTGTAAAATTAGCAGACAGCCACAATTTACGAAGCCAACCATAGATTCGTCCAATGACAGTGTTTATATGGTTATAGCAAGATAGGCTACGGTTAATAACGAACCCTAGACTACTGACAGTTTCAACTACTCTGATTTTATTATCATTTAGCCAAACATCCGGTAAAAAATTAAGGTTGAACCTTTTGTGACATATAGGGATAACTTGCGACTTTTTTGGATTTAGTTGTAGTCCATTCTCTACAGACCATCTGTGAATTCGTTCCAAATGTTCATTGACAAGTGCTGTGAGTTCATCAATATTTTGAAGCGACTTTGCAGCATGAAGTTGCATGTGGAAGGTCATTTATAAAAATGCAGAATAAGATCGGTCCTAATATAGATCCCTGTGGTACGCCCTGTGTGATCGTTTTTAAAAGAGAGTGATTTCCATTTGTGACTACCCTTTGCAACCTATCAGAGAGAAAACTTTTTATCAGTTTAACTGCTCTGTCACTGAGTCCGAATACATTTTTTAGTTTCCAAAGCAGAATTTCATGGTTCACATTATCAAATGCTTTTGAAAAATCTAATAAGCACAGCAGCGTTATGTTGTTTTTATCGTAGTCTTGCCTTATTTCCTCAAGTAAGTTGACCATAGCTGAGGAACAGCTGTGGTTAGCTCTAAAACCAGACTGACGAGAAATTAACAAATTATATTGCAAAAAGTATTTCATTAACTGCTTAGATATTATCTTTTCAAGGACCTTAGACAAACATGGTAGGATGCTAGTTGGTCGGAAATCAGCAGGAGAGGTAGGGTTTGACTTTTTAGCAATTGGTAGGACTCTTGCAACTTTCCAGCAATCCGGAAAAGTGGTAGTAATAATGCACCAGTTTATAACTTCAGTGAGGTGGGTTATGATTAATGGTAAAATGAGTTTGACAAATCGTATAGGCACACCGTCTTCTCCTATGGAGTAAGACTTAATGGCGGCTATACTCTCAACAACTTCATTTTCCGTGACCACATCAAAATCATCCAGTCTTCCGTTTATAGTTTGGTCTGAGGATTGATTGAAATCAAAGGTATGTGCACGAGAAACGCTCCCAAGAAAAAAATTATTTAATTCATCCGGATCCAGACAGCATTTAGAACTATTATTTCTATCGGAAACACCTATTTTGCGTAGGTTGCCCCAGAGCTTTTTTGCAGGCAGGGAGATGTTGAGTTTTGAAGCGTAGTAATTTTTTTTAGACGTGCGCAAGGTCGCGTTTGCGAGATTTCGTGCCAATTTATAGGCATCCCAGTTAACGTAAGTTGGTCGGTGCTTCCATTTACTGTATCGCTTGTTACGCTTTTTGATAGCAGTCAACACCTCAGACGTAAACCAAGGACAGCTCTTATTTTGTATGCGAACCGCTTTAATCGGAACACATTGCTCAAATAAAGAAAAGAAAATTGATTGAAAACAATTCAGCTTTACATTTGGGTCAGCATTTAACCGACATTGTCCCCAAGGTGCTGACGAGGTTAACATATGAAGGGAAATTAAATCTATGGAATTGAAATCCTTGAACGTGAAATACTCAGAGACAGCTGACTTAGCCAAGTTGATATTATAAGTACAAAATAGGAGATCACGATCAGAAACAAAATCCAACGATAATTGGTCGAAGAGAAGAACTGACGACGAATCAGAGACGATAAATAGGTCTAGAAGACTAGGTAAGCAATCATGAGCAAAACGTGTTGGGTAGGTAGTATTGACTATATTTAGTCCAACAGATGAAAAAGAGTCCTTCATTCGAAAGGAAAGTGAATCTTTTTTCAAAAGGTCTGCATTGAAATCGCCACAGACTATAATGTGTTCATAGAGTGCTGAGATATCAGATACAGCAGAAAAGAATGAAGCATGGGAGCATGATCGATTATTACTGTAAGCACATGAAACAATACATTTCGCGTGTGAGTCGCGTATTTCAACAATAATAAATTCGATCCCATTACCACAAGACTTCGTAACAATATCGCACTTGAGAGCTGATTTGCAATAAATTGCAACACCACCGCCTACGGTTTCAGTAATCCTATCATTTCTAAAAATCTCATAATTAGGAATTTTAAAGAACGCATCAGCAATGAGTATTATATATTGCCAACACGATAAACAAAACTAACATTGTAATAAAAATTGTATACCCTTTCATAAATCGCAAATCAGGGCTTAGCATGCATTATAAAATTTTGATATTCAAAACTATTTTCCAGCCTATACTTAATTATGGTGCTCCAGTATAGTTTGACTGCGCTGAGACCCACTTAAAAAAAGATTCAAAGAGTGCAAAACAAAATATTAAAATGAATGCTAAATTTGGCATGGCATTTTTCAACAGTAAGGCTTCATGATAAGGCTTATGTTAGGCAAATTAAGCTTGTGCTATATAATTTAGATGACAACTTTTTTAGAAGATGTTCGTGTTCTGCTAATTCTTAATCTCTTAAATTAGATATTTTGTTTATATCACACTTGGGTCTATGTGCAATATTAGTTTTTAAGTATCATGTAAGGGTTTTTTCTTGTAGCTTTTCCCTTAAAAATTATTTCTTTTCATTTAAATTTTATTCATTTTAGTATTTAGAATATTAAAGTTGTAAAAAATTTAATTTTCTATATCTCTGAAATAAACACATATATGTAAATGTAAATATTATCGGACTGCAATAAAATAAATAATTGGTAAATTGGTAAAAAAAACGCGGTCACGTCTTCGCAGATTAAAAATATAGCGTATTGCACTATTAAAGGTGCCGTTTAGCCTACGTCTGCTTTCGTAGTTGCATGTCAGTATATTTCACAGCCAAGATTTCTTGCTGTATCAACGAAAATTATGGGGACTTCGTTCATCACAACAGGAGGAAAATAAGGAGAGATCTAGTGGTTTTCTTAATATGTTTAAGCACTTAGTTTTATTTGGATTCAGAAGAACTCCATTTGATCCTGATCAACTCAGGATTCTTTCTAGATCTTCATTGAGTCATGTTATGTACTGTTCCATATGACCAAGTTGACAGCTCAAATACAATTGCACATCATCGGCATACATAGCTAACTGACAGTATTTTATACTAAATGGGAGCGAGTTTATGTAAAGGGAGAACAGCAAAGGACCCAAGATTGATCCTTGCGGGACACCTTTTTCGTTTGGTAAAAAGTTTGACAATGCACCATCTAGTTTCACAATTATTGAGCAAAATCGCTAATAATTTAAAAGCTTTCATTGATTTTTTTTAACTAGCGTGCGCTAAAGGATTTGTTTTTATACCCTATTCTAAGGGTATGTTAAATTTGACGCATAGTTTGTAACATACCTTAATATTGCCCTTAGACCCCTTAAAGTTACTATATTTATGATCAGCATCGATAGTAATATCGATCTAGCCATGTCCGTCCGTCCGTCGACAAAAATTAGGCATTTAAACTGGGCCTAGAGAGCTGAAATTTTAACCATATACTCTCTAGGGTCCCAAAATAATCAAGTTTACGAATTTTTGAAATCCGCCCAAAGACACGCCCACAAACTCAAAAAAACAAATTTTCGAAAAAAATCGAATTTTGAGCTAGAAAGCTGACATTTTTTATATATGATCCATGACTCCTAAAACTGCTCGGGAGATAAAATGTTTAAAATCCGCACACTGATTAAATAAAACAATTTTATTGAAAAACCAAAATTTGAGCTAGGGTGCTAAAATTTATAATATATACTCTCTAGGGGCCCTTTATGCTCATGTGTTAATTTTTTTTTAAATTCGCCTACTGACACGCCCACAATTAAATATCCGTAAAAGTGCCTACTCCAATGACAGAAGCCAAAATAAAATTTTAAAAGGTCATCGTTCTTCAAAAGCAATGTTTGGAACTGCTGCTGCTGTTGAGGGTGAAATTACACTGCAGTCTGTTCCTCATCTGCGTTTTCTGCATCTTTCTCGTTTGGACAGCAATGTGACTGAAGATAATGTCATGGATTACGCTGCAGTCAAATTGAGTGTTCCCAAAAGCTCGTTGCGTTGTACGAAGTTAATTAAAAAAGACGCTGATTCTACTCTACTACGCTATATCAACTTCAAGCTAGGAATCCCTGCTGATACTTTCGACAAAGCATTGCATCCAACGATTTGGCCTGTTCATGTCCAAATCAAAAAATTTGTAAATTTTACAAAAAAGGGCCACAATTCGAAGGTGAAATAAACAGAGTTGTCAACTCAGAAGTTCAACACATAGTTTAAGTAAGAAACCCATCATCATCCCCGTCGCAACTGCGTGTTTATTTCCAAAATGCTGGTGGTATGAGAACAAAATCTCGTCAATTATTCATTTCGTCATCAATTCATGAGTTCGATGTCATCGTCATTGTGGAGACATGGTTGAATCCACACTTTCACTCATCAGAATTTTTCGATACTTCTTACCAAATCTTCCGGAAAGACCGACCCCCATCAACAGGTATGGAGCGAGGTGGAGGTGTGCTGATTGCTGTTAGCTCGAAGTTCACCAGCAAGCAATGCAAACTATCAAACGACTCAGATGACATCGATCAGATTTGTGTCTGCGTCAGTTATAAAGGTTTTTGTTCTAAAGATATTTACTTTATTGTAAGCTATATAAGACCACGTAGTCCAACAGAATTATATTCTGTTCACATTTCAAATATTATTTCTATAGTCAAAGAACTGACAACTGAACAGTATCCTTGTATACTAGGCGACTTCAATCTTGGTGAGATCGACTGGTGTTTCATAGAAAGCGAACAAAAGTTAGTTCTATTTAATGCAAATAGTGAAATCGAAAGTTTAGTTGTCGATTCATTAGCTGCTCTTGCACTCTTTCAAATTAATAACATAAACAACTATCTGGGCAGAATTCTTGATCTTGTTTTTATTAATAATGATTTAAAACATCATATAGAAATTGTTCAATTCCCATAGTTAAATAATTCTGTTCACCATATTGCAATTGAGGTAAATCTTGAATTTTATGAGTATGCAAATATTTAACCTATTGAAAAAAAAAAAAAAAATTTAACTTTGAGAAGGCCAACTTCATTGCATTAAATAACTTTTATAATACATTTGATTGGGTAAATATATTTCAAAATGGTTCACTTACAGATATGTACACAAGGTTTAAAAGTATTCTTTTCGAAGGTATAGAACTATTCGTCCCAACTTCTAAAAATAAGAGAACATTTAAGCTACCATGGCATAATAGCAGATTAAAAAATTTGAAAAATGCCAAAAACAAAGCCTTTAAGCGTTTTAAATCTACGGGGCTAAATGAAGATAGAATTCGGTTCCTTCAACTCAGAAGAGAATATGATTTTCTTAATTGCTTTTTATATAAGCATTATATAAGTACAACTGAGTCAAACATAAAGGCAAATAGCAAATCTTTCTGGATTTTTATTAATTCGAAGCGCATTAATGTGTCACAGTTCCCACAGTCAATGGAATATGAAGATGAAAAATCTAATGATTTACAGTCTTCTTGTCATCTTTTCGCACAATTTTTTAAATCATCATATAATACAGACTCAATCGGAGATCTAAGATCAATGTATTCAAATTTTGAACCTAATATTAATTTTATGCTTCCGCAGTTATCTGAAGATGAAGTTTTAGATGCCTTATGTAAAATAGATGTTTCTAAAAAAGCAGGCTATGATACAATTCCGCCCCTTCTCTTATCAAGATGTTCCTCATCTATTTGTTTTCCTCTCACTTTCCTCTATAATAAATCTCTCTGGTCAGGAGAGTTTCTAGATGAATGGAAAGTTTCGTTTATTAATCCTATATATATAAAAGTGGGTCGAAGCAGTTAATCAAAAATTATAGACCCATTTCGAAGATTTCGGCAATACCAAAACTTTTGGAAAAAATTATAACTGATAAGTTCTACTACTCTGTGAAACAACTTTTATCACCGAGACAACACGGCTTCATAAAAGGTCGCTCAACGGCTACAAATCTCTGTATTTTCACTAATTTTTGCTTGAATGAAATGGAAAAGGGATACCAAGTTGATGTACTCTACACAGATTTTATTAAAGCATTGGACTCGGTCATCACGGTTTACTACTTCATAAGCTGAAGATGCTAGGTTGTGATAGTCGTTTTCTTATATGGCTAGAGTCATACCTATCTAATAGAAAACAAATTGTCGATATAGGTGGGCTTTACTCTATACCAATTAAAGTTGACTCAGGTCTTCCTCAAGGAAGTCATCTAGGTCCATTGCTCTTCCTTCTTTTTATTAATGATTTGCCATTGATCTTTCATAAGTCGATTTGTCTGATGTTTGCCGACGATGTTAAAATCTTATATTTTATCCGATCGATAATTGATTGTTCCATTTTTCAAATGGAGATAGATCTTTTTCTAGGCTGGTGTAAGTATAATCACCTAGAATTGAATTTTTCTAAATGTAAGATTCATAGTGCAACTAGATCACTGAACGCTATCAATTATTCTTATAAATTCAATCAAGACCCACTATTAAGAGTTAAACTGGTGAAGGATCTTGGTGTGCTTGTGGATTCGAAGTTGGATTTCCGGCAGCATATCGATTTCATTACTTCTAAAGGTAATTCAATGCTTGGTTTTCTAAAACGTAACTCAAAAGACTTCAAAGATGCTTACACACTTAAAACCTTATACAATTCTTTAGTACTTCCTTATCTTGAATACTGTTTTATAGTTTGGTGCCCATTTTACGCTAATGGGATCCAAAGAATTGAACGAATTCAGAAAAGATTTACAAGATTCGCACTTCGAAATTTGAATTGGACTGGTGATATGCCGAACTATTCTTCAAGATGTGCTCTAATTGATTTAAACACGCTTGAAGTTAGAAGAAACGCACAAAGTATAATTTTTATTGGAGACATTCTTTCCAATAAAATAGATTCCATCGATTTATTGTGTTTGGTTACGTTCTATGTTCCGGAAAGACTACTTCGAAACAGAAATGTACTATTTTATATACCTAGTCATAGAACTAACTATGGTCAAAATGAGCCCATCTCGCGGTCTTTAACAATGTACAACACCGTTTGCAATGAAGTCGACATTGTAACGAATAGAGATACATTTAAACGAGAAGTCTTTCAGTTTTTAAGTCTTCGTCTGTAAATTTTCTTGTACATATGTATGCAAGTAACAGAAAATTGTCATAATTTATGTAAATATATTAAGCATTGTATATAATATAAATTGTTAATGTAGTCAGCAGATTTAATCCATTGATGAAATAAATAAATAAATAAATAAAACAATTTTATTGAAAAACCAAAAAAGCTTCGTTTTTTGTTGATAAAATCCTTTTTTCTGTAATTGATACAGTACCCTTATAATGTTGCCACAGCGCAGGCATTTTCGTTGCTGTTAGCAGCACCCACCAAATGATTCATTGCCTGTTTTTGGGTGCTACTTACTAATGAAAGAATAGGAGGATAGGAAAGAAGTTTTTGATGCGATAGGGTTTTTTTCTCCACAGGTGGCGTTTTAATTGCTTAAGGGAGATTTGAATTGTTGTGTGTATTCAATTTTACAAAGCTTGGCTCTGGTCGGGATTCGAACACACGACCTGCCAATCAGTTTGCGAATACACTACCATCGCATCATTGCCACCTGATTCTCCTTCTATACGATAGAGCTTCTTTGCAGTATTCATAGAGTAAAACCCAAACCATTCCATTCAGGTAGTTTAGCAACCTCTTCCCATAGCAAAGTATTTGTGCCGAAGTAGACCTGCCTTATCTTCATCAGTATTGGATAAGCGCCAATTAAATGCATTACGTCTTCCTTTTCTCGTAGATTGCAAAGCATGCAGATATCAGCTCCCTCACTTCGATGTAGCAAGTAGGTTAGCTTCACAAAGTCTCCTCTTATTTTAAAGACAGTTCCTTCCGATAATATTTCTGTTGTAACTACTGTTAAAATAATTTCTTTCGTTGAGATTCAGATTACACCTTGAATAATATCGCCTTTCCGTAGATGAACGTGCTTTTTCTATGAACGCATATATTTCGTTCTCATCAGTGACAGCAATTACTTCATACAAGGACTTTTTCCAAGCGCCTGCATTTACTTCCGACAAATTGACAGCTATATCACAGTCCGCAGCTAACCGATTCGAATCGTTGACGAAAAGTGTCTTTTGCTGCACTGCAAACTGTAGGATTCTCTTTGGAAGCCTTTGCTCATCATATGTAATACTCTAATAATGTAATATACATTAAGTTTTAGTGTCGATATAAACATTGTCGGAAGCCCAGTTTCCAAACAGTACATTTATTTTGGTGTATTGATTGGCAGGAAGAAGGTTTTTCGAAGGAAAAAGCGAATATATTGGCAGGCCCCCTGCTTTCACATCACTATTACTGAGACCAATCAATGTTGGTAGTGTTGCATTTGTCTGATCCAGGCATTGGTAATTGTTTGATCTTCCTTTTACGATACCGGTGATCTCCAGTCGTATCACACAGATTAGCATGCACACTTGTAGTGGAGTTTCAAGATGGTAAATGCGTCGACAGGCTCTGTGATTTTCTTAGCCTGCCCTGCATCGGAAATCGTCATCTGACATAGTTAATACTCAAAACCAGTTGGTCTCTTTATTCATATGCTACTATGGAGTAGGTAAGAGAACGTATAAATCCTTGCATTATATCTGCATTATAATTAAATAAGACTGACCATTTTAATTGTATTGAATTCCTCAGCCTATGCCTTTTTTGCCAGGTTATTTTCATACTTTAAAATCCGCATCCGTTTTTGTTTCCCTACCACTATCGCTTATTTAAAAACTATAAATCCCATAATGTCAACTCTACGGATTTCCAAAGTCCCCAACGGGTTGACTTTGCGACAGCCCATTGATATATTTGGCTTTAATACGGTTTAGCAATCCATTTAAAGATTGTTTGCCCAAGAGGAGCATCTATGGACATTTACCGACACATACATTATATGAAGTTAATAAATCTTCATTCAAATAATTTGTCTAGGGAAAATTTAAAGTCAGTCCCAAGTTTAATTCTTTCTCTCGACCTTAGGTCCGCTGCGCACATATAGAAGTCGCAAGCCGCAAACCAACCATTCAAACTCAGGCTATTGTTGCCATTTGTTTCCTTCTTCCATCTTTCTCAGTCAAATGAACGAGCGATGCCGTGCAGCTTACATCGCTATGAGATGAATTTGCCACACGTGATATTTTAAGTAATCACCGATCATAACGACGAAGCGAGATGAACTTGCGGTCAATCGAATCGGTGGTAATGTGCGCAGAATAAGCAACATGATAATGCAGAGCCACGTACAGCAAGGGGATCAGCTACGGCCGGCTAACATTATTTAATCCAAGTGGTAAAGATCATTGTCGAATCAAACATTATCGCATGACAGACAGACGAAAAGAAAGTGAAAACCTCCAGCGAAGGCGTACGACTTAGAAAGTAAGCCAAAACGATTCAGTTTGTGGAAAACAATCATTTTCTCGATATGCACCTAAAGTATACCCTTGGACATTCAAAATTGAATTAGTTTAGCCATCAACTCGAACCGCAGAAACCCTAACACACAATTTCTCCTCCCAATTACATACATTCACTTGTCTTTAAATTACAAAACATCCGCATGCGCTCTCCACCAATGATAATTGCGATGACAATTTCCACATTTGGAAACTGGTTCAACATTTGTAATCGCGTAAACACTTAATTGACTAGAGAAGAAACGGAATAAAAGAAGAAAAATATATAAATTCCGACGATAATTTGTTTATAGGAGTAATTATGGGAACTTTTTCGGAAGCACTCTAGTATCTAGCTACTAGTTGTTCCTCTCATGTCGCATTGTGTTTGGGAAAAATTACGAAATGCCATAATGAATGTACATTTAAGAATACAGACTTCAATTGGATAAACAATGTCGCTAGTTTTGTCCCATTTGGGTTCTACATCTCTAGTTTGTTTAGGTGATGTTAAATTTTTGTTGTCAGACTTTTTCTGTTAGATTAGCCTCTGTACGTACTCCTATTCCACGCGCTAATGACGAATAACGAATATCTGGCAAAGCCAAGTCTATGTCTTACATTTGTACACGAAGTTTATAATAATAAGTGAATAGTTAGTAAAATTGATGTAAACTCATTCAAATGACAGTAGCTTTAAAATCGAGGTTGGCCACTGGGGTATGTTCGGCGTAGTGAAAGAGGACGGTGGCACGCTGGCGGATACAGGGTGGATGGGGTAGTTCTTGTTCCCCTCACACTAAACCACCTGCTCACAAACAAAAAAATGATCGTGCCTGGAAAAAGAAAAGGAAGAATGATAGGCGGAGAACTAGTTCATTAATCGGACGGACAAAAAGGGAAAGGACAGAGAAGCGAAGAGAAAGATAGGAGAGAAAAAAACGAAACCTCAATAACCTTTGCCATACCAGGGGGAGAGTACGGGAAGTCAGAGGCATTTAAACTACCCTAACTATGCTATACTAATACCTTTCTAACCTAAACCGTAAGCTAAGCCTTATCATCTAACCCTAACCTATATTTAAGCTTATTCTAGATCCATTTGCATCCACTGCTTCCTGATGTCGCTCCCTGGTAAGGTTCGTCTCGTTCCTGAGACTTGCCAGATGATGTTGGCTCTGGCTCGGCATCCGTCGGTCATCTACATATCGTCTACGTCATTGCGCAAGCGGAAGGACAGCCTTCCCAATTCCTCCACACACCAAATCACAATTATTTTCTACTCCATTAAAACAAAATTAATTCCACTGTTCACCTATATTCGTGTAATAATTCATTACTTAACCTTCCGTCCTCACACATATTTTTTCTATCGCGCTCCTGATACTGGGGTATCACATACCCCACTCCAAAAACAAGATGTCATTTTATATATATATAGTGTACTCTCTCCTAACGGACACCCCTCATAAGCGGACACCTCTCATAACCGGACAAATTTCAAAGAACGGAATAATCTACACAATTTTTAATGTAAATAATTCTCTCATAAACGGACTCTTTTATAACCGGACGCGGACACCAGTTTTCATAGCCGCCATATAATTTCACTCTCTCTTAAACGGACAAAACGCATTTGGCACACTTCGTTGTCTTTTATTTTGTTTGCTTTTTTCGTTTTCTTTGCGCTTTGCCCAGCAAAAATTTTCAAAAAAAACGGTAAAGAATGTAAACATAGTCCGTCTGTCGACTATCCGACTAAAATTCTCGTGGCTGTGTGTGGTTTGTGTGTAAGTGTAATGCATAATTTAAAGCATAAATATAGTTTCAAGTATTGCAAAAATGAATTTTTAAAGTCTTTGTTCTTGTTTATGTTTTGTTATTATCCATTTTAGGGTTCCGTAGCCAAATGGCGAAAAACGGAACCCTTATATGTAGATTCGTCATGTCTGTCTGTCTGTCCGGGAATGTCACAGCCACTTTTCTCCGAAACTATAAGAGCTATACTTTTGAAACTTGGTAAGTAGATGTATTCTGTGAACCGCATTAAGATGTTCACATAAAAATGGAAAAAAAAACAATAAATTTTGGGGATTCCCCATACTTGGAACTGAAACTGAAAAAAAATCTATGCATAGGTCTTTAAAAATGATATCGAGGTTTCTAATATCATTTTTTTCTAAACTGAATAGTATGCGCGAGAGACATTTCCAAAGTGGTAAAATGTTGCCCCCCCCCCCCCCCCCCGCCTTCTAACTTCTAAAATAAGGGAATGATAAAACTAAAAAAAAATATATGATATATATTACCATGCAAACTTCCAACGAAAATTGGTTTGAACGAGACCCAGCAAGTAGTTTTTTTTTTAATACGTCATAAATCGTAAGCCGCAATTTACCTTTCATTAAATCAACTCAAATATATATTAAAAAAAAAATATTTAATTTCATAAACATAAACCTTATGCGTAAACCGTGAACCATTATTTTCTAATAATAAATCTGTAATAGGTGCCTAAGTAAATAATAATTATAATACGTCTTGTTTCTTTTTTCAAGGCTGTCAATGAAATATTTTTTCTCATAACCGGACACCTCTAATAAGCGGACAAATTTCTTGGTACCGTCAGTGTCCGCTTATGAGAGAGTTCACTGTACATATATTTTTTTTTTTATTCAAATTTTTATTTCATCATAACATAAAATATAAAAACACTTAAAAAAAAAAAATCCAAATTAGATTACAAAAAAAAAGTTAATAGTTGTCAACTAAAATCAGTGAAATTCATAAAAAAGTTTAAAATAATATTTTCAAAAACTGTCACATTACGCTTTCTAATACTCTTTCTTCAATGTTTACTCCTATGTATTGTTTTAACAGTGGGATAAATGTTTGCTTTTTTAAACACAAAAATTCAATTTTTTTCACTGCATTCTATGCATTGTAGTGAGTAGTGTAGTGATGATACTCGCACATGGGAAGTCGACATGTCATATTTTCAGTTGTTTTTCCCGATTACAGAACTTATACAGTTTTTAATGTTGATTTTCAAGATTCGAAGCTGTTTCATTTTTGGCTTCATCCCTTCAGCATCAAGGAAAAGCCTTTCAATGGATTCGTCTCGAAGAAAATCCATTTTGCTGTAAAACTGTAATTAATATTGTCATCTACAGTAACTTCCTTTATGGCTGAACAAACCCCACACTTGTTTTATTAATTGTTAGTCCAAAATAACTAAAATAGAAAACATTTCACTAAAATAATGTATTCACAAATTCCAAAAAATACTAACACGCACTGCACACTGGGGTATATGATACCCAAGCTAAAACTTCGAAGCACGACTAAACACGTTAAAAAAATCTAAGAACTGAACACCCTCGCCTGCTACTGCAGAGAGTTTAAAATTAAATATACATAGGTATGGTATCCTTAGGAAAAAAATTTAACGGGACTTGCACATTTTTGAAATCTATGTGGGGTATCTCATACCCCAGTGTGTGGTTGGAAGGTTAAACTAAAAATTACGTTATAACAAAAAGATCCAGTGATACCGGTGTTCCAGCTTCAGTGAGCCCTAACCTTACTCTAAATGTAGGTACTTACATAGGCGAAATGTCTGCCCATAAAAAAAGGGGGAAATATAAATAAAACTTACGACATATTGTTTGTCGTCTCTCGTCGTCCTGCCGCCGTGAAGATTCCTATGAATTGAACACCTATTTATTAAGAAGTGGTTCGTAAAAAATAAAAAAATTTAAGTGTCAGATTGAATTTGACGTACGCCTTTAAGGCGGATGTATTGTATGGGTACAGTAAGTTCTTCTTGTTGCCTTGTTATTAAAATAATCAAATAAAGGGTTTTCCAACAGGGACGCTACAAAAGCAGAGCGACAGGGACAGCCAACGACGCCGAATTTCTTGCCGCTCTTTTGACATTTCTCTTCAGTAAATGATGGAAAGATATACGAGCCAACAACGAGTCGAAATTATTAAAATTTACTACCGAAATTCGGAGTCAGTGGTCTCAACGTTAAAAGCGCGATGAGGCTCATTTCATTTTCAGCGATGAGGCTCATTTCTGGCTGAATGGCTTCGTCAATAAACACAATATGAGGTATTGGTCAGGCAGCAATCCACATGTACTCCATGAGTCATCATTGCATCCCGACAAAATTACGGTTTGGTGTGGTTTATGGGCCGGCGGCGTCATTGGGCCGTACTTCTTCCGTGATGATCAAGACCGGCACGTTACTGTGAATGGGAATCGCTACCGTTCAATGATAACCGAATATTTTTGGCCCCAATTGGATGATATGGACTTGGAGGACATGTGGTTCCAACAGGACGGCGCCACAAGCCACACAGCGAATGCCACAATCAATTTATTGGAAACCAAGTTTGGAAACCGTGTTATCTCACGAAATGGTCCAGTCGCTTGGCCGCCTCGGTCGTGCGATTTGACGTCATTAGACTATTTCCTGTGGGGCTACGTCAAGTCTATGGTCTATGCCAACAAGCCAGCGACGATTGATGATCTTCGTACGAATATCGAACGTGAAATTGCAGCAGTATCGGCCGATTTATGATTGAAAACCGTCGAAAATTGGGTTCAGCGTCTGGATTTCTGCAAGCGTGCCCGTGGTGGCCATGCAAAAGAAGTCGAGTTCCATACATAATGGCATCGAACGTACTTTCACAGAAATAAAGAATTTCATTGATATCCAAAACCGTTTTTGTTTTATTTAAAAAAAAACTTTTGTAGCGCTCTTATTGAAAAACCCTTTAGGTTTGAATTTTTTTCTATCGAATAATCTGAGAATTAACAATTAATAATTTAATGTAAAAGTTTAAAGTGCATAATAAAAATAATTTCATTTGGGTACTAACTTTGACCACCCGGTCAATTTTGGGAGCCGCATAAAGTATTGCCCAACTGGTCAATGTTGGAAGCCGCCTTAAATATTTGGGATTTTATCATCTCTCTCTTATTTAATGTGAGAGTCAATGAATTACAATCAGTTACTATTTTGAAACGGAGCCCATGCAGGTATATTCTGAACCGCTTAAGCGCATATATAATGGCCAGCGTCTCCAATTCAAAGCTGTGGTACTTCGCTTCATGATTCGTTGTTCTCTTTGAAAAGTAGAACACTGGGTGGTATTTCCCATCAGACTTCTTCTGGAGAAGTATCGCACCGAAACCCAGCGAACTCGCATCACAGTGGAGTTCCGTCTCGTCCTTTGGATCGTAGAGCGCCAATATCGGGGCCTCTACTAGTTTTTGCTTCAACCTCTCGAAACAGGTGAGCTCTTCCTTGCCGAACTTAAAAGGAACGTCTTTCATAATGAGCTTATATAAGGGCTGTGCAATCAGCGAAAACCCCTGAACGAACCTCCTAAAATAAGAACATAGCCCCAAAAAACTATGCACCGCCTTTGCATTATGCGGTACCGGGAAATCATTTAAAGACTCTATATTCTTCCCATCCGGCTTTATTCCCTCCTTGGATACTGTATATCCTAAGTAGCGAACCTCTGACTTCATAAATTAGCATTTGTCTAACCTCAATTCTAATTTATTCTTAACTAAACGGTCAAAAACTTCCTTAAGTATCTCAAAGTTTTCTTTCACTGTTTCTGTCGCTATCATCAAATCGTCAATATAAATTCTTATCCTACCATTCCTCAATAGATCCCCGAAAACCTGATTCACATACCGCTGAAAAACCGACGGAGCATTCTTCAACCCGAAAGGCATCTTTAGATACTCGAATTGTCATAACGGAGTCACAAAAGAAGTATATTTGACGAACTCTGTATGCATTTGACAACGAGAAAGTACCTTGGCTTCTTTTATTGCTCCAATGAGTTCGCATTAGCGCTATATAAAATTATTTACCAAAAGGTACTTTAAAAGACGACTTAAAAGATTTATAATAGTTATATACCAGATCGCTGATCTGTTTTAGTTTAGGATTTAAGATATGTACATATAGCTACGTAATCAATTAGTTTTGATGAATGCGGATATATCAGTCTGCAATTTACCCAAGTTACGAGGGGCACTTCAACATTAAACGCTTACCAAAAAATGATGGTTGATAATGAGATAACTAATCTCTTATTCGAGCGATTCTCACTAACCAACTTTCACCATAGAGGATTCGAAAACGATTCTGAGAATCTATTGCTACCCAATTGTTGGTGCAATCAGTAACCTATTACTCGTTAGCTACTTCTTTCAATTAAAGAAATGACAATTAGCCAAAATAAAAAATTACCTTCACGTACCAAAATCAACAAGAGAAACTTATTTTTTACTTAACAAATCTACGTAAGCTCTTCAATTAAATCACAATGCAAAGCATAAACGAAATTGAAAGTTAACATCAACTGCAAAATCACTAATTAATTTTATGCGCACTTTACCGCGTCATTTATGCCCATATACCAACCAAGTTCATCGCGTAATTACTACAAACTATCGCTGGCCCATCTACAAGACATAAAAAGAGCAAATCTCAACGTCGCCGTCGCGTCATTCTAATTTGGCAATTTGTATGCAAATTCTTTGTAACCTTTAAAATAACGATGGGAACAATGGCGTCGACTGCGGCATCGAGACTAAATTTACACTCAATGGAATAGAGCACTGGCACATTGCGTAACATAGAGGGCGGCATACGTACGGTGAGAATTGTAATAAATATTTCAAGTGTGCCTGCCAAGACAATGAGGGGTTTGCAAATATGTGAAAAACAAGCAGAATTGAGGACGAACCTGATTGTAAGAAATCAAACTACTATGGGAAATGGAGCAGCCTTAAATAAGACATGCTGCCACTGGCTATAATAATGACGATACTGATTGTAGTGCTCCAACGATGATTCACATTGAAGTAACGCAATTTAGCAACGAAGCGAGGGTTCTTTTTGTGTGCTCCTATTCCATTGTTGGAAGCACTGGTTAAAAGATACATTACAAAAGCGAACAACTTAATTTCAAGATGAATCTGACACTTAACAAATGTTGAACACCACTACCGCCAATGTAGTTCGTTCGCATTGGCCTTACGCCATCCACGACCTGTAGCCATAGCTTCCATCGTTACAATTTGATCTTAGTTGCGTTTATTTATTACGCTACAATTATAGGAGAGTTACTCAATAGACCATGGGAAAGAGGTGCTATCAACAAGGATTTTCTTAACTGCTTTTTTGAAAAAAAATGTTCATAGTGATTTTCGTCTAATTAAAACAATTCAACAACCCTTGCATTTTAATTCATTTGAAATGTATACGACTTAGAAACATGCCAATGCCAGTGTTTCTTCTTCTTTTTTTTAAGCATACTATGATCAGGATAAAATGAACTAGGCGGTCCTACTTGGTGATTGTTTATCCGATTTTCTGCCTAATGTCTTTGCTGTTCCTCAGGGCTCAATACTTGGTCCTCTATTGCTGTCGGTATACGTCAATGAACTTCCATCAATTATTGAGAACTGCTCTATTAATGTGTACGCGGATGACGTCCAAATGTACATGAGCCGCCCTCTTGGGCTGATTGAGCATGCCGCTTTTTGTGTTAGCAAAGACATAGAGAAAATTGTTAACTGGTCCCAGCTAAATGGTCTTATTCTTAACCCAAAAAAATCTAAGTGCATGGTAATATTGAGGAAAAGTCTAGATCTTACTTTCCTTCGCTGCTAAAAATCTCGGAGTCACTTTCAATCGCTACCTAACATGGAATATCCATATAAATTCACTTGTTGGCAAGGTATATTTGGCACTACGTACATTATGGGTCACTCAGTCGTTTACACCTGTTAAAACACGTCTATTGCTTGCGAAGAATTTGATAATACCATTATTATACTTGCAACTATGTCAGCAAACGTAAGCAGAATGTCGCGTTTAATAGTGCAGTGCGTTACGTCTTTGGCTTACAAAGATTCGACAGACTGGCTGGTCTTGATACACGGCTGCTTGATATGTCTTTTGATAATTATATTAAGTTTCGCAATTTGTTATTGTTCTCCAATATACTGTTGACACACCAACCGCAATACTGTTTCGACACAATTAGATTTGCATCCTCATATCGATCTCATCAATTAATTCATCCTCGATGTTCCAGTTTAACATCTGAGCGTCAATTCTTCGTAAGCTCGGTACGTCTCTGGAACTCCTTATCTAGTCGTATTGAAGAAATACAAAACGCAACAAGAATAAGAAAAGATTTAAAAAAATGTTGTTCAGGAAATTTGTAAATTAAAATTATTTGATTGTTTTTGAAGTAGAATCTTGGATTTAATACTTTATTATACATTGTTCGCTCTATTTGTAAAATTAGCTTATGACTAGTTAAAAAGATATTGTATCTTACTATTATTAAGCATTCTCGAAAAAATAAATAAATTAATAAAACAAAAAAAAAATAAAACAAAAAATAAAAAAAAAACTATAGCCGTCCCGTTTTCCAACTGTCATTATTCTGTGATCGTCCTTTTACAACCGGTGATCTCCAGTCGTGTCAACACATGGATTTTAATGCACACTTACCAGAAGTTTCCAGATATTAAATGTGTCGCTGGGCTCACATGAATATAAAAATTGCTTAGAAGTGATTTCTCCCTTCTCCGCTGTTTTTTTGGTGGCGTGGCAGGGACATTCTTCTATTAATTTCAACTCCATCCTATCTTGCAATAACTAGAAGGATGTTCTTAATGTTCTTGATATCGGATATTAGTCTACGCGCAATATGCGTATTTTCATTTAGACGCACACAACCTTTTCTGTAAGCGCCTTCTTAAAATCGCCGCTATTTGTCCGTGCAATTACATTAAAAGTTATGTGTTGTCCTATTTGCAAATAAATATTCATGCGATGGAACACTTAGATCAGATGAGAAGTCGGAATGCCAGCATATCTGACGAGTTCAATTTTCAATTATAAAATAGGTCTTCTGAACTATGTACTTCGAACTTCGAATAGATTTCGACATGGATGTATCAATACGTAAAACACTTTCTAAAACAAAACACCAATATGGAACGCTCTACAATGCTACTAACATCCCTATGCTCTCTTCCTGCCTATTATGATCTACAAACATTCAGAACGAACGTGTATCGGTTTCTAGCCCTAGCGGACTGTAGCCCGTCCTTATGTTTTAATATGTTCTGGTAAAGTATCATTTTGCTGGCCAATCAATTGCTGGTTTAGTTGCATTTGTGTGATCCCGGAATTTTAAGAACTGAATCTATTTGTACGATTTCGACACCTTTGCGCTCTCATAATTGGTTATTTTTGTATCTTACTTATACGATAGTGTTCATCTCTAATCCTATCGACTCACGGATTTGTATGCACAATTGCGGGACTGATTCAAGATGTTCTTAGCGCTTCCCTACACGGGCATCCCCTTCAAATCCAAAATCAGCATCAAAATTTATATCAGTACAAAACCACTACAAAACCACTTGACCCCATTCAAATAAATTTTAAAGCTCAATTCAAGGAATGTTAAGACATCCATCTAAACTTTTTTTAAAAATTACAAATCGGAAGTTACCATCTCTCTTGAAATTAACCAAGTCGCGTGACGCTCACGCCAGTGCCCTTTGAACTTTCCCAAACCACAAGCAGACGCCAGTTTACCACCGACAAGGGAACGAACGTAATCGCCGACTAAAAACTAAAAACAATGAACGCGCGAACAATCCGCCCCCACATGCATATTGAAAGACAAATTAAATTCTATCGTATGTATGCCGAAATAGGCAGTGCCAGCGCCTGTCCAGTACAACTAGGACCATAAAACGATCAGACGAAGACTCGAAGCTGGCTCAAACGATCAACCTTCTGAGTGTTGTGCAATGAATGAGTTAGCAATTTAGTATCCATTGCAGCAGCATAACAACAAATTATTACCATTAAAATGCAAATTTGTCGTCTATACAGCCACAACAACAGCAGAACTGATTCTCCATGATGCCATAAGCGAGCAGATCTATTTTGTGGCTTTGCAGCGTGCAATTTGTTTGGAAATATTTGAAGCCTACGTATGGCTGGTTACATCCATCTGTACAAGTACATCCAACCATTGACGTTACTACGTAGTTATAACGCTTCATAGTCAAATTTGCATTATTTACAGTTTGTTCTTGGCAAAGCGACGCAACGCCCGCTTTTTGGAATTATTAACATTTTTCACAGAATCATCCACCTCAGATTCGAATATCGAATTTGACTAATTTGTCATCTTCTCGCTCGAAAAGTCAATGTTTCATGATTTGATAACGATATATTCACCAAAACAGTGCTTCTTCCAGTGCATCTAAAAAATGTGCATACAAAAGTAGGATTGCAAAAAAACAACACCAGCAAGGTTCCTGAATGGCGCATTGTCGTCGTCTATCGAATTGGGTTAGGTTGCTATTTTTTTGAATTATACCTGGCTTTTAATCAGTAGATGCAATTTGGGATACTATAAGAAGACCGGCGTCAGATGTAGAACAAGCATAAATTTCTCAACTGCGTAGGCATCTAGGCAGGCAGATAGAATAGGTCTAGGTAACACTGTATTTGTGAAGCCATTTATGCAAACATAAGCTTCGGAATTTGTTTTAAGCAATCAATTCAACAGGTACATTAATACAAACAGAACTCAGATAAGATGTTTGGAAATTTGAATTTACTCCCATTGTGCGTTATATACGGAAACATCAGAGCAAACAAGGTCTAAACAGCTGTATCGACATTTTAACTAATGTTTTTTTATAGAACGGTGGCAAGACAAGTGTTGTTTC